>CM055968.1:32637500-35037500 GCA_029531755.1 Holothuria leucospilota
CCCACTATATCTTAATGTACCTTATTTGTTTTTGTTTTGCAGTTATAAAAGCAAGACTAATGAGTGTAACACCAGATGTGACCACCAGTCAGAACTACATTGATATTCTAGCAAGCCACATCTATCGGCAAAGGGACAGCATATTTAATCCAGCAAGAAATAACCATTACCGTGGCAGTATTGTCCGACCATTGCAATGCTTTACCATGAGAGACCATGCCAATTACCTAATAACAGGGGGTATCGCTTTAGGAGAGGCCAAAGCAGGCTGCATGGTACGCTTTCAGCAGGCTAAAAGATGGTTTGTGGAAATGACACTCGCTGGTTTAAACGATTGTGACTTGAAGGATGTTTTGGAGTACTCAAAGAGACGAAGAAGGTGAATGACATTAATCAGGGTACACGGTTTCCCCATCTAACTGACCAGTAGTGCTGCTCATCAATAATATGGGATATATAAAGCTCTTCTATGAATACAAACTCACCGTAAGGTTATCCTTACCTTAGCAAAGAAGTTTGTCATTGGCTGCAGAGACTGTCTGCTGTAGTAAGTACGTAGCTTTACCTGATGAACACTTTTAATAACTACAGCATAAGCCAGGTTATGACTGCATGGCAGACAGGAGCTACCATCTTTGGACAGAGAGAGATGTTGGAAGATGTCCTTTAAGATGACTGTCTGTAAGACAAATGAGAATATGTAAAACCATCTGGAAGAGAAAAGGAGAAAAACTAAAAAGAGAAAATTATATATTTTAAGTTGTCTTGTATGAAAGAGTTTATATAACTGTGTATTAACATTCCTTATCGTAGATGAAAGTGATGATAAAGAACCAGTGTTTTTTACCAGAAAGTCTGATATTTCCAGATGATGTGACGAAGTGATAATTAATGACAAATGTCATTGATATGCCATGGGTTTAGCTTGTTGAGTACAAAAATGTGATAAGGTATCAATCCAAACCATTGTCACATTATTACATGATTTAATTGTAATATGATCAAAACACGACTTCCTGAATTTGGTATAAACTTAAAAGATAGGCCTAGTGTAACGTTACATTGCTTGCATATTTGAACCAGGGAGGTGATATCACCTCCCTGTTTGAACTAAAAGGGAATAAATTTGTAAGGTTTTTACCAGTGTTACAAATGTAAAAGTAAATACATTCAAAACTGTACCAAAGCTCTTACTAGGTTTTGAAGGTTATACTAGACTAAGCCACTTCTTTATGAGAATTTAACATATTGGGACAAAGAATTGTAATACAAAGGAAAAACACTTAACAGATTTCCTTTGTTATGAGCAACTCTGGTTATTTTCAAACTATATGCAAAGAGACTTGGCATCTTTTAGAAAATAAAAAAACTATTGACTAGTTTTGTCTTGTGAATGTAAGACATCGTAAAACCTTTTACCAGACACTCTGCAGCGGTAATTGTCGGTAACTCAGAGTTTACTGTGTAGATTCTGCAAGTCAAATGTACAGTACTACAGGTTACGAGGAAACATTTGGGGCCTATGGACGTATGCTGTAGGTGAGCACTTACTTTGACATGTTTGGTATTCAGGTGGCAAAGGTCTAAGAAACACTTAATCTCGGCCTTGTTGTGATCTTAGAATTGAATCACTTAAAGGACATATACAGTTGCCCCAAACTTATTTTGAAACAATAGCTACATGTCACAAATATCCTCTCATCCCACTTCAAGATATGTCAGAACATAAATATTGCAAAGTCAAGCTAAACCAAGATGTTGCTGTCCATGTACTTCACATTCCCAATTTAGCGAGAAAAACAATTGTCACATAATTCTCAAGAGCCATTCTGAAATAGGATACCCAGGTACATTAATCCATATTGGGGTGACTGCGTTTTCCCTTTAATGAAAAACAGACCCCATACTAACTTATAAAGCTTTATTTCCTTTGTGTGATACAAAAATATGTGCATTGGTTGTTAAACCTTATTTAGCGTTGGACTAGAAAGCTGTATAAGAATTAAATTACATGAGTCTCATTTACTAGTTCCCATGAAGAGATTAGAGAGCAGAATTATCTGTCCATTCCTGACATGCTCAATGAAAACTTTCAGAATAATTCTTCAAACCTTGATGAACATTTCATCATTGTGACCACAACTATGGTAAACAATGTGAATGCTTGTCAGTGCAAGGACTGATCAAATCAGCACATGTGACATCTGCTTATGGCAATTCCTTCAACCTTATAGTGAGGTCAGTTAAGTATTTTGTCTAGATATTAAACCTGTTGCTTCAAAAATTTGACTACTGTAACTTGTTGTTTCAAAAGTTTGGCTTTTGCAGGTTTTCATCATAATTATATCAGTTATTAACCCTTTTACAATTCTCAGTTTTGCCCATTGTCAGCTTTTTACATTAATACTTTGCCACTCTCTACATGTTCCCTTTGTTTAAAAATATTAAAAATGTTTAAACAGTCTGGGAGATTCCCCCTTTTGGGGGGAAATCATTTTCCCCAAAAAAGGAGAATATTGTAACCGTCATATTGCAATTTACCCACAATGCCACACCATTTGGACAATACAGAACCAAGGGGCAATCTTTTCAAACCCCTCTGGAAAATTCGTAGTGCGAAGGACAGTTCGAAACCAGCATATTTGTATAGCTGTGGTTAAATTATCTATGACTTTTCGTGCAGTGAAAGGTAGTCCATCGTTTGCATTTTACAAATATCTTAAAAATGTAATGTGACCTTGTAACAGCCTCATTACTAGACGTTGTACAGTCGTCTCTTACTGTATACACAATTTGTATGCATAGCGACAGCTGAACACCTTCATTGTGTAGTGCACAGACTCAGCCTGCAAAAGTTCGCCGAGTGACAGCGACCTACATGGTTAATGATAACAATCACTGCAGGCCTTCAGTTCTTAACAGATTACTAGGAACTATGCAATGCATTTTTTCAAATGATGACACAACAAATAGTGTTCTAAAACTAATTAAGGATAACTACTTACCACTGCAGGCACTTCCAAAGCTACTAAACATGAAAAGCCAGCACACGGACTTACACACAGCCATGCTTGTTTGTTCTACATTCACTGCAACCTGACACTTATGTGGGCATAGGAAACAACTGTTATGAAAACAAAGCTCTGTTTATTCATAATGACTTATTAATACAAATTCTCCTTTTTTGGGGTAAAATGGTTTTCTCCTAAAAAGGGTAATTTCCCGGACTGTAAAATGAGTTTTGCATGTGTTGTTTGCATTAATGTATCACATGTAGCCTGCTGCCATTTCATCATAGACTGTCATAGACTGGCTATTACCTTGTTTATATTAAGCATAATGCTAGTCCAGTCCATACCCAATATAACAAAGGACTGGTAAAATGCTAGTTTTTATCCATTTAAAGTTTAGGGTAGCCTTGTGATGGGAGTTCCTGTACCTTATAACTTTAGAGACAGGAGGGTACTACTTTTGACTACTGAAAACCAGTTTTAGTTTATTCTAGGAAGACTGGAGATTTTCTGACTGTTGTGACAAAAGTTAATAGACTTAGATTCTGTTCTATTCTCATTTGGTAACTGTTTGGACCTTTTCCTAAACTTTTTTGTTATGAAGAACTTTCATGTGATACACAAGTCCATTTTGGGATGTTTGTGTGTTGGGGGTGGGTGTTAAGTTTGAAAGACAATGTCAGATATTTTGTTATTTAAATATCATATTTAGATAAGGGGTTTTTTACTTGCCCACAAACAATATTCTTTCTTGATTTTACCTTAAGAGAAGGAACTGTAACTGTATGGAAAGTTCATGAACTTACTTAAACCATACTTCGACTCCTCAAAATCTTATGGGTGAGGAGAGGGAAGTTGGAGCACTAAAAACTGAACAAAATGTCAGGAAGTAGGTATTTTGTCCTAGCTCTCTTTGCTAAAGTACAGATTGAAAAGTCTTTCAAAATATGAAATTAGGCACAGCATAGTGGTATGTCTTTCCTGTGTCCTCACCTAACCTAGAAGATATTTCAACACAAACAAACATTGAAGTAGTCATTCATTTACTCTTCCAGGGTTACTGAAAGTGTAAAGTGTTAAAAAGTAACAATTAATTAGTTGTTCAGGGCAAAATAATCTCAGCAGAATGCAGAAGTGATGGGGGAAATGTGCCAATGGGTACCCGTAAACCTGTCACCACCATTCATTGGTAGAACTAAAACAGTGTCTTGACATTTATATGATATAAGGACCACACTTATTGAGCATGTTTTTTCACATATTGTATCCCATCATGCACTTTTCTCACTTCTTGCTCGTTTCCAAACGTTCGAAGATTAAAACAGTAGTTTAAAGTTTCATTGGAAGAAGTTTGTGCCAGATTTCATATTGTGGCAATGTGTTGACTGCTTACTGTCATCAACACTTGTTGATATCATTTCATCATTTTGTTAAATATATTTACATTAGTTCTTTGCTTGTTTGAAATTGTTGTTTCATAAACTGTCTTACAAAATCATGTTTTGTTGTTTGTATGATCTGAGATAAATATTTAACTTCCACATCCATAATTATTGTCATTACACTGCCTGCCATGTATCATAAACTTTAAATAATATAATCACTTTCACAAAAATTGCTTTGTTCAGTTCTTTTCTGTTGCAGTTTGTTTGTTTTCTTTTCTCTTTATTATTTTATATTCGAATAACGATGATGATGCAGAAAAAGTTTCAGCTAAATTAACACATCTTTTGTGGACTGGTCGATAAAAAGATAAAAACATCTTATAAAATGAATAAATTGAAAGCCCGATAGGGGACTTTGTAAGGAATACAAATGATAAAGGGGCTGATCAGGGAGTTGCCACAAGACTCACTGGGCTGATGAGGAAGTAAGCCATTGGGTCCACCAGCCGTCTGCTATACAGACTATGGCCTTCAGGCATACATCACTGTACCAACTTTTATTTAGGCAATGGCTTAGTTTTTTTTTATGCCCTGAGCTTGATCATGACAAAAAAAACCACTCAAAATTCTCTTTCATAAAACGATAACCACTTGCTTTAATTGAAGAAAGGATTACTCCACGTGAAGTCGGTTTTTGGCATTCTTTACCCTCGTGTTGATCACAAAAAATCTAAAGCAAGCATGAAATCCATGGGCCCTGCACATAAATCCCACACCGACTTGACCATGCAGCCGTCCAAAGTTCATGTTATCGGTGTAGACAAAAAAAAAAAAAGTCGGCAGTGTCACCAACTGCGGAAAGACCCTGAGACGGGTTCTAGAATATGCTGTGTGACCACTTGTTTTCAATTGGCTATGTTTCAATGTTATCTGCCAAATTTGGGTAAATCTGATACCGAAAACCGCTATTGGACAAACCACAGATTGGCTGGGGAACGGACGTAGTTTCTCCTTTCCACTCATCGCTCGAACGAAAATGGCGCACCCTGTGTATATGCAACTTCCGAAAACTGAGAAATATGATACAAAAAGTCAGAGGACCGGGTTCCTCCTGCAATTTTCTTGTTCTTTTTATTTTTCATATGTAGCTACAAAGATGACAAAATAGCTATATAGTAAAGTACCGTAGCTAAAATGCGAAACCTCCGAACGGAAGATTTTTATTCACACTTCTTACAGGGTGACACATCAAATTGTGGGTCTCACTTAATTGAAGGAGTCAGTGTTCGACCAGCTGCGCAGGCTAATCATTGGTTACCGAACGAAGTACCCGACGGAGCGGACTATGCCCAGCCTCTCTTTCAGGTTACCCAAATCAGGGCGAATATGACTGAAAAAGGAACATATAACATAACAGGTTAAAGGGCAAAGCAGGGCTAAGGCCCCATAAGATGCCCTGAAGTCCATACAACCTTAGCTGAAAACAAAGAACCAACCAAAACCAAACGAGCCCAGCACAATTAGAATCTACCACACTTATGGAAGAACTTGTCAATGTTAACCTTAAAGCAGTGCATGCAGCCTGCCACGTTGGCTACGCACAATGTTGCTATTTTAAATGTTTTTCCATGACACCTAATACGGTATACTCTTTTGCTTCAATGCCACCTTCATACTTTTGACGACAAACACATTTTTATAATGCCTATCGAAACTTATGAAGTTTTCTATTTTACAATATAAACAAAGGGAATCTGTGAAGTGTCGCTGCTTCCTCTGAACAGACTAGCAACTCCTGAAAGCCGTCATTATAAGGCACTATTTGTTCGCAACAGCATGGTGTTCTGATCTTTAATTATCGGGCGCGATGTTATATAATTAAGTTGACGAGCGTAAAAAAGTCATCTTTGTTCAAACGCTTACTGAAGGAATCCAGGGGAGCCAAGTAAATTCCGTTACAACGCCTACAAAGAACACTTTTAATTCTACTTCTTGACGGTATTTCTACTCAATTTGTCGCGGCGATCGTTTTGGAACCAACTGACGCTTTGTAGCTACATTCTATAACTGCCTGCGGCCTAGTTTAGCCTCTCCATGTTAAAACGGCGGACAAAACTTGAGACGAAAATTGGGTTTGGCCAATTATTAAGTTCTCTGTAGGTGCTAACAAGGGCCAATTATAAAAAGTACCTCCGAAGTTCAACTCGACATGTATAGACTACTCAACTGGAAAGCTTATAATCATCCCAGATTCGTAGTAGAGGCGGATTTATAATGCCAGAGGGTTTATAGCATAGACAAAGAAAGCTCTAGGGAAATCCTGACAGAAACCCGACCTTATTTTTTAACAATTATCCAAACCTTGTTAGTTCACTATCAAGAACTTCACGAAGTCGGTACCTAGGATGGCCTTCTTTCAATTGGGTAACCCAATTACGTTGAAAATATTGAAGGTCGGCTACGTCTGGTCACAAATGCTTACCACCATAAACCATCATGAAGAAATTGATTTGTTTATAGCACATATAATTCAGCATTCAGGTAATTGGTTTCACTGCCACGTTTGTGTTAATGAAAATGGTTATCTTTATAGCACCAGGACCCATGGACCCTTTCCTAACCCGCTAACAGCAATTACAAAGGATTATGGGACAGTTTTGATACGTGTCGTTTTTGTCGATGACATTTTACTGTGGCTAAAAGCGACGTGTACCAAAACTGTATCCCATCGCCCATATTCCTTTGTAAGTGCTATTTGGAAAAAGGTCTATGGTTATCTGGTTATGTTTGAAGAGTACAGCCTGATTCAATTAAAGCGATCTATTCCATCAGTTTAACATCAGATTTTTGGAAGCATATTCAGTCCTGTCAAAAGTTTGGATCGTGGTTTACAAACATCTACATAGACCATAGGCGTGCCAGCGATCCGCCGGGAGCTGCAGTCCCTTGGAGTTGAGGGGTGGGGGACCAATTTCTGGGCAGATTACGGGAAAACTCTGGCAAATCTGTTCCTAGAAAGGATTTGCCTTGAAGTTTTGCTCCTAAAAATTAGTTCAGTAACACAGAAATCATCCCATACGATAAGCCTAGACAAAGTGGCAAGTTTTTAATCGATTGAAATTGGTGAAACGGTGAAAACCATGATCATTAAACGTACATGGCCTATACAGGCTAAATCTAATGCGATTCCTCTCAGTTAGACTAGGAATACCACTTCTCTGAATCCTTACATGTCCTCCAATATTCTTCTACGAATGCACAATGATCATCCCTTTCAAACTTTTTAAGATGCTATCAAACACCCTTGCAAATTTGGTATCTGATGGAAGTTAAGAAGGAAATCAAGTTTAGTTGTAATTAAGAGAATCGTTTCACGACAACGTAACATTACAATCACCTAGCCGAATGGCACCTCCCTTCTGAAACTTATGAGCTTATGGCATGAATTCTCACAAAGCGCTCCCCTTTCCTTCAACGGAATCGAAGGGGTTTTCGGGCCAGTAGTTCAGTCACCCCAAATACTGTCGACAGTAGCAACTTCCAAAAAGGAACCGCAGAACAACATCGCTTGGTCATCACCGTAGATATGCCATGTTTTTGTTGATGGGGATACTTGATTTTACTTTCCACTCCCGCAGCTCACACTTGAGTAAACAAGAAGAATCTGACACAGGAAGGTGGATCAACTTGCTCGTTGGATGTGCGCGTACTCACTTTTCGATCAAATGGCGTCGCCAGAGTACAGGGGAACGTCGCCCCCCCCCCCCGTGTGCCCCAAATGTGAATTAGGCTATCAAAAAATATGCACAAGCACGGCTCTTATGTATTGATTTGGAAACAAACGAGCAACGGCAAATGTCAGTTCATTTTAACTACTGATGCCTCAAACTTTGCATAGAAATTTGATCTCCTGAATCCTCTCCGATCGGAGGCGCAGTCAGGCACTACAACAGGGATCATGCAGCGGTGATACCTCCATAAGGAGTATAACTATTTGCACATAAATTTCTTTGGCAAGTAATACCAGAATTTCCTACCCGCTTCGTGCGTGCACCACTCCTGGGGTGGTCTCAGCGTGCATTAACCACCCTATTTCTGATATATCACTACTGAAGGAAATGCAGGAAGTATATTTGTCATCATTTTTTGGTTTCGATGAAAGAGAAACATATGCAGTCATGATGGCCTGTGTATGTGTGAGTGTGTGTAAGTGTGTGTTTGTGACACTTCGCTCGTTAATACGTTATCTCAAGATGGGAAACTCTAACAGTTCTAACACTTGGCATGTGGATGCCCCATATTGAGGAGAAGAACCATACTGTTTTCATGAAGGCCAAAGGTCATATGAGGTCAAACCCTGAAATGTTGTTTACACAGCATTTCGAGTTAGGAAGCATAGATGTTCTCCTTAATTAGCATGTTGATGCATTACATCAAGAGAAAGAACTGTTTCGTTTTTGTGGAGGTCAAAGGTCATCAGGGTCATCGGGGATCACATTCTGAAAACCTTTTCATAATGTTTGACCGATCATCTGTTAGATAATCGGCATCGGTAAAATTGTGTCATTCATCCGATTACCACCACCGATTATTTGAAAACTGGAAATGGGCCTAAACTACACTTCAAAGTTTCTGCAAAAACTTTATAATGACAAAAAAAACCACATTTTTTAGGTTCCGCCAAAGACACAACACGATATCTCCAGATAGGAAGCATG
Organism: Holothuria leucospilota; assembly: GCA_029531755.1. Lineage (NCBI taxonomy): Eukaryota > Metazoa > Echinodermata > Holothuroidea > Aspidochirotida > Holothuriidae > Holothuria > Holothuria leucospilota. The sequence goes on from CM055968.1 coordinate 32,646,615, forward strand.
GAAACTCGTCATACTAAGCATATATATATATATATATATATATATATATATATATATATATATATATATATATATATATATATATATATATATATATATATATATATATATATATATATATATATATATATATATATATATATAAATTTTATGAAGTGGAGGTCCCTATTTTTGTGTAATCAAAAGTCATCAGGGGTCAAACACTGAAAACCTTGTTAAGATGAGGTAGGAACATGGACACTCTTTATTGTTATCATGTAAATGCAGTATATAAAGAGGTAGCATCCTCTCGGTTTTGGCGAGGGTCAAAGGTCATCTGAGGTTACCAGAGGTAAAACCCTCAAAAGTTCTTAAACAATTTATTTTAGGAAAGGGATCATGTATACTTACTATACTTAGCCATGTAGATGCATTATATTGAGTGAAAGTGCCCTACTGTATCTGGTAAGGGTCAAAGGTCATCCGAGGTGACTAAATGTCAACATCTGAAAAAACTTGCATTACAGGATATTACATGATTTTAACCTCAAAGAAGTTGATATACGTAGTGTTTTCTTACTATATTACAAAAATGCTGTTCTTGATGCTTTTGTGTTCAGTCATTTCAGGTCACCAGAGATCAAAGTTTGAAAACCTTGTTAGCACGATATTACAAGTAGATATCACAGCAATCTTTTCATACATGGCGGGGGATGCATCACATTGGTTCAGAGCATTACCATTGTAGAACCTTTGTAGTTCTTGATGGAGCTAAACGTCAACTGAAATGACGGCTCATCCAAACCTCAATTCATTTTTGCATTCTGGTTAAGGTACCCACAACCAAAATAAATCACAAACAACTTGAACAAGGGCTTTTTTTTCTCAAATTTTTGCAGTGGGGGCCAGGATTCGCCGCCGTAGATTCACCTTCGATTCTGTAACGTGAGGGCTCCCCCCCCCCCCTTAGTTGAATTCCTGGAAATAGTTGAATACTTCATTCTAAGGGTCCCAATTTTATAAATACCCCAGGGCTTCCTGGGATTTCGAACCCTGGACACCCACCAGGGCGTTGTCCCTGGACCCCACAAGGGGCCCTACGGTGGACCCCTGGGGCCTGGACCCCAACACCTACAGGGGAACGTTTCAGAGCATTAACACTGTAGAACCTTTGTAGTTCTTGATGGAGCTAAACGTCAACTTAAATGACTGTTAATCGAAACCGCAATTCATTTTTGCATTCTGGTTAAGGTACCCACAGCCAAAATAAATCACAAACAACTTGAACAAGGGCTTCTTTTTCAAATTTTTGCAGTTAGGGCCAGGATTCGCCGCCGTAGATGCACCTTCGATTCTGTAACGTGAGGGCTCCCCCCTTAGTGGAATACCTGAAAATAGTTGAATACTTCATTCTAAGGGTCCCAATTTTATAAATGCCCCAGAGCTTCCTCGGATTTCGCACCCTGGAAACCTACCATGTCGTTGTCCCTGGACCCCACAAGGGTGCCCTACGGTGGTCCCCTGGACCCCAACACCTACAGAGGAACGCTTCGCGTCACCATGACGCCTTCAGAGCCGATCAGTCCTTCATGTCGGTGTTCCCCTCCGGGGAACTTTGTGCCCCCCCCCCCCACTTCGAAAAGTCTGGCAACACCTACTGGTTCGATCTGGAGAAAGTGATGGTGTCTTACGAAGGAGAAGGGATCGGACCCTTTACGGGTAATCACCACTACTCTTGAAATTGCAAAGAAGATCAATGAGCCAAGAATGTCTGGCTTAAACTCTGTCATACAGCGTCCAAATATTGTATGGGAAGCATTTTACAAGGGACGGAAGGGTGTTTGCTCTGAATTTTTTCCACAATTGGTAAACAATCTTGATATGAATTTTGCCAACAAAAACCACATTTCTCTGCCTCGAGATGGGAACTTTTTCATGGCGCACGGGCTTCCGCCTAAGCCTGGCCCTGATAATGCGTAATGAACTGTAAAGCATGCATAATGTGTGTAAGTCCCTAGACCTTTCTGTCGCCCTTGTCTGGTATAAGAGTGGGATGGCACTCTTACTCATGACTCTGATGAAGATCGCGATCGAGCCGGCGTATAGCGGCTCTCTGCGGAAACCGCCAAAGAGCTGCCGTGTGACGATAAGCTGATCGAAAACTTCCGCTGCGGCCGGTGAAACAGGATGCAACAGACGCAACTTAATACCCTTCGTGCCAACAATGGCCTACTTTCCGTTACCGTACATTGTATCAACCTGTCTGACATACCGGTTCATAACTTTACAGCATAGCTTGTAAGTCTTGTTATAAAATGTCTATCTTATCAGATATTCCCTTCAACACCTTCAATAAAATTCAAGTGGAACCTCGAAGATGCGTCTGATTCATATCAGCTATCAAAATCGGCGGTTGGCGGCGTCGCCTGTCGAAGAATACTCCACATTCCTCTCATTTTCTCGGGAGGGGTAGCCTATAGGGTTGGTCATTGGAATGTCACTTAGTTGAGGAACACGGTGGTGAACCGTGCATATTTGATAAGGCACTTCAGATTGTGCTGGCATATGGAGACAATGGCTCGTGCATCTTCAACCACTTTACCATAACATCATTAATTCACAAATTTCTTTGTTAGCTCGTGTTATAACCGAATCGTGGTTATTTCCTGCATTCCAAAGACACGATCCTTCCAAATAACGATCATCACCAATAAATTTTTTCTTTCCGCAAAACTATGATAGAAAGACTTGAGGAGTAGAGCTGAACTAAATTTAGCGCAGGTTGCATACTTAGGCTTGATCATAAGGAGAAAAACAACGTTACATTACGGTAGGAAATGTTTAGAGTTGATGACATGCTCTGTATATCAATCTCGACTTAAAAATTTATAGACATGTATTGTTTGCTAATCAGTAAGTTAAATATTCGTCGCACTATGTTAAGTCTCGTGTTTTAAATTTTTTTCTTCTCTTAATCATGTGCATGAAGTTCTTGCTTAAAATTCGGATTGTAAGTTTTATTGCTTCCATTTTGCGCTTTGTGTTTTGGGCACATTGTAGTGGACAGTTCGTTATTAAAAATTCTTGTTATTTTGGTAATATTCGCCATTTCGATTTTGCTTTCTATTTTCTGCTTTAGAGCGCGTTCATCATTTTTCATTTAGCTCTTTACAAATGTTGGGTTGTTGTTGAGGGGAGGTGAAAGGAGGGCTCAGAATTACAACCTTTGTGACACCATAGCAGCGCGCCACTATTAGTTGGCGCGCAGCCTGTCAAGGAAGTTTTACCTAAAGATATAGATCGCTGAAAATGATACCTAATCTACCTAACATTCTGTGCCACCGTCGTAGTAGCTCAACGTCAAATTGATGTTTTATTTAATCCATTTGTTAGGGTAGCAGTAGACATGAATGAGGTTGCAGAGGATAAGAAGTGTAAATTGTACTGTAAGTACTGAAAAGCCTTATAAGTCTAATCATCGATCATTACAGGATTATCTCCTCACGCATGTCTGGGTCTAACTGGACTGGCATAAATTAAAGTCGAAGTTTCTTTTCCTGTCTAGGTAGTAGCTCCATGTTTAGAGCAGTAATAGATCAGCTGTTAACTGGGGTGGTTGCGTTAATTACCGTACCGTACATTGTATCGTGTCCATCCCGTCGGCCCAATGAAATATTCAAACTGTCAAACCTTCTGCGAGTCACTTACCGTACCGTACGACAAACGAAAGAAAACATTCACCAGGCTATGCGATAGGGGATGAAATACTCGCGCGACCTTTACATAAAACTGTGTAAGCAGCTATAGGTTACGGTACTTGAAAAGGTGAAAAAGTCGTGTACCATTCAGCTAACTATGGAACAAACTGAATCAACCAAAACTCTAGCCCGCCGAAAATTTTGATTTCATACTGAACAAAAAGAGCAAAAACGGGTTGACCGTCGGAGTCGCCGTCGGGGACTACATACTTATATCGTACCGTACCGACGAAGGCTCTGAAAGGGACAAATTCCCGACGAGGGGCTTCCCGATGGGTGGTGGAATGGCCCCAGGCCCATATCTTGGGCCACCCCTGCCGAGTGTGCTTTCTGGAGGTTGTTCAACGAGGCTAACATCTAAACTACGACGACCCACGGCTATAGGATAGCTAGAAAGTTTACTTTCTGAACAAATGAATTTTGTTTCGCGCCTTTTTTTCTTTTGTGCGTGCGTTGACCTATCACCGTGTGCGAATGCACCAACGAAAACCCAGTGTGACAACCAGCTTTGTAACCAAGTCATTTTTCTTCAAGTCAAGTCGCAAGTCAAGAAAAATTTCGAGTAGCACTTGAGTCCAAGTCGGCGACTCGAGTCAGCAAATCTGCATGGAGACAACTCTTTGATCCTAGTATACTCTGATCAAGCGACATTCCCCAGTCCGCGATCAATCGTCGGCTGATTAAGCTACAGCACAGGCTTCATGCCCTATAAAGCACGTATTTTACATGCCTTTTATTCCTGGCCCTTGAGCGCCAACAGGCTTATATAGGATAACAAAAACATTTCAATTAGCTTGATATTTTTGCATAACTGCCAAATTCTCGAAACACATATACTATACGGAGACGTAGGGCTCTGTGATCTTTTTTCAACGGTTCGTGGTCCCTAGATTATACGAATCACTGATAGTCAAAACTAAATCCTTCCTGTAAAAGCCATTTCGAATAAGTACACTAAAATATCATTAGCAAGCCTGCATTCTCACTTTCATCGTGATATTGTTAGTGAGTAATTATAACTGGAGGGCATAAAATCATCTTCCAAACTGGGGAAGCAATTTCAAAGGTCGTGACCTAGCACAGACAAAAAAAAAAAAGATTCGGAACGAACCAAAACCAAAATCACTGCTATAAGGTAATTGGTATTTAGACTCACCCGCTCACAGGAAGTTGCTAGTCGGACATTGCGTACGTAGCAGGCTGTACGGCATATTCCTCGTTCAGTCATTTTTAACGCCTATCCAAATGAACACACACATTCTTGGATATTCATTAAAATATGTGGCCCTAAGACTGGTTGATTGTTAGTGAATATTCAAAACAATGTAATACCTGGTCCCGTTTGAATCATGCAGTAACCTATGCCACCCACAATGTTGCGGGACGGTAGCAGGCTGTATGGCATAGGTGGTTTGGGAAGCTGAGGAGCTGAGCAAACAGAGTCCGCTCCGCGGGGTACTCCGCAAGGTACCCACGGTGTTGATATGTCATTGTAGTTCCTATTCCCTGGTATTGCCCAGTGCACAGGTGGATATGCAACACAGTAAGGATAGGACTTCTCAGGTTTCTGTCTACGCTGTTTGTTTTACGACTCACTCGGTCAAAACAATTGCATGAATAATGAAGAAGTCATTATTATGGTAATGAAGTTTGCGTCCAGAACTGGACGAGGTCCTCTTCCCTTGGGCGGACGGTGTTAAGGGAGCCTTAAAGAGGTACGGAACAGAGTCCGCTCCGTGGTGTTTGGGAAGAGTTAAAGAGGGGCTGAGCAAACAGAGTCCGCTCCGCCTGGGCTCACCGACGGATTTTGCAAGTTACAAATTCAAACAACTCCCGCACTGCCAATACTATGGAGGTTCCGCATGTGACGTCAGTGCGTTTCCGTTTGCCTTGCTGACCTTGGCAGCTTATGCGCAGGTGTGTAAGCCTGCACGGTAAAACGTGCACAATAGGTCAGCACAAAGCTACCCTACGATTGCATTGTAATAAAAGGGCAACGGCAAATCGTACCAACAATTCCACGTAGGAGAAGAACTTGACGATATCACAACAGATCTAACCAGATAATCCGGGAGGAAAACCAGTATCATGCAAGGCATTTCAGGCAGAGTATTTCCTCTCCTGCATTCATTGATTACAATAACGTTGGTATACTAACGTCGCCTTCTAACGTACCGTATTTTACATTGAAACGATACTCGGCAGCTGGGCAACTGTGCAGACTGCGAGGTCTTTTAAAAGAACAAACTTCGTGTAGGGCCTACTACCGCCGTTGTTTGAACGTTGTTTACTAGCCTTTTTCCGATCTTTGGCTGTTCCCTTATTGATCCATGATCCTCGTCCACTGACCGACGTTGAAAAGTTGCGTCAACCGGTGGGGTTGTAGAACTTTCAAAAAGTGAAGGAAAGAAAGGCTTGCCTGAAACGCAACCGTGCTCAGGATCTTACCGTACCACTTAAACGCAAACAGGAGATGTAAGGTGAATAATGCGTCACCCTGTTTTCAAGCATGAAAGCAATAATGGAAACAATTCCGAATACGTCCAACGCATGCACCGCTTTGTATTACTGGCCGGCAGACAAGGGTTCCCTGGTATTGCTGACTTTCATCATATCCGTCGGTGCACGCAAGTAGGGTTGCTATGGTTTTTATGGTCATTTACGTTGAAAATGGAATATTATTACTTATTGATTTGCATTCCCTTATAATAGGGCCCATAGATGTGACAGTAACCGACATTTGAACGGCTTGAGGCACACTTATTTTCCCTTTTACCGCTTTACCTTTTGTTTTAAACATTCCACATCACGGACTCACTCGTCAGCAATTATGATCCTTCATGACACCAAGCTCGTTGAATATTGCCCATGTAATCCATTAGGGTCTCTTGGTGCATGTATTTCACCCTGGCCGACATCTTGGTTCAGGGTTCGGAAATGCCTCTCTTCGGATTTATCAAGCTGTCAAGTAATTGCAGGAATCTGTTCTCAACGCCTTGAAAATTGGGAGTTCTAGAAGAAACATAAACGGTGAATTCATAGTATACCAAGAAGTGACTGAATGAAATCGATTAACCTAGGATTAAATCTTGAAGATGTCATATTTCAGACATAGTCATATTATTCACGTACATCTTTCATTTTGCATCCCCCTGGACTGGAATAGGCCTACAACAACTGTAAGTTTGGGAGGGAAATGACAGTGAATGGGAATACATCCACTAAGTTCAGTATGTAACTACTATACTAAGTGTAGATAAGATGGCCAATGGTATGTAACATTCAAGTGACGTTCACAAGGTCTATAGACTACACAGGTGTCCCTGAACTTTCGTCACGTAAAGATCTCGTCCGGTGTACCGGTACATCATGGAAGCCCGAGGTACGGTAGTGTTTTCATGGTTGCTCGATATGAAATGAATAAAGGGACCTCCCTTGCAGGATGAGGGAGCTGTCATTCGACTAGAGGTGAAATCTTATGACCAGAGACTTATCACCTAGTTTCGTAATAACTTCCTGCCGTGAAACTGGTCGTGCGACCCTGCAGGGAGTTGTCACTCGGGCTCTCTGCATGCAGGACGGAGGACGAGGACTTTGCTGAGCTGTTGACAGGTTAGATTTTCCTCGCTGGTAAGCCGATGCCAAACTACGGTGCGAAGTAAAGTGAAGACGGGCATGGTGCTATACCACGGTCTGAGGCTCCACGACCAAGGAGGGAAGAACCTCAAAGTCTATAGCAGGACACGACTCCCCCATCTGCCACCCTAACAAGTGTGTGGTGGCCTACAAGCGTCAAAGAGGCTAATGTGGAGCTGAAAAGCTGCTTGAGAGACTGATGGGCATGATGAAGTCACATTTGCTACCAATTAAGCAGCTCCGAAAAATCCAAGGTAGTTAAGGACAACCTTGACGGACGGATTGTCTTCAAAGTTTCAAAACTATGAAATTCATCGAAAAATGCCCACATTCGTAGTACTCGATGGACAAGCTAATGAGTTCCACGTGTGTTACTCTAAGGTTGAATGTGGTAACTTTAGAACATTCCTCTCACAAGTATATTGTATTTAAGGTATCTTCCTATTTATTCCCGATGTAAACGTAGCTTAGCTTCTCTTCAAACAACTTTCCATTTGGTAGCAATCGCTTGTACTAATAAAATACCAGATCCTACTTCTTATTCATCTGGTTAATACTTGTAACTTTCACACTTCGTAAAGAAGTCCAAGTCGAAGGTATAGGGGAGTAGGCAGGGTGGCCAAAAGAGGAATACTCTCGAATACTAGGATCGTGTGTAGTAAATGTATCACAATGACAAACCAATACGGTACATCCCGGCACTTTTAAGAGTGAAAAGTGGTACTTTTCGTTCGAACCCATCAAACCGTCCTTGGCTAGCTACACCTTATGACCGATGCAGGTTTACCTATAGCTGTAACGTTTGAACCGATAAGTTATGCCCAATGAAAGGCCTTGTTTCTAAACCTTTTGGCCGGGGCTGGATTACAATCCAAATGTAATCTGCATTTTTGTTTGGCCTAATTTGAAATCACTGAAACTTGAGTACCGTACATCAAGTTCTGTAAAAAAAAAAGTGTACAGAAGATCTGGCGATCAGAAGAAGATAAATCAGCCAGAATGTTGAGTCCTTAACCCCCGTAGGAGATTCCTTCAATTAGAGCATCATTTACAGCAGTTTAATTAGCCTTACGTCATGTATTCTGTTATACGTACTGCACCCTCTGGAGCCAAGACAGCCTGGATAATCATAATTTACAAATCCTTAGTCACGGTGACGTTGAACAACCGCTGTGACGCCAGTGGTTTGTCTTCCAGCAGGGCGTGTCTGTGATGACTGCTGTCGGTGGTTTCATTAGCTTGTGTTCCAGTCAGATGTAATTACTGATATTGACAAGTCCAGGGCTACGATTACTTAATATTTAATGGCAATATGACCAATCAAATCGAGGTCGTTTTGTGTTTTGACGGAATCCATTTTTCCATTTAAATCAAAGTAAATCGAAGAGACAAGAGAGAAGAGTGACATCAACTCAGTGGCCACATGGAGATTAACTGCGTCAAGGGACGGCGGGTTACACTTTGTCTTGTACGTAACCTACGTTGAGGTTTCCTTTGGCGCCTTCACAAGGCTTTGATGCTTTTTTCCGTTGCCTGCTTAACGAAAGACTTCTTCGGCTCCGCCTTTTGTATCAAGTCCATAGCTCCTTGGTTATCCGCAACTAAACGGCCTGAATGACAGGAGAGAACTGTGTACGGAGTGGCCAATCAAATATATCAAGTCATAGGCGTAGGAAGCTTTTCGAGACTGGAGGGCTGAACTTTGTTTCGGATCGCCGTCCTAGGGAAGGGTGTCCCCCTCCCCTTTGAAAAATTTTTGGGTATTTGATGGTCCTCAGATGCAATTTGGTGTAACATTTTGGACAAACTTTAAGGAAAATTACTGCAATTTTTTTTACATTTCTTACAGAAGGGACAAATAAGGGGTTTTTGCCCTTGGATCTTGGGGGGGGGGGGCGGAAGCATACTTCAGCCTCCCACATGTTTGACTGGGGGATGAAGCCCCCAGCCCCCCTCCCGCTTCCTACGCCTATGTAAGAAGTGAACAAAGCTCGGGGTTCCATCAGAGAGTGCCCGCATGAATGGTTTTTAGGGCCGCATTGTTGGGTTGGTGGATACAAGATGCCTCGTCGACAATATCTAACCAGAGATTTTCAACCTTTTCTCTTGGATTCTCCCCCCAACTACCAAGTAGGTGAAAACTGTTTCGCCACGCCCTCTGCTGACATATGTTTACAATAATGTACTAAACCATGTGCTTTTCAATGACCTTCTTGCAGTTCACTTGATGTTCAAGTTATCTGTCGCCAGTAGTCCAGAATCTTGAAAAGGGTCTCACTTTGAGGGTGTACTTATGTGAGAGTCGAATGCAAGAAGCTCCACATGGGGCTGAGGTCCTCCTCTGGAAAAAAAAACTTGGAGAATTCAACACGGTTAGATGCAAATTCCTACCATCTGGCACCCAGGGTTAGTACACATAGAATTTTGTACTAGAAATCGTATACTGTTACATCGCGGTGTGACCGGTCTTCATTACTGTAGTAACCAGAAGAGAAGAGTCTGTGTAACAGGTCGGAGTCTGATTCTCTTAAGCCGTTCCCACCCACCCCATTCCCCCTTCTATTCAATTCATCCCAAGGGTTTCCGATACCTCTAAATCGCTGGAAATGACCCTTCCCACAAGCAAAAAGTTCCGGGAGTGACCGACCTTCAATTAAGCTTTTTTCAACGATGCCTCAAAAATAACGCGATTAAATCATGGTAATTGAAAGCAACGCCAATGACAGCAAGCAGGTCTTTAGCAGTTAGCACAGTCAAACCTGAAAGTGCGCCATCAATTACTTTGCGCCCGCCCCGCCGGTAAAGGGGTGACGTTCCCGCCTGAACTATATAGCAGCTCCGTCACTGAATCACTGTATATATCCTGTACATACGCTATGCATTTGCTTTATGATTCTGTGTAGAGCATTGCGCTGCTTCAGGGTGGCCTATATCATTGTAATATTTTCATCCAGCTCGCTGTCTGTTACCACCGTGACTGGTATTTCCACGAAATGTAAAAAACAACTTTCTCAAAATCCGTACTGTCCAAACAAGTAAATGTAATAGTCGTGGACGCAACAGACAGGGGAATTGTCTCCACCTAAATGACTTTTGCCTGTGTCATGAAATACACATGACACAGTGTGAATACACACGACTGTCGAACATTGTTATGTCGACGAACTATTTTTGTGAGATCCTATTAAGTCAATGAACTAGTGAGGCCTATAATAGTTGATGCAGTATGTCACCGTCATACGGAAGGACGGGTTGCAGTTTCGATTATTACAAGTTATGCAGGTGCAATTATGGATAAGGTCTGCCTCCTGATCGTATTTACATCACGCCACGAGTCTTGAGGTCGTGTCGGTATGGTGTGACCCCCTTCTTGATGCTTCAGATGGATTTAACTGTTGAAGAAATACTAGGCCTCCCCAAACTTTTTTCAGGAGGATATATTTAAAACTACAGCAGCTAAAACTGCCTAAACGAGGTGACTGTGATACTGTTGTTAAAATTCACAAACATGAGGTAAGAGAGTAGGGTGTGGTGGGGGGTATACGTCTTGCCAGATCTTGAAAAGCAAAGGCCCCGCGGACCAAGCTGGACGTTGAGCTTTCTCTACGTTTTCTGGCAGTCTCAGCTGATAATTTCCGAGTAAGAACTTACCAATTCACACCATGGAGGTACCATCAAGAAAACTCCATGGTCACATTGATACGAAAGTAAAGCAAATTAGCGACTAACGAACTGATTCAACATATTCGGGTCCCGCACAAATAAATTACCAGTCCTCGCTTCAGAATCCAACCAAGTTAAGTACGGACGGCTATTACCCATCCGAACGAACGATTGGAACAGAGATTTCCCCTACATATGACGGTTTAGCCGCCTCGTGATTGACGTCTTTCAAATACAGTTCTTATTTTGAGCAAACAAACGTTTTTAAGCTTTGTGCAAAAACGCGGAAATGCTTTCAGTTTGTCCACATCCCGTTTCTGCGTTGGCATCTTGGGATGTTACTTCAATAAATATGGTTAATTCAAAGCAAATACCATCCAAATATTTCTGACCCGAGGGGCAATATCTTGTTCGCCAAGTAAAACTTTTACGAGATACAAAAGGACGATTCGAAAATACTGTCATAACTGCAATCACTCCAGTTGCCTTGGACAGTGGAGGACAAAATCTGAACTTCGAAGCTGATGAAGATAGAGCATGCGCACCTTGGAGCACATCCTGATAAATTTGGTTAACGTCTTTTTGCGCACTTTAACCATTGACAAGGGCGGTCAATATTTGCATGGATGTAGATCACTACTGTTGAGCTGACGGTGTTTAATCGTCAAAATAGTGGGACGTTACCATGGCAACTTCCTTAGATCACGCAGATCATGTGTGACACTCTATGGCAAAAATGCAGAGGTTGGTGCCGTATCTGAAGACAATTTTCTTGGACGCAAAGAATAACTGATGATGAAAGTCCTCCTCATCTCATGGTACTATTGCCTGACACTCAAAACCCTGTCACTATACTCGTGTTTGTAGTGGAACTTACAGGCAGACACTCATCACTCTAAATAGATTTAAAGGCAAAATGCAGTCACCCCAATCAGAGTGAGTGTGCCCGGTCACTCTAGTTCATGAATGGCCTATTTTGATCATGTGACAATCCTTTTGTTAGTGAATTGTGAAATTCAAGGAGAATTTCTCCTTGCTTTACCTATCGTTTGTAATAGTTATGTTCAAAATGTCTTCAGAGTTGATTGTAATGCGGTAAGAGGAGATTTGCAAGAGTTTGCTGATTTTTCAAAGAAAATTTGGGGGCGACTGCCCATTGCCTTTAAAGGTTCGAGGCAACCAGAATTCACAATTCAGGCCTTGAAGGGCAGTTTTATTGCGACACTAAGCGACCACAAATGTTTGAGAAGCCTGTATGGTTTATGAATTACATGTACTTGGAGAGACCTATATGACTTATGAATTACAACTTCACGTCAGGTGGCTAACCAACTTAGCAATTTAGGTCAAATCTGGTTTCTGTAGAAAAGCCAGTTCAGATGGGGAAACCGTGGATTGCTCTTGGACGAAAACACACCTTACTTTGACGCGGCCGGGCATCGAACCACGAAACACCCGGTTGTCAAGTTCCATCGCTTCCAATGCTTCCGCCATTATTTACTCGGCTACAGCACCAGTTGGTGACTGCACTTTGATTGACAAATGTAAGCTGCTCGTATTGGTCAATGGTTTGTGCAGAATACTCACTAACATAATATAATGTACCTAGCAGAAAAGGCCCTTAGCAATTAACTGCAGACCTTTGTCTGTAAGGTGCTGTAGACAATAATTTTTGAAACTGAAGGTGTGGCTAAAAGGTAACTGAGTTGGCAGAACTTTACTTGTCCTGTTGTCACTGACCTCGAAGAGAATTATCTCCGTAGGCTTAACAAGGTCTACTTGTCTCAGATTAGGAAGCTACGCGAGGCGAACGTTGTTTTTCTTTCACCTAATGATAGTGGCTGCGACAGCCTGCGCCGCGTGACGGGAGCCAAGGAGAATACATGCTTACTGCTTGGAGACGGTACTTCTCTATTGGCTATTGGGCATACTTCACCTTAGTAGTTAAGTATTCGACTAGAATATAAATGCACGATATTCACAAATTATGACGGCTCTAGCGCAGCAGATTAATGCATCAGAATAACATGCCTGCGATCCGTGTACTAAAACCTACTTACAAAAACATCTACTCATTTTATCAAATCTTCATTTTATTTTTTTCCCTGTTACTAATGAAGTTACTTGTAAAATCATCTGATTGCTTGTGCTTTCGGATTCTGCCCGACATACTTGCCCATAAGGAGATAAGAATATATCTGAAACAGTCACAGTCTTCCATGACATGTCGTAACTTGTTCATACAAGTTTATATCAACAAACATCACTCCGATTTGTCAGCAAAATTTTCTCACGTAATCACACTTCATAAAAGAAGCTATAATAATCAAGGTTAAATGGAGGTGGAGTTTTATGAAAAATGGAAAATGCATGAAGCTTTTAAAGTGGCATATTGAGTTGGTTCATGAAATGTACCAAATTTTTCCAAACCTGTTAAGTTTTCTTCACATACTAATGACAAATGGTCAAACTTTGACAATCCCGATATTCTACATACAAATAAATGTTCTATGAGTGAGTAATTATCAATTCAATTCGGTTTTCAAAAATTCGTGACCAGACACTTTTTTTTAAATTAGGCTATATATACACACAACCGTTACAAGCCAGGATACCAAAAAATTCAAAATTTTAGCTTTTTGCGTAACTATTGGATGTGAAACAGGACTTATTATGCTAATTATAAGCACTGTCATGTGGTGGTACCCTTCAACACCCTCGTTTAGTTGTCAATATCAACTCAATGTGCCCCTTTAATTAAGGCACAAAGAATCAAAAACAATCAGGAGGGTGTTATGATGGTTGTCATAGTAACCTAACTCATTTTGGAGATTGTAAATTGCCAGTCACTTGCTGTGCCGCCGTGGCTTCATTATTATCTTTCAATGCTCAATTACCGTGGCGGTAACTTTTTCAAAGAGCAAAAATCTTCTTTTCATGCATAAAAGTAGGCCGCGGAGTTTAATCGGGGACTAAGCTTCAAAGATGTGGTTAAGAACCGTGACCTCTCACTTTCCGGACGGTAATCCCAAATATTCTGAAACCTATATGCTATATAGGCTACCATTTTTTCTTTGCTTCTGCCACACATTGTTACATCATGGAGCTACAGCGAACCATGGTCACATAAACGTGTAACAAAAAAGCAAGCACAGTTTAACATTAGCTATAGATATTGCTCGAAGTTTTGTTTCTACTTAATTATGAAGATGAAGATCAATCGATAGGTAAAACAATTGGCCAGTGATGCTTCAAGGTTTGTCCAAACGTTCTCTCATCATTTTCATTTTGTTCGCATAAAGTTTCGTACAGTAGGACCCATGGAATTGAAGAGTCCACAATGTGATTCCAGCAACGTCTTGCAATTAATTTGCAACTTTGCACCACAGAAATAAAATAACTTCTCGAACGTACTATAATATAATGAAGGTATCGTATCAGCAATTCAATGCCCTTTGCCTTACAGGCTTACACACTAAACATAGTCTTGCAGGTCAATTTAGTCCCCCATGGGAACTTGCCAACGAGTAGGCAGAAGTAAGTCTTTAACGCAGTTTCCAAATTTTTACTTCATTTAAGTTTAGTTGCAATTTTTAGCTATGACTCTCTGAATATAGGGTGGAGGTTCGTTCATTCCTAGGAGTTTCACCCTAACCATGAGTTTACACAGAGGAAGGATATAGGCCTGATGCACAAAATGGTTAAACAGAACCGTTTCTCATATTTTGCGTATAGGCTAAAGTCATTAATTCGTCCATTTTCGACAGCATCTAAATAACAGTTAATCCTCTTCACATTTCCTCAGCAATTAACATAGCCTCCACTGAGCCAAAAGTGCAAATGACTTCATTTGTCGGGTTAGCTTTTTCGCGAAAGAATTCTGTTGAGCTAGTGGTGCTCTGTTTGAATGTTCTACATGTCACATGTTCATTCATATGTTCATCTTCTGTGGATGACTGGGTCCAGAAAGACACTATACGTAGCCTTCGCAACTGGTGTGAATGTACCATATTCTAACGCACAGTCAGTATTATATACCATGTAGCTAACCGATGTAAGATCAATACATCTGGCAGGCAGGCAAGGGTACATGAGGAGAACATAGGAGCTATTCAGGGTGGTCGCCAGCCCAATTTGAATGCCGACTAATTGTCTTAACTGGCAAATGTGCCGGCTGCAATGAAACCCATCGAAAAGTGGAAGTTTTTTCCACGTATTTCCTCTTTACATAAAGCTCCATGAAACCGCCGCCTTTGATACGTGTATAAGATTGCGCAAGCGCAGTATGACACGAATGCGTCTCGTCATGCTGCTTAGCAGAGGCTGCTAATGATCGACTCTGCGAATAGGATGCATACATAATTTGCTTTTAATACATGGATGCTGAAGGAGCCGACAAAGTCAATACAAACTGTGTGTCGTTATGGTAGGGTGGTGTATTCCGAAATGTTGTCGTGCCTATTATTAAGATAAACTTACCGATATAACAGCGCTATATACTGTGAAATTCCTTTTAGTATACAATAAAGTTCCTTGAATTAGTCGCATGATACCGTCTTGACCGTCGTTATTCAACACAGGTGTCGGTGCTCTTCGCAAAATTTTAAAGAGCAAAAGCAATAACCTTAATGTGAATTAGATACCCTTGTATTCTGATTCATGAATGGTTTATTTTAATCATGTAAAAGTGGTTTGCCTCTACATTGTTCAATCCATTGACAGTAACTGCTAGATTTACCTTTAAGCTGCAGCATTTATGTTCTGAAGCGTCATGTATTATAAGATACAGAGAAATGAGAGATATGTAAGATTTAGTTCAGTGATGAGTTTTAAAATAAAGCTGGGCAACGAGTATTCCCTTAATCTTAAGCGTCCCTGTCTTGCTACCTTTAGAACAGTTCATTGACAGATGCAGTACCTTTACTTAGGCTAGTTTACTGACCACTGTATCCTTCGATATACCATTGCCTGGAAGGAAACAATAAAACGCACAAAATACTTCAGGGGAATGTAGTCTGTATACCAGTACAGCCGCGCAGAGCGACTTTGACATGCCCCGTGTCCTATGGGGAACTACCTCATGTTTAAAGAAAGCCTATACATTCCGATACGGGCGATGAGAAAGCCCAGAGTGTAAGGAAGCCTTTTTGTCTCGAGGCATCGACACTAGTTCGATTTCAATGCCCGAAACGTTTCCATGTGACCTGTTCGAACTTGCGAGGATTACGGGATCCGGATGAATAGTATCGACTGGTAAGCTCAATAGAAGAAACCCCGCGGTCAGTTTGTCTAATGGTAAAGGTATACCGTCAGATCATATAAATTAGTAATCCCCCCGGTCACAAAACATTCTACGGAGGCGAAGACAATAAAATGACTGAAGTACAGTGAGAAACTCCACTCCATTCGGTCACGAAGATGAGAGACAGGTCCGCTGAGAACATATTCCCATTGTTTCCAGTTTCCGTAGCGAATTTAGCGGAGTCGCCAGGAGCCGTGCTCGGGGGAGAAGGCCCCGAACCCATGAGATTTTCCCACCGCGAGCGTGCTCCGACGACACAAAAAGATGTTAAACTTACCGTAGTCGTTTAAGATTTGTATGACATCAAAAACCCGGCCGGGATACTCTCGCTCTGTTTATAACTGCAATCCACAGTTAAGTTCAACGGTGTAATGTTTTGATTCTCGATATATTGGCAATGGTACCTTTAAAAAGAAGAACGAAATAGGAATAGCGCTTAATGTCCAAATAGACGGTGGGCCTGCCAATAAATTTGAAATAAGGTTTTTAATATTTTGGTGTTTACAAGCAAATGTAAAGATCCGATCGATAGACTTATACAACTCATAACCAAAATATTCTGACTTCGATACTGTTTTGTGTTTAATGGTCTTAGTCTAAGATTCAGGTATAGTTAATGTGGACTGGACGCGAATGATCGATCGAAAGTACCCCGTCCTGCTTTCGACTTCACAACACACAGTAGTCCCGAGTTACACATAAATCAATGCGGGTTAAGACTTTCTCCAGCTCCTGCAATTGTTCAAATCACCCATTTCAAGCATGAGCTGCAAGAGCGCACATACTTTTCTTCTAGCCACATTCAAAAACCATTTCGGTCATTCAAAGTTAATTAAACTTGATTCATGGCTTGTGTTTGCCGGTTGAGTAACAGTCTCGGCATTTCGGTCATTCAAGGCTGATTAAACTTGGCTTGGCTGAACCGTGATCAAATGTCGACCCTCCCTCCCCCCTCCCCCCCCCCCCCCGATGCAGACCTGGAAACACATCTCATTGAGCTCGTACTGATTCACCGTACCTCGAGCTTATTCCCTCAGAAAGGAAAGTGGATTTTGCTGCAGTTTTAATAGGACAATATACATGCTATGCTACGCAGGACGCAGATTTACTATCTGTTAAAGGCATTCAAAGATATTTTTAACCTATTTTAAAGGACGTGGTGCATGTAACTTCATATTTAACGTAGAGTAACGTGGTACCGTCGATATCAAAACTTTTAGATTGGAAAATTAAAAACTCTGCAATGTAAATTATCGATTATTGATTGAACGGTATATTGCTTTAACGACTCAGGTCTGAGTATGGTGTACTTACATCTAATTCATTCAACTCGATGAATATTTTTGTCGATGAATAAATGTAATGATGGAGTCAATTTTGAACTTGTTGTCAAGGGTCTGCCGTCTCAGAAATACCGTGCCGTCCAAGGGAATATCAGCACGTTTCATTCACCACTAGATGGCAAAGCGCGACAAAAGAGAGATCTAAAAGATTCAAAAGGATAAAAGTTAAGGAAGTACTATGAAAAATCAATCCATACTGTGTAAGTACTACTAATCAATCAAAGTTTTACCAGTTGTTTTACAGTGATCAGCAAGTTGAAAACTTATTCAGTGAGTCAGTTGTCAAATCCTCATTACGATTTAAAGGTCCTCTAACGCCCCAGACGGTGATAGTTCTCTCCCTACTAAGTTTACTTCTAGCCCCTCCTCCAATTCAAACCACACCGCCTATCTAGTAAAGTTCCAAGACAGTTTTCTGCACACTGTCTGTCTGAGGCAATTTAGATATTGTCCCACACAATATGTGTGTGTGATCTTAATTGGGAACACATGTCATTGTCATTGTACGAGTCATTGTTGACCAACCAGAGTGAAAATGTTTTGTTCGAATGAATGTCAATCAAAGTGCAATTATCAACTGTATTTGGAACGCTAGGACTATTCCTAAACATGTTTGGGCAGGCAGTTGCTAGCAACGCCGTGGTTTTTTTTTTTGGGGGGGGGGGGGAATGCCATATCCCCTGGGCCCTTTAAGGATCATGATCTGTTCCACAAAACCAATTACAGTAATACATGTGATATACCTGATCACGTGATCGGTAAGGTTCCTTGAAGGGCAAATCGCACATTCTTAAATACGATGACATCAGGCAAACAATTCTTATTGGAGAATTTTTATTATTACTGGCCTCAAAGTGTTTTTTGGCGCAGGTCACAATGCATCGTTACGAGTTGAACCCGTGCACCTCGTGAAAGCACCTCGTGAAGCAGACGAATGACGAGGCAAAATTTCTGGATAGGAGGTTGCTGAGGAGGGTCTATTTTCGTTCACATGAAGGTCAGCAAGGCATAGGCTACACTGCAGCTTTCACCGGAGTGAAACTCTTACAGTAGTGCGTATGGGAAGCCATCTCACAGGGGTCGGAATTTGTTTGTCTTTAAAGTTTCTCTAGGTGGCAAAACAATTATGGCATTAGTTCTAGCCTGAAAAAAAAAATGAAAATTTCCACCCCAAAAACCAGAAAACGGCCGAATTCTTTTTGGCTCAGGCAGGAGGGTTGCATGATGCTCTCACTCAACCAGATCATATACGCCTACAACTTTCCTCCTATGTGGAAGCACCACCTCCGAGCAGGGACAACTCCCTGCTCCGAGGTGGTACTTCCATGCTCCTATGAGGTCATTCTCTAACAACATTTGCAGTTTGTAGCATTGTAGGTGTACTGACTCGTCGTCATGTACGCTGGTCAGTTCACTCGTTAAACAACCATTTCGGCAGTGTTCAAAGCTGAAGACAGGTTTCATAGTTTCACATTACTGGTATCATCGATGAGCTACGAAGATTTGGAATGGCCGTAGGTATGACGGAGTCATTTATCTTTCGACTGAAAGGGAAAGAGAACCCTTATCACCATCACTGTCGTCCTATGGCAATATACAGGCTAGTGGTCATATAGCTGGGTTACATCTCTATGTTTCGACATCTCTATGTTCCGACATCTCTATGTTCCGACAAATCGGCACCAAAGTACATTTTTTGTCGGAACATAGAGACGTCGGAATATAGAGACTTCATTTACGTATCTATATTTCGACACCTCTATATACCGACAACTCTATATACCGACTTCTCTATGTTCCGACATCTCTATGTTCCGACAAAAAATTTACTTCGGCGCCGATAAAAAGTGTACTTCGGCGCCGAATGTACATCATTGTCGCCGCCAAAGTACATTTTCATAGGCGCCAAAGTACATTTTGTGGGTACCAAAGTACATTATTTTGCTGCGCCAAAGTACATTATGTTTCGGCGTCAAAGTACATTTTCATCGGCGTCGAAGTACATTTTTGTCGGCGCCGAAGTACATTTTTGGCGCCAAAGTCCATTCTCATCGGCGCCGAAGTACATTATTGTCGGCGCCAAAGTACACTATTGTCGGAACATAGAGACGTCGAAACATATAGACGTCGGAATATAGAGACGTCGGAACATAGGGTTGTCGAAACATAGAGATGTCGTAATACAGGGATGTCGGAGCATAGAGACGTCGGAATATGGGGACGTCGGAACATAGAGACGTCGAAACATAGAGATGTCCCCATATAGCTGATTCATCAACAGAGTCAGATTGTTTACTTGAACGTACCCTTACTGCGGTATAAATTTTTAGATAAGCCTTCCAGGGTCCGGTTTCTTCTAGAAAGTCATTTCTTCGGGAAGACTGGAAGAAACTGGAAATAACTACTTTCTTCCAGTGCTTTTTTTTTCGGAAATACTAGAGTAGAAGAAACGGGAAGAAACTACATACTTGTGTAGCTAGAGACATTAAAATATGAAAAAGGGTCATGAAAATTGAAGGCCTTTATACGTCTTAAGAGTCTGTGAGCATGTTGACTTCCATCCCGGACCTAAATAGGCAAGGTGAAATAAAAGTTGGCATTAACATGCTTCAGTAAATTTATCCAGATCATACTTTCCAAAACCTTATGCAATGAAAATTAACTCTTCATTTTTGGCTTCAAGCAGCCTCAGTTCTGGCTATATGCCATTGGAGGTTTCTAAGGTTGAAGGTCAACCTTTCATGCACTACTTCTGAATGGTAGCATTTTTGTAACGGATGGTAATGTTGACAAGATACTAGAAAGGACACAAATCAGTATGATTATTTTTGGAGTCAAATTACTAGGGGTTTTTGGTCTACAGCCCTAGTTTTAAAAGCCCTGGGCTGGGTACCATAGCTGATTGCTTCAATACCTATTCAGGTTTTATTTGTAGGCTATAAGTGATATAGTGACAGCTTTATCAGAGCTCTGAATTAGTATACCTTTGACTCCGTTCTCTTTTGTTCTTAGGTTTTGCATAAATCAATCACTGTATTTCATGATTTTTGTTGTAACTTACACAGTAGTTTTCCACTTCTTTGAGTTTCTCCCAATTTCAGTGGAAAAAAGCAGAGGAACCTGTTTCTTCCGTCCGGAAAACTTGAACCATGGATTTTCCGCTTTTTTTTTTTTTTTTCAGGTCGGAAGAAACTCGGGAACTATCAAGCTTTCACTACTTTAAAACATGTATCGTATGTCTCCTCCTTTTCGTATAATCTACCACACGTCTTGGTGGGGTAGCCAGAGTTTTCTTGTGAGGAGGGGTAAAAATGTCACCACTTTGTTTGACCGATATTAAATGAAAAAGCATCAATGATGCTGTAGTTCAACTATACGATTTTCCTCACACACAGTCACTGTTATGCAGTCTCATTAGGGATCCAAACCAAGGAGTCCTGCATGGACAGTCATGATCAAGCAACTTCGGTGCTACAATGAAGATACTGCAGACGACCGAGCTTCTCTTTATCAAGAGCTCTACTGTAGTAGATCTATAGTTATTGTTTAATACTTCTGCTTAGTTCGTGGAGGATGTCTAAAATGACCGCTGAACCGAAGGGCCAGTGAAGAGATGGAAACTCTATACATCCGTGACGTGTTTTTAATTTAGACTTTGCAAAATCTTTTACAGCGAATTTGTTTCCCTCAAGTCTCTGTCAATTTCTTTAATTTGCCACTGACCCCTCAAGTTGTTCGGCGGGAGTGCAATTCTTAGAGCAGGCTGAAGTCTACAACTTTATATTCTGTGTAAAAGTGTTTCTGCACTGAAAACTTGGAAGTTCCCTCAGCCACTGACAACAGCGTCATATTATTATGGTACAGCGTCATATTATTATGGTACAGTGTTACAGAGGACGCTGGCGAGTGAATCCAAAATAACCTGGCCTGCGCAGCGACTCTCTTCGCTTCCGCACCACGGCGACCACGGCATTTGCCGCTCTCTGATGTGTTTTGGTAGGGAAGAGTTGAACGAAAAACTCGGTCCACGTTATAGGTTACCCTTTCGGGAAAGGAATTAAAAAATAAGAAATATTTCCCTAAATAAGCCTGCAAGTATCTTACTTAGTCAGTAAAGTTGGCCACGTGATCTGCATAAAGGCCGGTCGGTTCATACTTCAGTATAAAGCGCTATACAGCTATGAAAGTTGAACGCTGTTCAACTCGATCTGAGCTATGTCTGTGATTGGCCCGGAAGAGCAAGGGATAACCATATATGGTCCTTATAGCTTTATAGCGAATGAAAACCGGCCTTTAGTCGGGGAGATCCTTCGTGAGTGCAAGGTGTTATGTCAGAGAGCGTCTACTCTAACAACAAATTTTGCTGTAGAGTGGTATGTTTTATAAACCTGTTCTCTTTTGAAAAAAGAGGCACTAGTTTTAGTGATCACTTATTTTTATTGACCTGTAGTTACACCTTGTCAAGAGGGCAACAGAACTCTATGAATTGGTAAACGCTAAGTCAAAGTGCAATTCAGTCTGCCTGATCAGGGAGCTGGAAGTCTTCCCGCTCCCTGATCTGATCACTCTGTATGACTAATTGCAACATATTACGTCTACTCGCATTCGCAAATTGCCTATCATTCCAAAGTTACACCCTGGTTAAACTCCCCTAATTGAAGCAACTCTCCCTGATTGAAGCAAGTCTGAAATATCTTTCAATAAAATCGAACAGATTTCTTGACACCGCCTGAAGGCAAACGCTGTAACCACAGCTCATTGTTTTATAACAAATGAAGAATTCTATTGAATGGACGTCATTTGTTGAAATCACGAGCAGACTCAGGTGGAGCAGTTTCACCTCATTATGGGAACATGAGAACGATTTCGCAGTTGTTAAAGGAGTCAAAGTAATTGAGTTTCTCACATGACTCTTTTATAAAACCATTAAATGTGATCAGCTTGTTTACGTGTCGAGACTGCTTTGGCGGGAAGTATTACGTAACCTTTATTAGCGGATCGCACCAGTTTTGTTGGGTTTAGCGTACCTCGTGACTCATCGAAACCATGGAAGTTCGATAACGGAATTAAGGCTAAAGGCAGTCACCCAACTTAAATAAGCCTCGCTTACCATGATGCATTTATGACTCTTTTTAATCATGCGACAACAATATGTCACACGATTATAACTCATTAAGGGATTTGTAAAACTGAGCGTTACCGCAGTCATGTTGGAGCGACTTACTAGGTCCGAGAATGGGACAGCCCGTCACAGCCTAACAAAACTTTGTCAGATATGCTACACTACATATAATTCTTCCTGATCATGTTGCCATTAATAAATACTGTAGTTAATTGTATGCCAAGTAAACCCAAGGGAGTTTGACGTATGAGATCCAGTATTTCTATTATGAAAGTTACTGTAAATGAAATAAGCCGGGATGTACAGTATCACTGGCTAAATTCATGCATAGAGTTTGGACGATGGTACGTGATGCTCTTTCACGCCACTGTAGAGATATGTGTCACCATGGGCATGAAGATCCAATGATCCATGGTGTCACTGGGTTTCAGCACATCCTTTACGAGGGCGTTAGACACTTATCTAAAGTAAGCAAAGTATGCCCATGCATCTCTCGTAAAGCAGGATAGAATCCCTCTACCCACAGAAGTTCATCAGTAACGGGTTTCTTTTACTCTGTTTTTGTATACTTGTTTAGACTTCTCACTGCTGAGTTGAAAGTTGTTCGGATGTCCCTTTACGTCAACAACACAGGTGGTTCTGCGACAATGACCTCACTGCACACGTGGGATACTGTAGCTGGTACGGTGATATCATGATCCATCTCAGATCATAACATTATATTTAGTACTCCAATGACCATCCTTCACCTGTGTTTACCTTACAGTGACTACATGTGAATGACCCTGGCTCCTCCGTAAAACAAGAGGAATTCTAAAGCTTTGTAGTGATATCCTGTAACCCACTAATCTGGGCCATTTTCCCACGGGGCAAATTTAATCCATGATTTAGACCAAAGTTTGGAAAGATTGCTTTCATTTTCAAAAATATGGGAACAGACAATATGATACCAGCCCTGTATCCCCCCTCACTTTCAACAGTAGGGGGACATGTCCATCCCAGTTCCCCTCCTGTTGACGCCCATGGGTGTTGGCACTACCATGGGCGTATCAAGAAAGACTGGGCTACGGGGGCAGCTTGACGCTCTGTGGTCCTTTCGGGAAATGTTTGCTGCAGAAAGTAACTAACTTAAACGATGTATGTACCAATATTTCGACTGTACACTATAGCGAAATTTACCAATCGTTCCACGGCACTCCCTTTCAGGAAATCCTCGATCCACCTATTGTCATCTCATCATTCTCTCCGGCCTGTGTAATGTAATTTTCTCTCTGTACAGCTCTAGCTTTTTTTCATATGGGAACCTGGCCTTCGTTCCGGGCACCCAGGGTTGAGTCTTGGAGTTATAACCTGCGGTACATTAGAAATTAGGATTTTTGATTGACTTAGTATTTAATGATGGTAATACAGCATTTGGAATGACATATTTTTTCAAATTAAGATCAAGTTTAAGGCATGTGTTAAATTATATCTTGCCATCTTCTGTTCTTGCAAATCTAGTAACGACCTAAGGATGCTTCTCAGTGTATGTTCTTGCAAGTCATAACTGATATCAATATGCGGGCCCACAAACTGGAGCATTCGGGGACAATGATCCCGCCTTAACAAAATTGTTTTTTAATGCCAGTTTGATTTTATAATTGAACCCTATGTTGGATCCACTTTAACGTCCCTCTCCCCAAGTTCCCAACAAAAAATATCTCCCTCCAAACATACAGTCTGCTCCATAAAATTGACAAGGTGTCTACGGGCCTGCATCGGTCACTCCTTGTTTATACCACAGCAAGTTTGTTTCTGGATTGACGGCGCTATATATAAATTCAAATCATTCTGAAACATCTATGGCGGCTACTATCTCTGCACATTGCAACTTTTGGTCGAGTAGGCCTAGTGTTTTATATGCCTTTTGCCAAAGAGGTATTGAAAAGATTCTCATTTAATGGGCCGCTTTAAGTTCTTGTCCTAGAGTTCGACGGCCCCTAGTGTTGAATTTCCTTGTGACGCCTGCCGCTCTATACGGTGGAAGTTTCCAAAGCGGTGATTTCTTTGGCAAAGCTTTGACTCTAAAAAATTATACTAAGGTAATCCTAAAACCTATTTTTGGAACTCGCAAAATTTCAGGGGTGGAAATCCACCCACCCGGCTGGCCTATAGCCTCGAAAGATCATGTAACAATTGATTGTAAGGGTCGGGCTGTTGTTCGAGGTGAAAACGTAACTGTAGGATTATACATCGGACTGGGCGGACATTTGGTTTACTGTAGCCAACCGATGAATGGATAAGGATATAATGGGTTTGCGTGAAACACTCCATCTATCACGGGGAAACATAGCTGTTGACCGGTTTTAAATTCATGTACGCCATTAGGCGTACGGGGCCAACCCCGCCCCGAATTCCGCAAATTTCATTTCTCGGGCAGATTTCTTGGGAAAAAGCGGGCAAAGTTTCTCGGGAAAAAGTCTTTGCTCGGGCAAAAATGGTTCAGCCCCCTAAAATCCATACATTCTGTACGGCTATTGTCATTACAAATAGCCGCTCTAGCCCAACCCTGTGCTAATACGATTAAGACGGTACTGAAAGCATGCATGAGGTTGTATGGCTTTAAATGTGTGGAAATTTTGACAATTTTCGAAGTATGAGCAAAACTTTTGGTAGTTCCGACATCATAAAATCTGCACTCATAAAAAGAAAAAATATCGACTGTCGAGGCAGCTGACCCCTATCTTGAATGGCATGCACTGTATCGTATCTACCCCCGTCTATACGACGACGAAATGGTCACATCCCAACTCGTTTACTCAACCGCGAGACAAGTACGATACCTAATCGATTACATATAGTGAGGGTGAGACTTGTTCTGTATACTTAGCCAAAATATGAGGGAAAAGTAAAAAAGTTATAGAAATGTTTGGTTCTTGTTGAGACCTACCCCTGAAAAGGGAGTACAGCTAAACAGTCCGAGTCTAGGAGACTGTCCGCCGAATGGGATTTCACACTTTATGGCATCACGAGTGACTCTGGCTCCGTAACCACCTGTGTCCGACCTGACCTCTGCCCTCACCATGGTTTGAGCCGACACTAAAGAAGGAAACGATCTGGAGTGCAGAATACCTTATTCTAAAGCACACTTGTGTCATTACAGATTTTCGTCTATCATGATCATACTGTACATCAGTCGCTTCTATGGGATAGATTTAACATTTTACATACATGCAATGGTCATAAATAACAGAAAATTGTACTCTTAAATGTGGTGTGACATGCCACCTAAAACAGCTGTTTCACTTGTCAGCTAAATGAAAGATCCGTTGGAATTATTTCAATATCTTTTTCCGTTCTCAAAATACACGTCTTCAAAGTTTGATGGTTTCTGAAGTAACTCATTGCCCATGCAAAAATAATGATGTGGAGTGTTGCACAGTGTTAAGATTTCTTTCGTTAACCCTATATAAATTATCTCTTAATTACTGATCAGATAGTTAACAGTATCAGGTGAGTGATATCAATATTTCTCAGGGAAACAATTTTAACTTTCATACTAAATCCCTCAGGGGATAACACTTCTACTAGTGCCTTTGAAATTAAGGTTGAAAAAGCAAAGGCTAACATTAGCCATATATCGTATGTCCATCTTTCGATGTCACATATTTGCATTTGTAGCTCATGTTTATTCATAATACAAGTGTGAAATAGAAATTTACCTCGTAAAATGGTCAATATTTGATGGATTTTAATGGGAATTGCGACTATTTTCTGGAGTTTTAATGCTTTTTACATCAAATATCGAACAGTGTAATTTTCATGTCACCAGACCTTTAAGTAGGACTACTAACTTTTTCACCAGAGTTTCTCGTCTATCATGCACGATTCCCTGAGTGTTTCAGAGAAAATTTGACATCACAAACGCTCTAACATTAGATTGCTGGTAACTGCGCTCTAACTGAACACCAAAAAAAGGTGGGAAGGGACATAAATAAATCAGGGTTTATAGAGGCTGCTGCAATTGGCCCTGTTAATCACCTACTGATCTATAGGGAGGTTCCATGCGCGCAAGTCAACCACCTCAAGCAAGTACTGGAAGGCGAAACAAACACTTGCACGCCGAATCATGTACTAAGGCAATGCGCTTTAAAATGTTGAAAAATCAATGTGCTGGGCACATTTTTCCTCCACAACAATTATAGCGGCTTTAGAGCGTTCACTGAATTAGACCCTCGACCTTTGAAGAAAGCTCCATCTAACATTGATAAATATAAAACCATGGTGGCCATGTCAGTTCGAAATTTTTATCAGACAGAACCAGCTCAGTCATTATTAGAGAATATGTGCAAATATAAAGCAAAGGTTCATATAGCGTACCGTAACTCCTTTAATTTGAACATTGAAGGAAATTGGAATCAATGATATTGCTCGCGAAGAGCGAGAAATAAGGTGTTGGGTTAATGGCGTAATCGTGCTTATTCAGGCGCGAATCAAAGGGGGACGGCTTTCTCGGGCTCAGCCCCCTTTTTCGCCACATCAACAATAACGAATACGCGAAAATTAGCATAGGCCTAATGTTTATCTACGAGAATATTCAAGGGGGCTTTCAGCCCCCCCCCCCCCCCACCTTACTTTTCGAAATGTCTAGCTGGCCGATCCGCGCCTGTTACTTACTTATGTAATTATCACAGTATTCATATGGAATGGAATTTGAAACAACCTCAGTTTCTGCATTGCAAAAGGGTGAAAGAAGTCATAAGTACGGCGAACCACCCTAGTTCACAAAAGGGGTTCGATATCAAGCAGGGAGTTGCTATTTGACCCTGATCAAAGGGGGTTCGATTTAAAATACGAACCCAGTGACGAACCACTCGATCGAGCCGCCTCCTGCGTAGCCTACAGGCCTGAATTTTTGCATTGAATGCCGACTTTGTAATTGTAGGCTACTGTAACACTGCGTGACTAGCTGCTAGTATCAGAAACCGTTGTGGGAGCTAAGGTTTGTGCAGTCTTTAGGAGGTCGAGATGAAATGTCCTGAGAGTGGGTACGTGGGGCCAAGTGGCGGAAGGGGCAGTTAGTTAGATGAGATTTAACGACACATCAACTCGAATGTGTTATAAATATATAGTGCCAAAGAGATAAAAAGGTAAAGTTTAAATACGGTTTCAAAATCAAGTACGGTTCACGTTCAAGTTGGAGACAGTTCAAGTTTGGTTTCAATTACAGCTCAAATACGGTGTAAGTCCTTCCCTTTAGTCACCTCTTACGACAGGCGGGATATACCGTGGGCATATTAATTCTACCGACCCCCGGCCCACAGCGGGATCGAAAGGCCGGGGATCGACTGGGGAATTACCCCGGGCCCCTCCCCAATAACTTACAGTTGAAGTCATTTCATTTATTTTTTCCTGTCTAAACTTCAAAAATTACTTATGGAATCAGCAGTTAATAACAGGCCTAAAATTTACAAAAGAAATGAATTTACTCACCTCAACAATGACAGCAGCCACGAAACCGTACACTCCCCACTCCTGATCCCGGGAACAACTCATGGTAACTCACCACAACATATTCATGGAAGGATGGACCGGCAGACACAGAGTCAGTCACAACGCGAGCATGGTTGAATCTTCAAATGCTGCTTTACTTTTACTTTTACCTCACACGCACAGTACGTACAGTCGAAACAGGTCTGAACATGTTTCGATTTCGCGGTTCATTTCGTACTTGCTATTGAGGGCGGCAAGCCGTATTACGCTCTAGGAGTATTTATAATAACTGAGTACCTACATTATACTCTTACGGGGGGAACATCTCTATGTTTCGACATCTCTATGTTCCGACATCTCTATGTTCCGACAAATAGGCATCAAAGTACATTTTTGTCGGAAAAAAGAGACGTCGGAATATAGAGACTTCATTTACGTGTCTATATTTCGACACCTCTATATACCGACAACTCTATATACCGACTTCTCTATGTTCCGACATCTCTATGTTCCGACAAAAAAATTACTTTGGCGCCGATAAAAAGTGTACTTTAGCGCCAAAGCCCATTCTCATCGGCGCCGAAGTACATCATTGTCGGCGCCAAAGTACATTTTCATCGGTGCCAAAGTACATTTTGTCGGTACCAAAGTACATTTTTGTCGGCGCCGAAGTACATTTTTGGCGCCAAAGTCCATTCTAATCGGCGCCAAAGTACGTTATTGTCGGCGCCAAAGTACACTATTGTCGGAACATAGAGACGTCGAAACATAAAGACGTCGGAATATAGAGACGTCGGAACATAGGGTTGTCGAAACATAGAAATTTCGTAATACAGGGATGTCGGAACATAGAGACGTCGGAATATGGGGACGTCGGAACATAGAGACGTCGGAACATAGAGATGTAACCCTTACTGGTATATTACGTGCTCCGCAAACTTGACGAGCTGTAAGAGGGATACATGGTGGATCGTAGCATTTCTAATGTTTGTATTGTACTATCAGTGCAGCCAATCTGCAGGCGCGTAGCCAGACTCCGGCCCGGGGGGGGGGGGGGGCAAAACGAAAATTTTCGTCCCGATTTCATGATTTTCCAAAGTAATTGTAGAGGTTCTCCCTCCCACCGTTTGCTTTGGGTCCAGTTTACCCGCCTCCCCCTCGGCCAAGTCCGAAGCTCTGGAATTTGTAAAGAACTGGGATATGAGAATATCGACTTGATATTCAAATGCACCTTATCAGTATGTGAACTGATAAAGTCACGTTGATCACAATTTAACTACTTTTCATAACGAGTAAGAAATGATGATCGATTTGATGACGCCCGAGTGCCTTGTCAGTGGTAAACTGGACGTAAGAGTGATTTTTTTCAGAGGGATCCATAACCTTTCCTCAGAGGGACCTTTGAGACATTATCCAAGCGGAGCGCCACCACTAATTGGCGCGAAGCGTACACGGTAATATTTTGGCCAATGCGCCTTCCCAGATTAACAGGAAATGACATTTCCCAGGTGTTGTAAGTTGCACATTAAAATTATCAAATATTTTTTAGTTTTTAGATTTTAGGAGGACTGCTGCCACAGTCAGCCACACCAGTGGGTCCCCTGACAGAAAATTTAAATCTAAGTGGACTGAGGTAAGATTTATCTCTTCAGCCTATATCTCAGCTGGGAACGCAAAATATGGGTGGAGCTAGCGCATGTTTTAGTGTCTGTGACCCGACGAGCCTGAACGAAATATTTAATTATTTAAAATGGAATTGGATGCGCACTACAAACAATATAGAATCACAGTTTGATTTTTTTTATAATTACCAACTTGGACTAGGCTATCGGTAGGTCAATATGATAGTCACGGTGATAGGGTGAGTGTAGATGGGAGCGGATGAATTATGCCGGGAACTACACGGGTCTTTATAAGGGTTAATCCATTTAGGATTTTCAAAAAGAGAAAAAATGAAACAAACACGCCGGAAAAATACTTTTTGAATTGAGAGAGCTTGCCCTGCAAGGCATTGTTTTTCTTCAATTGGCTAAAATTCTTTCTAATTTATTCTCAGTCTCTTTTCTTTCCCGATCTTTTTTGCTTGTTTGTTTCCTTTATTTTCAAAATTTGTTCCTATTTTCTGCCCAGAGGAGATGGGATCCATACCCTCTGGATCTGCACCTGCGAGGATGGATGATGGTAAATGAGGGACGCATAAGGTTTTGAGTAAATTCTGCTCAAACTGTCCTGTAAAACTGACTAACGACAACCTATGCAATTGTGATTTATTATAGAGCGAAGCGCGCCGAAAAGACCATTTAGTATGAATTTCCTTGACATGCTTCACTTTACATTGCACACGTTATCTATCATATTCAAATTCCCATTTAGTTTCTCTTAACTTGGCAACTTTTCTTGACCCACTCATTACGGTTCTGTTACCAAACCCCAATTCGTGGCAACGCACTGACTCACATTGTGTGACTTTAAAAGAAAATCTGCACCGGCACAGTGACTTTAAAGGGCAAGAGCAGTCGTCCCAAACTTATTTTGAAGCAACAGCTTAATCTCACAATTTTCTTCTTATTTCTCTGCAAAGTATCTTTCACAATATTTTAGGACTTCAATATTGTATATTCAAGGTAAACCAATCAGTTACTTCTAGTAAATTTCACATTTGAGGAGAAAAAATATTGTCACATGACTCTCAAGAGCCAATCATGAAACAAGACAGTCTACTGCACTACTTCAATTTTGGGTGAATGCATATCCCCTTTAAGTATCCCTTTTTGATAGGGATGAAAAGATAAAATCGGGACGGCAGAAGTCATCCCTCCAGCTCCCACACTGTCAGCCTTTCTTTACGGCCTCGTCTTTCTCTCCCTCTTAAATCCGCTTTGCTCTGCTCTGCTCTGCGTCATAGTCTGTCCTCGCTCTCTATTCCCTTCCTAGTTCCCTCATCCTTCCTCTTTCCCGTGCACAATCTGCCTGGCTTCATCCCTCGTGCCGGTTTCTGCCTTCTAGGCCCTTCACTTTCTCATTCCCATATTTCGGTCTTTTCCACGGTCCCTAGTCCTGCCTGTTTCAGTACTCGTCCCGTCGATATTTGAACCAATTTTCTGCTTTATCAAGCCCTTTTCCTTCTCTCCATCCTTTCCTTCCATCGGTAATAATTCCTATTTTATTGTTATTTTATTTTCCTTCCCTTTTTCTCCTTTTTTTCTTATTCTCTCCCTCCTTCCCCTTTCCTTCCCTCTTCTTCCTTCCTTTTTTTCTTCATTTTCTGTCGTCCCGATTTTTCTTCGATTTTTCGCCCGGGGGGAACT
This sequence comes from Holothuria leucospilota, assembly GCA_029531755.1. Classification (NCBI taxonomy): domain Eukaryota; kingdom Metazoa; phylum Echinodermata; class Holothuroidea; order Aspidochirotida; family Holothuriidae; genus Holothuria; species Holothuria leucospilota. Next base: position 32,678,198 of record CM055968.1, read on the forward strand.
CTGCCCCTCTGCCCCCTTCCCCCCTCTGGCTACGCTACTGCCAATCTGGGAGGCTTCCAGCCAGTGGCGCCAGTTTGGTGATTGGGGAAGTGGGGGAGGGACCGAACACATGATGTCATAATGCCACCTCAGTTTTCCCCCCCAGCCTGCTTAAATTGTACCATTCTTGTGCCCCCCCTACAATTATATACAGCAGTGTGGAATCCTTTTTGTGACTACATAAAGGTGCCGTCAGGCGCGGATCTAGAAATTTGAGGGGGAGGACCCAAGATGGAAAACCTCATGTGCACCGAAGGTGCACCACGAGCGCGAAGCGCGAGTCCCTACGCGTGGGGTCCAGGGGCCCGCGTTAGGGCCCCTGGCGGGGCCCAGGGGCGGAGCCCCGGTGGGGGGCCAGGGGGCGAAGCCCCCGGAAGCTCTCGCAATATTGCATTTTAAGAGCACAGAAATCGGCTCCAGTTCTTATGTCAGTGAGATTTTATACCTTTTCATGTTGCATGGAATTTGATGTGTATGGCTCAGTATATGTTACTATGTGTACCTGCAGAAGTTACGGAGAATCTAAGTTATCTTAAAAACTTACACGCCAACATTATGAGCCCGTGTAGGTAACTTGAAATGATTTTTGCCATAATGAGTGTTTTATTTTCGTTATACGGTATTCGGGTATAGGACGTCAGATGAAACAATTGCGCGCGAAGCGCGCCGAAAATTTGAATTTACATTTAAAACCATTGCTATGACTAACGGTGTCAATTCTCTTTATGTGTGTCTATCAATTAGAAGGTGGGTTCGATACTAAGTTTTAAGTTCTCATAAGAAGAGGAGGGTGAAAAAATAAATACCAGTTGTTTTACATCCTTACAATGCTGACTCTGAAATCACGTTTATGCACACGAATAATTGGCTTATGGTGGAACAACACCGATGAGCAATGCGAATACGTTTGGGACCTTATTGATAGTAAAAGGAGCAATTCAAAGCTAATTGTGCGCAGATCAAGCAAAAGTCAAGAAATATTGAGAAGACTTTGCAAAAATCGTGAAAGATTTCAAATGATTTTTGGTAAAAAGTGATAAAAATAAATCCATCACTCAATAAAAATGTACCTCTCTCCGTGAGCGTAAACAATTGCGCGCGAAGCGCGCCGAAAGTTTTCGGTATAGAGCCTCCCGGGAGCTCTGCATTAATTGTACACTGAAAAGGGGGGGGGGGACCAGCAGGACTCTCACAACCTTACATCCATATGGGAGGAGAGATGATATATCACCTTCTTTATGGACTTCTGAAGGGTATACCCTTCAGAAATCTGTGACCGATGGTGCCGGCGGGAGTTGGTGATTTGGGGAACCGCAGATAACTGCTAAACCGTGCCTTTTTAGGCAGTGGGTTTTGTATACGCTATATACAAGAGTGGGAGAGCCTTTTCTTATTAGTACATGAGAGTGCAATCCCAGGAAGGGGTTTACCCTCCCCTTTGAGAAATTTTTGTTAGTTTTAGGGGGCCTATATGCAAAATGGTGGTATCTTTGGGTCATTCTAAAGTGATTGTATGCTTAGAAAATGTCCACAATTTAGTGAATTCTAACTTTTGTTCGGGTGAAAAAGGGGAGTAAGAGACGGTTAACATATTGTCTTCAAACCTCCTCAAATCCCAGGAAAAATCATAGGCGTGGATCCATCTCCAAAAGTGTGTGTGTGTGGGGGGGGGGGACTTTTTCTCATTTGTGAATCGCCGTCCTGGTGGCGTGGAAGAAGCAGTTGGTGGTAGCCAGAATTTGCGTCACGGGGAGGCAATAAGTTTTGTGATCTTCGGCATGGGGGAGGAGTCAAAGAGAAATTTTTCTAGAACTGAATGCCCTCAGATGCGATTTGGTGCAACAAAAGTGTGCGATTTTTAGGTTATTTTTCTTCTAAAAATTTCGTTTTCCTAGGCATAATTGCAGTCTGTTCCATCATTTTTGAAAAAGTGAGGGGGACTTTTTGACGATGTCCCCCCTTCCAAAAAGTGAGGGGGACGTGTTCCCCGTCCCCCATGATCCACGTCCATGGGAAAATTGTACACGCAATTATACCTGCGTGGAGCCCACAGAAACATTCTTGGACTATAATGAAATTTTTGCTTTACAGTTTAAAAGGATATCCAAGGTTGACAGAGAACAGTATAGAGCCTCCCGGGAGATCTAAATTAGTTACAGTATGCAAAAGAGGGACCAACGGGATTCTCACTACCCGACATCCATATGAGAGGAGATATGATATATCACCTTCTTTTTAGGTATAGCAAGAGGGATGGTGGACAGGCAAAATTCGTTCAGAAAAGATTTTCGTCATTATTGAACGTCGCGGTAAGATGTTTGGAAAATAAGCAACGGCAATTACGAACTTTCAATCTTTCAAATCATGTGCTAGACTAGATTAGTCAAAGATCCCATAATGATGAGAGCCCAGAGAAGGAGATGTACTTTTTAGAAAAATGTTACATTGGAATAATTTCTTGCGTCATAGCTTTGTCAATGGTATATAAAGTCGGGTGTAAACCCTGTCGTATGCGCGCGAAGCGCGCCGACATTTTGAATAAAATATTAGTCCATGACAAAACCTGCATTTCAGAACCTGCGTCGGACACTGTCACTTTCCCACCAACCTATGCTATTCAGAAACGAATCTTCTGACTGAGAATTCTTAAAAGCACTTTTGCTCATTTATTCCCCCGTGAGTAGTTACCGAAAGCTATTAATAATAAGGACAACTCTGACACAGGGCTTGACGCTAGCGGAGCGTGCGAAAATTTGGAATTTGTCAAGAATTTCCAAAACTTAATGATAGTTTGAGAACAGTTTGTGAAAGAAAATGGTTAGAACAAATAAACCAGTCATCAAAAATACATCTCACCCTACACCCTCCACAGAAATCTGTAGCTTAAACGACTTTTGGGAACATTTTAAAAAATTTCAAGAATCGATGGGGGAGGGGGACACACGTCACCCATTGTCCACTGTGCCAACGCCACTGTCTGTAGCTTAAAAGCCTTTTGAGTTCATTTTAAAACTTTTCAGACAGTTTCGAAATCGAATAGGGTATGCACGCCGCTACTTTGCCTGCAACAGCTGGTGCCACTGTGCACACTAGCACGTCACCTGACAGCCTGTCTTCTGTATTCATTCTGCAAGATCTGTATGGCGAAAACTTTGCCTCTCAATCCCTCTAGATTACAAAAAATTTCACTCTTTAACAAAAAATTGTTATTAAATTTCAGTGCAGCTAGCTGGGCCCGTACTGCATATGTCGTGATGTTTACTTATTTAGATCTTAAGTCAAGGATCATTACTCAGCTATTCACCTGTTTTCAAACATTGTAGCGCTCCTTACGTCGCCAACCACTTTGAAAGATATATAAAGAGATAATCCAGCGATAGCTCCACCCAACCCCTACAGAAATATATACTTTGAATACGTTCTTAGACACTTTTATTCATTTTTTGCTCTTAATTTTCCTTTCTCGTTTCCTTTTTTTTCTTTTTCTTCTTTTTTTTTTCTCCTTTCGTTTTTTTTTCGTGGCGAGGGGGTGGGGGCGGCCCCCCAGGCCCCCCTGGATCCGCGCCTGGGTGCCGTCCTGGGGGAGGGGTCTGAGGGGATGGGGTGTCCCCTCCCCTTTGAGAAATTTTTGTTAATTTAAGGTTGCCTAGATGCAAAATGGTGCTATCTTTGGGGTAATTTTTGAATTGATCATATATGGCTGGAAAATATCCATTATTTAGTGAATTCTAATTTTTGGTTAGGAGAGAGAGAGGAGAGTGTGCGCCCCTGCGATGGTATACATCAGTGTGGAATCCTTGTCACTACATAAAGGTGCCGTCCTGGGAGAGGGGTCTAAGGGGAGGGGGTGTCCCCCTCCCCTTTGAGAAATTTTAGTTAATTTAAGGCAGCGCTTCTCAACCGGTGGGCCGCGAAGCCCCCGTAGGGGGGCCGCGAGATCCGCCATAAAAATAAAAAAAAATAAAGAAAAAAGAATAAAATTTTTGTAAGGTGGGCCTCAGAAAAATTCTGAGAGTCAAAGTGGTCCTCGAGTTAAAAAAGGTCGAGAAGCGCTGATTTAAGGTTGCTTAGATGCAAAATGGTGCTATCTTTAGGATATTTTGGAACTGATCATATATGGCTGGAAAATATCCATAATTTAGTGAATTTTTAGTTAGGGGAAAGAGGAGAGTGTGTTGTCTTAGAGAAGGGTATGTTGTCAATAAACCTCCCCCCTCCCCCTTTTAGCTAGGCTTTAATGCCTTCTATTCGGGGTAAGTTTTTACGAAAAAATACGTGCTTGGCGTCCACAGAAACATTCTTGAACTCTTACGAAAATTTTCCTTTGTCTCATTGTGCATTATAAAAGGGTATCTAATACTGACAGACACCGGGTATAGTGCCTCATGGAATAGGTGCAGGGAAGTGATAGTAGACCTCCCTGATAGGTAAAGCAATGGGGTTAAGGACTAAAAGGCGCGTTTCAGAATGTTTTTTTTTTTCGTAAATGTATTAACAATCACCATCTATGCCGGTAAAGGCTGCGCGCGAAGCGCTCGGTAAGAATTTTTGAAAAATGTAGAACGGCAAATATACGCACTTCCAACCTTCCACATCATGTTACAAATTAGATTGAAAGATCCCATAGGTCCCGACAGATGTTGGGAATGTACTTCTGTTTTTCGGAAAAATGTTGTGATCAGAATAGTTGCATGTGAGATAACCTTAATAATGGTCAGGAATTGGAGTGAAAACTGTGACGAATGCGCGCGAAGCGCTTCGAAATTTTTCATTAAATAAGATAACTATGACAAAACCTGCATTCATGCTCTGCTTCGAGACACTTTCAATTCCCCAACAAACTTAGTTGCCAATCAAAAAACCAGTCCGAGTTTACCGGAGAATTCGTAAACAGCTTTCAACTTTTGTTGCTGTGCTTCTGCGGGAGAATTGGTACCGGAAATTTTCATAATAAGGACATCATTGAGGTAAGGTTTGAAGCGCGCTGAGCGCGCGAAAATTTTGAAAGTTTGCGAAGGATTTGCGATAACTCTGATAGTTTGAGAACCATTTGTGATAGAAAATGGTTGCAATAGATCCATCACTCGGTCGAAAACGCACCTCACCCTACCCCATACAGAAATCTATAGCTTAAACGCCTTTTGGAATCATTTTAAAATTTTCAACGAAAAAATCGATTGGGGGCACGCGCCCCCATGCCCCCGTGCCGGCGCCACTGCTTCCAGCTCCCTGACCCACATACCTAGGGGCTGGAGGAATACACGTCCGCCTGGCGGCCACGAATAAGCCTAAGATTTGATGTTTAGACAAGCAGGTACCAAGCTTTGAAATTATTTCATTATTTGAGCAAAGTTCAATACATACTCCGTGTGGACATGTATAACTGTATACCCTATCCTTTGTTCAAACTTCACATCCACATTCATTTCATTGTGTGATATTGAACGACAAATGTAATGTTTAGACTCAAGTTTAAGGGACCAAAATCCATCTCAAAGGTGAGAATATTTCCCCTCACAAAAGCATAAGACTGTAAAAGAGCATACTGAACTGCTGAAAATTTCAGCGTCCATATTATGATTTCAGTTCACAAGGCCCCAAGGCAAAAACCTGCAGTGGAAAATCGCATATAGGCCCTAAGGGTTCCTTTTTTTCCCAAATTTTCCCGGGAGGTTCCCGGAACCCCTCCCCGGATTTCTCTAGTCACTGACGAAGTAACCATCTTCCTCCTCCAGTGGCACCGTTTGAGTACACCAGCATTTAGGCTTCGCTTGATAAAGATAAAATGGGCCTAGTCTACACGATTACCTTTTATTATTAGCTAAACTCAGAGCGCTGGTAAAGAAAATTTTGCATAAGCAGTAACCAAAAACTGATTTTGAAACAAAAGCTAAATCTCACTTCAACTATCTTTCTTGATACGGTACGTGAATTACAGAAACTAATATTACGTAACGATAACCTAAGGAGTTACCCTACGTGAAAGTTTCACAACTCAGTGAGAAACATACTGTGTCATGATCCTCAAAAGCCATTCATGAAATAGGATACCCGGGTAACTCATTCAAACTGGGGTGACTCCCTTTAAATCAAATCTAACTTTCCTTATTGAAATCTAAATTTGTTTCTAAAGCATAAAATCTAAAAGTAAAGAATGTTTAGATGCAACTTTGATATATAAAATGTGTTACTTTCCCCATCTGCATGGGAGACATCTCCACCGAACATTTTCTTGCAGGTCCATGCTACGGCTACACGCCAACCGATATTGGTTCCCCTATTAGTGACGTACTAAGAGGGCCAAAGAGAAGCCCGCACCGGGTACCAGCCTTGAAGAGAAGCCACGCCACAGCCGAAAAGTTCAGTAAATAATTAACATATCAGATTATGTTATCAGTCCAAAGCCTTACCAAAGATAACAAATTTTAGATCTTGGAAAACTTGGAACAAGAACAATTTCTCAAAGAGTAGAGGTATCAGCCCTCCCCTGAGGTAACATCCCTTCAATTACACGCAACTAAAATACAAAAATTTCTAAATAATGACTCCTAAGCATAAAATCAATTCGACGCCAAGTTACAGAGCTTTACCAAAGATAGAACAATTTTCCATCCAAGCCACCTCACAAAGACAAAAATTTCTCAAAGAGTGTCATCCCCTTTTCTTAGACAGCACCTCTTGACTTATGCCCGGCCCCAAAATAGGAAAAATATCACTAAATATAATGACAACGTGTGAAGGTATAATCGTTTAAGGCTTTGCAAACGATAGCACAATTCTGCACGGTCCATGGGCGTCAATCCTGGGGGGGGGGGACAGGGGGACACGTCCCCCCCCACATTTTGGAAAAACGCCCATTGACTGAAGATTTTTACACAGTAAATTTTTGACAGAAGTGGCCATGTCCCCCCCCCACATTCGAGTAAAGATTGACGCCCATGTCTGCACCTACGCCAGGCCTTACTTGTACCCATCTCCTCAGCATCCCCTGTCAGGATGGCACTCAGGCACATGTGAAAAAGGAAGGGCCTCTCGGGTGTCAACTATCTGTAGGCACGCAACTTGGTGTTCAGCTTAGCTAGTGCAGAGGTGACGACAGCCGACCCTGGCCCCGGTACAAAATTTCAATGCGGGACCCCTCCCACCAAAGTAAGTGTGGTGTTCACGAGGAAATAATTCGATATGATATAATATATTTTATGACCGATTTTCCCGGGCCCCCCAAATTGCCCCGGGCCCCGGGACATTTGTTCCCCCCTCTCCCCCCTCCCGTCGGCGGCAATGAGCTAGTGTCATCAACCGCCCCCTAGAGATTCGCCCAGGCTACCGCCCTGATATATAGGACCTGTTACGGTCACTACTTATTGTGCACATAAATTCAGTTATCACTCTACACATTCAGTTGCATTGCCGGCTAAATTAGACAGTGTAGATTCATGAACTGCTTGGCTATTATTTTATACTGACGGTCAATGCAACTTAAATTTTCGGTACTGAGTGAAATAGATAAAGGGATGAGGAATCTGCAGTAGTGGCGCGGCCAAGGGAGGGCCAGGGGGCAGGGGCCGGCACGTTCCCCATTCCAAACGTTTGGTCCATGAGGTTTTGGGTACTGAACAATTGTTCACAAGCACAACGTTTTAAAATCGATTTGGAAAACGAGGACCCACTGTCACTTTATTAATCTGACAGAGGCCTAAAGTTGAACAAAATGTTCTCCAAAGTACATTTTCTTGTCGGGCGCTTTGCGCGGATCTATTTTTGTGAACTTTGATGTGAAACGCTGTCGTACTGTCCACCCAATGCAATTCCAACATCGAGTATCTTTTAATCCATTTTATGTTCGAAAACTGTGCCTTCTTTAACGTGCATCCCATACTTAACATAGGCCCATAAGAATAATTAAATAGCTTCACCTCATAGGCTAATGTGCCTTTATTTTAACTACCGGTGCGTTAAAGGCCCATTGATACGTACAATAAATGTCATATATCTGCCTATTTGATGTAAAAAGTATTAAAAACGTTAAAAATTAGTCGAAAACCCCATCAGAATCTAACAATGTTTACCATTTTACAAGGTAATTACTGTTTTTGCACTTACATGAATAAATATGAGCTATACATATGCATGCAAATGAAATTTATATATATATATATATATATATATATTATATATATATATATATATATAATATATATATATATATATATATATATATATATATAAATTTATGTGTATATATATCGGTCAAAATTATAATTCTGAGGCACCCAAAGCCCACTGAACTGCATTCCAGAAGGCTTCTTTTCCACATTTTTCCCTCTAGCCCCGGATCTGCAGCCGTCAGATGTACCTTGGTTGCTCCAATTTGAAGGCTCCCGTTCGGTGGTATACCCGGCTAAACCTAAGCCCGGTAGTTGTCTCAACATTTATTTTCATTGGGCAGCACGAGTGGATTTATTTTATGCTCAGTGCAAACATTAACACGATCCGCTTTTCCCATTGACCCCCCCCCCCTTATCATTAAATCGTTAGTGCGAGTAAGGCTAACAATGATGAAAATGCGATTTCTATGTTTATGGCATGTTAAAGTGTGATGCAATGACATTTTGGTGATAGTCAAATGCTTCATTCTAATGGTCACATTTTTGTAAATACCCCAGAGCCAGTGCATGGGCTGGACCCCCAATGGAGTGTTGCCCCTGGACTCCACTGTAGGGCAACCGGGGACTAACGCAATATGCGTACGATACTTAGACCGCGTCACAAAAAATTCCATCGTTTAAAGAGGTTAGTGTGCATACACTTTTTCAACGCGTTCCGTATACGCGTAGTATACGTTTTTCTTTTTATCCGCCGAAACACTTCCGCAAAATGGAGAGTGAACCTGCTAGTTGCTTTCCCGAAGTTGAGAACGCGTGAGAAATTAAACGCGCATATAAAAGTGCGTAACTTGAAGATGCCATAGAAATTACTGGCCTATCGATAAGTGTATAAACTTCAAACCAGTCACTGTGCGTTCATATTCAAGTGCACTTATGTGTAGTGCCACTAGAAAGAGATAAACTTCAGTATTCATATGAACGCCATTAAGAAATAGGCTACTTTTGTAAGACATTCATTTGCCTGTTTGTTTCCCAAATGACTGAACTGTCATCAGCATTTACGCCCCGATATTTTGGCCTCCATGCGGAGTCACCACGCCATTTTAAGTTGGGAATCTATGCTTAGCCTATATTATCTTTGCTATACATATGTCCGTGATCGGTGCCTTGTGTGTTATCTTTCCATTTAGCGGCACCCTAATATACAAACTCCTGAACGTACACTGTTACGGAAATTTACTCCTCATATGGAGACGCCAATATCAGCGTGGAAGTGTGGACTTGACATACGCGCCTTTCTGTTCGGTCGGTGATGTGCATAGGAACGCATTACAGAAAACGCCATTAGAACATCGCAGCTTGCGTGAGTATTGTATACGCACCACGGACTTCTTATGTACATGGACAGAGCATATTGCACTAATGTCCTACGCGTAAATTGTCGCCACCGTACGTACGCGAATAGTCTTACTAATATGGCTGCCTGCAATAGCCGTGTATGTAAAAGTTTGGACTTGCTCAAGTGGCTCGTATCGACAGATTGTGTGAGAAACTTGAATTATTTTAGAAAGAATGCAAGCTCAGGTCATATTCAACATATAGAATGAAGGAATGTGGTATTGTTCTTCCATTCATGTTTATATTTTGTCTAAAATGTTGCAGATTCATCGTCAAATTGGTGAAATGGTGGCAACCCGGCGGCCATCTTGGTAAGCCTAAATTTGTTCGAACGGTGGCGACCGTATTTGGCACGTTAAGCCGCGGTCATACTACAACGAATTCGGATCGGATTCCGATCCGATTTTTGTGAGTTTTTATTAAAATCTTCTCCATCTCTGGTCAGAAAGAGCCCAAAATTTGCACACCAGTGTAAATATACGATTTGCATCAGTGGTCTATGAAAATAAAATGTTAACTGATTTTTTCGTGACGTCACACCGACAAACAGCTTTTATCGGACACGCGTAGTCCGATAAAAGCTGTCTGTCGATGTGACGTCACGAAATAATTCGTAAAAATCTAATTTTTGTAATCCTGCGATAAAAATCATATAATTACACAGGTTGGCAAATTTTGGGTTCTTTCCGACCCGCAATGGAGAAGATTTTAATAAAAACTCACAAAAATCGGATCGCAATCCGATCCGAATTCGTTGTAGTGTGACCGCGGCTTTATTCTCTGTCCATGTATATGGGAAGTCCGTGATACGCACAGAATACAGTTCCAGGTACACCCAGAATATAATACCTGACGCGCACTTTAGCGTTATCAGAAAACGAACGCGCTAGTAGTTGCTTTCACTTTGTGAGCGCGTGAGAAATTAAAGGCCGATATAAAAGTGCGTAGCCCAATTTGAAGATACCATAAAAACTAACCTATGAATAGTCTTAACGAGTCCTTTTTCGTTCATATTCAAGTGCACTTTATGTGTAATGCCACGAGGAAGAGATAAAGTTCTTCTTGTAAGGGGTTTTACTGAGAAGTGATATTTCTTAGGTTTAGAATGTTCTGTGTATTTATTTTTAAAACGACTGAGCACTGATTCACTTCCACCCAGATATTTTCACTCCATGAAAAGTCGACACCCTACAGTATTTTAAGTTTGAAATCTATGCTGGCCCACAATGTCTCAGCGTTATATTCTTTCCAAAGGTAACCTACATCACGTGACCCTCAAATCGGCTTCAGTTTCTTCGTATATTCCACACTTAAGAGAGCAGGATATTGCGCTATGATTACACATTGACGTGCGTATTTCAGTTTACTTGGTATGGCTCGACCAGTGCCTGTGTTAGCGATGAGATAAGCAACTCCGTGGATTGCCCTCTTGTTTTCTTGTTTTGCTTTTTTTTTTTGCCTTAATAAATCAGCGCAAAATGTCGGCACCGTGTACTTGAACTGTTTATTTTTGTGTCCGATATGACATGACATAAAATTGTACTGAATAAAAGTTTTCTTCAGTCCCCCTTCTGCCCCTCGTCGCCATCCTCAATTCCCGTCGCCATCTTTGCCGCACCCGTCCTCGTTGCTCCCTGTGCCTGGGAGCTTGTGCTGTCCGCCAGGCCGGTCACCACTCTCTTCTTATCAAGTATTTGACTATAGTCTACCTAAGTATCGGCTTAAGCATTTTAAATTGACCATCGGGGGGGGGGATCCCTCCTCCCGACCTGCCACTGAGTCACTCAGATAAATTTACCTTCTGTTTATGTAGAAGGCGATCTCTTAGACTCTTCCTCATTATTTTCTCACGATTGATTATTTAGTTTTGCTTCAAAGTCTTTGGCATATTCTCCCTCGCAGTTCCCGAAGAGTAAAGGAGCAGCAGTACTTTCGTTGCTGTAGGAACACTATTTTACCTTTAGTTTGATTATGTAAGAGTTGGCGCTACAAATTAGTGGCATGTCGCCTATATCTGAGATTTATTTTCAACTTTCAGAGCCGCAAAGCGAAGGTAAGAGATACTAAGTAGCCAACTGAGCCGCCTCGCTTACGCATAGACTGTGCAATCCTTAACGTCAACTTTTGTCTACGTTCGACACATTACTAACGCATACAGCGCTAATGTAACGCTAAGGTAACAAAACGTTACCTTAGCAACATGATTCACTACGAAATCATAGACCTTATGCATTGACATCACATTGACTTCATTTTGGGTGAAAACAATGAAGCACACGTGCACGAACGGCGTGGATTCCACCCACCGACCTACATTTAGATCGGTGATTCCGCCCCACGTGTAGTAGACTTACGCGCGTTTACCATTGGTTGACAAATCGACTGTCTGCATTTATTGGTGTAACTTGCAATGATACGCGCTTTTCCGCAATCTTCCTCCAAAGGAGGGCGCACTTTCTCCTTTGTGACATCATATGCATGAGGTCTATAGGCGACGATAACGAATGAAAGCTTTAGTCTTCTAACAGAAATAATATACACTGGAATAGATAATAGGCACTTACCTTCGCGTGTCTCCTTAAACTACAGATACTAGGCCAAATATCTAAAACGCCAGAAGTACAGAATTTCACAATGACTGAGCAGACAACTGCTTGTAAGATCAAACTATACGCACAGGATATTTGAACGCGAACGCAATTTTTGCTATAGACCTTATGCATATGATGTCACAAAGGAGAAAGTGCGCCCTCCTTTGGAGGAAGATGGCGGAAAAGCGCGTATCATTGCAAGTTACACCAAAAAATGCAGACCAGACAGCTAATTTGTCAACCTTTGGTACACGCGCGTAAGTCTACTGCACGTGCGGCGAAATCCACCCCGTTCGTGCACGTGTGCTGGCATTGTTTTCACCCAAAATTACGTCAGTGTGATGTCAATGCATAAGGTCTATAGACACTATGCATTTAGGCTAAAACTGGCAAAACAGAACGCGCTCTTGAGCGCGTACTTCGGCTTTCATAGACACGCGTATTTTGTTTTGTTAAGGATGCGCACGTGTGTACGCACAAACGTTATCCGGCTATGTACAGCGCCTCTACGCGCTGCACATAACCGGCTATTTAAAGTGCGTCGACGCGCTGCGCATAACCGGCAAAGTACAGCGCGTCGACGCGCTGCACATAAACTGATAATGTTTGTGTGCGCACTAAAATACTTTGTGCTGTATTTAAAAAGGACCCTTTGTTTCTGTATGATTATGAGACGCGATATGGTGTAAGTTGAGGTTAATTCTGTGGACTGCATATTCAGGCAAGCCCTATAAATAGCAAAGTGTTAGAGAAAGTACAAGGAAGGAAGAAACGACTGGTTGGTCAAGACACTGCAAATTTGGACCTAACTTTGCCTCCATGGGTGGGACATTCCGCCATTTTGACCTTGGTCTCTAGTCAATAAATACTCTTAGAAGTTAACACGCGCGCAGAAGCCTTGAACATTGTCACATTGATCCATATATGTCGGTTCTACACATCAAAGATATTATAGGTCTAAGCATAGATACCAAACTACTATAGAGGTTCCTCACGTGACGTCATTGCGTTTCAGTGTGGCATACTGACCGTCACTGAACATGCGCAGAAGGTGTGTTATCGATACGCGTGCACGATTCGGCCTTAGTTATAATTGTTGTACAATGGACGCCTGGCCGTCAAAATAGAGAGACGAGCAGCGAAGTGACGTCGATGAAGAACCTCTATAGATAGTTCTCACGTGACGTCATAGGAGCTTTTCACATGTACCGTGTTATTTCAGCCATATCTGAGGGAAACCCAGACATGCGTGTACCGTAGAGCAGGATATATCCTGCTCTATGGTGTGTACAGGCTTGCCCCATAGAAAACCTTACTTTTATTTCTATGGCTTGCCCTCAGACATACCTAAACCTATACCTAAACTGTTATGAAAAATGACTCTTCATGGAGACGCAAATATCAGTGCGGAAGTGTAAATTTGATATGCGCGCCTTTCTAATCGGCAATATTTTCCAAAGCTAACCGGTGGACGCTTAGTTAAGTGTTATCCTTTGAGTTCGTTTCGCAGAGACACTTTAAGGACGTACACTTTTTCTATAAATGCGAAGAATTGGCTGTCTTTGCTGCCATATTTACAAACTTTGTGTTCGCTTGATCGGTCAAATTTCGCGGAATACACACTGTGGCGCATGCGCAGTTGAAAAAGTTGATTGTAAAGTTGTAGCAAAATTCTGTCGGTCCGAAGAACGTCACATCCGGTGCGAAGTTTCAATCACGTGACGTGTTGGAGTGAAACCGTTGTTACAACGCATGCTTACCAGTACAGTGGGTACCGTTACTTCCCGCCTCGGTAGTTTCCGCCACTGACTTTTCGCCCCCAAAATTACTGGGGCGGAAAAAACGCTCGAAATTAAAGACTAACTTACAAGTGTATCTACTTTCTTTTCATTTCTGAGACCAAGAGGACGATGAAATTGTAGGACTTTTTCAGAAATCACGTATGGACTGTATGATCTAGCTAGCCTATATAGTGTTGTTTGTGTATTAGAATTTATTCACAGTACTATGTACACGGCACTGTATACGTTTACGTGCATGTATATGTTCGTACTGTATTTTCTTACTCACTGCAGTGGTTTTTTCCCTTCATAAGCGAGTCATTTGTGCACCAAACAGCTTCGCATTGGCGCGGCATTATGAACTGAGATATTCTCCGATTTCTAGTCAACTTTCAAGTTTCAAGAAACTTTGTCACTTAATGTATTAATCTTATTAGTATTACGTACGTGCACCGCACTCACATTGTCAGACTGTGATTGTTTTTACTCCAGCTGAAGTTTTCATGACCTAGGTCACGCAAATACCCGGAAGTTGGACCGGCAGAATAGAACATGTTCTATTTCTTTCAACTACGATTTCAACCCCACCGAGTTGAATCGATTATCAAGTTGATTCCCGGTCCCACTATGCAACTGTTGTGTCAACTTAGTTGAAAGTTGAATCGCGAGTTGAATCGCATATATGCGACCCGGGCTTTAGATGTCGAGATCTCATCCTCAAACCCCAGAGTCTAGTTCCTCCAGAACTCCACCAAGATTTCCAGGTAGTGCATTGTACCGCGGCGTTTCGTGCATTGCGGCCTTCCAGGCTGAATAACCATTCCAAAACTGAGTGAGCATTACCTCCAGGACCACCGATGCTGCTTGGGGTGATCAGTGTTTCCGTTTAGTCTCTAGGTCGCGATTTTGACTCAGCTGCTTGCACATTTGACGCACACATGTTTAGCAGAAAAAAATGTAAAACAGATTCATTTGTCCCTAAAACTGATACAATATGAAAGACAAAATACATCTTAAATATCCAATCAAATGTGAAAAGTATTCTGCCTCAATTGGTACCAAATGTACGGCACGTGTTATATCCCTGTAGGCTACTGGGCTTTTCTTTCTTGTATTATGTGTATTAAGCGCGCTTGCTCCAACTTTACTAATGTGTTTAATGTTCATATATTGGGCATTTTGACACTATCAGTCCATGGATAATTTCCAATATCAAACACTTGTGGCAATGCTTTAGGCCTTATCATCTGGTGGCAAGAACAGAAATTCCCGGGGAGGGGGTCGGGGGACTTTTTTGCTGTAGCTGCACCAGGATTTTAAAAGTTTACAGGAGGGGGGGGAGCAGATATTGGGGATGCTGTGCAAGCGGATTGGTCCTGTAAGCTGAATACCTTTGCTCAGGAGCGGACCGGGGGAAGTGGGGATGGGGGAAAAGGTCATGACTGGGGAAAATTCTCTATGCCCTCCTGGTGGCGCCCCTTCGGGGGAGGCCTCCAGTTTTTCGAGCTGCATGCATTGACCTAAACAATTCCATACAGTTATAATTTTGCTTCAAGTGTTATAAATACCCCCTCCCCAAACATATTTTTTTTTTTTCAAAAAAAAAAATTATGTCACTCTCTGGTGGTAGCGTAGGAAGTTGGTAAAAAATCAGTGGTGAAGATTTAGCTTTTGTTCTATTTCAAGCTGCAAACATTAAACTTTCTATAAGCAGACAAGGTGCGCGAGAGACACCGTCACACCCTCCGTTTCAGCCCTTTCTCACGAGCCCTTATAGCTATTGGATAATGAACGATGTGCACGTTATCCTATTGGGACCCTTCAGCCCCTTGCGTCCGTGCTCTCAATCACACAAAGGCCTACGACAAAGTGAGCTTTCTCAGGTTGCTGCAACTCAAGAGCTTGGCCTTAATGACCATGATAGGTATCGGAACTTGTTAAATTTGATCATTGGATAAGTTTCATAATTATGAATGACGATTTATGTCCCCTGGTTTTCTCACACCTTTTCTGTCGTGACCCATTGCTGGCTACTCACTGTTACACCGCGACACATGATCCCGTTATCAAGTCACACATATGTATGATTCGAATAGGATACCACAAGGAACATACGCAGTACAAGCAAGTGAGATGAGGAGGTTCGACAGACGGGTCTCAGCCCCAAGAGCTGCGATTTGTTCTCAGTACTGGGGGGGGGGGCATGACAGCATTTTCAAATAATTTACTGTGTGAAAAATCAAAGTCAATGGGCGATTCTCAAATATTGGGGGGAACATGTCCCCCTGTCCCCCGTGATCGCCGCCCATACTCAGCCCTGTTATACTTGTGAAGAGGAACCACCCCTTTATAGTTACGAGAATCGAAGGTATCTCCATCGTACATCCTTAACCATGCACGCACATTTAAATAATTCTCATCGCCCGTGAATTATTGATGGATATCACTGGTATTGGCCTAAAGTTGATGAAACTGTCCTAGATGACGTCGGTTCCTCTAGTCTAGAACTCTTTCTCGACCCGCTCGACCGACAAAGCTGCTTACGACCCATCAGAAAGCATCTGGGACCCACATTTGGGTCGCGACGCATCATTTGAGAACCGCTGATTTGTGCGATAATTGCCTACATTTCAAGACCAGGTCCGTTTCCCCCGGGGGGGGGGTCGGGTCGCGTGGTTGGTCAATGGGTTCGTTTTTAACTCGACACCCGCCCCCTTGGTATCGGATCCTTGTGAACAAGGGGTGGTCCGTCGTTACATCGAACTTTCCTCCTACCCTTCGCAATGCCGACACTGAGAGGTTGCTACAAATTAAACACATTCCATAACATTAGGATAACATAATGAGCATAATTACGTCATTATCCCACCATCTCCATGTTTGCCCGCGCTTCGCAAGCAATATTATTAATTCGATTTCCTTCGATGTTCAGAACGAGGGTATGTGTACATTTGAGTTCTTTTCTATACTCATTCCTTTATAATAACTGAGCTGGTTCTGTCTGATGTAAATTTTCGAAAGATGACCACTAGGTTATTGTTTTATGTTATTAATATTCTAGTATAGCTTGTATACTCTCTGAGATATCTTACAATGTCTGTGTATGATTCATATGTATTTTGGTCTCTTTAACCTCCTCGGAGGAGACACAGAGAATGATAATAAACAAACAAACAGTAGACCCTGAGTTCAGTTTATAGGGAAAATCTCCTCATCCCAGACAGTATCAATTCTCCCAACTAAGTTAGTTTTAACCACGCCCAATGACTGCCTTTTGCTTCTCCTTGTGCAGACACAAACACAGTTATTAAGGCCATATCCTGGTGAGCATACAAGGCCCTATAATGTAATCAACACACTCTCTGTGCATGTTGTGTAATATGAGCTACACTGCATCTTTTGGATTTTGTAACTCTGATGCCAATCAAAGAGCAGTCACCAATTGAACTTTTGCTAACCCCCAAGTAAAAGTCATACTTGGGGTGACGAGTATCTGTCCTTAATGTCCCTTTCACCACTATATCTGGCGCTCTAAAAATGATAGACCGCGTTGAGCTATATATAGTGAAAATTTTGTGTTATTAAGTACAATTTCAGCCGATCCATAGAGCATTTGTGATGCCAAGTTTTCTCCCACACTTGCGAGCTACGAGAAACAGTGCTGACAGATCTTCAGAGGGCGCTTTGATGTAATTTATGCAAAGATATTTATATAATATTTTTGAATTAATGTCGCCATTTATAATTCTAAATCTATCTCATACTGGTGCGACTGGTGTATGACAGACGAAAATCTGCTATGTATGACACGCTTGTGCTTTAGAATAACTGGGTCTGCACTTTCCAATTTTTTTTAACTTAGCTCAAACCACGGTGGGGGCAGAAGTCAGGTCGGACCAAGGTGGTCAAGAAGCCGTGATGCTATAAAGTGTGTAATCCCCTTCGGTGGTCAGTCTCCCAGCGTGGAAAAAGGCCATATTTTATAGCCCTCTCACAGGTTCAACTTAAATTTGGGGTGAATGTACATTTATATTTTAAATTGCAGGATTTTCAGTTTTGGGTGTGGCTCTTGTTTCTTCACAGTGCTCTTTTTTCATTCAGTTTCATTTTAGTGTTGAAAGCCATCGTTGAAACTGAAAATAACGATACTGAAAACACTTCATTCATCTACTGCCTAATTCTCATTTTAAATCTTTTGTAAGGAACAACGTAATTAATACACCACAGTGAATGGACCCAAGATTAACCATGCAGAGCGCCCTTTTAGCAGTTTAATACAATAGGTACTTCCTTTTCCGGAAGGTGAGTTTCACTGAATTCATACCCACCATTCCCTTCTAAACTGAGAACCACGCACCATTCACCATAAACTGCTGATATACACATGGGGATTTCCCCCAATCTCAAAAATAGCACTTCTTATTCGAATTAAGGGGTAATTTTTGTTTGTTTGTTCAAAAATAGGGTGTGCTCCCTTTTATTTAACTTGACCGATTTCGGTTAGCTCTACAACGGAGTGGGGCATCCCCACATATTAATTTTTTTTTGAGCCATAGCCTAGATATTGTAGGAACTACGTAGTTACTTGTCCTGATCCGGACGCTGTGAAAATGGACAAGTGCTGAAAACATACGGTAGTCAGTTACAGCGAATGGGCCTTATGCATATGATGTCACACGCATAAAGTGCTCCCTCGTTTGGATTTGGTTAGGTTAGGTTAGATGAGGTTTCCCTCGTTTGGAGGAAAATGGCTTGGTATCACTGCAAGTTACACCAACAAATGCAGATTGCTGATTTGTCAACCAATCGTATACGGGCGTAAGTCTAAGTGCGTACGAAATACGCCGTTCGTGTACGTGTGCTTAATTGTTTTCCTCCAAAATGACATCAGTGTAACGTCAATGCATATTGGTCTAGATGCTTTGTGTACATTCTGCAAGAGGTAGAAAGTGTTGTCCTAAGTAGTTTTCACACCGTCATGCTGTCATATTTACTCCCTCGGTAGGAAACCCCTTCTATAAATATAAAGTGCTAGTGTTCTGAAATCGACATATTTATACGCCCCCCTCCCCTGACTCATCCAAGATGGCGCCTATGGTATAGTGTCTACTTGCTCGTGACCACCGGCCAAACTTTTAGCCACAGATGACCATGCCTGCCTCCCCCTTCTAGTTAAAGAAAACAGGTAAGTGAAGTAACTGCTTTGGGATTGACATTGAAAACTTGCTGGTTGCCGAAAGCAGGGAGTTTGCTCTCCGACCACCTGGACCCATGGATCCTTGCCTATACCCGCACTAACGTTCTGGACAATGGATTTGTATCTTGTACTTACAGATTTTGAAAGCATGGCTAATTATGTTCTTGTTCCTGGAAACCACCGTCTTTCAATGTTCTCACAAGAGGACACGGGACCGATGTCCCCGGGGCTAGTTAGTATGCAGCAGTGAGTGGCCATGGTGATGCATGATTAAAATTCCTGCTTTTAATGGAATATTCATATCGAATCAAAATACTCAGTCTTTATGGGTACTATGTTGGATACTAATGTGCCACGAAACCCTAGAATACCACCCAGATTGATATTAAACGTTCCATAACAATTACCGGGCAATTTTCTGAACTCCATCCTGTAGTTGATTATTCATTTATTATTCGACTCACGTATACTCTAAGAGTTGGGTATTTTTACTACTACCTCCGAGCTAATACTTCCATGGGTTGAGAACATATGTCTCTTGCTCGTTTGATGGGTAAAAGAGATACATCTAAAACACACTGAGCGGGTTTTTTCGGGGGTTGCTTTTTGTTTTGTTGGGCAAAACCCATTGGTAATATGTTGGTCAAACTTTGCCCATACAATGGTGACACTTCCTTTTGATGCAAGTTGATTTTATAAGGGAAATACTGGTCAAACTAGCGGTAAGCATATACACCCAACGGTTTGGCAAATTTTTGCTGTCCCTATATGGGAATTTAATAATTAATTAGCATAATGTTTGCTAAAGTTGAGGAAACTTCATTCGATGCAGGTTTTGGCTGAACAGCCACACACTTGACT
Organism: Holothuria leucospilota; assembly: GCA_029531755.1. NCBI lineage: Eukaryota > Metazoa > Echinodermata > Holothuroidea > Aspidochirotida > Holothuriidae > Holothuria > Holothuria leucospilota. The sequence continues at coordinate 32,698,173 of CM055968.1, forward strand.
TGTTTTTGCTTCACCTTTATAGACCTTATGCATATGACGTCACAGAGCAGAAAGTGCTCCCCCGTTTGGAGGAAAATGGTGTATCATTGCAAGTTACACCAACAAATGGAGACAGCTCATCGTTGTGCACCGGGGGGATACGTGCGTAAGTCTACTACACACGCGTGCGAAATCTACGCCGTGAGAACACGTGTGCTTCATTGTTTTCCGTCAAAATGACGTCAGTGTGATGTCCATACATAAGGTCTATTCGGATCAATGACACATTGTTTCGATGCGCTGAAACTTTATATAGGAATCTTTGAAGTTTGTAAAAGAGGAATCCTGACTAGTACGTTTTCGTATTTAGCACAAAATCTGGTTGTATGAGTTTCTTATTGTCTAGAATCTTGGGTATTTTCTCTCACGTTCGGAAAGGCATTGATATACTCATCCATTTCTTCATCAATTTTACAAGAGTATACTGACAAATTTAAAGGGGAATTTTCATGATCCCAGACAGTTCCAATTCTCCCAACTATGCATCTTCTAGCTCCTCCCATAACTGTATGAAGCTCTTCCTTGTGCAGGAATAAACCTGTTTTATTGCTTAAGGCCATGTCCTGGTGAGCATACAAGGCTATAAAATGTAATAAAAGTACTCTCTCTGCCTTGTGTGGAGTGTGAGCTACTCTGCATCTGTCAAATTTTCAAACTTTGATGTCAATCAAAGAGCAGTCACCAACTGAGAATTTTGATATACATACACTAATAATATACTTTGGGGTGATGACTGTCTGTCTTTAAATAAAGTAGGCCTATACGTAAGGCCCTGGATTTGAACACCCATGTACTCTTTACAAATTGTAATAAATGAGACAGATGATTTTGTTCCAAAAATTACTATTTTCACATGTTTTCTAGGTATACTCTCCGGGGCCCGGGGAAAGAGCACGTTTCGTACTCTTGTGAAAACAAGAAAAAAATGGTGGATAACCCTTCGGACCATGGGTTATCAAGTGTTTTGTCCCTTAGGCCACATTTAGCTGAGTTAATACTTGGTAATAATTGTGGCAGCCAAAAGGGGAGGAATCACTTTTTTGGAGGGACAGGACTGGACTCAAGTACACAAGCCCGGTGCATTATCAAATCGGCTGTCATCCAAACAAGAATAGTCAGATTAGGATTCTCGTGGTTCGTTATTGCGCATCAAATCCCATCATAATAATGATAGTGAAATGCTTGAATCTTATGCCCTCTATTTTGTTAAACACAAGTTCGAACTGGGGATGGGGGCGAGGGGGCAGCCGTCCCCCTTGAGCATATTTTTGTATTTTTTAATGATTTTTTTTATGATATTGCTTAGTAACTCAAAATAAAAGAAATGTTTAGATGCAACTTAAGGCCTGGGAAGTGCCATTTTCAGCGATCTGGGAGGTATTTTCGGCCAAATTTTCTTCTACGCTTCACGCCAACCTATGGTGGCACTACGCTTAGATAATTTACCTACAGGCTTCGCCCCCCTCCCCCTCCTTGGCAAAGATCTGGCTACGCGCCTGGTTAAACATCCCAGAGCTTTCGAGGGTTTCGCCTTTGATTTCTCCAGAGGTCCTAAGGCAGACTCCCGGACCGGCCTACGCCCCCGTATTAAAGTACAAGGCGTTTATACATTTGTCCTCCTCTTTGCCTTCGTGCTAGGGGAATATGTTTGACATGGAGAGCGTCCCTCAGACGTGGTTCCCGGGCCTACACAATTTTTACCATGACATTTTGCTTCACCCTTGAGCGGTGTGAAATGTAGCAATTTCAAAGTCACTAAATCGCCACTATAGGCATGCACTGACTGAGTAATACACTTGCACTTAACTGCACTTCCTTCTCAAAATAATTGGCTGGCGGCCCAGCTAAGAACACTAAGAGGACCGCCCCACCACCAAAACTTAAAAGTATCTCCCTCACCTTACCCGACCGACCTCGGTCCGACCGTCCTAAGTCCCCCATCCATAAAAATTGTCTTGTTACATGCGTGGTAACCATTAAAACTAAGCTAATTTTCAGTGTAAGGTGATGGCATAAGCAGTCACTCTAAATTTACTTCAAGTAAACATATCAACTTAACCTGATCTCCTGTTATTTGTCTCTTAAGTTTGCTTCATGATGTTGTGGAACATAAATTAGCATTTTTAAGATATACCAAGGGGTCATTCTGCATAAATTTAACAATTCAGGTACAAAAATGTTGTCACATAAATCAAAAGAATCTTTCAGGATACCGGGGTATATACTAATTTAATTTGGGGTAACTGCTTTTTCCCTTTAACTCCGGGAAGCATCAGCTAGTGTCATGCATTTATAACAGCTACCCCATCAGCAGATTGATAAAGGGATATCAAGTCAGGTGCGTGCATAGCAACTTACCACTGACAACTACATTTATTTCATGTTAGTCAGATCGCAGCCATTGTTCATTTTGTTTCCTTTACCCAAGTCCACTGTCCGTACAGCACTTCCCACTTTCTATGTTATTTGTTTACATCCTGATCCAAACAAACCTCTTACGCAATACCATTCTAAGGAAGCGAAATCAAAACACATGCACATAAGGTACACCACAAAATTCCCACCCTGCATGTCCAATAAACTTTGCACGTTTAATTGCAGTGCATGGTGGGTAATATTTGTATGAGCTTGGAATAGTAAAGGTAAAGAGCGCTCAGTGTCGGCCATTTTAGTTCCTTTCGTACCACAACCCACGATGGCCGCTCTCCGTCAGGCCTCTCACAACGATGCATGGGCACTTTTGGCCTTAAAATCGGCCCCAGCCAGCCCAACAAGAGGCCAGTGGAATGACGATTCTGAAAAAGGTTCACCGATTGCTCGTTTAGAGGGAAGAGATTTCGAATTTTTGGTGAAAAAAGCAAGAACAAGCATCGGGCGGAACAGCAAGCAAGGCGCTGTTGATGTAAACATGGGTCATTCCAGTTTCATTTCTCGAAAGCACCTCGAAATAGTTTGTGAAAAATCGAGTTTCTTTTTAACATGTAACGGTAAAAATGGAATTTTTGTGGACGGTGTCTTTCAGAGGAGGGGAGCACCGGCATTGCAGCTTCCAAAAACGTAAGTCTTCAAAATTAAGTGAGATAATGTTTGTGAAATTTTCAGTAACATGTCATGAGGTCGACCGAGCTGTCTTTCATGGTTGGTGTTACCGTCCCCAAACGTTGCGAAAATGCCAAATGCTAAATTACCTTCAAAATGAGTTCATAGTTTGTGGCACGTTCGCCAAGGTGTCATATTTTGGCAGAAATTATGAAGCATTAATTCAGATACGTTACAGTTTATAACTCAGTTGTAAACGGTAGTTTATCATCGGAGGGAAGGCATAAAAATTTGGTTTGTGTACGCGTGTTTCTATGTTGTCGATCCGAGTACCGACCTGACCTGTTTGTGTTTGTATGTAAACAAACCATTGCTCCCCACATTGAAACCCTTTCGAATTAATATCTTTCATCATGAACTCCTCATCCATCGTTTAAACAACTTAGCTTCATACGTATTTTGCTTGGCATCAATTAAATTCCGTTCAGCCTATCTAAGAGAGTTTTGTTTAACAAAAATTACACGGAGCGCGCAAGTTGTCGCGTTAGGCCATTAGTGCATGGAGTGTGCATTGACACTTAGCCTTAGTATGTGCTGTACATGTTGTGACGTCATTATCAACAGCTGATGCGGTCTTCGATGGTGGCTGAGATTTTCTTGAAAGAGAACATTGGAAAAGATTTTTTTTGAAAGAGAACGTTTGAAAACAGATAACTTGGTAGAATCTTATGGCAAATAGCTTGAGCATAGACCATGTAAAATTCTCAAGCTATGCCTATGAAGTTTTTATCCACAAGAATTTTTTTTTTCTTAATTTTCATCAATGATATTGATAGCTCTCTCACATCTAGTATTAGTAAGCTGATGATACTAAGCTATATAGGAAGGTTAGTGATAAGGATGATGCCTCATTACTGCAAAAAGACTTGGATAGGTTATTTTCATGGTCTCAGACTTGGCAAATGTCTTTTAATGCAGATAAGTGCAAGGTCCTTCACTTTGGTCCTAAAAATTTCAGCTATGATTATAACATGAATGGTAGTATTCTGAGTGATGTGACTTTTGAGAAGGATCTGGGTGTAGTTATTACAGGTGATTTAAAGCCATCTAGACTGTGTGCAGCTGCTGCTGCTAGGGCTAATAGGGTGCTTGGATTGATCAAGAGGAATTTCAGTAGTTTTAGTAAAGAAATTGTACTAAATCTGTATAATCAGTTGGTAAGACCCCACCTCGACTATGCAGCCCAGGCTTGGAGTCCCTTCTATGAAAAGGACAAGCTTCTTTTAGAGCAAGTTCAGAGGAGAGCCACTCGCCTTATACCCAAGGTGAGACACCTACCTTATCATGTTAGACTTAAGCATCTTGGGCTTACCACCCTGGAGTTGAGAAGGATTAGGGGGACATACTTCAGGTGTACAAATTTCTCTCTGAAAGGAATCCTTTGTCCTCTTGCAATTATTTAAAGGTTCAATGTAATTCTCGGGTTCGAGGCCATTGTAAGAAGCAAGAATTTTGCAAGGCTCGACATTAGGAAGTTCAGCTTTTCTCATAGAGTTGTTAACGAGTGGAATAGTCTGCCTGAGTGGGTAGTTAACTCCACATCTGTGCACTGCTTTAAGGTTAACATTGACAAGTTCTTCCATAAGTGCGGTAGAATCTCATTGTGCTGGGCTTGTATGGTGTTGGTTGGTTCTTTGTTTTCAGTTAAGGTTGTATGGACTTCAGGGCATCTTATGGGGCCTTAGCCCTCCTTTGCCCTTTAACCTGTTATGTTATGTTATGTTAGAATGACTGTTAAATCTCAGTTACAGAAAGAGGCTGATCGGTTTCTCAGGGACAGACATGTTTTTTTGTATTTTGATAAAGTAAAGGGCTACAAAAAACCAGTCCTCAGTAGTGTTGGGTAGTGTTGGGCGATATTGACTTTTTTACCATCACGATAACAGAACAGAATTTATTGCAGTAATTCAATATCCATGATAGTTTTCATCATGGCTGCAAAACTTGCAAAACTTCGCGGGCGCACATACTTTGCAAACCAAAATTTCTAGCTCACCTGGTCTACTTAATTTGGGACTAAGACGATAATTTCAAGCTGCAGCATGATTTTTGCGGACGCAATGCGTCTTTGTGCCCAGCTTTTTGCAGGCGTGGTTTTCATAAAGACAATGTTCAATATTCAGACAATATTCAGTGATGAACTTGCATCGATTTTTCATCAGTTAAATGTAAAATGAAGAATGTCTTCAATTAAAACAGCATTTTGGAGACAGCAATCAGAAGAAATAAAGCATTACAAGGCAATTTTTTCATTTCTTTTTCAAAAAAAATGAAAAAAAAAAATTGCATTGTAAAGCTTTATCTCTTCTCATTGCTGTCTCAAAAATGTTTTTTTATTCCTTTATTGAAGACATTCTATTTTTACATTCGAATTACCGCGATATATTTTGTTCTGTTATCGCGATGGTAAAAAGTCAATATCACCCAACACTAGTCCTCAGTGAAGGCACGTGTATAGCCGGCCACCGATAGCTCCCTATACACGGTCCTTACACCGATCCATTGAAAACCGGGGGGTCTTCCACCAGCACAGTGCTGGTCGAAATTGATTTTCTTATTGCAAAGCTAGGACCTAAAGTCTAAAATTACATGTTGCTTTTATTTTTTTACACTTATATTGCAGTTGTTTTTTATCACTTTAAACCTCTGAAAAGTTCCGAAAATGAAATGAAATCATCAACTTTGTCACTTCCGTAAAATTTACTCTAGTGTTTGAAATATTTGTTGTCATCAGAATGCGTAACATTGTGACATCATGCACAACAGTTTGATTACTGTAGTATGTATACTGTACACATGACAGTTGCTCTGCAAACATTCTGTGCTGACGTAGCTTATTAGCATGTGATGGAGCTTATTAGCATACTGAAGTAAACAAAGTTCCACAGTCGCACTGTAAATTTTACGGCGCGAAAAAGTTGCTGATTTCATTTCACATTTTTGGCACTTTCTAGAAATCCTCACTGATCAAAAACAGTTGCAATACTCCTGTGAGATTTGGAGATGAAAATTTATGGACATTGTGGTAAATTAAGATTTTAGTTTCAAAATTTGCTGTGAGAAGAAAGACAATTTCAACCATTACACAGACGGCGAAACCCCCTGCTATTTCCATAGGTCAGTGTAAGGACTGTGTATAGTGAGATGTAGGCAAACTACCACAGTCCTTTACGGAGGACTAACAAAAACTTGATGGTATTTGCAATTAAATTACATGTTTTATGTTTAAGGGTATCAACATGGCTCGAAATAACTGGCAGCACTGATAGCCGTGGCTTTCGGGCGCCGTGGTGACCCTCAGTCAATGTCCTATGAATATCATAGACCGACAGCCAAATTGCTCATTTTGGCTGTGCCCTTTTTCAAGCTTACTTCGAGCCCTGTATCATCAACTCTACCAGTTTCTTACAAAAGTTGATTGCCACAGTTTTTTACTAAAAACAGAATCAACAAAACATCCATGTCATGGACGCGCAGGATAAATTTTTGGTTTTTCCCTTTTTGGTATTCTCGTTAGATTTCTATCTAAACTAATGTAAGCTCGCAAATACTTCAGCGTAGAAACAAAAGCTGTATTAGTGTCCTTGTTTAGCAGGTATGTGTTAGTTTCGAGCAGTCTTTCATTCTGTCTGTGGAGTTATATACAAAAACATTCAGAGAAGACATGGACGGATGTCATGGACGGATAGCAAAGGTCACCCAGAGGTCAATTTGTTTTGAGAAAATTCAAAAGTTACCAGCTGAAAGCATTAGCTTCATGATGCCATACCATAGACTGGAAAATTTCATCCCTTCTTAGTTTGAGGGCTTAAAAAGTGCATGGTTTGTCATGGACGGATACAATTTTTGTCATGGATGGACACATTTTTTTTTTGTCATGGGTGGACATATTTCTTGTTGTGGGATGGAAATAAGCAAAATTTTTGAACCTTGGCTTTTTTGTTTAATTGCAGAATTTTCACACTATTCTCAGTGCAGGGGGTAAATGTGAATAGATGGGCTTATTCCTTTGCAAAACCTCATTTCACCATTGGTTCTTCCATTTAGTCATAGGGGTGTTAGAAATAGTTTGTCATGGATGGACTTTGTCTGTCCATGACAGAATTTCTTTTGTAAATACAGCATGCATAGTATTACTTAATTTTTATCTAATGGCTACACGGTGAAGGACATATTTAGCTTTGATAGCTCAACAGATTTTTGCCAAAAAATATTAATCGTGGGTAAAGAAAGAAAATTCCTCCTGCATAAACAACCATGTGAAATGATTACAGCACTCCAAGATTTTCCTTTTAAATTCAGTATGCTAATGGAAGAAAGTCCACCCTCTAAATAAAATCACACAAAACTTAAGACAGTTCTTAATTAAAATGATTGTTTTAAATGAATGTGATTAGTTAGGAATGACCATCCATGACATGCTTTATAAAACCCTATACATAAAATGGTATATACTGCAGGATGTTTGGATATCGTCAAGTATTTTCTCCATTTATTCCAGTAAGTAGTCATGTCTGTCAAAAGTATGGGACAAATTTGAACATTTCATCCTTAAATGAAAATTTGGGTCTCACAGTCAGCATCTATTAAACTAATCACCCTTGAAAGAACATTTAATGAGATGGGGAAACTTAGTCCTCATTAAATGCATGTGTATAGTAGAAAGCTGTGTACATGAAGCTTACTGTACACTGTGTACAGTATCTTCATTAACTACAATACTAGAACTGCTCCAGGTTTCCATATGTTACACAAGTGCTGTAATGAGTATTGTAGTCATTTTGAGGGAACAGTTAAGTTCCCCTAGTAAAGTCATCCCTCACAAAGTTGCCTGCTTCAGAGTAGCCCCCAGGGAAGTCGCCCCCTCAGCCAAAAGTCTCCCATTAGCAAAGTTACCCCTTACATACTCGCCCCTTCAGCCAGCAAAGTTGTCCCCTGACAGAGTCGCCTCTCCACAAAGTTGCCCCTCAGTTCAACAGTCTCCCCTCATTTGAAATACAAAAAAATGGATACAAATATTATTCAGTGATAAATGAAAAGTGACAAATAAAAGCTTTTGCTTGCCTAATAGGTATGGGTTAACTAATACAAATAAGTTTTAGACAGTATTTGAAATAAGCATACTGTAGCAGTGAGGGTGAAAGCATGCAGAGTGCACAAAAACTCCGATAGTTTGCAAAGGATTTGCTAAAATTTTGATAGCTTGTGAATGATTTATGATCAGATGATAGCAAATGGTTAAAATTGATCCATCACTCACAGGAAAAGACATCTCACCCCCCCCCCCTTCCTTGCAGAAACCTTGTGGTTCACTCAGTTTAAAATTGTTTGGAAATTTGTGGAAGTCTGCTGGGGGGGGGGGGAGGCATCAAAGCTGGCGATGTGCTGGACATGGGGGAATGGGTTGGAAACCTCAAAATGGTCCATAAGTACAGTATATGTGTACACATGGATATGTATGTATTTGCAGGGTTTCCCCTGGGTTTTAGATAGTGTGATGTGGTATTAATCTTTGGGTGTGGGGGGATATGGTGCCAAAGCTGCTACCATCAGTGAGTGAGAACTATCAATACTTACATAGCTAGTACAGTACAGGTGGCAACAGGCTTCGACAAATTCTTTTTTCATTACTTGTCCATCAGGCAAGCTGTTCTCTTAGTCTACTTGTCCACATGAATATCTACTTGTCACTTTTAATATGCCTTTAAACAGCTTTGTGGAGGAGACTTCCCAAGGATACTTGCCCAGTGGGCTATGATATTGAACAATGCATTTGCCCGAGTAACTTTTTACTTGTCCCGGACTGTCGGGCGGGGGATTTATCGAAGCCTGGGTGGCAAGTATAGCAAATTTCTGTTAGGTAGTGGCTAAAAACTATGAGGTGGCTGCCTCACAAAATGAATGCCAGGGGGGAAACCCTGTGTATAGGTATAGGCATGTATGGAAACGTATACATGCAATAAACTTATGTGTACGTAAACGTAAATGTATGGAAGTGTGAACATATTATGTTGATGTAATGCTGGTAACACAATGTGTTGTTTAAGGAGCTGAAGAAGCACAAATCTTCCTTTGTACCCTAGTCACAAGTAGCATTAGGTGTATGTTCAGAAGTCAGCAATCGCCAAACTGTCACCATGCAGTTTTATATATCCAACAGCCACTTGATTTGAGCAGGGAGGTGTCTTTCACCGCTCCCTGATTTGAGTAGTTGACAGAGAGGATAAAAGAAATAAGAAGCTTCCAGACAGTGACATGAGAATGTGTGCGAAGCACGCAGAAAACGTGCTTGTTGAAGAAAATTTATGTATACATGTAAATACAACATAGTGTGAAGTTACAAAATCCGAGGTGTACGCCTGTTGTGTGATCCACTTGGCCATGTCCAGTAAGGGTGAAGACCCCAGAAGCTCCTATTAAAAAGTCTACAGTCAAATGAAATTCAGTGGTGCAACATACTAGCAAAAAGTAGTTTTACTTGTTTTGAAAAAGATTTTAGGCTAAAAGCTGGTCACAACTGTAGAGAACAAAGAGCATTGAATGGAAAGAATTAATGAAAAGAGGGCTTCATGAACATAATTAAAAGGTAACTTTCAGAGCATTAATTCATTGTTTTATTAGCTCAACAAGTTGAGCTATGGCAATGTGTCCGTCTGTCTGTCTGTCTGTCTGTCTCTCTGTCTGTATGTTAATATTGGTTAAAAGGCTGCTGTCTGCAGGTTCATTGACTGTTACAGTACTTGTCAAAGTTCCTAAGTTTATAATGCTTATATCAAGGACTTGATAAATGTGATAGTAAGAAGTAGGTCAAAGGTCATTGGGGTTGTGAGAGGTCAAAGATTGAAATCACACTAAAGCCTTCAACTTCTTGGGGTAACTGTATGTTGGAATCTTTTTAAATTTGACAGAGGTGTTCAGTAAATGATGGTCATCAAAGTTGTTCTTTTGAAGTAAGTCAAAGGTCATTTGGGGTCAAAGAGAGGTCAAACAAAAGGAGGTCAAACAGTGTAATCATTAAAAAGCCTTCAACTCCTAGGTGTTATCTGAAATCTGAATGTAATCAGATTTGGCAAGTACTGTACCTGTAGATGTTCAGTAGATGATGGGTCATCCAAGGTATACTTTTGGAGTAGGTCAAAGGTCATTTGGGGTCAGACAGTGGAATCTCACACAAGCCTTCAACTCCTATGGGTTACCTGCAAATTTTATCAAATGTGGCTAGAGTGTATAATAGATGATGAGTCGTCAAAGTTGTAGTTTTGAAATAGGTCAAAGGTCATTTGGGATCATACAGTAGAGAGGTCGGAAGCCTTTAACTCCTAAGGTTATATCCAAGTTTAAGCAGAGTTGGCCAGAGTGTTCATTAGATGACAGGTCATCAAGGTAAAGGTCATTTGGGGGTCATCGGAGGTCAGACAGTGGAATCTCACACGAGGCTTTAGCTCCTAGGGGCTTCCTGCAAATTTTATCAAAGGTGGTCAGAGTGTATAATAGATGATGGGTCATCAGATGTTTACTTTTGAAGTAGGTCAAAGGTCATTTGGGTTTATAGAGAGGAAAAACAGTGAAATCACTCAAAAGCCTTCAACTCCTATTGCATTTATCCATATCGTATCAAAGTTGGCCAGAGTGTTCAGTAGATGACTGGTCATCAAAATTCTTCTTTTGAGTAGGTCAATGGTCATTTGGGGTCAAAGAGAGAAGTTAAACAGTGAAATCTTGCAATCCTTTAATTCCTTTGGATTATATGCAAATCTTTTAAAAGTTGGCCAGTGTTCAGTAGATGATGAATCATCAAAGTTGTACTCTTGAAGGTCAAAGGTCATTTGGGGTCATAGGGAGGTCAAACACTGGAATCACACAAAAGCCTTCAACTGTTATTGCTTATATCTAAATCTTATCAAAGTTGGCCAGAGTGGTTAGTAGATGATGGGTCATGATCATAGGTGCACCTTTGGAAAAGGCCAAAGGTCATTTAGGGTCATAGAATGGTTGAACAATTAAATCATTCAATAGCCTTCAACTTCAAGGGGTTGTGCCCAGTGTTTTCGGTAGGGCTCGAAACACGAGGGTCCTGGGACCCCTGACATTTCATTTCAAGAGTCTGAGGAAATGTTGAAGGGTCTCACAATTTCTTCAAGAGTCACATAAAAGTATTAGGCCGATATTAATTTCACTCTTGGTCAGCAGTGCATTTGTGAACTTTTATGGAGAGGTTTTATAAGATTTAGAGTAACATACAGTGTATCAGTGTATGAATAGCCGGAGCTCGTTCGTCTCGCTGATGCACGGAATTTTTTCCAAAGTGTCCAGGGGACTTGATGTGCGTCTGAGACCCGGGACCCTGGGTTAACGAAAATCATGTGTGCCTGAATCTTATCAAAGTTGGCAAGAGTGTGTCTAGTAGGTGATGGGCAGGGAATAATTTAGTATTCAAATTTTGCATAGCAGTTTTGAGATTTTTTCCTTTTGCAGTGTAAAATCACTGGAAACCCTATGGTTGTGCACACAATAAAGTGCTACACATTTTTGCATTTGTGTAGCAAGTAGGCTAGCTTGTGTAGCACATTGCGATGCGATACCGGATAAATTATTCCCTGGATGGGTCATCAAAGGTGCACTTTTGAATTTGAAGGTCAAAGTCATTCAGGGTCAAAGAGAGGTCAAACAGTAGAATCAAACAAAAGCCTTTAAATCTATGGGTGAGTAGGAATCTTACCAAAGTTGGCCAGAGTGTTCGGTGGATGATTGGTCATCATAGGTGTACTTTGTGTTGATGTCAAATGCCATTTGGGGTCACAAAGGGTCAGATGGTGAAATCAATGGCAGTGCTTTTCCATGAGATTTTTGGGTTTGTATGATATATATATATTGCCATAAGAATCATGTTTTGATGGGCCCGGCAAATTGGGGTGTACTGTAACTAGCACTTCATTTATGTCAACAGAATTGCTTACAGTATTGTGGCCACAAACATTTAAAAAAATCTTCATAAGGTGGGCAAAGTTCTCTGATATGCCACTTGTGACCATTTACATCTATAGCACTGAAAGTACTTGATCATGACTGTCCATGACTCCTTGGTTTGGATCCTTAATGAAACTACATAACAGTACTGTAACTCTGTGTGAGGAAATTTGTTCTTGAGCTACTGTACAGCATTATTGATGCTTTTGTATAGCCAATATTCCTCTCAGGCATCAGCAACTGGCACACCAAGTGTGCTGAAAATATGCTATCAAAGTTACCCAGATTCATTTGGGTTGAGGGGTATGGAGATGGACAACAGAATTTAGGTCCTCGTGGTGATCTTAATGTGATTTGCTGCCATTCAGTGCGATGTACTGTTTCAGTATAAAAGGGAGTAGAAAAAGGTGGATAAGAAAATGCAAAAGAAATGTTAATATCATAGTATCCAAGCAGTAGTTGAAATCAGTATGATGCTATTTTCCTGAAGAAACATTCATCTATAAAAAGCATCCCATTATAAAAAATTAAAAACAATCATTTCAACAGGGGCTCGATCAGAAGTGTGTTCAAATATTTCACTAGATTAGTCTAAAAATGAATCGAAGTGTTTCATTTTTAACCAAATCTAGTAAATGTTGAATCAAATTTTTGTCGAGTTTCTGATAAGATGAATTCCGGTTAGTGCTCCTTTGATTAGATTGTTTTTACAGAAGAGCGCTGAGGCAGTTACCACAGTTGTATGTGGATATCCCAATTTTAAAGTGCATAATAATTTGAATACCCTAAGTAAGGAGCGAATAATGTTTGCCTGTGTGTCTTAGAGTCTCAGTAATTACCAGGCATGTACTGTACAGTATGTTACGGAAGATGTGTGCCAAGCATGCCAAAAAATTTGCCTTTCATGGTCAACATCGTTTCGTACTACTTTTGTTGACAAAAATGGAGAAAGGGTATTCCGTACCCCAAAACCAAAATACTACAGTAGGGATCATGCCTTATGGGCCTAAATGCAATTATATAAGCAAATATTATGGGTTTTGCCAAAATACTAAAGACACTCTCCCCTCCCAGACCAAATTAGTGGGGGGGGGAGACTATGTCTCACACACCAATTTTAGCAAATAGTACTGCAGTTAACCATTTCTACAGGAAGATTGAACAAAGGTATAAGGTTCCCAACCAAATTATAGAGGAAATGTACATATGTGTCCATGACTGTTATATTTATCAGTCACTGACATGCACTAGGAATAGTGTGCACACAAAGCGTGCCAGAAAAACTGTTTTGCATGGCTTTTCATCAGAAAGTCAAATATTCACACAAAGGTCAGCGATTATTACAATTTTTCCCCCAAATATCATGGAGGTAGATATTCTGCCCCACCTCAACCAAATTATTGGAGGGGACTATAAATGTCTTACACTCATAGTATTAGCAAATATTACCAGAACTTTTGGGGGACCACGTTCCCCCCACTGGCCAAATGGATTCTAAAATAGTAATTTTAGCTGCAAAGTTCATCATATTCAATGGTTTTGTGACAAAAGTTAAAAATGTGGACATTTAACTCAATTTTAAAGAGCTGCCTGGACATCTACATGTAGGTATTAAAGCCTGCAAAAAGAGGAAGTCCAGGTAAATCCGGATATCTGGTAACCCTATTTGCAGAAGATGTCAGTAATCAAAAACAAGTGTGCACAGTACCCCAATAAGATTTGGAGAAGTCATGGTGGTAAATATGTTGATATCAGAATGTTGTTTGCTTTTAACATTGTAACATCACCCGAAACATTTGATCTCCGTAGTTTTTATACAGTATCATCCATCTCACATACTGTTATGAGTTGCTCATACTGTACTGATGTTAATAAATTTCCTTAGCCAATAGTCACACATTAAATTCTAGGGTGCAAAAAAGTATCAGTTCAAACTTTTTATCCTTTCCAGAAGATCTCAGGGAACTGCAGGGAACTCCACTAAGATATGGAGAAGATATGAAGTCATGGTACTAAATTAAGGTTTTGAGTCCAAAATTTTCTGTGAGAAAAAAAGACCATTTTGACAATTATACAGATTTCTGACCACCCCACTATTTCCAAAGGCCATAGTATGGACTGTGTATAGTGAGCTCTAGGTGAATGACTGTATGCTTAGTCCTTTACTGAGGACTAGTTATGATACTGTTAACTGTTACAAGTAGGCTTAGGCCCAGTCACTTTCTTCTTCCTCATCATGGGTACTGGTACTATTCAGCATCCCATGTTGGACAAAACAAGCAGTTTTAGTACGAAAGAGGATGTGGGACATTTTCCATTTTTTGATCAGGTTACAAATCAAGGCTGGGCTTGTAATTTTTTTATTCCAGCATCTGCTGTAAGTAAAGTCACCAAAATTTGAATTGGACAAAAGGGTATACAGTATATATACTGTATACTGTATCTCCGTACCCATGTTTTTATGTGAAGGAACACATAAAACTGTATATGCTCATTTACAGACTAAATACCTGGTCATACTACATTTTTCATCAATGCAAAATATACATGAATGATACATGGCATAAATGTAGCCATGTATGGTTTGATTTTATTTCATAAGAACCTGTCAAACTCGAAAGACTGACTTGAAGAGAAGGCTGCTTTAATAGTACATGCAGTATACTACATGTATGGTAGTTCAAAGTTTTCACTTTGTGAGGGCAAGTGTTGTGTAATGTTAACATTTTTCAAGGCAGTAACTCGATTTACCTGACAAAGTTAAGATTGGAGTATGGCACTACAGTAGGCCTACTGTAAGGCAAGGCCTTAATTTCCAGGTCAGAACAGACATTTATAGCACTTGCGACAACACAAAGGTCATCAGAAGGAAAAGTCGTGGTGGGAAAACATGGTATATCTTTTAACATTGGTCACCCTTATAGTCATTCCATGTCAAATCACCCAATTTGGCAGAAAGTTGTTGTTCGCCTAACCCAAAAATTCCTAAATTGTGTATAGTCTGTTGTGAAAAATGCATATTCTGAAAGTTTTAGTTGAATTTTGTTGAATTTTGACTAATTTAAAATTCTTTCAAATTCTGCAGATCAAGTGCAAATTGGCATTTTAGCTTGACTACCTAGCGGATCACAAAGTTTAATAGCAACTACTATCACTTTGGTTTCTTCTATTGTTTTCTTGTTATAAAAGCTAACATCTGCTGTACCAGTGATTTACAGGGCTATCTGATGTTACATGAATTGCAAAGACGCAAATGGACTGCAAACGTTATTGCGGTTATTAGCAGCTCCTGCATGGTTTTATGCATCGAACGTGAAACAGTAGACATGCTTTTTGTAAAGTTGAAGAGATGTAGTTGCATGGTTGCTGACTGCTTCTTTTTCTTGTCTGGAAGCAGTTGCTACTTCTTATATGACAGGGTGTGTCCTGCTTTGGATGCTAAAAATACTTCCAACAAGTAGAGTGAAACTAGTCAGAATGCAATCACTTTTATGAAATGGAATATTAATAGTGTAGTATTTGTAGCTAAATTATCTTTACATGCTTGAATATCTTGCATTTTCAATTTTTCATCTAATATACCCAATTTTGAAATGTATCTTTTTCAAAATGTCACACATTATAGTCTAAGAACCTAGAGTTTCCTGATAGGTTAGTGCTGTTATGTTGGTAGGGGTCTAGTTTCTTTGCTGAAAGTAAAAAGCAAAAGTGGAATTGCATCACAAACCATTAATGACACCTTGCAAAGTAGATGTTTGTGTTTCATCTCTTAGAGTTTTTACAGTATTAGCTACCTAGAAACGAATAATGCATACGCCATCTTTACCTGTAATAAAGAGAACCTCTTTCCCAAATCTTACAACATACAACATGACTTTCATTAGGTCTCACATCCGTAGAATATGCACAAAGAGTCCTTTGTTAATAAATTGAGATGAGGCCTGGATATAGTCATACACAATCCACTTGCTTTAGAATTGCGCAAGTAGTAAAACACGTACGCCTCATAGACCAGAAATGGAATTTCACACAATCAAAATGGCAACTTAACAGCTTTTTTTTTACGTATTTGTTCAGTTTCTCTCTTTAATTCTACAATAATTCAGACAAGTTTCAAATACAGTGGTTTCAATATTTCACACAGTCTACAGTAAGCATATATCCACTGTAATTGCTGGTAATTGTACAGGTCTTCTTGTTTGAGACTTGCACACTGTACTATCTCAAGCTATTCACCAGCTGACATTTGTCTATCAGGTACAGTACAAGGTCTCTCTGACTACATCCATGAGGTTTACTGTATCTATAGCTTTCCCAGTCAATTATGCAAACGACCTCTTCCGGCTGAATAGATAGCCGAAAGCTTCTCGACTCTAGATCTGAATCATAAAAACAATGACATGACACAGTTTTCTATGATTTGCATCTCCCTCTTTTATTACTGTACGGAAACTCGATTGAAAAGGATAAAAAGAGTGAATGATTTTTCACAGTTTATACAGTAGGATTAACTTAGCCCACTAAATGTACCCCTGCATTGTCCGCTATACACAAAGCCTGTTAACATAACTTTAAAATAGTGTTAAACCTTTGACCCACTCAGATCACACTGACTAACGATATCGCATACAACACACACCAGGCTTACATTAAAGGTCTTATTCAGAGGCAAATAAGGGTCATGCAATCGACTCAGAAGCTTAATTTTAGGTAAACTAGAATTTTATATTATTTTTCTACAGAAAAAACAAAGCAAAAAATTGGCGTTTTCTATTTTTAATCATTTTCTGAAAACTTGTTCGTTTTTGGCCCATATGTACTGAAACGATAACATCACGTGATTTCTTCGAAAGGTCAAACTATGACATCACCGGCCGGAGCCGGGCTGTCGGGTGGAGCTACGTGTAGCGCAAACGCACACAGCTAGCCAGCATGTACCGTACCAGTACTGCAAGCAGTGTATATAGTAAAGTTAGTACTAGTCGTAGTAGCCTGGGATAGTAACATACTCTAGTAGCCTAAGTTACCCTTGGTAATCGGAAATTGTGAAAAATTGTACAGCATAGTAGTAAAGATTTATTCTTGTTATGATCAATTAAATTTACGCTTTTCAGTCAGCGTAGGTAGGAAGGTTTTAGATTAGGCCTAGGTATACGTCCTTCTACTAGTACTAGCCTAGGTGGAGAGCAGGCTAGTTAGCTATAGGCCTAGGCCCTAGTAACGTCACTCGTTAGCTCTAACGTTTACGGTTTAGCATTAGGTTCGAGTCAACTTGCTAAAAAAGAAAAAACAACTTAACGTTAGAGTATCCTACATTTTAAGCATGTTTGCAGAGGAAAGAAGCCGCTCTTTCGGAAGAAATTAGTAGCCCTAAAAAGAGAGCTGTTTGGTTTGTATCAGGTTTTCTTTGCAGGCTATGCCAGGTCTTCGTCTTGGGCTTTCTGGTGCCTCAACTTGTCTTTACCCTTCAAGTTCATGAGTGATGACATGGGAAGTTTGTCTAATGGCCTCTCTCCTCCTTCCAAAATCAATTCTTTTCAATGTGTTCCTAAGGCTGATGCCAAACTTTGCAAACCCCCTTGCTCAAAGAATCTCAAAGTTGTAACATTAAAACTCGATCAATGAACTCCTCGGAGCAATTATGAAAATTCGGAAGTCTGGCCAATGGTTGTGGCTTGAAGATAATTGCTGGGCTATCAACAGCAAGTTGTAGGACCTTGAAATTTTCTTCTCTTAGAAGAATCACCACAAGTTACTTTCTCTTCTTCAGAGATGTGTGGTGACTTTCGGTATAAGGCAGGTTTTAGTATGTATATCCAGGTATATATATATCCAGTCAGGGATTCCGCCAGAAATGCAAAAAAGGGGGGGATTAATTGCTCCTAAACCCCTAGTCCAAATTGATGCTGTCCCTGGCTAAAGTTACAAGTGGGTTCAGGGGGACAAAAGCTTGCTTCAAGACCCCTATAAGGTGCATTTTGAAGGGTTTTAAAGGCCATTTACTTATCAAAGTTCAAACATTGCTGCAAAGGTGCCCTCTTCTTAAGTAAGAAACCAAGATATGGACCATTTTTTAAATTTTTATAGAAATGAAAAGGGGGGGATTTTTCCCACCTTCTTCTGGAAAGGGGGGGACAAATCCCCCCCTTTCCCCCCTTTGGCGGAAACCCTGCCAGTATTAAATCCATTCAGTCTGTGTGTTACGATACTATGCTAGTAAGACTACGATATGAGAATGACAGTTGACCTCGTGGCTTGTTTACTTTTAATTATATGCAACTATTTGGACGTGAAAGAGAATACCTACAATTCTAAGTGTTGACTGGCTGAATCTCAAATAGACAATGTCTTGGTAAATATTACACAGTATCTGTTCTAGATTGTTGTTCTTTTTTACTGTTTTTGATTCCTTGCCGAAGGCAGGCAAGGAATCTATGCGATGGTGATGTAGTGTGTGTGTGTGTGTATGTATGTATGTGTGTATGTGTGTGTGTGTGTGTGTGTGTGTGTGTATGTGACGCCTAGCTTGTAAACACGATATCTCGAGATAGCAATGACCGACACTTTTCATATGTGGTATATAGATTTGTCATGTTGAGAGAAAGAACCCTATTGATTTTGGTGGAGGTCAAAGGTCATTTGAGGTCACCAGAGGTCAAAAACCGAAAACTTTGTAAACAGGATATCTCAAGTTAGCAATGACCGACACTTTTCATATTTGGTATACAGATTTGTCATGTCAAGAGGAAGAACGCTATTGTTTTTGGTAGAGGTCAAAGGTCATCCGGGGTCACCGGAGGTTAATCTGCGAAAACCTCGTAAACCGCTTGTAAACACGATATCTCGAGATAGCAATGACCAACACTTTCCTTATTTTTGGTATATAGATTTGTCATGTTGAGAGGAAGAACCCTATTGTTTTTGGTAGAGGTCAAAGGTCATCTGAGGTCACCAGAGGTTTAACTGCGAAAAACCTCGTAAACACGATATCTCGAGATAGCAATGACCGACACTTTTCATATTTGGTATATAGATTTGTCATGTTGAGAGGGAGAACCCTATTGTTTTTGGTTGAGGTCAAAGGTCATCTGAGGTCACCAGAGGTTTAACTGCGAAAAACCTCGTAAACACCATATCTCAAGTTAGCAATGACCGACACTTTTCATGTTTGGTATACAGATTTGTCATGTCAAGAGGAAGAACCCTATTGTTTTTGGTAGAGGTCAAAGGTCACCCGGGGTCACCAGAGGTTAATCTGCGAAAACCTCGTAAACGGCTTGTAAACACGATATCTCGAGGTAGCAATGACTGACACTTTTCATATTTGGTATATAGATTTGTCATGTTGAGAGGAAGAACCCTATTGTTTTTGGTAGAGGTCAAAGGTCATCTTAGGTCACCAGAGGTTAAACTGCGAAAAACCTCGTAAACACGATATCTCAAGATTGCAAAGGCCGACACTTTTCATATGTGGTATACAGATTTGTCATGTCAAGGGGAAGAAGCCTATTGTTTTTGGTAGAGGTCAAAGGTCATCCGAAGTCAACAGAGGTTAATCTGCGAAAATCTTGTAAACGGCTTGTAAACACGATATCTCAAGATAGCAATGACTGACACTTTTCATGATTGGTATATAGATTCATCATGTTGAGAGGAAGAAGCCTATTGTTTTTGGTAGAGGTCAAAGGTCATCTTAGGTCACCAGAGGTTAAACGGCGAAAACCTCGTAAACATGATATCTCAAGGTAGCAAAGGCCGACACTTTTCATATTTGGTATACAGATTTTACATGTCAAGAGGAAGAACCCTATTGTTTTTGGTGGAGGTTAAAGGTCATTTGAGGCCACCGCAGGTTAAAAGCTGAAAAGGCTCGTAATCAAGCTATCTCAAGACAGGAATGACCGACACTTTTCATATGTGGTATATAGATTCATCATGTTGAGAGGAAGAACCCTAAAATTTTTGGTGAAGGTCAGAGGTCATTTGAGGTCACCTTAGGTAAAAGGCCCAAAAGCTCGTAATCACTATATCTCAAGATAGGAGTGACCAACACTTTTCATATTTGGTATATAGATATGTCATATTGAGAGAAAGAACCCTATTGTTTTTGGTGGAGGTCAAAGGTCATTTGAGGTCACCAGAGGTCAACGACCGAAAACCTTGAAATTGGGATATGTCAAGATAGGAATGGCGGATATAGATTTGTCATGTTGAGAGGAAGAATGCTGTTGTTTTTGGTAGAGGTCAAAGGTCATCTGAGGTCACCAGAGGTTGAACTACAGAAACCTTGTAAATGGCTTGTAATCATGATATCCCAAGATAGCAATGACAGCCACTTTTCATATTTGGTATATAAATTTGCCATGTTGAGAGGAAAAACCCTATCAATTTTAGTGGAGGTCAAGGTTATCTGGGGTTACCAGAGGTCAGAAAACAAAATTTCCCAAGAATTCCCAAGATTGTCATCTGGGGTCACTGGGATCAAAAGCAACATTTCCCAAGAATTCTCAAGATTATCATCCGGGGTCACTATAGGTTAAAAAGCAAAGTTTCCCAAGAATTCCCAAGATCATCATATGGGGTCATCAGAGGTCAAAAAGCAAAATATCGCAAGTATTCCCAAGATTGTCCTCTGGTTTCACCAGAGGTCAGAAAGCAAAATTTCCCAAGAATTCCTGAGATCGTTATCTGGGGTTATCACAGGTCAAAAAGCAAAATTTCCCAAGAATTCCCAAGATCGTAATCTGGGGTCACCAAGGGTCAAAAAGCAAAATTTCACAAGAATTCCCAAGATCGTAATCTGAGGTCACCAAGGGTCAAAAAGCAAAATTTCACAAGAATTCCCAAGATAGTCATCAGGGGTCACCAGAGGACAAAAAACAAAATTTCCCAAGAATTTTCAAGATCCAAGATCCATTGGAGTTGAATTCCTTTCAGGACACTTTTGTTTTTTTTTGTCATATTTGGTGGGGTTCAAAGTTCATGTGAGGTCAGCAGAGGTGAAATTGTTAAAATATCGTAAAATGATGTAGTCAAGGTAGATAAATTTGAGGGGTAAACCTCAGTACAACAAAGTATCCCCATTCGGCAAGGAATCACTAAGCCCTTAGGCTTTCTGGTTAGGTGTTTATAATCCATTTTGGGGAGGGGGAGGTGAAAGGATGTAGGAGTTTTTTCTTTCCATATCTGTCAGCAATTCCTTCCAAAAATATCAGTCCATCAAACGTAAGTCTCTTTTCAAACAAAAAGAAGCAAAATATAGTGAAGGGAAGGTCAAGTTGATGAATCACTCTATGACGTTTACCAACTAGTCGATGAATTATTGTTTTTAAGGAAGAAAACCTGATCATGTAGTATGTGATCCCCTTCATGATATAGGCAAAAGCTTTAAAAACTTCATCGTATCTCTTTCAAGAAATATTTGTCTGTCAATTCTTCACTGGTTTGTGCTGAAAGTATGCTCATATAAGCCTATGACTACGTTTGTATATCGTTATTCCTATACATGTCAACACAACTCCAGCCAGTGACATCACAGGCTTGATCTTAGCCACGCCCCCGTTTTCATTCAGTCATTTGAAATCACAATTTTTAGCTGTTTTATTGTATTTTTAGAACGTATTTTCTCAGCAGTGCCAAGGGGTACTCTAAAAATTCGAGGTGTGTTGGGGTCAGGACAAACAGCAGTTTCTGCTCACTCCCAATGAAACGAAAATGCACTTTGCCTCTGAATAAGACCTTTAATCTTCACACAGTAATTCATGCCAATGGCTATATCATGACACAGATGTACAGTACAAACTGTGACATGTATTCAGAAAACATGAGGCTAAAACTAGGCATCTTTACACATTACATAGGGAGCATATACTTATTTGTACTGTAACAATAATAACAACAGTAACAACAGCAATGAAGCATTACAGTGTTCATGCAACATCTCATACACTTTAAGAAGATAACAACAATGAAACCAAAACATTTAAAAGAAAGTAAAGAAATGAAAAAGGGAAAAAAGGAAATGAAAAAGGGAAAAAAGGAAATAAAAAAAAAATCATAAATACTTCATAAATTTATACTTCATATAATGTAGGGTTGTTACTATATGATGATATTGGCCAAAAATATCCATGTGTGATTTTTAGGGCTGTGCATTTCCGGTTAATTCACTATCCGTTTAACCGTTTTTATTAACCGAACGGTTAACGGTTAACCGAAAATAAAAACAAGTCAAGGAATATAAACAAAATAAACATTTCGGAAGAGCGCCACCATTTAAATACCAAAGTTTCTACATTTAAAATGGCGTTGGTAGTGATGATCGTCGAAGTAGCGTGCAAGTTAAAACGTTTGCATTATTTGCGATGTTTTGGCAAGCAGTCCGTACGCATGGGTGAATCACGCATTTATTCAAGCTTATCACAAACATGCATACTTTTTGTTATGCCACTGATTACAGTTTTCGAGATTTTTGCGGTCTAACATAGCACTGTAAGATGAAAAGCCTATGGATATCACTGGCATTATTGCAGTTCAAGACACACTTCTCCGGCTACAGCGATACAGTATCACACCCGCCTAGAGCAGTGTCGAGTATAAACGTACCACATACAGTGTACTATAGTGTGCCTTGTGACCTTGCTGCAATGCATACGTAATATACGTGTGTCTGCTAAGAATTCCAGCACTGTTATGTCGTAATGGTGTGAAAATTTTTACCCATACAGTATGTATTACTGCATGCTCCGTAAAAAATTGTAACGTTGAATTTTAACTTGTCTTACATCGCATGCCTTTTTACCTAATACCTACTAAAAATACCAGTTTCTTCGTAATTATGAACGGCGAAACTTTTTGGTAACGGTCGCTACCCTTATACTTAATGTTATAACGGGACTCGGGCATAGTTGTCTCGTACGCAATACTGTACTGTACAATGTACGTACGGTTTGTCATGAACGATCGTTCATGCAACGTGCGAAGCAGCGAAGCACATGGCTGGCCGGCCGGCCTGGTTCGTTCAGCAAGCTCAATCAGCTCTGCTAATTACAAATGCTGTATTGTACTGTACAATGCACGTACGTACAGTGCGCCGGTTCGTTCAGCAAGTCCAACGAACTATGCTAATTATGTTCGAAAATGATATGATTATTCATGAAGTTCACCGTTGGAATGCTCCATATTTTATAATTTGGGGGTTAATAAATGAAATAGCCGAAAGAATTTCACTCATCTTTGCGAATTTTGGGGGTTGAAACTTTTCCAGAAATTATACTAACGTTGAAAAATTATAAAAAATGTTTAATCGTCTTTTGATAAAATTATTAAGTCAGCTTAAATGGGAAGGCTTACGTAGTTACAAATATTTTAGTTGCACCATAAGGCTTGCAAGCCAGGGTTGCATAATTAAGCCCAGAGCTACATAGCTTGGTCCCTTTTTGTGCAGATTCCATATGTTTTGAGACTGATGAACTGTAAACACGTAACCTTGGAAGTTACGCCCGGGAAAATTCCTGAAGTGCATTTATCTTGAACGATATTAAGCATATATTTTTCTGCCGTCTAGAGGTAACTTTTTTAGTCTTATCTATCAAGTTTACAGTGCTCCACACTTTAAAAGGTATGGTGGATTGTTGAAGCGTGTACTGCATAGTTTAATCCCTGCACCGTTGATAATTTTAATCCTTTCAAAAAGTTTCGTGAAAGAGTTTATTGTCACATTATTTCGGCAAACCACTCCCAGATCATGGGGCGAACGGATCGATATACCAGTCAAAGCAACGCAACGCAGACTGTACAACTGACATTATAAAGGTCTTTTTTTAAACCTTTTGTAATTTTTCATCCAAAGTTTACCCATTGTTACGTGGTTTTGGGCAAGCAACTTCTGCGGTTTACTGCATAAAAGAGTTTAGGTATAATGGTGAACTGCGGCGATAGATTTATTAGGATGCAAAAACGGTTAAACGAAACAACATTTGACAGTCGTTTAACCGACCGATCGGTCGGTTAACCGGTTAACCGTTTAACCGTCGCAGCCCTAGTGATTTTGCTCCCGATGTCGTTTATGAAAATGCCCAAACGATACTGTATCGTGAAAATCCATGCATGCAACATCCTCACAAACTTAATGGTTCACACTCATACGACAGTACTGTGATGTGGGCTTATTAAAGTGTTACAAAGATGGTGAAAATTGAAGTCCTCTAAGAATAAATTTTTGTTATGCTATTTTGTTTGATTGGTAGTCTCAAATTTTTTTCTGAGAGCAGGAGTTCTTTTCACCCATCATCACTTTTTAAGTGGTAAGTGTAATTGGTAATGTACAGTATGTAACAGGGACAGACATGGAAACTCCTTGCTTCAGAAATCTTTACAGAGGAAAACGTGTATAAATAAATTCTGTATCTACAAGAATTATAACAACAAGCACATTTTTAATGAAAGTGCATTACCAGTAGTAAATTATGGACTGGTAGGGAGATTTACGTTTACGTTGGTAACGAGGACAGACATGTCTGTCCTTGTTACGTACATAACCAAACTATGTTCAAGAAAATTAAGCACTTGAACACTTGAGTGCATTGTAACACAAGTTTTGCTCTTTCCTGAAGTGTAAACTGATGATGTATGTCCCCATGTGCCTACATTAATTACATTATATTACCGACAAGAACATGGTTACGTATGTAACATATAGGACAGACATCACCTTGAAGGCTCTCATACCCTTGTTGTAAGCAAAAAGATAGAGGAAAGCACATAAACCAGTGTCAAACATGGCCTTCAAAAGGCGAGCATTGGCAACTTGCACTGAATTATAAAGCTTATTGGGAGCCAGTGGAGTTCCTTGAGGATTGAAGTAATGTGGCGGTCTCTCCCTTTCCTGATCAGCAGTGTTTTGTATCTTCTGAATACTTGATTATGGAAGACGAGGTAGAAGGGAATTGAAAAAAAAAAATCAAGCCTTGAAGTAATAAAGGCATGCACTAGTATCTCAGAAGTCTTATTATCAAGGTACTTCCTCAGTTTACTGATTTGCCTCAGTTGCCAGTTTGCAGAACGACAGAGATTTGTTACATGATGATCAAGAGTCATAGTCTGGTCAAAATAAGCTCCTAAATTTCTCACTGTTGAAGAAATGTGATTTGGCTCCCCACCAGCATTAAGTGTAAGGAAAGTGGCTGGGACATCTGAAAAGCGTGATCAGAAAACAATTAGTTCAGTTTTTTCACAGTAAAGTTTCAATTGATTGGTTGTAAGCAAGATGTTAACAGCTTTAATACAGGTTTCCATTCTGTGGAAAGCAAGTGGCACAGAATCCCTATCAAAAGCTAATGGAAGTTGAGTATCATCTGTGTAATGATGGAAATGAACATCATGACTGCGAATAAGATCACTTAACTCAGCAAGATACTGTATACAGTAAGGAAAACAGAACAAGTTTGAATACAGAGCCGTGTGGAACACCTGTAGTTAAAGGATGTCGAGATGAGAGAGTATTTTCAATCTTAACATGCTGAAAACTCTCAGTACTGTAGTATAAGCTTTAAACCATGACAGAACAGTTTCATGTAATTTATACTTCAACTGAAGCCTTTCCAGTAAAATAGCATGATTCCTTTTTGTCAGTAGTGATGTCTTAGCATGGGACACATTTTAACATTGTATTAAAATTAAAGTTTTGCAACTAGGTCAACATTTCATTTATTGAACCCTTATATTTAAAAGGAACATCATTTGTCAAAATGTTTGCCATTTCAATATGGACTGGTCATTGAAGCGGAGTCTCATGGTGGACAAAGAAAAATGTTAGTTCTTGTGTGTTCATTTGTGAATAGAATAATTTTGTTTGGGTCTTACATGTCTTTGTGATACTACTCTAAAGTTGTATTTTCCTGCATGTCAGATTATTTTTTCCTTTGCCATACTCTTTCTTTCAGGTGTGTTGTCAGGTTTCCCAGCACAAACATCAAAATTATGTTTCAGTCTCTGCTTGATGAGAAGACCAGCTTGCCAACAGTCATACATCCCCTGCCCCCTCCCTCGCTACCTCAGGATCTCAGCCCCAGCAAGCCGCGAAAGATGATCCCTCCACTGCGGATAGACATACCTGGTCCAGATGCTAACCTTGGGAGTCCTTACCCATCACCAACAGGAACTTTAAGGTAAAATTTTCTTCTGACATCGTGTGATTTCCTGTAGTATAATGATCAATAAACAGTGTATCTCCTGTGAAGTTGCCATTTGTAGTACAAACTTATTCAGACTTTGCTTTTAGGGCATACTATACTTAACTGCCTAGGTGCTCAAGTAGTTGCCTGCGGGCCATTAGCAGCCTGTGACGTACAGGTAAATGGCTTGTGATGTATTCAAAGAGCCAGTAACTTATAAGAATTACACTCTGTGATTGACTTCTGGCTACAACTATATGTAAAATGAGAAGTAAAAGTGAGAAGGTTTACAGTCCAAAGCACTAGGTACAGTATATACAGTCTCCCTACAGAAGTCTTACAAGGGATGTGGCCAGGATTTTTTATCACTGGGCTCACCTGGCTGAAACCAGTCTTTATTGGTTCAACTACAGTACAGTGTGGGTAACCGCATCTTCCAACCCCCTTACAGAATGGTTTAAACTACATTGCCTCCCCCAGTTGTAAGTCCTCTATTTGGCTTGGGTAGTAAAACATACTTGTACATGTTCAGTCCATTTCGTGGTTACTGAGTCAATTTTAGCTCTGCCACCCACAGTACAGTATTTCAGTAGTACTTAAAGTTGTACAGTGTTGCCAATAGTGGTAGGCTATTTTCTGCTTTTACAGTTTTACCCTTTCCTGATATCATAACAGCAGCTTTCTATACTGTACAATAGTTTTGGGATTTTGTCATTTTTGGTTTCGATGAAAAGAGAAACCTATGCGGTCATGATGGCGTGTGTATGTATGTGTGTATGTGCGTGTGTGTGTATGTGTGTGTGTGTTTGTGACACTTTGCTCGTTAACACGATATCTCAAGAAGGGAAACTCTGACAGTTTTCAAACTTGGTACATAGATGCCCCATATTGAGAGGAAGAACCCTATTGTTTTTGGTGGGGGTCAAAGGTCACCTGGGGTCACCGGGGGTCAAAACCTGAAAACCTTGTTAACACAATATCTCGAGGTAGGAAGCTTGGATGAATTTCATACTTTGTATGTAGATGCGTTACGGTAAGAGGAAGAACCCTATCATTTTTGGTGGAGGTCAAAGGTCATCTGGGGTCACCGGGGGTCAAACCCTAAAAACTTCGTTAACACGATATCTCAAGAAGGGAAGCTCTGACAGTTCTCAAACTTAGTACATAGATGCCCCATATTGAGAGGAAGAACCCTATTGTTTTTGGTGGAGGTCAAAGGTCACCTGGGGTCACCAGGGGTCAAAACCTGAAAACCTT
This sequence comes from Holothuria leucospilota, assembly GCA_029531755.1. Taxonomy (NCBI): domain Eukaryota; kingdom Metazoa; phylum Echinodermata; class Holothuroidea; order Aspidochirotida; family Holothuriidae; genus Holothuria; species Holothuria leucospilota. The sequence continues at coordinate 32,725,709 of CM055968.1, forward strand.
GTTAACACAATATCTTGAGGTAGGAAGCTTGGATGAATTTCATACTTAGTATGTAGATGAGTTATGGTAAGAGGAAGGACCCTATCATTTTTGGTGGAGGTGAAAGGTCATCTGGGGTCACCGGGGGTCAAACCCTGAAAACTTTGTTAACACAATATCTCAAGAAGGGAAGCTCTGACAGTTCTCAAACTTAGTACATAGATGCCCCATATTAAGAGGAGGAACCCTTTCACTTTTGGTGGAGGTCAAAGGTCACCTGGGGTCACCGGGGGTCAAACTCTGAAAACCATGTTAACATGATATCTCAAGAAAGAAAGCTCTGACAGTTCTCAAATGTAGTACATGGATGCCCCATATTGAGAGAAAGCGCCCTATTGTTTTTGGTGGAGGTCAAAGGTCACCTGGGGTCAAACCCTGAAAACATTGTTAACACAATATCTTGAGGTAGGAAGCTTGGATGAGTTTCATACTTTGTATGTAGATGCATTACGGTAAGAGGAAGAACCCTATCATTTTTGGTGGAGGTCAAAGGTCATCTGGGGTCACCGGGGTTCAAAGCCTGAAAACTTTGTTAACACGATATCTCAAGAAAGGAAGCTCTGACAGTTCTCAAACTTGGTACATGGATGCCTCATACTGAGAGGAAGAACCCTGTTGTTTTTGGTGGAGGTCAAAGGTCACCTGGGGTCACCAGGGGTCAAACCCTGAAAACATTGTTAACACAATATCTTGAGGTAGGAAGCTTGGGTGAATTTCATACTTTGTATGTAGATGCGTTATGGTAAGAGGAAGAACCCTTTCACTTTTGGTGGAGGTCAAAGGTCATCTGGGGTCACCGGGGGTCAAACTCTGAAAACTTTGTTAACACAATATCTTGAGGTAGGAAGCTTAGATGAATTTCATACTAATTATGTAGATGTGTTATGGTAAGAGGAAGAACCCTATCGTTTTTGTTGGAGGTCAAAGGTCATCTGGGGTCACCGGGGTCAAACTCTGAAAACCTTGTTAACACGATATCTCGAGGTAGGAAGCTTGGATAAATTTCATACCTTGTATTTAGATGCCTTATAGTAAGAGGAAGAACTCTATCATTTTTGGTGGGGGTCAAAAGTCATCTGGGGTCACCAGGGGGGTCAAACCCTGAGACAGAGCTCCCAACCAGCACGGATTTTCCATATTCAGTACGGAAAATCATTGTAAATATGGGAATACGGATTTTTCCTTGATAATCCAAATTTTGAATGAGTAAATAGGTCCTTTCACGAACTTTATTATTCTTTAGCCAACATATCAAAAGACTGAGAATAGACTACAGTATTTCACTTTTCTGTACAGTACTGTAGTGTATTTATTTGAGCCCAGTAATCTATGCTGTTATGTTATTGGTTAAATTTTTGTCAACAAGTTGATCTTAAACCAATCAGTAGATAGTTTGCAGCAGATCCATGACATTCCATAAGCTACCATATCATTGGTTGATCAGTTGTAAACGGATCCACTTTCAACCAATCAAAAACTGTGTTAAAAGCTAGTTTCTGAGTGCAGTGACAGACTCCTGCCAAGGTCTGTTGAGCTGGCTGAGTAGCCCAACGTTAATGTTAGATTTGACTGTAACTGAATTGGAAAAATAGCACGAAGAAATGGAATAATAAAAATTACAGCAGGAATATCACAGTATGTTGTAATATGGCTCCTCTTCAGAGTAGCAGAGTAGTATGAGTAATTTTAGTGGAAAATTTACCAGGCAGATCAAGTTTTAACGTAGGCCTAGGCCACAGGCGCTCGGTACTACTAGTATAGGCTGGCCAACACTATACATATATATAACACCGTGTTATATATATGTATAGTGTTGGCCAGCCTATACTAGTACCGAGCGCCTGTGGCCTAGGCCTAACAGTTAGGGCCTAGCCTAGGCCTAAGTGTTGTTACAGAACCAACAACAAACATTAGCCTACACACACAATAACGTTAGACTCAGTACATAAATCTAATGCAGAGTTCCAGGTTTATGGGCTAGGCCTAGACAAAGTCCTAGTCCTGTGACTAAGTCCTAGCCTAACTGCCACAGTACAGGCTAGCCTAATTGTAGTACAGTATGTATGGGCTGATATTACTTATTAGAGGTAGGCCTAGGCCCTAGGTTACTGTAATAGCTATGGCCTAGGCTAGGGCTAGTCAAAGCAGTTATTGCCTGTCAAATGCACAGGCCGTTCTAACGTTATATAGGCCCTAGTACATACATAGGCCTATATATAAATACCAGTCTGGAAAGTTCGTATCTGCTACACCGAATTTTTACGCCAGTCACCTCTTTTCTCAATTTTTACGCCACGCCAAATTGTTGTAGGCCGTACCGTGTTTTAACTACAGTGTGTATGTAAAAGACAAGAAAATCACGCCATCAAATTGGCATATGAGGTCTTTACTGCACGCCGAAGATCTTCGGCGTAACATGCATGTTTTCCAGACGGGTATAAATAGACAAGGTAGCGCACTTCTTCCACACCAAGGCGTTCAGTAGCCAGATTTGGCTAGAATGCACTAATACGGCCAAATCCCCAACTGCTTTGGGCAAACTGACAAATCTTTTACTAACTTGGCCATGTATTCGTGCGTATATGGCCAAATCGGCCAAATCTGGCTACTGAACGCCATGGTGTGGAAGAAGTGCGCTACCTTGTCTATTTATATATATGTATGTACTATGTAACGTTAGAACTGCCTGTGGTCAAATGTTGGTACCCATCATCTAAGTTTGTAGTATTTACAGAGAGATTTCTTTGACCAGCTGTGCATAGGCCTAGGCTAGATTTATACTTATAGCTAGGCCTAGGCTAGACCTACAGTAGTCCTCAGTAAAGGACTGTTGTCGTTCGCCTACAGCTCTCTATACACAGTCCTTACACCGACCATTGAAAATAGCGGGGGGATCGGCCGTCTGTGTAATGGTTGAAATTTTCTGTCTTCTCACAGCAAATTCTGAAAGAAAAATCCTACTTAACAACCAGGAATTTTCTTCTCCAGATCTTACAAGAGTATTGCAGCTGTTCTGGATCACCGAGAATTTCCGGAAAGTGCCAAAAATATGAAATGAAATCAGCAACTTTTTCGCTCTGTAAAATTTACTGTGTGACTTTGGAACTTTGTTTACAACAGTATATATGCTAATAAGCTACATTGTTACGTCAGTATACAGAATACCCTGCAGAGGCAGTTGCCATGTGTATGCATAGGAACTACAGTAATCAAAATGTTGTGCGTGACGTCACAATGTTACACACACGGCATTCAGATGTCAACAAATATTTCGAGCGCTACTGTAAATTGTTAAGAAGCGGCCAAGTTGATGATTTTATTTCAAATTTTCGGAACTGTACCGAGGTTTAAAGTGATAAAAAACAACTGCAATATAAGTGTAAGACATGGAAAGGAAAAGTTATGGTAGTTTATTAAGACTTTAGGTCCTAACTTTGCACTAAGAAGAAAATCAATTTCGACCAGCACTGTGCTGGTCGAAGACCCCGGGTTTTCAATGAGTCGGAGTAAGGACCGTGTATAGGGAGCTATTGGCGACCGGCTATACACGGGCCTTTACTGAGGACTAGGCTAGACCTAGGTTAATGTTACTTAGGGCCTTGCCAAGTATTTAGCATAGCCTCTAGGCTATGCTGTAACGTTAGACCTTGGGAATACTTGGGATATTTTGCATTTTGTCCTTTGGTGACCCTGATGACTATCTTGGGAATTCTTGGGAAATTTTGCTTTTTGACCTCTCGTAACCCCAGATGACGATCTTGGGAATTCTTGGGAAATTTTGACCAGTGACTGAAAGATATGGGACATCATGGCATTATTTGGAATAGAACATATATCATCGAAACCTCAATGCATTTTTGCATTCTGGTTTAGTCATGGGAGGGATTTTCTCGAGGCAGTGTCTGATGGTTTCTTTACCCAGCATGTTCTGTTTCCCACTCGTGAGGACAATTGTCTGGATTTGGTACTAAGTACTGATGAAAACATGGTTAGAAATGTAGCTAGTGGTGGTAAGATAGGATCCAGTGACCATGACCTCATAAGTTTTGAGTTACTTTGTTTCAGCAAACTTCAAGGTAGTGAAAGAACTGTTTTAGATTTCAGCAAGGCTAACTTTACTCATGCTAAAGAGCTTCTTACCATGGATTGGGGTGCACATTTGTCTCACTTAGGTCCTGCTGAAGCATGGAGTGTCTTTTGTAATATAGTTACTGACACTACAAAGTTGTGTATCCCACTCAAGAAAGCTGTGGTTAAAAATAGGCCAATCTGGATGTCTAGAGAGGTACTTAGAGCAGCCAGGAAGAAACGTAAGTGCTGGCGTCGATATAGGGTCAGTAAGAATTCTGATGACTTTGCAGTCTGCAAGAAGCAGGAACTCTTAGTTAAAAATTTGGTTATTGACACTAAAGCTAAGTTTGAAAAGCAATTGGCCAAGGAGGTTAAGGTAAATCCAAAATCTTTTCATGCCTATGTCAGGTCTAAGCAGAAGGTTAAGGAGGGTGTTGGGCCTCTCCAAGGTAATGAAGGCACACTAGTTACTGATCATCAGGATATGGCAAATTTGTTAAATGATTATTTCGTATCTGTTTTTACCAAGGAATCATCTGTTTTGGGGACTTGTAGGGATTCTGATAATTCTTCTTTAGTTAGTGATGTTGTCTTCTCTGAAGAGTTGGTTTGTAATAAGTTGAAGAGTTTAAAAGCTAGTAAGGCCCCTGGGCCTGATGGGATCCATCCTGCCATTCTCCATGAATGCTCCAAGATTTTGTCAGTTCCTCTTTGCATTATTTTTCAGAAGTTTCTGGATTCAAACTTTGTACCTGCTGACTGGCGGATTGCTAATGTTACTCCAATTTTCAAAAAGGGGGATCGGAGCTTGCCTTGCAATTATAGGCCAGTCAGTTTAACCAGTGTTGTGTGCAAAGTTATGGAATCTGTAATCAAGGATTGTTTGCTTAAATATCTTTTAGATAATGGGTTACTCAATCTGTCACAGCATGGTTTTTTACCGAGTAGATCTTGTGTTACTAATTTACTAAGCTTTCTTGAGGATGTTTCCTTATCTCTTGACTGTGGTCACAGTGTTGATGTCATTTACCTTGATTTTTCAAAAGCCTTTGATAAAGTTCCATTAGGTAGACTTATGGTTAAACTGAGTAGGTTAGGCATCAAGGGCAGTTGTGCTGACTGGATAAATTCATGGCTCAATGGTAGATCTCAGAGAGTTGTTGTTAATGGTAATTTCTCTTCTTGGAAAGAAGTTACAAGTGGAGTTCCACAGGGTTCTGTACTTGGCCCACTTCTTTTCTTAATTTTCATCAATGATATTGATAGCTCTCTCACATCTAGTATTAGTAAGTTCGCTGATGATACTAAGCTCTATAGGAAGGTTAGTGATAAGGATGATGCCTCATTACTGCAAAATGACTTGGATAGGTTATTTTCATGGTCTCAGACTTGGCAAATTTCTTTTAATGCAGATAAGTGCAAAGTCCTTCACTTTGGTCCTAAAAATTTCAGCTATGATTATAACATGAATGGTAGTATTCTGAGTGATGTGACTTTTGAGAAGGATCTGGGTGTAGTTATTACAGGTGATTTAAAGCCATCTAGACAGTGTGCAGCTGCTGCTGCTAGGGCTAATAGGGTGCTTGGATTGATCAAGAGGAATTTCAGTAGTTTTAGTAAAGAAATTGTACTAAATCTGTATAAGCAGTTGGTAAGACCCCACCTCGACTATGCAGCCCAGGCTTGGAGTCCCTTCTATGAAAAGGACAAGCTTCTTTTAGAGCAAGTTCAGAGGAGAGCCACTCGCCTTATACCCGAGGTGAGACACCTACCTTATCATGTTAGACTTAAGCATCTTGGGCTTACCACCCTGGAGTTGAGAAGGATTAGGGGGGACATGCTTCAGGTGTACAAATTTCTCTCTGAAAGCAATCCTTTGTCCTCTTGCAATTATTTAAAGGTTCAATGTAATTCTCGGGTTCGAAGCCATTGTAAGAAGCTAGTTAAGAATTTTGCAAGGCTCGACATTAGGAAGTTCAGCTTTTCTCATAGAGTTGTTAACGAGTGGAATAGTCTGTCTGAGTGGGTAGTTAACTCCACATCTGTGCACTGCTTTAAGGTGAACATTGACAAGTTCTTCCATAAGTGTGGTAGAATCTAATTGTGCTGGGCTCGTTTGGTGTTGGTTGGTTCTTTGTTTTCAGTTTAGGATGTATGGACTTCAGGGCATCTTATGGGGCCTTAGCCCTCCTTTGCCCTTTAACCTGTTATGTTATGTTATGTTTGGTCAGTTGGGGCCAATTCATTAGGCTTGGGTGACTCCAATTCTTTTGGAGTTAGGTACCTGCGGACCTAAAAGTCACAACCCTGAAAGAGACGCAACTCCTACAATGACGTCATAACTAATGCAGGAATGTAATACCTCAGTAGCTATAAACTGTCCACTTCTGTATAACTTAGTTTATCAATTAATCAATACACCAGTAAGCTTACACTACCAGCTTCTGTGGGTGGAGCTCTCTTGGTGGTTGAGTGTACTGCCTTGCATACTAGAGGCCCCAGGATCAATCCCAGTGGAACCACGTGGAAATTTTCTGGGGACTAAAATTTACATCTTTCTTCCTTTGCTTTTCTACCAGTGCTGTAAATTCTGCACCATCAAGCCCAAGGGCAGGCACCAACCAACAGCCACCAAGTGTTGCACAAGATCTTCAAGCAGTGGCCCTAGCAGCTGCTGCAGCTGTGGAGGAGAAAGAAGTCAGCAGCAACAGGTCATCAGGAAACGAGTCAGTTAGCCTGCAAACAAAGGATGAGACCAAGCCACCTTATTCTTATGCTCAGCTGATCGTACAGGCCATCATGTCCGCCCCAGATAAGCAGCTGACCCTAAGCGGTATCTACGCATACATCACAAAGACATATCCATATTACAGGACAGCAGATAAAGGCTGGCAGGTAAAGTGGATAAAATTCATCTTTGAAACAGATTTTCATATTTCCATGACATTGTGACCTTTCGTGGCAATTGCTTTGTAGTTTTGTCAACTTTTTCAAAGAAATCTAAAAAAAGGGTCGATGAGAGATGAGAGGGAGGGTTAGGATGGAAGGAGGGCAGATCCCTTGAATACTTTACTTATTTCCAGATGTATTGAAAGGGTAACCACAGTGAAAGAAGGTGGTGGTTCAACTGTTAGTAGGTCATGAAAATGGTAAGACGACATTAGGAGTGTTAAGTTTGGTGGGAAGATGATCTCCCATCACTTTTAACTAGTTATTCTATTGCAATGAAAATAAATGTAATATAGTTCCTTTGAAGAGCTTTTTTTTGACACATTTTACTAATAATTTTTGTGTGAAGTAATTCTCCATGCATTTTGTTTCACATCCATTCTTCCTTAGAATTCAATAAGGCATAACTTATCTCTTAATCGGTACTTCATCAAAGTTCCTCGGTCACAAGAGGAACCTGGGAAGGGCTCTTTCTGGAGGCTAGACCCAGCATCAGAAGCTAAATTAATGGATCAGGCATATAGGAGACGGAGACAGAGAGGTGTTCCGTGTTTTAGAACTCCGTTTGGTGGAGTATCTTCCAGGTGAGATACTTAGATTGGGAAGATTAATGGTTATTAAAATGGGTGTCTGATAAAAATCAATGCTCGTGCTAGAAAATGAAACTAGAGGAGGATCTTATACCCTCTAACAAAATTTTTGAAGGAAGTTAACAGATTTTTTGGCAATTTAGAGCTCATACTAAGGGGGCAGAACAATTTCCTCCAGGACAATTTTCCCCCCATACAATTTGCCCAGGGCTGGACCGTTCCCAACCATGCAAATCGCCCCTCAGACAACTTTAAAGGAAGATTCAGAATTGTTCAGTGTGGAATTTGTTCAGTTGGTAATTGTTTAGGGTGAGAATAATCTGGGTGATAATTGTTTGCAGGTAGTCATCTGAAGGGTAGTGGTGTCAGGGGTAAGTGTCCGGGGAAAAATGGTTTGGATGGGAGTTGATCAGGGGACGCATTTCAGGACATATACTAGCTAAGCTTGTGTGAGCTATTATTAGCCTGTTCCATGTATAAATTTGTCCATATCAGTCTGTCAATGTTTAAACAGTGCTGCTTCCTTCATTTAACAAAGTTTAATGAAACTTAAATGCCTGTTATCTTTGGGAGGTTGCCCATCAGGGTTAAAGGAAAAAGGGTATGAGTAATTTGGGGTCATTGCTGGAAAATATGCAAAATGCTTCTAGTGCAAATAAGAGTGAATCTTTGTGAAAACTTGGTCAGAGAAAGTTAGCCTGGAGTAGTGGCTCAAGTAGTGGTTCATGAAAGCAAGCCAGGAATATAACATCATGGGTCACTTAGAGGTCATTTGTGGTCATTGTGGTCAGATCCCCATGATGGTCATGCCCCAAAGTAGCACTTACGCTAGTTAAAAGCTCACTCTGCTCCCACACAGTTACAGTAGCAGTAGATGGCCACTTCACCAAACTTTTGTCCTCCCTGTGGGAGCTACTGCAGCTCTGTTTATTGTTAGTCTATGAAAGCTTTCAAAGGTAGTAATAGCAATTCACTGTGGCCATAGTAGACTACTGTAGTGCCACCTCTTTGCATTATAACTCAGTCACTGACCTTCTAGGCATTTGTTGAAGTGTAAATAAAAGAAATCTCTTTCCATTACCAATTTCAAAGAAAAGGTCTGTTGTCATAGATAATTAATTCAGACAATTTTCTCCATTGCCAAACTAAACCAATAGCATTTATTGTTGTGATTATCGTACAATCACAGAATACCAATAATACACAAAGTTCAGTTTAAGCTCAGATCCAATTGTACCTCTTTTTAAAGTGATACTTTTAACTGTAAGTCAGTACAGTTCCCAGAATTATCCTTGCATATGTCCTGATACTGCATCTGTAGTATTACTGTAGAGCTTTGTTTAAATTGTAAAGCTAGAGGTCTTTTTAATGCCTACTTCTATCACCATGATTGGAAAATTTTTTATTATACTGCTGCAGTAGTTGGAATTGTGAACAATGTTATATAGTGAAAGTAAAACATTCTGTTATCATAACCTTCAAACCAGCTTTGTATCAAAAGGAACTATTTTATCAAGTCAGCATATTTGTTTGTCATTGATCATCATTGACCCTTTTTGTTTATGATTTCATACAGTATTCTGATGTTCTGACAAAAGTTGTGTGTACAGTTGTACTTTTGTGTACCATTTTAACTACGTATACACTGTAATGAAGGCATTCTTCCAGATTAACTCGGCAGCCCTGGCACAGCCATACAACTTTTTTTGTTAAATCTACAGAAAATGTCAATTCAGTATAAACATATACTGGACTTGAAATAAGAACAATGAAGGGCAAGGTCAAATGGCCTTTAGCTGGCAGACATTTTCCAGAGTACCAAGGCCAAGCATGAGGGGGATGAAGGCCAACACATAGTAACTAAGTGACACCAAATAGAAATAGTGCAGTGGGGCCATTAATGCCATTGGTGTTACTTTTTTTTCTTTGAGAAGCATGAAAGCAAAGTGAAAGGGCCCAAAGGCCATTGCCTCAGGCGCCTTCAATTATTTTGAGCACTGCATACAGTCACTCTGCTGGCTCTGAAAATTTGCATGTGGCTTGTTTAATTCTGTTCTAAATGTGATTGTCACAATGTAAACGTATGGTAACATTTCTTTGAATTTGCCCCCACAGGTCTGCTCCAGCATCACCTAGTCACAATCCCCAGTATAACTCTGGCACCTTTACACCAGAAAATAGGTCAAGAGAAGGCTCCCCGGCCCCTAATCAGAACAATGACTCTGGAGACCATGCACCTCTCGACCACCAAAGGTTTACTCAAGCTGTGCAGGAGGTTAGTCGTGTTGGAAATGTATTCGTATTGGTTTTTCCTTTTACTTTAATAAACATAATGTTGTAGATTGCCAAGCTGGGAAAAGGAGTGCAAGTTCACTCTCACTCTATACCTGCTGCCGGTTGTTAATCTTCCACATCACTGTGGAATAACTCTGATAATTCTCTAAATGTCGGACATCTTTTACTGAGTTCCCACGGCCTTGTACAATCATAGAAATAAGTTTTTACCTTCCAGGACTTCAAAAGCCATGGAATGTTGTAAAAGAATGACACAAGTCATGGAAAAGGCATGGAATTGTGTGAACAGTGTTTAACTTTTTGTAAATGCAGTGTACAATGGACATTTTCATACCAGACTTTTTGATGAACTTTGATCTAGATCATTGATGTGTCATGATTTTATTATGAAAAGTTTGTGACAAATACTTGGCTTTTTATGGCTTTTGTGTCTACCCATATCACCCTCCTACTTGTTGACTAAGGGAAAGTGGAGATCTTGACATCATAACCTCATGTTTCCAAGTGTTTAAAAATAAAGCACTTACAAAGCTTAAAAAAAAAAAAAAATAGGCTCTTGTGGTGAGTGAGAGATGTAAACATTTGAACAAGGTTACCTAATTTGTGGCCGTGGCAAAAGTGGCTGTGAAATGATTTAACTTTGGTTCATCATGTGTAATTCAGGTTTTCAAGTGACTCCCAAATATCGTACTTTCTCCTAATTGTTGGACCTTCCTCCTACTTCTCCAAATTTTTCCTTGAAAATCCTACTTTATCCTACTTTTTTTTTATTTGCCATCACTCAGAAGAATAAATAATTAAGATTGCATCATGTTTTCCCCACATACAGACCTGTCTCACAGAGTTTTGATGAGGCACAAGAATACCTACCTTTAGCCAGATTTTACAGTTAGATGGTCCAAAAGCTCTTAAACATGACAGAAAGTAAACCTTTGCAAACTGCAGTTTGTTCTTGTTGGTTAGCATAAAAGAAGTTATATTGGCAAAGATACTGTAATATACCATGATTTGTGTATATAACCCATACTCAGAGATTGCACATAATATCCATAGCATACAAGATAGGAAATACATCTCTTATAATATCCAAATCAGGCCTTCCCTTTTGAAACTAAAGGCCAGTACAAAACAGCTCCCCTCGACTAGAGTTAGACAAGCTGTGTACTGTATTCTTTAGTGGTGAAGTTCAATATTACCAGGCGAGATTTCCTTGTATTAAAGCGGAGTGGCGCACAGCTCTCCTGAATGTCAGTTAAGGTAAGTTAAGGTACTGCTTGAGCAACTGCTTACCTTAAATTTTAAGGCCTGCAAATAATAGATCACTCAAAACATGACTTAAGAGCAAGATAAATTTTAGTCAGTCACAACATTTGTTTCATAACGAATAATTGCAGTAACTTCCTGTACAGTATTGTTGTGGCTTTCAAACACCAAAAATTTGTTCAATTTCCCATATAATCATTGGACAGACAGGACAGACACATAGCATTGTATGCAATTTACACATTACTCTTAGAAAGACAGGTATACTCTTAGGACACAAATTTGTATAGTTGTAACTACTGTGTAAATTTTAGCTGTAGATTCAAAATCAACTTCATTTTTTATTGCCCAACATACTGATTTGATGGGTAAATTAATATATGTGACATTCTGTAAAGTTGTGATGACCATCCACCAACACAAAACTACTGATGTCAGTCCAGATATGAAATCTGGACGTGGGTGGAAAAAATGGGAAGTTGGGAAGCTCCTTCTCAAGAAGTTTGGTATTTGAAAGGAGTTTTTGCAATTTCAGGAACCTTTTCTTTTTGTTTCTAAAATGTACCAACTTGAGGGGAATTGACTTGCTTCTTGGGAGGTTAACATATTCCCCAGTCCTCTATGTGCAAGCATTACAGCAATAGATCCTGTTGTTAACTGCACACACAATGAGGAACAGGGACATTAAAGTAATAAAATTAAGCATATTCATGCATTTAGATTTATCCTGGCCTGAAGTCACAATATATGCATAGTGAAGTATTTTCCATGTAACATTACACATATGAGAATTGGATGAACTCAACTGTAACTTTGCAGTATAAAAAAGAACCATATATGTCCTGCCATAGCATGGTCGGCTGCATTCTGGAAGGGAGCCATTTGCCAACTTCTGCAGGTGAAACAGACAGGTGCAACAAACAAAATTACCCCTCACATGCTGTCCAAAGTGTACATGTTTGGCACACAACTCTCTTTTTGACAGATTGTAAGATGTGATTTTTGATCTTTTGATGTCATTATTATTGACACCTTTCTGCACAGTTTACAGAAAGATTTAACCATAACATTTTGTGGTTGTGTTTCTCAGATATTATTTACAGGCCTTTCATTGGGTACTTTGTGGGTGTGCATATTTTCTGCCACCTGTTTCAAATCAAAGTCATTCCAATAATATGTTACAGGCCAGTAGAAACAGGAAAACATTTTTGAGAAAGTACATCCCATATTCACTAAATCAAGCAGTTTTTATTTTAACTGCTCTCCATTTCTTATGTTTACACATACAGCAACTGTGCAAGACATACATATTTGTGCAAGATAAGTCCATCCAGTTATGATGCTAAAATAAGATTGTAATCCTTCGTTGTTTTCCTTCTAAAACTGTAAAATCATAAATGTAGTGCAGAGAAATATAAACAAAGTTTGGTAGCTTTTATGAACATTCAGCAGTTAGTGCTTCTTTCAGTTTGCTGTATTGATCTGACCCATCAAGCTATGATTCCTCCATAAGCAGTGCTCATGCTAGGGACACCAATGAAGTCGTCGCAGGGGTCTGAGGCACCAAAATGATACTACCAATAGCTAGATTAGGTCATACTGAAATATTCAAAAACATGTATCCACACAGAATATCATGCTTAACTCTAGGCCATAGTCACCACACTCACATCATTGTTGGAAATGTGTTGTGCATGCATGGACAACAGGTCTTGCTTGTCGTGGTGTAGCAGTTTTGTCAAAAATGACATTGTTTAACAACAAAATGCACATGAAACAGTGTGCTGTATGTACCTTTATTTTCTTTCATAAGAAAGTCATTTTGTATTCCCATCTCGTCATTGATGACTTGTCGAGTTTTGGTGCGGGCTCTGTCCATAAGGTCTCTTTAAAGGTCATGTGACATGCCACAAAAAGAGCTGCTTCACTTGACATTTAAAAAACTTAGTCCTCCAATCAAAGATCCGTTGGAATTGAATTTCAGTATCGTTTACCGTTCTCAAAGTTTGATGGTTTCTTCAAAGTTTGATGTTTTCTGAAGAAACTAATTGCCTATGCAAAAAGAATGATGTAGAGTGTTGCACAGTGTAAAAATTTCTTTTGTTAACCCTATATAAATTAACCCTATATAAATTATCTCTTAATTACTGATCATACAGATTACAGTCTGGTGAGTGATATCAATATTTTTCAAGGAAAACATTTTAACTTTTATAATAAACCCCTCGGGAAGAACAATGGTACCAGTGTCCTTGAAATCAAGGTTGAGAAAACAAAGGCTAACATGTGCCATATATGGTATGTCCCTCTTTCGATGTCACATATTTGCATATTTAGCTCATGTTTATTCATGATACAAGTGTGAAATAGAAATTTACCTGTAAAATGGTCAATATTTGATGGATTTTAATGGGAATTGTTGCTATTTTCAGGATTTTTAATGCATTTTACATCAGATATCCAACTATGTGATTTTCATTTCACACGACCTTTAAGATCTCACTAAATTTTACAGAATTAAGATTTGAGGTAATAATTCAGCACAAACACTCTACAAGTCACATGCTTAATATAACAAAATGTAATGTCTTATAATTTTGTACTCTTCAGTACCAAGTATTCCAGCTAATATTCATTTCTGATAGAAAACAGTGTACAGTATTTAGAAATTGCATTTCAGAGTTGAACTATTGCCGTCTAGGCAGCCAAAAATTCCAAATTTCCTCACCTCAGCCTTAACTATAGCTAGACTGAAGTTTGCTGTTGCAGCTACTTAGTTGGAATCAGAAGAATTAACAGTTCAAGACAGTACACTAATAATATACACAATAACACAATATAAAGACTTGTAGTGAGTAGCTCTGCATGTGCGTCCAAAGTGTGAGCTGTAAGAATAGGGTACATGTCTACAAGAGTCATGCAATGCTATTAACATTGATATGTATTGCTGAAACTACTGTGCCCCTGAAATACTACAAAAGTCCTACTTTAAGTCCTGGTTTTGTTCTACTTTTTAAATTAAAAATCCTTCTTTTCTCCTGTTTCATTGAGAAAATTGATCCTACTTTTATCCTACCTTTTCATTTGGGTTCACTTAAAAGCCCAGTAATTGCAGCCATTGCTAAAAGAGCAGGTTTTACTCTCGTGTTTGTTTGGTTTTATGTTACATGTATTGCATTAACTGCTCTCTCATGTGCTGTCTTAGAACTTGCACACAACTTTTGTTAATCGGTTTAGAAGTTATACCAAAGATGTGTTGATACTAGTTGTGTACAGTATTTCTTTTATTCTTTTCTCAACTAACAGCAAGTCAAAGGTAATCTCATCAGCCCTGGTTCCCCACACCATTACACCCTGCCTGGCGTCAACCCTATTACCACCGTGGCCATATCAAGTGGGTTACCAACGTCGATCCACTCCATGTCTGCGATTCATCAGATCCCCCACGTGGCTCCTGTGATAACTGCCCCTAAAGCCTTGACGCTGCCACCAGCATCTATCAACAATGGCTTCACTGGCCTGCACCAAGAGACAAAGACAGAGAAAAGCCAAGAAACAGCAGGTGGAGAAGGCAAGACGGAGGAAGGAAAATATGAAAACGAAAAAAGTGGTAGGAGCTTTAGAACTTTGGTGAAATATGTGAAGTTTTGTCAGGGCTCCTACTATCACTTAATATCATAATACTATAATTAAAATTGACAAAAATTATCAAATAGCATACAAGAGACAATATGTTCCAAAATGCATGTAAAAATATGGATGGAAGATTGAAGTTGTGTTAGTTAGATAAGATTTAATGACACACCAACACGAATGTGTTATATAGTGTCAACTAGATAAAGAGGTAAACTTTAAATACGGTTTCAAATACGGTTCAAGTTCAAGTTCTGTTTTCAGTACAGTCCAAACATGGTGCAAGTCCTTCCCTTTAGTCGCCTCTTACGACAGGCGGGAAATCCCGTGGGCATATTCTACAACCTCCAGCGTACAGGGGCATTGAAGTTGTGGACAGAGAATTTTCAAATGTCTTTCAAACACTTACACAACTCCAACCTAATATTTTCAGGGGTACACAAAGTCAAAAAAGTTGTACTTGACAAGAAAGACTAACATTTTACATCAAACATCATTAAATAATCATATAGTTTCCACAAGAAAGATATAAGATTATGTTTTTTGCCTAAGTGGAGGGGAGAAGGGGACAATCTGTGTTCAGGGTGTGTTTGACCTCATGGTATGATGTTGGAACCACTTTTTTGCCACATTTTAGTGCCTTTATGTACCATAATATATACAACCAAATGTTTTACTAGATATATGGAGGAAGTAGCAAACTCTAATTACCATACATCACTCTAATTACCATACATCACTTTATGAAAATGTATGAGGAATTTGCACAGAATTCACTCCCAAGAGCCATAACCCAGAAAAAAAAACTTAAGTTGCAATCTACTCTTTGCAACTTAACAGTTTGAAAAAACCCATCATGTGGGTAACTCATTTTGTGAAAGAACTTCAGTTACACTGATTAAACAAACACAGGGCTCCCAACATTCCTGTATTTCCTGTATATTCCTATATTTGGATATTCTCCTATAAAATGGCAAATAGCCCTACATTTCCTCTATTTTGCATTCTTAAAGTTCGTTAATTGATATTTCTGAGGTAGTGTCACAGAAATTGCTCAGAATTTGAAGTTTTCTTAGTAATGCTGTCCTTTTCTGTTCTAGGAAGGCCTAATAGTTACTGGGTAGAAGCTTAAGTAGTAATATTTTGTTGCATACATCTGCCAGTTGTCATATGAGGAAAGGGATCTACCAGCTCATTATCAGCTGCCATTGTTGCTGATGTAGATGCTACAGTGCCATGCTTAGTGTATAGTGCTGCTTGGTGCATTCACAAAGAATAAGTGTTCCAAAGATAATTATCAGCCCCTCTTCCCCTGATTTGGTTTTAACTCCTTTACTTTCACTCCTTCCTTCCTTCCCCCTCACAAGCTGTACAATTGTGATTTTGTGATTCACTGTCACTTCATGGAGAGATTTTGTACATGTAAATATATATAGCACGGTAAAATTGTTGCTATTAGAGGGAGGAAAAATGTTTGCACACCTTGCATGTGTATACGTTGGCTAAAAATGCTGTAGTATCTTCCTGTTCAAACTTTTCAAACTAGGGCTTGTGACTCTTTTAGGGATAACCAAAGTACTGCAGAGAGCCACCAAAAAATCATAAGAAGAAGAATGATTTTGTTGAAACTTGAAGGTCTGGAACTACCATTTCTATGTGGGAGGCTGTTTTGGCAAATGTTTTGTGTTATGTTTAGTATCCATGGGCATCAACAAAAAGGGGTGGGGGTACTCCCCCTCCCAGTTTTGAAAGTGGTGATGTTTGGTTTGTTGTCCACTTTTGTACAAAGCCCTGATAAAATTGATAGGCATGTATGTGATACTATTGCTTACAATGGCGCATTCAAAAGCAGCAAACTTGAAAATGGTGAAAACAGTCATGTAACTTCTGAATAAAAGACGTACTGTAGACCATCTCCAAAACTTGGTAATGTGATGGAAGTATGTTGGGGTGTAACAGATAACCATAGTGTATAGTATAAGTACCAAATACGGTATTGTGGATGACTAAGGTACATATAGGGACCATGAGGAAAAAAGTTCAAAAATCATAGCTTTAGTGCCATAGAACTTGAAGTAACCTTCACGCTTACTAAGGGTGAGTTCATCTGCATCATTCTTTTTAGATTCTCCTAATGACCACCCCTTGCTGGTCGTACTAATCCCATTTATTTCTATTCTTGAGTTAAAAATTCACTGTACTTTGCTGAAAAATTATTTATTCCTGTATTTTTGATGCTCACTGTTGGGAGCCCTGCAAACATTAAACCATTTTTATTTTTTTGTCTTTTTTAAGATGCAAACGTACTGCTCATTGGATTGTCTGTACTTTTTGAAAATGTGCATTACAGGGTGTCATGCCACAAGTGATATTTGTTGAATATTTCCAGTCACCTGTACTTTCTTCTTTGGTTCAGTTTTATGTTTGTTGTCTTTATTTCCTAGGAGGTGGTCAGAATTCAGACTCAGCACCAGGGCTGCCTCCAATTTCATCATTTCCAAGATCCACTGGGATCACCACTTCAGATGTCCACCATCTAGTGTCAGTATCTGGTACATTTCTGCCCCCAACCAGTCTCTTTACGACAGCGCCTTTTACAGCTAGTAATGTAATCTCCATCCCTGCTGTCAGTCAGAATCAGCAGCCACAGCATACGACAATTGTTCAAGGTGTCCCGACCATGGCACTGAGCAGGCAGCCACTCCAGATGACCACTGCAGTGAGTCTCTCCACTGCCGTGAAAAGGCCATTGCAAGAAATCAGAGAAGAGAAAGAAGACGAGCCGTCAGCCAAACAAACAAAAGAAAACTGATGTTGACTGGAAAGGTCAGAGGTTGTAAACATAATCATTACAGACAGCATACTTTCTGTCATCATGTGGGATTTACTCTTTGTTATGTTACTGAACCTCTCACTTTTCTGTTTTGATTCTTTGGTCACTTTGGTTTTTATGTCATAGAAATATGTTCAAAGGGAACATAGAGATAACCTGTTACTGGTTTGAACCATCTCACATACTTTTCTGGAAAAAAATATTTTTTTTTAAACTTCTCTTCAGATTTTGTAAAAACAAAAAAGCCAAAAATTCTACTCAAGCTGTGGTATCATTCTTCAGTGTTTTGCACTTACCTCACAACAAGGCACCATTTTGAGTCTTAAAGGCATGCTGTAGCTTGTCAATGTTTTTATATGCCCAAAAAACCTTCCCTGCAGATTTTATTCTGTGTGCATGTAGAATATCAAGTAGTAAAATTATGGTGCATTCATGTTGATTATCTTCAGAGCAACTTATACAACCTCATGCAAATACCTTTTCTTGCCCCAGTGTCTTCAAAGAAGTCCAAAATGTAAAAAACAAAATGGAGAAAAAACAAAAGTGTGAATCTGGTGTATCACCATTATGAGATACAGCAAAGCAACAACATAACGGCAGAATTTCTACTCTTACTGAAACTAACAAAAAAGAGTTAGTGATGAAATGAATTCTATGCAAGGTGATATTTATAGGGATTTATTTCATTGATTCTTGGCTTCTGACTGAGCTTTCCAAACAAACCTTACATGCCCCTTTCCCCTCCCCACCCAGAAACTGTCTATTTAGTTGGTTAGTATTGTGTAATTGTATATTGTACACAAATAATGACTTAGTAGCCATGCATTTTATAACCTTGGAATGTAAATGACTTTACTCATAGTGAGATAACCTCTTGAAATGCTCCTAGTTAATAGATGTCACATGTTCAGTTTTAATACTGAAAGCTATTCTCCAGTTTGTAGTTAGAGAAGAGAGTCTGTACCAATAGCTCCGTCTGAAATCTGGTTTGAAAGGACACAAAAATTGTGGACAGAAATCATTAGAAAGCATAGTAGACATAGTACAGTGAAGGGGATGTGTGGATTGTGCGTTTTATGAACTTTCTTATTCTTTTGTAGCTATCTTTGTATTTCAAAATTGCTTTCAGCAGTTATTACTCACAGATTTGGAAGGTGCTTTTCTGGGGTACATGAATGTCTCCCCCCTCCCAAGCACATGGTATGGTAGTGATACTTGCCCCTGCCATCTGTTTAGGAATTCTCTTGTTGGTTTATGTGAAGCTGCTAGGAAACCCTTGTCATCAGAGTACATCTCAAATATACACCGGATTATTGCTTAACAGTTTAGTACAATAGGATTGAACTTAAAACATTATTTCATTAGTAGTCTGTGATTAAGCATCCCCCTTTAATTGTTGGCACAAAATAATTAATGTGGTAAAAATATGTCACCATGTTGGTAGTATGCCAACTCAGTAGATCATCACATTATATAAATATGAAAGTTTTGCAGTATCAACTGTCATGTAGTGGCTGATGCTGCCACAGTACTTTTAAGGATAAACCACTGGTATCCTGTTGAGTGACCCCTTCTGAACCTCTTACTAGTATGAAAGTTATTACATTGCTAAGTTCTAAACTATTTTATTCCTTTTTTCTAATTTAGCCCATATACCACTAAGGACTAGATAACCAAGCTAACCAATTAAAATTTCACCAAACCACTGTTAGTGCATGTTACTCCTTGCTTCCTTTTGCCATGGAAATACTGTATGAATATTCATGAACAATGATCCTGTCAAGTGTGAGGTGGAAAAAAGTTTTGATACTATTGTCCTATTCTCTATTTGATTGTTGTATTTAATGATCTGCCTTGTAAATACCCCTACTTGTCTACCTAGGTATTGCTTTCAGTCTTTGGAAAACTGTGACCCATGCTTGTAAAAGTTGTAAAAGGCTGACCAATTTTGACTTGCTGAAGTCTTCTGATATTTTTTTTTTGTACAAGTGTTGTTTGCTCAAAGTGGTGTCACTTAAAAAATATACAAATTGTCTGAAAGTGTGTAAGAATGTTTACAACGAGTTGCCATTCCCATCCCACTTTGTTGACCGTGCATTTAGAGATTTTGGTCTATTTCTCTGAAAGTAAATGGTTTGAGAACAATCTGCCATGGTACTTGTGTTGTGTCTTGTGTGCACTCATGAATCTTAAGATACTGTAAGTTGACATGGTTGTGTAATCATAAAGAAGAAAGGTACTTTGCTCTCTGACAAATTAGAAAAGGAGTCTGAATAATTCAACTCTTGGTAATCTTCACTGGTGTAAAAAATATGGATTCTCAGTAAAAAGTTTTAGATTTGTTGTCTTTTCTTCTTTTTTTTTACACTAAGTTCAACTTAACCATTCTTTTGTCATATCTAAAAGGATGTGATCATAAGACTTGCTGTTCAAGTTGTTATTAAAACAGTAAACATTTACTTTTTATTTCTACACCTATATTTTGAAATTGTTAACTGGGGACAGAGAGTAATTCTGAGGCCATTGTGTGATGTGAATAGTAATCGTGTCATAAGTATCATAAGTGGATAGCATTCATCAGTAGAATACATACTGCTAATACTTTGTGGCCTCATACCAAGCTGTGAATGGTTTTTGAATTGTGTTCAAGCACTGTTTTGTAGTTCGATCTTCTTATACTTTTTCATATGTACATCAATCATAAACAAGTGACAAAGGTTTCAGTTTGCAAACTACAAAATAAGTTGTAGCTTTCCCAAAAACAGAATCTATCCTAACCTATTTTCAGCTATTTACATAAAGTCTTGTTGGAGATACAGCCTTAAAATAAGCAAAGGCAGTTAAGTTCTCACTGGCAGATGGAGAGCATTGAATTTTCAGAAAGTTGTATTAAAGACAATTGATGTAAGATGCCAGGGACCAAAGAAAGTTTAGGAGATGTGTAACAAGTCTATATTACAATGATGGTAGTGTGCAGGATTTCTGTTTTAAAGTTTTCAAACAATTTCAAAATTTATTTCAAATTTATTCAGACTTGAACAGATTGTGTCAAGATGATATGTGGTTATTTTATTATGATAGGTTTGTAACAGGTAGGTACTTTGTGACCACCAACAGTGGTGAGAAGGGAATAGGGTCATGAAAAATGTTAAATAGCACTGGAAAATTAACTTCATGATAGGAAAATAATTGATCAGAAGAAACAGATAAAGGATAAGTAAAGAATTAGATGTCATAATTTTTAATTGCTGAATACTTCAGGAAGGATGTTGTAAAATTTAGTATTTTCTTAAGGGTTTGACAGGTTTACCATGTGATCTTATAGGGAGTCAGCAGTTGATGCAGTGGTAAACATTTGCAAATCATGGTAGTAGAACCTAGGTATTAGTATAACAAGAAAGGTAAGGGGTAGGGCAGTTTCCCCTGTGTGAAATGTACACATATTATGATAGTGTATACAGAGAACCCCCCCTTCCCCCACTTCACTACAACAACCTTTCTGTGCATGCCTTAACTTCGGTAAGGTGCACTGGGGCTTAACACAATATGATGTCAATTCGTTCTTGACTGATGTGTTGTTCAACTCAGTTTCAGTGTCCAGTGTCTTGGAGTAAATCATTGGCAGGGACAGCTTCCATTGTCTTTTTCTCCTTCCATTAGGGGACAAGTAAGAACTCAAAATTTTGATCACAAAATTGCCTAGTTGTATGTATCTCTGATACCTTTGCATGATATTTTTGCAATACAGGTGCTGCTTTTGGGCATCACAGAATACAAGGACATGGATTCCCATACTGCAGTGTGATACCAGTAATTTGTACCCTGCCCCCATGTTATTGGTCATTAAAGATTTATCTCCCCCATCCTTCCCCTCCATATAATTGGTCATTTAAGATTTATCTTCCAACCAATCCCCATCCATAATATGGTTGCACATTTTGGTAATGAATGTAATATTTATTGGAAATATTGTGTGTTGTGTAGGAAGCCATGTTGATGTCAGGTATACTAAATGAGCAAGTTCAATGATTGGAATGCTGCATGGAATTGTGGGATACACATGGGAAAAACAAACTGCAAGCTCCACACATGTAACTGGAAATACTTTGTGGCAGATTGAAATACAAATTTTTATACCAAAAAGACAGTTTATATGCAGTCCAGGACACAAATCCATATTTAAGATCCCTCCTTATATTTGTGATGGATGTAAACGTGGGAAGAGTTAACAATTAGCTCAAATAAACTCAAATTTTGGAACATTTGTTGTTGGTGCAGCTGTGTAATGTTTCATCCCGATGATTTTGAGGATTGGGTATATGCAGTCAAATTATCAAACTCACCAATTGAAGCACTGTAAATGTTTGGAAAACTGATCCATCAGTGGGAAGTATCCTTGTGATGGAAACAGGGATATTATTCAAAGGGGAATTTTTAGAAAGGATTGTATATGTCTTACTGTGTATATTGAAGGGCCATACTGATCAAATGAAATAGACAAGTATTTTAAGGGTAGGGTTCGGGTAGGGTTCAGGTAGGCAGTTCCTTTCCAGGCCCTGCCCTGTGTTAGAGTCATTTGTAAGGATGAGAGTGGCAGTTATGTTTTCACTAGATCCTAGGAGGAAATCTTTACCACCTCAGAAAGATTATTTTACCTTAAGTAGATTTGTTAGTACTGGGAGCCACTTTCGGTAGGTACAAGCAAACATTATGTTAACTGCTTGTAGAAGAAAGATATACAAAGGGACTCCCATCTTTTTGTCACTGTAGAGCTGGTCACATTATGCATGTAGATTATTGCAGTCCATGCTGAAGAGTATGGGGGGAGCGGGGGTGGTGACTTAGAGGTATGAAAGAGAAACTGACATACGGCAAGAAGTTGTGCTAGAATGCCACAGAAAAGGGATTTGGTAACATCCCAAGAGCTATGCCTGTGTGGTAAGCATGTATACTAGCTTCATCTACAGGTGCTGGTGTGACCTTGCAGAATAAGACAAGAGGGTAGGGTGCGTGTTTGTAATATCTCAGAAAGATATTGTCTAGTTATGAGATTGTACGATGTGAGTGATCAATGGATTGTCTCTTGATAAATTGACCTCAGGAAGTCGGGAAGGAGAAATGAATTGATAAGGGAAAAACTTTTCTTTGCCATTTTCTCCTGTTTTATACTTTTGGAATGGTGTAAAAACAAGAGCACTAATCTTTTTTAAATATTTTTGTAGGGAACAGAAAGCTTTCCACTCTTAAAATTGATAGCAATCTAATGAGATAGATCAAAAACAAGCTTGTATATGCTTATTGCACTGGTTTACTTCATTTATTTTTTCAAGAGTAGATATCACTTAGAAAAAGAAATTGCTGAACTATCTCTTAGTACTGGCTGTCTGGTACTTGGGATTCATGCCACAATATTTCCCTCCTATAACTTAAACATTCTGGAAGATAATCCAAATATTCCTTCACATTATTATGTGAAGATGAAGATCATATGAAAATGTCAAAATTGGTACATATAGTCATTTTTAGCAAATTAGGCCTATCTTTGTTACCAATGTGGGAGTATTTTGTGTTATAGATTGACAACTGATAGACTGAACCATTGTGGTGAAGGGAAACATAACAAATAGATGGGGGAAATATTGTATACCTCATATCCACCTGCAACAGTAGAATGGACCATTCCTACAATTAGACAGATAGCACACAAGGCCAGCACTGTGTTTGTCATTAGAAAATCAATAGAACAGTGTGATTGCCAGAGATAATGTGAGTACCTACTCAATACTCTTACTTTGGCACATTGTTGTACCCATCCTCACAAGTATAGATTTGTACTCACACCTTATACTCACAATTAAAAGGCAGTGTGTCTTATGCCAGAATCACAACGGTGTGTTCACATTACAAGTCTGCCGTATGATACTGTAATACCAAACAAGTAGGGTGGGGCACCCCTGTTTTCGTGCAGGTAGGCTAACCTAATTGAGATGTACAGTTTGCGCTTTGTATGCTTAATGCACGAAAATAGGAGATGCTCGAAAAATAGGGGAGGATGCAGTTTAATGTACGGACAAAATATTCTAGATAGTTCAAATAGAGTTTGGAGTGTTATTCCCTTGGAATACCGTCAGATCTGTTGTGTTCAATGCTATATTTTTCAGCGTGTATTTATCAGAGCTGTTTAAAATGTATTAACTATTTTTTATTTTTCGTTGCTGATTATTTACAAATGAAACTACGATACAGTAAAAGTGTAATAGCATTTAATACGACACATCAAAGATGCTTTGGTATATAAATTCTGAAATGTCTCGAGTTTTGTTGTGCTAACTGTGTCACTGTTCCTCTTCCGTGTGATTTTTGGTCCCGAACAGAAAGGCTCTTTCTAGCTGGCATCGGGGTGCTTAAAAACTTTTTTGTATAGAATCAGACTTTGCAAGCTGGGTTGGCAGTTGCAGACTGCTACAGAACCCTGGTGGACAAGTGAAATTTAGAGCCACCATGTGGCCAATATAAACTGTTGAATAGAAAATGTGGTCAAGCGAATTTTGCAGAGCAGTCTTGTTTTCATTTGTGTTTATAGCGTCTTGAGAGTCATTTTTCAGTATCATTGCAACGTGGTTTGCTCAAATGTGTTGCATAGCAAGTAAGTAAGTAAGAGTAAGAAAAACTTTATTACTCCAAAGAAGGAAATTAAGATCTCGCACGTGAAAGTTCAAAACACTACAAAATAAAACAAAAATATAAACAGATGGAAATATAAGAATAAGATGATAAAACATCAAAGATGGTAACATAAAAGAATGAAAGCGTCAGCCTAGCGGTTCAAGTTGTCATTGTAACGATTGATTGCACGTGGGATGAATGAGTTGCGAAAGCGATTAGTTCTCAGATATGGTAGTCTCAGTCTGCCAATACCTCTATTGATAATATTGTCGCTTAGTACCTGACGCCGTTTCTTCTCAAACTGTTGTAGTGAGGCAATGTGGTAATTGTCGATCATTCTCGAGGTTCTGTGTCGAGTATTCGACCGGGTTTTCGCCTTTTCGGGCTTGGTCTCAAACCTCTAGGACTTAAAAAGGGTCTCGAAATTTCCCTGGTCCCGCCCATGATTCTTCTAATGAGATATGCACCTATACACAGTACACACCCTCGTATTAGCTGCCACGTCCACCCACGTAAGATATTATCAACTTCGTCAATCGCATTTTCAAGCAGCAAGCGGAATGCCTCTCCACTTTGCTGAGAAAGTGTCATGATGGTCTTTTTGATAAATTCCCTCAGCCCTCGTAAGAAAAAAAAATATGAAAGGTTTTTCTTTCCTATGCCTCAGTATAGGAGAGGTTTATCACTAGGATCTCAGGAGAGCAAGAAGTTTTCTCGCTTCACGAGCTTGTGCATGTTTTACGACGCTGAGCGGGTGACGCTCCGAGGGTGGGTTCACGACATTCTCTTTGGAGTGACGCCAACAGGCGGGAGATATATCCCGCCTTATGGTGCTCCCGCCCATCAGCAGTTCCTCTGTAAACGAAACCAAATGTCACAAAAGATCTGACTTATTTCATTTCTGTCACTGTTTAGCTCTCACTGCAATTTATATACTGCCTGATTGCCTCGCTCTCTCGTACAGCCAGAGAGAAAAAAAAATAAAATAATAATCTTTGAAGTTCCTTTAAGTGATCTTATGATGTTAATTTCTGTTTTGTTTTGTTTCAAACAGAGGTGGCGCAGGTTAGGGGAAGGCATGGACATGGCCGGACTTACCCAATAATCGAGGCAACCTGTAGGTTAAGCCCCCCCCCCCCCGCCCCTCATTTTTACTTTTAGGGGGCCCGAAAACTTCCATAAAAGAGCATCCTTTTTGGCCAATTTTTCCCCGTATGTTTCTGACTGAGTTAAAACAGAAATCCTGACCTGATTTCTACTAACCAAAATACATCCTGCAGCATGAGTCCTAATTCTCTTACCTAAAATGTTCTGTGGTAGGAAATTTCGTAAATTTGAAATTTCTGATAAAACGCACTAAGGAAACGGTTACTGAGGCATATCAAGTGAACAGTGATGCATGGTAAACTTATCCGGCAGCCTATATGACAGCTTTCTCGATGGGTAGTGGTACATTGCAATAAGTCTCCTGAAAAAATGCACACACTGGAAATTTTATACCACATGTGTGGTCTGTAGGGAGGGTAGTTCAGATGTAATGGTGTACTTCAAAATCCAAATTTGAAGAAAGCCAAAAACTTCCAGGGTTTCGTTTCGTTTCGCTTATTTGTTTTTTTTACATCATTGAGAAGTACAGATACATAATATAATAATTACCTATATAACAATGAAGTAGATGGAAGTAAAACTGAAAACCCTGAGGGGCTTGTCGAGAATTTTACTCCCCATAACTACAAAAACAAAGGTAACTGACGTAGCTGAGTCAGAAACAAAGAAAGCAAAGAGAACAAAGAATTAAATATAAAAAAGCCAGTAAAAACAATTAACTAAACCAAAAGTAAAGACTAAGATAAAAGGACCAGAACTTTCCTTCACAGACCCCACCCCTTTCAATCCGTGCTCCACCCCCACCAGCGGGGGGGGGGAGAAACGGGGGCTGGGGATATAACCCCTCCACTTTTTGACAAGGGGAGGTTGTCCAACACAATTACCCCCCCCCCCCCCCAGTTTTCAGGTACACTTCCAAATTCATGAAAGACTGAAAGGAGCAAATGAGATAATAATAAGAATAAGCGACCTTCAGTTTTAACTAAACTCCCAGCTAGTTCCTAGACTAGACGCAACTAAACTGACACTAGCGTAAGTGATCTTGTCAAAAAACTGTGCCAAGGTCCGATACACCTGGAGCGGTGATGGGGTGACGTGTACCTTTTCACTGCCCTCAAATGAGAATACATACATATCAGTCAGTTTTGATCTATGAGTAAACCATATAAATATATACCTGTATATTGATGGACCATCCCAGCTTGCTGAGGCAACCGGTTTGCCTTAGCAAGCTGGGAAAAATAGTTCATAAAATACATAATTATGTCTCCTTGTGCATACAAAATACCGTATAAATTATTCACCAAATCTCATATTTTCACATTAAAAAACAAAAAAGCTTCACCGTGGGAGGGGGACCCCCTTCCACACCCTCCCACACCCTCCCCCCTCGCGCTTAAGCGCGTTCGGTCGCTTCGCTCCTTCGCTTTGCCAAGTATGCAAACCCCCACCCTTGACAAGAAATCTCCGCCCCTGCCCCCCACTAAAGTCCACGGCTTTCCACAACATGCGTAGTGACAAAACACACATGTAATGAATGCACTCAAACGTATGTAGGCCTAAGTCAATCAAGAACTTAAGCTACATCGTTACAATAAACCTGGCATATAAAAAGGGGAGTGGAGACTGCTTAAGTATAGTACAATGCTATGTAATACTGGGTGAAACCTCTCTGAAAAGAACTTATACTTGGCCTGTTAATTAATGTATTAGGTAATGAATTCCACAGTTGCATAGCTCTGTAGCGTAATGTCGACTGTGAAGATGATTTACGGGTAGGCTACCAATAGTGTGTAGGAGATGAGACTGGCGAGTAAAATAGTTGTGGACTAAAAAATTTTTGGTGAAGAATTCTGAAAATGACTTTGGTAAAAGGCTGCTCATGAAACGATAGGTGAATGAAGCAATGTTAAGGTTGATCATATCGAACAGTTTTAAGAGATTAAGAGACTTATACAAATCGCTTACAACTCACTGGTGTGATCACGGCGTCCGGATAAAGAGTTGTAGCGAATAACTCTTTTTTTTTTTGCAAAAAAGAACCAGCTTGTGAAGGTAGGAGGTTTTTGTACCTCACCAAACTGCAACAATACATTAGATGAGGATACACCAGAGTAAGGTAAATTGTACGGAGAATACGTTTTGGCAACAAATATCTTATTCTACCAATTACACCGAGTCCTTTGGCAATTTTTGAAGAAAAATGATTGATGTGCTCTTGCCAGGTAAGCTTGAAGTCAATAATGACGCCAAGAAATTTAACACGTTTGGCAGGTTCAAGTTTTTGCCCATTTATGGACATAATGAAAACATAATGATGAGTACTATAAAATTTGTCTTACTGATATTAGGGGATAGCTTATTTGCTATGAACCAATCAGAGAAGAGGTTTAGTTCTTTAACAACATTGTTTTCAAGATGATATGGGTCATTTCCAGTGAAGAAAATATTTGTATCATCAGCAAACAGTACAACTTCTGCTTTCTTAGAAACCAAAGTAATATCGTTCATATAAATAATAAAAAGTAAGGGCCCAAGAATTGAGCCCTGCTGTACACCACACCTTACAGTTTGTAAGTATGACTTTATATTGTTAAATGATGTAAATTGTAACCTGTCAGAGAGATAGCTTTCAAACCAGTTCAGGCAAATACCTCTTATACCATAGCGATCAAGTTTCTATAAAAGAATACCGTGGTCAATTGTGTCAAATGCCTTTGAAAGATCAAGAAACACCCCAATACATAATTATTATTATTATTATTGTCAATAGAACTACGTAATTTGTCAACGGCTTCAATAAGAGCAAGTTCAGTTGAGTGACCGTATTGGCTACTGGCGAGAACATTGTGTTTAGCAAGGAAACTTTGTACTCTTGTCGAACATCAGTCTTTCTAAAATTTTTGAGAAGCATGATAAAACTGAAACTGGACGGTAATTGAGGAACTGATTTTAATCACCTTTTTGTAAATAAGGACAACTTTAGCGATTTTTAGCTTGTATGGAAAGATTCCTACATTGAAAGACAGGTTAAAAATATAGGTCAATGGTTCGGAAATGTACGGGATAACTTTACAAACTACCTGAGGCCGAAAACCATCATAGCCCGCAGCCTTATTGGGATTTAGACACTCTGAAGAAACACTGACAAGTTCCTCTTTACTAATGGGTGAAAGAAAGAATGAGCTGGACCTGTAGTCTGGTATTAGTTCCTTTAGGCGTATATTTCGTGGAATTTTGGATGCAAGAGATGGACCAAGGTTTACAAAAAAGTCATTAAATGCATTAGCAATAGCGTTTGGATCTGAAATCTTGGTGTTTTCATTTATGAACTCGTCAGGGTAACTACTTCGTGGTTGTCCTTCGTGCAGAATGTCATCAATATGTTGCCACGTACGTTTCATGTCGTATTTAGATTTGTTGAACATATCAGTATAACATATCCTTTTTGCTATGCGCACTACATGATTAAGCGTATTACGAAAATTGTTATAGGTTTTTCGGTTCGTAGATGTAGGAGTCTTCAGATAACTCTTGTCAGCTTGAAGAGCTTATTTTTAGTTTTGATGGATAATGCCTCTTGTAATCCAATCCTTTTTCTTCCTTTTGTGTTTGTTTAATACTGTGATTGGGAAAGATGCATCGTAAATATGGAGAAAAGTTTGAATGAGAGTGTTCAAAGCTAGATTTGTGTCTTTAGTTTGGTAAACATTTCGCCAATCAGTACACTCAATACGTGACACAAAAAGTTGTATATTGCGATCAGCATAATTGCAGATGTAGATTGGTTCATTCTTAAGACGTTTTGTTTGAAAAGATGAATTTGTGAAAATCGGAAAATGGTCGCTAACATCAATGGCTACTACCAGATATGTTAATGTGAACCTTGGAACAGGGGCGGCGCCAGGGTATTTCAATAGGGGGGGGGGGGCAAAGCGTGAGATGAGGGATCGCCGTTCTGGGGGAGGGGTTTAAGGGGAGGGGTGTCCCCCTCCCCATTGCGAAATTTTTTGTTAATTTAAGGCTGCTAAGATGCAAAATGATGATGCCTTTGGTACATATTTTGAACTGATCATATATGGCTTGAAAGTTTATAATTTAGTAATTTTAATTTTTGTTTTGGGAAAGATGCTCCCGTCCCCTTTGAGAATTTTTTTTATTAATTTAAGATTGCTTAGATGCAAAATGGTGATATCTTTGGTATATTTTTGAACTGATCATATATGTAAGAAAGTGTGCATAATTTATTGAATTCTAATTTTTGCTTGGGGGAAAGATGCTTTTCTGGGGATGGGTCTAAGGGGAGGGGTGTCCCCTCCCCTTTGAGAAATTTTTATCAATTTAAGATTACTTAGATGCAAAATGGTGATGTCTTTGGTATTTTTTGAGCTATCATGTATGGCTGAAAAGTGTTAATAATTTTATTGAATTTTAAGTTTTGGTTTAGTGAAAGAGGAGAGTAGACTTTGTTGTCTAAGAGAAGGGTATGTAGTCAACACTAAGCCTCCTGAAGCCACCCCTCTTTTATGTATGGGTATGTTTTCACTCAAAAATACGTGCGTTGAGTCGACAGAAACACGAAGTTTTACGAATATTTTCGTTGCTTCATATATATGCATCATACAAGGTATCTAAAGGCTGTCAGACACCGGAACAGGGCCACCTGGAAGCTCTGGACTAATTATATGGATCAAATATATGCCTACCCCACCCTCCTTCTTTCTTCTTTCTCCTTCGCTTCCCCTTCTTCTCATTCGTTTTCTCCTTTTCTTTTTTTTTCCTGTTCTTTTCCTTCTCTCTTTCCCCTGTTCTTGCAAATGATGGGAGGCGGTTGCCCCCTGCCCCATGTGGCATCGCCCTGTTTTTCTTTGCTCTTTTTCGATTGATTTAAGATTTCTTCATACAGTAAAGATTGTGTTGTGTAGGGCCATGCACCTACTATTTAAAATTCGTTTTCTATGGATTACTCAGTCGAGACAGCACCTAAAAAAAGCACAATAGGCATAGGCGTAGGTAACTTTTCGAGACTGGGGGCTGAACCTTGTTTCGGATCGCTGTCCTGGGAGGGGTCTAAGGGGAGTGGTTGTTCCCCTCCCCTTTAGAAAATTTTGGGTATTTGAGGGTCCTCAGATGCAATTTGGTTCAACATTTTGGGCAAATTTTAAGGAAAACTACTGCAATTTTTTTACAGTTTTTACTGAAGAGACAAATAAGGGGTTTTTGACCTTGGATATTGGGGGCAGAAGTATGCTTCTGTCCCCCAGATTTTTGACTGGGGCCTTAGCCCCCAGCCCTCTGCTTCCTACGCGTATGCAATAAGGGAGACATATAATATTACTTTAAAGTTTAATTCATTTTATTAAATTTTTTTATATTTTTATTGTCAAAATGTTCGTTAAAAAGGCTATGCCACGTGTAAATTAACCGTTTAAACCCTTTGGTATCTTTAGGAGTACGTTTCCTACGGCGAAAATCAACCATTCAGTTTGTTTACAACTTGTTTTTCTGCTCGAAAGTTGAGAAAAAATACACCCTCTTTCAGCCTTGAAAAGTTAGTCTTTCCGAAAATTTTCAAAATCTTGTTACGTCATGTGACGTCACTTTAGGAACTGATCGTTGTTTGGCGTGGTATCCTTCGGACATTTGATACAGTGTTTGCATTCCTTTGTACCGCTTACCAAGGTCGATACAATGTAAAACCTGCGTGAAAAGTTGTAAATTTTGGAATTATTATCCCTTTTCTCGTGCTTACAACTTGTTTTAGTCAATTAAATGCATTTCACGCAGGTTTTTCGTCTTGGTGTCATGATAAGTAGCTGCATGTAAAAACATTCACAACGCAACAACATAGGTACAGTACAAAACATACCTGTTACTACACAATGTATCACCAGCACTGTTTCGTAGTAGGTACCATGTGAAATCAAATTTAATACTTTCTTTGGAATGGCGGATCTGAGCCATGGAGTTGCCCTCTAATGGCAACTCCCTGATCGGACAGGAATGGTCAGTGGACTGTCGGTAAAGTGAGTTTTCTTGGATTTGAAATCAGAAAGGAGAATGCGATACTGAACAAGACGTCAGTGGTGCAGATGGGGTGAGTAATTCGTTATGGCGCATAGGACCGTATCGATATGAGACAGTGTTAGGTGAGGTAAAAGTACAACACCACAACAATTCGAGCACGAGAAGCATTTGGAGCAATTGAAAGCTGAAAGGGACTTTAGCTCATAAAGTTTTATGTAGGCAGTCAAAATATGAACTTTAGGTTACTTACGTGCAAGTGTCAGTGGAAATCGTGGAACTAGCCTAGGCTGTGATCGAGTGTGCACAGTATTTCGCTGGCTGCTGCCAGTCCACTCACTGTACGCAGACCGGCGAACCGAACAGTACACTGCCGAGTTTTTCGTTTTTCGGTTATGAATCAAGAGTATTTGTAATTATTAGTAATAGCCTACTGCAGCCCCAAAATATAACAGACCGACACCACTCTCCAAACAGACAGAATAAAGTTCAAATTCAAGACATGCTGCAAATTACAATCATTACTATCTCTTACGTATGTATAGGCTATGCTGTACGCGACGCCAGGTTCGGTATACGGAGGCTGGTGTTCCTAAAATGACGTCATTATTGTGTTGGCTTGAAATCTCATTTTCAACAGTCTATTTTTTGGTGCAATTTTTTGAAACATTAATTTCTTTTTAATGCTCAAGGCTGTAAGGGTGATAAAAACAGTTTTGGAAAGATCTTTTTGTGTACTTTAGGCTAAATTAGTCTCCCGTTACTCCAATTTACGTGTCATGGCCACTTTAAGTGATTGACTCATGATACCCCCAATATATATGTTCACGTTCAGGCTAAATTTTAAATGGTCACATGCTGGGAATGGAGAGACAGTAAATGTTTGAGATTGCCAAACATTACATAATCCGGACAAGGGGGAATACCCAAAGACGAAAGGTTCACTTGGTCGAAGGTTCACTAAAGACCGAAGATTCCCCCGGACGAAAATATATTCCGAGTTACGGGTAGTGTTGGGGTTTTGGTTAGACAGAGATTCATGGACCAGGCGTATCTCCTGATGCACAAATTATAGCTGTCTGTATTTTTTTGGTGTAACTTGCAATGATACGCACCTTTTCTCCAAGAGAGGGAAAACTTTTTGCTCTGTGACACCATATGTGTAAGGTCTCACAATAACTTGGCTATAGGGTATACTACTGTATTGTTTTAGCTTTACTCTCGCTCGGTTCCTATGCCCTTTTTGTTTGCGCGTTATGTGTAATGCCCTTAGTATTTATGTAATACTTAACCTGCATTCACGTAAACAATGGAGAAAACAGAAAACGTTATCCGTGCGGGGATTGCAAGTTTCAGGTATTTTGTAACGATCAATTTAACTAATATTGTGATAGATGGGTGACATACTGTAACACCTCACCCACCCCCTACAAAATTATGTGTCTTAAAACGTTTTTTAGACGATTTTATTTTTTGGGTTAAAAAACCATAGGGGGGGCAAATGCCTGCCCTGCCCCCCCCCCTGTGGCGCCGCACCTGCGGCTTGGAATCAATACTGCTAACATTTGTGATTATTTTGCCAGTGAGTGAAGCTGAGCTGCTTGTCGCTCTTGTGCATGGGTTTGTTGATAGTGGGACTGAAACCACAAGCGACTATATTGTTAACAAAATCAGATGAGTTAGTCTTACAGCGGTCAATATTAAAGTCACCCATTACATAGTAATACTGACCTTCTAATGGGGTTTCCCTTTCCTACTTTGGGGTGCTACAATATCTTCCTTGTTCTAGCTTTTATCGACTTCTCTGCGTCCCACTTTTTCTTTTCTAAATAAGGCTTCGTTTTGTTAGTCATATCCTGCTGTAAATTTCCAAATCATTGTCACTAGAGGCTATTACATAGAGCCTACATTATCAACCCTCACCCTGTCCAAATATTTCATGTTGTTAGCATTTGACACGAAAGGACTCTATGAAAACAATGGCCTCGGCTACTTTATTAGCTAGTGCCATTGTTTTTATTGGCATCAAATTAACTTACCTTTCCAAAGCAACTCGCCTCTCTCTTCGAAAGCCACTTTGGCGTGATATGTCACTATATGGACAGGGCCGTCTTAAGAGATCACCGGGCCCTGGGCCCGGCATTGGAGCGGGGCCCCTCAATCAAGTGTGTTCGAAAAAAGTTGCGTGAAAAATTGACATCCTTGACGATCGCTCAAGAATAGACATGCCTGCATTTACCCCCCTCCCCCCCCCCCTCATGTCGCGCATAAAGCATGGAAATTGGAACACTCAGGATCCGTTATGAATCTTGTTCAAGAGTATATAAAAGTATTTCCACACAAAAATCTTTTACGCAAGGGGAGATATGATTTTTTGCGCAGAGGTCAATTTGCGGGGCCCCTGACATCGCGGGGCCCTGGGCCTGGGCCCAGTGGGCCCATGCGTTAAGACGGCCCTGACTATGGACTAAACCTTATAGTGGTGCCCCTAGAATCTGCCAGCAATAGGTGTCTATTGTTCTTGTTTCATGGTGTGCTGTGTTTACAATTGTCAAAGATAGGCAATGGTTTTTTAGACTTCACCGAGTCTTCTTACTTAGCGTTTTCGCTGCCGTCTTCAGACACGAACAACAATGGTAGCCGCTAAAACATTATTTCAAGAAATTTTTTTCGCGCAAAAATATTGAGTGGCAAATTTAGTCCCTAACATATTTGATGGGTGCAGTTCGTACCATGTTGTTGATGGGATGAGCTCAACGTGTGATGTGGTTTCGTCAGGTTAAAGCTACCAATCACCGAACAGTCGACAAGCTGGCCGTAAGTAGATATTTAAATTACCATATCATGACGGTAAAGATTTTGGAAAAAAAGTCTTAGCATTTTTTAAACTTCAGGTAGCGTATGTACCACCAATCCTTCTCGTATTTATTCGCGTACTTGATCAGTTGATTTTGGTCCGTTTGAAGGCCTTTGGAAACTTTTAGCATGTAAAAGTCACAGGTAAGTAAAGTAAGAACTCTATAGCGCGAGAAGAGCGCCGAAAATTTTGTGTTCTCGTGGGAGGATTTGTGCTCTTGAGATCAAGGAAGTCAAAGTCGGCTCATAGACTCATCGCTGTTTGCAAAGTTAAGCTCAAATTGGACTTGGGGAGCTGAAGAACCATCACTAATTGCAGTCTCTCTCCGTTCACTTATAGGGACCTCCTTTACCTCCGTTTTGCAAGAGGAGGAAAACTGCTTTTAGGGAAGAGAAATTCTTTGCGCGCTTCGCGCGTATCTGCACACTTCGGCGACCCCGATTTTCTCTGGCTACCTGGAGTGGGCCTCTGATATCACCCCCTGTGGTTCTCCCAAATTACTAACTTCTTGAGGTACCACTGGATGGTTACAAAGAAAAGTTTTCATTGGTGCCCCCTGTGCCGATGTCCGATTGCGTCAGAATTCCTGGCTACATGTCACCCGCATACGAGCTCATTTTTCTCTGGTCGTTTTTGAAAATCTTTAATAAGAGGTAAATACAGTCATCGTCATCGTCGTCATCGTCGTCGTTGTCGTCGTCGTCGTCGTCGTCATCATCATCATCAAGTGCCATCTTCGAAAAGAAGGTTGGCCACCATAGCTCTCCATTTGGTTCTGTTCTCTGCAGTTTTTTTTTTTTTTTTTTTCGCTTCAGCGAAGGATGATGCTCCACTCCATCGTTTGATGTCGTCGTTCCACTTGTTTCTTTGTCTTCGGCACTTTTCCGTTTACTTTCTGCTGTACGTTCCAGGATGATATTTGGTAAATCACTACCACGACGGATGTTTCCAGCATATCTCATCTTTCATTGCATGAGGTCAGGAAAAATGCAGTGCCTAAAATTAAATTAGTATACCCGGGTATCCTAATTCAATTTTGTAACTCAGTTTTTAAATTTATGCCAAGCGACCCTTTTTTTAGCTTTGAGAATGCCACATTTATGTTTTGAAATGAAACATGATGAAAGATTCTTGCAATAAAGATAAGACGGGATTTGAAATATTACCTCTGTCAAAGTAAGTTTTGGGCCTCTGCTGACGGATTCCGTTTAAATTTAGTGCCCGAAAAAGTGGCCCATTTTTGCCAAACGTCTGACCCAGAAATAGGGTTTTCCCGAACTTCAACGGAGGGGGCTACATCCCCAAGGTTCAGCTCCTACTTTTTATGCTACGGACGTGGATGAAGGAAGCAAAGCTCTGTAGCTACTAATTCAAGAAGTCCTTGCCTACTTTCAACAAAGATAGCAACTAAAGTTTAATATCTTCGAGTTTCTACGGGGCCCATTAGGGGACATTTAGCAAAAACATTTCATTTCGTTTGCTCGAAATATCATTTCGTTTAATCGAAATATTATTTGTTCAATGAAATATTGTTTTTTAAACGAGATATCATTTCATTTATTCGAAATTTTATTTCGTTTAAACGAAATATTATTTCGTTTCATATGAAGAGGAAGACCAAACCCCGTTGTGTTTGGTGGAGGTGTAACCCCAGCCCTGGCACCTTTCTTTCATTCTCAGAATTTCAGTTGGTCACTACTCATCCCTTCACAAACAAAACAGGATAAATATGTTCACCATAGCCTCACCAAATAGTCGCAGATCACGGACCTGGACAGCGAGACGTGTCCTCGCAAACTTGTAGGAGATGATTTTCTGTGTACCCATTACTTTCTCCTTGACCAATGTTTTTTAAACTTTGCTTACCGTGCTTTGTCACCGGTGCTCTTTAACTGTCTTTTACACATGGGCGTCAATCCTGGGGGGGGGGGGGGGGACGGGGGACACGTCCCCCCACATTTCGATGGGTGGGGGACACAATATCAAATGTCCCCCCCACACACACACATTTGCGTGAAAGAGTAGTGTCGTGGCTCTGTTTGACTGGCTTTTTGAATGACATGTAGGTTTGCTGGGCAATTGTTAAGTGCCTCGATGCGGATTCTGAATGTAGATTTCGTCAGGGAAATCTTATTTAATGGTAAAATTTCGGCGCGCTTCGTGCGCATGCGTCATGATTTGCACTCCTTCTCATGACCATTAAGAAGGTAATTATACATGGAACTTTTCTGATCACAACACTTTCCGAAAACAGACATACATCTCCAAACATCTGTAGGGGCCTCGCATCAATATGGGATCATTCAATTAGTGGGGAGGGCCATTCGACCATGCCCACCCTCACTGATTCCGATTTTTTTTTTTAAGTTTCTAAAAATACGTAAATTTTTTAACACAAATTTACTTCAAAAGGTGGCATATTTGGCACCAGATTGCATGTAAGGACACCGAATTTTTCAAAATTTTCAAAAGGGATGGGGACACCCCATTGGGCCACGCCCCCCTCACTGATGCCTATTTTTTTTAGTTCCTAAAAATACGTAAATTTTTTAACACAAATTTTTCTTCAAAAGGTAACATATGTAGCACCAGATTGCATGTAAGGACACCTAATTTTTCAAAAAAATTCAATTCTTAAACCCCTCCTCAGGCCAGCGGTCACACAACATACTGCATGCCCCCTTGTGGAAGGTTGAAAGTACGTTGTTGCCATTAAACATTTTTCAAAAAATTTTACCGAGCGCTTCGCCGAAGCCATTATCGGTGTAGATGGTGCAGGCGCGAATCCAGGGGGACCTGGGGGACCCGTCCCCTCGCCATGGAAAAAAACGAAAGGAGAAAAAAGGAAGAAAAAGAAAAAAAGAAAAGGAGAAAGAAAAATTAAGCGCAAAAACTTAATAAAAGTGTCTATAAGAACGTATGGGTTGGGTGGAGCTATAGCTGGATTATCTCTTTAGATATCTTTCACAGTGGTTGGCAACGAAAGGAGTGCTACCAGGCTACAATGTTCGAAAACAGGTGAATAGCTGAGTAATGATCCTTGACTTAAGATCTAGATAAGTAAACATCGTGACATATGCAGTATGGGCCCTGCTAGCTGCACTGAAATTAGTGACAATTTTGTGTTAAAGAGTGAAAGTTTTTATAATCTAGAGGGATTGAGGGGCAAAGATTTCGCCAAAGAACTTGCAGAGTGAATACAAAAGACAAGCTGTCAGGTGACGTGCTATTGTGCACAGTGGCACCAGCTGTTGCAGGCAAAGTAGCGGCGTGCATACCCTATTCGATTTCGAAACTGTCTGAAAAGTTTTAAAATGAACTCAAAGGCTTTTAAGCTACAGACAGTGGCGTCGGCACAGTGGGCAATGGGTGACGTGTGTCCCGATCCCCCATCGAATCTTGAAAATTTTTAAAATGGTCCCAAAGTCGTTTTATAAGCTACAGATTTCTGTGGAGGGTGGAGGGTGAGATGTAGTTTTGATGATTGGTTTATTTGTTCTTACCATTTTCTTTCACAAACTGTTCTCAAACTATCATAAGTTTTGGAAATTCTTGACAAATTCCAAAGTTTTGCACGCTCCGCTAGCGTCAAGCCTTGTGTCAGAGTTGTCCTTATTATCAATAGCTTTCGGTAACTACTCACGGGGGAACAAAGGAGCAAAAGTGCTTTTTAAGAATTCTCAGTTAGAAGATTCGTTTCTGAATAGCATAGGTTGGTGGGAAAGTGACAGTGTCCGATGCAGGTTCTGAATGCAGGTTTTGTCATGGACTAATATTTTATTCAAAATTTGGGCGCGCTTCGCGCGCATACGACGGGGTTTACACCCGATTTCATATACCATTGACAAAGCTATGATGCAAGAAATTATTCCAATGCAAACATTTTACTAAAAAGTACATTCTCCTTCTCTGTATGGCTCTCATCATTATGGGATCTTTGACTAATCTAGTCTAGCACATGGTTTGAAAGATTGAAATTACGTAATTGCCGTTGCTTATTTTCCAAACATTTTACCGCGACGTTCAATAACGACGAAAATCTTTTCTGAAACGAATTTTGCCTGTCCACCATCCTTCTTGCTATACCTAAAAAGACAAGGTGATATATCATCTCTCCTCCGATATGGATGTCAGGTTGTGAGAGTCCTGTTGGTCCCCCTTTTCAGGGTACAATTAATGCAGAGCTCCCGGGAGGCTCTATACCGAAAATTTTCGGCACGCTTCGCGCGCAATTGTTTACGCTTACTGAGAGAGGTACGTTTTTATTGAGTGATGGATTTATTTTTATCACTTTTTACCAAAAATCATTTGAAATCTTTCACGATTTTTGCAAAGTCTTCTCAATATTTCTTGATTTTCGCTTGATCTGCGCAGTTTTAGCCTTGAATTGCTCCTTTTACTATCAATAACGACCAAAAAGTATTCGCATTAAGCCGCGGTCACACTACAACGAATTCGGATCGGATTCCGATCCGATTTTTGTAAGTTTTTATTAAAATCTTCTCCATTTCGGGTCGGAAAGAACCCAAAATTTGCCAGCCTGTGTAATTATATGATTTTTATCGCAGGACTACGAAAATTAAATTTATACGAATTATTTCGTGACGTCACATCGACAGACAGCTTTTATCGGACTACGCGTGTCCGATAAAAGCTGTTTGTCGGTGTGACGTCACAAAAAAATCAGTTAACATTTTATTTTCATAGACCTCTGATGCAAGTCATATATTTACACAGGTTGGCAAATTTTGGGTTCTTTCCGACCCGAACCGGAGAAGATTTTGATAAAAACTCACAAAAATCGGATCGCAATCCGATCCGAATTCGTTGTAGTGTGACCGCGGCTTTATACTCATCGGTGGGGTTCTACCTTAAGCCAATTATTTGTGTGCATAAACGTGATTTCAGAGTTTCAGAGTATAATAAGGATGTAAAGCAACTGATATTCATTTCTTCATCCTCCTCTTCTTATTAGAACTGAAAACTTAGTATCGAAGCCACCTTCTAATTAATAGACACACATAAAGGGAATTGACACAGTTTGTAATAGCAATGGTTTTAAATGTAAATTCAATTTTCACGGGCAATTGTTTCATCTGACGTCCTATACCTGAATACCGTATAACGAAAATAAAACACTCATTATGGCAAAAATCATTTCAAGTTACCTGCATAGGTTCATAATGTTGGCGTGTAAGTTTTAAGATAACTTAGATTCTCCGGACCTCCTGCAGGTACATATAGTAACTTATACTGAGCCATACACATCAATTTCCATGCAATATGAAAAGGTACAAAATCTCACTGAAATAAGAACTGGAGCCGATTTCTGTGCTCTTAAAATAAAATACTGCGAGAGCTTCAGGGGGCTTTGCCCCCTGGACCCCGCAGGGGCCTATTGCGGGCCCCTGGACACCACGCATAGGAATTCGTGCTTTGCGCTCGTGGTGCACCTTCGGTGCACATGAGATTTTCCATCTTGGCCCCCCTCAAAATTTCTGGATCCGCGTCTGCAGATGGTGATTGTTGATACACTTACGACTACAAAGTATTCTGAAAACGCCCTCGCTAATCCTTCACACCTTTGCTATACTACGATCAGCTCCAAAAATATCCCAAAGATATCCATTTTGCAACTAAGCAACCTTACATTAACAAAAATTTCTCAAAGGGGAGGGCTACGCCCCCTTTCCTTAGACCCCTCCCCCAGGATGACACCTTTATATACCGGTAGT
Source organism: Holothuria leucospilota (assembly GCA_029531755.1). NCBI lineage: Eukaryota > Metazoa > Echinodermata > Holothuroidea > Aspidochirotida > Holothuriidae > Holothuria > Holothuria leucospilota. The sequence goes on from CM055968.1 coordinate 32,765,771, forward strand.
GACAATGGAAGGATCCCCACTGCTGTATACAAACGCAGGGTGAATAAAAAGGTGCAATTTACACGCCGCCACTGCAGTTAGTAAAAACATCCAGCCAGTCGGAAAATTAGAATTCACTACATTATGGACATTTTCCAGCCATGTACGATCAGCTCCAAAAATATCTCAAAGATAGCACCGTTTTGCACCTAAGCAGCCTTAAATTAACAAAAATTTTTCAAAGGGGATGGGGATTCCCCCTACCCTTAGACCCCTCCCCCAGGACGACTCATTTATGTAGTGACAAAGGAAGGATCCCCACTGCTGTATACAAAACTCAGAACGCATAACAAAGTGCAATTTAAACGCCTCCACTCAGTTGGAAAATACATCCAGCCGGTCGGAATTTGGGACCTTCACACCCCCAAATATATCACCCTAGCAACGAGCCTGGTCGGGTCCATGGTCTCCGACAATGATCCACGCTGCGAAGCGTTGTTTCAGATATTTTGGGACATGGTGAAAATAACATCTTGATGTAATCCCGTGGACTCCGTGTATTTCACCTGGCAGATCATCTATGATGGTTATGTTAACTTTGAAATGATAATTCTTATTAGAATAGGACAACGTCAGCCATCATAAGGCGAGGGGGGGGGCCTATAGGAAGACGCCCCCTCTTCAAAACCAAAGGGATTGGTTTGTGCTAAGTCATGTATGTCCCCCGCCCCCCCCCCACATCTGAATACGGATTGACGCCCCTGCTTTTACATTATCCCGACAAGAAAGTAAAGGCTAACAGCTTCATATCTCTCATCCATATCAACCCAGAGACAATGTAGCCATCTACCGATACGTAAATGTCTCATGGCTACTTCTGACCTTTGACCTTTGAACGATTATAGTAACGAACCACTTATTATTGCCCCATTGACTTACTTTACACTAAATCAAGTCAGTTCTCCGACCCCTAGTTCCTTATAGAAGTTCTCAACCTGGACATGCCACCCCTCCGGCGAAAGCTCACCGTTAGGGCTCTTATGCCACATTCAAATGTTTAGACCATGCATGATAATTGAGATATTGAGCTACAATCTTGGACAAAACTGTTGGGACGCTTTGTCATAATATTCTTGAATCTCCATTCCCAGGTTTACATGGAGCCCCCGCTCCCCCTTCCAAAGTTGCGCAGAGAGAATGACTGTATGCCGTGAAAATGGTCAACTTTGTGAAGGGGAGCGGGGGTGTCCCAACGAGTTTCGTCCAAGATTGTCTGAGTTTTAAGTGAGCGATTTACGAGAACAAATTCAATATAAAAATGTTTAATTTTCTGAGCAGCTGTATTCAGTACACTTTTTCGGAGGCTTATAGGCCTGAGGATTTTAGCCAAATGAAAGTATAATTTAAAATTGCTTTAATGTGTTGTTTTGTTTATTTGTTTTTACTGATTTATTGTTGGTTGGCGAGATCATAATGGATAGACTGTTTCAGGTATTCGCAGGGACTACCAGGCAGAAATGTTTACGTTCCGTAACGATGTCTATGGCAGCCATATGCGTTGCATTTTTTAGCAAATTAAAAGGAGGATGACAACTCTTCTTAAGTTGTAAGACGGAAAACAAAACAATTTATTTCATGATTAGATCGAAGAGTCTCACTGCTATTGCAAACTATTGGTAAGAAGGCAAGATTTTAACTGAAAGAGCGCCACGATCTACCATGAAATGTTAAAAGCAGAACTGCAAGCTAGGCTTTTTATTATAACTAAGGTAGATCGTTAATTAGGGCTGGTTTTAGACATATTTTGAAGCGAATTTGATGCCTATGACAACATTTTTTCATGTTACATGAAGCTGATGACATATCTATTATGTCTTCTTTCAGCCGACTCAATTTCTTTACATTTTGCTTTCAAATTTGCTCTCAAAACAAATGGTAGACCGTTTGGTTAACTTTGCCTTCACCCCCGGTCTCGTCAAATTAGCATGTATGGCATATTTTCTGTATAGTTTCAGCTACTCAAATGAAAGTTACTGCGTTATAAAGGTGAAATGAATATACATTCAAGTACTGTTTAACTTATTTCTGGTAAATTACTTTAATATAAAGTAATAGGCAGGATACAACACGTATTTCTGCTGAATGTTCTTTTTATTTGGTACCTGTTCAGACAGTGCGAGCCCAAAATATGTGACTATTGAAAATGTCTTCCTGAACGAGAGGACGCTTTGAACTTATTTAGCTACCTTCCCAATGCTTTTAGCTTCAATAGTATTACATTAACGAGGAACTTCAATATGGACTCAGAATATGCTGATTATTCTCTGTTACTGTTCTCTTGTACCTAAAGAAAAGACACCTACCCTTTTGCGAATCAACGCAACGCAAAGAAACACTTTCTACCGTGGGCCGCGAGTAGTTCTAACTTCTCGAATTTCTCAGACAATCTTGGACAAAACTGTTGGGACGCTTTGTCATAATATTCTTGAATCTCCATTCCCAGGTTTACATGGAGCCCCCGCTCCCCCTTCCAAAGTTGCGCAGAGAGAATGACTGTATGCCATGAAAATGGTCAACTTTGTGAAGGGGAGCGGGGGTGTCCCAACGAGTTTTGTCCAAGATTGTAGAAGAGCTTGAATAATAGGTGCATGTTTTCAGCCCTGATCACTGCTCAAAGACGGCACAACACAGAGCGGTGTAATACAATAAACAAAAACAAAAATACCACCGAAATTGGTCAGATTGCCTTTACTTTTACACAGTCTGTATTTCGACTCATTTCCTACAATAATCAAATTAAAAAATGGATCATATTCAGTAAGTAACACAGTCAAAAACGAGCTTCTCAGAATTTTCAAGGGATGAAATTTGTCAGTCAACATTTTTCCTCGGGTGGCAAAAGCTTGAATGAGTGGTCCGCTATACTTTATGTGCAACGTTTAAACGAAATAATCATTTAGTTTATTCAGGCCCGTAGTCAGGAATTCTGATATGGGGGGGGGGGGGGGCATCGGCACTGCACAGGGGGACACCGAAGATTTTTTTAGTCAATAGTGCCACCATATGATAACAGTTTGCGGGAACCACAGGAGATGATATCTCAAGTTTACCACAGGTACCTTAAAGGCATCGGCATTACGGGTGCACATACGCGCGAAGCGCCCGAAAATTTCGCTCTTTTGATGGGAATTTTCCCCGCTTCTTGCAATACAGAGACGTGGAAAGTCTCCACAAGTGAAGGGAAAAAGACTATGATCACGATGAAGCCTTCTCAGCTCCGCAAGCCAGGTGAAGAGTTGACTACTTTGCGAATGGCGAAGGGACCAGGACTGCCATTTTAGGTAGGCTTGGTGTGGTCCAGTATGAGTTTGTTTGGATCCAGAGGGAAATTCCCCGAATGTCCGAGGAATTAAAAAAATGGGGACACTGACTTGGAGCTTTGAGCAGGACTTTGGATGACAGTGAGAGCACACCAAGCTCTTCATAGTTCAGAATTCAAATGATAATTATCGTATTTCTATTTTGAACGAAATTTGCATGAACAGAAAAAGTAAATTTTTGAATAAATTTGTGGTACGAGTAAATTTAGCTTCAAACCATATAGTCATCACGTTACGAATGTGCCCCAATGTATTAGATTGATATATTAAAATCCTTTGATGCCTGACATCTAACTCTGAGCCTTCACCTAACTTTGGCTAGAATAGTTTACTGGATTTTTTGTGGTAATAATGTTCATACATGGTACAACTTTGATCGTGAGAATTGCGGGCAGAGTACGCCGAAATTTTGCAGGAAAATTGTTTCCCATGGTAAAACCTGCAAGCAGACTCAGCAAGCCTAGGGTGGTGAAAGGATTAGCTCGACAAGGGGACCAAGCTCCCCTAAGGGGTCCAGCAACAGAAGTCCCACCGGAAGCGACGGGTTCCCAAATGCCGAACGCAAAATTTTCAAGTGGGCGGGAGAAGCTCCGAAAAAATTGGGGTTCTGTTGAAGAAAAATTAAAAATATATTTGGTTCTTATTAAGGAAATTTGGAAAATTTGGATTTCTATGGAAGAATCTACCCCCTGCTCATCCTAGACAGGACTTCCAATTCTCCCAACTAAGTTACTCCTAGCCCCTTCCAAAACTTTCTAGAGCCCCTACTTGTGCAGACACAAACCTAGTTTTATTGCTTAAGGTCATATATCATGGTGGGCATACAAAGCCATAATCTATAATCAGAACATTCTCTGTGCATGCTGTGTAATGTGAGCTATTCTGCAGCTTTTGACTTTGATGTCAATCAAAGAGCATGCACCAATGACCAATTGAGAATTTTGCTTTCTCCTAGTCCCAACCAAAAGTGTATTTGGGGTGATGAGTGTCTGCCTTTAAGACTGGTCGCGGGGGATGCAACCTTCCTACACCCCCTAGACTCAGCACTGAGACACTTCACGTTTCTCACAAAATATATTTACCATCATGATGTTCTGAATTAAGAATCTTCCAATGGTAAAAGAAAGAGGATAGAACTTCATGGATTCAATTTTGTGTTTTTCCAGAATAAAGCCTACACGGGAAGAACAATAGCGTAATTGTGGAACCTTTACCTTTATAAAGGCAATATATCTGAAAAGGGTTAAAATTAAAGTTATATGTAACTGAATTTCACATAAAATCGCCCGTAGCGCGTGAAAATTTTTCGCTGATTTAGAAAAAATGGTTCAGAAAGCAAAATACGTTCATTATTAAACGTCTGTTGGAATCATTTTTGGTAAAAAAAATCGCCTGGTATCATACCGGCGCCACTGTTTAGAGTTATTAAAATTTTATTTTCGATCGATTTTCCATATGGGGGAACAGTGCCGGTCCGCACGGGGCAAGGCCTGTGTCTCCCCCACCCCCGGCTACGGGCCTGAGTTTATGCGAAATACTTTTACATTGAAAAACGAAATAATACGTCAAATAAACGAAACAATTAGTGTCGAATAAAGAAAATAATATTTCGTTTAAAAGAAATAACATTTCGAATAACGAAACCGTTTTCTTCAATGTCCCGACATCTACAATTCTACATGCTGCGTTGCCTATTATTTGCAAATTAAATTGCGCCATCACTTAACCGTGACAACCAAGTCATGTATATAAGAAGTCCGTGGTTGAAATACTTCTGAATTACCGGCGAAGTTCAAAATGCAAAGTTGCTGAAGCTTGGATTCAAGGATACATCTTTTTTGACCAAAATTAATACTTATTTCTCGTATATCTGGGTACTTCTGTTACAAGCCCACCAAAAGGAGCATCCGAAGTCGTTCCAAATCCAAAAAGTCGATAACAAGAATAGAAAATACAAATACTTAGAGTTAAGTGTAGGTATCGGTTTTGCGATAACATAGGGAATGAATTGGTTTTAAATGTTATAAGCCTAGGCCTACCTATGTTAGGCTTAGCTCAGGGATCCTACTAGTACTATACTAGGGTCTAGGCCTACAGTCTAATGTTAAGTCACGAAAACAAATCGAACTGAGGATTTGGATAGGAAACAAACTGAGGTAGGCCTACAACTACAGAATACAGGGCAGGCCCTAGGCCTAGTCCGCAGTCTGCTGACCTAGCCTAGTAGGATGGAGACCCATATTTTCGTGCAGTTAGGCTAGCCGAAAATAGATGTAGGCCTAACGATATATGTACATGCTGCACGAAAATAGGGGAACGCAGTATACTAGGCCTAGGCCTAATTAGTATTTGGGTCGCTTCTGGGCTTCCCATACTAGGTCAGCAATATACCCGTTGTCAAAATTGGGCTGCCGCAACTTCAAAAATTTTGAATGGTCTTGATCTTTCTCAAATTCACATATAGGCCTAGTAATTGACTTGTATGGGTCATTTATATGTTTAAGACCTGTCATTCTAAGAATACTTGCACTTAGTGTCTAAAAAGAGACCAAAATTTTGATTTACACAAACGATCCAGTTTTGTGTTTTAAACATTCTATAGGCCTAAAGCTGCAAAGTCTTGTTACTAGGACCTTCACACTATTGTTTGCTAAATAGCACGCATTGCTGTTCAATTGTGACATAGGCCCTAGGCCTAGTCCATAGCTATGGTTCGTTCATACACACGCATACACGTATAGGCTATAGCAACAATCACTGCAGCAATGGACGCAGACCATGTTACTCTCACAGTAACATGCGGTCAAAAGTTTGTATTGCAATAGCCTAGGCCTAGTTCAGGGAACAAAGTGTACGTGAGAACAGGCCTAGGTAACCCTAGAGTGGAAATTATGGCACTTTTCGTGGAGATCTCAGATGTTCACAAAAAATTGAAGTGTGCAGTGTGCAACAAGGTGTCAAATGCACTCTTCAAGTGTGCACATGAAAAGTCAAGTGTGAAATAAATACTTGGGAGAAATTTAAACAAAACCCTGGAAGGCCTCCTGTATGTCCATTTTTAGTCTTTTGAAACAGTCAGCAATATTACATGGGATCGATACGGGATCATAAGTTTCAAATATGCCTCACTCCAGGGGTCTTGGCCAAGTCATGGCCAACACTGCATACATCATTCAATCAAGTCATCAGCATGTCATGATCATGACTTGTGATCATCCAATAGGCCAAGTCAATATAACATGTACCTAGGGTTATATGAGGCAATCATCGTCGGCTTAAAAAATCAGGTGTGCAGTATGAATTTTCAAGTGTGCAATAAAAATCTAGAAAAAAAGATCTCAGGTGTGCAATTGCCATACTTTCCATACTGGGGCAGGGCCATTACTGTAAGTGTAATACCACCCATGCATAGGGTTACCAGACATCCAGTTTTACCCGGACATGTCCTTCTTTTTACTGGTTCGCGCTGGCGTCCAGGCAGATCTGTAAAATTGCCCTCAATGTCCGGTTTTAATGTATTTCTCACATGATCTGACGAGTTTTCCCTAATTTAGCTTTGCAGGCTAAATATTTTGAAAGCTTTACTAGTCGTATTATACGTAGGCCTGACCAAGTAATATGCTGATGCCGTGAATAGCGGATAAAACTCATGGTATCTACTTTGTATTTCTTCACAAATACAAGGACTATAGATTGCCCGTACCCACGTCCCACATTTGCAAGTTGCACTTCTTCACTTGTAGCGACCGCAAAATGCATGGCGCGGGCATACCACCTACTACTGTTGTACAATGAATATGGCGTCTGCTACCTTCGTTACCGAACAATATGGTCTGACAGCTGCATGTTCCGAGACAGGGGAGACACGCACCACACGAGTTATGACAAACCTGTGCACAAAGTGGCTGGTAGCATAGACACGCTCCAAATTATACTCATAAGCTAACTGCCCAAAGTCCGAAACTCTGATCACTGAGCTGATCCATGTGACATTTAAAGAAACTGACTCATTCTTTAAGACTTTTTTCAGGATTTAAATTTCAAAACCAAAACACACTTCATTCAAGTTAAAGAAACTCTGATTAAAGAAACAAATATTACACCATTTTGCATCTAGACACCCATGAAAACCGAATAAATTTCCAAAGGGGAGGGGAACCTCTCCCCACCCCTTAGACCACTTCCCCAGGATGGGGATCCATGTCCTCCTTGCCAGAAAATAAAAAGGGTAACCCTATCCATGCAGCATCCAGATGTGTGGTTGCCTGACTCCCTGAGTGAGTCAGTCCTCGTCCCTTGAACAGGGCGGCTGTGTAGAGTCCTACTAGACCTAATTGTAGGCCGGCTTGCCTGTGCTATGTACGCTTAGTCCATCTGTACATGTGTGTACATTATGGAAGCATTGTAAATGTAAGCTTGACTGCCTAAAGGAAGTTACATTCTTTCTTCTTAAAATACATTGCTTCCTTTTCTGTGTGGGAGATATGTACAGGGGGTATTTTTCACCTGGAGTCAGAGTCAGTCTGCAAGAAAGATAAGCTTACATTGCAGGCAATGGTGTTGGTTGTTACTGGTGTGACAAAAGGACCACATGGACCGGTATAGCTTTAGAATAAAATACATCAAAAGGACAAGTAACATTTTGAAAATAAAAGGCACACCTGAATATATAGCTCACAATATAGAAAAGTAAGGGGCCCACAAATGCCATTCAAGTTGGGAGACACTGTCTAGCCTAAATCCAGAACTGTGAGAATGCCCTCAAAAGTCAAAAAATACCTTGTCATTAACTTTATTAATTAGCTCTGACAACTCAACCAAAAGAGTAGTTGGCATGTTTGGACAAACTTGTTTGTATAATATTACCTTATTACATGATTTATGTCAATTTGCCATAGGCCTATATTACTAGAGTTGAGGGGAGGGGTTGGGTGGAAGGGAGGGAGGGGGCACTCACAAGACCAAAGTTTCACTAGATTGAAGGTACTGTACACTAGACTGAAGATCTGCTTAATGGAAAGTCTACTAGGGTTAGGATTAGGATATGGATCAGTCTAGGGTAGGGTTGGAATTAGGATGGTTAGGGTTAGAGTATGATATAGGGTTACAGAATTTTCAGTCTAGTGAACCTTTAATCAAGTGAAACTTAAAATCTTGTGGACCCTGCCTCTCAGTAGCCTGACCTTCAGAGCCCCAAATAAGTACTCATTCCCACTGTGGCTGTGTGAATAATGCCTTGGAGACTGCTTTGTCACCTAGCCCAGACATAACCTGTAACAGTTAAAGCCAAGTCAAACGTAATAGTTTCACATCACTATACTGGCATTCATTTCTGCCACAGCATAGGCTGTATCAACTTTTTCTTTAATTCAGTGCTGTCATTAGGCTGAATCTTCCTGTGCCCAAAATGTTCAACAGTAACATCAGTTCTAACTACATGATCATTTATGCATGTCTAAAGTGCCCTAAAGATGTACCTGTACTGTTAGAATTGACATTTAATGACAGCTTATCTCAGAGTAAGCTGGAAGGTGATCAAACTTTAACGACCATGAGTAATATGCCCCCTTTTTGCCAGGACTACTTTCAGAGGAGAATTTTCTGTTCACTGTAATCTTGTAGCTGCTGCTTATTCAAGTGGCTAATTGGAGTAATGAACCATTAGTTGTGTACTGTACTGTACTTCAGCTGGGAACTGCAGTTTTCCCAGAAATTGAGGTACTGTAGTTATGTTGTATAATAAAGGAAAGTAATTTGTCATGGTCGCAAGGTATTAAAGATTACCCAGCCCCCTGGATCTGATGGTCCTGTCATTTCTACATTGTGAAAAGTCAAAATAATCAAATTTTTACTACATATGTCCCACTCCTACTGAGTCATGTAAATCATTTCTGGAGCCTAATTACAGTAGGCCCTATATGCAACATCTTTAAAAATTTTCTTGTCATTTGCCTCCTCAGTCCCAACAGCTACATTTATGATTCTGTCATGCATTGATCAAACTGACATCCCCATTTTGGTTGTGCCATTTAAAATAAGTGTGCTCACCCTCCCTTAAGTTAGTAATTGAAACTATGTGATCATTTCTTGTTAATTGTCATACTCTCAATGAGAATGTCGCATACAGGTAGTTTTAATGTGGGACTCAGTCTTTGGATGGGAATGACTTGTCTTTACATCAGTATTGTACTGTAATAGTTATTCATTTCCCCACCAACTTTAAACTTTTATTTTCTAGCCTAGTGCAATACTCCTGTAAAGGATCTGAAAGTCTCTATAGTACCTGTATATAAATATTTAACTTCTTTCTATTCTTTTATGTCATTTTTTTGTTCTGTACAGTAGCTGTGTAAATATGACTTTAAATGATGTTAACATTGGTCCACCAATCCCAGACAGAGAGTTTACAAGAGCTAGCAGCTAAGAAGGAGCAAGAGTGGAAAGAGATACAGAGGCTGCAAGCAGAAAGATTAGAGTCTACTCTTAGAGAGAAAGAAACACTATTGATTGAAGAAAAGGAGAAATTTATGAAGCTTAAAGATGACTTCAAGTACAATCTCAAACTTTTAAATGAAAGAGATCAAGAATTGGAAAGGTTAGCTTTTATCCTTTAATTTCTTTTCACCTCTTTGACAGGTGGGGGAATATGCAGTATTTAGTAGTATAATGAATTTTTCAAAGTACATTGAATGTTACAGTGCATAATCGTCTAAAAGGTGAAAGGTCATCTGAACTTTGCACTTACCAAATATGATGAACACAGATTTTGTATACGGTATGATAAAGGATTGTAGTTACAGTATACAAAACAGGCTCTGGGATATGAAAACCACATCTACAGTAGGCTGGACAACTGGCATTTAATCCCAATAAGTATGATACAGGTACTGACATTATTATGAAATCTTTCTTTACTTCTTCACTTTGTGCTGCTCGTATGCTGTTTGATGGCACTCTTGTTGTGTGCATAGGTTTTTAAGGCTACGTCCAATTGGGGAGGGGGAAGGGCTGCAACACTATTGCCAAGTATTTTATATGCATATTTTAATGCATGCTTACCTGAAAATAGCAAATTTTCTGCTAGAATGGGTGGCTGTGCCCCCACACCCACCTCTCCCTGCCGCATAGTCCTCTGGACATGTGTTCTGTATTTTGCACGAATAGGATCGTATTTCAGCTTTTTCAGCAACAACTCAAATGTTATGTATTTAGATCAAGATGAAAGACAATTCCTTTTATGTTATGTGCTACCAAAATGAAATGCAAGCGACTTTCTTTTCCCAATCCATACTCCCACCTCTGACACCACCCTTTCTCTGTTTCATATATTTTCAGGAGAATCAATCTTCTCCCCCACCCTGACCTTGTATAATCCAAAATGTCAAACCTTTTTAAGTTGCTGTATTGCATATACGCAATCCTTAAACTAAAAGGAACTATTTTATTCTAGCACCTTTCAATCTCTATCACAGATATGATGCTACTCTTGGTCAACTCCGAGCAGCCTTGCATTCAAGAGATGCTGAAAGAAGTGATTTGAGAATCCAGATAGATGATTTGAAGAAGGCTGTTGGTCGAAATGAAGAAACTCAAGAGAAGTTACATAAACAATATCAGCAGAAAATAAAAGAAAAACATCTTGAAATAGAGCAGTATAAAAAGTGAGGTTTGAAACAATGGTTGAATAAAACTCCCTATCAGTAAGTTGTTTCTTTTAATATAATGGTGGCAAGACTTGAAACAAAAATTGAAAGGGGCAATGCCAGGTGACTTTGATCAGGCAAAAATTGTGAGGGCACCAAGGAAAACAAAGCACCAAGTGTAGAAGGTAAAGAATATAGGTTTCAAAGTGATCCTGTATTTCCTCAATTTCCTATAAATTCCCAAAAATCCTATATTTCCTATATTTGTATGATTTGGGGCTTGTTTTCCTATATTCTCCTATATTTTTCTAAACTTGCCAAAAAACTTTTCTTTAATATGGTTTTTTGGGGTGAAATTTTCAGATGTATTCTCTTTCCAAGATATTTGTCGTAGACTCAGAGTGGCTTAGTCAGACAGGTAGCAGTGTATAGATGCCAAGTATCTTAATTAGTTGCAAGTACACAAAGACCAGTTATAGGATTCAGAAATATTCTCATATGAAACTGCGTAGGGCACTAAAACACTTATTTCCAGCCATAAATGTTCCACTCTCACACCTGTGATTTTTTAAGTACTGTATGATTTCATCTCTTTGAGAGAATTGTAGTGGTATTGTCAAGGGGGTGGATTAGAATTGGAGTCCTTTGTCTGGCATCCCCTGTAGTGGGATGCAGTCCTCCACATTTTAAAACCCTTAACCTGTGCTTTGCATGCACAGGTAGCTGGTCTGTGATTTAAGTAATTCTTTACAGTAATTCAAAATATTGTAGTACAACGGTTCAAAATTAGTGTTTGCACCGGGTCCAAAATTCGGAACGGGGTACCTGAAGTTGATGGTAGGTCGGGTACCCGGGTACCCGAAAATATAACTTCTGTTAGGCTACAAGTTTGTTGTAAAGTCATAATAAGAAATTTTGCTTTGCACGTTGATATAATATAACACCGATGTATCTTACGTATGGGCATGACCAGTGTTCTTAGGCGTGTGCATGATAAATTTTGCCAGGAAAAAGTAACATGTTAGGTGTTCTGTCACATGAGCAATTTACGTTAGTGAAACTTTGGATCCGGGTAGCAATTTCAGAACCGGGTCCTGACATCGTCAGTCGGGTACCCGGTGCAAACACTATTCAAAATACTAGTATTTTCCTTGTCGTCTACCATCTTTCCCCAAACTGAGTTGGCCATTAGATCAGTTGATTGTTCAGAGTGTTGTACAATTACAGTTCTCCCCTTTTCTCCTCTTAGTGCTTTGAGAAAATTAAGTCTCACTGTAATGGTTACAAGTTTACAATGTGCAGATCTCAAAGGAGGTTTTCCCTAAACTCCCCAAGAAGCTCTATGGCAGGTCTCTGGATGCCACATCAATTTATCCAACAGACCAAAGTGGAAATTTAATCCATGTATGGGATCTGGTGCTGCAGTGCCCATCATTGGTGGCAAGTGGGGGCAATTGCCAAGTTGCCCTTTCCCTGATTTTGTCATGTAACTTCCTCAAGTGATATTTTAGATGTAAAGTATGTTAAGGCACAGACAGTTTTGCACACTGTAGGCATCTTGACATGTGTGGACTACACTGTTCTGCCAAGTTGTACAGATTCAAAGTGAGCAGTGGCATTTTGGGAGGGGGGGAGGGACCATTGGGCCATGCCCTCTCTCTTTTGCTGATGCTGATTTTTTCTTTAATTTAGTAACCTAAAATATGTAAATTTTTGGAAATAAATTTTACTTCAAAAAGATAACATGTAGCACCAGATTGCATGTAAGTCACCCAATAATTCAAAAAATTTTCAAAAAAATTTCAAAGGGGAGGGGGACACCCTCCCCTTAGACCCATCCCCCATGCTGGCAATCACAGAATAAACTACATGACCCCCATGAGACAGTTCTGGCTATTCCACTGGGAAGTGAGTTTGAAGGTATTCATAGCAACCATACAGTTGTCATAGGCCTATGATCTTACTGTCATCACCCATGTGTCACACTTATCAAGATTGACTAGCAATACAGTGTAACATTTATAGCAAAATGTTGTATTAAGAGACCATTTCCTGTTATTTAAGCAGCAAAAAATCCAAAAAATTTTCTCACCTCATGCAACCCCATTATTATCGGAGCCGAGACGAATTCTGTCTGTGTACTTTAGGACATTAGCAACAGTTCATTGTCCACATTAACTACCCATCCATTCAAAGCACCATCTTGGTCACATTCTTTGTTCTCAGCATCTGATATAGCAAATTTTAGTGCCTTTTTGGTATGCACAAATAATAACACTTATGGACACTTTATGCCATGGTCAAAACATGCAAACACTCCACCATCCAGGGAGTAACTCTTTCCCTTCCACCAAAATATTTATGTGTTTTTCTTAATGCCATGTTGATGGTAGAACCACATTGTTCTGCCACATGGCCAGCATTTATGATACTGTTAATCACATTTGTATCATTTAAACAGTATAGTTTATTAGTTTCCTAAGGTACTGTGTTTTCCCCATCCACAACTTTGAGGAATTTTGAAGATAATTAGAACTGCTAGTGTGTGACATTCCTATATTTACTCTATATTTTCCTGGAAAAATCCTATAAAACCCTATATATTCATCAGTATCCTTCCTATAAATACTCCTATATTTCTGTGATGGACCACGTTGAAGCTTGAGAATATCAAACAGAACTCATACTGAGAGGGAAGTAAGGGGTTCATAACTTTTTTTGATGAAGGGCCAATTTTACTTGAGTTTTTGCTTGAAATTACTTGTAGTAGCCAGGACTTCATGGTACAGCTGTACAGCTTGTTTTCCTATTAAAATTTTGGGCTTCTTGAACTTTCCATGGGCCATGCAGTATTAGTGCACATCATAGGCCCCAAATGACCTGAGGGCTGCCACTTGAGAATTTAGGCATTGAGACATTAGGGCCTTCATTTTAGGTAAAGCTATAGGGCCTCAAGACAAAATAAAGGAGTCTTAAGGGTCAGCAGCCAAGGGGCCTGCAGCCCCATGGAGTTTGGGCAAACCTATTCCTTGGACAGGTGTTTGGAAAAATTTTCTAGGGTAGTACAGTTTTCCCTAGGTAAAGCAGCTCAGCCCTCAGTCCCCCTTAGAAAAAAGAATATCCCACACACCTTGCCTGAAGGCCATATGGCCCCTGGAACCTATTGTTATTTTAAGTCTGGTTTGTAGACTTGTTTATTTGATGTGACAGGATCTTAAACTGTTGTCTTAGTATCACAGTAGCACTTATGGCACATTGGAAATCACCCCAAAACATATTTTGTCATACCTTTGTGCAAAATAGATACCGTTTTCTAGGCGATGGCATTTGAAGCGATGAAACTTAGCAACTGGGTGGTTTGGGGTTCAATCCCCAAGCCGGGTCAAGTGAGGTGGGTTTTTTTTTTCTGTCTAAGACAACCTGCAGTTTTCCCACCTGAACTGGCCATTCAAAAGAAATCAAATTTGATCTAAATTATTGAAATGGTCTGCCACCTGATGTAAAGTTGTAATTCATATTATAAAGGCTCTGCCCACATTCTTGGTCACGTAGCATTGTAAAAAAAAGTGCCCTTCAAAGCCTGAATTATTGTGGAGGTCAAAGGTTGTTTGAGGTCACCAGAAGTGAAACGGTGTAACCTAAAAACTGCTCATAAACTTGGTTCTCATGATGGGTAAACTTTTGCTTTTGTTGGAGGTCAAAGGTTATCTGAGGTCACCAGAAATCATCCTGTAGAATTTTTGCAAACATGGTATCTCAAAAAAGGAAATGTGTATGAATTTTAAATGTGGTATGTGGGTACCTCACATTGAATAGATGGTCCCTATGAGTTTTGATGGAGGTGGAAGGTCATGTGGAGGTCTCCAGAGGTCAACTGTGAAACCCCTGTAAATATGGTCTTAAGAAAAAAACATGTAGGAATCTCAAACTTGATGTGTGGATGCTCAACATGAAGCACATGATCTCTGTAATAATAAGTCCAGGTCAAAGGTCACTGGAGGTAAAACTTTCAACACCTACTTAACATGCTATCTCAAAAAACCCATATGGTTCTCATACTTGGCATGTGGGTGTCCGACATTGAGTGCATAATCTGTAGGCTACTGTTTAAGTGGAAGTCAACTTCATTTGAGGTCACAAGAGGTCAGGCTGTGTAACCTTGTGGACATGATTTGTTAAACAAAACAGGTTTGGATCTTGCACAAGTCTTGTGCAAGACTCTGGTAATATAGTTGAACACACTTCAGTACAGTACAATACTGATTGGGAACTACTGTGAATAATAATGCCCTCTGTATATCTTAAGATTTAAGTTTGATACTAGTAATGAACTAAATATGTGAGTATGTACAGTAAGCAGTTGACAAGTGCCCTCATTTTAGTAGAATGTGTGAGAACTACAAATTTACTAATATTTTGACCAAGACTAATCTTTCACCAGCATGTAACACCCAAAATGAAATGCAAGCACTCGATTTATGACCATGCTCACATAATATCAGTCTGTTTGAGCTATGTCCATGGACTTTTAACTTAAGAAGGGAATCACTAAACCTTTTGGTTTTCTGGTTAAAAATAAAACAGTTGATGTACAGTTAGTACTAAATATATAGTATGTTGCATAAGCAAAGGTTAAAAGAAAGACCTATGCAGCCTGTTTCCAAGATGGGGTAGATTCCTCTCAGGATGCTCCAACTACTCCCTGTCTGGTAAACACTTTGAGAAATTTTACTAATTTGCATGACTTGCAGATGGGGAAGCTGAACATCAGTGCAGGAATTCTTTTTATTTCATCCCACATGTATTACCCTAGAGCCAAAGATGAAGAAGTGGAGAAAGAGAGAGGAGATGTTGAATCCTTCAGGATGAATCTGCAGAGGCAGGTTAGAGAGTTGGAGGATGAATTGGACATTCAGAGAAGAGAGCTGTCATCAGGATTTGAGGAGGCCATGAAGAGAAGAGAAAAAGAGTATCGCACAAAGCTGGAGGAACTTAGTGCAAAGGCACTTTCTCATGAGATGAAGGTTAGTTGCAGAGTGATTCAAATGTTTGGCAATAAGAGAGATGTGAAAATTTGTGAGAATTGAGGTCGATGGGTCATTTGTTCTGTTTAGAAAACTACAGCAAATGTTGTCACTATATTTGTAAAATGACCACAAATGAAAACTGGAATCATGCAAAGTCTGCTCACAAGTCTTTTTTCCTCCTTCAATGGTTGGGCATAATTAGTATAAAGCATGGTTTTAAATTTTATATTATTTTTCTTTTCTTGTTTCAACTTCATTTCTAGAGGGTGGCTTGGTTAGCCAAGGCTTCTTACCCCAGACCCTGCAATAAACTTTACATAATTTTAAAACAAAAAACTTCTTTTAACAAAGTCAAACCCTACCTTAAAGCCACTGAGTACACTAAGTCTCCCGCATGGTAAGAAGTGTTCATTCTGAGAAATTGTTGACAGAACCTTTCATTGATTTTATAAATTTTTATGTCTTTAGTCTGTGGATGTACATGTCATAGATTTTCATGATTGTCAGCAATGATATGGCAAGTTTTCAACTTAAGCAATGTCAAGGCATGTATGTTGCATTTTTCCCTTGTATACTCACAGGCAAAGTTTCTTGCAAAGGAAGTTGATTTAGTGAGGTCATCTGCAGGTCAGAAGACCGACGAACTTGCAAACTGTGATAAAACTTTGAAAAATTTGGAAAAGAAGCTGAAAGAAAAAGAATGGGAGCTCTGTGATGTTACTGGAACCAAAGATGCGAGGTAAGAGAATGTCAGGAAGAATTTCTGTATAAGAGAGACAGTCATGGAATTTCTCAGTTTCCAGAATAGAACAGATGAACATATTCTTTCACTTTACTGTATTCACATTTCACATATTCATACTTAAACCCTTGCTAGATATATTTATGTGATAAACTCATACTGAGTCAGCTACCCAGAGTTGTTTTGATTCAGTGGCCCCAAAGTCACAGCTACATTTACCAGTTTGGTTAGTAGCCCACTCTCACTGTTGCTTTATTTGTTGGATTAAGGTCCATGTAAACTATAAGGTATTTCTTGCAGGAATTGAGCCAACAAAGTTGATTGCTGTTAGCTATTTGCAAAATAATCATCTGCTAAAATCACTGGAAGAGTACTAATAGCTTTCAAAATAAGCATGCAACATTTACTGGTTGTTGTTATGTGGCAGGAGAGGTGGAAAAGGTTGAAACGTTTTTTCTGTTTGCTGATTGGTGCATCTAAGTTCCAGCAATGACCAGTAAAACTCAATACCTGTCAACTTTGTAACCACTCTAAACTTGCACATACAGTATCAACTTTATTCTAATAGCTCTCCATACACTGGCATATGAGCAAGAGGGCTCCAGGATTTTGGGCAAACCTGTTTCTACAGCAGAATTTGGAACAAACTTGGGCACTTTCCTTGTTTAATACAGATTTTCTGGGGAAAATGGTTCAGCCTCCCTCCCCCCTTTCTGCAGAAAATATATCCTGTATGCCTATTAAAGCTGAGTTGTTACCAGCTTCAGTTGGGTTTGTTGCTGAACAAACATTGTTCTTTGGATTCAACTGTGTCTGTAATCCTTTCGGGCACTTCAGGGTTTTCACTCATCATTTTTTTTCAGGAGTCACTGACCCTTGAGAATAAATTTACAAGAGTCAAAACTAAAACAGAAGGGGTTAAAATAAATTTGAGTTTAATGCAACAAACTTTATTCCTGTTTTATCTTTATTTTCTATATCATTACATATTGTTGGGGTGAAAAGCTGTGCATCAGTTTGACCCCAAAGGTTTTGTGCCTGTGCGTCAAAATCAAAAGTTGTGTGTTGTTGACCCTGGTGCCCGAGGCAGTGAAATCACTGCACTTGATGATATTGCTTCACTTTAAACCTATGCTAGAGTAACTTTTTAGGAGATTTCAAAGTGATGATAATGCAATTAATTTGAATCTATGATTTATCCTTTTCAGGATTGCTGAATTAGAATTCCAAGTCCATGAGAAAGACTTAAAACTTGAAAGATTACTGGAAGAATTCAAAAGAAAGTAAGACTGGACCAGTAATTCATTCTTGTCTTCATCTCAAAGAGAGTTTTATTTCATCTTTAAGCAAAATTTCTTATGATAAAGCAAAGCAACATTTGATCTGAAATATTCATAAAAGATATTTCCAAGTAGAGTGTCACCTAAGGTTGCACAATTCCAGTTTGTTTTGGGTGAGGAACTACTTTTTATTTTTTCATATGTAATTTTTGAAGTAACCTTTCTTCTTCAGGAAACTTGAGCAAAGCATTTGAATCAAAATGATCAATCAATAAAGAATGACTTCTTATAGATTATAAATTAATAAAAAGTGAAGTATGTTTCTTAACTTTTTAATTTTAAAGCACTCTGAAATTTGTCCCTGTTAAGGTCCATTTAAATAATTTTACTTTATAAAATATTTTCTTATATTTTGACTACCAGTTTCTTTACAATGTCTCATTTTACTTACATGTTTTGTTAATTGAATCAGACATAGTGAGATAGACAAATATGCCAGAGAGAAAGAAACAGCTCTGTCTGCTGCCAAGGACTGCCACACTGAAAGGGAACATCACCTAGAGGGGGAGATTCGGAACTTAAGGGGACAGGTGGAGGCACTTGAATTGGAAAGGAGGAAAGAAGATTGGAACCACCAAGATGTGTTGAAGGAAAGAGATGCCAGGATCCAGAAGTGAGTTATGTCAGGGTATAAAATACTCAGTCGCCAAAATATTTCTTGACCTATCCTTTAGTGATAAGATGTTGAAGTAACCAAGAAACCAACCGACAAAAAGTACAGTGTAAGCACATGTTGGCAAAGGGATCTCTCTATAGGGAGCTTGCACCAAAGTTTAAAGGTGATCGGTCGTCTTGAAATATTGTTTGTGACGTCAGCCTTTTCTTGACATGTTCTGTAGTCGTAACTGTTGAACGGATACACCATACAAGTAGCTATGATGACATCGGTATACCTAGTAGGTATGCAGCTACATGCCGTCTCGTCTTGCTTACCGATTAGCTATACCACGCTTGTACGGTGTATCTGTTGAACAGTGACGCCTCAGAAACATGTCAAGAAAAGGCTGACGTCACAAACAATATTTCAAGACGACCGATCACCTTTAAAAGGTCAAATTCAGTGAATGGGCTGGTTGTTCCAAAGGACACTGCCCCACGCACTACATTGCTTTAGTACATGACCTAACGTTCGCATGTACTGCTTGTCCTCCAGACCGTGGTTGCATTAGTTGACTTTTGCATGCGTGAAACCTCCCTTAAATAGATGAACGCAGTCTCTTTTATTGTAGGTTTCATTAGAGAGATGAAAGTTGCAGTTAGCCTACCTTCTTTATAACATGGAAAGGAAATGGAGAGACTAAATAGGAAGAGAGTGTAATACTCTCTATATGTAATGTACAGGAAGAAATTTGTAATGCCATGAAAAACATTGTGTTTACAGTACCATTACTTGAAAGTGTGGAGGCAAAAAGGGGTGTTTGCCCTGCTGTCCTATCCCCTTTTGTTATGCCTGTGTTGAACAATCAAGCTGTTGTTTGAATGAATGTCAACCAAAATGCATTAACCATTTGTTTGTAGAGGTATGGTGATATTTCTAAATATTTTCGGGGAAATGCAACAGCCCCTTTAATGAAGATGGTAAATTTTCTATTTTGGTCACTGTAAAGTGTGTAACTGTTTAAAATTAAAATGTCTTGTTGAGAGTTTTGAATTTATATTAAGTAACATAATTATTGCCTGCTTCAGGTTTGAAAACTGTGGATAGAGGTCTTGATTTGTATAGACCCATTTCACCTATGTCATTCTTTTTAAGTTTTCAGTATAAATATTATTTATATTGACAACTTGAAAAAGTACCATGTTGAGGGAATAAGGGAGGCCCATAGGTTCATGTGCACACAAGTGACCAATTAATTGAAATCAGGCAAGGGTGCCACAGAGCCACTGATGCACGTAAATACATACTGTATACATCTGCTACTAAACATGCAAAGTTGTAGTCATGTGAAATGTATACCAGCTCTCCATATGTATTCCTCAGCATGGCAGTGTAAACAAAACATGATGCCAACTGAACTGAGTGTATTTTCTTTGACACAAACACTATTTTGATTAACTCTGTTACAATTAGATTTTTGAAGTTATTACATTTAGTTTATTGTAAACAATCTTTGGTCAGGCTGAAAGAAGATCTTGAAGCAAGTAAGAATCATTCTGATAACAACCTGACCAGGATCACCCAGGAAATGATAAATACAAAGAGACAGATGGAGATGATTCAGAAGAATGAAGAAAAACTGAAAGCTGAGCTGACTAAAAGGAAGGAAGATGTGGAGAGGTAAGAATGATTGAGGCTTGGGGGTGGGGGGGGGGGGGGCAGTGATCAACGTGGTAATATGATGGTATAGGGGTGCAAGGTGTGTTACTTGTGGTAGAGGAAGGTGTTTGCCTAGTGAAGTAAGATTTACTCTTCATTGAGCATGACTGCATGGGGAGTTGTTTTAGAAGCACATTCTCATTAAGACATTGTATGGTTAAAAAAAAAGGACAGAAATTTTGTATTTATTACATGTAAATGGAAATTGTATTTTGATAGTGTGTTGCTTTAATAGAAATGTATTGAATCGTAGTAAAGCAGTGCATGATGGGAAATATGTGCTGTGATCTAGACAGATTGATTAGACATGACCTTCAGATTTCTTTTTTACTTTGTAACCTTTGTATCTTTCTGAATGAAACATTAAACTATATCGCAGTTAGTAGGGAGAATTTGATAAAAAGAGAGACACAGTTTCACAACTGTTTAAATGATTACGTTGCCTTAGTGGTCATATTAAAGCAAACAAAGAGATATTTCCATGTTGTGTCCTACCCAACATATCTTTCAATATTTTATAATAACGAGAAGTTTGTGTTCATGTCAGTGCATGTAGCATAAATACAAATGTCTTCTATTCTTCAGGTACAAGAAGGACTTAGCACAAGCTGTATCTCACCACGCTGAACTAGAACGCAGCAAAGCTCAACTAGAGGTGGATTGGCAAAGGCGGTATGAGGATGCCGAAAGGAGCCAGTATAGTCGGTCAGAGGAACTCATTGGGAAACTCACAAAAGCTAGAGATGAGGTGAGGATTACTGTTGATACTAGGACAGGTATTATGAAAGGCTTATTTTGTTGATCTCATAAGCATTAAGAGATTGATAGAACATTTATTTCATAACCCCTGTTGGGTGCGTAGTGTTTCCCAAGAGGAAAATAAAAGAGTCAGTCTGTGTTGAACTTGCAAGATGACCAATTTTTTGTTTCCACTGAGACTTCCATATAAAGAACATTCTGTCATGGTCCGTAATACTGCACAGAACATAAAGCAAGTGACACTTTCTACTGGGTGTCACTTAGCTCTATTACCATGCTGTTCATTGTCCTTATAGCAGGGTGTAGCATATATTCCTTGATCAGTCATATCCCTGGTTTGGGAAGCCATTGTAAAGGGTCTAAGCTTACAGAGTCCACATTAAAGAGTAGCTGTTTTATGTACACTATCTCAGTGATTGTATCATTTCATGAACTCCTTTAGTAAACGTAACACAATAGAGGAATATCAACATTTGAGCAGGAAATTGCTGCCGTGGTTCACACATTCTTCAAACAAAACCTGCAAATTTATTGGGGCAGGTAAACCTATTAACCAGGACTAATGAAATGATCTCACCCTGTAGTACGTCTGTAGTGCCTAAGTTGTTATATTTTCATTACCAAAATTATTTTCAGTCACAGTGGTCAATTTACATGCAGATAGATTTTTCAACTGAAAAAATTTGAGCTACTAGGCTACAAACATATATGAGAAAATATGCTTGTAGAAGGTGTAAATTCACTTCAGTCACCTGCCTGTCTTTAGAGGCATTCCTGCAGGATCCAGGAGGTGCGATCTTTGAATATTTCCTCAACTGATACAAAACTTATTTGGAAGTTCCTTCCACCTTCATTTAAAGTCCTTCCTTCTCATTCCTTCCCCCCTGTAAGCTGTAATCCTTGTGAAAGTCTAGAATATTTTCAATTTCATATGTATGAAGAGTATGATGTCTCTAACCAGGTCACAACCAGATGTCTATAACCTCTTCAGGACAACTCCCTGAACCGAGACTCGAATCCACCAGGGCCCAACAGGGCCCTGATCTTTCAGTAGTTTCTGCCTGCTGTTGGACTCACACAGCATCCCCCCACCACCCAAAACATGCAACCCCCATGCAATCTAATGTTAGACTAGCATTATGTGTTCCTCTACTCAAGAAACCTCACTCCACTATCCTTTGAGGAAATATTTTCAATCTTGTATGATTGAATAGATTTATGGTCAGTGGCCTACTAAAAGTGATGTACTGCTCCCAGTTTCATGGCATTTTTTGATGATTTATGTTTTCATACACTGCACTGCACTAAGCTTGTCTGCACAGATAACCATGTTTAGCATCAAGTTCTCAAGTTCCCAGCGTAAATGAATAACCTAAATTTCTCATAAAGACACCTTTTGGCAAATGATAAATACAAATTTGATACAAATAAGACATCAACAAGGATATGTAGGTTGGTCTTACCAAGTTTTCCACCACTGCAAAGGTACATGTCACTGTAAACTGTTGCATACTTACCAGAAATTTCTATTAGCTCACATTATTTGTATCTGTAAAGTCAACTTTTTAGTGTACTCTCCTCCTCTCAAACTACTGTACTGAATCATGTACAGCTACTCATAGTATAAAACTACAATTATATTGACAATGATCCAATCTTCTGTGAAATTATGCTTGTAGTAACCCTTTTCCCCTTTCCCTACCTCACCCCCTCTCCTTTCCCTATCTTTTACCCTTTTACTATACCTACCTTCCCCCTCCCATATCCTTACCCTTTCCCCGATTTCATAATACTTTACATCACTACCATGGATATGTCATAATCCTTTTGTGTTTCATGCTTTGCACCCTTCCATGGAGACCTATTTCTGCTAATTGTAGTCATTCAGGCCATCTATAGCAGCTCGATGTCCTACAACTAGTTGTGCAGTACATGTGCATGCTATATACGTATGGAACTATGAAGCAGTGGCAGAAAATGGGAGCAGGGGACATGCCCTCACCCCCACTAATATGTAATACTTGACTTTCTGACACATTTTTGTGTGTGTTTAGCAGTTACGCATGTCAGCTTGATGGTTGGACCATTATTTCAAATAGTTCCAGTGTCATTGCTATAAAAGAATAAGCATTTTGTTGCATGTGATGTGACTGTTGTGAGCCCACCTATGTGTATTCCTGATTGGATTGCTTTTGTTGTCATTGCAACCATCATTAAAAACAGTTGTTTACTTTTTACCTTTCCCCGGAAGGCTCTTGCTCTTGTGAAAGAAAGAGACAGAGAGATAGAACAGAAAGGCCAGCTGTTGAGGTCAGTCATGCTAAGTCGGGATCAAGCTATGGCCACCCTCAGACAACATGACATTCAGATTCCTCACTCTCTGAAACTGGTATGATCTCTTATGTATTATTAAGCAATTAACTCTCCTTTTCTCAGACAAATTGTAAGATCCTTCATGTACACAGAGTATTTGGAGCCAAACTTTGTTTAGGCAATGTCAGAGATGAAATTTGCATTTACAAAATCCAGTACAGCTTTTGAGTTATTAGCAAATTTACTATCTAGACTTAAAATTTTAAGTGACCAGCAGTAGACACAAGCTCTCATCTTCCATGCCTGCCTGTATATCAGATTTCTCACTGACAGTAAGTTTAGTGGCATAAACAGGTTGTGGCCAGGGGATACACTTCAAGGATTGAACCAGAAATGGGACCCAGCAGATTCAGTTGTACTGTATCGTTAAAACTATTGGATCTTTTTTGTCTTTTACATGCAAGGAGGTATCTCAAAACCTAATGAGGGTGTGGATGGCTCAGACTAGCTTATACACCTTAAAGTGGGCATGACACGGCCAAAATAACTTTTGTGTATTGCAAGATTGGGTACAGTATTGTAAAATTTTCATCTCACACACAATTAAAACCGGCGCAGTTCGGCATAAATAGAATTTGAAGAAAAACGTCCAGAAATCTAATTTCGAAAAATGCCGCAACAGGTCACCTGACTTTTATGACGCAATTGGCGGCACCCCGCACTGCGCTATGTAAGGACGCGTATCTAGATGTGAAACTAATACAACGCATATCTTAGAAATTTCATGAAAAGGATTACATCACAATACTCGCCCAACATACAGAGCGCAAAGCGCGGAACATGTTGGGGGCTTCGAAGCATATCATTGGCCAATATGTTCGCGTGCATATGCGCCCGTGTTTTAGCTTCCCTGCATATAATACACAGCTTTGTTTTTGTGCAAAAAGAACGCGGTCCGGGCGCGCTGTACAGAACAGCTATGAACATGTATGGACAGTCCATAAGAAGCGCGCCTTTACTCAGTGAGCTGTTCAGTAACTTTGCTATTGTGAATGGTAAGCAGTCACCGCGCAACGACGCATAGTTCACAATGTGGTCACTGGTCATGCGCGCTGCTGTAGTATCGTAGCACAGGTGTTTGCAATGATGTACCCAGGGTTGGGAAGTAACGAGTTACAAGTAACGCCGTTACTGTAACGAGTTACATTTTGTGTAACGGAACCCTGTAACGAGTTACATTTGCATTTCAGTAACGGAGCAAGTAACTAGTTACAATTCTGTGTAAAAGTAACTGTAACGGCGTTACATTTGGGTCCCGTTACTTTCCCGTTACAAATAGTCAAAATGACCACAAATTGCATTTTCTATGAGCTAATAACAGAATAACAGAAAATTTTCAAATTGATGACACTTTGGTAGTAAAATGTAAAATTATTTTCGATATAGGCTATTTATCATTCATCGCTATTATCGACGTCGCCCTCACCGACATCAAATTTTATTCACGATTAGAATCAGAAGTTGATATTAGATGCACACGCTGCAGGCTTACAGGCCGGGCCACTTGATTGTCTATTGAACCAGGGAGTTGTCAAATAGCAACTCCCTGATTGAAATAAGTTTAAAATTGATCTGTATGTCAAAATACTTATTAGACAGATCAATGCTTATTATCCATGAGACCGATTTGTGCGATTATTTGAAAAATACTGAACGGTCCTCTAAGGCTCAGCTGACTTTATGTATTCTAAGTAAAGTTTGCTGGGCCTTGGTTTACTCATATTGTCCTTTAGAGGACACAGTGGAGACAGTGTACCGTGAGAAACGGGTTGGCCCATGGGCATTCAAATACCAGCTTACTTTGAAAGTTTAATCATTGCCTCTTGAGACGTTAGGGCTGGACCCGTGTTCACCCTATCCGAGTCGGAGCTAACTGCGATTCTAGATTCCCGAATCTTTCCGAGCATGGTACTACTCAGGATCCTCAAATTTCTGCCAGTTTTGATTCCAATGGCACCAATTCCGAGACCAGTCTTTTTGCCAATGTATATCATATCACACATACAGATGTTTTAATTCTATCGTACATGTCCACCATTAATTAACAAAGTCATCGTTTGTACTCACTTCCATAGCCTGGCCTCCTGAGTAATTTAGTTGATTGTATGTGACAATACCTTAGATCTGTACATTGTGCACAAATGGAACTTTAAACACTTTTAATGTAACTTTCATATTTGAGAACTCGGCTGGAATGAACTCCGAGTCCGAGTCCAGTTACATCACATTCCGTAAAAATTTCGATTCCGGAACCTTCTATCCCGGGCAAATTCCTAATCTAGAAAAACGCTCTTGAGACCGGCATTAAGCTAACCGAATCCGGACTCTTGCGTTGGAGCCCAGTAAATCTATACGGTGCCAAGCGTTGGTAAACACCGTGCATCCATTTATGCATCTAATTTAACATGTATGGTATCTTTATTTGATGAATCAAACGTATGAATTTAGGCTATATCATATTCTTTTCAATGTCCGTAACTCCTTACACTGGAATAATAGTACGGATAATATAAAAAAACAGCAGAATATTGAAATGGTCAATGGCGTTAAAAGTATCCTAACAAAGCTAATTGGAAAGAGAAGTGTCCGACTTAAAGCTTTACCTATTGTAAAGGGAAAGTGAATTATGTGCACATGATCTGCATGTATAAACTGCATAGTATCACCATTTCTATGCACTGTTTTATATCGACACAATGTGAAACTTGAAATTTATGGGGAAATATCACTTAGCCCAACCTTAGCGGTGAGGTTTTAAAATTTTACTGCTAACAAATGTATTCATCCTCTTATTATACCATATTTATGCTCTTGAGGGGTGAAGACTTTACTGCTGAAACAACGCTCTTCCCCTTTCCGGCATAGCCGCTAACCTCTCTAAATTAGCCGACTGTGTGATGGGAGTATAAAGATTTCAACCCTTAAAGAAGTACTTTGGTAACTGGAAAAGTTTTGGTTATAACCATATTCCTCTAACAAATAGTTTGCGTAAGCTCCGACACAGTATCATGATTCGCTGCTTCATGTTGAGCATTAGGAGCCTCTGCGACAATGCCCATTGAAGATCAGCTAGCTTCATTGACTTTCTTTGGGGAACACCTAAGGATAACCAGCACAAATGAGGTGTCGGTCGTCTCATGTGCCCCCGTCTTACTATCTAATTATGCCCCCCCCCCCTCCATTTCAGGTACCGAGGTACCGTATATTCACCTTGAAGTAACGAGTTACTTTTGAAATGTAGCTAGTTACTTTTTAGTCAAAAGTAACTGTAACTAGTTACTTTTTCAACATTGTAACTAGTAACTGTAACGAGTTACAATTTTACGGAATTAACTGTAACTATAACGAGTTACTTTCAAAGCGTAACGGGAACAACCCTGGATGTACCTGCTAACACGCGTTAGCATGCACACGATTCCATGTGTAGAACGATGGGTGAGCTGCCTGGTACAGTGTTACTAAGCGTGCCTCCAATGACGTCACGATCTTGAGAAGCGCTCACATTCTTTTTTTCGCTTTTGGATTTCAGATGGCTGAGTCTGGCCTGTAATTGGGAATTCTCAAGGTCGTATTACTGTGTTTATGGACGTAGTTGAGTCGGGAAAACATTCGCTTCATTTCAAGCTGTACCCAAAGAATATTCACCGAAAAACGTACTTTGGCCGTGTCATACCCACTTTAAATAACAATGTATGTTTTTTTTTCACTTAGGTTCATAGCCAGCTTTGTTTGTGAGTGTGATTGGGAAGGGCCAAGGTATTACCCCAGTTCAAAGGTCTAAATTATGTAACTTATTTGTACTGATTTGACTTGACATGACCCTAAAAAATTCTGGCACTCTGCCCCAGTCCCCACTCCCTTGTTACCCTACTAGCTACATCACTGCATTCATTAAATACAAAGCAAAAAAAATGTATTCCCATGAAAGAAATGGTACTCTTACAACCTTGATTTTACTTTATTAGGGTAATTCCTCCACACAATCAGATGAAACTGCCAAAATAGTATCCCTCCAAGAACAAAATGATGCCTTGAAATCAGTGATTCAGAAAATGAGAGAAGAGATGGAATCCATCACTGCTGCCTCCAGCCATCAGGAGAAAGACAAAATGGCTGGTAGCTCTTTCCCAAAGGGTAAGTTTTCTCACAGAGTTACTGAAATTCATCGAATCAAACCATCTTGTAGAGTAAATGGTATTGAGCACAGTCAATAGAACAAGGTCGCCAGTAAACAGAGAGAGAGGGGCAACACTTTTAATTTAGGTTGTTTCCTTTGTTTACCATTTGCTTACAGTTTCTTTGTTCCTTGATTTGCAGTGAAATATTCTTTCTAGAAGTTATGGAAGGTTGGAAAAATTATTATTTCTCTCTTTGTGATTTCATACACTACCTGTTGATCAGTTTGCAGATTTGCACTGTCAGAAAACAGTCTGGTCATGCCTATTTGCAGGAAATTAATGCACATAGTCAAAGTGTCCAAATTAATATACTTCATAGAGCACAATCAAGGAAAACAGATGACCTCTCTGTTCTGTATGAGGAATAATAAACTCCTGAGCACAATTTTTACGACTACTGCTTGACCTGATGACTTGCTACAATTGTATCTCTTGTCACTTATTCTTCAGTGGAAACAGACACTTCTTTCAGCTTTCATTATGCTCTCATGTTTATGAATGTGGCCTGTTTATGAGCCGGCTGCAAGGTTGATTTCAATTTGTGCTGTTCAGATTTGCAGTTTTGAACAATATTGCGATTGTTTCCCTTTAGAAGTAAACATAGTTGTAAAACTATCTGTGAAGAATAAAAAATGCTTCTGATAAGAATAATGAAAGAGAAATTGTTGTTTGGCATTCTAGGGGCAGTTTTACAATAATCAAAAGCACCGTTCTCCTTTAAAAGTGTCCATCTATAGGTAATGAAAAGAAAAGAGGGTGCAAGGAGTGCCTTTTGAATATGAAACATTTTTAAATTATAAGTAAATTTATGGATAAATTATTTCTTTTTCAGATTATGCAAGGAGTATGGAAGCAGAGATTAAACAACTGAAAGCTGAGAAAAGGGACCTCACCAGCCAGGTTGAACATTTACAAAATAAAACTAAAACAGCCACAAATATGTCTCAGGATCCAACAGATAAAGTGGCTGGAACTTTAAAAGAGCACACACCACATCAGAGTGCCTTATCAGCACAAACCAGAGCCCATACAAATGAGATTGCAATCCTCAGACATCAAGTAATGGACCTGGAGAAAAAGTTGATGAGAACAGAAGAAATTAGAAATCAAAACAACCACTCTGAGATGGAGAAAAGGGTAATAGAAAGATAGACTTGGTATTTAAATTCATGAAATAAGATTATTTTTGTACCTTTTCAGTCCATGTTAGAAGAGTAATAATACTGGGAACTTATAATTTGCACTTCCTTTTTACAAGTGCTGAAGGTGGTGTCCATGTAGTGTGCTCCATCTGGTCATCCGAAAAATCCCTAGGAGCCTACAAACCTGGTTTAGCATTTACAATGTATTATTATTTCCATTCCAACCTCTTATGCTGGGTGTGGTTAGAGAAGACATTAGGCTCCATTTTTTAGAGCAAGTCCAGAAAAGAAACAAAGTTCTGGTGGGGCAGCAGAGCTGAACTGATGAGGGGAGTCCACCCAATGGGATCCAAGGGCAGGTCCCAGTTGAGTGGTCTCAGACACTTTTAATATTGCTACAACCTGTGTCATACCTGTGGCAGTGCTTTCTCAGGCCCTGTAGAATCTTTGCTATGACTTGATCTGGATTTCAAGCCAGGTTATTCTGGTGTAGGGACAGGTGTTCTAACTACTAGAGCCAAAACAGTCAATAATGTATTAAGGTTAATAAACTAAGCCAGTGTTAAGTCGCGGTCACACTACAACGAATTCGGATCGGATTCCGATCCGATTTTTGTGAGTTTTTATTAAAATCTTCTCCATTTCGGGTTGGAAAGAACCCTAAATTTACCAGCCTGTGTAATTATATGATTTTTATCGCAGGACTACGAAAATTAAATTTATGCAAATTAAGTTGTGACGTCACATCGACAGACAGCTCTTATCGGACTACGTGTGTCCGATAAAAGCTGTTTGTCGGTCTGACGTCAGGAAAAAATCAGTTAACATTTTATTTTCATATACCTCTGATGCAAATCATATATTTACACTGGTTGGCAAATTTTGGGCTCTTTCTGACCAGAGATGGAGAAGATTTTAATAAAAACTCACAAAAATCAGATCGGAATCCGATCCGAATCCGTTGTAGTGTGACCACGGCTTAAGTCGAAAGTATTCTGCCGAGTCTTTCAACAACTCTAGAAGTTTGAGCAGTCTTGGAGAGTAGTAAGACATGCTTTCAATATTCATCTGCTAGACACCTACAAGATTCTCCATTGACACATATGTCTTGAAAATGTGCAAGTGATTAGGTCTTGCATCAAAACCAGAAAACCCTTTTAAAGGAATGAAAGTTTTAAAATAATATTGAGTCTCTTGTTTAGCTGTGTTGTATCTATAAAGTTTTAGAGTAGTGACAAAATAAAAGAAGTACGATAGAGAACTAACTGAGAAGAACAGATTGGCTACTTCTCTTTGATCAAAAGGCACTAATCAAGTCAAGAATGAATGAATTTTTATGAAGTGTAGATGAGGGAACTTTCTTATCATGTTGAGAATACTTGTAATTGTCTGTGTCACTTCAGTTGCAAGCAGACCAGATGAGAAGATTTGACAGTCAGAGACAAGTTCAATCTACTAAACAAGAAGTCGGTCCATCTGTTGCAGCTGTAAGTAAAATCATTAATGTCTTCAAATAAACCTTTTACAATAAACCTTATGCATATGATGTCACAGAGCAGAAAGTGCTCCCTCATTTGGAGGAAATGGGTCTATCATTGCAAGTTACACCAACAAATACAGACACCTGATTTATCAACCAATCCTATATGTTGTATTTCTACTACACGCACTTGCAAAATCTATGCGGTTCATGCACGTGTGCTTCATTGTTTTCCTCCAAACTGACGTTGGGGTGACATCAGGGCATAAATTCTATAAACATTTTATACCTGATATTGTTGTTTCTTAGTATTTCATTTTATGTGTGATAGTTCATCCATACTTATAGACAAGGTTGTAACTATATATTTAAATTATTGCTATGTGAATCTGATCCACAATGATATCTAAAGCAGTCATTAGAGAAGTAGGGGAAAAGAGGGTGGGGATGGGAGGAGGGTTGGCAGCAGTTTTCTAGATCTTCAAGCCTGTAAGATTTTTTATGAAGTTTACTTTGTATCTTATGATGTATAGTTGACAAATGGCCACCCTTAGTCCCCCGACCCATTTACTTGTCATTTCCCTACCGAAGTAACCAATATAATAGGAATATTCTTTGTTTTTATTACAGTTAACAATTATAACATCACGAAAGTAAATCCCTGGAACAATTTCCTAAAGCTTTGAAATTTAAATACAAAATGGGAAGAGTCCTTATCATGTTATTGATGTAGAGTGGGATAGAGGGAGGTATCAAGAGTCAGCTTTTTACATTGGGGATGGGGGATGAGTTTCATATTTAATCTGCAATACATCTGGACAAATTTTAAGTCACCATGTCATCCATTTTACTTTCCCACCTTTTCAGGTCCAAGCCAAATTAAAGACTGCCATACATCACATCAGTCGACTGGCACGTGAACGACAGCAGTTGATTGAACTGAGCAATAGGCTGAGGTCAGAGCTAGCTAGATGTAAAGGAAGCGATGCAAGAATTGATGGAGAACCCAGAGAGAAAAGATCCAATGTAAAGGAAGTCCATGTAGTGTCACCGAGGGAACTAGCAAAGAAAGTAGACAGTCAACTTAGTGCAGTTGAACAACTGCAGTATTCCCTCACAACAAAGGTAAGGATTAATTTAGCTGCAGATACATGTGATACTCCAGCTATGAAACTATGTGAAACTTATATGAAGAGAGATGTGGTAAGAGTGTATTTAAATATGTTTGGGGATATTTAATGTAATGGGACTGTGTCACAAAAATCAGAAAACTTCTGTTGCATTGCATGATATTGTATGCAAGAGATCACAAACAGGTAACTATTGGTACTGATTGCAAAAGGAGGCTTTCATGCACTTGATGATGTTTGCTCTCGTGCCTTTCAAAATGGCATCATGGGAATAGCAAAAGTTGTTGTCAGTGCCTTCTCTTGGGCTCTATTTTGCTGTTCCCTTTAAAGGCTTATGTCAAGTCATGTTGTACAGATCAATAGTTCTTTGCTATGTTTTTATGTGAATATCAGGTTGAATTATGGGCAAATGGGATTACTAGAGGAATTATGAGTTACCAGAATGAACATAAAGTGTGGATTGTTTTGAAAAAATTATGACTGATGGAAAGTTTTGTTGTGCTTTAAAATTGTCTCACATGAATGTCCCATCGCATGAAATAGGTAGTGTTGCTGATGTAAAGACAACCTTGGAGGTTGGATACTTTTGGCATTACAGAATTACAATGCATGATGGGAAGGACTGCACTTATTTTGCTGTGTCAACAGTGGAGTTTGTCAATAGTAATGCAGTATTAGTACATACAATCTTCCCACTATAGTCATGGTGTTTGACATCAGTTGTGGCATTAAGTCATTGGTTTGGAAGAAATTGTAGTCAATAAATAGTATTCTCTTAAACTTGGGCTGAGAAGGTCAAATGGGGTAACATTTTCAGTTGTTATAGAAAGAAATGAAAATAGGCATGCAAACGGTTTGTAAGTAGTAAGTACGCAAAAAAAAAGTCTGCTGGCACAGGAAATGCCAGCATGCATTGTCAATCTTTAACATAGAACTTGTTTACAGTATTGAATGGAAAAAGTGTAATATGAACTTTTCACAGGTGGAATGTGGCAACAGTTTGATATTAATATGGACAAAGAGATTTAAATTAGTTAATTGTACCATTCATCTTGATTTGAAAGGAGCTGCAGGTCATGCAGAAAAAACTTGTGAAGGAACAAGAAGAGGCAGAGGTCATCCAGGTCCAGTTAAGTTCATCTTCATCAACCCCATCATCCCCTCAAGAGGTCCCATCACAAGATAACTTGGAACCAACTAGAGAAACTACTGGTATGCAACAGTACAATAGGAAAAACCTGAAGGCATTACAATTTGCATAGATGAGCTTCAGTGATTACTTCATAATAAAATCAATGAAACTCTTCACAGTCATGCATACAAAAACCTACCTAACATCTTTACATCCTCACAGTGGTGCTCTTTATGAGAAGTCCTGAAGGCTGCTTCCCCATTGTAGGTGAAAACTTGAAACAACTCTGAAATAGAGTTAGACTACACATGGAGTGAATGTGATCAACTAGTCAGCCCTCATATACCTCGAGCTTCATCATGGGTCTATCATGGGTGGCTCTGTTCCCCCCAAAAAAGTCAAAAACCAAAATAGAAAGTTTTCATGATCTTAGATGAAAAGGAGAGAAGCAAAAGATTTAGATCATCCTGTGTGGCAAGCTTAAAGTAGCCATGTATTGCCTGCAAAACTTGTAGAAGAGACCTTTTCATAGGACATAGAGAAACTCTTAGTGCAGCGGTGCATGCAGACTTGGTACCCATTGCAAATAATCCCTCTAGAGTGAATCTACT
The DNA here is from genome assembly GCA_029531755.1 of Holothuria leucospilota. NCBI lineage: Eukaryota > Metazoa > Echinodermata > Holothuroidea > Aspidochirotida > Holothuriidae > Holothuria > Holothuria leucospilota. The sequence goes on from CM055968.1 coordinate 32,799,004, forward strand.
TCATTAATGTATTTCATTGAATATTTCTTATTCTCATGATGTGATTTGTTTTGGCCATGAAATTGCAGGAAGTATCCAGCCAAGTCACCTACCTCCTCAAATAGTGGAAAATTCTCCTTCAATCCAGAGTATCTCATCAGAGTCTGTGGGCCAGAGGATGACACCATTGATGATGTCATCAGTAGGAGAGGAATCCATGAGAGATATCTGGAAATTATTAGATGTCCCACCAAGTCCGTCCCCAGTACCAGGTATGGCATTTGCAAAACATTTGAAAAGATCTTCTGAGGTAAAACTTTTGTGTCATGACATTGTTAACTCAGAAGATGTAGGTTAAGTCCAATGAATCTTACAATATTGTAATTCTCAACAATATGAATCGAGGTTACACGATTTTTAAAGTGAGCTATATGATAGGGGGAGCTTTCTTTATTATCTGGGTACCAAAAAAATGAATTTATCAGTAACAACGTGTGTGATGAGTGAGAAATTTTGGGCTGTATCTGTTATGAAAAACTGCTTAAATTATTCAGGGCAGGAATTTACAGGGCCTAACAGTCACCAAGAGTTAAGCATGGTCACATATTTGGATCCACAGAAGCTCTTATGTCTTGTCTCTGGAAGAATGTCCCTTAATTCAGACTGCTTGCCAGCACTGCTGTACTTATCAGACAAACAGTCAGAATTTATGTAAAACAAATTAGAGAATTCTCAATGAGTTTATGTTATCTCTCCCATAAATTGCCATAAAAGAAGAGCTAGTTAGCTGCAAGGTTTGATTCAGATGGTGGATAGGAAGCCTGTAGCCAGTGAGTTTCACAATAGCCAGTAGGAATTGTAAGAAGCAAGATATGTGTGCCACTTGATTTTTAGGGTATTTAATGTGCATTGAGAAAGTCAGGTTTAGAAAGTTTCTTGCAGACTAGCACAGTTTTGCAACCTCTCTGGCCTCACTAGTCAGTAGAAACTGCAATCCTTTGTCAACATGTTAACCTGCAAATTACGTAGTAAAGAAGGAATATTTTTGCCCCTCATTAAGTCTCCAAAACTAAATTCCTCTGTAAGCATCATTTTACATCTTTCTCTTTCTTTGCAGGAAGTAATTATGACCATGGTAGAGCAGACAGTGTAGTCAAATTTCAAAGGCTGACCCAAGAAGACCAGGAGGAGAGAGATAGGATAGAAGTGGTTGGTAGTAGGACCGAGCTGGCAGCCAAACCTCAGAGTCAAATTAGTTTGTCGGCTAAAGCTACTGGGAGGGTCAATCAGATACCAGTCAAGCAAACGAAACCTAAAATTAGAAATTACAATATACGGGATTAAATTTGATTAAATTATTCTTTTTCTTAAAGCAGATAATTCAATTTATAAAAGATGTTACTGCTGTAATACAGGCCTTAAAACACTTTATATTTTATGATGTTGGGGATCAAGAAAGAGGCAAAAATGTGGTCTTTTTTTCAAAGGCAACAAGAAGTCAGATAGAAAGGTTTAAGTTTTCATGTACTTTGCAGAGTGTTCTTGATGAGCCTGAGATGGCTTCCTGACCTGGCTTCAAACTAAAGTAAGTAACTAGAGAGTCATTCCTAACAGATTTAACCAGATCATATGAACCAGACATCAACTCCAGATTAGACTTTTTCCTTTTTCCCACATCCCTACTTTAGTAGCTTAGGGTTTGGTCTAGGTATTTAGATGTAAAGACTAAAAATGAGCCAATTAAACTGAGGAGACAAAAACAGTACACATAACAATCTTGCGTTTTCAGTTAAATAATGTGAAAATAGCCTTGATTATGCTGTAGGGCAGCTGATGTGCATTGTCTTGTAAGGTATTTTCTGATTGGCTGATGGTATTGTATTGCACCGATTGTATCCTTTGTTAAGGTTAGGAATTAGTTAGGGATTAGGGTTAGCATAAGCCAGTCATAAAACTTCTTCCGAGACAGTGCGCATCGGCCCTTTTAGGGTGGTTGTGCTAGGAAACTCTGTGGCATCTGATTGGCTATAGAAAGCTCTAGTCAAAGTAGATTTGGTGTGAGCTAAGAATCTCTACAATATTCTCTCCTTCATAAATATCTACTATAGTACTGGTATCACCTTTCATCTGGCTGGATCAGATGAATTCAGGTAATAACTTGCAATGTTAATAATATCCTTCTGTACATAGTCCCTTTTGGAAATATATGTGACATAGAAATTTAGAGGAATATGGTTGTGTTGTTTCTTTTTTTCCCTTAAGTTTAATGTGCTAAAGTATTAAAATTCTGTTTGTCAAGCCATTTGCCAAGCTATCCCTTGGTTTCTCATTCTGTTGTATCATATTTTGCTTGATTTTGGTCTGTGAAGTGAAGTCTGTCTCTTGTCATGTACAAAGACCCTTTTTTAAGCCTTAAAAACATTCTAAGGTGTGATAGCATACACCATGAGAATCCAACCAAAGAAAGAGGATAATTGTGGGGTATTCACCATTTTCTCTACAAACGTATCAAAAGTAGAAAGGTACACAATACTGTGTAGAGTAAAACTGACTTGTAACATTTGAGGGAGAGAAAAGGGAAGAAAAAAATACTAAAACATGAATTGTTAAGTTTTAACATCTAGTTTATTGCTAGAATCCTTAAGTGATTCAAGCGAAAATGCAGACTAGTCATTCTATGTGATTTTACTGAGATTACTACGCAATTAACAAAAAAGTTAAGCAGGTGAAGACTACACACTTAAAAATAACGTTAAAAAGAGCAAGCTGAAGGTTTTAACCAAAAAATTATTTTTCATATGTGAAAGAGGAACTAAATCTACGTAAGCTGGTGAAACTTCCATACAAACAGGACATGTAGTACTCGAGATATCAGCAAATGAAGTTACTACATTTGTGTCCCAAAGTGTGCTTGAGGCAAGCAGAACTCCCTCGCCTTGATAAGAAATGCTTTGTTTCCTTTGTTTTTTCAGTCTCTTGTGTTGACCTTGAAGTCACTAAGCATAGAAGCTCCACATGGGAAATTTGAAGTTTGTAAAATCCTCATGCCTCTCATGCATTCACATTCCGATAACATGAGATTATGTAGGAGAAAACTGGTTGTAATGTTTAAAGAAAAACAGAAGATATAAAGTACCTAGATAGGTCAAATCAAATTTTAGTCGGCACATATCTGGACCATAGCCATTGCACAGCTGTTCAGGGACTGAATGGAAATGGTTGATATAAGGAAGCTTATTAATACATGCATAGGCTTATCAGTGGTGTTTATAATTGTAATCACAGCTATGGAAAATTTTACGAGGGTATATACTCAAAATGAAGGGGGTGGCTTGGGTGTATTTTGCAGAATACCCCCCCAGTCACCATGGGCATCAATCCTGGGGGGACACGTTCCCCCCCCCCCCACATTTTGGAAATACACCCATTGACTTAAGATTTTTACACAGTAAATTTTTGACAGAAGTCCCCACACTCGAGTAAAGATTGACGCCCATGCCAGTCACCGAAGAGCATATATTTGCCCCAGACCTGTGCGAAGCCAGGTTAGCATGCTCACACAAGTGCTCTCAGAGCGGAGGCAAAATCTTCCTGTTTTCACATTGTACACAGGTATCTCCCCATATTCTTTTCTTGGTCATTTTGTAAGCCGAAACTTCCATTCAAATGGAATAAATATCTTCGTTTCTTTCTTGTACAAGCCATATAATATTTTCTGACTTTACTGACACAGCTCATTACGAAAATTTCAAGTACAGTTTGCCTCACTTTCACCAGCCTAAAAATGACAGATTGGGCACTACATCACTGGTCCAGTTCCACCGTGACTACATCATGTCGTGGGGGTGGACTGGAATTAACATTTGTGATATTATACACAAAGAAGGGCGAAAATTCCGTTCAAATGAAAAGGTTTTCTATAAGTTTTCAAAAACATGCAAATTTCTACGCTTTTGCTGGTATCTACGCGACATAACTACAACAAACTTAAAAGATCGAAAATTCCAAGAAGGTAAATATAAGAACGACAAGCATGGTCACTCCTTGTTTGCAAGATTCTCCAACACAGGCCTACTTGGTGGTCTATTTCCAAGACTGTTTTCTCCCATCATCTTGACTCCCCGTGCATTCTCCTTGCCACGGGGGGTTTTTTGCTTCTTCGAAGAGAACGTTGGATTATCATCTTCAACTTCCACGTCAACACTTCTACTGGTGAAAGCATAACAGAGAGAGGGAGAGTAAAAATCTTCGTAAAAGAGAAGCCTGAGATGTTAATTCATACTATCGCCATAGGCGTACGGGGGTCCATATTTCGGGGGGGGGGGGTCAGGGATAATTTTTGCACGAATTTAGAATTTTGGACCTAGTTGCCCGAATTTTGATACGCTGTGTCGGTTGCAAAAGGGCATAATTTATTTTCTTGACTGTCTCATTTGCCCGAATGGATCCACTATGTTTGCTCGAGTTGGGACGGCATATGCCCCTGCCGCCACCTCGTACGCTTATGACTATCGCAAACGAGAGTTTCCTGCTAACGTCTGGCAAACTTGTCCATTTTTTAGGAGTGGCTTTTGAATTGCCAAGATTTATCAGAGAGAAGTGTATGGTAAGGCCTTTTTAGGAAAAATAAAGAATTTTTGTACCCCAGCACCCAAATGACGATGGCTGTTGGAGGGGCTTATGGCACGAAAGTTAAATTACATAGCTGTGGCCGAGTGGATAAAGGCGGTGGCATTTAGTGAAGCGGTGAAGCTTGGCATTTGGGAGGTTCGGGGTTCGATCCCCGGCCGGGTCAAAGTAAGGTGGGTTTTTCATCCAAGAGCTTAGTCTACGGTTTCCCATCTGAACTGGCCTTTCAAAAGAAACCAAATTTGACATAAGTTGTTAAGTTGGTTAGCCACCCGACGTGAAGTTGTTATTCATATGCCATAGACTTCTCCCGCTTCCGTGGTCGCTTAGCGTCCTAAAACAATTGCCCTTCAAGGTCTGAATTATTATTAAGTGGATTTTGGGGCTCGGTCTATGGAATGTATTGAGGCAAACATCAAAACACTAATGTTAAAAAATTTACTCAATAATGGGTGAAGCAAATCCATTATGAAAGCATTGCTGATAATAATGAGGATATGGAGTAATTGTAAGTCTTATTTACTTAAAATATGAAACTTAAGAAAATAAACTTTTATTGCTTGGAAAACGTGCAGTCAGTGCCGTCCCATTTGACGACAGTTTAATCATATTAGCCCAGAATTCGTAAGTACCCCAGAACGCCTAGTGCATTACCTCTGACACCCATCATTACCAGCCCGCGTGAATTGCACGTCATCGGGTGACTCACTGACTCTCACAAGGCCAATCTCCAAGCAGGGAGCTGCCTTTAGTGGCAGTTCCCTGCTCCAATGATGTAGACAATTTTAGCTCTCGGTGACCTTTGGCCAATACGTTGCCATGACGAACCACTCTTCCCTCAAAAAGGTCCTAAATTTAATACTGACTGTCTTCCCAGAGTTATTGATCCCTGTATGCCTGTGTGTGCGGGTAAAAACTTAAATCACTTGGAAAATTCAGGGTGGCTAGATTATTTTCAAAGCAAGATAAATACACCATATGAATATTTTCATAAACTCTTCATACAGCCTTTGCTGTGGGTAGACTGAAGTTGAAGTCCTGAAAACTGGGACAATGGCACGATTGGAAATAAGTTTAGAATGTACAATTTAACTTTAAAGAGCTACTTTTCAACTCCCTTTTAATTAACCTAGACCAGCTTTTTTCTTGGGCCCATCGATCACAATAAAGTATGTAGTAGGCTTACGTTCTTTTCAGCTTTGTCCTTCTACGATAAACATCGTGTAATTTCTTGCTTTGTCTGCAGGGAGAGAAGAGTGGTAAACACGATTGCTTTTATTATGTCAAAAATGAAAGAAATGTACATTGCATACACAGAACAATGTTACAAACTTCTTGTGCTAGTTAACTGTCATAAATACGACTACGAGTATGGTGTCTGTGATGGCATGTAGCAGATAGTTTGATCATGGATATCAATATGCAAAACAGGGGTGGCGCCAGGACAGGACATGAACGTCAACAGGTGGGCCTGGGTGACAGGTAGATATGTCTCCCCACTCTGAAAGTGGAAGAGTTATCACATTTTGGTCCCCACTTTTCCAGAACCACACAAACGCATTGTTTTTATGTCGACTGGGGCACGAGGACTCACTGTCATTGTTGTCAGTCAATTACTGAGGGGACAAAAAGTTGAGCAAAATGTTCTCAAAACTCCATTTTTGCGACGCGCTTCGAGAGCATCTATTTTTGTGAACTTTGTGAAGCAATGTCATACTGGGAAATAGATTTCAGAGTTAACGTTTCACTACGTCAATTTTCAACAGCTTTGGGACCACTGCGGCCGCGAGTCCTCGCCGTTAAATACAATTTCCACATCTTCTATCTTTTAGTCCAATTTTATGTTGGGAAATTAGTAGGATTGCCATTTTTGTTGCCTTTTTTAACGCACATCCACCTTAACTTATGAGGGTACAGTATAATATAGCTCCATCTCATACTTGAATGTTCGTTTATTCTAGATAAAGCCGGGCGCATTCAATACATATGCTAGGAACTTTTCTTTCCTGAATCCTCGCGGAGCCAAGCACCATACTAGGATCATAAAGTGGTGACACCTCCATAAGGAGTACTTGCACGAAAATCTCTTTTACACTTTTAATCAGAATTCTTCTCGTGCGCACTTGGGTGGTCTGAGCGGGACAAACCACCCTTCTTATATATTGCTGAAGAAACTGGAAAAAATTATATTTGTCATAATTATTATTTTAAACCACCCACAAACTAATGAATTACAAACAAATGGGTCTTTTTTTCTAAATTACACCAGAGAGGCCTGGATCCGCTGCTGTAGATGCACCTTCGATGCTGTAATATGAGGGATCCTCTCAGTGGGCCGTATACCTGGAGACAGTTTAACGCTTCATTCTAATGGCCAACCTTTTTTAAATACCCCAAAACCTCCGAGGGCTTCGCCCCCGACCCTCACGGGGTTGTTGTCCCTGGACCTCACAAGGAGCCATTCAGTATCATACCTTCTTTTGCTCTCTGCAGGGTCCCTTGTTTCCATGTCAGTAATCAAGGCAACCTCGGTAAGCACAGAGCATATTATATCGGTTTTGGATTACAGTAGGTTCTGCATGAACTTCCCCACCTAGTGGTCACTCTTTCTTTGCGCTAGATAGTATCTCCCTTAACCATGACCGCCGGGACATGCATGATGAAGCAGGGGCGGACTGACAATGAACTGGGCCCCCGGGGAAAATGGGTATGGGGCCCTCTTCCTTCCCAACCTGAATCAACTTTCCCTCACTGACACGACTTACAATGGCCACAACCTATCGCACATAGGTTACATGGGCGGCTCTAAGAAATTTTGTTTGGGGGGGGCAAACTCATATCCGTATTCAGGGAGGTTCGGAAACCCCCTCCCGCGATATTAATGGTCAGCTCCGGATAGTACAATAGAATCAGTGGTAGTATGCATAGGCGTAGGGGACCAAGTTGATGGGGGGGGGGGGAGGGCTGTAACGATCTGCCCGAAAAATAGAAATAAAAATTTCCGCGCGCTCTGCGCGCGTTCAAAATGTTAATGTACATATCATATAGGCATGGCATGCATCTGTTATCACACCGCATGCCAATTACATACAATAATTTGCCACGTTACTACCTATTCCATATTGGTCATAATTCTGGGAGAAGTCGTTACAATAATGATGGCAATAATCAGTGGTGTAGCCAAGATTTCTCTCATGGGGGTGGAGCAGGCACTTTGTCGTGTGATCGCCGGCCTGGGGAGGGGTGTCCCCCTCCCCTTGGAAAATGTTTGAAAATTTAGGTGTCCTTACATGCAATCTGGTGCCATATATGCTACCTTTGAAGTAAAATTTTGTGTTTCCAGGGGCGGATCCAAGGGGGGGTTGTAGGGGTTTAAACCCCCCCTTTGATTTTCGAGGATTTTTTCATTTTGTATAATATATTGGTTATTTTCCCCGGTAAGTTTTGAAGGTTATTTTCAGTTACAACAATGCAATTAACATGCCTTAATTATAAGTTTGCTGACAGCGTATTTTTCCTTCTATCGTCCCGATTCTCTCTCATTCAAAATCCTTATAGAGTCAGTGAGTCCTTCAAGAGGAGGTTCAGCTCTAATCTTGGTTCCCATATGCAATGAAATCGCATCCAGTAGTGCCTAACTCTCTTTTGAAAATGGGAACGCGACTCCAGCTTTTCGCTTGTACTCTCGCTGAAAAATTCAAATATTGTGTTGTCTGAAAGTGGTTGTCGTTGAATTGGAATCATTTAATATAATCAGAAATCGATAAGGCTGATCATACTTTGGACATCCCTTGGATGTAAAGACATTCAGTTGGAACATATATCTAAAGAAATTACCATTGTTCTGGAAGGTATTACAATCCAAAATTCGCTTATATACTGAATCCCTTTCATTTGTTTCACAAGATATGTTCCTTTTCTATCCAAGAGCACGTTATGACCAAGATCACGTTTAAACACTATTCCATGCAAAAGTTTGTTAGATGGGATTTTACGACACACCAACACGATTGTGGTATATACGTAGTGTCACCTAGAGAAGAAAATGGTGCAATGTTGCGGTACAATTAGGTAAAAAAAGTTGGGGTACAGTTCAAATTCCTCTGAAATGTTCAGGCAAATGCGAGAGTCGTGTCAAAAGTTTCTATACAGTTTGCTTTCCTTGAGAAAGCCCAGAATAAGGGAAGAATCTGTCTGCTCAAATAGTTTTCAGATCTGGCACAGCATAGTACTTTTGGCGAACATGGGAGTATTCACAACAGCCAACGAGAATGTGACTGACAAAAGAAAAAATTAAAGGGGTAAAATTCAACAAAACATCTAGGTAAATCCAGGAGACATTTCAAATATTTCTATACATGCCACTTTCCTTCAAAAAGCCCAGAATGAGAGTAGGGTCTGTGCGCTCAAAAATGTCTCCATACAAAAGAGTGGGTGTTTGCCTAGAGTTTCTTGCACATGGGAAGTGCCAGTGACCTGTAGGCGGTATTTCAGCATATTTTCCTACGTGCTTCTAGACGACATGGTTGTATATACAGCAAGGGAGGGTATCAAAGAAACGTAACGTTTCCATGGAAATGACAAACATACAAAATATGAAACATGAAGATGGCCTAAGTATAGATTGTAAGGTCTGAGAAGGGTCAATTTTTCTTGGTTCACGCCGCGCAGTGATGGCGCCAGGTGGGGGACAGGGGGGCCATGGCCCCCGTCGGGGAATGTTTACCCTTTTTTTACAGTCGGGGAGTCTTAGTCGATACGGTAAAGTGTGTAGTCCCCTACGACGACAAGTCGCCCCGACGGTTTACCTGTTTTTTGCTCTCAAGAGGACAATTTCCCAAAATTTTCGGCGTGCTAGGCGCGCGGTAGAGTCACTCCAGTTTCTTCAGTACTTCCATTCTACATTGCTAGATAGCACAAGACCTGTAAAACTTAACAAACTTAAGAGTTCGTAAATTCCATCCCATATCGCAAAGTCTACTTGCTGTTGTCTTGTGTGTGTCATGCGGTACGGTCAGTTGGTGAGCGACTCAAGGAGAAAAATTTGGGTATTTCATAGGGTCGTCCAGGTGGTTTCGATAAAATGTATGTTATCCCTGATATGGTCTACAACCCCTACAGTTTTTTTTCTTTTTGTTCTTAATGATTACATATATTGTTTGTGTAAAACAAAAAAAAAACAAAAAAAATTCTCGGGCTTCGCGCGCTTTGCAATTTTACGTTTCCGATTCAAAAGTACACTATCAGTGCGCAACTCGGCTCATGAAGTATTAAGTGATATTATACAAAATATGCGCTGCAATGACTTGGGATATTTAGGCTCCTTCATATCCCCTCCTTACCACCCCCTCGACATAGGGGCTGTCGGAACTTCGGGTCACTGCATGATCCGGCCTCCTGTCGGGAAAATGCTGTCGCTACCGACCTGGTCGGTTTACTTATTTTGGCTTCAAAAAGGGTCATTTCTGCGATAGAATCCAAAATTTTCGGTCCACTTTGCCCACTCTGCTCTTCCTCAGTTCCGTTACTAATAGCTAAATATAGTACAAACCCTTTCCACCTTTCCAAGTAACTTAATATAAGTAGAATACATGGATTTATGTAAATGTCGGTCATTTCATCTTATATTGCTAAACCTAGTTAATGTTCTCTTGTGTCTGTCGTGAGGTACTGCTAGTGACTCGAGGAGGGAAGTTCAGCGTAGGTTATGCCCGATATGGCCCAACTGCCTTGACAATTGACCTATATAAAGTGGCGTAGGAACCGGGGGGCCAAGGGGGCTATGGACCCCCAATGTGTTTTATGGGGGGCCAAATGTCATTTTGCCCCCCCCCCCCCAATAATTGCGACAGTTTACAGTTTCGTTTTACCTACTTTTGCTCTTAAGAGGACAATTTCTCTAATAAAAACCTAAAATTTTCAGCGCGCTACGCGCGCAAGAGAGGTAGTCTGGTTTCTTCAATAGTTTCATTCTACATCACTAGATAGCGCAAGTCCTTTCCCCCTTACCATAACACGTAGGAAAAGTACACAGTTTATGTAGAGGTCGTAAATTTCATCCCATATTGCGAAGCCTAGCAACTGTTCTCTTGTGTGTTATGCGGTATGGCCAGTTGGTGAAGGACTCACCGAGCAATATTTGGCTATTTCATCGGATAGTCAAGGTAGTTTCGATACAATGCATATTATCTCCTATACGGTCTAGAACCCCTACAGCTTTTCTTTCTTATTGTTTTTCATAATTACATAGGCCTATGGTTTTTGTGAAAAATGACCCGAAAAATTTTCGCGCGCTTCGCGCGCTTTGCATTTTTACAGTTTAGATTCTGGAAAAAACATTTAATCAACTCGGAACTTAGCTTCTCTAGTATATACAAATTTTATGCAATATATGACCAGAATGAAATGGAGGCTAGTACACAGGCTTTCTTCAAATCCCATCTCACCAGTACTCGACGGCATTGGGGCTGTCGGAGTTTCGGGTTGTTGGCCGTTCGCCGGGCAAATCGTGGGGCTACCTCTACTCAACTTAATAATAAGTTAACAGACTCTGGCTGTAGAAAATCTCAGTTCCAACTAATCCACTGAAATCCATGGGGGATAACTCAACGCTGAACAATTCTGAATGAAGTCGGATAGATTGTAACAGACTTAAAGTGTTAAATTCAAATCAAATTTACAAAATTTGCACAACAAGGACACATCTTGATGGCTTCAGAAATCCTGGCAAGCGCCACTTCCGGTGATTTGGGATGTATTAAAATCTCAGATTTTCTCGGTACGCTTCGTCCACGCAAACCTATGACGGCGCTTTGCTTAGATAGTAAATGGGGTTCAAACTTCCAATCCTCGGACCCTAAGTTTAGGCCAGCTCAACTAATCTGTCCTCACAGAAATGTATCTTATAAAAAAAAATCAAATCAAACTTTACATTTTTTCACAAAAATTGCACATCTTAATAGCTGCTATCAAGCCGGACAAGTGCCATTTCCGGCGATCTGGGACGTATTCAAATCTAAAATTTTCTTGGTACGCTCCGCGCCAACCTATGGTGGCGCTCCGCTTAGATAGTAAACGGGAGTCACCCCCACAAAATCTCCAGTCCTCCAGAGCCTCCCAAACAAAAAATCACTCCTGCATGGTGTTGTTCTTGTTTCCTTTTGCTTTGAATATTTTTATTTTGCTCAAATTAAAATCGGAAGAATCACATTGAGCAAATGTGTTTTAGTGTGGGAAGGGGATTCAAGGTCGAGAAGTCACATCTGGTCTGGCCCCCCAAATGTCAAACATCTTCCTACGCCGCTGATATATATGCTTCAAATAAGTACAGATTCCTTTTATTGTAGGCCTATCCAAAAAAATTTCGCGCGCTTCGCGCGCTTTGAAATTTCACAGTTTAGATTCTAGGGAAAACGATAAATCAAGGCGGAAATATATTTCTCTAGTATATACAAATATTATGAAATATATGCCCCGCAATATCATAATCTAGTACACAAGTTTCCTTCAAATCCCTCCTCACCAGTTCCTCGACGACATCATGGCTGTCAGGGCTTCGGGTCTCTGGCCCGCCGTCGGGGAGTCTGCTCCCCCGTCGGGCAAATCCTGGCGCCTCCCCTGACGCCGCGCCAAACGATGGTCGCGCTCCGCTTAGATAACGAGACAACCAAAAATACCATGCATGCGATTAAGCCTACTAGTTGAATTTTAAGGCCCCAATACCAAAATACTTTCAGAAGATTTCAAAAAGAGAAACCAAATTTTCTTTATTGAGCACAAGCGAGCAACTTTCAGTGCACAAGCGAGCAACTTTCAGTGAGTCACAGACCGCGTGTTTGGTCTAGCGGTAGAGCATCCGCCTCTCACGCGGAAGGCCCGGGTTCGATTCCCAGGTCGAGTCATACCAAAGACTCTAAAAATGGAACCTACTGCCGTTGTGCGTGATGCTCCGCATAAACAATGGAGTAGGGAAAACAAGCCAGTGAGCCACAGCTGGAAAAAAGGCCGTGGTCGTCTCGACTTGAACCAATAGGTTGGAAACTGGGACGTAAAACTCCATCTAACTAACTAACTAACTTCAGTGAGTCACTGTGAGTGCCTAGAGAGAGCACAACAAATGACTGAATGTTCCGAACTCCTGACGCCCAAGATCGTTATCGGGCTGTATAGCATGCATCTCTCACAAGAAGGAAGACAACTTTTTGACAGGACATTTATCATAAAATTTCTGACACAGGGAATTTCAATGAAAACTTGTTTTTATACGTGATCAAAGAGCCTAGGAAACGCGTGGGAAATGCCATTTCCTGCAATCTGCGGGTCTTCTGGACCAAAAATTTTCTCTGTACGCTTCGCGCCAACTTATGGTGGCGCTCCGCTTAGATAGTAAGTATAATCCCCAAACCCCCCCTTTAGTCAAAACCTGCATCCGCCCCTGGTTTCATTTTAGGTACTAAAAAAATCGGCGTCAGTGACGGGGACATGGCCTAATGGCTTCTCAAATACACCACTGATAATCATAATATATAAGTTTAACCATGAAAAAACACACTGGTGAATTAATACCGAATATATAGGTGATGGTGCAATCCAAAACAGAACTATATTTTAAAGCGGCACATTGAGTTGGTTCATGAAATTCACCAAATTTTGCCAAACCTGTTAATTTTTCTTCACATACTAATGGCAAATGGTCAAACTTAAACAATCCCCACATTTTGCATAAAAATAAATGTTTCATAAGTGAGTAATAAACAAATCAATTCGGTTTTCAAAAATTCGTGACCAGACACTTTTTCAAATTATGCACACAACCGTTACAAGCCAGGATACCAAAAACTCCAAAATTTTAACTATATGCGCAACTATTGGATGTGAAACTTGACTACTTATGCTAATAATAATCATTGTCATGTGGTAGTACCCTTTAACACCCTCGTTAAGTTATCAATTTCAACTCAATATGCCCCTTTAATTACCAAGGAAGTTATTTATAGTATAGATTTCCGTTAAGCTACATTATTGCATTATTTTTCTTTCAGTAGGTGCCCGAAAAATTCTCAGAATGTTGCCCGAATTTTCACAAAAATATTTTGTTGGGGGAGCTGCAGCCCCCAGCCCCCAGCCCCCCGCCTCCTACGCCTATGGGAGTATGGTCATTATTATATATTACAGCTATGCCCGATGTAGTTTTCAAAAGCTCATCAAAAACCATTTCAGGCAGTTAGTCATGAGCTGACTACTTTAAAAATAAATGCAACCATATCAACCGATCGCTACCGTACCAGGGCCTTTTTTAACGAATTTGTACTGGGGGGCTATTTCACAAAAGGGACCATCTGACACGAAGTTACTAACTAAGTGGAGCGCCACCATCAGTTGGCGCGTAGCGTATTGAATTTTGGGGGGATCGACAGACACCCCAGATTGCAGGAAATGGCACTTCCATACCTTTATGGGGCTACCATTCTTTAATGTCAGATGTTGATCATTTATTATCATCATTATGTGTTTTATATGTATGACAAGAAAGGACCTACTGGGGGGGGGGGGGCAAAATGGACTGAGTGGGTGGGCTGAGTAGGGGACTGGGTGGGCCACGGCCCACCCAGTATGTATGTTAAAAAAGGCCCTGTACCGTACTACCATAGGGGTGGAGAAAGAGGCAGGTGAAATGGGCAAAGCGGCTTGATCCATTTGTATAAAATGAACCCCACCTTTAAATATTTTATTGTTTCTTTCATTGTGTCACAATATGTTTCAGCTTTGCCAAGAAGCCATAAAATGTTGGTTTTCTGGATTGTTTTCTTAAACTAAAGAAAATTTCGAGCATGAAGACACTGGATAGCACTAGTATGTTGGATCTCAGTACCGTTCCGAAACGAATTTTTTTAAAGGGGGAGGGGAATTCCCCTAACTCAGAACGACGTCTCATCCTATATACAAATAGCTAGGCCACTAGTCAAAAGTCTCATCACACTGAGCTTAGATTGACTGTTTGGTGTGTTTATTTTAAATCAATTGAAACGGTATATACTTTAGCACAGAGGTGGAGAACCTTTTGCTTATATCATGCCATTTGACAGTCATAAGACCACTCGTGGGCCAACGGCGCTGTCAATTTGGTCAAGGGAAGGGAAACCTCTCCTTCTATGGGAAACACAACACTTTCAGACTAGTCATGCCCGTTACAACTTTTTGTAGACAGATACCTATGCTAATCTGGCCAGGTGACACCCTGGCAAAACTGCTTTTAGTCGTGGATAATCAACACAGCTAATGGGTTGTGTATCTAATGAACCCGACAGCTCTGAAGTGTCTGCCAAACTATGGGCATTTAACTCCAGCATATTACCGTTACACTCTGTAAATGACATTATGATGCCTAAGCTAATCAGATTGCAAATATCACAGCGTGATCATTTGTTTTGATTACCTTAGCTCGCACTAACGGCAGGTCCATTTGTGATGTCTGAAGTATATATAGTAGCAAACAAGCAACTGAGAAAACGCGCGCGAAGCGCGCCGAGAAAATGTCGTTTTGAAAGCACTTTGTTATATGTTTAACCTTCGCATTGCATTGAAAAGTTATTCACTTCTTTAATTTTAAGCCCACTCAAGGAAGAGGCCCTAACCCATCTCGAATTACATGTTTTTATTATTATTATTTTTATTTTTGAAAATTGAAGACCATGCTTTGCAAACTTTTGGGGGGCAAGTGCCCCCCCGTGCCCCTATGGCGAGCCGCTAATGATAGGTTACCAACTCAATACCAGTCTTCACATTAACAAAGCTCACCTCAGGCGCGTAGCCAGAAATTTGTCAAGGGGGGGGGGCGAAGTGGTAGACTTTGCGAGGGAGAGAAGCGACCGAGCTCGAGCGCACTTGCGCGTGAGCGGGAGGGTGTGGGAGGGGTGTCCCCTACCATGGTGAGAAGCTTTTGTGTTTTTTAATGTGAAAATATGTGATTTGGTGCATACTTTAAACTGTATTTTGTATGCGTAAGGAGATATATTATTATGTATTTTATGAAATATTTTGTAGGAATAACCATATAGAAATCAAATACACACATTGCTGGCAAATAATTTGTCATTTTACAAGTATGCAGAATCACATAACAGCTTCAAAAGGTGTTGCTTTTGTACATAGGCCTACCACTAGATACCATGTGTTCCTGATATGTTAGGCCTACAATTAGTCCTCTTACGGTATCTGTAGAGTAGGCAAGTATGCTGCCAGTGCTCCGCGCCAACCCATGGGTTGGCGGGGAGCTCGAGAAAATTTTGGTCCAAAATGCCTCCCAGATCGCTGGAAATGGCACTTCCCAGGCCTATTTACCGCATATAAATAGGGGAAACACTAGTAATATTGTAAAAAAAAAACATGAAAAATACCAAAATTTTGCTCAAGGGGGCCTCCCCCCTTCCCCTTGGCTACGCGCCTGGCTTACCTTTCAAAAAAGTCTACTGTTTAATTAAAGTTAACAGATCATGTTATGTTTAAATACAATTATTATAATAATATGATTTAAATAAAACATAATACACATTTATTATACATTTTCCGATTTTCATTAAACTTTCCGAATGACAGTGTGGGCCCTTTTATCTGTGTGGGCCCTCGGGCCAGTGGCGTAGCTAGAGGAGGCGGTCGCCCCCCCCCCACAAAGCCTCCGAAGGCCTCTGTCGGAAATTTCTAGTCTCTGTCGGAAATAAATAAAAACAATTCATTTGAAACACTTACAACACTTCTTATGTTTTTAAGCATAATAACACATCGATATGTCAACGTGAAAATCAAAAGTCGGTCTCAAAATTGCCCGGAAAGTAAAAAAAAAAAAAGGTCCATTTCGAATCGTACAACTATCAAGATAATAATCTGTCGGAACTTTTTTGCTTTTGCTCCCCACGAAAAATACCTAGCTGCGCCACTGCCTCGGGCAGTGCCCAGTTGCCCGATTATGTCCATCGATCCTCTTTTCAATTTAAGTAACATAGCTAGCTCGCTCGTCGACGATTTCTCCGTACCACGGTTGGATCATCCCACGTTGGTAATAATATAACCAAAGTTATATAGCGTCAATCTGTGTCATGTGTGGGCACGTCCGTTTATGGACAGGGCGTTCGAAAATAGACACTGTGTAATGGTCCTTTCTTGAAGTACCCCCTCACTAACTTTGGTTTTCTCCACTCCAAATCATTGGTGGATAATGGTAAGGAGAAATCGTATCTTGATTTCTCCTTTCCATGTTTACCGAAAGAAAGGGGTAGGAAAACTGGCATGTCAGATTTCACACTACCGCGATGTTCTCGGCTTCCGTATCACACAGTGAAAAAGACGAAATAGAAAGTTTTATCCACTTTAGGCCTACTTCATGTTTTCTGCGATTTTTTAAACAAAAGGTTGGAGTCATGGTAACACCAATATACTTGAAATGTAAGAGGAGATGAGATTCTGCTCTCGTGGAACAATGTAATAGTAGCAATGTTGGGTGTAACCAATTTAATACTAAACGAGGGCGCTATTTACAGGAAGGTGACACCCGGATTTGCCCGACTGGGGAGAGGGCAGGTCCCCGAAGGGGGGCGACCCGAAGCCTGGACATATAGGTAACAGGTTATGGGAACAATGTAGACGGGGGATTTGAGGACGGGAAGTTGTAAGAGGACTTTTGTAATATGCCATTCCATTGCAGGGTATATTTTCACATAATATCCTATAGTACTTGATGTGTGTAGTTGCGTGCTGAATTAGTGCTTTCCAGGAAATTTGAGTTGTGAAATTGCATAGCGCGCGGAGCGCGTGAAAATGTTTGGGGACCCACTACATAATTTTACCTATTTAAAGCAAAACAGATCAACTGTAGGGTCTGTTGCCCTTAATCGTGAATAACCTACATTGTATTGTATCACCCCTGCGGTACCCAGTTAAATAGCTTGGTAATGTGGAAAGCGTTTGTACTATTTAGCTATATGGAAAGGTACCATGGAAGAAACAGTCGGAAACAACCAAAACTAAAGCGTGCGAAGGTGGCCGAAAATTTAAGGTGTCCTTAGAGAAGCTGCCGAGTTGAGAGCTAAAAGGGGTAAATCGTGGGGAAGACTGGTCGTCGTTGGGACTGTACTACAAAGCTTTTAGTACAGAGGCTCCTCGACGAAATTAGAAAATTCCTCGAAATGAGGCCAGTCTTCCCCAACGGGGAGCCATGCCCCCTCTGGCCCACACCTGGCGTCACCTCGTTTACAGCTGATCCCATTTAGCTTACTCCATAGTCAACGACCTGTGACCGAATTCCAGTCTTGATTCTTTTAAGAGGCATTCATCGTGATCCATGCAATACGTCAATGGAATTCTTTAAGTTTACAGGGTCGTTTAACTACTGCAGCTTGTGACTTGCGTTGCTGACAAGTCATTTTGGCATGTCCAAGTCAAGGCACAAAGTCAATGCTAGTATTTGCAAGTCAAGTCCTAAGTCTTAAAAATCAGTGGCTCGAGTCCAAGTCGCATGACTTGACTTTACAACTCTGCGTTTTGAAGGTTGAGGACAAAATTTACACTTTACACTCCTACACTATTTTTCGCGTTACATCAACAATTACCACACTTTTAGACTGGCTTTGCCTTTGACGGTAATGATCTTGAGAGCAAATTTCTTCCTATACGCTAAAATTGCGGTATGCCTACAACGTCAACTTTCGTAACTCATGTGGGAAATATGTTCAAAAGATGTGACTTACTTTTCAATTTTTTTGAGATTATTTCTGGCGGTTTTAACATCATCTTGGTCGAGCTTCAGCTCCAGGTCGTCAATTTTATTTCCATCTTCCTCCCCCGTCATGCTAGATAGCAGTAGGTGTCCTAGTGAACCGTCTTTTATAGCCGCCTCCAACTTCACTAAGCTCTCTTCATTCACATCAAATAGAAGGTAGGTCATGTCGCTCTCTTTCACGATTCTTTGCAAAACGAAGCCTTTCTTCTTCATCTTATTGTGAAACTCAAACTTATTAGTTTCAGGTTTCGACATTATTTCCTGAAACAAATTATAGGCTGAGTAGTTGACGTCTGCAGTAATTTCAGCAGACACCCGTACAACGTCACCTGTAAAAAATGCAAGTTTGATTGTTCATTGCTGATGCACAAGCGGAATTTGGAATGTACCAGTATGTCTGCAAAGGATGCAGTTAAAGGTACATTGTGCCTCCCCCACCCTCGTTACCAGTGGCGTAGCTAGACTTTTTCCAGGGGGGCAAGCACCTAAATTTTCCGATTTTTTCAAAGACTGCATAAGGGTACGTTCTGCATTCTGCAATGTAGGTTACAAACATACGACTTACTGTAAATGTAACACATACCAGACACATAAGTGTTGTTCACTGATAGTGTTCTTTTGAAACTGAATCGTGAAATTGCAAAGCGCGCGAAAATTTTTGGTAGGCTTACACAAAAAATTATATGTAATCATTAAGAACGAAAAGGAAAAAAAGAAAAATTGTAAGGGTTGTAGACCGTATCGGGGATAACATACACTGTAGGCCTATCATACTGTCATACAGGGCTGTAAACTTTTAGTGAATGGTGAGAGTGAGATTCGCTGGGAGACTACTGACGCGGAGCACGACCATCGTTTCGCGCGGAGCGTCCCGCCAGGGGGACTTTTCGCCAGAAATACCCTGGATTGCATGAAATGACACTTCCGTGCCTCGTTACTGCATGCCCAGAATTGCCAGTTTTCTGATGTTTCATGTTCCTGGAAAATTTTAAGGAGACATTTTGTTCACGTTTAAAATAGGCCTTCGAAAAATTGGAAATTCTGAGGCCTACCGGCATGTATTACTGTATAATGCACTACTGTCAGCTTACTGCAGACTATGATTAGTTGGACGAGAAGGAACTCGGGTCGTGTGATAACTGGCGTTTTACCGACACCGGACGCATGGTTTGCGTTGTAAGTGGAATTTTTTACACCATACTAAGATATTGCGGAACTGATGCTTCATCGTGAGAGCGTGAGATTACGTGCTCCACACGCTGAATGCGTGAGAGGTGACAGTCCTGTGTTATAGTATAGAACCACCTGGACTACCCGATGAAATAGCCAAAATTTGCTTCGTAAGTCGCTCACCAACTGATCGTAAAGCATGACACACACAAGAGAACAGCAACTGGGCTTTCAGTTGGCTTGCGATATGGGATGAAATTTACGACGTGTACATAAACGGTGTACTCTGCCTACATGTTACTTGGTAAGGTAGGCAGTATTTGTGCTATGTAGCTATGTGCAATGGAAATAATGAAGAAACTGGAGTGACTATGCAGCGCACGTAGCGCGCCGAAAATTTTGGGTTCATATTAGAGAAATTGTCCTCTTGAGAGCAAAAAACAGGTAAACTGTGGGGGCGACTAGTCGCCGTCAGGGACTGCAATTTCCGAATTTCTTCATTTTTTTGAGCGGGGGGGGGCGCGATCGCCCCCTGCCCCCCTGTAGCTACGCCACTGCTCGTTACAGATTTGGCCCGGCAAGGTTGGCTAAAACTATCGAACAAAAACGGCAATGTGAAGAAAGGGAAAAAGTGGGGATAGGAAAGACATTTTGATATAATGAACAACTTCTACAATCAGTAATATTATGTTAAAAAATGTACTAGAATGTCTGTGAAAATGCTATTTAACGTTGCAGTTTGCTGCACACGCCGTAGGCAGTTGTGTTAGTATAACCTCCTACAGAGGACAGCAGAGGACAGCAGAGGACAGAAATAAACTGTAACTGTCATGCAATCCCTGTCATCATAAGTGGAAATCCCGGTAAGGGTAGGGGGATATATCACCCCCACCATTTGGGGATGCACTCGTTGACTTTTTCATACAGTTAAGGGCTTCAAGGGCCCTTTATCCCTCTCACCTCCACTTTTTCACAGAAATCTCCGTTATTGCCTGACATCATTCATCCTCTCCATACACAATCACACCGCTTAATTAAATCAGGGAATAACAACTCCCTCATTAAATGGACCAGGTATTAGCACGACTGTATACTCAGGCCAGGAAGCACCTCCCTGCTTAGGCTATCAAAGTTGTGACTTTTTTAGTCTTTGTAGTGAATGGATGGCAAGCCCACGGCCCGCTTATAATTAAGCCTTATGCCAGTGACACTCGCCAAACAGAGTCAAAGATGAAGTAAGCATACGAGATGTTTCTCGTGAGGTTGTTTGACCTACATATCTTCATCAGGTGTACATTCCAAGCGGGTCTAGGGAGGCAAACGAGTTTTTTTTTTTTTTTTTTTGTAACTGGGCCCAGCGGCGCAGCCAAATTTTTTGTTAGGGGGCAAGACTTTTCTCAAGGGGGGCAACCAAAATAAGCATTTTATGCACTTACTATAGGGGACTACTTTACTGAAGCCTGGTTCAGCGTGAAGTAGCATATTCAACGTACATTCTACATGACTATGGTACGGTATAGAGGAATTTCATGTGACGTCACGCGCGAAGGATTCCCAGGCACTGAAGGGCAAAACACACACGCAGTAAGCGTATTTACAGCACAAGCGCACGGCATAACCATAGATACTACTGTGACACAATGGACGCGTGCTCGTCAAAACAAAAAAGACGCGCGATCTTGCCCTTCAAAATTGCGTCTAGTTGGGTAAAGTCACGTGATTGAAATCCCTCTATAGGTTGATACTGCATGCATGTGGTGAAATTATGCTATGCTTTAACAAATAAGACCAGAGCACCATCATTATTGTTATGGTTTTCAGTTAAGATCTTACCTGCTAACTGGCCAAATTGATTAATTACTATTAACTGGTTATATTTATCAAAGTTTGTATATAATGTAAATATTGTATTTTCATCTGTCAAAGAAAACTCTTCCCATTTTTTCTTGTAAACACATCGCTTGAAATTATTTGGGGGGCAAGAATGTGTTACAAAATAATTTTAGCGGCAGTGCCCCCCTGGCCCCCCATGGCTACGCCACTGACTTGGCCTACAAAGAAAAGCTTCATATCATACAGTCATCACACTAAGAATGTTACTGAAGGTGTAAGATTGCTATATGAAACCTTCTGAGGCCCTGCCTGTAACTTGATTGAAGGTGCCTGTCTAGGTTTGGCCAGAATAGTTCCCGTGTATTTATGTGCCAATAGGGAGTTTACGATTTCAGGACGATTAACGAAGAGGACGGGACGCGCGTGCGTGCAAAGGAAGCCCGCACCGTCGTGTTGACTTTAAGATCGGTATTCGACCGATTAAACGTTCGGTGTAGACACAGGTCGGTATTACAAGAGTTGTCATGGCAATGCCCTTGGTCCGCACGCACGCGTCTTTGTAACTTATTTTGCCAGCTTGGAAAGAGGACATGATAAACAACACTATGTGTTTGGTTAGAAAGTCACCTAATGGTTGATTCCGTATTTAACCAAGAAATATAGCCTAGGTGTCTTGTGATAGCAAAAAAGTTCATCATTTTAAAGGAGCTGAGTAGCCGCCAGTAGCGCCAATTCTCGGACCCACCTACTTCGCTACGTCACATCCGGTTATGCTTCTTGGTTTATCGAATCGATTCAATACCGATACTTATCAAAGCCATGCATGCAGTGTGTCTGGTGTAAAAGTACACTTGTTACTGTCGTTAAAAGTCTTAACGTTAGCCTAACTTAGGCTAGCCTTAGGGCCTAGGTCTACCACGAGAAACAAACTCGTTGATCGAAAAAGACAGTTTCAATACCTGCAAAATCCACAATGTTGTTCATGAACCTCCTGCAGATGATGCGCGAAATAGGCATGGGCCTTGCCACTAGTTACGCTAATATTACTACATGATACGTACGTACGTTGTAAGTTGTGTGTGCTACATGCCTGGGTAAATGCATCGATCAGAACCAATACAAGTGGAAACGATTCAAAATTGCCGGTGCCAGAAGAAAAAGTACCCAACTACAAATTCAAAAAACAAATTGTAAAATATCTTACAAGTGTAAAATCAAATAACCTAAGAAATAGTATAGGAACGTTATTGCAAAATTACTTTACAAGATTATTTTAAATGAGAATATAAAACGCATTAGTATTAATATTTTTAAAATTAGCCCCACACAGAGGGTAATCATCTCGTTTCGTATGATGTATTTATTTTGGAAGTACGCCACTACTCAGCTCCTTTAATTGCATATTCTGCCCTTTTTCTGTGACCTTATTCCTGAATTCACCACTAAACTGAAACGTAAGCTTGCAATGCCTTAATTACGCTCAACTGTTAGTAGATAACAAATCTGGGCGCAAGTCTGTTTTGTTTTGATGCCATTCGTAAAGTCACCTCACCCCACCCCTACACACCTTGTATAATTCAAACGTCTTGTTGAGCAATTTAAAATAGGTGGATGGTTGGGGCATGCTCCCCCATGTATGCCGGCGCCGTTCCCAGGTAGTAAAATTGGTCTTTAGATCATTTTTTTCAAATAGCGGCCACAGCAGTCTGCGGGGGGGGGGGGGAGGGGGAGAGCACGGTCTCCTTGTGCCCCCGCCTGGCTACGGGCCGGAGTTGTTCTGTTGTTTCTGTCGCACGGTACGGACAGACACGGTGGGTACGTTACAATATGCATGTTATCCCCATAAGGGTCAGCCACTCAAGAGGTGAGCTATTTTTGTACACGTCGAGTGTAAATTCTGTTCTCCTAAACAACTGCAATTTCACAAGTCAACTGGAAAACACTAAATCAGCACTAAACTCGGTACACTAGGAAGGCATGTACGTTTATGGTGCAAAATATACTCTGTTGTTTTGACCGTGGAGACGAGAGGGATATGAGCTTCCCTTGGGGAATTTGAAATACCCCATGCCTCTCATGCATTTACGTTCCGATAACATGAGATTATGGAGATGGAGAAGAAAATTGGTTAGTAAGGTTTTAAGAAAAACAAAAGAGGGATCATTAATGTGAGGTAATGATGTGACACGCAGTGTTATATCGCGAGTAAGGGACCATGAATAAGGGTACGGGTACCAAGTCATGAGGACGGGTACAGGTACGAGTCCGAAGAAAAATTAGTCATGAGTACGGATACGGGTAAGGGTACCAGGTCACGAGTACAGGTTGGCCTGTTACTAACTTTTTACTGCACTTTATCTAATTACTGGCTATATGACTGGACAGGTCACAAATGTATGTAAACCCTATGGCACAACAAAAATTTGGGATGATTTGGGGTGGAGTACTTACATAGATCCTCTATTTAATGTGCAATATGAGAAATACGTGCATGTACCGTGCATGAATGTACCGTGTACAGTGAATGTCACATTTTCTTACCAGTGCTATAACCTGACTTGTCGTAACGTAATCTCGAAGAGTACAGTCCTAAAGCTACAGGGGCGGATTTAGGGGGACCGCCCCCTTCCCTTCCAAAAAAATTTGAAGTTTTTTTCAACTTCATAAAACAAAGGACAAGGCCCTATTCCAATGAAATACGCTTATGAGATGTGTCAGAGTGAAACTCAAATTTGTTCATTATTTTCTACCTCAGAAAAAATAAGTGTTATATGTTCATAACTCTGCTACTGACTTTCAGCTGACAACATTTTGGCTTATATTGGCCTCACTCAGTGGCGTAGCTAGAGGGGGGGGGGGGCAGGGGGTCTCTGTCGGAAATAAATTATAAACAATTCATTTGAAACACTTACAACACTTATGATGTGTGTAAGCAGAATTACACATCGAAATGTGAACGTGGAAATCAAAAGTCGGACTCAAATTGCCCGGAAAGCAAAAAAAGAAAAAGTCCCCAGATAAAACTCTGTCGGAAATTTTTGGCTTTTGCCCCCCACAAAAGTATCTAGCTACGCCACTGGCCTCAGTAACTTTCTCTGGGCATTGCAAGGAGTTACTCATGAGCGCTGTATTAATGGATTGCTAACTTCAGTCTATTACCGGCCAGGCCCACATATTGGGAGCACTGCTTCTACTTTCAA
Source organism: Holothuria leucospilota (assembly GCA_029531755.1). Classification (NCBI taxonomy): domain Eukaryota; kingdom Metazoa; phylum Echinodermata; class Holothuroidea; order Aspidochirotida; family Holothuriidae; genus Holothuria; species Holothuria leucospilota. The sequence continues at coordinate 32,823,586 of CM055968.1, forward strand.
GAGAATTTCAGAATTCTTTAATATTTAGAGGAATATTTTCGACAACATCAGGCTTTTAACTATAACTTGCTGCAATATTACCCTGTAGTGTCTTATTTAAGCCTTGTAATTTATTTTAATGGAATGTACTGTTAATTTCAAAAATATACTAAAGGCATCACCATTTTGCATCTAAGCAAGCCCTTAGACCCCGTCCCCAGAAAAGCATCTTTCACCCAACCAAAAATTAAAATTCACTGAATTATGAACGCTTTCCAGCCATATATGATCAGTTCAAAAAATATACCACAGACATCACCATTTTGCACCCGCCTGTCGTAAGAGGCGACTAAAGGGAAGGACTTGAAACGTATTTAAACTTGTTGACACTATATAACACATTACATTCGTGTTGCTGTGTCGTTAAATCTCATCTAACTAACTGACTAACTGAGCAACCTTAAATTAACAAAAATTTCTCTCCCCTTAGACCCCTCCTCCCAGGACGGCGATTACTCATCACATGCTTTTCCCCCTATCAAAATACCCTGGCACTGCCACCGGGACACCCCCTCTCCTTAGACCCCTCCCCCAGATCGGACTTTTATACAAACCACTATGACCTGGGCCCCCCGCCTTTTGCCAAATCCTGGATCCGCCACTGAGCTACATTGTACCGTGAAACAGTAAAACTTCAACATACCTTTGAAGTTTGAGTATACATTAACTGTACAATGAATATGAGTGCAGGCTTGAGTACAGGACTCAGGGGCGAGGGATGCTACACCCCCATAAATTTTCAAAGTACCGTCTGTACTTTTCCCACCAGTATGCCAAACCACCAGTATGCCAAGCGGTTTTCACTGTCGCGACGCAGTCGGGTCGTTGCCATGGTGTGCCAGTTTTCCACTTACTCCAATCGTAAAGTCGGAGCGCATTCATGTTTGCTCTAAACATTTGAAAGTGTGTACACTTTGAAGTGCGATGTTTGCAAAGGAGCAGCTCGCTTGCCGACTCCTTCTGTAGATGCGGTGCCTTAAAACATTACTAAAATGTCTTAAAGTGTTGTTTTTCGAGGCGCTTTGCGCGCATCCTTCAATTCTCAAATGATTAAGTCAACAATAATGCCTTACATTATTTCAAAGCCCCGTGCAGCCTTCGCGATTATCCATCCTAGCTCCCATTCCTCAAGTCTGCTGCATTATAGGTCTAAAGAAACAGAATGTCTATTATAGTGCTGGTTATAATGAAACAAAAAGGCAAACTGAAATTTTTAGGTCTCCTTTAGTGTATTCAGTGCAATTTGTAGATAAGTTATTGATATGCGACATGAAGGCAAACATTACTAAATGTTCGTAAAAATTTTTTTTTTCCGCCCTCTTCTCATCTCTTACTTGTCATTACTTCACGCAGAACAAGGTTAATATAACTACTACAAACAACCGTAGAACGTCTATGACTCTCCGGTTTACGGACAACTCGGCCCCTGGGACAACTCGGCCCGGACATCTCGGCCCCTGAGACAAGTCGGCCCCGAGACATCTCGGCCCCTGGGACATCTCGGCCCCTGAGACATCTCGGCCCCAATCGAAATAGTTGACACCCTCCCTACCATCAATCCCACTGTACTGCATCTTGAAGAATCTACCGTTGGGTTAGTCCGAGTTACGTAATTTTGAAAAATATATAGACAGACTGTAATTTTATGGTCTGTTTAGTGAATATTTAGTGCTATTATTTTGTGAATAGTTAAATGCTTTATTCGGGTGCCAACAATTTTGTAAATGCTCCAGAGCTTAAGAGGCTTCGTCAGCTGGTCCGACATAACAGAAATGAACCCTGAGACGGGCAACTGAGCCCCATGCCAAAGACGATTTTATGTTCCCACCAGGGAGAGGTGTTAGGAAGGAGACACAACCACCAGATCTTTCAGATGATATGAACTCTAAACTGATGTAATCTCTTTCAGGTATCAAGATTTGATTGACAGGTCTCTTTGTTGCTATTGTTTAGCCTCTGTTGACTAAACTCTTTTAATAATGATCTGCTCCTTCCAATCCAAGTACTGTCACTGATCAATGCTATTGTTTAGACACGCGGCTTTGAAGTGAGGTATATGTTTCCGTCAACGGCGAAGCTTTAATGAAGATTTTCAGCAAAACGACTGTAAACAGACTAATATATTCCCTTTGGACCCACGATTTAAGACATACAGTAATTTACATATGTACATTTACAGTACATTTACAAATACGTACATTTACAAATGTACATTTACAAATACAGTACATTTACAAACTGTATGAGAAACAACTTTTTGAAGTTGTTGGGAAACGCAAACAATACATTCAAATGTCGATGGTGAACAACGAACAACAGCGCTGACAATGCATATATGAAAGGTGCCGTCTTAGACGCAAATTACGAATTAAATCAAGCAATAAATTTAAACACTTACCGAGGAAGAGTTTGAATTGTTGAGCGGTTACAGAACCACCGATAATTATTTCTTCTTTAAAGAGTTGCGTGCGATCACGACATCGCCAATTGGTTTTTTCGCCGTCCTACAAATGTAAATGTATCGCATTAAGTCAAAGGGAAAAGGAAAAAATAATAAGGGGCGTAGGCTTACATACAGCTATATAGGGGTTGCGGGGTGTGACCCCCTCCCTTTGTGAAAATCAAACGTCTGTCGGTCTTCCAGTGGTTCCAAGTCGGTCCTTAAATCTTGAGGATAGGAAGAGACTACTTTGAGAGTATATGAAGTAGGCAAATTTAATTACGATGGATGATGACTTATGTAAGTTACTAAAATGTCTTAAACAATGTTATTGTGATTAAATAGACTGGCTCGTGGGCGTCAAAAGGAGGGAACCGGGGGGACATGTCCCCACTTTTGAAAGTAGGGGATGTCATATCGTTTGTTCCCCCACTTTTTCCCAAAACCCGAACCAGTATAGTAGGTACAAGTATGAACTAATAGCTCACAATAAAGCTAATTCAATGAAATCAATCTAGACATATAGTATGGAGGAAAATGCATCAGATTACACCACAAATCATTTTTAAATCCCAATTTTTCTTGAGCCCTTATAAGCGGGCCCCAAATTTCTCATTTACTGGGTTTTACGATCATTAACGTTTAAAATTAGTTTTGGTAGCTGCCACGTCCTCCCGCTTTTGGGGAGCTGTTGATGCTCTTGGACTGGCTGTTGTCATGGTAAGGCCAATCATGAAAAGAAATGATGAAAATTGTGGTGTTTGAGATCTGATCACATCAAATGTTTTAGAACATGATACACCAACGAAAACACGAAACAAGTGAGAACCAATCGTGTTTTCTGACGCCCGCGTGCCTTCAGTTTAACCGAAAGCGCACGGACGCCAGAAAACACGACGTACGTTTTTCACTTGCTTCGGGTTTTCGTTGGTGTACCCATGGCACACGGTGAAAGGTCAACGCACACATGAAAACAAAAAACAAGTGCGAAACAAATCCAGCTATTCAGAGAGCCTACTTTCTAGCTGTCCTAGCCGTTGCTCTTCCTAAGCTAGATGGTAGGTAGCCTCTTTGAACAAGTGCCAAAAAGCCTACGCGTTAGATAGGGGGTAGATAGGAGCAGGGGCATGCTTTCCGTCGGGGATCCTCCCCCCTTTGGGGAACTTTTCCACCGTCGATAAGATAAAGTATGAAGTCCCCCACAGTCGCCACGTTGGTCAAGCAGCTTTAGCTCTCAACTGCTCAACAGGGCAGTTTCTTCACTTTGAAGCCAACATTTTCGGCGCATTCTCACTAGAGTATTCGTTGTTTCAGTTTCCTCCCTAGTTCGTTCCAAGGGGCGAGAATGGAATTTAGAGGAGCTTTTAAGCTAGTAGATACCTACAGCCGAACGCAAACGGACGGCAGAAAACGCGAAACACGGAAAAGAAAACACGTTTCGTGTTCTCTGACGTCCGTGTGCGTTCGGCTTAAAGCAGCGACAAAACTTCGCTTTCGCTTTGATTTCATACTAGGTTGAAAACTTGTCCCTATTCTTTCCCCAGATATATTCACCAAAAACGTACCTTTCATTTTTTAACCGTTTTCTTTCCCATACTAGAATGAAGGCGAAAATTCAATTCACTGAATATTCATGTAACTATTGGGAGCAAATCCACGATTTCGAAAAATATAGTCGTTGGGGTTAGTGGCTAGCACTTTGTGAGAAGATTATACGCGAGAAGTCCCGAAAGAGGACTGGGGTCTTTCAAGGAAAACGTTCATATGAACACTGTTTGACGCCTATTTCTGAGATTTGGTAATCCGATGATAAGGTCTGCACAAAGAAATATTTTATAAATGTTATATGGCATTATGAGTGTAACCACTCTGCAATCTTGACAGGCCTACTATATTCAATGGGGGTGGGGCAGGGGGGGCCCTTAGGAAAATTTTTGCCCCTATAAATATTATAAGACCAAAAGTTACTATTACTTTACATGTCTTTACATATCTGAATAATATCGCCCAACGGAAGCTACCAGTCGGAATTAGTGCGATCCTGTTGCAGCGGGAAGATAACCAGATTCGAGAGGTGTTACCGCATATGCAAGCCGCGCCCTAACTCCAGTGGAGCAACGGTATTCGCAGACCGAGCGAAAAGGTCTTGCAATTGTGTGGGAATGTGAACATTTCCGATTATACCTACAACTTGAAGGTTATAAGTTCACTTTGATTACGGACAATAAGCCAGTAATGTTAATCTTCAACAACCGTATGTCTAAACCCCCTGCTAGAATTGAACGATGGGCATTACCCCTACAATCATATGACTTCACGACTCAACGCAAACCAGGAACAACAAGGGTGGCAGTGGGGGGCCAGGGGGACCATCCCCCTCCGTCGGGGAAGGCTGCCCCCCCCCGTCGGGGAAATTTTCCAGTTTCGTCGGGGAGCCTTAATAATAACGATACGATAAAATATGTAAACCCAGTCGCCCGACGATTTGCTTGATTTTGCTCATAGGAAGGGCATATTCTTCAACAAAGACCCTAAATTTTCCAATTTTCCTTAAAAACCTAAATTTCTCAAATTTTCTTCCATAAAAATCCAAATTTTTCAAAACTTCTTCAATAAAACTCCCAAATTTTCAAATTTTTGTAAAAAAAAAATTTCTAAAATTTTTTGTTTCTCATCCTTTTGTCAACTCATCGCCTTTGTCGGGGCTTTGGGTTGCTGGCCCCCTGTCGGGCAAATCCTGGTCCCACCCTGAGGAACAAGCATCCCTGCTGACTATATTTCACGTGACCCCTACACCGACGACTCTTCAAAACGAAGCAAAGAGCATAAATTGATTGGAGAAGCATATCAGTGTGTTTACTAAGTTACCCTTAACACCAAAGGCTATGACTTTGACCGAAATCATTGAGGCCTCAACAAATGACGTGGCCATCTCAACGGTTACTGACGCAATTACTAACAACAATGGGCATTCCAAAGATGACGACACAATCGACAAAAGTTTATGCTAACCGTAGCGAACTGACTGTCACTAATGACACAGTCCTACCACGAGGAACACAACTAGATATCCCTCGTGACCTTCAGAAAACTACCTCACAACTAGCCAATGAAGGACACCAAGACATTGTCAAGACGAAACTCATCAAAGAAAAGGTATGTTTCCCAGGAATTGACCGACAAATTGAAACATGGTAGCACAATTTCTTGCATGCCAGGCAACAACTGAACCACTCCAAATGTCCCAACTACCCCACGTCGGGCCCACGAACCTTGCAATGAATTAGGTATCGACTTTTGTGGACCACTCCAACCAGGTGAATATTTACTGGTCGTCACCGATGACTACTCAAGATTCCCCGAAGTTCAGTCTTTAAATCCTTGCAAGTAAAACTGTCATAACTAAACTTGACAAAATACTAAGAACTCATTGTATTACAGTAGAAATCAAATCCGACAATGGTCCCCTTTGACAGTCAAGAGTTCAGTAATTATCAGTAGCGTAGCTAGGGGAGGGCAAGGGAGGGCAAGTTGCCCCGGGCGCCACCTCTAGGGGGGCGCCAAATCGAGATCACTTAAAAAAATGTTGGAACTACCATTTGCCATGAGCATGATATTGATATAGCAATTTCATCTTTTAATAAAATAATATTTACGATATTGCTAGTGTTTCTCCTTTTTATATGCGGTAAATAGGCCTTGGAAGTGCCATTTTCAGCGATCTGGGAAGCATTTTGGGCCAAAATTTTCTTGCGCTCCGCACCAACCCATGGTGGCGCGGAGCGCTGAGAGTCTGTCTATGGGCTTCGCCCCCCCCCCCCGACAAGTTCCGGCCTCGCCTTTGTCAACACTGTGTGAAGTAGCATCTAAACTCTTTTCTGGGAGTAAAATATTTCCCATGAAAAAAGTTGGGCCCCCTAAAAAAATTTGCCCCCTGAATTTTGTTCTGCGGGCGCCCATGGACATTTGTTCTATTTAAGATCTTGAGTTGTGTAAGTATTCATAAGATCCCCCCCCGGAAGATGGGGGTAGGGGCGCCAATTTCGTTTCTTGCCCCAGGCGCCACAAACCCTAGCTACGCCACAGGTAATTATTCAGAAAACATTGGTTTTCACCATCGTAAAATTACACTTCTATGACCGAAAGCCAATAGAGAAAATGAAAGTTTCGTGAAACCCCGAGAAAAAGCCATTCGCACTGGGATTATTGAAGGAAACCCCTGGAAACAGGAGTTAGGCTAAACTCCTTCCTATGGAATTACAGCTAGACAACTCCCCATATAGCACCACCAACAAAAAAACAAGTAGAGCTTCTGTTTGACCGTGCCATTAGGACCAAAGTGCCTCAGCTTGATCTACCCCCCTCCCCAATTGACTAGTCCCTGCGACAGGATCTAAAGTAAAAAAAAAAATTAAGTAAACTTCTGACAGTGAGATGCCGCAAGACTAGCTCAAATAAAAGTTGGTGGCAGGTATATTAAGTTCGTGAAAAGAAATGCAACAAGTTTTCTCCCCCTATAATTGCAACCCCTACACTGTCAGACTATAGCTGAAGTAAAGGGGTCAATGATCTCTGCCAAAAGAGGGGAACAAATTGTGACCAGAAGCTCATCATTTTTCAAACCAGTAAATATTAGTAGAGGCGCCCCAATTGACGACGATGACAACTTTTCTCCGACTCCCGAACCACAACAAACCCCAGACACTGGCCAAGAAACGCAAGGCATACCGACCCACACACCTCATCCGCGACGTTGAGTGTACCCGAGACGAAACAGGCGACCTCCACAAAGACACGTAGCTGGGGAGGGGGGGGGGTGAAGGAGGAGACCACCCCTTGAGCATATTTTTGTATTTTTTTAATGATTTGTTATGAAATCGCTAGTAACCCAAAATAGAAAATATTTAGATGGAACTTACAAGGTCTGGGAAGTGCCATTCTCAGCGCTCTGGGAGACTTTTCGGCCAATATTTTCTTGCACGCTTCGCGCCAACCTACGGTGAGGCTACGCTTAGAAAGTTTGCCTACAGGCTTTGCCCTCCCCCCCCCCCCCCGCAAATCCCTGGCTTCGCCCCTGCTTCCACAGTATAACAACCGTTAATTGGAACTCTCACAATATCTTAATCGTTGTAGTGTGTATTTTACCATTACTCTTTTATACTTTCATTTCGCACTACTCTCTAATGTACAAGCTATATTCACTTATATTATCTTCAATCCTTTTGCTGTTTAGCTTTCAAGTTAGACCCAGAATCATCTGTACAAAATTCCTCTCCACATATTTGATCGAAATCCCTTGGTAATTTTGTTAAAAGCCTATGGTCAGCCTTAGGTCAAGGAGTATATAAAACAGACACCATCGGTCCATTGATGAATGATTGACTTGATCTTTGACCTGAAACTCGTTAAGCTGCCCCTCAAGTCTTGTATATATCTCTCTGACTTTCCAAATAAATTTTGGACAACGCGTTCAATGGTGGTCGAAAAGACAACGTAGTTTTAAAACAGTTGAGTTCAGATAAACGAAAGTCTTTTGGATAAGAGAAAGAGTTTTCTTAAATTGATAACGGACACTATCAATTTAAAAGCAAGGGAGATACGCAATCTTAATCTAGTACAGATGTAAATTTGTTTTACGTGATCATTACGAATCCGCTTTATATCCCCGAATCCCGAGGATATCACAGTTGCCGAAGCCTTTAGTAAACAGTCGTAGTCAGTTGCCTCCTTTGAAGCCTGCATGAATGCTGTACGTGTCTCCCTCCCCATGTTAGAATTCCTGGCTACAGGCCTGGGTAGAGGGGACCGAGGCTCATCCCATTGGATCACTCATGCATATGGTGATGGAATTGTTCGTGAGGGCAGGGAGTTGCCAACTCCCTGGTGAGGATACCAAGAATAACGTTGTGCAACTCTAACAGTTTTACCCGACAGTGTGACCACTAAAACATTCATGTACTCAGAGAGCTCATACTACACACAGAGGGATCTCCCCGATTCCAGGCCCTGTGTAGTTTCAGAAGCTCATCGTGCTCAGAGTATGTGAGGATGATCGTAGCTACTTTAATAATTTATTTTCCATCAATAGAAAATATGACCTGTAACGAATTTAAGATGTCATTATTACGAAACATGAAAGTACCGTCAAATTTTTAATGTTCCAACAACTGAAACCGTAGGACACTATTCAAACAAACTACTGTACTCCGAAGTAGAGATTAGTGACGTGCCCTGAAGGGCGTCAGACTTAATGTGATCATTCGCTTGGCCTTCAGACGTTTACTAGGTCTGTCATGCAAGGTGTCGTGAAATTACTGACTTAATCCCTCTCCTATCATAATATTTTACAACAAAATGGTTTGCATGAACCTCTTTCTTATTATTGGTGCATTACAAATTTACCACATATCATCATTTCAATATTTTGGAAAAAATGATGAATTACTAACTTCTTGAATACCATAGCAATGCAACATTGTGCAGAAAATGATGGACAACTTAGTGTAAGATCTTTTGCAGAATTCAATGTTTTTTTTTTTTTCATTTTCTCTTTTACTTCGAAGGCACTTTCAAATTTCGTTTTCTTCATTCAGGCTTAGGTTCTCTATTGCTCTTTTATGCTTTTACTATAGACCAGTGGTTCCCAACCTTTTCCAGCTAAACGCCCCCTTTCACCAAATGAGGATGGGCAAACGCCCCCTCCCCCTTGTCTATAGCTTACTATTGCTATGGATGAAACGACGATAATAAAACAAAACATGCTGAAATAAAAGGGTAGACCTACCGTGACATACATCGTTTTTACGTGTGGGTTCGACCCAGGGTAGCAAAACAGCAATGCGGGACTTAAGAAACTGACACCCTTTTGAGATGGCGACTCTTTAACCCACGATTTACAAAAGCTGGAAGGCTTGATCGCGGTCAAGAGAGGAGAAACGTCTTTGGTATTTAACTGACTTTGCCAGGGCCCCATCGAGTTGTGGACTGTTCCCCAAAATGAGGCCAAAGGTCAACATCCCAGTGGGCGACTGGGGGATTCGCCCCCGGAAGCTGTGAAGTATTTACGATATTGTTGACACGAGAATGACGTACTGTCAGTCAAATTTTGGCTATCTTCCGATTACCTAATAACCTTAAATACAAACTAAAAAGATTGCAAAATCAGCCTTAGCCCAGTTTGTATTTCAATAATAAATAACGGGAGTTCCCTTTGATGCTGAAAGGGGCTTGTCCTGTCACGGGAGGAAGAAGGATGGTAGGGGTGGCATGGGGAATTGAAAGACTTGTGCCAATCAAGCTGTCCAACAGGTAGAAATAATGAGAAAGCAGAAACTTGCGCACCGGAAAACTGCATTTTTGAAAACATTTTAAAGTTTTACTTCATAGTACATTGCCAAAGTTATCTATTTGGCTACAGTTACCCACAATTGTCACTTCTGTCAGTATGTCATGTGTATGGACTGTAAGGAAGAAAACTTCATTCAAGGTTAAATTTGCAGGACGATTTTAGCTATGACCCCTTCGGACACCGCTTTCACTGTCACTGATGGGAATAGCCTATGAGGGTCCTTGCAGGAAAAAGTGAAATTAAACCCTGTTACAGTAGATGCGATTTTGTGGCATCTGGGAAGGGAATATTAGACCTACTCAACTTGTTGACTCCATTCATCTCCTTTTTGTGCTAACCAATTTGAGAGTTTAGCTAGAGAAAGCTTTTGGAATCTTGTAAAGCCTTGGTTTAAATTTCGTATCCCATTTTTTTTTCAAAACGCACCCCTGCCGCCCCCTTAGCGCTCATCGCCCCCCTGATTTGTGCAAACGCCCCGGGGGGATAACGCACGCGGTTGGGAACCACTTCTATAGGCCCACACAGTTTTTGCTGTTTTAATTCAACATTTTATCTTTCAAAATAGTTCAACATATATCAAACTTTGCCCTGGCTATAGCTGATGGAATAAAGTGAACGTAAAGAACATGACGATAGGATCTTTACCGCGCTCCACCTCTTTGCTGTCGTGTGGGCCTAACTCAGATAATGTTAAGTTACTTACTTACTGTACCCAATCTCGCCGATTTTTACACATAGTACTGGGGTACGCGCACGGTATGTAAATAATGAGCCTATGCGTCTGCTCACAAAATTTTTCCACCATGATTTTCAATAAATCTGAGTAACAGGGACAGTGGAGCTAATTTTGAAGTGTGTGTGTGTGTGTGTGGGGGGGGGGGGCTAAGCATCAAAGCGGCCCAACATGTTCAATAAAATAAAAGCCTATCATCCCACTTTAAGGTGGCCCAAAGTGAACATGGCAGAAAAAGTGCGGAGGCTAAAGCCCCCGTAGTCCCCCCCCCCCCCCCGTCTCCGTGGTCCCTGATTAAGCATACACAAAGTACTTACACTTTTGGATTAGCATCAGACAATAGCAATTTTTTAATAATTCTTAAGTTTGTAACATGAGCAGTAATAGCAATTTTTCAAGTTGTCTTTGTTGCTAGGTCATAGGTGTGTCTCGAAAGAATCTCATTCATGCCATTCACCGGAGCCATCCACCCGTATAATGCTGTATTGAATATGCCGGAAGAAATTCGCGCCATTTGTCTTCAGTTTCTATGATATCCCAGTCAATACCTCTATTTTTATGGCCAGAGTATAAAGAGATTTACAGACAGTTCTTACGAAAAAAAGATAACATAAACTTAAGCCTACAGAATGCACCAGTATGATAGCAGACTTACTTTGATCAAATAACGTTTTGAAACACTGAACTAGTGGTAGTTCTGTTTTCACTTTTGGTATAATACACAGACTCAAACACAGCTAACAGGTATATATGTATCATTCTTTGCCTAAGATAACGGGACTGTGTGCTTCCAATTGGGGAAGGACGGGCTGCGGCACCTTTGTCCGTAATTTGAATGAATGGTTGCCTGAAAATAGCAAACTTTCTGTCGAATAGGTGCTGCAGTCCTCGCCCCCTCCCTTTACCTCTTACGTTTATGTGATTCTCTGGCTGTCGGTCAGCCTCCTGTTCCGAAAAATCCTAGACACGCCACTAACAAATTCGATATTTCAAATTGCAAGAGTTGATCAAATGAAATGACAAAAAAAGCAGTTACTGTCTGTAGTAGTTGTTACGCTGTCCGTTGAACGCCTAAGAACACTGCACAGATTGGGTGTATTCATTTTGACTGACAATGACATTACAGTTTTTACTACATTAAATTTTCACCGTTTAGAGATAAGTTAAAACTCCGCACTGTACATCCCTGCATAGGTCCTTCTTAAAAGTAGCTTAACTAATCATCGAACTAATCGCTGATATACAATCGATGAACATTAACAATAAATGAAATTAAAACCCTTCAAACTTACCGCCATGTTGTCTTCTTGGTATCGCGTATTGTTTTTACTGCAATACGATATCACATGTTCATTCAGTATTCTAGTAATTTCTACCAGCTATTTTGCTCATTATCATAAGGCAACGTTTATCTCTTCACTTGGTATTGCACAGTAGGGGGTTTCCCTGTGACGTAAGTAACTGGTCCTACGATGGTGCTGAAGGACTGAAGAGCACAACCCAGAATTTACATGAAGCCATGGCAGTTTGCCAGTAGTGCTAAATTGCTTGTAATATGTACTATGTGCAGGGAAGGCACCAGGATTTCCGGACGGTGGAAGAGAGGCCAGCAACAGGGGGCCCGACAAAGTTATGTCGGACTTAGAAGTTTCCACTCGATAACAAGGAGCGCCGAAAACTCGCTTTTTATTGAAGAACATTTGAAAAGTTTGAGTACCGGTACCGGTATTTGTTGAAGAAAATTGGAAACGATTGGGTTATTATTAGTTATTAGAGGAGATTAGAAAATGTGGGGTTTAGTTGGAGAAAATTGAAAAAATTGGTTCTTTACTGCATAAATTTGGGGATTTTGGTTTATCATTGAAAGCAAATGAAACTTTGTGTATTTTATTGTAAAATCTGCCGTCCTTGCATTGAGAGCAAAGCAAGTAAACCATTGGGACTTCTTTTCTCCTTCGGGGATTACATACTTATCGTACCGAAAAAAGGTTCCCAGAAGAAACTAGAAAGTTTCCCTGACCGGGCCAGCTTTCCCCTATGATGGGCCAAGACCCCTGGTAAGTGATATCAATATTTTTCAAGCAAAAATTTTTAACTTTTATAATAAACCCCTCGGGGAATAACAATGCTACCAGTGTCCTTGAAATTAAGGTTGAAAAAATAAAGGCTAACATGTGCCATATATGGTATGTCCCTCTTTGGATGTCACATATTTGCATATTAAGCTCATGTTTATTCATGATACAAGTGTGAAATAGAAATTTACCTGTAAAATGGTCAATATTTGATAGATTTTAATGGGAATTGTGGCTATTTTCTGGATTTTTAATGCTTTTTACATCAAATATCCAACTATGTTATTTTCATGTCACACGACCTTTAAGCTAGGGTAGGGTTAATGTGGTGTAAAGTTAGCAGATTTAGTTTAGAATACAATAGCCACACCTTATTAAAATTCCCAACAATATCAATGTTACTTGACAGTGATGTGCGTTCTATAGTCGGTGAGGGGTTGAGAGAAGAAGGGGGTCAAGGAGTAAGGTGGGAAATCGGACACATCACTTTAATATATGGATATGTACATGAGGGCCTGTATCTTTACGTATTCCTGTACTTATGTATATATCTGTGTGTGCATTTATTAAATGGTACACGGGAAACACATCCGAAAAGGGAGTGTTCGTGATCAGTGAAATTACTCAAAAGTTATTAGAGGCTGTGCTTAACAACGGCCAAAACTTAACTTAAAAAGAAAATATTGCGCTTTTTACACAAAATTTTCGTAGTTTTAAAACCAATATTTGTAGATACAGAATGATAGAGAATTCATGATATATTTTATTTTCAAGAAAAAAGGTTGTCACAGAAAGAAATTCAGTCATTTGTTGCCCAATAATATTTTGTTGGCCCAAAATTTTCAAAAGTCAAAATGATGCAAAATATGTTACTTTTGTAATTCATAATATTTTGAGGAGATAAAGCTATTGCTGGAGTTGATTGGTGAGACTGAATGGTTTAATAATGATTATAGCTATTTTCTTTGTATGCCATATTGGTGTATTTAAACGCAATATTTCCCTTTAAAAATGGAAAAAAAAATCCTGGAAATAAAAGGTCTCACCACCCCTCCCCATCACAGAAACTTTCCTTCGGCTTTGCAATGGCATTCAGCATCTTCACCCAATGGCATGCAGTCTGAGGATCTGCCCATTTAGTCCACTGGACATTCCATATGAATGTCTGCACGGTAATGTTCCAAGAGGCACAATCCTCGGATGAAATACGCCTTTACACAAAAATAAAACAGTGGGATTAAGAGAGACTCTTTCAACAGCAATAGGGTTCAATGACTGTTACTGCACCCAGGAACTTGCTGAGAAAGATTGTGATCCAACGCTTGTCCAATTCCCTTGAAAATAAATAATTTGCAGACACTAAGTTCCATAATGTCTCTGGCTCTTAAAACTTTTAAGGATTATGAAGTGAAGACAACGGTTCTTGTCTACATCTGGAAAAGTCCATACGATGATTTCAATCATTGGTATATCAATGCCAGTTGTCAAGGAAATGACAGGTATTTTATCTTTTGACGCCATGTGCCAAATTTTTAAAGTGTGAAGAATATGAATTGTTAAATGTTTTGCTGTTTCAAGAACAATCCAATCGTTTCAAATGTTATCATTGAAATTTAGACCCATAATGCTGTACTAAAATGAGATGTTCTTTTACGTAAGGAAAAAATTAGAATAATAATGGAATTGTGTTTGTTAAAAGTGCATGTACAGTCTTTTAAGCTAAAAAGGTGAAGAGCGTTTCGCCTAGTCGGCAATGCAGCTCAGTTCAAAAAGTGGTCTTCACAGTGGCCTTTGTTTCAGGATTACGTGGGTTTGACAAATGAGATCATTATTAAGACGGAATCTCAACACCTATAAAGATACAAAAACGCCTGTTAGTCAAATAATGATAGCTTACAGGTTTCAATTATGTTCAAGTACATTGTGTTTGACGGATTTGGCCGATAATTTTCCGTCTCTAACAGCTCCCTGCTGCATCTGTAGGTGAAGAAGAGAAGGAAAATGTTCTATTTTGACTATTTTAAATAATAAACCAGACTAGTTGGCCCAGCGTCATCACCAAGGGGAAATGAAGCATTCCCCGTGATGGCCTTTTCCCCACTTGCCCCACCAGTTTGCTCCTGTACAAAGGTATACAGCGTACAGGAGCAATGGGCACGCACACTTTTTTGTCCCCCCAAGAAAAACTTTGCTTGCTCTTGAGACTCTGATCTTGCCCCCCCCCCCACCCATGCACATCCTTGTGCACTGTGTTACAAGACGACCCGTCAGGAACACCGGATTGAATCCATCGACGAGCGAGTGGAAAGTTCCAGAGACGTCCAACTTCAACGCAGCCTTTCTAGAACTGTCTAGAAGTGAGAACTGTTTACGTTATGTCCCAATTACAACTACTGTGTGTTCTAGAAGTTTCTATTAAGGAACGTTCTCGTAATTACTGGACTGTGTACACTAGAAGTTTCTGTTAAATTCTGGAGAGTTCTCGAATAAAAGCCTAGCATATAAAAGGCAGTTCAACAACTATTCTGGGAGAGATTTCAACGAGACCAGACTGTCACACTACTGAGATATCATAAGCCAGCCACTGACACTGAACACTTCTGATAAATTGCCTTACGCCGTTTCTACGCTGTGTATTGAGATTGTTATCATCCATCATCGCTAGCCTTGTCGTTATTCGCTCGTGGAACCAGTTCCTACGCTACAGCACGCTGCAGGTCTACCACTGTGCCATCGTCAACGTGCATGCACTACCAGCCCTTGGACCAGACCAGGCAAATATTAGGTAAAGGATTGTGAGTAAGTCTAATTAATTATTGTAAATTTAAGTAAGATAAGGAGATTGTAAATAATCATTAAGTTGTTGAATATTAATCTCGTTCTTCTGTGATCTTTCGCTGTTATTGGTTTGACTCGCGACCACAAGCCGTAACAGAATTGGGGGCCTATCCGGGAATTGAACCCGGGACCTCTCGCACCCCATTCTGTTACGGCTTGTGGTCGCGAGTCAAACCAATAACAGCGAAAGATCACAGAAGAACGAGATTAATATTCAACAACTTAATGATTATTTACAATCTCCTTATCTTACTTAAATTTACAATAATTAATTAGACTTACTCACAATCCTTTACCTAATATTTGCCTGGTCTGGTCCAAGGGCTGGTAGTGCATGCACGTTGACGATGGCACAGTGGTAGACCTGCAGCGTGCTGTAGCGTAGGAACTGGTTCCACGAGCGAATAACGACAAGGCTAGCGATGATGGATGATAACAATCTCAATACACAGCGTAGAAACGGCGTAAGGCAATTTATCAGAAGTGTTCAGTGTCAGTGGCTGGCTTATGATATCTCAGTAGTGTGACAGTCTGGTCTCGTTGAAATCTCTCCCAGAATAGTTGTTGAACTGCCTTTTATATGCTAGGCTTTTATTCGAGAACTCTCCAGAATTTAACAGAAACTTCTAGTGTACACAGTCCAGTAATTACGAGAACGTTCCTTAATAGAAACTTCTAGAACACACAGTAGTTGTAATTGGGACATAACGTAAACAGTTCTCACTTCTAGACAGTTCTAGAAAGGCTGCGTTGAAGTTGGACGTCTCTGGAACTTTCCACTCGCTCGTCGATGGATTCAATCCGGTGTTCCTGACGGGTCGTCTTGTAACAACTGAGCCACTGGTAAGTCCGCATCCAGCTTCTCAGGTTTGAAACGGCAGAGTTAATGTTTGAAATAAATACTTGCATGGATCCCCTATAATATATGCATCAAGTCAACAATCGCTGTGTGAAGAAAACGGGGGCACAGTGAAAAGTATGGAGAAATTTTCCCAAAAAATTGAATCGTTCATCTACTCGCAGACATCATTGTGGATCAAAGAAACGGTATTTCGGGACATGGCATACTAAGTACAAGGTTCCAGTCACAGAGACCTACAGTGCTCTGTGTTGTCTTCGTCTCCCTCCCCTCTCCGGCCCGCCGCGTTCCTATAGTGTCGGTTCTATGGGAGAAAAGGTCTATAGCCTAGCTTATTTAGCCCCGTCAAAAGTCATACACAAAATGTTTATGACAACTTTGGAAAATGATACATGAGTGAAAGGGCGGTATGTGCGATCCGTGCTTCAAATGTGCACTTAAAGTTCACCTCTAAGCAAATTGTCAGTTTCAATGCATGACAACCGCGGTATAAAAATCAAGATACCATCTAAACCCAGTGGTGTAGCTACGGGGGAATGAGGGGCACGTGCCCCCCACGACAAAGCCGTGCCACCCCAGGTACCCCTATGAAAATTTTGGAATGTACAGTTTTATATATATTAGTCCTATAGAGAGGGAGAAAATTCAGAAATTGTGCCCTCCCAGGAAAGGTTCGCCATCCCTCAGTGCCCCCCCCCCCCTCACAAAATCCTGGCTACGCCACTATCTAAACCCCCTCCTACCCACGAAAATGGAATCGGGCCGTAATTACGACATCTTGGCACAGTTATGTCACTTTAGGTAAAGGGTATATGTCAAATAACCGATGTCTACATCATGCAACCCTGGTCACGGTAAGTCATGCCTTTCTGATGTGGCACACACATGTTCGACACGTAGTATTAACCTCTAGTTAGATGACCTAATATATGGAGATTTCCTCAGTTGTACTTTGTCTTCTTATTCCTTATTATTTCTTTGTTATGGCATGGTGTTTATACGCCTCCGTATTTAGTGGTTGCGTTTGATGTCCAATTACGAAGTGTCATTTGTGACGTTCAAGATACTTCAACCGGAAAGGTTTGAAGCGTCGTCACTACGAATACATTAGTCTAGAATTTTCTTCACCAACGCCACTGTAATATTACCTTGATAATTAGAGTATCTTCAATCTAATTCGAGATATTTGTAATTTAAGCTGAAATTTAAGCATGGACCCCAACAGTGAAATAAGGGCCATTATCGTGCATTTCAGAACTGGAGGGACGGTACAGTTATCGAAAGTCGTGAAAGTAGTTTCTTCCCACCCAGGGCCGTAGCTATATGGTCATTTGTTTTGGGCCCAAATTCCTACTGGCTGGATGCTTTTGCCAACTGAGTGGCAGGGCGTAAATTGCATCTTTTTTACGGGCTCTGCGTTTGTTTATAGCATCGATGATTCTTCCTTTGTCGGTACATAAAGGTGGCGTTCTGGGGGAGGGGTCTAAGGGAAGGGGCCCTTTGATAAATTTTTGTAAATTTAAGGTTGCTTAGATGCAAAATGGTGCTAACTGTTTGACATATTTTGAGCTGATCATATGTGCTGGAAAATGTCCATAATTTAGTGAATTTAGCAGCGGGGATCCTTCTTTCGTCACTACATAAAGGAGCCTTTCTGGCAAGGGTTCCCCCTCCTCTTTGAGAAATTATGTTAATTCAAAGTTGCTTAGATGCAAAATGGTGGTAACTTTTTGACATTTTTGGAGCTGATCATAAGGCTGAAAATGTCCATAATTTAGTGGATTCAGCAGTGGGGATCCTTCCTTGGTCACTACATAAAAGTGCCGTCTGTCCTAGGGGAACGTCACTCCTCTTTGAGAAATTTTTGTTAATTTAGGTTGCTTAAGTGCAAAATGGTGCTATCTTTGGGACAATTTTTGAGCTGAACATATCTGGCTGGAAAATATCCATAATTTAGTGAATTATGAGTCTTAGTTCGGTGAAAAAAGAGAGTAAGTTGTCTAAGAGAAGAATACTTTGTCAACAAACCTCCTGAAGCCCCCTTTTGGCTACTTTATTGTCTTCTATTTGAGGAAATTTTTTTACCCAAACTTAAGTTCGTGGAGTTAACAGAAACATTCTTGGACTATTACGGAAATTTTCCTTACCTTCATTGTACATTATAAAAGGGCATCTAAGGCTAGCAGATACCTGTAAAGGCCTCCTGGAACTCTGGATCAATTATATAAAGTGGGGGCAATGAAATAAGGCTTATTACTTGACATCCAAATGATAATATATGGTAGGACGCCAACCACTTTACATCTATCCTATTTTTACTGATTTTGAACGAAAATCTAGACAACAGCTTCCAGCAATGGGGAATGGGCAGGAGGAAGAGAACAGGTGCAGGAAGCCGACATTAGAACTGGTGAAGGACTAACAAGCGCATTTCAGAATGCCTTTTCGTCGTGAGTGTATTAACAATCACCTATATATACCGACAATGGCTGCGCACGGAGACGCTTGGTTTTTTTTTTGAAAAATGTATAACGGCAAATACGTATTTTCAACCTTCCACATCATACTGCAAATTAGATTTAATATATTGAATGCTAGGCTCCTAAAGATGTTTGGAGATGTATCTCTGTTTTTCGGAAAGTGTTGTGATCAGAATAGTTTCATATATAATTACCTTCATAATGGTAATGAGATGGAGCGCAAACCGTAACGCATGCGCTCGAAGCGCGCCGAAATCTTTCATCAAATAAGACGGCAAAGGATAGTTTTGATTCGATTTTACGCGAGGAAAATAACGTTTGGCAGTATTCTCACTTAATCTAGTTGGAAACCACATACAAAGTTGGAATAGGCTCAGTCGGAAAATGTGCTGTATAGACTGAGATATCAGAAATTCCAAGTGGAATTTCAGATTTTCCGACTATCGTCGTTCTGACGAATTTGAGGTAAGGGGTGAGGCATCCCCCACACCCCCGGTCGCGACGGCCCTGTTCCCACCCTTTGTCGCAGTAACAACGCTGTTGTATGGGTTAGGTTAGGTTAGATGAGGTTTAACGTCCCAGTTTCCAACCAATTGGTTCAAGTCGAGACGACCACCGCCTTTTTTTTCCAGTTGTGGCTCACTGGCTTGTTTTCCCTACTCCATTGTTTATGCTGAGCACCAAGCACAAAGGCAGTAGGTTCCATTTTTAAAGTCTTTGGTACGACCCGGCCAGGATTTGAACCCTAGACCTTCCGGCTGCAAGTCGGATGCTCTAACCACTTGACCACTGCAGTCGGTTGTATGGGCAGACATCCTATCACGAAACATTTAACTTTTGTTTTCGCTTGACTTGATCCCTTCCCCCTGTGTTACGGCTACACTGTTAAAAATTTCTGAAAATTCAGGGGCTTAGCCTTTTTTTTTTGTGTGTTCGGAGGCAAAGTCGACTCATCATCCCATTCTTGACCGCCGTCATGGGGGAGTAGTATAAGGGGAGGGGTGTACCCCTCCCCGCTTTGAATTTTTTGCTGTCTCGAAGGACTTAGATGCAAAATGGTGCTATATTTTGCTTCTTTTTATACTAGGTCCCAGTGTTCCCCACAGGGAGTTTGAGACGGGGGACCGACCCTCCGAGTGAAAATGGCCGCCAATCAAAAACAGTTGCCGCCCTCAAAGAAAAAAAAAGCTTCCATTTTCAAGTCCATTGCTTCTTAAGACATATAGTATGAAGGAAAACTTTCCCATTCCCCAGGGGTGGCACCAGGATTCGCCCGACGGGGGCAGCGACCCGAAGCCCCGACAGCCAGGATGCCGTCGAGGGGTTGGTGAGGGGATATGAAGAAAACCTGTGTACTATACCATGCAATTGCGGGGCATTTATTGAATAAAATTTGCATATGCTAGAGGAATATAGCTCCGCGCTGATTTAATGTTTCTCCCGGATTCTAAACTGTGGAAAAGCGAGCGAAGCACGCGAAAATTTTTGGGTTAGCCTACACTAAAAAGGATGTGTACAATTTAAAGCTTATATAGGTCAATTGTCAGGGATTGTCGGGCAGTTGGTCCCTATCGGGCACAACTTATATTGTACTTCCTTCCTCGAGTCACTAGCCGCACCGCACGACAGACACAAGAGAATCTTAACTAAGATTAGCGAAATGAGATGAAATTCCTGACATTTACATAAATCCATGTATTTTACTTATTTATTTGAAAAGATGGTAAGGGTTTATACTTCATTAGCTATAAGTAACGGAACTGAGGAAGACTGGGCAAAGCGTACCGAAATTTTGTTTTTTTGTTTTTTTTTTTCTAGCAGAACTGACCCTTTTGAAAGCCAAAGTAAGTAATCCGACCATGGATGGCGACAGAATTTTCCAGACAGGGGGCCGGGTCATGCCAGAAACCCCAAGTTCCGACAACCCCTATGTCGAAGAGGTAGTGAGAAAGGGACATGAAGGAGCCTAAATATCCCATGCCATTGCAGGGTATATTTTGCACAATATCACTTAATGCTTCGAAAGCCGAGTTGCGCACTGATGGTGTTCTTTCGAGTCTGAATCCTGAAACTGCAAAGCGTGCGAAAATTTTTGGTAGGCTTACACAAAAAACATATGTAATCATTAAAAAGAAAAAGAAAATGTAGGGGTTGTAGAACCTATCGGGGATAACGTACATTATGTCAAACGACCTGGACTACCCGATGAAATAGGCAAACTTTGCTCCGTGAGTCGCTCACCAACTGACCTACGGCATGATACACACAAGATAACAATTAGGCTTTGTGATTTGTGATATGGGATGAGGTTTACGACCTCTACATAACCTGTGTACTGTGCCTACCTGTTTATTGGTAAGGTTGACAGGACTTACGCTATCTAGCCATGTGGAATGGAATTATTGAAGAAACTGGAGTGACTCTTTAGCGCGCGTACCGCGCCGAAAATTTTGGGATGTTATTAGATAGTTAATTACTTAGATGAGGTTTAACGTCCCAGTTTCCAACCAATTGGTTCAAGTCGAGACGACCACGGCCTTTTATCCAGTTATGGTTCCATGGCTTGTTTTCCCTACTCCAATGCTTATGCAGAGCACCAAGCACAAAGGCAGTAGGTTCCATTTTTAAAGTCTTTGGTATGACCCGGCCAGGATTTGAACCCTAGACCTAGGATGTTATTAGAGAAATTATTCTTTTGAGGGCAAAAACAGGTGCCGTCAGGCACTTTTCATAGGACTGAACATCTCATATAGGATGCTATGAATGCAGAATGCTGAGACACGTAGGCCCTAATCAAATAGAGCCACGACACTACTCTTTTACGAAATGTGTGTGTGTGTGTGGGGGGGGGGCATTTGATAGTGTGTCCCCCACCCATCGAAATGTGGGGGGACGTGTCCCCAGGATTGACGTCCAACTGGGTTATGGATATTGCTAAATGTCAGACTGTATATAATATAACATTTAAGATGGATAGCCAAGCTATGCAATACCGTTTAGGTTATAATGACTTAATTTGATTTCAGGGACCGCTTAAAAGAAATAATAAATACAAAATGACGAATTGTTAGACTTACAAAGCCTGCTTCATTTATTTCTACTATACTTAGGTTATACAGGAGAAAGTATGATCGCAAGGCAAGCCAATTTTCACTTAAATTTACATACTGCTAACATTCAGATACCACTCTAAAGCTAAACAGATTACCAAACACCAAATTTTACTGCTTTAAAAACGAGCAACTGAAAAGCACAAACTACTAAAAAAATTACTCTACTCTAAAAACGATGAGAAAACTGTCAAGAGCAGATAGAGATAAAGTAAACAACAGTACTAAAAGCAAATAAATACACAACATTCCAAAGTGTGAGAATCAAGTCTCCCTTGATAAAAGTATGTTCTTGCTAAAAAATATTTTATCCCATAATTTTTAAACTGATTACTTTTGTTCAAGCTTCGTACATGAGTTGGTTTAGGACTGTAGTAGGCCTAATGGAATTTCTGTTAAAGTGTCAAACGTGCGGCCAAAGTAAATGATCACCCATTGGAGTAATCATCCACTGTGTTGCACGCAATCAGAGGACAATCTCTCCATGCAATGTTGCCTATCAGAACTATTCATTCTTTGAAGCTTCTGTCGTACATTAGTGGTCATACGTTACTACTAGAGAAGACCAATCTTGCAACCTTGTTATGAGTAAGGTGAAATGGTAATATTCCAGTGTAACAAATTGCCATAATTAATGACATTTACGGTGGTAACAAATGCACGAACATAAATCCATTTGGTGCTTTATACCCTTGAAATATCTGGCTAAATAAACATGTCTTAACCTTTTAAAATATCATAAAACAGATCGCCAAAACTGAGGTTTGCCATACAGCTCAGTGCCCCATCAACCTGGTCGATCTGAATTTAACAAAAGACGGGGCTAACGTTGTGAGTGTGATGAGCGAAACTGGGAAGGTTGATGGAGTTTTGAAAGGGGTTAGGAAAATTTTGAGTTTAACACTGTTAAATGCATTTTCTGGTAGTTGGTCATCTAGGTAAGCACACAAAACGACAAAGAAACTACTTTACCATAAATTCATGCATATTCATGCAGTGTGGCCGTCAGTGGCGTCGTTTATGGGGCCATTGCATTGGGCAGGTTTCCCCTTTTGTCTCCCACCCCTATGGGTCCCCAAAATGAGATTCTGGGTTTATAAAAATATGACGAAACACACCATTTATATGTCGATTTGGACAGGAGAACCCACTTTCACTTTATCAGTCAATCAGGAGGCTAAAATTGCTTCCTGAGCAGACTGTGAACTTTGTGAAGCACTGCCTTCTTGGGAAATATATTCCAGAATTATTGTTTCAACATCTAATTTCAAGAGCTATGAGACCACTGCGGCCGTGAGTCCTCTTCATTTAGTGCAATTCCAACATCGATTATCTTTTAGTCCAATTTAATGTTCCAAAACTGTTTACATACCGATTTAATTGCCTCTTTTAACTCACATCCAATAATATAAGAGGATAATTAAATAGTTCTATTTCAGTTTATCAGTTTATCAGTAAATATCGGTGCAAAATTTGAGGGGAATATTGCTCTCTTGGGTTCTTGCCGAGGCGGAGCCAATTACCACACCAGCTAGGGATCATTAAGTGGTGATACCTCAATTAAAGGATACAGGTACTTGCACGGATTACCAGAATTTTCTGCGCGCTTGGCGCGTGCACCAGGGGTAATCTCAGCGGACACTTGCCATCTTTTTTCATTTACTGCTGATGAAAATTCCAGATCAAGATAGTCGGTACCTATAGTGCTAAATGGACCAGATAATGGATAATATTGCATTTAAAAAATAAAAATGGGCTCCACTAAAATGAATGCTGTTTTCTTCGGCGCGATTCGATATTATTCCGTGATTACTTCCTGTAGAACATCTAAGGTGTTCAATAGCTTCGTACAAACTCTTCCATTATAATTATAACCACCCACAAACCAAACCCCCTTTCATCATTAAAAAATTACCTGTTAATCTGAGTAAGGCTATTATTAAAATGGTCAAAATGTTATTTTGTGGTCTGTTTAGTGAATACCCGATTTTAAGATAGCCAAATGCTTCATTCTAATGGTTTTAATTCTTTAAATACCTCAGGGTTTTCTGGGGTGTTGCCCCGGACCCAGGGGCGTAGCCAGAAATTTGTCAAGGGGGTGGGCGAAGCCCATAGACAAACTCTCAGCGCTTAGCGCCACCATGGGTTGGCGCAAAGCGCAAGAAAATTTTGGCCCAAAATGCCTCCCAGATCGCTGGAAATGGCACTTCCCAGGCCTATTTACCGCATATAAATAGGGGAAACACTAACAATATTGTAAAAATAAACATTAAAAAATACCAAAAATATGCTCAAGGGGTCGGCTGCCCCATTTGCCCCCCTCCCTTGGCTACTCACCTGCCTGAAACCCAGATAAGGGATTTACGGCGGGTTTCTGGACCCTGTACCTACAAGAAAGCCCCTCGCGCTCCCCCGGCGCCTTCGGCAAAGTTTGGTATTCCACTCCGGTTTGCCACCCTCCCTCATTGTCAGACATGAAATCTCGACCCTGTCAAATGTGTATTTTGTAGGTTTTCAATTATCTTAAGCCCTCCACTGAAGCATGATATATAGGCACTATGTCCAGGGAGCTATACTTGGAATATGTGGTACTTCCCTGACATGTCAGTGCACGATCTTTTTGTATTCACCAAAAACATCCACTTTCTTGATGGTTTATGTAAATTCATGAAACAAATGTTGTTTTTAGCTTTGGAAATTGTAACTTTGCTACCTTGCACCCTATAGCCTACACCCCCTCCGTCTGCTTGAGAAGCTGTTAACTACGCAATTAAAATGCAGAAAAGTTTTAAGGTGAAAGGAAATAAAGAAAATGGATAGCGATTACAACCATGATCACTAATTACTGCACGTTTGCAACGTTCCCAAGAACACTTCTTCGTCTATTGTCATGACGGTCCGTCATGTTTTTGGCTCTCGGTGCATTCTCCTTCTGAGGGATTTCTGTCCTCTTGTGAGGTACCGCATCTTCATCGTCAACACGTCTAGTGCTTATGTAGATGTGGTAATTTTCGTCACTATTCCTGGAGAAGTATGAGAAGAAAAACAACGATAAAAAGGGAAGCCTGAGAAGCTACAACTAACTCTCTCAGAAGAGGCCCAGCTGTCTTGTAAGCATGCCTTTTTAAAGGAATGGTGGTTGAGTGGTAAAGATGTTTTACCAAAGTTTATAGCAAGGGTTTGACGAATAACAAATTATAATATCTCCCACCCGTAAAGACTGTGAACATTAGAGCGGCATGTTACAAACAAGTGGATTTAGCGCATTTTCATGGAACTTCTACGGTACTGTAAAGGATTGACTATTTTGCATTGAAGTTAATTAATACGTCCATCTACACTACAACCGAGACTAGCTGTATTTTAGATATGTGTCACGTTTCATTGCTCCAGGCTTGTATTCTAGGGTATTTACTTCTGCTCGTATACTCATGACTTTGTACTGACTCGTACTCGGAGAATTTGAAAATCAAGTACTCGTACTCGAACCCCTGCTCACGCCTTTCTTCTTGTGCTCGTACTCAGGAGTTTGTGTTCGTACTCGTACTCAGGATTTAGAGATTTGTACTCATGAGTACAAATATCTCAGTCAAGAATGCGAATTCCCTACTGGCATTAATTTATCTTAAAATTTCATCTCGTATACGTTGGCTTCTCCTTTTCAAAGAGAAAGTATCTTGCCTGGTGTAGTCTTGAACTACAATGTTTGAAATTACCTTGGACCTGTGACGAAGTCAAAGCATTTAAGTACTCCGAGGTAGTAAAGCAATGATGGATATTTCTCTCATATTTGGAATATAGAATTATCACATTAAGAGGAAACCCCTGTTGTTTTTGGTGGAGGTCAAGGTCATGGGAGGTCAACTGAGGTCATAATCCTAAAACATTGTAAACACTATATTTCTAGTTATGAAGCATAGATGCTTTTCATACTTGGTATGTGAATGCGTTATAGTCAGAAGATGAACCCTATTGGTTTTGGTAGAGGTCAAAGGTTATCTTAAGGTTACAGGAGGTAAAAATACGAAATTCTTAAAAACTACTTGTAAACACGATATTTCAAGATAGCAATGATAGACACTTTTCATACTTGGTATATCACTTTATCATATTAAAAGGAAGAACCCTATTGTTTTATGTGGAGGTGATATTTGTGGTGATGCAACTAACATCCCTGCAAGATCTTTCTTATCTGAAAAAAAATGCCTTCATCCGTCTTCTTTGATTCAAGCTTGAAAAACAGAACTAACTTTAGGTTAACTTACCTTTGTATTTCTTGAAGTTTCTCTTCCAGTTCGTCATACTGGCTCTTGTCAAAACTCAACACCAAACGATCAGTGGGTCTTCTGTCCTCTTCGGGTATCATATAATCTAATATTAGGTTTGCCAAAGATTTATTTGCAACTCCTGTTGCAAGACTATACAGTCGTTCCTGGTTCCTTACCCGGAACTCCATTATCGGTTTCCGAGAAGGACCAGGGATTATCCTTTCCAGGATAAAGTCATTGGCTTTTAATCCCGCCTCTACAGTACTCTCTGTCTCGTATTTTTTAAATGTTTCCTGAAGATTTTTCCACGAAAAGTGCCCGTCAACAGTAGAGAATTTAGCACAGACCTTAGCAACTACACCTGTAACAAAGCAGAACATCCTCTGTAAGAGAAGAAATGTCATTAACACGTGGAAAACTGATACATATATATATATATATATATATATATATATATATATTAATACCCTATTAGGGAGACAAATTCCAGTTATAATTGGTATATTAAGGAGACATTTTCACTAGGGAGACAAATTCATGTCTCCCTAATTCTTTGCACCATTATTTAAACCCCTTCTCTACATTCTTTCTAACAGATTTTTATTTCTATGGTAGCGTATTAGCGCCCTCTTTATTATGCCACTGTGTAAGCTGCATAAATACATCATAGGTGCTGTTACTTACCATAGAAATACAGGTGTGTTATGTGTTGCATGTAATTTGTATGTAGTATAGGGAGACAAATAAGTATTGCGAAATACTTTATAATATTTTGTTTATTTAATTAAACCTTCTGTGTAAAAGATACAGTTAAAACAAACGTACCATAAGTTAAAGGCATTCATTAAGAATTATTGGTATTTTTGCATGAATATTTGTATGCCTAGATATGGAAGTATATTAAATTTTATGAATATAACCGATTGTCTCCCTAAGGAAGGATTTTATCCCAATGTCTCCCAAATGTTTAATTTAGTGTTATATATATATATATATATATATATATATACATACATACATACATACATACATACATACATACATACATACATACATACATACATACATACATACATACATACATACATACATACATACATACATACATACATACATACATACATACATACATACATACATACATACATACATACATACATACATACATACATACATACATACATATACAGACAGACAGACAAACAGGTAGAGAGACGTAGTGACTTTATATGAATGAGTCAAATCAACGCTGTATTAAATAGTCGCATAGAAACATTAGGCCATTTAACCTCTAACATACGCAGTTGCCCTATACTAAAAGTTCTTTTTTTAATATATAGATGGAAAACTTAGCCTCAAGCAGGATTCGAACCAGCAACCTCCTGCACACAAGACGGATGCTCTGACCACTGAGCCATTGAGACCTAGTATGTGGTAGATGGCACTAGCGTAACTGAAGGGGGGAAGGGGTGGTCGCCCCCCACTTGGCTTCCTGGCATGGTCTGTCGGTACATCTGCTGATCTTGTCGGTACATCCGCCCGGTGTGAACGACGACTAGTCTCCCCGACGGTTTACCAGTCTTTGCTCTCAAGAGGACAATTTCTCTAATAAGAACCCAAAGTTTTCGGCGCGCTACGCGCGCAGTAGGGTCACTCCAGTTTCTTCAATAGTTCCTTTCCACATAGCTAGATAGCATAATTCCTGTCATCCGTACCAAGCAACATGTGGGCAGAGCACATCACAGGTTATGTAGAGGTCGTAAATTACATCACGTATCGCAAAGCTATTTGCTGTTCTCTCGTGTTTGTCATGCGGTACGGTTAGTTGGTGAGCGACTCAGGGAGCAAAGTTTGGCTATTCCATCGGGCAGTGCAGGTGCTTTCGACACAATGTATGTTATCCCCGATACGGTCTACAACCTACAGTTTTCATTTTTTTAATGTTCTTATTAATTACATATGTTTTTAGTATAAGCCTACTAAAAATTTTCGCGCGGTTTGCAATTTCACGATTCAGACTCAAAAGAACACTATCAGTGCGCAAGTCGGCTCTTGAAGTAATAAGTGATATTGTGCAAAATATGCCCTGCAACGGCATGGGATAGTCAGACACCCTCACATCTACTTCTCACCACCCCCTCAGTAAAGGAGCTGACGGATATTGGGGTCACTGGCATGGCTCGAGAAAATTCTGGGGCCACGTGTGATAAATTTATTTATTTTGGCTTTCCAAAAAGGGTCATTTCTGAGATAAAACCCAAAAATTTCGGCACGCTTTTTCCACTGCTCCTCAGTTCCGTTACTTATTGCTACATATAGTGGGCTACAAACCCTTTCCATCTTTCCAAGTAACTTCATAAGTAGAATACATGGAATTATGTAAATGTCGGGAATTTCATCTCATTTCGCTAGACTTAGTTAATGTTCTCTTGTCTGCGTGTATCTGTCTTGCGATACGGCTAGTGGCTCCAGGAGGGAAGTAAAATGTAAGTTGTGCCCTACAGGGTCCAACTGCCAGGACAATCGACCTATGTAAGCTTTAAATAAGCACAGATTCTTTTTAGTGTATAGGCTCACCCAAAATAATTTCTCGTGCTTGGCGCGCTTTTTCACAGCTTAGAGCAAAGACATTAAATCGGCGCGGAACTATTTTCCTCTAGTAAATACAAATTTTATGCAAAATATGCAACATGGTATAGTACACAGGTTTTCTTCAAATTCTCCCTCACCAACCTCTCGACGGAATCCCAGCTGTCCGAGGCTTCGAGTCTCTGGCCCTCCTGTCGGGGAGTCTGTCTCCCGTTGGGCAAATCCTGGCGCCACTCATGGGTGGATGGGGGTCATGGGTGTGGGGGTGACTTGTTAAGTGATAACCCTTTGGCACGGTACATTGACTATATGCTGTCGGTACATTTACCTTATTTTCATCCCTGCCCCCCCCCCCCACTTCAGGCACCCCAGTTACGCTACTGGTAGAAGGTGGTCAACTGTTACGTCATAGGAACGCGTCCCATGGAGTAATGAGTAGGAAGAGAGACATAGCGACTTTATATGATTTCTACCACATAGGCCTCAATGGCTCGGTGGTCAGAGCATCCTCATTTAAATGGTATGTATGTGTTTCTGTCTGAGGGTTTCATGAAGACAGATGTTTGTGTGGTGTCTTTCAACAAGGACACTTGAATATCCAGAAAATGTACACTTGATGTAGAATATTCATATGTAAATTATATATATATATATATATATATACATATACATCGTGTGTACATATCTTGTTTCTATATAATGTAATATATATATATATATATATATATATATATATATATATATATATATATATATATATATATATATATATATATATATATATATATTGTGAATATATTTATGCATATTGTGTATATATGCGTGTGTGTGTTATTGAGGCGGACAACGAGAAGAAAACGAAACGCTTCACTCTTTGACAACAAGATGGGGGTTTATGTTTCGAGTAACGTTTATTAATATGATTTACATAGCAACTAATGGAAAGTGTCGAGTCAAGTAGTATACAGGGTGCCTAGGTTTAAAATTACCGAAACGTTTTAACGGTTTACAGTCAGCTAAGCTCTTTGCTGAGGTAATCCTACATATTTAAGGTTGAAATTTAATCACTTAAGTTCAAAGACTGAATTGTACCCTGTACTTTGAGACGTCAGTTTATATCTTATATCAGGGTTGGGAAATTCCCACTCCCGGGCCATATAAGGCCCTCGAGACCATTTGATCCAGCCCATCAAGTGATTTATAAATGAAATTCAGTTTCAGAAAAAAGGGAAATTTACGTAGTAACCATTTTTATTAAACCACCACTTATCGTGCTACCCATTTTCGGGATATTGCACATGCGTAATGCAACTACGGTAATATAGAATAGTACTACATCCCCAAAATTCTTTTTTTCCAAAAGTCCCCTCAACTCTCTGGAAAAGAGCCAGGGGCGAAAACCAAACAATACTCCCACAGGAGTTCTGCTCCCTTAAAGAGCTATACGTCCCCAAGGGACAACTCAACAACCTGACGTGCGAAGTCTCGTTCTAGACTGGCTGACTACATCCCCAAATTTCCTCAATACAGTTCGCATCGTCCACTGTGAAGTTATGCATTAACCTTGCAGACCCCTTAGCTGTTTAATACTACAGTGGTGGACTCTTTATAATTGCAGCTTTGCTACAAAGAAACTTTCGTCATGTACAGATAACATTAAGGTGGTGGTATACTGCCGCATCTACCGGCAGAGTGAAAGAAATATTTTCATAGTCACTGTGTCCAGATCCGGGGTATTCCAGGGGTCAATACACTCTCTCCCTCCCTTAAGTGGGTTGAAATCTAAACCAGAGAGCCAATTGGCTTAGTGATTCCTTGCCGAGAGGAATTTAAAGGTATCAACCTTTGATCTTGAACTATTGCATTTAATAGCAATTTTCAAGGTTTTGCTGTAGTCACCTCCAGAGACCTCTTGTGACCTTTGACCTCTATAAAAAGGTTCATCTGGCTCATGTTCTGACTATAATACATCCACAAGCTAAGTATGAAAAGTATACATGCTTCCTACGTTGGGATATTGTGTTTAAAAAGGATTCGATTTTTGACCTCTGGTGACCTTACATGATCTCAACCTCCACTTTATATACAAAGTATGAAAAGTACACACCATTCCTAACTTGAGAAATCATGTTAAGAAGGGTTTTAGTGTTTGTCCTGTGGTAACCCTACATGACCTTTGACCTCTACCAAACACAATAGGGGTCATCTTCTGACTATAACGCATCCGCACATGTCAAGTATGGAAAGTATCCATCCTTTCTACCTTGAGCTATTGTGGGTGATCGTTATTGTGTTGACCTGACATAACCTCTTACTGTCACCGAAAACGATAGGGTTCTTACTCTCTTTATGATGTATCCATATACCAAGTATGAAAAGTATCCATCATTCCTGTCTTGAGACATTGTGTCTACAAGCCAAGCGTCACAAACACACACACATACACACACAGCCCCACACACCCACACACCTTCGCATACACACGCCATCGTGACTGCATTGATTCCTTTTGCCTTCGGTAAGGAATAAAAAAAATCTGTATTGCAAAGTCAAGAAAAACATTACTAATATGCAATCAACTGCAAGTAATTTATTTTTTACTTTAATCGGGCTTCGCGCCCACCTGTCGTATAAGCTTGTTAGCCATACCTTGTTCATAAGCTACATCATTACCTGCACATATCGCCCTAGATTTCTTACAAATTGTCAAAATATTGTATTTTGCTGTCTGTTTAGCTTTGTGTATGTGCCGTTACAAGATCGTGTGGGGGTAATGCTCCATTCTAATGCGGACAGTTTCGTTGATATCCCTGACTTGTCAGGGCTTGTCTATTGTCCCCACTGGTATACTTTTTCAGGCCCCATGGAACCCATCTTAAGGGGAGGCTGGATCCATGCTCTTAGAGGGGGCTGAGCTCTCTTGGATCCTACAGCTTCTTTGGCCTGCTTAGTGGTATTCACTCAATTGTGACATTGGAAATGGCCCTTGGTAGGAAAAAAAAGTTTTTCACCCCTGTTCTAGATTATCAAGTGTCGCCCAGTGACTTGCACTAAAATGTCTCGCGAAAGATTCGAGGAGCCCAAAATTTTAATAAGAAAACAGGCTGTTTAATGAGATTCCAGCTGCTGCTAGAGAAAAATTCAAACAGAAATAGACGAGTTGGGAAATGAGATTTTGCTGTACCATGTATTACGGTACCACAGATCAAGTCCACGGATATTTTCGCACAGATAAGAAGGCTTGCGACTGTTGTTTTTGTCTTCCACAATTCTGTCCAACCTTTTCGATCCAAGATAAGGAGATTAAGTTTAAAGAGAACTTTTCCGCTAAAGAAAATTCTCTTTGACCCGTGACTGATGTCTAAAAACCTTAGTTTTAAACTCGAAAATTGTGCTTGATTATACAAAATATCTGTCTTGCAAATGCCGCCTCTGTTATGGTACACTTTCCTTCCCAGCATGCATTGTACATCGAGGTTTTCCCAACTCGTCTATTCAAGTAAAAGTGGCCCCAGTCCCATAACACTTGAAAAACCCCTGGTAATTGTTAATCAAATACTCGATCCATTCTTGTTCATCTAGTATACAAAGAATGTAAGTAAAGTAAGAATATCTGCAAGACTGCGGCTTCCTAGTTTCTTATCATGTGCTATATTTACAGACACTATCAAGATCTTATTTGGGGGATACCTCAGAAGTTCTGAGGATTCCAATAGTGTACACTAAAAAGACGCTAGAGAATTCGACAAATTCCATATTTGTTGTAAGAAAATTTTTTCATTTATTGAAAATACAAACTGAGTGATTGGTAGACCTCGTCACAAGTTTGATTATCGTATTTGTCTCGATTGTAAACGCATCACCATTGGTCCTGATTAATGAACATTACTCTTGGCCTGTTTGTACATCGACTGCAAACTGTCATGGATCGAGCGACCTTCAGACCGTATAGGCTACTGTCATTAATATTTGAAGTGAAACAAAGGTACCGCGGGTACATGAATAATTTATCTTATAAAAGAAATTTCTTGCCAGAAATACCTTGTGACGTGTTACCTGCGTGTTAGCAGTGTAGGCCAGTGGAGAAAATGGTAATTTGTTTGCCCAAAACTAAAAACAAGAAGAGTGATATAATACTTACATTGAGAAATTTTGTGCTGCTGGCGGGTAACCGACCCCGCTATAGTGATCTGGTCTTGAGTTAGCTTTGTATTATCACGGGTAACGTATTTGGGGTAGGCCTGAGACACAAAGTAACAAATAATAAACAGAGTTAATTAACTTTTAGAGATTGATTGCCTTTCAGTGACATTTCTCCCTTAGAGCCTATAATACTGTTCAAAGAACATGAGTGAAAACGCAACACTTCTTTATCCACATTTAACTAGATCATATGAAAGAAAGTCGTGACTTTCTCAGCCATTTATTGCACAAAAACAAGCCTACGTGACTGTTCGTTTCTTTCTCTTTTTTTTTTTTTTTTTGATCTTGCTAGATTTGCATTTCCTCAGGTTTAAAAAGAGAAAGTTCAAAGTAAATATATAGACAAGGCTTATTTAAAATCAAGTGTTACTATCTTTTCACCTTAGATAAGCTCATTGATTTCAAACAGTAATATCCTGTTCAAACTAGTTAAATTTCAGTAATCACCTCTCTTAACTTCAAGTACCCCACCCCCTCCCCTGGCTGAGTGTCACATAAATATCACGCAACCTCTTTTCACAACAGTTACTGAAAAATAGTAAAATCCGGGCTCTTCAAATGAAACTTATCGGGATTCATGACCTGCAAAATTCCCTTTTTTCAGGAAACCGGGTGAAGAGCACACAGACTCTTTTTAATTTTCAAATACCAATATTTCTACGAGCATCGTCCCGGAAATATTCCCCTCTCTGTAGATTTGCTCTCTGTTTCGGCAACTGTACTACGAGGCACACATATTCTCATTTGGCGTGACTATTGTGTCATCGACAACCCTAAATTCCGGTATCTGTCATTTTGAGGTGCTTTCTACTTTAAAATATGATTTATTTACAATTGGAACAACAAAGCTAAACAGTAAAGATTAGCAAACTTTATTAAAGCATAGTTAGGACTTCAACTACACTACCATTATTCAACAATTACTTATTTACAAAATCATGTGATGATTAATTTAAACTTACCGCCATAGTGAGTGATTTGACGACAACGTAAGTCAAGTAGTCTTATGTTCAAATAGCAACTGATACACAATACATATAACATGACAGTGGAATGGAACATGGAATTTGAAACTAACCGTATTTCGGTATTGTGAGATTATCTATACGGAAGCTGAAAAGTGTCATTATGATATGTCCCTCATTAAATTTTTTATTGAAAGCGAACAATAGAATAGGAAATGGTGAAATGTCAACCCAAGTCTCTGTCATATCTTTAAGTTGACAACTGGCTTCCCATTGGCGTACGGTAACTGAATAAGGGGTGGCGTCAGGTGGGTTAGGTGAAGGCAAGTGGAGGCAGGGGGACTATGGTCCCCCCAGGGGGACCATGGCCATGACAGGAAAGGCTACCCCCATGACCGTCCGAGAAATTTTGCAATTTCGTCGAGTGGCCTTAATAAATTATGTATTTCCAACGCTCGCAGGTCGCTCCTACGGTTTACTTGGGTTTGCTTTAAAAGAAGGCAAATTCTTCAATACAACGACCATTTTCTCATTTTCTTCAAATAAAAACCCAGAGTTTTCAAATTTTCTTCAATAAAGCCCCACCCACATTTTCTTATTTGTTTCAATAAAGCCCCAAATTCTCATTTTTTTTTTCAATACACACCCTACATTATTGGCGGGCACAGTGCGGAGGAAATTTTGCGTGCGCTATCCTTCCTACAACCTGCTGCGTTTGTCCGGGCTTTGGGTTGATGGCCTTTTCGGCCAGCTTGGCCCTTCGTCGGACAAATCCTGGCACCACTCCTGAACTAAATGTTACTCCATTCGCAAGAATTTTGAGATGGATCTGTCAATGATCCTTGGAAAATTGCACTTTAAAAATCCTACTTTCTATGATGTATTTGACTGTTGCAAGGTTTCTTTGTCTACTAAAGGCCATTAAAAGCCTGTAGTCAAAGGGGTCAGGGGGTGGTGCCCCCTAGAAAAATGTTTCGCCACCTAGAAAACTACAAAAATATTTATTTTTTCGCTAATGCCTTTCAGTATTTCTCGCCCCAGAAA
Organism: Holothuria leucospilota; assembly: GCA_029531755.1. Taxonomy (NCBI): domain Eukaryota; kingdom Metazoa; phylum Echinodermata; class Holothuroidea; order Aspidochirotida; family Holothuriidae; genus Holothuria; species Holothuria leucospilota. Next base: position 32,858,577 of record CM055968.1, read on the forward strand.
AAATGGTCTGCCCCCTGGAAGTTATCTTGCCCCTCACCCCCTCAATACTTTGTCTGCCTACGGGCATGCAATGAATAAGAGATACAATTTGCTAAACGGCATTTATTTCTCTATAAATGGTTCGGTCCAATATAATTCCCGTCCAACTAAGTTTCTATGACTTTCAGTTGTCATGATATGTAAAACAGAAACAATTGTAGCATGCTGAAGCCACACACTGTTACTAACAACGGAAATTTACCCTTAAAGAGTCATTTTATATGTGAAAGAGGAACTGGTTATAAGCATTCTGGTAAAATTTACATTCAGTTCCTACGTATTGTGCTTGATGTTTTATCAGATGAAGTTATCAACTTACCCAAAGTGAACTTGAAGCCAACAAAGGTGACATTGATCGGCACTGTGAAGTAACGATTTAAACTTTACAACTTACAGACTAATGTTATCCTCTGATAGGTGTTAGAACTGTAGAAAGCTGTTCGAGACTGGGGGGAGTTGAACGTTGTTTCGGACCGCCGTCCGGGGGGGGGGGGTCTATTTGAGGATCCTTAGATGCAATTTGGTGGAACATGTTGGACAAACTTTAAAGAAATTCACAGCAATTTTTCTAAGTTTTTACAGAGGAAACAAATAAAGGGTCTTCGTCCTTGGATTGAGGATTGAGCCCTGCTCAATGTGTAAAAGAAATCCAAGTTTGGGATAGAATCTGAAGGAATGCATGGAAAATGAGCATGTCCAAGTCGTTCTATCAATTAAGAAATGATAAACTCAGGGAATACATTTCGCGCATCAGTTATTCATTGTTCATAGGGCACGAAGTTTTTGCGGAGAAATTTTTATTACGATCGATTTTCGAATCAGTGGAGTACAGACCTAGGCAACATTCGATTCAGTGTGCGGGAATTTCAATAGCCTATATTCAGAAAATCGTAGAACAAATCAACCTTTGCAAACAGCTAGAACCTCCAATTGCTTCAAAAATGCTGTATTACCAGGAGACAAAAATACTGTAATAATAGTTTTCAGTTTTTGTTTTAGTACTTTAGTGGACAAGTTGACTGCTGACCACAGAAAACTGCAGGGGTCCGAAAGAATTACCGAACCCTGCATTCTCAATTAGGAATACCGTTATTGCGTCTGAGCTAGCCCGCCAAAAACGCAGTAAACACTTGAACTGGTTTACTATTAATACCTTCAGGAAATTCCGCTCAAGAAAGATACGGTCTACTTCATAGTGTTGCGCAAGACCCTAGAATTAGTTGTACAAGGCACAGTACATACAGTAGTTCACTGGGGACTACTGTGAACACCCTCTATATACTGTATGTTAGAATTTCAGTTTGATACTCTTCGAGTTCGTTCAGTTTAATTGACAAGCGCCCTTATTATGTAAAAACGTGTAAGGAGTAAAAATTTACTATCGTCTTGACCAAGACTATCCGCTTCATTGTGTCTGGCAGGTCTACGACGTATGCATATTGTCAACATGCCTAGTGTACTGTGCCAGTTGAAATTGGGTGGTGAATTGATTTACCACTTTCAAGTAACAATGTTGAAAAAACATGATGAGAAAAATGAGAAAAAATGGTAAATGATGAAATTTCATATGCCACCATATCAAAATTTTTAAAGATTTGTTGGTTAAATTTACACACAGAAAAATGAGCAAAATTGTTAAATGGTGGGAATTTTTGCATCATTCCCGGTAATTGTTCTTCCTTCGAAAATTCAACGATCAAGAAACTGTCGATTAATGACAAGCTAAAAAAAGAAACAATTTAACATTACACCTGCCTTTCTAAAACTTTCTGCAATCATACATTGTCCTGTATGACTATGTACAAAACAATACAAAGACTTGATAGGGACACGTTATTAATTAGATGGCAATTCGAGGGTTCCATAAATCCCATTATGTAAAATATTTAAATGTAAAGTAAATGAGAATTGACATTTCGCAATCTGGGGTTTCCGAGTGAGGAAAGAATAGTCTGAACCATTGTCTTTTGCTATTTGCTGTAGATCTTTTATCACTGAGTAATGGTACACAATACAATTATGAAAAGTCTGTGTTTGTAACGAGTGTGTACGCTAGTAATTGACAGCCACTGTTTTATTTCGGTGGACGACTTTTTTCGTAGGACAGCAAGAGGTAGTTCTTCACCTTTAGGGTGAGCTCTCGTACGTCTTTCAGACCCTTAATACCGTGTATGCATGTGTAAGTACTGCTCGGATACATCACCAAATCTTCAACATGATATCATGCATGATTATAAGACTTCTAACCCTAACCTTATTTCATGTCTGTAACCATAACCTAACCTGGAGACATAATATCAGGCATAATATGCATGTCTCCAGACACAAATTGGATACCTCACAAAGTGGATACATTGCCTACAAGTATAGGACAATCTAGTTTCCTACGTAACACCCCTGAACCACCTCTTGTTTCTGCGATTGATATTATATCATTCCATTTTAACAATCAGTCTTTTCATGTTTGCACTGAGTCCGTTGGAACTAGTTCTTCAAAATCATTGTTCACTTTTTGATCCAAATATTACTGTTAGGGGAAAGTGAAGAATGTGCTTGGAACAGCAATCTTCAAAACGGTAACAGGCTCCAGTTAAACCAGGGAGCTGTTTAGTCCACTCCCTAGTTAAACTAAGGGGATGGTCGCTTGGCAACTTTCTTTCTTCGTATTGTCACCAATCCCTTATTTTGACTTTTGACTTGAATGGAAAATTAAATGAAAACATATAGGGTGTTTTATGGCAAGTATACAATACGATAACACACGAAAAATATCAACATATGGGAGGTTAAGTCTGTAGCAAGTCTAAAATACGACAGATAACTTTGCCATTCGCTCGTTAAAACCGGATAAATGGAATGAGGGTTTAATTCGAATATACGGTACCATTAATTGGTATAAAACTGTATGTGCGCATTAGTTCGAATTAATGAGACGTTAGTCTACAACCAATCACAGGACTTTTCTCCAAATTAGGACATGTATCATTCAAAACAATATGCACAATTAATTCTAAAATATGCTTCCAATAATTTGAATGCATTTTGCACCATTAATTTGGCATCATTAATTTGAATGTACGGCATCATTTATTCGATTATTTTAAATTTAATTTCTGGATTATTAGTGCACCTAATTCGATTTCACATTGCTTCGCTATTGATGGAGGACAGCTTCAATCAATTACAGGACTTTTTATGTGGAGAAAGTATGTTCTAAAATGAAGGCACCGTTCATTCGAATACAATATACCATTGAAAGAGATGAAAAGGTGTACATCTCGGGTGAATTTATAGAACCATTAAAGGTAGCAATGTTCAAAGTAGGAATGTTCTAAGCCCCTCGCACACGTGAAACCAACCACTCTTCATATCACGTTCCGGTGCCCGAATATCGCCCTTTTCATTATTTACAAGGACGCCACGAGTCTCACTTGTGTCAAGTCTATTTTGACGTCATAGGTCCACTTCCTTTTATCAAATGTTATATATTTCTTTAAAATTAAATTCCATTTACGTAATTTAGACATCCATCTGCCATCACAAGATGATTTGAGGAGAGGAACTGGGCGCTACTGTTTGTAATTTGATATCAACAGACACAGTCTGTCCTTAGAGTGAGAGAAAAAAAAAATAAACAAAATTAGGAAAACAGAAAACTCACTCTTAAAATGAGCCTGAAAAGTCAAAGCAAGCTCACTGGAAGTCACTGCCTCACAGGGTTTGAAAAATGGCCGTTTTCTGGAAACTGATCACAATTGTGTTATTTCTACTTGAATGTATGGTAACATAGTCAAATATTTGTGGACGTTATTAATTTTAATGTGCTTTATCATTTATTCGATCATGTGGTATTATTAATTCTACAAATGCAGCAAATGTATGTGTATCAGCTCATAACGGACGAAAATTTGCTCCCGCAGAAAAATCAGCCTCAAAAATTAGAATATTGTGTCTTGATAGAGACATGGGAAATAGAAAGGACAACTCAACTCTAATTTGTTAGTAGGGGCCTAGCAGGAAGATTGTCTTTTGATCTCAAAAATTTAACATATATTTTACCTACAAAATTTTGGCTCTCAAAAGGTATATCGCACTGTCAAAGCTATTTTTTTTTAATTTTCCAAAAGACTCAAGTACAAAGATAGGCGAGTAAGGCGAAGCTGACTAGGGAGCTGCAGCACTCATCCATGTCGGCAGAATATTTGCTATTTTGGGGCAAATATATGCTATTCAGGGCAAGCGCGTGATATTTTGCCTCATATTTCGGGCAAGAGTATTACCCTCTCCCAATTTTAATAGGCCTAGTCCGGTCCACAGATTGTGTAATTTGGGGCATTCTCTGGCACGTCCGATTTTTATCGGGCTTGCAAGTGATACTCTATACCCTAACCAGTTAAGCACATGAACGCCTCATGTCAACATCGGCATTATCCTGTACCCAGCGTTTGCGCTACACATGTGGTAGAACACGACTTATCCTACACCTATTCTCATTACACTTATTTTACACATAAACCCAATTTAATAGGAACATCTGGTTAGGTTAGGTTAGATGAGGTTTAACGTCCCAGTTTCCAACCAATTGGTTTAAGTCGACACGACCACGGCCTTTTTCCAGTTATGGCTCACTGGCTTGTTTTCCCTATTCCATTGTTCATGCTGAGCCCCAAGCACAAAGGCAGTAGGTTCCATTTTTAAAGTCCAATAGGAATCTCTGACACACATGTCGGGCCCGCACATAACGTCGGGATAAGGTTATACCAAAAAGGGCTACAGTACCGTATCATAACTCTCTAACACCAGAATAGGCCTACCCCGGCAATCTGAGAGCTACACTTTGTCATTAATTTTACTTGAGATCCCACCGTGGATTCCATTTATAATTTTTGATAAAGATCGCCCTGTCTTGTACGTGACACTCTGGCAAACACTGCCTACTTTTAATTACGCTCTGCTACTGATGAGCCCCGAAAATAATCTTTCGGGTCGAAACGCGTCTAGCAATAGCATACCATGCTATAGCTTGTTACTTAACAAGGTCACAAAAGTAGTTATCACTCAAACCTTTGGGTATCCTATTAAAAGCATCAATTAAAAGTTGCGAAATTATTCTTTGTTGGGCGATATCCTCCCATATCACATAAGAATATTTCAGCGAATTCAAGAGACTAAACCTATCACCATGGTTTATTTATCCCGAGCATTTCTCGTTTTGCGAACACGTCACTGAGTTTTTGGAGATTCGGCCAACCCCCCCTTTAAATGTCCTGTATACAAGATTGCTAAATCTTTTTCAAGATATAATTATTCAAATGAGAGGTTGAATATTCCATCCATGTGAGTAAGATATATTCTTACCGCTTAATAACATGACGTTTAAAGGTGAAAGCGATAACACAAATTTCTACCGAAGTTGATTCAAATCACATACACAAAGGTCCACGTGATGACTTATACAGACTGTGTAGCTTTCATGTACGGCATCTATCACAAAGAAAGAGATGGGAAATTCAGGCTAAAAATGCAGCCTGCTCCCCCTTCCCCTTTCTGTAACCGGCTTTTTTGTGACTCAAACCGAAAATTCGTTCATTCAGTGGCGTTACCAAGGGGGACCAGGGGCACTTCCCCCGACGTTATCTGGTGCGCCCTCGTGTGCCTCTTCCCCCATGAGATTTTGGGTAACTGACGAAAAATTATGCTCAAACACAAGTTCACGCTGCCACTCTTTTGCAGAATCACCCAGGCTCTTTACAAGCGTACAACTCGCGGAACGAAAAATAAGAAGTAACAGTTCTAGTGTCTTAAAAACATGAGAATTTATTAAACTGAAACACTTCTGCAAATAATCAATCAGCATTTTCTCCACTTGAGAAATTTTAATACAACTAAATTTTACTTAAATGACCTTATGCTGGCGCCAGACAACACAAGTCATGATTTTGACTGTCTGATCTAAAGCATCTACTTGAATTTACACACCATATTCATTTCATTTGAAGGCCGTTTTGGGCCTTTAAACTGCGTTAAAACAAACACAAACTAGGAAAATGAACTTTCTTTACAATGTTCCAATAATAAATAAGTCTATACTTAATGTCCAGTTACACACTCTCAGTCTCTCAGAAAGAACAAAAGAAAACAAAGAGTAGTATGGCTTCAAGCTGGAACTGTTGCCTTTGTGCAAATGCAAGATAATGAAAGTCTAAATTGTCCTGTGTAAACCATTTGTGTAACGAGCAATTTCTGAGTTCGTCATGGTAGTATAGGAAACAATACGGCGGTTCTACTCCACGTGGTGGGATTAAAATGGTGGGCCCGACTCAAATATAAAATATTAAAATATTGTCATCTAATGATACCCCTGATTAGGGTTATGTCCACGTCGGAACAGCTCTCTGACGAGTAAGTGGATATAAGGCGGAGTTATGAAGTTGGTTCAACAAAATGTCTCCATGCAGTGGCGGTACCGGAATTAAACAGTGTCCTCACCCAGAAACGAAATTAGAACCAAAACTCAGAATCCGGAATCAGACTCAGATCGAGAAGCCTAGGAAGAAACCCAATATCACCCAATAAAAACAGCTTTTACATTGTATAAGCGTCACACTGCGGACCCCACAGTCCCCTTATCCAAAACATGGAATTTGGTAACCCCTAGAGTACAATTTTCTTTCTGCTGTTTTCTGTTGCTAACCACTACCCGACCGACCAGGGTAAATTAGAATATGCCTACATGGAAATACACTAACATTGACATAACTCCCGTTTGTAACTCTAACTTGTCACACTACAACGCATTCATTCACCCCCACCTCAAACCACAAACATACATTCACTAATACTTTTACCATCTTAAACAAAACGTTTACTATCTCCTTAAAAATTTTAGCTTTGCACTCACCAATTTCATTGGTTTCTGGTGCCCAAATCAGGCAAAAGACCGCTACCGGGCCTCTCGCTGGTCCTCATACGGGCCGGGGAAACAGGTTAGGCTGCACGTACTGAAAACAACCCCTTGTCCGATATAAAATTAATACGTTACAAGATGCCACATTGTTCGCCAAATCTATAACAATCTCTAAGGCGGTACTAAACAGTCCTACTCCTCTCAGCGACCTATGCTAAGCAGTTGCATCCAGTCTGCCCGTACTACTTTTCCAAAGGTCCCCTCGACGCTCTGACTAAGAGCCCAAGAGCCGAAGGGCAAAATCAAACGGTACTCACTCCCAAAGGAGTTCTGCTCCCTAAAGGAGTTAGGTCCCCGAAAGACCAACCTCTCCACCTTCAGACCTCTACATGATGGGTCTGTCATTCAGGGCACCATTCCCAACTGGCTGAAGAGAACAGATACTACACATGATCTTAGCAAAAAGGCCGAGAAGCAAGTCTGCTCCTACTGCGGCAGCCCCCTGTACGGAAGCCGAGAACATCGCGGTATCATTGTGAAATCTGACATGCCAGTTTTCCAACCCCTTTCTTCGGTAAACATGGGAAGGAGAAATCAAGATTCGATTTCTCCTTACCATTTTCCACCGATAGTGTGGAGTGGAGAAAACGAAAGTTAGTGAGAGGATACTTCAAGAAAGGACCGTTACACAGTGTCTATTTTCGAACACCCTGTCCATAAATCGACGCGCCCACACATGACACGAATTGGCGATTTATGACTTTGGTTATATTACCAACGTGGGATGATCCCATCGTGGCACGGAGAAATCGTCGACGAGCGAGCTAGCTATGTTACTCAAATTGAAAAGAGGATCGATGGACATAGTCCATTTAAGGACAGATTGTTCGAAAATAGACACTGTGGAATGGTCCTTTCTTGAAGTACCCCCTCAGTAACTTTGGTTTTCTCCGCTCCACATTATCGGTGGATAATGGTAAGGAGAACTCGTATCTTGATTTCTCCTTCCCATATTTACGAAGAAAGGGGTGGGAAAACGCTTCACGATGTTAGTTAGTTAGTTAGTTAGTTAGTTAGTTAGCTAGCTAGCTAGCTAGTTAGTTAGTTAGTTAGTTAGTTAGTTAGTTAGTTAGTTAGTTAGTTAGTTAGTTAGTTAGTTAGTTAGTTAGTTAGTTAGTTAGTTAGTTAGTTAGTTAGTTAGTTAGATGAGGTTTAACGTCCCAGTTTCCAACCAATCGGTTCAAGTCGAGACGACCACGGCCTTTTTTCCAGTTGGGGCTCACTGGCTTGTTTTTCCTACTCCATTGCTTATGCTGAGCACCAAGCACAAAGGCAGTAGGTTCCATTTTTAAAGTCTTTGGTGTGAGCCGGCAAGGATTTGAACCCTAGACCTTCCGGCTGCAAGTCGGATGCTCTAGCCACACGAGGTAACCTCACGCTTTCCTTTTATACTAACAATTTGCACGCGGCTTGAGAGCAAAATTTTCATGTGTGCCATGAAAATAGCTTGTTCTGCATACAATAAACAATGGAATGCAACATCTGCCTGTTTCAGAAAACCTGCTCGCAGATTTAAGATGCCGAACCACAATAGCCTACCTTGAACATCTAAAAAAGGGGAAAGGTTCAGGGACCCATGAGGAGCCAATTTTGAAGTGGGGGAGGTTATCCTTGAAGGGGCCCAAAATGCCCACGGCAGAAAAAGTGAGGGGAATGAAGCCCCCCTCCCCCCCCCCCGTCTCCGCGATCCCTAATGTGAAATTTTGACTTCTGACACACGCGTATATGTATATTGGGATGCACTGTCACTTAATCAGTCAATCGTGGAACTAAAATTGCACCAAATGCTATCAAAACTACAATTTTGCAGTGCGTTTTGCGCGCATGTATTTGTTGAGCTGTGCGGTCTACTACCTTGCTTGAAGATGTAATCCACAGCTATTGTTTCAACATTTATTTTCAACAGCTATGGGGCTACTGCGACCATGAGTCCTCTCCCTTCAATACAATTTCCACATCTATTATCTTTTAGTCAGATTTTATGTTCAAAAAATTGTAAAAACTGCGAGTTTCACTGCCTTTTTCAATACGTATCCTAAGTAGCTTTTCTCTCGTAGGCTAATGTCCGTTTGTTTCAAACACCGGCCGGATGTCTTCAAATTTGCAAGGGGAACTTTGCTCCTCTGAATCCTCGTCGAGGCGTCGCCAAGCACCACACCAGCGATCAGAAAGTGATGATACCTCCGAAAGGAGTATGAGAACTTGCACGAAATTTTCATAGATACTTAATACGAAAATTTTCTACTCTCTTCGCACGTGCATCAGGGGTGGTCTCAGCCGGCGCCAGCCACCCTTACTTCATTTACTGCTGAAGAAAATACAGGAAATATATCTGTCATAATAATAATTTTAAGGCACCCAAACCCATTGAACTACATTCAAGGGTCCTTTTTTTCAAATTTTCCAGGGTAGCCCCGGATCCGCAGCCGTAGAAGCACCTTCGACGCTCTAATGTGAAGGCTTTCCTTCAATGGCATACCTGGAATGTATATGCCTCAGCATTAATTTCTATAAGGCAGCACGAGTGAATTTACTTTTAAAGCCCAATGCAAACCTTAACATCATCCGTAGTCCCCACTTACCCTCGCCCCTAATCATTAAATCTTTAGTGCGAGTAAGCCTAACAAAAATGTCAAACTGTGATTTCTATTTTTGTGGCCTGTTTTAGTGCGCATCTAATGCCATTTTGGTCAAATATTTCATTCTAATGGTTACAATTTGTAAATACCCTACAGCCTCCGAGGTGTTGCCCCTGGATCGCCAATGGAGAGTTGTCAGTCCCTGGACTTCACCAGGAGCCCTACAGTGACCCCTGGGTCTCTACGTCTACAGGGGAGAGCTGCCCGTCACTGCGACGCCTCATCGACGCTCAATTCTTCATTTTGGTGTGCCCCTCTGGCGAAACGCTTAGCACCCAGTGCCCCCACTTGGAAAAGTCTGGCGTCGCCACTGGTTTCATTGAATTCCGGTAATTAATTAGGCCTACTCGCATTCATCTGTTCATGTGAGAACTGTTGCTGTAGGACTCTACGGACATGGAGCTACAATCCCTGAAAATAGTAAGTGAAACAAATCTCAACCCCCTTACAATGTTGGTTCAAAATTTGTGCAGGTTAGCTAGGCAAAAACAAAAATGAAAGGGGAAAGGGAGGGGTGATCTTGAGTGTGTAAACCTTGTCGTAGTTTTGAGGATTTTGATTCAGTTGTTTTGTCAATTTGTCGGAAATTGTAGCTTTATATGAATAGAACCGCCGTACCAGCGTTACCAGAAACTAACGCATTTTCTTTCTGACCTTTGTTTTGATCCATAATTATGTTAATTATTAATACCGGTGGAATTTTTACTGACAAATTTCGATTCAACAATCCATGGGAGTAACTTTAAAGATAAAAAGTAGCAATGACAACTTAAGATGACTTGGTACCCGTACTGGCTGGTGGAAAGGGGAAAGTCTAAATTACAGATTGTTTTCTTTTCGACAGAAACTGGTCAGGAATGACACTTCTGCGTTTTACACTGTACGTTCTGCACCCCCTACCCATACCACCCTTCACCTGGACATCTTGCTAACCAAATTTTGTGTCTGTTTACAATATGACTTTGTGGTGTCATCTGGTAAAAGCTTGTGATTAGAAAAAATTGTATCTCGTCCAGTTATCAGAAGTGAGAGCTTGAATTCAGGTGCGGGTCCACAATTTTTTTTTGGGACGCCCTTAAGAGGTACAGGAAAGTTGCCTTACAACTTGCACAATTTGAGCAAAAGCAAAATTTTTTTCAGTGGTCAAATGCGATTAGGCTATAGTAATCTGTGTTCTCACAGATTTTCCAGGAGGCCAGGATTTTTCTAGGAGAAGCTATCCCCCCCCCCCCCCACTGGAGTATTGGAAAAATTGTTGGTATCCAAGAAAAGTGACATAGTAATAACAAGAAGACAGTGACTGCAAGTTGTAAACTGTCATTGATAGCCAGATTCTAAATAATTTGTGCAAATACTGTTGAAAGATTCTGGGTAGTACTAACAAGTGCAAGCAATGTAATGAAAAAGCTTATTACATTAAACAAAATTTGCCATAAATTGATAATAAAGAGGTAGAGGTTTAATTCCATCATGTACAACATAATTAAGTATCTGAAATCAGCTTAAAAATCTAGTGTTAACCAATTTTGTAATCTGAAGGGATGCAGGTAAACCCCTCCTGCATGAAAGTTAACCAGCATGGCACACTCGAATTTTGGTTTAACCACTAAGACTGTTGTCAAGGTAGCTACGTCCTCTTCAAACTTATATGATACGTACTGCTGCACACCGCTTCAATGTTGTTTTAGAAGCAAATTGAGCTTCGGGAGCGAAGGAAGCAGTATACTGGATTATCTCAGCACTCAGGTGGGCAAAGATATCCCCGCAATTTTTTCAAGTTGAAAACTGCCCTATAATAGGCTAATATTGTCCAAAATTGTAGCTTGTTGCCTCAGGATTGCAACTGGCTCTAAAATTTCTCCTTTTGGGGTTTCTTTGACCAGGTGTCTAGCCAGGATTTTGTAAAGGGGGGCTGGACGAAGGGCGGTTCACTGGCAAGTTGAAATAACCTAACGGCGCCTAGTGCGAAGCCAACCCCCGGAGGGGGTATTGGCGCAGGCAGGGGGCCAAGGACTTCTCCCCATCCGCATCAATACCAGACATGATATTTATAAAGAACGTACTTAAAAATGAAGAAAGAATGAAATCATTGAATTACTTAGTGTGAAAAAGCAAACAGATGATTAAAACTTATACGATGAAATTTGCTTTTCATTGATTTCATTAAGTTTTTACTTTGCAAATAGCATTGAAGCATTTCTTGCTGCTGCCCTCCGATCTATCCTTGAAATATTTCAATATTGAAGTGGAAACCCGTGCATGATGTAACAATGTATGTTTAAAAACTTTATTGAAATAACATCTATTCTTTTTTGTGATTTTAGTTTCGCAAAACTAAAACATGTTAAAGCTGTGATTAATATATTAAAACTTCATAAGGTGCTTGATTTAAATGGTGAAAAACAAAGGTTTAAAAAATATTTTTCCGGCAGCATTATATAACGTCTGATCAGTTTTACTTGCTCAAAAATTTCCAAAGCTGAGGGGGACACCTCTCCCCTTCGCACCTTCCTAAAGTTAGTAAAATAAAGAAACATCACAACTACACAAGTGTGTTAGGTCACTGGATCATCTCCACATCCAAACAGAAAAGAATATCACATACTGCAATCTAGAGCATTTAAAAAATGACAAACCCAAATTGACACTTTCTAATGTCGCTGGAACACGAATTTTTAACATGTTTAAAAGGCTAACAAGAGGGCAATCCATGGAGTTGCAAATCCCATCTCCTCCATATGCTCTACACAGGGCCGTAGCTAGGGTCATATGTTTGGGGGGTGTGAAGGTCCCAAATTCCGACTGGATGGATATTTTTTCCAACTGAATGGTGACGCGTAAATCGCACCATTTTTATGCGCCCTGCTTTTACATACAGCAGTGGGGATCCTTCCTTTGTCACTTAATAAAGATGCCGTCCTGGGGGAGGGCCTAAGGGGTGTCCCCCTCCCCTTTGAGAAATTTTTGCTAAGGTAAGGTTGCTTAGATGCAAAATGGTGCTATCTTGGGATACTTTTGAAACTGATCATATATGGCTGGAAAATGTCCATAATTTAGTGAATACTAAGATTTGGTTAGGTGAAAGTAGAAAGTATGTTGTCTAAGAGAAGAATACGTTGTGAACAAACATCCTGCACCCCCCCCCCTTTGACTACTTTAATGCCTTCTATTCTGGCATCTAATACTAGCATATACCTGTATAGGCCTCCTGGAAGCTCTAGATCAATTATAAAAAATGGGGCAATGACATAATGCTTACTACCTGGCATCTAAATAATAATATAGAGGATGACGCCAAGCACTTTACATCTATCGTATTTTTACTAATTTTAAACGAAAATCCAGACGAACAGCTTCCAGCAATGGGAAATGGGCGGGAGGGAGAGTATAGGTGCAGAAAAATGATACTAGACCTCCCAGGTAGGTATAGCAAAAGGGGTTTAGGACTAACAAGCACGTTTTCAGAATGTACACCTAGTTTATGCTATAAAAGTTCACTGGTACGTTGTGCTTATAATGTTCGTAAGTGATACAACGTGGATTGTGAGGATTGCGCGTGAAGCGCGCCGAAATTTGGGGTATACTTCAATGCCAAAATGAAAAACCTGCACGCAAGCTGAGCCAGGGGTGGTTCTTTGATTTGCCGACATGGGAGGGGGTAGCGCCCTGACTGGGGGCCAGCTACTCTAAGTCCCGACAGATGCAATGGGTTACCGAACTCAAAATATAAGGCGCGCGAAAAATTTGGGGTTATATTGAATTTTCATTAAGGAAAGTTGAAAAAGTTTGGGCTTTTACTGAAGAATCTGGACAAAAACCAAGAAATTTGTTCGGGTGACTGCATGGTCGTCGTCGGGGATTACATTCTTTATCTTACCCATTAAGGATCTGCTACGAAACTGAAAGATCTTTTTCTTACAAAATATGTTTGCCACGATGGCGAGGCTGAAGAAAGAATCTTCCAAAAGTTAGGAAAAAGAGGAAAGAACTTCGCAACGATGTGTTTCTCTAGAATCACGCCTACACGGAAGAACAACATTTGTGGAAACGTTGAAATCCAATACGCTTGAAACGGGGCATTACCACTAGATAGAACTATAGATGAAAGCGCGAGTAGCGCGCGAAAATTTTTTGAAGTTATAGAAAGAATCGTTACAGAACTTAGTGGCTACGGGCCTGATAAATAGACGTTCGGAATATTCTCTGAGTATATCTATGTCTTCACCAATATTAGTCTATATGAAATTTTGCGCAATTTTGTGGGGCTCGGAAAAATTTGGGGGAGGGGGACTAAAGCGCCCTAGCTCCCACAGAACTGTGTCTGGTATAATTACTTTAATAATGTCCATGAGACTGATTGTAAATCGTGACGCATGCGCGCGAAGCGCGCCCAAATTTCCATTTAGTAAGATTTCCATAATAAAACCTGCATTCAGAATCTGCATCAAGATACTTTCAGTTGCCCAACAAACCAATATGCCACTCAAAAAGCCAGTCTTTTACCTGGTAATTTGTAAACAGCTTTCAACTTCTGCTGTTGTGCTTCTCCGAAAGTTGCTATCGGAAGATATTGATAATAAGAACAACACTGAGGTTAGGTTTAAGGCGCGCGGAGCGCGCGAAAATTTTGTGAGTTTGAGAAGAATTTGCGAAAAAAGGACAGCTTTGGTTTGATTTTACGTGAGGAAAATAACGTTTGGTATTATTCTCACTTGGTCTAGTTGGAAAATATATACAAAGTTGACACAGGCTCAGTCGGAAAAATGTGCTAGACTGAGATATCAGAAATTCCAACTGGAATTTCAGATTTTCCGACTATCGTCGCTCTGACGAACTTTGGGGGGGTGAGACACCCCCCCCCCCCACACCCCCCGGTCGCGACGGCCCTGGCTCTACATACCTTGAGGTTAATGAAGTTTCCCAACATAGTGATAAGCAAATAATGACAAAGACCACTTTAAGGTCATTTAAAGGCAATAGGCAGTCACCCCAATCAGAGTTAGTATGCCCCGTCACTCTAGTCCATGATTGACCAATTTTGATCATGTGACAATGTTTTTGCTATTGAATTGTGAAATTCAAGGGGAATTTCTCCTTTCTTTACCTATTGTTTGCAATAGTTATGTTCAAAATGACTTCAGAGGTGCTTGTAATGCAATAAGAGGAGATTTGCAAGAATTTGCTGATTTTTCAAAGCACATTTTGGGGCGAATGCCTACTGTCTTTAAACTTTGATCTAGAATTTGATTTCTAATCATGATATAGTCACAGCATCCTTTTCATTTGTTCATAATAAGGTAATTTAAATTAGTATTATTACTGTAACAGTTATGCTTGTGAAAAAAATAAATTTTGTTCTCTGTAACTTTATCCTTGGAATGGTAAAAAAATCAGCCCTAACGTTTCGTTGGTCACGAAACGTCTGACACAATTTGGAGATACCACCCACTGTCTATTTAGTTTACGAAATTTTTCGTAGTTGCACCTCTGGTGACCTCATATGACCTTCGACCTCCAACAAACCCATAGGGTTTCCTCTCTCTAAAAAAAAACACATTTACATACCAAGTATGAAAAGGGTCCATCATTCCTGTCTTAAATATCGTGTTTTTCAAGGTCTTCGGTTTTTGACCTTTTGATGACCTCATATGACCTTTGACCGCCACTGAAAACAACAGGGTTCTTTCTTTCAATATGGTAAGGTTATACACCAAGTATGAAGATTGTCCATCATTGCTATCTTGAGATATCGTGATTACAAGCAGGTTTTGGGAATTTCGTATTTTCACCTCGAGTGACCTCAAATAACCTTTGACCTTTACCAAAATCAATAGGGCTCATCTTTTGACTATAACGTATTCAACAGCATCCATGCTTCCTACCTAGAGATATTGTGTTTACAAGGTTTTCGGTTTTTGACGTATGGTGACCTCACATGACCTTTGACTTCCACCAAAACAATAGGGATCTTTCTCTATGATAATACTATATCTAAAGTGTAAAAATTATCCATCAAATACTCCTTTTTCCCAAGAACTATAAAGGAGTGGAATATGTTACCTGAAGGGACTGTCAATGCAAGTAGTATAAATTCGTTCAAGCATAATTTACATCTTGATTAAGTCATATCCCCTCCCCGCACACCTCTGGCTCATATGCTCTACCTTTTTTTAGAGCCCTGCCAGTACACGAGAAGAAGAAGAAGATCATTGCCATCTTGAGATATCGTATTTACAAGCAAAGCGTCACAAACACACATACAGACACACATACATACACACAAATATACACGCAATCTCCCGCGTGATTGTATAGATTCCTTTTGCCTTCAGCAAGGAATCAAAAAGGGAGAAGCTTGAAACAAAATTCTGCAATACTGATGATTTCAAGTATTTCTACTTCATTAGAATAGTACAGTGAAAATACTTTGCGCTTTATTGAAATATTTTGTCATTGGAAATAACAGTTAAAGTATATTGTACTTTATTTTAACATTTTTGGAATAAGAAATTAATTTAACGTCAGAGTATTTTGCACTTTCCCTTAAGCTGTATAAAGTGACAGGAAGCTCACTGGTACCCAATTAACCCCTTGGGTGGAGGGAGGCAACTGATATGAAGCATCTTGCCTAAGGATGCAAGGCAATGAACCCAGACCGGAATCGAACTGACAAACCAGGAAGTCGTTATTTGTTGTATACCAACACCCTGGGCAAACCTTGGATGGCATAATATTCCCAACGTCTTTGCAACAGGGAGTTCCTGTTTGACTGGAGATCTATTAAATGGCAACTCCCTGTTTGAAAATTGTCCACTACACGCTCTCAATGAAAGGGAAAATGCAGTCCCCCCAGTTTGAATTAGTGTACCCCGTCATTCTAATTTATGATGGCTCCTATCAATTATGTGATAATATTTTTGTTACTTATTTGTTTAATTCATGCAGAACAACTCCTTGGTTTACCTTTAACATTCAACGTCTTTATACAGAGACAAAATGACAGATGCGTCTGGGCAAAGTAAGAGGAGATTAGTAAGATTTACCCGATTTTTTTAAAATAAACTTGGGACGACTGCTTTTTCCCTTAAATGTTTGGCTTTTCTATAACACTTTCTCACCAAGGTATCAAGCGCTTTACAAATACATGCCATACATTACCCTATATGTATATTATTTTTTCAAAATATAAATATTTGTAACTTCGTTGTTTTTGTTATAACTACTATTATATGCAGTATTTGTTTACACACCGGTATATGTTTTTAAAGGGTTTTTTTTTTTAAGTATAATAGTTTATAACTTTGTTAGTGCTTTCTTTATTCATTTATACCATATTTTATAAATATGATGTATAAAAATATATTTTTTAAAATCTTTCTTTTTTTTACAAATATAAATAGTATCATTTTTTAAAATGTTTCTTTTGTTTTTTTTTATAAATATAAATACTCTCATTTTTTTATATCTTTATATAAATATTTTCATAGTACTAAAATATGTTTTGAACTTATTTAATAGTATAAAAATATGTTTTGAACTTTCTAAATGTTTCATACTTTTTAATATTTCATGTTTCTTATTTCTCTTTATTTCTTATTTAAAGCCCTTTTGTCTTTTCTTTGCACTTTGTTTCTTTATAGTTTTGTTCTATGTTTGTAATCTAAATATTTTCCTTTGTGATAGACTTTGATTCTAAATAAACTTGAGCCTTGATATCAATCAATGGCTTCCATTGAAGACACGAAACCATGCTGAATCTTCGAACATCAGTAACTGTCGTGCTACCGGTATTGTTCTGTTTGGCACTGGGACAGCGTTCTTTGATGACAAACAGAGTATTGTTCCTGGAGTAGCCTGAGGAAAAAGAAAAGTAGCAAGACACGAATACTCGAAAACTGTTATAAAACTTATTACAGAAATAAAGACCAGAATGCAATGCAAAAATAATTTAAAATACATTGAGGTTACGATAATATACAGGTAGTTTCCATTCCTAATAATGCCATGATGTCCCATACATTTCAGTAACTGATCAAGTGCTATCTTAACATGTTGGTTAAATAAAGTTTTGTGTTCGTATTTGACCTTGGGAATTCTTGGAAAATTTTGCATTTTGACCTCTGGTGACTCCAGATGACGATCTTGGGAATTCTTGGAAAATTTTGCTTCTTGACCTGAATCCATGGGACGATCTTGGAAATTCTTGGGAATTTTTTGACTCCCAGTGATCCCAGTGACCTTTGACCTCCACCAAAAACAAAAGCATTCATCTTCTGACCATAAGGCATCCACATACTAAGTATGAAATATATCCAAGCGTCCTACCTGCAGATAAAGTGTTTACCAAGTTTTCAGTGTTTGACCCTGTGATCCCAGATGACCTTTGACCTCCACCAAATACAATAGGGTTCATCTTCCTACCATAAGGCATCCACATACCAAGTTTGAAATCTATGAGTTTCCTGCCTTGAGATATCGTGTTTACAAGGTTTTCAGTATTTAACCCCCGGTGACCCCAGATGACCTTTGATCTCCACCAAAAACAATAGAGGTCAACTTCTTACCATAACGCAGCCACATACTAAGTACGAAATCTATCCAAGCTTCCTACCTGCAGATATCACGTTAACAAGGTTTCCAGTGTTTGACCCCTGGTGACCCCAGATTACCTTTGATCTCCACCAAAAACAATACGGTTCTTTCTCTTAGCATAGGACATCTGTGTACCAAGTTTGAGAACTGTCAGAGCTTCCCTTCTTGAGATATCGTGTTAACGAGCAAAGTGTCACAAACACACATACATACACACTTACGCACGCATATACACACATACATACGCAGGCCGTCATGAATGCATAGGTTTCTCTTATCATCGAACCCAAAAATGCAGAATCACACAATGTTATAACAAATTAGTAAAAACTTGTCATAAGAGCTATTTTGGTATCCATACCATTGCCCCTTGTGTGTCTCTTTTTTATTGACTCTAATAATGTAATTATCTCTGGTGTTGCGGCTTATCAGGCACAAATTTTACGCCATTTTAAAAGGTACCAAATAAATGTCGCATCTTCTTTACCGTTTCCCCCGAGACATGAGTATAAGGCCAGACAAGTCTGATTTGTTACCTAAGTTTTACCATTTACATCATTAATTTTTTCAAGATTTTATTAAATACCAAGGTTTCAAAATCTGGAATTCACTAATTTCACTCCCAAATACATGATACTTCAACTTTTGGATTGGTCAACGTTAACTGAAACTTTACTTATTGTTTCAAGTGTAAATATGTTTTTAATCTACTAAAATGTTCACATATGCAATGAGAAATAAGTGAAATTATGCATTGCTATATTGTATCTTTTAAGAAGGGTCCATACAAAAGCTCTTTTGGGCTCCTGTATAAACACCCCTCGACAACCCATATTATTCGCAACTTTCACAAGTTTTCATATCTTCGTACTTGGAATTATCATTACTATGCGCCATGTATGTTTGCATCAGCATTGCTGAACATGATGTCCAACTAAGTATTGTATCCGATTTGAAATGGTTAAATAATTGATATGTAATATTTAATTTAATATTTGAATCGATATGGTTACAACTGAGTTCAAAAAAACAAATCAAACTTGTTCCTACTTTAAGACGTAATACGGTAACAATAGTGTCAGCATTAATAAGATTGTACAGGGTGTGCCTTAGTAAGACCAGAGAAGTTGTCAGTATTCAAAGTGGAATAAAACTCACTGTTCCGTTAATAGTATACTCTTTAATTTGAAAAAGCTCCCAGACCGTTCATCCTGCACGTCTAACAGGGCATGCTGTAACCCCATTTACTCGCAAAAACAGTATCAAAGTTTCACTAAAATACCAAGTAATCCGGGGATTCTCCAGACCCAACCAAATAGTGATCTCTGCACCCTTTTGGGGACCCCGAGACGAGCTCCTGGACTACACACCGAAATGATAAGAGCTTTGCCACTCCACTACAGCTTCAGCACCGCTAATCCCCTTTCCTACTAGAAAATGTTGCGCAGGTCGTTCTCACTTGAAAAGTATGGCGACACCAATAAATATATTCAGTGACTATAGTCATGGTAGCTCACCACTGTTTCAGTGTGGAGTTCATGTACCTCAGACTTAATGTCCAAGACACAGAGATTTGACAACAGCATTGCAGGCCTTTTGTAAGTTTTAAAGAAATTATATTTCTGAAGGCTGCTTTTATAGGTCGCAAAATGAACCAAATTTACTATAAGTCAATAGGAAAATTACTGGCTGATTGGTGGTGGTGGCATTGACTCCAATGCTCTCAGGTGTAGGAGGAATATGTATTTAACTTTTTCCATTGATGGTTTATTTCACACCAAAAAAGTTTATTTAGATTCTTGAAAGTATTTTTGCTTCGAGAAGTCTTGGATCCACCACCTGTGTTGGACGGCAGTAGTCTAAGCGGCTTGCATTACGTCATTTCACTACAGTCCATACACACGCACCGCTACACTATATTCATATACACTGCAGATGTTACTTTCGTTGTTAACAGCAGGCGCCTACACTGTTTTGGGGACCAACAACTGGCCCCCATCCATTTGGTACCTAGGCCCCCTAAAATTTCATCCTAGCTACGCCCCTGGTTAACAGGTTATATGAGCCAAACCATCCAAACCATCAGACTACCGAGAACATCCTGGGACCGAAGCGATGTTTGATCAGGGAGTTGCTATTTGACGTTGATCAGGGAGTTGTTATTTGGAACTCCCTGGTTTGATTGAAGGGAATGTGCTTTTGATGTTTTTTTGTCTCTTTCATTATTCATGTAAACATCTTACGACGATATTTCCGGCACACAGAGATTTCAACCTTTAGTTTTGACATTTTGCCACAAGGGGTGGTAATTTGCGCCTTGGAAGAAGTCATTAAATATACAGCAATTGTATCGATGGATATTATAGGTATTAAAAACGGTCAGATCACCCGGGACCAGAAGCAGTCACCCCTTCAAGGGGGTTATGGTGTGACACTATTTTCCCCAGTCAATGCTTTGTCCCCCACTTACCCTTGTCAGCTCCTGTCTACCTGCAAAGATACACAGTTTACAGAAACAGTGCGCACTCACAACTTCCCTCCACCCAATCATTTCCGCTTCCCACACTTTTGAAATCGTGGCGGTGCCACTAACCAAAAGGCGTTGGCCTGATGACCAGTAAGACCACCCACCTGTTGGTCTGAGATCACTGAGACCATAGAAAACCGATTTTCGTTCTGGCACGGACGGATGTGGTTTCTGGTGGTCTCGATTTATTCCAGCTAAAGGGTGGTCTGTGCACACTTTTACTACATGCATCGAATCCACTACATCATACTCTAAAAACCACATGGGTCAGGAGGGAACTGAACCAACATTTTGAGTCAAATATTAACCCCATATGGGTCAAATGAAGCCTTATTTGGGTCATTATTTGACCCAATAATTTTGGTTGGTTCCTTCTGACCCAAGTGTTTTTACAATGTAGAAAAGCACCGTCAGTGAGTGTACTAAAAGCTGTCTTCTAAAAGTTTTTATGTAATTTGTTATGCAGCAGAATGATAGCAATAAATTTACTTACCGAGAGAGACATTGAATAGCGCTGGTTTCATCGAACCCTCACAAATAATTCTGATGTTTTCATTCGTGCGGATACTTCTTGACAAATCAGGGAGTTGTTCTAACAGCTCCCTGGACAAATCCATGGTTTTGTCACTCTGTAAAATTGGACAAGAAGATGACATGTTGTTATCTAAGGATGTTGTGGTGCACCTGTACTCGAATATAACAGTGCATTAATGTGCCCATTTGTTATCGTATATTAGCTTTTAGATTGCACTGCCAAACTGCTTTTAAACATTTAACAGTCAAGTTAGGCCAGTATAGAACATTCACTGTTAAAGGGAATTAGCATTATTAATAATATTTATTACCGGAACTATTGTCGGGATTGCCGACAAAATTCGCCAACAGGGTTAGCAATCCGAAATCCCGACAGGGGAGATAGAGGTGCGGGAACGATGGCGAAAGGGGGAGGGAGCACAGGGTGAAGGCGAAGGGGATGGGGAGAAAACTTTTATGAAATGTCCAACAACGTACACATTTTATACCTGGAGATTAGTGCTGATAGTACGGTATTATTTTTCCTAGAAAATCTATCCAGTAGAGTGACATAGCCTGCGAATCCCGCCAAACAAAGATTAGTGGCGCATGGAAGTTCCTTCCTCACTGGCATCAAAAGTAGATCAACTATCGGCGCGACGTAACCCTGACCAGGGAGTTGCAAAAGAACAACTCCCTGCCCTAACTTGGATAACATGCCTCAAGCTTATACCGTTATCACTCCGTAGACCCTACGAAACGGTCATGCTTGCCTACTCGTTTACTGCATCGTGCGACGATTTCAATATCGCTGGGATTGACGATAGAACCTTTTCCAGAAAACTGTTGGCTGCTTATTTGGTTTTTCAGTAAACCGGGAATTGCACAATTGAATGGTAGGCTATAAAGCCAAATTATGAAATAAACAAGCAAACTCTACTGCAAGTGAAAAGAGTCAAAAATTTTGAGGTCTTATACGAGAAGAATCTGCTCTTATTGAGAAGGTTGACAGAGAAACTTAGTGAACCGTTGCTGCCACTCACTGCCTTCGGGATTGCACACTTAATTCTACCCGCTACGTAGCACCCCCCCCCCCCCATGAAATAGAAAAAATTTCTAGTCCTGCCGAAGTTACTTGAAAATTCAAAATATCATACTCATACTTTTATAACCTTAAACATGTGCAATTAAATAGTTCATTGTTCGGAGTCAATTTCATGGCCTGGCCCACCTTTTCATTTAGTTGAATGCTTTGTGACCATTCTTACAGCGGCGTTGGTAAGAAAGAGGAGTTTGGGGAAGTGAGTCCCCAAAGGTCTATCACCCCTACCCCCAAGCCAAGCCCCATCCCCTTGGAAGATCCAAGAGTTAAAAACTATATGTAAATATATCTTAATTCCATATCTAAAGCCCCCATAAAATTGTGGAGAGTTCCCCTCCCGAGCCCCCTATACATTTTTTTCTGGCTACTCCACTGCATTCGTACATAACAATGGAACCTTCAGCAATCTTCACATAAATTTCATTGGTGTCATGTGGAGTCGGCTGGAGTCAGCTCCGGGTCCGAGTCCAGTTGCAGCCCATTCCCTGGTCAATTTCGGGCCCTTTCATTCCGAGCCAATTCCGAGTCCCTTAAAAAGTGGACTCATGTTCGGAATTGAGTACTATAGTCTGGGCAAGAACGTTACAGCTCTGCAAGATACATAATGCTGGGTTACCCCCCTCCCCCCCCCGCCCCGCGTGGCATATTAATTACAGACAAAGATAATCTGTACAAAAGATTTTTCCTTCCCACTCTGCGTAAAACTCGCGATTCCTATAGGCTAACATTTAAACGAAGGAATTGATACGAGGTGCGCTCAACGGAATTCTACCATCTTAAGACTAATCAAAATTCCTCGCAATCGAGGCTCTGCATAGAAAGTAGTCTGAACAAAAGATACAGCATTTAAAGAGAAAGAGAAGTTGCCCCAAATTTGTATGGAAACATAAACTAAATGTTACAAATTTCTTTTTATTTCCTTTACACTGACACGTTTTCATGAATACCCAAACAAAAATATTTCAAATCCAAGGTAAACTAGGTAGTTATTTTGCATGATTTGAACAATTCAGAAACAAAAACGTTGTCACATGACTTAAACACTGTCATTCATGAATTAGGATATGGGGTACACTAGAATTGGTATTGGGGTGACTGCACTTTTCCTTTAAACCACACGTGTGCAACTTTCTAAACCTCAAGGCCACATTGCGTTCCTGTGATCAGCTGGGGAACCACAATGGGACAGGATATGTGGGAGCAGGGGAGGGGGCCAGGATTTGCCGGAGAGGGAAGGTCCCCAACGGGGGCAGCAACCAGAAACACCGACACTGATAACGGATTACCGAAACGGACTCGAAAACAATTTTTCGGCCCGCTTCCAATGCCTAAAATTTTAGATATTTATTTTGTCTAAAAAGCTGGAATGTTGTTGAGGAAAATATGAAAATTTTGGAGTACATTGAAGAAATTTTGAAGTTTTAGGTTTTTTATGATGGAATCTGCCTTCCTTGAAAGCAAAATCATATGAACCGTCAAGGCGATTGTTCGCCATCGAAGATAACATGCTTTAACCCCGACGAAATAGGAAATTCCCCGACGGCCCTCCTCTCCCCATTCCTCTCCCCTACGGGCGACATCCCTGTGGGGGAGGGGGTCACTAAGCCAGTGAAAGATGAGGGTAATCCAGTTTCAAACTTTTATCGTGGTAAAGAGATGAGAAATGATGCTGTAATTTGCAAACTTTTGAAATAGTTAGTAAAAAATCAGGTAGGATAGATCCAGGGAATGGAGAAGAGGTTATACAATTTGTGAGATCCGTCTGCGATTAGGTATTGGAGACTCTCCCGGGAAAAGGTGAAAGGGGAACCCTAACATGCGAATTTCCGGGTTCTAAGGGTCATGAAATTTTTACCAGGACATTGCAAGCTTTGGCATTTTTATTGGCAATTAATGCGGAAAAACTCCAATTTTCCAATTTTTAAGTGTGCGAAAAATAGAGGATATCTTCTTCCATAGATACGCTCGTAAACCACGTTTCATGGCTACGATCACCATACTAGGTGCAGAGTATCCTCTAAAGAGTACCCAAATTGCCTGGAATTTTATTGACCTTGTGGTTAGTTTAGAGAATTTAGAGTAAGGAAACCAGTTTTGGCTCTTCGAGGACCCGTCACCAAGTTTCACATGTCTAACCAAATTATTCTTGGCCACAGAGACGGGACAACCCGATACTAATAAGGGTTTTTAGTCATAAGGGTCACTGTTCATAAGGTTCTGTAGTCATAAAGATCATTTATCATAAGGTTCGCTATTCATAATAAAAGAAAGGGTTCGTTATTGAAGGGGAAATGGTCTCATCCCAGACAGCTACAGTTCTCCCAACTAAGCTTGTTCTAGCCCCGCCCATAACTGTCTTTAGTTTCTCCTTGTGCAGACATAAACATAGTTTATTGCCTAGGCCCACATCCTGTCGAGTATACAAGGCCCTAATATGTATTCAAAACACTCTCTGTGCATGCTGTGTAATGTGAGCTGCTCTGCATCTTTTGAATTTTGCAACTCTGATGCCAATCAAAGAGTAGTCACAAATTGTGAGTTTTGCTTACCTCTTTGTAAAAGTCATACTTGGGGTGTTGCAAATCTGTCTTTAATATTAGATAAATGGGTTCGTTATTCATAATTAAAAAATGGGTTCGTTATTCATAATAGAAAAAGGGGTATTTATTCATAAAAGGAAAAAGGGTTCTTTGTTCATAATTAAAAGGGATTGAACTCTATAATAAAATATATGGTTCATTATTTGTAACACACAAGGAGCAGGGGAGGATCAAGGGTTTTGGAGGTGGGGATTCCAGAATAACGAATTTTTTTCTTCCATTTTACAGGCTAAAACGGACTTTCTTTTACCATAGGGAATAGGGAATTCTTTTTCCTGTTATGAATAATGAACCCCTTTCCCTATTATGAATATCGAATCTTTTCTCTTTTTATGAATATCGAACCTTTTTGTCATTATGAATAGTTAACCTTATGACTCATAAACCATGTTTTATTTTTCTTTTTATGAATAACGAACCTTATGAACAATGAACCTTGTTTTTGTAGAAAATCACGTTATGAATAATAGCCCTTATGAAAATTACCCTTATGACTAAAAACCTTATGAATAGCCGGTAGAACCCACATAGACAACTTCAACTCAAAACTATGGTTGGTCAAATAACATGGGTCGCAGACAAGGCAATTTTGATACAGCTGTTACTTGAACCATGGATGAGAGGGGAGCAGGCGAAGTTCGGCCCGTGGGCAGGTAAATTTGCACATTTCTTATTTTAACAACTCAAGTAAATAACATCTGATACATCTATTAATCAGACTAATTTAATGCAGAAGCGATTTATTGCACGTGGTTCACTAAAATATTTGGGGTATTAACCTTACCGTCATGATTTCCACTTGATGTTACGTCGATACTTTCTTGCAGTAGATGTAGCAGTCGTGTTCGACCAAATATATATAGCTGGTCCAACCGGGGGTGCGATGGTTCTCGGCTCGAAAGAAGGAAAATTTGAGTAAACAGGCGGGTTAAACTGACTTCGCGTGGGAGAATTGATGGTGCGAGTATGAGAACGGCAGTACTTGACATTCTGTTTATATACCACAAGATAAAGTTCATTGTATGTAAATGACATAGCAGTGTTGTATTCTGCTATATCCAAATTTCATGTGGCATTAAGCAGTTAAGAATCTTCTGCCCGGCTTAACTGTACAGAAGAGCTGAAGTATCGCATTGCCTTTTTGGTTGGCAGATGTATGTTGTTGGCACTTTAATTAAGAAACATGACAAAGCTTCCTTTCAGAGAAAATTTACATTTATTGCGTAACTTCAAACCTTGTTATAGAATAATGCCCGAGTGGTTAGCAACATTGTTCGAACTTGGTAAAGCCGTGGCGGTAAGAAATCTTCATGTCTCTTTTACTTTCCCATAGGCCTAAAGTTAGAGATATTTGGAAATAGCTCAAGAGTCTGTAGACCCTGTGTTTGCCACAAGTATTAATAGATTCCCGCCATTTCTACAGACCCTGTGACCAAAGTACTCTAATTAATTACTTATTCATAAACACCTTTATTGATTTCCTGCATTCTGATTGGCTGAAAACCATTCGAGACCAGTCTCGAATCGCATTCGAGACTGGTCTTTGCCAGTTTAGGAGAATTACTTTTTCAAGGTGAATTGAATATCACTGTTACTACTGCATTGTGCACTATGCTTTGTCCATGATGTGTTACCATAGCAACATAAACCATAACATCTGTGTAAGAAAACCAATTACTGTAAACTACTGTAGTATTACACTGTTATGCCTAGCACCCCTGTAGCTATAACCATTCCAAAGCATAATGCTCATTTCATCCCATGAATGAATGCTAGCAAAACTATATTCATCTTCTTTGATACTGGCAGTGGTATGGCTAAAAGAGCGTATATAACCTTACAGTATATGCCATGGGTACATTTTGTTAACGGTCTGCCTGGTACAAATATTCCACTCCTTATTTTCCTAAGTTGGACTGCATGGTAAAGAAAAGTGAATTTGGTCTCTGTGCTGCTAATGCCAGCATGGGGCCTGTGTTATAACTATGACAGGCAGAGCAATGGTAAACAGGTTTTACTGTGTCACTGTCAGGTTTTTACGTTTGAACCAATTCCGCTAACACTAACAGACATTTAACAGGCCAGCACGGTCTTCATTTCTAGTTCTACGCCGAGCTAGGCTTCTTATGAACTAATGTTGTAAATAGTTTAAGCTAGTCCTAACGTTAGGCCTGCATAATCTGTATTCAAAACTTGAACACATTTTCAAAGTTACCAACACTATAATCCTTTTCCAAAAATGCTTTAGACATTTAAAACCACCGTCTTACTTATGGATCTTGAACGATCTTGTGCGTTAACTACTTGCAGTCAAATGTCCCAATGCATGTCGTTGAATGGTGCACTGCAATGCACACAATATATTACAGTAGACCGTACCTGCACAGCACTGTATGTGTGTGTATTTACCTCTGTGAAACTTTCGTGGAGTAGAACTTCACTGTAAACAACAGCCAGCTAGAAGTTAGTTTCCTTGTTTTAATGCTCAGCCTCATCTCTACAACGATGTATGATAATTCAGAGATAAACGATTTTGCGTTAAATTAATCCAGTTAAATTTCGTTCGATGAATTGAGATTACAATCAATATGTTATGTGAAAATATTTGCGTGGTTGTTCACTTTCTTTTGGCTTAAAGTTGTTCGCTACTATCGCAAGAAACTAAACATGACGTCATAATAGAGTCCTAAGTTAGCTGGGAGAATTAAAATTTGATCTGTAAAATTTTGTGGAAAATTCAATATTTTTGTCGATTCCCAACATTTTAATGTTGAGTGTTTATGAATGGGGATAAAAGCAGGGTGCCCGGTCTTAAATGTGATTCGAGACCTCCGATGACGTCATCACAGAGGCAGCGGACCTCGGCTGTCGCCTCGGTCCGCTCAGCCTCTGTGATGACGTCATCGTCGGTCTCAAATCACATTTAAGACCGGGCACCCTCGCATTTATCCCCTAATGTATAACCGTATTTTAAATACACTGCAGTAGCTCCGTACAGAGGGATTTCCCGCGATGTGACACAAAACTGAATATGGCTGTGGAGATGATTAGTAACTGGCCCCTTGACGTGACCAAATGCATGTCCTTCAGAGTTCAGAGTCGACTGTAACAGGGAAGTAGGAACATGTCAAAAAGTGGGGGGACTACATCTGAAGGGCCCTCTTCTACGTTCCTGATATATATATATATATATATTTATATATATATATATATATATATATATATATATATATATATATATATATCACCAGAAATGAAGATAAACACAAATTGGTTACTCCATGTAAATCACCTATATTTCGACCGGATACACCGGCCTTCATCAGGGTGAATGACCCTATAACGTATAACACGCCCACAAAATACAGTTTAGCTTTAAATTTGAATTAATTGTGCGCTCTGCTTAAAGTGCGCGTTACCTTAAGTAAAAAGTTATCATAGCAACCTACGCTGCGAGCGCGTGATGTGCGCGTCACCTAAAGTAAGCGTTACTTTAAGTGAAGACTATAATAGTTACCATAGTAGCTAGCTTAAGTGGCGAGCGTGCGATGTATAAAGTACGCGTATAATACTGAAATTGAAAAGTTAACTCTTGCGACATCGAGTAGACCTGTTTTGACTAAAAAAGAAATCGTTTTCATTTAGTCCATGAGGCTTTATACATTTAAGTCTATATGCCCATTGCCCTTCTTTATCCAATAGATCTTTCTCATAGTCAACCCTGTCAATTAATTGTACGCTGAGATCCTCCAAGCCATTGTGACCTAGGCTATGGAAATGTTGATAGATTAAATCATCTCTCAATTTTTCATCAGATGACATCCTAGTATGCGCTTTAATGCGACTCTTGTGGTTATTAAAGCGTAAACGAAACTTAGTACTTGTTGAACCCACGTACTGGATATCACATACTTTACAAGTCAATAAATATACAACATTACTTGAATTACAGTTAAGTTCGAAATTGATAGTGTAAGACTTATTAGTACCTTTGGAAGTGAAACTGTCACCTGTTTTAAGAAATTCGCAAACAAGACAACGTCTATCCCCACATTTTACAGTTCCCAAAGGTGTGTTTTCAGCGTTAGCAGGTTTTAGCTTTGCATGAACAAGATAGTTAGCTAGATTCTTAGGTCTACGAAATGCCATCATAGGGATATCTTTAACTGCTTTTCGACATTTGTCAGAACAATGAAGCAGTGGTTGTAGTTCTTTTAGAATTGCACCAATATTAGGGAGACCAGGATGGTAAGTAACTACCATTGGAACACGCGTATTACTCCTTTGGGGTCGAGATGTTAAAGCCTCCTCTCTAGTTACAGACTTAGCTTTACGAATCTGATTGCGTACAAATCTTTCCCGATATCCTCTTGCTATCAAATAAGTAGTGAGTTCATTGGCTCTCTTATCAAAAGCCGAATTAGTAGAGCAAATACGTCTAAGTCTGAGAGCTTGAGCATAAGGAATACTCTGTTTACATCTTCTGGGATGACATGAGGTGTAGAAAAGGTATTGATGCTTATCTGTAGGCTTAACGTAAAGGTCTGTCTCAATTTTACCTCCGTTATTAAAAACTTGAACATCAAGAAAATTTACCCGCTCCTTAGACCAGCTCCACGTAAATTTGATGGTTCCGTGCTTTTCATTAATAAAACTAAGAAATTCATTAAGTTCTCCTTCACTTCCTGTCCATACCATGAAAATGTCGTCAATATACCTCAACCATAAAAACGGCTTAACCCGCGCCTCTGAAATTAATGTCCTTTCTAGTCTATCCATAAATAAATTAGCATAAGCTGGTGCCATTTTCGTACCAATGGCAGTACCTAGAGTTTGCAAGTAGTGGTTACCATTGAACTCAAAATTGTTGTTCTTAAGAACCAACTCTGCTAGTTCTACTATTAAATTAGTAGGTACTTCTTGATACTGTCTTCTGTTTAAAGCATGCCTTATAGCATATAGGCCTTCATCATGAGGTATGTGGGGGTATAAACCCACTACATCGATTACTACTAAAATAGCATTCTCCGGGAGAGTGTCAATATTGTTAAGTTTATGAAGGAAGTCATTAGTGTCCTTCACAAACGAAGGAATAATGGGGACTAATGATTTAAGATGGAAATCGACAAATTCAGAAATCTTTTCAGTCGGAGTATTACAACCCGAGATAACTGGTCTGCCCGGGCACCCCCTCTTATGTACTTTAGGTAGAAGATAGAATCTTCCTGCTTTAGCCGTACTATCCACTAACAAATATTCTAGTGTAGTGTCACTTATACATCCGTCAACATGTGCCTTCTTGACCTTATTATTAGCTTTTTTAATCATATCTACAGTAGGATCTCGATCTAATGTGACGTAAACCCCTATGTCACCTAATTGGCGCATAGCTTCTGCCACATACCTTGTCTTGTCCATTACTACTACACCTGATCCTTTATCTGCTTGCTTAATTACAATGTCCTCGTATTTTCTCAAATTTTCAAGAGCTCGCTGTTCATCTTTTTCTAGATTCCTATAACTTTTGTTGTTAAGGTTGCCTCTATTACTTGTGGAAGTGTCTGACGTTGGAGAAAGTGTAACTGAACCTGAATATGAGGAGTCCATTGTTACAGAGTACACGGTTACTCCTATTGAAAGTTCCCAAGAAAACCTCATGGGACAAAGTAGACCAATGCAAAGTGCCACGATTTCAACAGAACCGGTTGGCCTGGGTAATTTTAATGACAAAGTCTACAATGATGGGCTTCAGATTGTTATTAATCTATCGAATAGAACTTTGACAGAAGCCGAAAATTCTCTTTTGTCCAAAGGATTGTCATTTTGCCCGACACCAGCAGAAATAGATACTTTTACTTTACGGAAAGATGTTTCGGAGTTTGTCAGACGCATACGGTTAAAAGAATACTTTCATGAAGATGGTGAAGTGGATGGCGACTTTTCAAATATACCTGCTTTTAGAAAGAAATCCACATGGTGTCCAGATAAAAACAGAGATTTATTTTTGGAAGCTTACGTAACTGCCCTGGAGAAAAAAATTTTTGAAGGCAACCTTAACAACAAAAGTTATAGGAATCTAGAAAAAGATGAACAGCGAGCTCTTGAAAATTTGAGAAAATACGAGGACATTGTAATTAAGCAAGCAGATAAAGGATCAGGTGTAGTAGTAATGGACAAGACAAGGTATGTGGCAGAAGCTATGCGCCAATTAGGTGACATAGGGGTTTACGTCACATTAGATCGAGATCCTACTGTAGATATGATTAAAAAAGTTAATAATAAGGTCAAGAAGGCACATGTTGACGGATGTATAAGTGACACTACACTAGAATATTTGTTAGTGGATAGTACGGCTAAAGCAGGAAGATTCTATCTTCTACCTAAAGTACATAAGAGGGGGTGCCCGGGCAGACCAGTTATCTCGGGTTGTAATACTCCGACTGAAAAGATTTCTGAATTTGTCGATTTCCATCTTAAATCATTAGTCCCCATTATTCCTTCGTTTGTGAAGGACACTAATGACTTCCTTCATAAACTTAACAATATTGACACTCTCCCGGAGAATGCTATTTTAGTAGTAATCGATGTAGTGGGTTTATACCCCCACATACCTCATGATGAAGGCCTATATGCTATAAGGCATGCTTTAAACAGAAGACAGTATCAAGAAGTACCTACTAATTTAATAGTAGAACTAGCAGAGTTGGTTCTTAAGAACAACAATTTTGAGTTCAATGGTAACCACTACTTGCAAACTCTAGGTACTGCCATTGGTACGAAAATGGCACCAGCTTATGCTAATTTATTTATGGATAGACTAGAAAGGACATTAATTTCAGAGGCGCGGGTTAAGCCGTTTTTATGGTTGAGGTATATTGACGACATTTTCATGGTATGGACAGGAAGTGAAGGAGAACTTAATGAATTTCTTAGTTTTATTAATGAAAAGCACGGAACCATCAAATTTACGTGGAGCTGGTCTAAGGAGCGGGTAAATTTTCTTGATGTTCAAGTTTTTAATAACGGAGGTAAAATTGAGACAGACCTTTACGTTAAGCCTACAGATAAGCATCAATACCTTTTCTACACCTCATGTCATCCCAGAAGATGTAAACAGAGTATTCCTTATGCTCAAGCTCTCAGACTTAGACGTATTTGCTCTACTAATTCGGCTTTTGATAAGAGAGCCAATGAACTCACTACTTATTTGATAGCAAGAGGATATCGGGAAAGATTTGTACGCAATCAGATTCGTAAAGCTAAGTCTGTAACTAGAGAGGAGGCTTTAACATCTCGACCCCAAAGGAGTAATACGCGTGTTCCAATGGTAGTTACTTACCATCCTGGTCTCCCTAATATTGGTGCAATTCTAAAAGAACTACAACCACTGCTTCATTGTTCTGACAAATGTCGAAAAGCAGTTAAAGATATCCCTATGATGGCATTTCGTAGACCTAAGAATCTAGCTAACTATCTTGTTCATGCAAAGCTAAAACCTGCTAACGCTGAAAACACACCTTTGGGAACTGTAAAATGTGGGGATAGACGTTGTCTTGTTTGCGAATTTCTTAAAACAGGTGACAGTTTCACTTCCAAAGGTACTAATAAGTCTTACACTATCAATTTCGAACTTAACTGTAATTCAAGTAATGTTGTATATTTATTGACTTGTAAAGTATGTGATATCCAGTACGTGGGTTCAACAAGTACTAAGTTTCGTTTACGCTTTAATAACCACAAGGGTCGCATTAAAGCGCATACTAGGATGTCATCTGATGAAAAATTGAGAGATGATTTAATCTATCAACATTTCCATAGCCTAGGTCACAATGGCTTGGAGGATCTCAGCGTACAATTAATTGACAGGGTTGACTATGAGAAAGATCTATTGGATAAAGAAGGGCAATGGGCATATAGACTTAAATGTATAAAGCCTCATGGACTAAATGAAAACGATTTCTTTTTTAGTCAAAACAGGTCTACTCGATGTCGCAAGAGTTAACTTTTCAATTTCAGTATTATACGCGTACTTTATACATCGCACGCTCGCCACTTAAGCTAGCTACTATGGTAACTATTATAGTCTTCACTTAAAGTAACGCTTACTTTAGGTGACGCGCACATCACGCGCTCGCAGCGTAGGTTGCTATGATAACTTTTTACTTAAGGTAACGCGCACTTTAAGCAGAGCGCACAATTAATTCAAATTTAAAGCTAAACTGTATTTTGTGGGCGTGTTATACGTTATAGGGTCATTCACCCTGATGAAGGCCGGTGTATCCGGTCGAAATATAGGTGATTTACATGGAGTAACCAATTTGTGTTTATCTTCATCTTTGGTGGTTTACTTTTACTATATGGAGATGTTTTCCTCAAACGAGTGTTTGTGATAGACTATATATATCTATATATATATATATATATATATATATATATATATATATATATATATATATATATATATATATATATATATATACATATACATAGGTAGAGAGACGTAGCGACTTTATATGAAGGAGTCGAATTAACACTGTATTAAATAGTAGCATAGAGACGTTAGGCCATTCCACATAGGCCTCAATGGCTCAGTGGTCAGAGCATCCGCCTTGTATGCGGGAGGTCGCTGGTTCGAATACTGCTTGAGGCTGAGTTTTCCATTCACATATGAATATCCTCTTTCAGTATAAGGCAAGTGCTTTGTTAGAGGAAAAATGGCCTAAGGTCTCTATGCGACTTTTTAAAACAGGTTGATTCGACTTTTACATAAACATATATATATATATATATATATATATATATATATATATATATATATATATATATATATATATATATATATATATATATATATATATATATATATATATATATATATATAGGTAGAAAGTGTAAATAGTAATGCATTCGATCTTGAATTTTATACCAATCCTAAGATAGAGCATAGCCCTTATCACAGAAGTAAAGGTTCAATTTTTCTATCTGGTATTTTCTGTGAACCTTTCCTTCTGTGATAAGGGCTATGCTCTATTTTAGGATTGGTATAAAATTCAAGATCGAATGTATTACTATTTACACTTTCGACCTACATTCTAACTTCGATCTACCAACCTCGACCTACTATAATACATACATATATATATATATATATATATATATATATATATATATATATATATATATATATATATATATATATATATATATATATATATATATATATATAATGTCAAAAATAAGTAGTAAATAGTGATAAAGGTTTGTGAAAAAGTCCACGACGTTTCGGGTTTAAACCCTTCATCAGGTGGCAAAATTGCAACTGATTGTCGACACGGCCAAACGTACAAGTTACAAAAAACAATAAAATCGGTCAGGGGCAAACCGGCCAGGAAAACAGACAGTGTTAAGTGGTTAAGACAGGTAATAGCAATGCAGGAATTGCTGATTTATAAAAGTTCAAGTCTGACGTTCAGCTTATGTGGGGACAGGGTTCCAAGTTTCATGATGGGACAGTTTTCGGCAGCCAGGCGATCATGATCGGAACCTCGACACGAGATGGCAGTCGAAACCATCAAGTCATGGATTGAGCATGCTGACCGGCGATTGAAGTGTGTGGCTACTGGGAACCCTGGGAGGTTCTGTTTGATTAACCTCAGATGCTCAGTGACTCGGTCAGCAAGACGACGTTTTGTTTCTCCCACATACAGTATATTACTGCGTTTACATACGAGAACGTAAACAACATTGGCTGAAGTACAGGTAAAATGCTGATGAATGTTAAAGCGGTTGTTGTTGGGACCTACAGTGGAAAGAATTTTGTCATGGCTGGCCACCGGGCAAGTGTTGCATCTCCCACGGTTGCAAGGAAAAGTGCCTTTGGGTGTTGGGCACTACTGCTTGAGGTTGGGAGGCTACCGTGCGCGTCAATCCTGGGGGACGGGGGACACGTCCCCCACATTTCGATGGGGGACACAGTATCAAATATCCCCCCAGGGGCGTCGCCAGAGCATTTATCATGGGGGTGTGGTGCCGTATTTGCCGACTGAGAAGAAGCAAATGCCGACTGAAAGTGTTGATAAGAGATGCAGTTAGAGCTGAGAACCGTTAGTCTAACTGGTAGTGGTCCAGCACGGGTGGAGGCAGGATTTGCCCAACGGGAGGGGGGAACGACCCGAAGCCTCGACAGCCCCGATGCCGTTGGTGAGTGGGGATTTGAAGAAAACCTGTGTACTAAACCATGCCATTGCGGGGCATATATTGCATAAAATTTTGTTTATACTAGAGGAAAATAGTTCCGCCCGATTTAAGGTTTTTCCCGGAATCTAAACTGTGACATTGCAAAGCGCGCGAAGCGCGAGAAATTTTTGAGTAAGCTTACACTAAAAAGAATCTGTACTTCTTTAAAGCTTATATAGGTCAACCAGTGACGTACCCAGGATTTCTCTCAAGGGGGGGGGGGCATGCAACATGTTGTGTGATCGCCGGCCTGGGGGAGGGGTAAAAATTTTTAAAAAATTAAGTGTCCTTAAATGCAATCTGGTGCCACATATGCCACCTTTGGAAGTAAAATTTGTGTTTAAACATTTACGTTTTTTAGGACCTGAAAAAAGTTGGCATCCGTGAGGGGGACATGGCCCAATGGCCTCCCCCTGTGTACGCCACTGAGGTCAACTGTCCAGGCAGTTGGGCCCTATCGGGCACAACTTACATTGTACTTCCCTCTTCGAGTCACTAGCCGTACCGAAAGACAGACTCAAGAGAACATTAACTTAGTTTAGCGAAATGAGATGAGATTCCCGGCATTTACATAAAACGATAAATTCTACTTAAGTTACTTGAAAAGATGGAAAGGGTTTGTTCTATATTTAGCTATTAGTAACGAAACTGAGGAATAGTGGGCAAAGCATACCGAAAATTTGGGGTTTTATCGCAGAAATGACCCTTCTGAAAGCTAAAATAAGTAAACCGACCATGGGTAGCGACAGAATTTTCCCGACATGGGGCCGGGCCATGCCACCGACCCCAAGTTCCGACAGCATGTCGAGGGGGTGAAAAAGGGATATGAAGGAGCCTAACTATCCCATGCCATTGCAGAGTACCGTATATTTAGCATTATATCACTTAATATGTCAAAAGCCGAGTTACGCACTGATACTGTTCTTTTGAGTCTGAATCGTGAAATTGCAAAGGGCGCGAAAATTTTTGGTAGGCTGACACAAAAAACATGTTATCATTAAGAACAAAAAGAAAAACATAAAAACTGTAAGGGTTGTAGACTGTATCGGGGACAACATACATTGTGTCGAAACCACCTGGACTACCCGATGAAATAGCCAAACTTTGCTCCGTGAGTCGCTCACCAACTGACCGTACCGCATGACACACACTAGAGAACGGCAACTAGGCTTTGCGATATGGGATGAAATTTACGACCTCTACATAACCTGTGTACCCTGCCTACATGTTACTTGGTAAGGTTGACAGGACTTATGCCATCTAGCTATGTGGAATAGAACTACTGAAGAAACTGGAGTGAAATTACAGCGCGCGTAGTGCGTCGAAAATTTTGGGTTTTGATTACAGAAATTGTCCTCTTTCTTTCACTTCTTTTCCTCTTTCTTTTCCTCATGTTTCCTTCATTTTTCTAACTGGTGCAGAATTTACCGACTCAGTGCCAGAAACATGGGCGTCCGCAGGCATAGTCAAGGGGGGCACTTGCCCCCCCCCCCCCGGAAAATCAAAAATTTGAAAAAACGAGTAAAAATTAAAGAAAAAACCAAACAAAACGTGTTTTTCCTGTTTCTATTCGGTAAATAGGCTTAAGAAAGGCCATTTCCAGCGATCTGGAAGTCATTTGGGGCCGAAATTTTCTTGCGCTTCGCGCCAACTCATGGTCACGCGGAGGTTTTGCCCACCCCTAGAAATTTTTGCCCCCCCCCGGGATTTTTTTCTGCGGACGCCCATGGCCAGAAACCACATGAGCGATGAACTCCTTTAGTATACAATTA
Organism: Holothuria leucospilota; assembly: GCA_029531755.1. NCBI lineage: Eukaryota > Metazoa > Echinodermata > Holothuroidea > Aspidochirotida > Holothuriidae > Holothuria > Holothuria leucospilota. The sequence goes on from CM055968.1 coordinate 32,895,564, forward strand.
TACTGAAAAGCCCTATGTAGCTTTTGTGCCGACAGAATATATTTTAAGTTTCAAAAAGTGTTGTTTACGGGCTTTGAAAATATTGTAATAAACGTTGTCTACAAATGCATTCCAATCTCCTGTCTTACGTCTGCACCAGCCCCTTTCTCTTGCCCTGCTTTGTCCCTCCCTCCCCTGTTCTTTTCTCTGTTCGCTGGGTCTTTCCCCCTCTCTCTTCCCTCTCCTCTTTTTCTCTTTTTTCCTCTTTCTTCTTCCCTCTAACTTTCCTTCGTTTGCACTTCCCTCTTTCCTTCATTTTGCCGACTGGTGCAGGATTTTGACGACTGCATGGATCTGGGGGTGTCACACCCCCTCTACGTCGTCCCAGGTCCCCCCCACACACACATTTCGTGAAAGAGTAGTGCCGTGGCTCTATTTGATTAGGGCCTACGTGTCTCAGCATTCTGCATTTATAGCATCGTAAATGAAAAGTTCAGTCCTATGAAGTGCCCGACGGCACCTGTTTTTGCTCTCAAGAGAACAATTTCTCTAAAAAGAATCCAAAATATTCGGCGCGCTACGCGCGCTAAAGAGTCACTCCAGTTTCTTCAATAATTCCATTCCACATGGCTAGATAGGGTAAGTCCTGTCAACCTCACCAAGTAATAGGTAGGCACAGTACACAGGTTATGTAGGGGTCGTAAATCTCATCCCATATCACAAAGCCTAATTGTTGTTATCTTGTGTGTGTCATGCGTTATAGGTCAGTTAATGAGCGACTCACGGAGCAAATTCTGGCTGTTTCATCGGGTAGTTTGACATAATGTATGTTATCCCCGATACGGTCTACAACCCCTACATTTTCTTTGTTTTTTTTTCTTTTTGTTTTTAATGATTACATATGCCTACCAAAAATTTTCGCGCGCTTTGCAATTTCAGGATTCAGACTCGAAAGAACACTATCAGTGCGAAACTCGGCTTTTGAAGCATTAGGTGATACTGTGCAAAATGTATACCCTGCAATGGCATGGGATATTTAGGCTCCTTCATATCCCTTTCTCACCACCTCCTCGACATAGGGGCTGTCGGAACTTGACATGACCCGGTCCCCCTGTTGGAAAATTCTGTCGCCACCCATGGTCGGTTTACTTACTCTGGCTTTCAAAAGGGTCATTTCTGCGATAAAACCCAAAATTTTCGGTACGCTTTGCCCACTCTTCCTCTGTTCCGTTACTTAAAACTAATAAAGTACAAACCCTTATCATCTTTTCAAGTAAGTTAATAAGTAAAGTACACGGATTTATGTAAATGTCAGGAATTTCATCTCGTTTTGCTAATCTTAGTTAAGGTTCTCCTCTGTCTGTCGTGCGGTACGGCTAGTGACTCGAGGAGGGAAGTACAATGTAAGTTCTGCCCAATAGGGACCAACTGCCAGGACAATGCCCGGACAATTGACCTATATAAGCTTTAAATAAGTACAGATTCTCTTTAGTATTGGCTAGCCGAAAACATTTTCACGTGCGTCGTGCGCTTTTCCACAGTTTAGATTCTGGGAGAAACAATAAATCAGCTCGGAGCTATTTTCCTCTAGCATATGCAAATTTTATTCAATATATGCCCCACAACTTCATGGTTTAGTACACAGCTTTTCTTCAAATCCCCTCACCAACCCCTCGACGGCATCCTGGCTATCAGGGCTTCGGGTCGCTGCCCCCCCCCCGTCGGACAAATCCTGGTGCCACCCCTGGGGGATGGGAAAGCTTTCCTTCATACTATATGACTTGTATATGTGTTATGAAGCAATGGACTTGAAAATGGAAGCTTGATTTTTTTGGAGGGGGGGAACTATTTTGATTGGCGTCCATTCTCACTCGGAGGGCAGGTTGCCCCTCTAAAACCCCCTGTGGGGAACACTAGGATCTAGTATAAAAAGAAGCAAAATATAGCACCATTTTGCATCTAAGCCCTTTGAGACAGCAAAACAATCAAAACGAGGAGGGGGACACCCCTCCCCTCAAACCCCCATGACGGAGGTCAAGATTGGGGACGATGAGTCGACTTTGCCTCCCAACACCAAAAAAAAAAAAAAGGATACGCCCCTGAATTTACAGAAATTTTTAACAGTGTAGCGACGTAACACAGGGGGGAAGGGACCAAGTCAAGGGAAAACAAAAGTAAAATGTTTGGTGATAGGATGTCTGTCCATACAATAGAGTTGTTACTGCGACAAAGGGTGTGAACAGAGCTGTCGCGACCGGGGTGTGGGATGCCTCACCCCCTCCCCCAAGTTCGTCAGAACGACGATAGTCGGAAAATCTGATATTCCACTTGGAATTTCTGATATCTCAGTCTAGCACACTTTCCTACTATAAGCCTATTCCAACTTTGTATTTATTTTCCAACTCGGTTACGTGAGAATACTGCCAAACGTTATTTTCCTCAGGTAAAATCGAATCAAAACTACCCTTTGCCGTCTTATTTAATGGAAGATTTCGGCGCATGCGTTACGGTTTGCGCTCCATCTCATTACCATTATGAAGGTAATTATATATGAAACTATTCTGACCACAACACTTTCCGAAAAACAAAGATACATCTCCAAACATCTTTATGGGCCTAGCATCAATATATTAAATCTAATTTGCAGTATGATGTGGAAGGTTGAAAATACGTATTTGCCGTTATACATTTTTCAAAAAAATTACCAAGCGCTCCGCGCGCAGCAATTATCGGTATATATAGATGGTGATTGTTAATACACTTACGACGAAAAGGCATTCTGAAATGCGCTTGTTAGTCCTTCACCCCTTTTGCTATACCTATCAGGGAGTTCTAATATCGTCTTCTGGCACCTGTTCTCTACCTCCTGCCCATTCCCCATTGCTGGAAGCTGTTCGTCTAGATTTTCGTTCAAAATCAGTAAAATACGATAGATGTAAAGTGCTTGGCGTCATACCATACATTATCATTTGGATGTCAGGTAATAAGCCTTATGTCATTGCCCCCACTTTATATAATTGATCCAGAGTTCCAGGAGGCATTTACAGGTATCTGCCAGCCTTAGATGCCCTTTTATAATGCTCAGTGAAGGAAAAGAAAATTTTAGTAATAGTCCAAGAATGTTTCTGTTAACTCCAAGCACGTATTTTGTGGTAAAAAAATTCCCCGAATAGAAGACAGTAAATTAGCCAAAAGGGGGGCTTCAGGAGGTTTGTTGACAACGTATTCTTCTCTTAAACAACTTACTCTCTTTTTTCACCTAACCAAAATTTACAATTCACTAAATTATGGATATTTTCCTGCCATACATGATCAGCTCAAAAATTGTCCCAAAGATAGCACCATTTGCATTTAAGCAACCTGAATTAATAATAATTTCTCAAAGAGGAGGGACTCTCCCCCAGGGAAACACTTTTATGGAGTGACAAAGGAACGATCCCAACTACTAAATTCACTAAATTATGAACATTTTCCAGCATGTATGATCACCTCCAAAAATGTCCCAAAGATAACACCATTTTGCATCTAAGCAACTTAATAAACAAAATCTCTCAAAGGAGAGGGGGACACCCCAGGCCCCTCCCCAGGTCGGCATTTTTATGTAGTGACAAAGGAAGGATCTCCACTGCTAAATTCACTAAATTACGGACATTTTCCACCATATATGATCACCTCCAAAAATGTCCCAAAGATAACACTATTTTGCATCTAAGCAACTTTAAATAAACAAAATTTCTCAAAGAGGAGAGGACACCCCCCTCTCCTTAGACCCCTCCCCAGGTCTTCATCTTTATGTAGTGACAAAGGAAGGATCCCCAAATTCACTAAATTATGGACATATTCCAGCATAATATGATCAGCTCAAAAATGTCAAAAAGTTACCACCATTTTGCATATAAGCAACCTTAACTTAACAAAAATTTCTCAAAGGAGAGGGGACAGCCCTCCCCTTAGACCCGTCCCCCAGGACGGGATCTTTATGTAGTGACAAAGGAAGGGTCCCCACTGCTAAATTCACTAAATTATGGCCATTTTCCAGCATATATGATCAGCTCAAAATATGTCAAACAGTTAGCACCATTTTGCATCTAAGCAACTTTAAATTAACAAAAAATTATCAAAGGGGAGGGAAAACCCCCGTCCCTTAGACCCCTCCCCCAGAACGGCGCCTTTATGTAGCGACAAAGGAAGAATCCCCAATGCCATATACAGACTCAGGGCGCATAAAAAGATGCGATTTACGCGCTGTCACTCAGTTGGAAAAAACATCCAGCCAGTAGGAATTTGGGACCTTCACACCCCCAAAACATATGACCCTATAGCTACGGTCCTGGGTGGGAATAGGCTACGTTCACGACTTTCGATAGCTGTACCGCCCCTCCCCTTCTGGAATGCACGCCAATGGCCCTTATTCCACTGTTAGGGTCCATGATATCTGACAGTGATCCACGCTGCGGAGCGCAGTTTCAGCTATTTGGGACATGATGGCAATAACATCTTGAACAGTTGAAGTAATTCCGTGGACTCCGTGTATTTTAACTGGCAAATCATCTACGATGGTCATATTAACTTTGGAATCCTAATTTTTATTAGAATAGGACAACGTCAGTCATCATAAGAGGGGAACAGAGAAGGGCCTATAAGAAGACACCACCTCTTCAAAACCAAAAGGCTTGGTTTGTGCTAAGTCATGTATGTCTCCTCCCCCCACATTTCAATACGGATTGACGCCCCTAGTAGGCACGGACCAAGTGTTTAGATATGTTCTTTTCAATTCTGAATGCTGTGATGGGGGTGCAGGGAAATGGTCACGTGTGGATGGAAGGTCTCCACATTCCTGTAAATGACACGTACAATGGGAGTTACAGATGGGTGAAACGATAGGACCAACGGAATACGTCTGGTGGGTGTGTGGTCAGTTTTGGTGGCAAGGGCGGAGGCTCTATCAATTCCTTGTATGCAGTTCAGGGCATTATATCAGAGAACACTCTTCGTGGATACTGACGTTGTTCAAAGAAAGAAATTATCTGCTTGGAAACTTTAGAGAAATCCTGGTCGTCGGAACAAATCCGTCTGGCCCGTAAAAGTTATGAGTAAGTAAATCAAATCGGCACAAGATCTGGAGTGATTGGAAGGATACATGAGGTAGTTGTGAGAGTCAGTGGGTTTAAAGTGGAGATTAGACTTGATTTTACGGTCAAAGATGGATAATTCCCTGTCTAAAAACACTACTGAGGAGTCGGAAATACAGTGAGTGAATTTCAAAAACGGGCAGATTTCAGCGAAGTTAATGAACGTTTCCAAATCATTTCGAGAACCCACTGCAACCCCAACAATGTCGTCAATATAACTTTTATAAAGTATGGGTTGGATCCCTGTGAATCGAGAGAACATCTGTTCCTTAAAGTGGCCCATGGTGAGGCAGGCCACAGAAGGTCCCAATTTTGTACATGTAGCCACTCCTTTAATTTGGCGGAAAAAACGATCATTGAACTGAAAGCAATTTTGTGTGAGGACCAGTTCTGTAAAGCGAAGAAGAGTGGTGGTCGGGATGTTAAGGTCCTGGCGTTGATCAAGGTAATGGCGTATGGCTGCTAAAGCAGCGTGATGGGCGATTGAAGTATAGAGGCTTGTAACATCCATGGTGAATAAAGTACGTTTACTGGGATTCTCAGGAAACTCAAACTTTTGAATTAACCTAAGGAAGTGAGGAGTATCCTGGATAAACGAAGGTAGGGTTGAAACTAATGGGGAAAGTACAGAGTCTATGTACTGTGAAATGAGAACCGTGGGATAGCTGTGGGAAGACACAATGGGACGACAAGGGTTACTGGCCTTGTGAATTTTGGGCAGTTGATAAAAATTGGAGATTTGTGGGCAAGGATGCCAAAGGTCTTTAACCGATTCAGGAAGACGTTTTGGACTGATAAGGGTAGTTAAGGTTTTCTTGACCAAGGTCTGGATTTCAGGAGTGGGGTCCATCGGAAGTTCGGTGTATGCTGTTTGGTCTGAGAGTTGTTTCTCAGCTTCAAAAACATAAAAGTCTCGACGCCAAACAACAGTAGCACCGCCCTTGTCAGCAGGCTTAATAACTAAATTCGTGTTCTTCTTGAGGGAAAAATGGCCTTCTATTCGTCCAAAGAAATGTTACGAAAGGGAGTTACTTTGGGAGGAAGGAGAAGTTTCAAATCGGAATTAATGGACTCAATTACACTGTCCAGGAACTTGTTTTTACCAGGTTTTGGGGCCCATGGAGATTGCTTATGGACTCAGTATTACGCGAAGCAGTGCACTAAGCAGATTATGGCCTTGGGCAATCAAATCAAACAGAAACTTTCGTCCAGATGTCTAGCTCATGCTAAAGACTGTTAGTTTTTTAAATGGAAACGGGTTAGAAGTTTACTTAGTTGTGTGAATTTCAATTGTCTGTACAGAGGAAATATGGCCTTCAAATTATTGACAAGTGATCAGAACGAGGAGTTAAGTGTGCATGGTACAAATGCCAGTAATGTGACAATAGAGAAAGAAGAAACAGTTTTGTGACCAAACCTTCAGGTTTTCTTGTTAGCAATACTAGTATAACAAGTTTCAATATAAACAAATCAAAAATGCTTTAACTTAAATAGATCACTTCATCAACTGAATGCTAAAAACTTGAAACTTGAAACTGTGACCTGGTAATGAGGCGATGACGTATATAAAAGTAGGAAGAAACGAAAAATCAATAAAAGATAAGTAAAACAAAAGAAGATGATTGATAAGGAGGTAGATCTATACTGAAGTGAACCAGGGAGCTGTTACTCGGAAAGAGAACCATCTGAATCCCCCTCTTTGAAGCTAACCTGAAACCGCCAAGGTCAGCTATACTGTGCCATTTGTCTGATTCACTGGGTTAAAAAGGTATCTACAAGAGAGGAGTATCGTCTGCTACATGAGAGCTGTAACTATGAGATCATCCACTCCATAACACAACAGGCAGACTTTAATGATTACGTCACGCATATGAAAGGAACATGGGAACTGGGAGTAAAACAAAACAGTAGTGGCGCTAGCGCTAAGTTAACACGCACTCCATTTAGCATAGCGCCTGTTGTTTATACTACCAGCACCCATCATGCATTGCAATCATTAAAGTCTGCTATTACTGCCCAGTCTTCAGAGGAAATGAATTTATTGTATCCTTTGACGCGTTTTGACCCTTATTCGAGGACACCAATTTGGTGTTGTGTATCATTATGAATTTACATTTACGTTTAGTATGTCTGGAAACTTTCACAAACTTTCCATAATGAGCTAAAAAATGTTAGTCTTCTGTCAATAGAGCTCATTTGATATACGGTCCCTGTAAAGGGGTGCCAACCTGTTATGACTTACTTTCATTAAACAGTCTGGCGTTTCGAATTTAACAAAACATACTATTAAAGTGCTGGCTTCATCGGCTTGTCATGGAAGCATTGTGCTATTTTAGCCACACTGATTAAGAATTATCAGACCTAATGATGTTTTTAGGCGATCAAAATCCGATTGAAAACATTGAATAGGGGAGTAAGTCCAGTTAAGCATAATCATTAGGTAGCACTTGGTAATCTTCTTTGGATGAAGTGGGTGTTTAAGTATTTGCATAAATTAAACATCCCGATAAGACTGCTAAGTTCGAGTAACAGCTCCCTGCTTGAACAAATAAGGGGAGTTCATTAAGTCTCAGTTTAGTTAAGCGTTGAAGTGAGAGCTGAATGTACCAAAGATACCAGTGGAATGTGGAAATCTGCTCATGAAAACGGTTCTACGCAAAGGATGTTTATTTTGCAAGCTCTGGAATACATTACCTCATAAGGCTTGTAGCACAGGCTGCTGACTTGTGTGGTATAAGTTCTTCTAGATGATATTCAACGATTAAAAGGCCACCGCTGCACTGCATGTAAATTCTGATTCGGAACCAACACGTCATTTCTAAATAGTAAATACTGCAGCCACAGAATAAGTTTACCTTCATGGGCGCGTACTGTAGAGTATGTAGACCTACCGCTTCAGCGTTAAAGTGTACCTAAAGTCCAAAATTTCAAAAATATATTCTACAAAGCTTGAAAAACGAACCCATACGGTCCACTCCTATCTTCACAGGACATTTCTGAGCTGAGATATAAAATGTTGAAGCTTATTATTCACTCAACTGAAAATGGTAGATTGCGCAATAAGTTGTGATGTCCTTCTTGTACTATTACTCAAATTACAATCTTTGCTTTTCTTTGTTTTTTCGAGAGGCACTGCACCTTGTACCAAAATGTGGTCACTTTCTAACTGTTATAGTGTAATTTAATTAGACAAATCCTCTCCGTACAACATGCTTTGCAGGAAAACAGTATATTTTCAAGCAGGTAATGTGAGTTGTAAAAGAAGGACGTCAAAAATTATTGCGCAATCGACTTTTTCAGATTAAGTGAATAAATTTCAACATTTTATATTTCAGCAAGGAGTACGCTATGAAAATGGGAGTTGGATGAATTAGATTGATTTTCCAACCTCTACTGTATATGTTCTTGTAATTCTAGACTAGGCTTAAGATACACTTTAAACTCATGCTTGTAGTGTATAAAATGTAAAATACAAAACCCTTACTTCTGAAGAGGTAATGGGTTCGAGGTATGATGTAGGGAACCAAAAGGTTTCTGTAGGGACGTCGGAAATATTGTTTCCTGGAAAGAACTGTTCATGTATAGTTCCGCCATAAATGATAACCATGCAGTCATATTGACGAAGCCAGGTTATGATATTTAATGTATTCGTTTGACTAAAATGCTGTAACAGCCTTACCGTACTCAAATTTGCCATGTGACTTGGCTCTTAATTAGACACTTTGTCGAGTATCGTATAATAATATTTAGACGTTGTACAACGTTTATGGTAATAAATAAACGGTTAGCTTGATATGTAAAAAGACATGAAGGCTATAACGTAAATAAAGTTTGAGAATCCTTTCGAGAAACGAACTTCTAACTACCAAAAGTAACTAAATAATAAAAGCTATAAGGTAAAGCATACAAAAAATATCCTTTAGTGGAAGTTTTCTACGTTCTGCAGGACACATCTTTGCCTGTTAACATCTAACCCTGTGTTCATCACTTTGTTTCTAAACTGTCTCCAAGCTTCGTTCTCGCTGTTGTCGTATGCTTGTTCAGCCTCTGGAGATTCCCGGTCTTTCCCTTCACTGTCAACGCTTCTCATTGCCTTGTATTTCTCGTACATTTCCATGCTTTGCCTAAAAAAAATATAAGAAAGGAATGGTGAGCAATATGTGTGTACTGAATTTCTGGGCTAGCTAAGTATGATTAAGTCATCCAACGTTTGTTACCCACATCAGTGAATTTTCTTCGGATAAAACTTATAGGGCTTGAATGTTGTATTGCAACAAAGAACGTCGGGTCTCACCAGACCTACTAAAAGATGGAAGTGGGATATCGCTGATTTTGTGTCCCGATAGGGAAAATTTCGGAACGAAGACTGGAAAACGATCGATGGTTGCTTCGTATGGGTGTCGCCACATAGTCTTCATGGATAGCATGCCCTCCATTTGTGCGTACTGTGACCTTCATCAGCAGTTGTATATGTGGCGCTCGATCAGCACCACAAACTTGAGTGATTTACTCTCATGCCGTGGGATATTTGACGCATAATACATGTCCAGTTAAACTACCTCTACTAGGCAAATAGTGAACAAGTCTTCAGACGCAAGTCCCAAGTAAAGTCTCAAGTTTTTAAAAGGAAGTCGCAAGCCAAAACTTAAGCCACTTATTCTCTTTTACACCTTACTTTGGGAGGGGGAGGGGGCATATTGAAACGTATAATAACATAACTTAAATCATTTAAAATCAGCTTCTAGAAGAAAATTTTGCAGATTGACGATAAATTTGGTAAGTTAGCCTGACGAATTTCCTCTGATTCTGATATGTGAAGTGAAAAGAGGGAGTCAGGTATAAATATTTGCAAGTGTCTAAGAATCCAACCGAAAACTAAATGAAAGCATCATTCACGCTGATGTATATTGTTGTCCTACAGGTAATGATGGTAAACGTTGTCACTTTTCTATCTGGTTGGCACTTCGAGTGGGAAGAGGTTTTTCACCTTTGACGGTTCCTTAGTTTTTGTACTTCAGTTCTCTTCTTAGATGACAGGATGTATGTTGCACATGCGTTGTCGATTTCGCCACACGTCACAACAATATGCGTTGTCTGTGGCAAGTTGTGTCACCTCTTCAGTGACATTCAGATATTATCATGCTCTGTTATGTATGCAACTTTCATGAGAGACTAGTCTCAGGTATTCTCAAGTACGTACACTACAGCCACCAGTCTGATAAAATTTACAGCGGGTCACAAGTGAAGACGTAAGTCTTCTAAAGTAAGTGTAGTGGTTCAGGCACATTATAAGGCCACTTTCAAATTTCGTGAGTGTCAAAAAAGAGTATTGTATGTGTTAGGCTAGTGATATGACCGCAGATGACAACGATGGTTAAGGACATGCGCTATGCGTATGGAGGGGGCACGAGCTCAAAGGCCATATGCTTATGCGCAAGTGGCCTTATAGCTTCCCTGCTTGAAGTCAGCTTGGGATAAAATTTAGAGTTTATCCCAATATCTAACGTGAGAATTTTTCAAGTTACCACAAAAAGCACACCTTTCAGCAGAGACCTGCCACCTAGGAAGATGTCACTCCTGAAAATGATTTTGAGATGCGGCTGACTGAGACGAGCTGTTTAACGCTCTTTCTCCTTAAAGTGGCCTTATTAGGTTCCACCTTCGTGCATGTTAAGTCCAAAGTCCTGACATATGGGACCTGAGTTGAATTCAAGTCTATGTCATGAAACTCGAGTCCCCAACACTTATCTATACAAAGTGGTTATTTAAAGCCGTAATTCTGTACTAGCAACAATAACTAATGTGAATGACAAAACGAAGATTATTAGTAATTTTCATTTTCCCGTAGAGGATTGGGAAGGGGTGCAACTGAAGGCAACATAACGAGTAACTCACTAACAGCCTTTGCCAAACGTGGGTTGCACTGTTAACTTGTAGTGTCGTTAGAGGCAACGGTTGTTAGCCTCACCATCGAGGAGGAACAAGCACGGCCCAATTCCTAAGCCGAAGACACATCAGTGCAGCTTAAAAATGAGCAGTTTTGGTTTTTTAAATGTACAGTGGTCTATTGTTACGTTGCAGCACACCGCCATTGACTATGCATAGCGACCTGGTAATTTATAATCTGTAATAAATTACTTTTCCAGAGGAGGGACGACTACTCCAAAATTGTAATCCTACTTTCTTTTAGGGTAACCATTTCATCAGGCCGCAGCTCTAATTTTACAATCAGCGCCATATTTCATTGTTTGATCTGAACGTACATTAAGATTCTGCTTCGATCAGTTTCTATGTCGAGTAATTATCTTAGTTCAGCCTACCTTTCAGTCTCTTTTATTTTCTCTTCAAGTTCGGCAAACTGACGTTGATCGAAGCGCAGGGTTATGACGTCACTAGTTTGTTTCTCTTCTGGCGGGATTAAGTAATCCGTTAGAAGGCCTGCTAATGAGTTGTCAGCAACTTTTCCTGCAAGTCTGTACAAGTGAGCCCTGTTTCTCACACGAAACTGTAGCACTGGAGTACCCGTATGATCGGGAACTATCCTCTCTAAAACGAAGCCATGCGTTCTAAGTCCTTCCTCGACCTTACCCTCAGTTTTGTATTGTGCGAATTTCTGTCGAAAGTTGACCCACGAGTTGTTTCCTTCGGCAGTGGTAAAGTCGGCAAAGACCTTTCCAATCATACCTTTTACAAAAACGGAAATGTTAAACCATTAATCATTTGTGAAACATTACATTAATAATCGCTTTGACGTAAGTCTCCTTTTGTTTTTCCACAACTGCCTGAAACAATATCTCACATATCGAAAAGATAAACCACGAATTAAACGATCAATTTACTAAACAAAAAGAAGCGAAACGGCAAAATATCATCTTGTCACGTTAGCTGGTTACTGCAAAAGACACATTAAAGGAGCTGAGTAGTGGCGTACTTCCAAAATAAATACATCATACCAAACGAGATGATTACCCTCTGTGTGGGGCTAATTTTAAAAATTTTAATCCTAATGCGTTTTATATTTTCATTTAAAATAATCTTGCAAAGTAATTTTGCAGTAACGTTCCTATACTATTTCTTGGGTTATTTGATTTTACATTGCAAGATATTTTACAATTTGTTTTTGAAATTTCTAGTTCGTTACTTTTTCTTCTGGCACCGGCAATTTTGAATCGTTTCCACTTGTATCGGTTTTGATTGATGCATCTACCCAGGCATGTAGTAGACACAACTTACAACATACGTACGTATGTAGTATATTAGCGTTACTAGTGGCAAGGCACACGCCTATTTCACGCATCATCTTCAGAGGTTCATGAACAACATTGTGGATTTTGCAGGTACTGGAACTGTCTTTTCGATCAATGAGTTTGTTTTTCGTGGAAGACCTAGGCCCTAACGCTAGCCTAAGTTAGGCTAACGTTAGTAGGCCTACTGTTAACGACAGTAACAAGTGTACTGTATTACACCAGACACACTGCATACATGGCTTTGATAAGTATCGGTATCGGATCGAATCGATAAACCAAGAAGCATAACCGGATGTGACGTAACGAAGTCGGCGGGTCCGAAAATTTATTCTACTTTGGCGGCTACTCAGCTCCTTTAACATACATAGGTGAATTACCGGGAATACTCGATATTGAGTTCCCTCCTTTGCCTTTCAGACAGATATATGACAGTTTTTAAATTAATTGACGAAAAGGATGGTGTGTAAATACACTGTAAGTAAGATCGTCTTTTATGAGCCGCATACGTCAACTTTTTCACTGTTTTAAAAGTTTGATCGCCTGCCTTACCATTGGTAAAGTACCATAGTAATTATTTACACCACTACGTGCAAAGCATTATTTGAACCTCCCCGGGCCACCCAATGTTTAAACATGAGATTGTTCTAAGCGCAAATACACCGTGCCTCAGTCTTCAGATGTTCTCTTCACGGATGACATCCCAGACTTACCCAAGTCTCCCGCGTTTATTCTCTCCGTCATAACGTACCTTTTAAATGAATTAGGTGCTCTAACTCCGTCCGAACGTGTAGTGCCCTCTCTGTATCAGTTCAAAACCATAAAAATCGAATTATTACTAATTTCAATACACTACAAATCATAGCGATGGCGCTCATTAGGAAGGGACCATTTTAGGCGAGAAAATTTGCATGTGCTTTCTCTGTGCTTCACTGACTGCACATGGGTAAAAACACAAATGACTTATCTTTTGCCAATCCTTAGCAGTGCCAGTAGGCGAACCTAGGCAGACAACTATGGGGCACAAAGGTTTTGATAGTTTCAACTGGCTTTAAATGCACGCGCATCATATACTGGGGCATTGGAGAGACAGGAATCTTTCCCGGATTTCCACAGGTTTCCTGAAGTCAACTCGCCAACGAATTGCAGGGTGCAAAGATGGCGAAGAGGGGGGAGGGGGTGATCGTGATAGCGGGGAGGTCGACGGGAATCGGAAGATAACTTACAGGCAATACAGCAGGTTAGATTTTCCTTGCTATATCTTATTTGTCACAATGTGTATCTTTGATGCATATGTTGCATGTCTCCGTACGTACAGTGTGCGTAATCCAACTTGAAGTTAAATGTCATTTTATCCGTTTTCGAAACATGAGTTTTCACAACAGGGGTAAGCAGTGGCGCCGCCAGGATTTGGTGACTGGGGGGCACCACAGATGACATCGAAATGCCACCTCAGTTTTGCCCCAAGTAGACGTAAATTGTACCTATTTTAGCGCACCTTCGATTGGATACAGTAGTGTGGACCCCTTCCTCTGTCATAAAGGTGCCGTCCTGGGAAGGGGTCTAATGGGAGGGAGCGTCTTGAGAAATTTTTGTTAATTTAAGGTTACTTAGATGCAAAATGGTGCCATCTTTGGGGTATTTTTGGAAGTGATCATATATGGCTGGAAAATATCCATAATTTAGTGGATTGTAAGTTTTGGTTAGGTGAAAGAGGAGAGTATGGTTAGGTGAAAGAGGAGAGTATAGGACCCTGCGATAGTATACAGCAGTGATAATCCTTCCTTTGTCACTTCATAAAGGTGCCGTCCTGGGGAGGGGTTTAAGGGGAGGGGGTGTCCCCTCCCCTTTGAGATTTTTTTTTTTTTGAATTTAAGGTTGCTTAGATGCAAAATGGTGATATCTTTGGGATATTTTTGGAAATGATAATGTATGGCTAGAAATATCCATACTTTAGTGAATTCCAATTTTTGGTAAAATGAAAGCGGAGAGTGTGCGTGGAGTCCACAGAAACATTCTTGGACTATTACGAAAATTTTCCTTGCTTAATTGTGCATTATGAAAGGGTATCTAAGGCTGGAAGACAGCGGTATAGGGCCTCCTGGAAGCTCTGGATAAATTATATAAAGTAGGACACTGATATGATGCTTACTGCCTGACACCCAAATGATTCTATAGAGTATGATGCCGAGCACTTTACAACTATCGTATGTTTACTAAGTTTGAACGAAAATCCAGTCGAACAGCTTCCAGCAGTGGGGGATGGGAGGGAGAGTATAGGTAAAGGGAGGTGACATTAGACCTCCCCGTATAGCAAAAGGGGTTTAGGACTAAAAGCGCATTTCAAAATGCTTTTTCGTAGTAAGTGTATTAACATTCACCATCTGACCGGTAATGGCTGCATTTGAAAAATGTGTAACGGCAAATACATACTTTCAACCTTTCACACCATGCTACAAATTAGACTGAAAGATCACATAGGTTGGAGATGTACTTATGTTTCTCGGAAAAGTGTTGTAATTAGAATAGTTGCATGTATTACAACCTTAATAATGGTCATAAGATGGGGTGCAAACCTTGACGAATGCGCGCGAAGCGCGCCGAAATTTTTCATTAAATAAGATTAGCCTACCATGACAAAAACTACATTCATGATCCTCTGCATCGAGACACTTTCAATTCCTCAACAAACCTATATGCCAATCACAAAGCCAATCTTTTACCTGAGAATTCGTAAACAGCCTTCAACTTTCGTTACTATACTTCTGCGGGAAATTATTGACAATAGCGATATTACTGGGGTAAGGTTTGGAGGGCGCGGAGCGCGCGAAAATTTTGATGGTTTGCGAAAGATTTGGGATAATTCTGAAAGTTTGAGAACCATTTGTGATAGAAAATGATTACCACAGATCCATCACTCGGTTGAAAACTTACCTCACCCTACCCCCTACAGAAATCTATAGCTTAAACGCCTTTTGAGATCATTTTAAAAATTTTCAAAAAAATTTCTGAAATTGATTGGGGGGGCACGTGCCCCCCATGCCCCCCGTGCCGGCGCCACTGGGGGTAAGTCATGGTGCCTTAACTTGTGTTGTTATACACTCCTAACTAGTTTCTCCTCCAATACATGGGGCAAAAGCAACGACGTGATGTTTGCATTACGCGCCGTGGCTTTTTGCCCTATACAGAGAGCCAAATCAATGGTTTCAGTCCAGATCATCAGACCCCATTCTCCCTTACTTTAATTTCTATAGGGATAACCCCGTGACATTGTATCCTATCCATCTGTCTACAAGACGAAATATTCAAGCCTCCCTGACTGTTTTTACAGTGGCGTGAAAGGGCGGGAAATACAGGGTAACAACTATGCAATTGAGGATTAAATTTGCAATTTCTGACCTTTCGGGTTTTTTAATGGCGGCCCAAGTGCCACGAAGTGCACCTGTCCGGCCCACGAAGCAAATTGAGATTGAAAAAGGTAAGGGTTGATATTACAAATACAATCGTAATCCATCTTATTTGTAAAAAATTGACATAAGTTTTTTATGCTATTGGATGACCTTTGCAGTGTTAAAACCTCTTCAAAATGCTTATTTTTCCTTCTTGTTTCGCCCCCAAACATAGCATTTTATATTTGCTTCACCATTACGTCAAGTAAGACAATAAAGTGCAACTATCCCCCCACCCCCAGTTCCACATGTAACCCTATTATCACGCATCCTCCCTACCCACAAGCCCAGTACATCATCAAATCGACCAACCATTAGTTCGCTTAAATCAGAACAGATAAGAGTAGGGTATCGCAGGTGGGCCAGGTGCTTTAAGACAGGGGCCACATGCAGACAAGCGTGTATCCAGAATTTGTTTAGGCCCCTTGGTGGTTCAGTTCTACATGAACCCTAAAGAGGGCACCAACAGAACGGACAATACCCGTGTCAGGCGCGGATCCAGACATTTCGAAAAGGGGGGCTGAAAGCCACCTCGAATATTCTCCTAGAATAACATTATGCTAATTTTCGCGTATTTGTTATTGTTGATGTGGCGAAAAGGGGGGGGGGCTGAGCCCAGGAAAGCCTCCCCCCTTGGATCCGCACCTGCCTGTCGGTGGCAGCTGAGGTTGCGAAAGATCAAAAATCTTTGACATAATTGCATTGGATATACGCACTAAACAAAATTTGACCACACAATGCACAATTTCACCATAAGTTTGATAACATCCTAAATCCAGGTTCTTACAAATCTGGTTACAGACTGACCCGTGCCAGATACAGTATTACATATCCGGGAGTGGGGAAGAGGATTTTGACATGAGGCAATCTGAAGCGAAAGATACCAAGAATGCCCAGAAATTGTCGGAAATAACACTTTCTAGGCCCTTAATTTGCAATATTATGATTAAGAAATTTACACTTTAAATAAAAAGACAAACTACACAAAAATTGCTTTGCTCTTTTGGTTTTCATAATTTTACCAAAGAAAATCCACTCCCTTAAAATTCCATTATTTGAGAGAATGTACTTAAGATCCATTAGCATGGCTAGCCTATATTAGAAATGTTTGAACATGATTGACTATGATTATATCTGTGCTTAAAACCCTTAATATTTCGATCTTAATTTGCTTGGCAGCCACAGTGGATCGCCTCGTAGGCCGAATGTGGCCAGCGGGCGCCATTAAATTCATGAGAACCACAAGAGACCTAAACAAATCCTTGTTTCGCCCCTGCCAGCATGTGGCCCGCGAAGTTTTTCCTATGAAAAAATTATAGCCCGTCAAAAATGATAATTGTAATAATTTTAATCCTTTTCTTAACAGAAATTGTGTTGGTTACATTTTTCTAGTTACTTTTTACATGGTTAGAGGGGGCTTTCAATGTTTTAGATATATGATCCAATCCAAACTATGAAAGAAAAGTAATGAATCTCTACAGGGTTCGAATTTCTTCAGTACTTTGGGGCGTTTCTTGAAATGAATTCTTTCATCTGTATAGAATCTTGGAAAAGAATGAGTTGTCCACTGGCTTACTGTTCCGCCTAATCAGCCTTACAAATTAACCAAAACTTAAAGACATTCACTGTAAAATTTTGTGGGGTACCTTGGGCACAACTACATAGTGAGCGAGAAGACATATAGGCAACCTCCTCACACAGACAGTTTTAACGTTATTTAGTACGTATACATACCCGTAAATATAAATAACAAGGTAACACACTTCCTCAGCAACGGTGCGTTCACCAGCCGATTTGGCCATATATGCACTACTTGACATGGCCAAGTTATATATATATATATATATATATATATATATATATATTTATATAAATATATATATATATATATATATATGTGTGTATATATATATGTATATTTATATATATATATATATATATACATATATATATATATATATATATATATATATATATATATATATATATATATATATATATATATATATATATATATATATATATATATATATATATATATATATATATATATATATATATATATATATATATATTCAATCCCCCAGCAAGAGTACGGTCAGCCTGCCGATATGGCTTATTTGGCCACACCTGCAAGAATATGTGGCTTATTTGGCCATGTCAAGTATATGGCCAAATCGGCTGGTGAACGCACCGTTGCTGAGGAAGTGTGTTACCTTGTTATTTATATTTACGGGTATGTATACGTACTAAATAACGTTAAAACTGTCTGTGTGAGGAGGTTGCCTATATGTCTTCTCGCTCACTATGTAGTTGTGCCCCAGGTACCCCACAAAATTTTACAGTGAATGTCTTTAAGTTTTGGTTAATTTGTAAGGCTGATTAGGCGGAACAGTAAGCCAGTGGACAACTCATTCTTTTCCAAGATTCTATACAGATGAAAGAATTCATTTCAAGAAACGCCCCAAAGTACTGAAGAAATTCGAACCCTGTAGAGATTCTTTACTTTTCTTTCATAGTTTGGATTGGATCATATATCTAAAACATTGAAAGCCCCCTCTAACCATCTAAAAAGTAACTAGACAAATGTAACCAACACAATTTCTGTTAAGAAAAGGATTAAAATTATTACAATTATCATTTTTGACGGGCTATAAATTTTTCATAGGAAAAACTTCGCGGGCCACATGCTGGCAGGGGCGAAACAAGGATTTGTTAAGGTCTTTTGTGGTTCTCATGAATTTAATGGCGCCCGCTGGACACATTCGGCCTACGAGGCGATCCACTGTGGCTGCCAAGCAAATTAAGATCGAAATATTAAGGGTTTTAAGCACAGATATAATCATAGTCAATCATGTTCAAACATTTCTAATATAGGCTAGCCATGCTAATGGATCTTAAGTACATTCTCCCAAATAATGGAATTTTAAGGGAGTGGATTTTCTTTGGTAAAATTATAAAAACCAAAAGAGCAAAGCAATTTTTGTGTAGTTTGTCTTTTTATTTAAAGTGTAAATTTCTTAATCATAATATTGCAAATTAAGGGCCTAGAAAGTGTTATTTCCGACAGTTTCTGGGCATTCTTGGTATCTTTCGCTTCAGATTGCCTCATGTCAAAATCCTCTTCCCCACCCCCGGATATGTAATACTGTATCTGGCACGGATCTGTAACCAGATTTGTAAGAACCTGGATTTAGGATGTTATAAAACTTATGGTGAAATTGTGCATTGTGTGGTCAAATTTTGTTTAGAGCGTATATCCAATGCAATTATGTCAAAGATTTTTGATCTTTCGCAACCTCAGCTGCCACCGACAGGCAGGTGCGGATTCAAGGGGGAGGCTTTCCTGGGCTCAGCCCCCCCCCCTCTTTTTCGCCACATCAGCAATAACAAATACGCGAAAATTAGCATAATGTTATTCTAGGAGAATAGTCGAGGGGGCTTTCAGCCCCCCTTTTCGAAATGTCTGGATCCGCGCCTGACACGGGTATTGTCCGTTCTGTTGGTGCCCTCTTTAGGGTTCATGTAGAACTGAACCACCAAGGGGCCTAAACAAATTCTGGATACACGCTTGTCGATATATATATATATATATATATATATATATATATATATATATATATATATATATATATATATATATATATATCCGCATGGATTCCACCTTAAGGCGACAGTTCATGCTAATTCAACAACATTAAGGCGACACTTGGAATTAAGGCGACACTTGGAATTAAGGCGACACTTGGAATTAAGGCGACACTTGGAATTGAGGCGACAGTTTATGTGTCGCGTTATTTCTCAGGTACTAGATAGAAAAATAATTTTAGTGTCAGAAATAGGCTTAAATTATTCATTTTGGTCTAATAAGTATGTCTACCAAATTTGGTTAGGGTGGGGTTAGGGGTAGGGTTAGGGTTAGGGTTAGAAAATTTGAATTTTTAGTGTGCAAGTCAATGTAACTGTCGCCCTAAGGTAGTATCCACGCTTATTATATATATATATATATATATATATATATATATATATATATATATATATATATATATATATATATATATATATATATATATATATATATATATATATATATTTCGTTCGTGCTCGTTTAGTCTCATGCGCTCGACCATCCGTAGCATGGTTCGAAAGAAAGCCGGATTTGATCGCACTATACAAGACTAAGGGGGTCTCTTATTCAACACCTTACCAGAAGCTGGAGAAGTGCGCTTCCTTACTCACGTTTACAACCGTCGGCTTTATAATTTTTTGCTTGATTCTAAAGCCAAGACTTAAGCAAGCCTGTTGCCTGACCCACCCTCTACTCATACCCCACCCAGTGATACCATACAAACACAGGACACGAAGCTTGTGGTCACCATCCCCCCCGATCTGGAGCTTTCCTCTTCTGAACGCTCAGTCTTAGCTAAAGGCCTGAACTTTGTTCCCTTGAACCCCCTCCCTGATGAGTTTTCCATCCGCAGAGATGTTTCTTTATTCTGCAGGAAACTTCGCCTCCGACAGCATTTTGGCATCACAGATCAGCCTGACAATACGAGTCCAGAAGATTTCTTTAACACGTTAGGCTCCACCCGTTCTTCCTGGACACCTAAATCTGGAGAAAACAACATTCTGGACTCCGTAATTGAATCTATCAATAAGGATGTTGATCGCCTTCTACCCCCCAAGAGAACTACCCTTAGCAATCTTTCCCCAGAGGAACGAGAGGCTCTCTTGTCACTCAAAAGAAACAAGAACCTCATCATCAAACCAGCTGATAAGGGTGGAGCCGTGGTAGTTTGGCAGAAGGATTTGTACGTAGCAGAGGCCCATAAGCAATTATCGGACCAAACTGCATACACTGAACTTCCTTCTGACCCCACTTCTGACAGCCAAGCTTTGGTTAAGAAGACTTTAACCAACCTTATTAAAAACAATCAACTCCCTAAATCAGCAGCGTCACTAATCCACCCTTGCCCACAAATCTCCAATTTCTATCTGCTCCCCCAAAATCCACAAGGCAAACAACCCTGGTAGGCCTATCGTTTCTTCCCACAGCTGCCCCACCGTTATTATTTCTGAGTTTTTGGACTCTGTTCTCTTCCCGTTGGTTTCAGCGTTACCGTCTTTTGTTCAAGACACTCCTCATTTCTTGAGACTTATCCAAGACTTTGAATTTCCCGAAAATTGCGGTGAACGTCTGCTATTCACCATGGATGTATCAAGTCTCTACACATCCATCCCCCACCATGCTGCCTTGTCAGCTATCCGCCATTACCTGGACCAACGACAAGACCCCCAAATTCCTACAACTACTTTCCTTCGCTTGACCGAACTTGTTCTCACCCAAAACTGTTTCCAGTTCAATGGGCGCTTTTTCCGTCAGGTCAAAGGAGTAGCCATGGGAACCAAAATGGGTCCTTCTGTTGCTTGCCTAACCATGGGCCACTTTGAAGAACAACTTTTTTCGCAGTATACCGGTTCTCACCCTTTCCTTTACAAAAGGTATATTGACGATATTGTGGGAGTGGCAACAGGGACCCGTCAAGATTTAGAATCTTTCATCCAATTTGTAGGATCCTTCAGTCCATTTTTGAAATTTACACATTGTATTTCTGACACTTCAGTGGTTTTCCTCGACCTTCAATTATCAATTTGCGATCGTAAAATCAAGTCAAACCTACATTTTAAACCCACCGATTCTCATAACTACCTTTTGTATCCATCCAACCATCCCAAATCCTGTACCAAATCCATCCCATACTCACAACTTTTAAGGGCCAGAAGGATTTGCTCAGAAGATTCTGATTTTTCAGCAGCTTCCAAAAATATACTATCATTCTTTGAGAAGCGTCAGTATCCCACCAAAATCCTTACCGGTGCTCTACATAGAATCCAAGGAATCAACAGAGAGGAGGCCTTGAGTAAGAAATCTAACACGTCTACCAATCTACGCATTCCTTTGGTAATTTCCCATCACCCATCGGTACGCCCCATCATTCGTGCCATTTACAGGAATGTAGAGACCCTTCGTAAAGACCCTTCAACCCGTGATCTTTTCCCCGAACCCCCCATTACGGCCTTCAGAGTTGAAAAGAACATTTCCAAGCACTTAGTTCGGGCTTCCCATCCACAGCAACCAACTGACAACACCCCAGGTACATTTCCCTGTGGGCGTAGTAGGTGCAACACATGCCCAGTGGTTGGCAAGAACACACTCATTAATATTTTGGGTTCTAACGGCAACAAATTCAGTGTGAACCAACACTTTACTTGCACTTCCACTAATTTGGTTTACATTTTAGTTTGTGGACGTTGCAATTGCCTGTATGTGGGAGAGACCAAACGTCGGCTGGCTGACCGAATCACTGAACACCTCAGGTCCATCAAACAGAACCTTCCAGGTTATCCGGTCGCCACACATTTCAACCCACCATCACCGTGCTCAATTAAAGACTTGGCCGTCACCGCAGCCTTAATGTGCAGAGGTTCTGACCGTGATCGTCAGACCGCCGAAAACCGGCTTATCATGAAGCTCGGGACCCTCTCCCCACACGGTCTTAACATTAGAATGGACCTTTTTTAACTTGTTCCCCTTTTCATTACTTTTTACCAGTTTTATGCAGCCTTCGCATTTTTACACCGTGTTGGCTTTGTACGACCGGTTTACCGTGCCTTTCTTCAATGTGTTTCTTCTCTATTTCTACTTCTTTGTTGTTCAGTTGCATTTCTTTGCCACCTGATGAAGAGTCTATACTCGAAACGTCGTGGAATTTTCCGCAAACTTTTAGCACTTTTTACAACCTTTATCGACCTACATACTACTATAGTGCTCCGCAGCATTTCGACCCTATATATATATATATATATATACATATATATACATATATATATATATATATATATATGTATGTATGTATATATATATATATATATATATATATATATATATATATATATATATATATATATATATATATATAGTATGCACTTAAAGGCAATAGGCAGTAGGCAGTCACCCCAATCAGAGTTAGTGTGCCCCGTCACTCTTGTTCATGAATGGCCTATTTTGATCACGTGACAATATTTTTGTTAGTGAATTGTGAAGTGAAATTCAAGGAGAATTTCTCCTTGCTTTACCTGTTGTTTGTAATAGCTAGTTTAAAACGTCTTCAGAGGTGCTTGTAATGCAATAAGAGGAGATTTGCAAGAATTTGCGGATTTTTCAAGGCAAATGTTGGGGCGACTGCCTACTGCCTTTAACAAAGTTAGAACTGCTGCCTATGCCTTCCCACTGTTAAGAATAATTAGTCCACTCAAACTGCCCACAGCAAATAATAATGAGGCCATCGTTCAGAACAGTTTAAGGCAACGTGCCCCCCCCCCCCCCACCGCCCATGATTGACTTGCCGGCCCGTGGGATAAGCTCAACAGATTAGTATTTCCTTGCCATTGAATTATAAATTTAATGTAGTTCCGAAGTGATACGATTTCATAAATTGCTGTTTACACAGTGCTGTATACGGAGTATTCAAGATCCCTGGGAACAGAAAGACACACATCATGGTAATAGCACGGTAAAAAGGAATTTGCTTTAATTTTGGATGTTATCCTACTGTACTCGAACTTCCACCAAAACATTCACTTCAGGCGCGGATCCGGACATTTCGAAAGGGGGGGGGGGGCTGAAAGCCAAGGGGGGCTAAAAGCCCCCTTGAATATTCTCCTAGATTAACATTATGCTAATTTTTGCGTACTTGTTATTGTTGATGTGACGAAAAAGGGGGGGGGGCTGGGGCCGTGAAAGCCCCCCCCCCCTGGATCCGCGCCTGCACTTCTTTGTGAATTACCAAGTATGAGATTCATGCAAGGTTTCTTTCCTATTCTTTTCAATGTTGTTCCCGTTAAAACAAGCAAATATCGACGGTGATCTGTGTAAGCTCTTAACTTCTTACTGTGGACAAATTCTTCTACATTTCTATGCCTGACGAATTTGAGCGCTGGGCAGCTCACCACGTCGGATTTCCGACGAAACACTTGAACGCAATTGGTACATCAAATTTGGGGGGTTATACTGTGCTCTGCAAAATATTCTGTGAAGGTCATGCATGATGCTGTGACGTCATACAAACATACACATATATCAGATCTTCATTGATGTTGTATGGTAGCCATTAGGTGTTCCCCTCCGCCTACCCTCTTCGTTGAAGGCCCTGGTTCTGTGCCTAGATCAGCTCATCATCGCTACGAAGGGCGGCAGCCGCGCGTGCTGGAAGCTTAACTGAGCAGCATATCAGCCCGTTGAACAGCTGAAATAGTTCAAAGCCATATCCATTATCCACACACTTTTATATGTGACCGATCCTGTCTTGTACTGAGCACACTACAGTTCTGATGTACAAGTCCTCATTGGTCAATCAGAATGATGCTGTTTTCTGGATTTATTTCAACTGAGGTACAGTTACCACTTTTAAATACAGATATGGGGACATCCCTAAATAAGTTTGGGTGATGCAACAGTCCCTTTAATTTAAAGGAGATTGATAGTTACAAAATGTGTTTCAAAGTAGCCTCGGTGAAACTGATTATGACCTTACATAGACTCTAGAAGAAAATCATCTTTTCCTCACACCCAGACAGATGCTACTATGGGGTGGATTTAGGGTGCGCGGGTCCCTGAGCCGGTAGTATGAGGAGTCCCGAATAATTCGTGTTAACGAGTCAATCATTGAAATGTTCATCACTTTTTGAGTTGCATTACCTTGTTACTAACTCACACAATACATCACATGTAATGTAAATATGTTTGAACGTGGGAAAGGGATATTGAAATGTCTCCTCATTAAAAATATCTGAAAAGATGACGTGTTTTTCACGGATTGTACTGATGATTGTTGTAAATCATAATGTCGTGTTAATTTGTGCATTTTAATGCACGGGGCCTCCGCGCGGACGGCCCTGGCTGTTGCTATGGACTACGCTCCCCCTTCTAAATCAGTTACTGATTCATAGAAGTATACTATATGGGAGGTAGTAGGCTACTACTTCCCATCAGGGAGCTACAACGGCTCCCTGTTAACACTCATGTCAAGTACGGTTCCCGGACAATCCCCAACCCCGGACAATTCACTTTGGACAATGTCCCCAGGAAAATTCTCCCCGGACAATTCCCACCCCTGGCAATTCTCCCCGGAACAATTCCCAGCCGGGACAAATCTAAATTTTGGGTGCGGAATTTGTCTGAGGGTAATTGCCTTTGGTGGGAGTTGTCCGTGGGAAAATTGCTCTGGTTTAAAATGTGCCGACGAGCTGTAGAGGGAATTGTTCTAGGGAGTGTCCGGGGGGGGGGGGGATTTCCGGTCACGATCAAGTACATACCTGCCTACTCTAACGGTTTTAGTCTCAAGTTTTCGGGTATCATCTTACTGCCAGATTTTCAGTTTTCGGAGTAAAATAACATTATTCAAACAGATGTACAAACAGTAAGGAATCTACAGATTCTCCCCGAGCGGCAGCAAATAGTCTCCCTGCTCAGTTTACTTCTAGCCCCTCCTCCAATTCTTGTGCATTTCAACAAAAAATGCCTGCACTTCCTTCTCAAAGCCATAGTAGCCTCAGGGGCGGATCTAGGGTCTTTTCTGAGGGGGGGGGGTCCAACATAAAAAGGGCACATTCATTTTTTTAAAATTTTGGTTCCCATAAACGTCAGTGATTATACAATTTACGGCATATTGACAAAGAAAGGATAAACCAAGAGACATGCAAAAACTGGAATCAAAACCTAGAATCTAAACGGTGAAAATGCAAAGCGCGCGAAATTTTTTTGGGTAAGCCTACACTTATAAGAATTTGTACTAATTATAAGCAATATATAGAACAATTGTCCAGACAGTTAGGCCCTATCGGGCATAACTTTATTGTACTTCCCTCCTCGAGTCACTAGCCGTACCGTACGACAGACACAAGTGGACGTTAACCAGGTTTAACGAAATGCGATACAATTTCCGACATTTACATAAATCCATGTATACATAAATCGATGTATTTCTACTTGAAAAGGTGGAAAGGGTTTGTACTATATTTAGCTATAAGTATAACGGAACTGAGGAAGAGTGGACAAAGCGTACCGAAAATTTTGGGTTTTATCCCAGAAATTACCCTTATGAAAGCCAAAATAAGTAAATCGACCATGTGTGGCGGCAGAATTTCCCCAACAGGAGGCCAAGCCATGTCAGCAACCCCAATTAGTTCCGACATTCCCTATTTCGAGGGAATAATAAGAAGGGCAAATGGAGGAGCCTCATTATCCTATGCCATTGCAGGCATATTTTGCATCATATCACTTAATACTTCAAGATCCGAGTTGCGCACTGATAGTGTTCTTTGAATCTGGATCGTGAAATAGAAAAGCGCGCGAAGCGGGAGAATATGTTTGATAGGCTAACACCTAAAACATATCACGAAACGAAAAAAGAACTGTGGGCTTGTAGACCGTATCGGGTGTAACATACATTTGTATCGAAACCACCTGGACTATAAGATGAAATAGCCAAACTTTGCTCCGTAAGTCGCTCACCAACTGACTCTACCGCATGACAAACACACAAGAGAACACCAACTAGGCTTTGCGATATGGGATGAAAGTTACGAACTTTACATAAACTATGTACTCTGCCTATATGTTACTTGGTAAGGTGGAAAGGACTTGTGCTATCCTGCTTTGCGGAATGGAACTATTGAAGAAAATAGAGTGACTCTACAGCGCGCGTAGCGCGCCGAAAATTTTGGGTTCTTATTAGAGAAATTATCTTCTTGGGGGCAAAAAACAGATAAGCCGTCGCGGCGACTAGTTGTCGTCGGGGACTGCGTACTTTCGACTAGGACTCCCCGACAAACCTGTAAAACTTCCCCGATAGTTGGCCAGCCTTCCCCGACGGGGGCATGAACCTTTCCCCCACCTGGCGCCACCGCTATCTCGACTGGGGGAGGGGGTAAAATACTGTATGTTGTGTTCCCTATATAGTTGCGGCGCGACTGTCAAAAATACTCTATCAGAACAGATGACTGAAGTCGAATGTTTGCTTTTTATTTGCGACAGCAGACCGGTCATCGGTCCAAAGACGTCAAAAAAATTAAACCGACTAGTCATTGCGTTATTTGACCTGGTGGTGATTTTATATAGTATTTTTAAAATGAAACAAAAGCCGATTCGTCCATTGCAACTTCTGGTCAACTCTTGGCTGTGGACTTTTAACTAAGATTGGCTTTTTATTCCCATCACTAGGGCAACACTAATAAATGAAGAGGGTAATTCCAGACCATGAATATCATATCGTGTTCATGAGAGGAAGGATACTAGCGGGTAGAGGGAAGGTTTCGTAGATGTAGCGTTTAGGGAGTGTGAACAGATCATTATTTTGTTAGACCAAAAGACTAGCAGTGACCTTTTGGAATCAATATTAAAACTCAGTAGTAATATTTGCATAAAGCGCTAGCTAGTGAGTATGACGTAATATCTGCACGTTTTACTGTACTACTCTGAAAGCCCAAGCACGCCACACGTGGTTCCAAGCGAAAAGTGATTAGAATGCCTGACTGCCACGAAGGCAGTGAGAATTAGAGTTAGATGGATTTTACGGCTCAGTTTCTAACCAACTGGTTTAAGTCGGGCCGACCGCGGCCTTTTTTGCAAGTGTGGCTCACTGGCATGTTTTTCCCTACTCCATTGTAATCAGTAAGACATACTGTAGTCACATTCTCTGTAAAACGATTGCGCTGTTCGTGTTTCAGGGCGGGCAATATAGGCTACCATAGTCAAATATATTGCTGAAAGTTTCTGCGATACAGAGCTAGACTTTTACGGGTGGATTGATCGATATTGGATGGGGGTAACCAAAATCTCCTCGAAACTGGACAACTCATTACCTGTCAAACTGTCGTGGGTTTTTTTTATTTTTTTATTTTTTATTTTTTTAGGTTAGTGTGAATAAAAAAAACAATTTTGAAAAAGGGCAAATTGGGAAATTTGAGGGGGGGGGGGGTCCGGACGTCGGCGACCCCCCCCTCTGGATCCGCCACTGAGCCTGCTCAAGGCCATACCAACAACACAACTGACTGCACAAGTCGTCTCTGACCAATCAAAGTGAGGCTACTGTTTGAATTCGTGTCAATATGTCAATAAAAAAGCAGTCACCACTTGTACTAAGAGATATGATCATATTCTTATGTATTCCTACATGTGTTTGGGGCAGTGCTATATAGCCCTTTTAAATCACGAAAACTTACAATAGCCTATGGTTAAATGGGGAACCAGAAGAGAAGAATCAGATACCCGACAAGTGAAATTTTCATTACCGGGCAATAAGAAAGTCGATCTTGTTATGAAGGCCTCCAAGTTCTCCTCTGAGCAACCCCTCCCTCATGTCTTATCCCCTAGAGATAACAAAACTCGTGGTGATACAGACAGTGCGGGGCAAATTTCAATACCCAGGTTTGAGCATGGAGCTACTTCTTTTTACTGGCTCCATGGTTTGAGATACCAATTTTCAGATTTTTATATGAAATCTTAGGGTAAGTTCGCACTTTTGAAGGTTGCAAGGTCCGTCTGCAAGTATTTTTCACAGCTGTATACATTACATCGCTCCGTAATAGCCCCATGCGCGTACCAGGGAGTTGCTCGTACAGATCTGACCTAGGTAGATAGCAGCATAATTAGAAGCAAACCGTGTATAGCAATGGTCAGACTATTTTATTACAAATATACTGGTTCTAATCTTCTTGAAACATCTCATTCCTCACCCAGGCCTACTGAATTGCACGGACCATCTCGCAGGTGAACCATTCATTCTCCTCGATTAGCTTCCAGTGTCCTCTCCACTGAGATTCCCACGTCTGAAACAATGCGTTCATTGTTTGAGGTCTTTGAAACATCCCTCTACAATTAGTTCGCGAGAAGGCCACACATGTCAGAGAGGATTTTGGAATTTGATCGCAGTTCCTGCCATGCATAAATTTGTACTAGAGGTGTGAATTTGTTGTATTTGTACTCTTAGAGGTTTGAAGAAAACGTTCCTGTGGAGCAACGAATCTTGTAACCTTCTCAGCGGTGTCGAACATGGTATTACGGGTGCATCCAATAGAGGTGTAGGAGTAATGCACGTCCGCCAAGCGGGCGGACTTATCCTACGGGTTTGACAACTGTAGTGGGATACCGTTCGTTTGACCATTGACCTTGAACGAAGGAACCTTGGGAGGGAGAGGGGTAGGTGATCGGAAAAACGGGGACTTTTAGTTCCCTTAGGACGGTTATCTTATGAATAAATTTCTCAGTGAGTAAGAGTTACATGACCCTTTCTTTTTAAACATTTCACTTTCAAAATCTTGTTGGAATACCTGTTCTGAAAAAGTAATACACGTAATGAGTATTGCAGAACATTTATTCCAACATGGTGACTTCATATCCTTGTTCAAACAGTGCTCCCAGTGCTTCGGGTACTAATCTCAAGCAAAATACTAAGTCCTTTAGCTACCATGAGTTCTGATAGGCAATATATTTACGATCCAAAACAAGTTGTAATGGAAAAAAGAGGAGATGGGTGTAAGATTTAGCTAGGTATCTCAGGACTGGATTTGGGAGGCTGCATAGTTGCGTCCCAGCAGACAAGCCCCATTGGGTCCCAGTTGGATTTTACTTGGGAAGCTTGGGCTTAATTGGGCTTGGGCTGAGGTTGGTATTTACGTTGGGGCGCAACTGGGTTAATGAGAGAAATGCTGTTAACTCATTTGGGCCAAGATGGGACCCAGTTGGGATTAATTGGGCTAAGTTAGCCCAATATAGGGCCTGATGAAAATCACCTGACAAGACTGATAGGGCGCTAATCCCAAGTCCAATTTGGCACCAATTGGGACCCAGTATGGTGTGTTGGCTGGGATGTCCTTTGTTTGTCCCCAACAAACGTGATTTTTTAATTTATATTTTACGAATGTCACTAATTACTCATATGAAACAGCATGTACTTACACAGGGCAAGTTTGTGCTGTTGTCGGGTAACTGATCCTGCAATCATTATCGGCTTTTTCGGGTTCGTATCCTCGACGAATTCATAGATGAACCAGTTACGCTTGTCACCGTAGTTGGAACCCTAAAATAAGATGGAGAAATAAATGATACACAAATGGTTTGGGAGTTATACGCATTTTACAGTGAATGACTCCGATGACTCTTCAAAACGAACTAAGAGGACAAATTGACTCGAGAAGCAGAACAGTACGTCAACTACGTTACTCTGAACGCCACACCAAACGCTATATGACTTTGACAGAAATCATTGTGCTTGGGGGGTCCTCTCTATGTTTCGACCTCTCTATATTCCGACCTCTCTATGTTCCGACTTGTCTATAATATTCCGACTTCTCTATGTTCCGACCTCTCTATATTCCGACTACTCTATGTTCCGACCTCTCTATATTCCGACTACTCTATGTTCCGACCTCTCTATATTCCGACTACTCTATGTTCCGACCTCTCTATGTTCCGACTACTCTATGTTCCGACCTCTCTATGTTCCGACCTCTCTATATTCCGACTACTCTATGTTCCGACCTCTCTATATTCCGACTTCTCTATGTTCCGACTTATAAACGTTTTGGTCGAAACAAAGAGAAGTTAAACCATAAGGGTCACATCTCTATGTTCCGACACATGCAGAGTACTTTTCAAAGGCTAATTCTACGCTGAATGGTGCCCCTCTGCCCCGCTGGTTGTGCCACTGCCCTAGTGTTTCGCCTCGATGCGCGATCAGCAAACTTTGAAATGTTGCATAAATTACGCAATTTACGCTAATTAATTAGCGTATTCTGGAACCTTCGGACTAGTGGAACTGCCCAAAGAATGAATATGACCAAAATGTATGTTTTCATTTGTGGTCGAAACAGAGAAGTAGGAACATAGAAATGTGTAAAACGTCTCTATGTTTCGACTTCTCTATGTACCGAATTCTTCACGTTTGAAATTTAGGTCGGAATATGGAGTAGTCGGAACATTGAGACGTCCAAAGTCTCTGTGTTTCGACTTCTCTATGTTTCGACTTTTTCAAATTGCGGTCGGAACATAGAGAGGTCGAAACATAGAGACGTCATCACGTCTCTATGTTTCGACCTTTCTATGTTTCGACCAAAACGTGAAAAATCGTGAAAAAGTCGGAACACAGAGAGGTCGGAACATAGAGAGGTCGGAACACCGGGATTGAGCCGTGCTTGGTACTCAGCATAAGCAATGGAGAAGGGAAAACAAGCCAGTGAGCCACAACTGGAAAAAAGGCCGTGGCCGGCCCAACTTAAACCAACTGGTTAAAAACTCTAACTCTTTGACAGAAATCATCGAAATCATAAAATCCCTTCAAAGTAAACATGTCATAACTAAACTTGACAAAATACTAGCGACTCATGGCATTTCCCTGGTGGCAGACCTATATAGGCCCCATATGGGTGGACCCATATGGCATCCATTAAATTTTGTACCCAAGATTCATAAGGGGGCCATATGGGCCAGCCTATATGCTTATATGACCCATATGGGATAGTTCTGGGAACCATGTGGGGCGGGTTGCCCACACGGTCCCCAGAACTATCCCATATGGATTATATGGGTCATATGGGCTGACCCATATGGGTCCCTTATGAATCTTGGGTGCAAATGCATATGGACCCCATATGTTGGCCCATATGGGCCCCTAAGGAACCCATATGGGTATGTTACCTGGGCGATCCGGTAGACTCGGTAGTGATTAAATCCGACAATGTCCCCCATTTAATGGTCAAGGGTTCAGTAATTATTCAAAACACATTTGTTTTCAACATCATAAAATTACACCTCTATGGCCAAAAGCCAATGATGAAACTGAAATATTCATGAAAACCCTGGAAGAAAGCCATTCGCACTGCTATTATTGAAAGAAAACCCTGGAAACAAGAGCTCAATTCCTTCCTGGACAACTCCCAATAGTACCACAAACAAATGGCCCGCAGAGCTTCTGTTTGGCCGTGCCATTAGGACCAAAGTACCTCAGTTTGATCGACAGTCCCCAACTGACCAGTCCCTGCAAGCGACAGATGCTAATCCAAAACAAAAGATGGAAGTCAAATTCTGACAGTAAGATGCACGCAAAATCAGCTCAAATAGAAGTTGGTGATGGGGTATTACTTCGTGAAAAGAAACGCAACAAATTTTCCTCCCTCTTCAATGACAACCCTTACACTGTAGTTAAAGTAAAAGGTTCTATGACCTCTGCAAAAGAGGAGAACAAATTGTGAGAAGAAACTCGTCATTTTTCAAACCAGTAAATATTGGTACAGATGTCCCAATTGACGACGATGACGATTTCCCTACGACTCCCGACTCACAACAACCGCCAGTCACCGACCAAGTCCACCGGACGTATACTAACCCAGACACCTTGTCCGCAACGTCGAGTATACCCGAGACGAAACAGCAGACCTCCACAGTATTACAATCGTCACAATTCGAACTCTTACAATATCTTCACCCACTGTATATATACGCATATTACCATTACTCTTCGATACGTTCATTTTGCATTACTTTCTTCATGTATGAATTAACTAAATTCAGTTATATTATCTTCAATCATTTCGCTTTCGCGGTAGGCGGACCCTCGTTCAAATAACTTGAAATCATCTTATCTGTACAACATTCCTCTCCAAAAATTTTGATCGAAATCCCTTGGTTATTTTATTAATGGCCTACAGTCATCCCTTGAAGTATCATAAAACAAAACACCACCTAGGTTCACTGATGAATTATTGACTTGATCTTTGATCTGAAACGCGTTAAGCTTCTCTAGTTTCAATTCCATTGCCACGTACACATGTGACGAAAATATTCGAAAACACAACACCGCAACTAGTCTAGACATGTGTCTTGTTGAAAATGGGGAGGCGAAGTCGCAGTGTCAGGGTCCCCAAGATTGTTATTTTGAGAACGAGCCAACATAAGTTTTGTATTTGAGTTTTTCATGTAAATGTTTTTGCAAAACGGCCAAGTCCACCGAGCCTCCAGTTTTGAGTGGAGGCGCAGTCGCAGTCGCCGTGGCCGTTTATAAATTCATGTTATTTTGCAACACAATAAATTACGTGTGTTTTTATGTAATTTTTTTTTTTTTTTTTTTTTTGCAAAATGTCCAAGTCCACCGAGCCTCCAGTTTTGAGTGGAGGCGCAGTCGCAGTCGCCGTGGCCGTTTATGAATTCATGTTATTTTGCAATACAATAAATCGCAAGAATTTCGTCCGCTCAACGCAGGGTACATGAAACCCCAAGGAACCAAGGTACTTACCCGCCCAGCGGACGTGTCCTGCACCTATATTGGCTGCACTCGTAATACCAAGTATGTACGCCAAAGAGGTACATATTCGACACCTGCTGTGAAGATAACCAAGGTACAGGCTTTATTCATCACACCTGTGTTGTCAGTCCTGGTTTCACAGAAACCTGGGCTGGCTTACACCATGGTAGAGTATGGTGATACCCAAATCTTTCACCCGTCTTGCCACTTTCGAGTTTCGACCCTTCTCCCACACTTCCTGTATAAAGTATAAGTCTCCCCCATTACCCCAACACAAGTCCCATTGTTATGTCATTTCTAAGACTATCCCGGAATAGTCCGGGTTAAAATAGTAGTAGGGTAATAGCAAATACACGTCAATTCCCTCGGACAGCAAAATCTTTGAGTGACACCAGGTATAAACGAAGGTGAAGATGGCAGGAAGGGGAAATTGATACGAAAATTTTGTCCTAGGGAGAAATCAGTTGTACATGAGCGAGCAGTCCCCTAAAGTTTAGCGAATATGACATAAATGGGCCAACTGTGTGACAGGTGTTTTCTGTGAAGCTGAAACTTCGACCACTACTTTCAGCATGGAGCCCGACAAAATGGTGGGAAGGAAGAAAAAAAAGAACGAAATTAGAAGTACTTACGGTAACGTGCTGATCTTGACTAAATTGGGTTGTCATAGTTTGACTTTCCATGTTTTCAGTTGACACAAACTATCTCCAATCGTTCTACTGCAAAGAATGAGTTTATAGTGGTTTGAATTCAGCCGTTTCGGTGCAAGTCTGACCGTCTTGAAGAACGAAATCGAGCATAGGGTACAGTAGACGTTATTCACGTATAAGCCTCGATGTGTTGAGCGGGAAAGTGCCGAATTATACCATCTCTTGCGTAATAATGGGATTGGCTCTCCCTGTGTACGTCACACACATGTATTATATACGGTAGTTCTGAAGTAACTTTCCTTTTAGGTCTGAGGTCCGAGCAGCAATGACTACTGGATATGCATATACGGTACGTCAAGGGCGTATCCAGGACTTTTACGGAGGTGCAGGGGCGGATCCAAAGGGGGTTTTAGGGGTTTAAACCCCCCTTTGATTTTCGAGGTTTTTTTCATTTTGTATAATATATTGTTTATTTTCCCCGGTATGTTTTTAAGGTTATTTTCAGTTACAATGCAATTAAAATGCCATTATAAGTTTGCTGACAGCGTATTTTCCTTCTATCGTCCCGATTCTCTCTCATTCAAAATCCTTATACAGTAAGTGAGTCCTTCAAGAGGAGGTCCAGCTCTAATCTTGGTTCTGGTATGCCACGAAATCGGATCCAGTAGTGCCTAACTCTGTTATAAAAATAAGGGGAACGCGACTCCAGCTTTTCGCTTGTACTCGATCCCGCTGAAAAATTCAAATATTGTGTTGACCGGTAGTGGTTGTCGTTGAATTGGAATCAGAAATCGAGAAGGCCAATTATACTTTGGACATCCGTTGGATGTAAAGACGTTCAGGGAAAAATAGACTGTTCAGTGGGATCATACAGTAAAGAAATTACCATTGTTCTGGAAGGTATTATAATCCAAACTTCGCTTATACACTGGGTCCCTTTCATTACTGGGGAACAGTGAGAGAGCCTTGGGTACCGTGATTGAGTCAGGACTCGAACCCCGGACCTAGCTCTAGCTCGTGGGTACTGTAACCCCTGTGTCTCCACCATTGATATTCCTTTTTATCCAAGAGTACGTTATGACCAAGATCAAGTTTAAACATTATTCCATGAAGACCAGTGGGTGTTTGCCTGGAGTTTCTTGCACATAGGAAGTGCCAGTGACCTGTAGGCCGTATTTTAGCATATTTTCCTTCGTGCCTCTAGACGACATGGTTGTATGTACAGCAAGGGAGGGTATCAAAGAAACGTAATGTTTCCATGGAAATGGCAAACATACAAAAGGTGGCCTAAATATAGATTGTAAGGTCTGAGAAGGGTCAATTTTTCTTGGTTCACGCCGCTCAGTGGTGGCGCCAGGTGGGGGGCAGGGGGCCATGGCCCCCGTCGGGGAATTTTTAAAGTTTCTTCTGGGAGTCTTAGTCGATACAGTAAAGTAAGTAGTCCCCGACGGCGACAAGTCGTCCCGACGGTTTACCTGTTTTTGCTCACTTAAAAGAACCCAAAATTTTCGGCGCGCTAGGCGCGCGATAGAGTCACTCCAGTTTCTTCAATACTTACATTCTACATTGCTAGATAGCACAAGACCTGTCAAACTTAACAAGTAACATGTAGGCAGAGTACACATGTAGAGGTCGTAAATTCCATCCCGTATCGCAAAGCCTAATTGCTGTTTTCTTGTGTCTCATGCGGTACGGTTAGTTGGTAAGCGACTCAAGGAGCGAAGTTTGGGTAATTCACAGGGTAGTCCAGGTGGTTTCGATAAAATGTATGTTATCCCCGATATGGTCTACAACCCCTAAAGTTTTCCTTTTTTTTCTTTTTGTTCTTAATGATTACATATATTTTTGTGTGAGACCAAAAAATTTTCGCGCGCTTCGCGCGCTTTACAATTTCACGTGTCAGATTCAAAAGTACACTATCAGTGTGCAACTCGGCTCATGAAGTATTAAGTGATGTTATGCAAAATATGCCCTGCAATGGCTTGGGATATTTAGGCTTCTTCATATCCCATCCTCACCATCCCATCGACATAGTCGCTGTCGGAACTTCGGAACTTCCGGCCCCCTGTCGGGAAAATGCTGTCGCTACAGACCTGGTCGATTTACTTATTTTGGCTTTCAAAAGGATCATATTTCTGCGATAAAACCCAAAAATTTTCGGTCCACTTTGCCCACTCTTCCTCAGTCCGTTACTAATAGCTAAATATAGTACAAACCCTTTCCACCTTTTCAAGTAGCTTAATATTAGTAGAATACATGGATTTATGTAAATGTCGGTCATTTCATCTCATTTTGCTAAACCTAGTTAATCTTCTCTTGTGTCTGTCATGAGGTAAGGTTAGTGACTCGAGGAGGGAAGTACAGTGTAGGTTATGCCCAAAAATGTATACAGTTTCATTACTTTTTCAAGGTACTTTAAACCTTTGAAATTTGTATCTAATGCTTGTTTTGTTCTTCTAGAGACATGGAAATTTTGTTTGACAGCCACTAATGACTTATGAAAATACCAAGTCTGATGATTCACTAGGGTATACGGAAGTTTGACAGCCATTAATGACTTACGAAAACGCCAAGGATCGCAAATCTCCCTTCACGAGAACGTTGAATGACCACCAAACTCCTCCGGCCTCACTCCTCCAGATTTCTTCTTGTGGGGCTACCTAAAGGACAGGATCTATTGCAATCCAAAGCTACGGACACTAGATCAGCTCAGGGATAATATCAGGAGAGAGATCAACAATATCCCCCAGGAAACATTTCCTGCAGTAATGCGAAACATGGCAGTTCGTAGGCAATCAGTTATTGGACGTCGTGGGGGTTATATCCAGCATGTGGTCTGAGGGAGAAGGGTTAATTCATTGCCGGACAACCACAAAATGACAACGCAGAAAAAACTTCCACCCTTTTGCTTTAGAATGATACCAATTTTGTTTCAGGAAATTCAAATTATGACCATGCATTTTGATCCTCAAATGTATACATTTTTTTGGGACACCCTGTATATGCTTCAGTACAGATTCTTTTTAGTGTAGGCCTATCCAAAATAATTTCGCGCGCTTCGCGCGCTTTGAGATTTCACAGTTTAGATTCTGGGAAAAAACGATAAATCAGGGCGGAAATATGTTTGTCTAGTATATACAAATATTATGAAATATATGCCCCGCAATAGCATAATCTAGTCCACAAGTTTTCTTCAAATCCCTCCTCACCAACTCCTCGACGACATCATGGCTGTCAGGGCTTCGGGTCGCTGCCCCCCCCCCCCATCGGGAAAAACCTGGCGCCGCGCCAACAGATGGTGCGCTCCGCTTAGATAACGAGACAACCAAAAATCCCATGCATGCGATCAAGCCTACCAGTTGAATTTTGAGGCCCCAATACCAAAATACTTGCAGAAGATTTCAAAAGAGAAACCAAATTTTCTTTATTGAGCACAAGCGAGCAACTTTCAGTGAGTCACTGTGAGTGCCTGGAGAGAGCAAAACAAATGACTGAATATTGATCCGAACTACTGACGCCCAAGATCGTTATCGGGTTGTAGAGCATGCATCTCTCACAAGAAGGACGACAACTTTCTGACAGGACATTTATCATAAAATTTCTGACACAGGGAATTTCAATAAAAGCTTGGTTTTATACGGATCAAAGACTCTAGGAATCGCGTGGGAAATGCCATTTACTACAGTCTGGGGGTCTTCTGGACCAAAAATTTTCTCCGTACGCTTCGCGCCAACTCATGGTGGCGCTTCGCTTAGATAGTAACTATATCGCAACCCCCCCCCCCTTTAGTCAAAACGTGCATCCGCCCCTGGGGGTGGGTGGGGTGAGGGACTTGGAGAGTAAGAGTGAGATTTTGGCACTAAGTTGAGAGGCAACACCAGTTGGAGTGCAGAACAAACTTTGCCAAAAATACATCCATTATTGCTGTAAACAGCACTTCCCAAGGGGAGGGTTGTGTCCCTGCTCTCCCCCTTTGAGAAAATTTTGTTAATTTAAGTTGACTAAAATGCAAAATGGTTCAATATTTGCTAAAGACTTGAACTGATCATTTCTAGAAATTCTCGATATTAATCGAAATGTTTCCATTTTTGGCTGGTTAGGGGTAGGGAGAAGGTGGTCCAATGGAAGTGGCTCATTTCAGTTACTTGGGGTCAGATGCTAAAATGTCAAGAAACTAACCGAAAACTTTTAAAGGCTGCGCATATCTTAGCAGAGGCATTTCCCTAAACCAGTGGTTCCCAACGTTTTTGGACATCTGGCATCCCTAATGATGAGTTATAACGTGGCACCCTGTTAACACTATCTAAAGCGGAGCGCCACCATCAGTTGGCGCGGAGCGTCCAAAAAGCTTTTGGGACTAACACGCCCCTTAGATTGTAGGAAATGGCACTTCACTTCCCATGTCTTCTTACTCAGTAACAAGGCATGCAGTTACTTCATCTTCAATCAATAAAAACGGAACAATTTATAATATTTTTTAAAATATTTATTTATTTAATACGCTGGTACCCCTGGGGCCCTGGCACCCCTCTTGGCAACCACTTCCCTAAACATTTGAACTCCCATACACTTTCATCACAGGTTTCATCAGATGGAAATCAACTTGTGAAATTAAACTGATGGTGATGGTTGTGTAGACATAACAAAATATTTTAGATGCTAGAGATGCTAGGAACATAGCTATACCTGAAGAATGAAGTCTGTTGCATTTTTGATATTTATCACACGCAAACTGTTAAATATGCGGAATATAGTGTTATGTAAGGACCAATCGCTCCAGCGAAGGTTTCTGGGATCCTGGGGTCTACGTAGCTCCAAAAAGGTACAGAAAAAATGAAGAGATCTGATTGTTAATTTTAGTACACTAATATATTGATTCCAAAACCATGAATTTACTGTTAATCAAAAACCGGCAAATAAGATGAATTAAACTATGTACAAATTTACTGTAGTGACTACAGGTTTCTTCCAAGAGGTCTACAACGGTAAGTGACGAGGCTTGCAGCTTGGGCCTTGAAAGACTCGTGTTCCTCGCGGGCTCTATAGCAATTCCGCCAACTTTGAACCAGTTCCCTGCAGTCCCCCGATTGGTCAACAGTTGAGAAGCACCAAGGGATATAAATGTGAACTGATAAGGTCATAGTATTCGACCAACTAGGAGGCGCCCAGAGGGTGAAACTGGCCGTGCCCACAAAGTTGCCTTTTCTGAATGGTGGTAGTGTATGCCGACCCCATTCTCTCTGATTGCGCCACCAATATTGGGGTCCAGGAGGCGATGTTCTGTATGCATGTGGTATCTTTTAGCTGACCCCCGT
Source organism: Holothuria leucospilota (assembly GCA_029531755.1). Classification (NCBI taxonomy): domain Eukaryota; kingdom Metazoa; phylum Echinodermata; class Holothuroidea; order Aspidochirotida; family Holothuriidae; genus Holothuria; species Holothuria leucospilota. The sequence goes on from CM055968.1 coordinate 32,934,690, forward strand.
AACACTGAAAACGCACCAAGAACTTCCCACAATCTTTATTATTTCCAACAAAACTTCAGACGAACAGCTAGTTAAACAGAGAATATGAGCCATGAGGTAGTAGGCGTAACCCGGTGGACTGAGGATTCAAAAGCATGTTTTCTCTGAAAGCAGTCACAATAGGCTAGCGACAATGGGAACTCGTGAAATGTGCCAAAACAAAAATCATTTTGTTTAACTTCTTCCAACGAGAAATATGTAAATCAAGTACAACAGACTTTGAATTATATTTTAATTTTATTGTCTCATGATCCGCTCTCGATGTCAGGTCTCTGTTGAGGGAGATAAGAAGTTTACCTATACTGTGTCGGAAAAGAGAATTTTACCAGAATAACTGCTACGTGTATATTTGTCCTGATAATAGGCATCAGGCATGGAGCATGAATCCTGCATAACGCTGAAAGTTTCATTAGGAATCATTTTTATGATACAAATTGCATATACAAGCTCTGCAATAACACACTTTAAGTTTTCTAACTAAATTTGTCTGCTACGAAGGCAAGTCTAAGTTAAATATACCCACTAACCTGCTGTGCTTTCGTTTTTTCTTTATATTTTTCTTCCCCAAAGTAGGGGGAACAGGGAAAGCGCTCCCTTTCTTCACTTCATTACAGTAAAGCCTAAGTATACCTACGCAAACACCAGTATGTACAAGAACGATAGAGCTATTAAAGGCAGTAGGCAGTCACCCCAAACAGTGTGAGTGTGCTCTGTTACTCTACTTCATGATTGGCCTATTCTGATCATGTGACAATATTTTTGTTAGTGAATTGTGAAATTCAAGGAGAATTTCTCCTTGCTTTCCATATTGTTTGTAATAGTTATGTTTAAAACATCTTCAGAGGTGCTTGTAATGCAATAAGAGGAGATTCGCAAGAGTTTGCTCATTTTTCAAAGAAAATTTTGGGGCGACTGCCAACTGCCTTTAAACTGAAGGTGAAACCCTGAGAAGAGGGCAAAATGTTGGTACGTTGCGAAAGATTTGTAATACAAAACAAAATAGGCACCAATCATTCATTCCAACAAACCTCACCCTGCATAAATTTTAATCGCTTTTGGCCATTTTACGTTTCTGGTCGAAAATCGAGTAAGGACTCGTGGATCTTCCTGCAGGCATGCTGCCCCAGCTGAATTCGTGTGACCGATACTTCTGTACATATGAGGATTGTATGATGAGTGTCATATACATATATGTACGATCATCCTGTTAAAATACATGATGGTCCGGTACATACTTGCGATATACCGGAAGCATTTTTACCACTTTTCCGTCTTCCTTTTTTCACTTCTTCTTTTTCTTTCCTTTTTTCTTTTTCTCTTTTTTCTTTCTCTTAATCTGTCTTCTTTCTCTTCCTTTTTTCCTTTTCCTTTATTTTTTATTTTTCCTTTTCTTTTTTCCTTTCTCTTTGTTTTTAGTTTTTCAGCGGAAAAGTACGCCCCCATCCTTGGATCAGAGACCGGATTTAATGTCTGGAAGTGCGGAGCAAACCCGCGTGGTATACCAAACGGCGCCGAAAGAGCCGCGGGAGCGCGAGGCGTTCCCTGGAAGGTGTGGGGTCTAGGGACCTGCCCTAGAAGCCCAGGTGGGTCCAAGGGGCAACAACCTTGAAAGCCCTGAGGTATTTGAAGAATTAAACCGTTAGAATGTAGCATTTGGATTCTTAAAACTCATCGGATGTGCATTAAACAGATCACAAAAGTCACATTTTTACAATTTTAATAATAGCCTGAATATAAGAGGTCATTTTTATGATGAAGGGGGCTTAGCTCTTGTGTGGTTACATTGATAATGGAAGTTTGTACGAAGCTATGGAATACACAAGATGATCTACAGGAAGTAATCACAAAATAATATTTAAAACGGGTGCGTCGTGAATAAAAAAGTGTTTTTAAGACATATTATTGTTTTTCTTTATTTTTCAATGCATTATAATCCGTTACATGAAATATTCTCCTACTATTCCCTCCACCTATTTTCTCTTTTATGTTTCATTTTTGTCTACTGTCTGAGACAAGCCCCCCCCCCCCCCTCCATCCAGTCTGTTATTACTGTGGATAGGTAGTTTCGAAGATACAGGTTACAATACTTTTATAGGGACGATCAAAGTTTGAAGGTTATAGGTATGTTATATACTTTCAAAAATAAATGAGATATTTTTATGGGGCCAGTATAGTTCTTATGGGGACATGTCCATGGCCATCTGTAGTAAAAATGCCAGAGAAGCAATTGCCATTGGAGGCTGCATCCAATTCGTAAGGTGTGACCGGCGAAGCCTTTGGCCGCGAGCGCCGAAGCGGCAAAGCCGGATGCTGGGGACTGAGGGTCCACCCCGAGAATTTTTCTTAAATTTGATGTCTCTTGCGGCCATTCTGGATCATTTCTAGACAAACTCCTGCGTCTTCCAAATGTTATTTGAAATGCTAATGAAATATTTTTCTTATGATGATTGTTATTTTAAGATCATAGTAACCTTCGGTCAATTTGCTGAGGATGGTAGTAACTGATGAAGAGAGTGAACATCGGGAGGGGTTGCATGGGTGTTGGAAATAGTAATTTACTCACGCTATCCTACAGTAAATAATGAGGGGGTGATTTCAGAAAACATTCCTACGGACAGCAATACGAGACTTCTACTTATAGTGTGCTCAAGCAAAACACTCAGAAAAATTTATTGAGAATTGGGATTTCCTATATACGGGTATAGGTTTCTTGTGTATGCAGGGAGTTGCAAAGACCACCGTGCGTGTAATGACGTACTTTACGTACTGTCAGTGACCTTTATTTCAGGGCTTCAAGTAACAAAAGTGCCGCGGGAGCCGACTGCCATGCTTTGAAAAAAATCTCAACCAGGGGAGGATCCAGGATTTTACAAGGGGGGGGGGCAATTTTGTGAGGGCCAAGTTCGAACCTACCAGCGACAAATGGGACGCTTCGATCGGGAAGGGGTCTGGGGAATATTTTGAAAGTAGACACTGTTAAATGGTATTTCCTGGAATTTGGCATTTACACACGAAAACATCATTTCCTACATCACCGGTATTAAGGCCAATGGTTACATACCAGTTAAAGTGGTTAAGATATACGGAGGGAGAGGGTTTTCCGGGAAGTTTTTTTTTTTTTTTTGAAATCAAAGACTGTTAGATGCTACTTCCTGGATTTTGGAAACAAGATAAATACATAGGCAAATATCATTTTTTTGCATTACCTCGTACTATGTCCACTGCAAATTCAAACTGGCTTACCAGCAGGCGGAGCCTATAGGCCCCGGATAAAATGATGAAGACATGGAAGGGGTTTCGGGGAATTTCTTTTTTTTTAAATCAATGATAGATGCGATTTCCTGACATCTGGAAATCGAGATAAGTGTGATACAAAGGATGCATTTTCATGAAATAGCATTATTATACAATATGACATGCAGAGGTGTAATTGAAGCTATCCAGCAAGCGTATATCCGTCAAAATTGCCGAGGAAGGGAGGACGTGAGTCCTTCCCCAGAAAAATATGCTCTGTAGTTAGACTTGATTTCTGGCATCTGCCATTCCTAATTAGTAGGGTAGAACAGGTGGGAAGAAGTCCTAACGGGATTACTAGCTAGTAGCACTACAAGAAGAAAGATAAAAACCAATTGGGAGTAATTTACATAAAACTTTTTCAACCCTTGTAACTAAAATTTGACTTAGTCACTAAATTTTTTCTCTTGTCTAGACCAGTTGTTCTCAAACTTTTTCAGGGTAAGGGCCGGTCAAATAGAGAGAGGGCGAGGGCCGCATTTGAGGAAAAATCCTGTAGGCTACACAGTGGCGTAGCTAGAGGTTTTGGAGCCCGGGTGCAAGAGTAGAAAATTGCGCCACCAATTATAATTATAATATTGTGAAATTAATTCATATTGGTTGTATAGGTTTCAAGCATATCCGTACCGTACCATGCACTGTGAAAATAAGTAAACTGTCTAAATAACATTATTTAAACCCGAATATAACTATTATTATATTCTTTCTATTATTATTCTTTCATAGTGAGATTTTTAACTCTCATTCTCCCATTTCAGCGCCCCCAAATCCGACGCTAGGGGCACGTGCACCCCTTGACCCCCTATAGCCACGCCACTGAGTATACGCCAGGATTGGCGCCAGGAGAAATACGGCTAGCTTGTAAGCGCCACATTGAAGTCAGGATTCAGTGTCTTGGGGTCATGGTGCAGACGGCCCGAACAAGGACCCTTGTGGGGTGCTAGGGCCACGGAAGAGAATTTGGAGTATTTAGTAACTAATTGTAGCCTAGGCATTGGTGTGAAGATTTTAACAACCTTCCAGTGTTGTTAGAAGTGCAAAAATAAACCACGGAAGTCACGCTTGAATCAGTTATTTTTCAGCGGCCTAAAGGGCAGTTCACACTACAGCGATTTTCAATCCGAAATCCGATCCGAATTTTTCTAAATCGAACCAATAGTTTTATTCAGACTTTGGTCTAAGGATGCTCACGCTACTCGATAACTGATTCTAGTTTTTCTCACAATAAACTGTTTTGCTACCATCATATTACTCATACCGCTCAAAAGAGCGGTATTTGTTCAAAGGTCAATCCGATTTTTGCACGCGTGTCCGATGAACTCTGTTTGGCGATGTGACTTCACGAAATATTAAGTTTACATTCCATTTTCGTACTTCTCTGATGCAAATCATATTTTTAGACAGGTTGGCGAATTTTTGGCTCCTTCCGACCAGGGATAGAGAAGATTTTAACGAAAACTCACAAAAATCGGACCGTAATCCTATCCGAAATCGCTGTAGTGTGACCTGCTCTTAACTCTTGACCCTTAAACTAAATCGTACCTTATTTTTTGTCATCCGACTCCCTTAGCCCTAGCTAGAACTGTACGGGATAGCCTTGATAGCATAGGCGTACAAGGGGGGGGGGGGTCTAGCGGGCTGCCGTCCTCCCAGAGCATGGAAAATGCTTATTTCAGGGCACTGACACTTGTATTTTGAACTTTCAGGGCTATTGGGGGCAGTGAAGAAGAAGAAGAAGAAGAAGAAGAAGAAGAAGAAGAAGAAGAAGAAGAAGAAGAAGAAGAAGAAGAAGAAGAAGAAGAAGAAGAAGAAGAAGAAGAAGAAGAAGAAGAAGAAGAAGAAGAAGAAGAAGAAGAAGAAGAAGAAGAAGAAGAAGAAGAAGAAGAAGAAGAAGAAGAAGATGATGATTATTATTGGGAATCGGGAATTATTTTACGCATGATACCCTGCTAACACAAAACGTTTTTAAAACGTGTAAGTGGTGTTACAAAACATGTTATAACACCACTTTATATTACAGGTTTTGAACATTTTGTGTTATCGGTGGTATATACTTGTTCATTGTTGGCAAATAACCCGCGGAGCGAACGAAAGGGCGGCAACCACAGACGCGCTACGCAGGCTAATTGGCGAAGTTGTGATAATACCAGTCTGAAGCTAGCACAGGATTCAGCCTCACATTCAGCCTCACATTCTGAAGCTAGCACAGGATTCAGCCTCACATTCAGCCTCACATTCTGAAGCTAGCACAGGATTCAGCCTCACATTCAGCCTCACATTCTGAAGCTGGCACAGGATTCAGCCTCACATTCAGATTCAGCCTCACATTCAGCCTCACATTCTGAAGCTAGCACAGGATTCAGCCTCACATTCAGCCTCACATTCTGAAGCTGGCACAGGATTCAGCCTCACATTCAGCCTCACATTCAGCCTCACATTCTGAAACTAGCACAGGATTTAGCCTCACATTCAGATTCAGCCTCACATTCAGCCTCACATTCTGAAACTAGCACAGGATTCAGCCTCACATTCAGATTCAGAATGTGAGGCTGAATGTGAGGCTGAATCCTGTGCCAGCTTCAGAATGTGAGGCTGAATGTGAGGCTGAATCCTGTGCTAGCTTCAGAATGTGAGGCTGAATGTGAGGCTGAATCCTGTGCTAGTTTCAGAATGTAAGGCTGAATGTGAGGCTGAATCTGAATGTGAGGCTGAATCCTGTGCTAGCTTCAGAATGTGAGGCTGAATGTGAGGCTGAATGTGAGGCTGAATCCTGTGCCAGCTTCAGAATGTGAGGCTGAATGTGAGGCTGAATCCTGTGCTAGCTTCAGAATGTGAGGCTGAATGTGAGGCTGAATCCTGTGCTAGCTTCAGAATGTGAGGCTGAATGTGAGGCTGAATGTGAGGCTGAATCCTGTGCTAGCTTCAGACTGGTGTGATAATGATGTTCAAATCAGTGATAAGAGGTTGTGTTCGACGTTGTATTCAGGCCCCGTCCCTTACATCATTTCATTCTGCATAGGGGCCTACCTGTACCTTACAGAATAAGAAAAAATGGACAGAAATAAACCACCTACCAAGGGGGCAAGGCGAGGTTCGTAGGATTTTGTTTTTCGCATGTCCATCCAAAACATGATGTATAGGCTAGCCTTTGCATGAGATACCGATCGCAATTAGGCCTAGGCCTAGGCCCCGAGGCTAGACTGTTACTGTTAGGCTCACTGAATGACAGTAACGAATTACGCCTAACCTAGGCCTAATTGTACAAGTTCTGCAGGATAGCCAGCCCCAAACAGGCGTTCGAAGCATTATCTATAGGAGGAGGTAGGCCTAGGATGACACAACTCTGGACATAAAATCACTTCTAGGCTATAGGCCCTACGGATTTATTCGTGAAAAAAAGTGCCACTTGGAGGGTTGGTGGCAAACGCAGTTCACAGAGGCAGATTACGAAGACAGTTGTCAGTGCAGATATGCCGTCCCTCATGCAAAAATGCACAGTGCAAGGTGAAGCGAGGCGCGAGGCAGTAGAAGGTACGTTGACATGTAGGCCTAGATGTAGGCTAATATTTCAAGAGAAAGAACCCCTCAGTTTTAACATAACATAACAGGTTAAAGGGCAGAGGAGGGCTAAGGCCCCATAAGATGCCCTGAAGTCCATACAACCTTAATTGAAAACAAAGAACCAACCAACACCAAACGAGCCCAGCACAATTAGATTCTACCACACTTATGGAAGAACTTGTCAATGTTAACCTTAAAGCAGTGCACAGATGTGGAGTTAACTACCCACTCAGGCAGTCTATTCCACTCGTTAACAACTCTATGAGAAAAGCTGAACTTCCTAATGTCGAGCCTTGCAAAATTCTTAACTAGCTTCTTACAATGGCCTCGAACCCGAGAATTACATTGAACCTTTAAATAATTGCAAGAGGACAAAGGATTCCTTTCAGAGAGAAATTTGTACACCTGAAGCATGTCCCCCCTAATCCTTCTCAACTCCAAGGTGGTAAGCCCAAGATGCTTAAGTCTAACATGATAAGGTAGGTGTCTCACCTTGGGTATAAGGCGAGTGGCTCTCCTCTGAACTTGCTCTAAAAGAAGCTTGTCCTTTTCATAGAAGGGACTCCAAGCCTGGGCTGCATAGTCGAGGTGGGGTCTTACCAACTGCTTATACAGATTTAGTACAATTTCTTCACTAAAACTACTGAAATTCCTCTTGATCAATCCAAGCACCCTATTAGCCCTAGCAGCAGCAGCTGCACACTGTCTAGATGGCTTCTTATCATCTGTAATAACTACACCCAGATCTTTCTCAAAAGTCACATCACTCAGAATACTACCATTCATGTTATAATCATAGCTGAAATTTTTAGGACCAAAGTGAAGGACTTTGCACTTATCTGCATTAAAAGACATTTGCCAAGTCTGAGACCATGAAAATAACCTATCCAAGTCTTTTTGCAGTAATGAGGCATCATCCTTATCACTAACCTTCCTATAGAGCTTAGTATCATCAGCGAACTTACTAATACTAGATGTGAGAGGGCTATCAATATCATTGATGAAAATTAAGAAAAGAAGCGGGCCAAGAACAGAGCCCTGTGGAACTCCACTTGTAACTTCTTTCCAAGAAGAGAAATTAGGCCTACCATTAACAACAACTCTCTGAGATCTACCATTGAGCCATGAATTTATCCAGTCAGCACAACTGCCCTTGATGCCTAACCTATGCAGTTTAACCATAAGTCTACCTAATGGAACTTTATCAAAGGCTTTTGAAAAATCAAGGTAAATAACATCAACACTGTGACCCCAGTCAAGAGATAAGGAAACATCCTCAAGAAAGCTTAGTAAATTAGTAACACAAGATCTACTTGGTAAAAAACCATGCTGTGACAGATTGAGTAACCCATTATCTAAAAGATATTTAAGCAAACAATCCTTGATTACAGATTCCATAACTTTGCACACAACACTGGTTAAACTGACCGGCCTATAATTGCAAGGCAAGCTCCGATCCCCCTTTTTGAAAATTGGAGTAACATTAGCAATCCGCCAGTCAGCAGGTACAAAGTTTGAATCCAGAAACTTCTGAAAAATAATGCAAAGAGGAACTGACAAAATCTCGGAGCATTCATGGAGAATGGCAGGATGGATCCCATCAGGCCCAGGGGCCTTACTAGCTTTTAAACTCTTCAACTTATTACAAACCAACTTTTCAGAGAAGACAACATCACTAACTAAAGAAGAATTATCAGAATCCCTACAAGTCCCCAAAACAGATGATTCCTTGGTAAAAACAGATACGAAATAATCATTTAACAAATTAGCCATATCCTGATGATCAGTAACTAGTGTGCCTTCATTACCTTGGAGAGGCCCAACACCCTCCTTAACCTTCTGCTTAGACCTGACATAGGCATGAAAAGATTTTGGATTTACCTTAACCTCCTTGGCCAATTGCTTTTCAAACTTAGCTTTAGTGTCAATAACCAAATTTTTAACTAAGAGTTCCTGCTTCTTGTAGACTGCAATGTCATCAGAATTCTTACTGACCCTATATCGACGCCAGCACTTACGTTTCTTCCTGGCTGCTCTAAGTACCTCTCTACACATCCAGATTGGCCTATTTTTAACCACAGCTTTCTTGAGTGGGATACACAACTTTGTAGTGTCAGTAACTATATTACGAAAGACACTCCATGCTTCAGCAGGACCTAAGTGAGACAAACGTGCAACCCAATCTATGGTAAGAAGCTCTTTAGCTTGATTTTTTTTTGGTGAAAGTCAAAGGTCATGAAGACCTAGGGCTACAGGGGCAAACTTTGAAGACCTTGTTAAGTGATAGGCCTATTTCCAGATAGAAAGTAGGCTAGGCCTAGGCCTATGGAAGTTGTTCATACATAGCATGTAGGCCTAGGTCTAGATCAGGTGGGGAACCCGTGGGCAGCATACGGAGAGACCATTTTATCCGGCCTGTGGTGCAATGCCAATTTGTGCTTGAAACGTAATTCATAATAATCTTTCAGCCCACGGGGCCCACCGTTTATCTTGTTTATACCACTTTCCGGATGTTCATGACTGCTGGGAAATCCTACCAGTACAATTTACTTATTAAACCAGGGAGGTGATATTAGCCCTCCCAGCAATAACCTTACTATGCCCAATGTAACATGCTCGCCATTTCGTTGGGCATAAACCATGCAGGTACAGAATCCTTGTACCTCTTGTGGTAATGGAAGCTTTGCTCAGGGGGCTACGTAGCATTGAACAGAATTGCATTACCTCTTTAACAGGAGTTAGAGTTAGATGAGGTTTCACAGCTCAGTGGGCCCGAAGCTCCTAGAAATTTACTCGGGCCCGTAGTTTCTACAAGGAAAGGGGCCCGGTTGGCTCCTAAATATTTCACGTCTAATTGTACGGTCTGCATGTGAACCTCTCCACAACTTAACGTTCTTATATCATGCACAGCCTGTGTATCCCTATACTAACAGTCACTAAAAACCTTAGAAACACACATTATTTCTGAAATCAGTTCACATCACTCATAAAAAGTCTGCTTTGTCACAACAGGGAAGATCACTCACGCAGACATACACCACATTCAGTCATGAGTAATGTAGGCGGAGCCTCACAAGATCAACTGACGAAGAGTGGGAATTGAACCCCGTTTACCCTTAACATTTTACGGGAGTTACGAGAAAATTTTGAAAATGTACACAACATGCAACGTGGTCTAAAAGTGTGTGGACAAACTGGTTTCAGGCTAGTTTCAGCCTCAACTTTCCTTAATTATACCCATACTACATGTTTCCAAGCATGTGAAAAGCACTCGTACACTTTATCAGTCTTTTTTTATTTGTAAGTTTTGGGCCCCTTGATTTCCCATTTGGCCCCTAGATTCCATGGGCTAGGGGCCCAGCAGGCCCACAAAAGATGTCATTTAATTTAGACAGTGATTGAACATTCTAATGCCCACAAATTTGTACAAACTCCAGGGATTCCAGTTCCTTACCTAGCTTTTCCCCCCCGACCCCACAGTGACTAGGGGCTGTTTGGGGCCCCATTCGTCTGCCCCTATGGGAAAAGGTTGTTGTGCCCCTCGCTGTCTGTGGCCGGCAAGTGGATCATGACCATAATGGCCCGTCAGAGGAAAAAGGTTCCCCACCCCTGGTCTAGATGCATTATATGAAGAGGAAGCATGGATTCTGCCAGAAACTCAAAAAAAAGGGGGGTGATTTATTACTGCTAAACCCCAAGTCCAAATTGATGCTGTCCTTGGCCAAAATTACAAGTGGGTTCAGGGCAACAAAAGCTTATGTCAAGGTCCCTGTAAGGTGCAATTTGAACTTTTGAAGGGTATTAAAGGCCATTTATTTATGTAAGTTCAAACATTGGTGCAAAAATGTCTTCTTCTTAAGTAAGAAACCAAGATATTGACATTTTTCTTATTTTTATGAAATGAAAAGGGAGAATTACCCTCCTGGCAAGGGGGGACAAATCCCCCTTTTCCCCTTGATGGAAACCATGGGAAGAATCTATTATTTTTCGTAGACAAAAGCCATCCGAGATCACCCAATTTTTCATGCGTGGAAGGTCAAAAAACCTAAAAATGGCCATATTTACCCTATTAAATTCAACAATGCTTTGAAGTGTTGTTTATGATGTTTTTGCACTTCGTGAGAAGTCAGTTCAGCTCACCATTTGTCAAATTCCGAAAACCTTGTTAGTGTAATGTGGTGTTTCAGAGCATGGGTGTATTTTAGACGAGACAAACATAGAAAGATAGAGAACAAAATAGTAAAGAGGAACACAGACTGGACAAAAAGGAACACAACTGTATTGCGACCGAAACAGCACTCCTCCTTTCATCCAAAACATACCACGACTGCTGTGTAACATATACTTACTATTAGGAAACTTAAGTAATATTTAAAATGACTTGCTACAGTATTACCAAAAACTTTACTCTCATGCTATCCTAACGTGGGTTACATGGTATGTAGGTGCATTGCTGTCGAGCCTATATTCTCTTAGGTTTCTGAGGAAGGAATCAGGCTTTGATATTTGAGGCGTGCGAGTGTGATCGCACACCATCACTCGCCTCAAATCACTGTGAGAAGTGCAATTTTTTGCACACCTAGATACAGAATGGGAACTCAGGTAAATCAATAAAGTTTCATAAAACAGCACACCTACCACACTCCTTAATTTCCTAAGGAGTGTGATTTGTAGCACACCTGGAAAATCTAAAACTCAAGGCCTGAGGAATGTCAACCAAGATTTAGGGTACTGTAGTTATTTATAATATGCTCATACAAATTTTCATCCAGAGAGGAAGGAATTGATGCTCTCCCATGGAGAGTGCTATCTTACTGATACTGATAAGGTCACCTTGAACACTGTGCCAAAATGTAAGGCCCTGACGTTGAGAGGGTAAAAAGTTTCATAAAGTTAAGGAAAATATTACATTTGCTGTTCAGGAAGTATTCATATTTGTAAAACCACTCTTTATTGGTACTGTGTCACAGATGATTCAAAATAAAAGAGCATGGTACTGTAGCTTTCTTTGCAAAAATAAGGTTCCTGCAGAAAGAAATTCAGTTACTTGTTGCTCAAGAATAGTTTGTTGGCCCACACTTTCAAAATTTTAAATGATGCAACATCTGTAACTCTTGTAAGCATAATAATTTGAGATGAAGCTATTGCTTGGGTTTATTGGTGAAAATGGATGGTTTGATACTGATTATTTAACTATTTTTGTTGTGTGTTATGTCGGTGCATTCTGTAAATGCAGTACAGTATCTCTCTTTAAGGCCTGCCCTTGGCTGTGAAAGATGTTAAATGACCAAGTCATTTGCAGTGGTTGTATGCTGTGATACTGGCCCTGTTAAAGGGCTAAGTACTGTACTACTATTTCTAATACTGTACTCATACTTTGTTAGGCCTATGGCCTGTAAAATGTGCTGGATGCTTGAATGGTGGACACAGTTAATTACTGTGAACTACAGTAGGCCACTTCATAATGTTGGAAACCTATACAGTGAAATAAATGACCTAGTTTGGATGAACTAGGTTTTGGATAAACAGGTAAGTGTGGGCCTAACTGCATGAGCTTTATGTTAAGTCGAGGCTTTTTTCTACTTAGTGTAGGGCTAGGCCTAGCTAGCCCTAGGCAAGGTTGTATGTACTTCAGAGATAAAAAGCAATTATCTAAAATACTTGTCAAAAATAAGCTCATTTGGGCCTTTTGAAACCTTAAAAGTCCAGTAGTGGTGCTGCCCCTGTACCCCCTCCAGGACATTGCCCCTGTACCCCAGTAGAGGCCCTTAGGTCTTGGCCCATAAGGTTTGCACTTTTCGCTTTTCGCTGAAGGCTATTACTGTTTCTGCTCATATACTGTATCATTAGTAAACGTGAGATATGCAAATATATGATGTGTTACGTTATCCTTTGTTTGTTGAACATTCATTCCAAGGACAGTTGTAGTGGTGGTGTGCCCTGAGGTGTTCATTTTGAAAGTAACTATTTACTACTTTGGAAATGTCCACATTAAAAACAAACTAGAAGCTAAGTAGTAAGTACTTAACAGATAATTTAGAAAGGATTAACAAAACAAATACATTCCATGTGCAACACTCCACATGGCAACTTTTGCATAGCTAATTAGAAATCTCAGAAATGGTAAAATTTCGAAGAGCTATATCTTGAGAAAGGTAATTTATATATTCCAATGATTCCAATGGATTTTTTTATCAGGGGACCTTAATCTACCATTGTTGATAATATGACCATTTTGGTTACATGTCTTCATACTGTACCTTTAACAGCTTGCTATTGTGTTACCTCTATTCAATGAGTACAGTGTACCTACACTTTGCATGTTTGCATAATTAATGGTTTAGTACCTTTTAAATTCTTTCTTATTGATTTTCTAGGTATGCCTGCTGGAGAAATGATAGCTCTTGGCCCAAAGCGAAGACCTGAATCAACAGGCGAAGTGATAAGGTCTTCAACACCTCCTGTATCATCTGCTGAGAGAAAAAGAGATGCCCCTAGTGGATTACCAAGCAGTGCTGGAACAATGCCAAAGAAACCAAAGCTTACCAGTCCCACCCCCCTTGGAAAGCCATCTTTGGAATTTCCCAAGAGTAGCAAGCCATCCCAGGGTAGCACCAGTTCAATTTCAGTGGCCAGACCAGCTCCTAGAAACTTGGAGGGTACTCTCATTACACTAGATTTGTTGTTGTTAAATGTCTCAATACCTTTATGATCCATTATCACATTAGAAGTTACTTTCATTTGGTATAGTTAAGTCACTGCCCCAATGGGTTGTAGTGGAGTTAGATATTTAATAAACAGAAATTGAATTAAAAGAAGGGTTTCAGCTCAAATCAAGTTTGATATGTGGTACAGTACTTATTCTAAACGTTCTGGTGAAATTTGCAGTGAAATCTGATGTGTGGTTCTCAAGATATTAGCAGTTAAAGTTGTCACATTTTCAACCCAAAGTGAACTTGGAGCAAGTACATGTGACATCATACTGTAGCTTTACATGAATGTGCAGTCTTTAGTTTTTCTTTAAACATTGCAACCAATATTCTCCTGTGCATGTTATCACATGTTATTGGAATGTGATTGCATAAAATTTTTACAAACTTAACATTCCTCATGGGTAGGTTCTGTCCCTATTAACTTTAAGGTCAGCACAATAACCTGAAAAAAACAAAGGAAACAAAGCATTTTTCATCAATGTGAGGGAGTAATACAGTATAACCCCTGCTTGCCTCAAGCTCACTTTGGGTCACAAATGTAATAACTTCATTTGCTGGTATCTCAAGTACTGCATATCCGATTTGAATGTAAGTTTCACCAAATTGCATAGATTTAGTTCCTCTTTCATGTATGAAATTAATTTCTTGCTTTAAATCTTCCTATAAGAATTAATATTTACAGATTGGAAAAATTCACCTGGTTTAAAAAGCATTCAAATACTGCCATTGCTCTTTTCTGTGGGATAATTTCTTAATTAGTGACGTTGTCTAAAATCATGTTAAGAATCTAGTTTTAAAGGTATCACATTGTAAATGATTAAGATGTATGAAACTTCATCATTTTGTAGTTGTATCTTTTAACCTTAGAGAGAAATACCATTCAACCTTAGGGAGAAATATGTTTCTGTAAAATAATTCTGATTTATTTGGTTTTTTTCCTCAGTCCCTCCAAGAGATCTTGTGGAGAAAGTACTGGAAGCAGATGCTAAAGAAGATGACAAATTAATTGATGTTCTCTTATGTGGTGCCCTCCAGTCTTTAAAGACTAGCCGAGCTAAACCAGATCCATCCCTGTTTTTAGGTCTCATGTATCTTGCCAAGACCAAACCTATGTTATTTGAAACAGAAACAGTAGTGGAAGTAAGCAATGGAATGATTTTCTTGTCTTTTGAGTCACAGGTGTAGGAAGCTGTTTGAGACTGGGGGGCTGATGGTTATTTTGAATCACCATTGAGGGTCCTTAGATTTTATTTGGTGCAACATATTGGACACATTTTAATGTAAAGTACAGCAAATTTTTGACATTTCTTACAAAGGAAACAGGTAAGGAGTTTTTGTCCTTGAATGGAGGGGGCCAGAAGCATAGTTCCTTCCCACCACATGTTTGACTGGGGCTTCAGCCCCCTCCCCCTCCCACTTTCTACACCTGTTTTGAGTGTAACTTTTTTTTGTCATTACAATTTGAAAAACAAGCCCTTCGACTGAGAAATGTATGTTTCACAATGTACAACCACCTGGTCAATATGCTAAATGCGTTAGTCTCATGTGTACCAGTGTTAATATGAACCACCATTCATAAAGAAATATTTTATTTGATTCAAATGATTTAAATATGAAGCATTTAAGTATACTTCAGTGGCCATTCTGAATTGTCAGATATTAAAATTAAAGATATCTTGTCACCTGGCAAAGTGAAGAAATTAAAGTGCATTTCCAGGATGAATTTTGCCATTCAAAAGGCTTCTTCAGATGGAAACGTGGAAAATCATGTGCTTTTAACACTCTGGGGTTTGAACCTTTCCAATATGTATATGGTAAATCAAAGTCTAGAGAATTAAAGTTTGCATTGCTTTTCATAACATCTTCAGTGCAATATTTTCGTTTGACAAATTCTTTGTCTAGAAGTGACTTCCAATGATTATCTTTGTATTTTCCCAAATTACAGGCAGTTTGTAGCTTGCTAAGGAGGGATGTCAGTGTCAGCTTCAAGAGTAAAGGCAACCCACTTGTTGCCATCCTAGCCTGTAATATCCTAATGCATGCTTTCCTTTATGAAGAAAATTGGCCAGAGATATTTGTCAAGGTAAGATAAGTATTTCGTTAGCTATTTCAAGCTTAAGGTGGAACCTGAATTAAGAAATATTTTATGTGTTTATGCCACTCAATAAGATTTTCTTAGTTTTGTGGTTGTGTCATCCTGGGAGTTGAGGAAGGAGGAATATCGATGGTTATAAATAGTGACTGGCTCTTTTGAAGTGCAGATTGTTGGAAACACTCCCCAGAAATAAAGAAGTTTGTACAGGTAGTTATTTAATTACCATTGTTCACTGAAGGTGACTCTTTGGAAAATATGGCTAAACTTTTAAGTTTTATTCAAAAATAAAAGTGAAATAATTTTGCTTTGCCAGGTGTATGTTGAAGATGCTGTTGCTGAGAGAGTCTGGGTGGACCACCCAAAGAATCAAGAATTTGTGAACAATATTATCACAGCATTTGGTACCAAACCTATCCCAAAGCATCTGTCTGTAATGGTGGACCCAGCCAAAAGTGCAACAACCCCAACAGAAGGGGGAGGTGAGATCAGATTTGTGCTCTCACTAATTAAAAGAACATTGGAAATTTGTTTCCTCTTTCCTTTCATTTTTTATCTTGAATCCTATTCCAGTACATCAAGTAGAATGCATTTGCTTGGAAGCAATTATTCTGTCTGTTTGGCCTAGTCTCTGATTAGTACATTGGTTAAAACTACTGTGCTGTGCTTTTGCATTGGAATACTCACTCGTACTTTTACAGTGTTTAAGACATTGTAAACTCTTTCATACTTTGCAACCTTTTCCAGTTGCAGGGAACACATATGTGTATATTGCATTTGCTCTATCCTGTTGTAAATACAGTTTTGAACTCCACAAGATTTGGAAAGGGGGTTCATGGAAAATGCTGTACTCTTAGTCGTTACAAATATGTGCACCTGTAATCACTGACTTACATAGGCAAGGACAGTAATAATTGCTCTCAAGTCTGATGTTAACCTGGCTTAGACCAGATACCAGCTCAGTCCACAGTTTGGTTGCTGGTGTTAAAAATTTTTGCAGAACCAGGTGTTATCCTTCCAACGTTTTTGAAATTAAAACTCATGGGAAATTCAGATTGTGCCTGATGGTTTACCTGATGGCAATTCTCCAGTAAGACTTTTGCGAATGCCCTTGTATTAAAAGTTACAACATGCAGTATTCAAACTAGTGAAATGAGCTTAATTCAGTGTGTTGTGCACAAATAAAGGAAAATGCTCTCTCACTAAACACCTCAGGTTTGGTTGTATTTAAGGTTTGGAAAATTACCAGGCACTGTCAACGAAAATCACCTTCATAGTCAGGGGTGTTGAGTCAAACCAATCTTGGGACCATGGGGCAATCTCACCCACCCCGCTACTTGCTTAAAGTAAGGCTTGATTGTCCTCACACCCACAAAATTGAACTTGTGCTACAAGTCTGCATAATGTTTTGTTCAAGTTGCTATCATTGTGTTTGGCCTCAGTGGCTTGAACAAAGTAAATTGGAGGAA
Organism: Holothuria leucospilota; assembly: GCA_029531755.1. Taxonomy (NCBI): domain Eukaryota; kingdom Metazoa; phylum Echinodermata; class Holothuroidea; order Aspidochirotida; family Holothuriidae; genus Holothuria; species Holothuria leucospilota. Next base: position 32,951,858 of record CM055968.1, read on the forward strand.
AAGGGGACCAGTCTCGGGCAATGGAAACCCCTCCCACTCCTGGAGTTTTTGAAAACATCCACATACTACTGTGTAGCTTATATCCATAGCATCTTTTTCGTGACATATGTCATGTGTTATTTATTTCACAGGAAGTCCAAGCAGACAACAAGAAGACATGGATGTAGTCCCTACCTCTAGTCTTGGATTGGAGGAAGGAACAGACTCTCCAACAGAAAACATTACAAATAGGTAGGTTCTATCGTGTTGTCATTTATGACATTCTATGCTGCCTACAAGGAATTCATTGATATTTTATCTTGCAAAAGTTATGACACATGAAGGACACAAGTATCACCCTAACATAAACTCACCAAGTCCTTTCCACAAATACCTCTGCAAAATGACCAAAGGTAACATAAGGTACCTCGTAGGTCGACAGACCACACATTTGAACCTCCTCGTAAAACATAGGATGAACAGGGTAACAAAAACTGTTTGGAGGGGTGAACAAAATTGTGGCTAGTTTCTTCCTGGGTATGACAGAAAATACAATTTGAGCAGATGTCATTATGCCCATAAGACTATGTTGCCTTGTTTTAGACTTTGAGAAGGTATTAAAAATGTGGTAAAAGTCACTGATTTTGGTAAAAGGGGTTTTTGACATTTGCAAAAAAAGAAAGGGGGTTAGACTTAGCACCAGTCAATAAATTTTTTTCCATCTATATGTCTGAAAATTTGCAAATGAAGAGGGGGATAAATATGTTCCATTATTCAGAAAGTTAGATCAGTCAGTTTGGTTAAGTGATCCTGAGAAAGAAATGAAAGTACGTTGAAATTCTTTGGATGTTTATGTATTAAGATGCGGATGTAAAAGTAATGACACTGCTTAAATTTCTTTACTAACCCTAAAGGCTGCTTTAATCACTGATATATCTCTCTAGATTTACCTTGATAAAAGAAAGAATTGAAACCTACATTGTTAGTAACCTACGGGATCAGCTTACCAGAAGGCAAGCAATGGACATTCCTCGAAGTTTGCTCCGCCTGTTAACTACAGCATGTGGATTAATTGAGGTTCGATTGATGGCTGCACAGAAACTTGAACTTTGGCTTGAAAAACCAAAGGTATGATAATGGTTTGATTAAGGTGAAAGAAGTAAAGTTAAAAATGGAAAAAATAAAATGAAGGAAAAGACAGAGAAGAACATTGATCCTCTGATTACTCCTTTTTGTGTTATTTCTGTCTTTTCTTATAAAATCACAAGTGAAAAGGAGTGTAAAAAATCAGTTGTTTGTTATAAATGTTGGTATTAAATGATAGGGTTAAAATCCAAATGTATGTGAAATTTATGGAAAATTGATTGAAGTTTCAAATTTTTGTAACTTACAGAAAACACCAATGGCTTTGCTTTACCTAACGTGTGATGCAACTAAGTAGAAAACTAGTTTGCAAATTTTAAAGAGTACCAAAAATTTGATTGGGTGATGTCACTTTTGTTCTCAACAAGTCCATTTCAGTTGAGAATGTGGCAATATCAACAGTCAATACATTTAAAAGTCACATTTGGATTTAATGTTTATTTACTTCATCGTATCATCTTGGTATTTCTTGGAAAAGATACTGTTACTCAACCGTAATCTTTGCCAAGATATACTGTTTTACTTTAAAAAGTTGTCATCAGTATGTAATTAGAATCATTTATTACACATGAGCACATTCTGTTTTCATCTCTCCACCTCCAGTTGACTCGCCCTGCACAAGAGCTACTGTTGTCGTTATGTGTAAATTGTACCACTCATACACCCAAAGATGTTGAGATTATATGCCAACTCTTCAAGATGAGGGTTAAAACTAAGCCTCTCATCAATCACTACTTACTTGCAATTAGGTGAGTTGTCGTCATTTCAGCTATGTATGAATACACTTCGCCCCCCCCACACCCAGTGTTACCCCATAAGCATCTTCTATTATGATAACGCAGACATCCAGCAAATATTTTTATACTAGTGTAACAATCTATGAAGTATGAAATTACTTCTACAGGGGCAAAGGAGATAATTATCAATACATTTGTTCTTTGCATAGACAGAATGTAGAGTAGTAAAATATTATTTTGTATCCCCCTCAGATATATTTAAGTTGCTTCCATCATAAGTGGAACAGAGTTTTGAGAGGCAAGACAGGCACTGTTTACTTGGGCTCTGTAAAATGTTTAGTAATTGGAAAATGAAGGTGTAAGCCGATTGCATGTGGCAGCTCCTCTCCCTTCACCCCTGCCTCTATCTATACCACTTGTGACAAATGAAAGGGTGCTTTGTTACAGCTGGCATTCTCACTAGTGTTCGACCGATTATGCCATAATCGGTAATCACCGATTACCGATTATTCAATTACACAATCGGGCCGATGCCGATTACCGATCACCGATTATTTACATGTATAGCAAGGTCATGTTTTCTCGCCGTCTGTCGCATATTTCTAACTTTGTACACACACCATAACATAACCTTCACACTGGAGATGAACGATTAAGAACAGTTCCCTATGATCCACGAGTAGAATATTAAATGTTTTTGAAGGATTTCCTTTCCAAATACTATGATAAAAATCAACCATAAATACATGCTTTCGTACGATGTCACAGGCTTAACGTTAGCCAAAGAGTCTGTCGGCTTACATACGGCTCTACCTACAGTAGTTCTATCCACCGATCATGTCGGAAGATTCCGTGCAAAGGTCTGTACTGGACTGTAGTAGTGCTATATAGTAGCCTATCCACCCAGATTTAGGCAAAAATATCTAACTACCTTGGCACTTCGGGGCCACTAAACATTCCACTCAATTTGCCTGATTTACTCATCCCATGCTCCCTTAACGATATGGATACATTTTTGGTTTCGATGAAAAGAGAAACCTATGCGGTCATGATGGCGTGTGTATGTATGTGTGTATGTGCGTGTGTGTGTATGTGTGTATGTGTGTGTGTGTGTGTATGTGTGTGTGTGTGTGTTTGTGACACTTTGCTCGTTAACACGATATCTCAAGAAGGGAAACTCTGACAGTTTTCAAACTTGGTACATAGATGCCCCATATTGAGAGGAAGAACCCTATTGTTTTTGGTGGGGGTCAAAGGTCACCTGGGGTCACCGGGGGTCAAAACCTGAAAACCTTGTTAACACAATATCTCGAGATAGGAAGCTTGGATGAATTTCATACTTTGTGTGTAGATGCGTTACGGTAAGAGGAAGAACCCTATCATTTTTGGTGGAGGTCAAAGGTCATCTGGGGTCACCGGGGGTCAAACCCTAAAAACTTCGTTAACACGATATCTCAAGAAGGGAACCTCTGACAGTTCTCAAACTTAGTACATAGATGCCCAATATTGAGAGGAAGAACCCTACTGTTTTTGGTGGAGGTCAAAGGTCACCTGGGGTCACCAGGGGTCAAAACCTGAAAACATTGTTAACACAATATCTTGAGGTAGGAAGCTTGGATGAATTTCATACTTAGTATGTAGATGCGTTATGGTAAGAGGAAGAACCCTATCATTTTTGGTGGAGGTCAAAGGTCATCTGGGGTCACCGGGGGTCAAACCCTGAAAACTTTGTTAACACGATATCTCAAGAAGGGAAGCTCTTACAGTTCTCAAACTTGGTACATAGATGCTCCATATTAAGAGGAAGAACCCTTTCACTTTTGGTGGAGGTCAAAAGTCACCTGGGGTCACCGGGGGTCAAACTCTGAAAACCATGTTAACATGATATCTCAAGAAAGAAAGCTCTGACAGTTCTCAAATGTAGTACATGGATGCCCCATATTGAGAGGAAGCACCCTATTGTTTTTGGTGGAGGTCAAAGGTCACCTGGGGTCACCTGGGGTCAAACCCTGAAAACATTGTTAACACAATATCTTGAGGTAGGAAGCTTGGATGAATTTCATACTTAGTATGTAGATGCGTTATGGTAAGAGGAAGAACCCTATCATTTTTGGTGGAGGTCAAAGGTCATCTGGGGTCACCGGGGGTCAAACCCTGAAAACTTTGTTAACACGATATCTCAAGAAAGGAAGCTCTGACAGTTCTCAAGCTTGGTACATGGATGCCCCATACTGAGAGGAAGAACCCTATTGTTTTTGGTGGAGGTCAAAGGTCACCTGGGGTCACCGGGGGTCAAACCCTGAAAACATTGTTAACACAATATCTTGAGGTAGGAAGCTTGGGTGAATTTCATACTTTGTATGTAGATGCGTTATGGTAAGAGGAAGAACGCTTTCACTTTTGGTGGAGGTCAAAGGTCATCTGGGGTCACCGGGGGTCAAACTCTGAAAACTTTGTTAACACGATATCTCAAGAAGGGAAACTCTGACAGTTCTCAAACGTGGTACATGGATCCCCCATATTGAGAGGAAGAACCCTAATGTTTTGGTGGAGGTCAAAGGTCACCTGGGGTCACCAGGGGTCAAACCCTGAAAACATTTTTAACACAGTATCTTGAGGTAGGAAGCTTGGATGAATTTCATACTTATTATGTAGATGCGTTATGGTGAGAGGAAGAACCCTATCATTTTTGTTGGAGGTCAAAGGTCATCTGGGGTCACCGGAGGTCAAACTCTGAAAACCTTGTTAACACGATATCTCGAGGTAGGAAGCTTGGATAAATTTCATACCTTGTATTTAGATGCCTTATAGTAAGAGGAAGAACTCTATCATTTTTGGTGGGGGTCAAAAGTCATCTGGGGTCACCAGGGGTGTCAAACCCTGAGACAGAGCTCCCAACCAGCACGGACTTTCCATATTCAGTACGGAAAATCATTGTAGATATGGGAGTACAGATTTTTCCTTGATAATCCAAATTTTGAATGAGTAAGTAGGTCCTTTCACGAACTTTATTATTCTTTAGCCAACATATCAAAAGACTGAGAATAGACTACAGTATTTCACTTTTCTGTACAGTACTGCAGTGTATTTATTTGAGCCCAGTAATCTATGCTGTTATGTTATTGGTTAAATTTTTGTCAGCAAGTTGATGTTAAACCAATCAGTAGATAGTTTCCAGCAGATCCATGACATTCCATAAGCTACCATATCATTGGTTGATCAGTTGTAAACAGATCCACTTTCAACCAATCAAAAACTGTGTTAAAAGCTAGTTTCTGAGTGCAGTGACAGACTCCTGCCAAGGTCTGTTGAGCTGGCTGAGTAGCCCAACGTTAATGTTAGATTTGACTGTAACTGAATTGGAAAAATAGCAGGAAAATTTACAGCAGGAATATGTAATATGGCTCCTCTTCAGAGTAGCAGAGTAGTATGAGTAACTTTAGTGGAAAATTTACCAGGCAGATCAAGTTTTAACGTAGGCCTAGGCCAAACAGTTAGGGCCTAGCCTAGGCCTAAGTGTTGTTACATTACAGAACCAACAACAAACATTAGCCTACACACACAATAACGTTAGACTCAGTACATAAATCTAATGCAGAGTTCCAGGTTTATGGGCTAGGCCTAGACAAAGTCCTAGTCCTGTGACTAAGTCCTAGCCTAACTGCCACAGTACATGCTAGCCTAATTGTAGTACAGTATGTATGGGCTGATATTACTTATTAGAGGTAGGCCTAGCTATTACAGTAACCTAGGTTACTGTAATAGCTATGGCCTAGGCTAGGGCTAGTCAAAGCAGTTATTGCCTGTCAAATGTTGGTACCCATCATCTAAGTTTGTAGTATTTACAGAGAGATTTCTGTGACCAGCTGTGCATAGGCCTAGGCTAGGTTTATACTTATAGCTAGGCCTAGGCTAGACCTAGGCTAATGTTACTTAGGGCCTTGCCAAGTATTTAGCATAGCCTCAAGGCTATACTGTAACGTTAGGCCTTGGGAATACTTGGGATATTTTGCATTTTGTCCTTTGGTGACCCTGATGACTATCTTGGGAATTCTTGGGAAAATTTGCTTTTTGACCTCTCGTAACCCCAGATGATGATCTTGGGAATTCTTGGGAAATTTTGACTAGTGACTGAAAGATATGGGACATCATGGCATTATTTGGAATAGAACATATATCATCGAAACCTCAATGCATTTTTGCATTCTGGTTTGTAATGCGTCTTGCCCAACACTTACGTCTTATGTAAAAGATTCTCCAAATGAAACGTAAAACTAATTCCCGATAAAGTCCCGTTATCGAAAAACTGTCGCCGTTCCGGCGTGAATTTAACACGGGGCCCGTTTCCCTTCGTTCATCAGTTAGGAGCACGGACGGAATTCATGACCAACATGCTACGTAAATGCACAGGCAATGCACTTAGCCTTGCATTACGTATTACACACTGTACTGGTGTGCTTTCGTAGGTGAACTTCAACTTCGCAAGAACTGTACGGCAGTTACGTGTGCGCATGTGCAGGTCATAGGTAATTAAAAACTTAACGAAAAGAATGTGGGAAGTGGCATAATTTATGCAGGATAATAAGCCTCGGGTTCCCAAAGTTGCTACAGTACAGTACGTGCACCAAATGTGTACAGATGATGTGGTTTGCACTGAAACTTGAAAAAAACGCAGCGCGAAGTCATTTCTTCCTGTAGTACAATTTGTATGCAGATGTGCGGCATGGTCCATGGCATGCACACCTAGGTAATACTGTGTGGTCTTTCACGCACCTGAACTGTGCTGCACTGAGAGTTACGGCAACAACTACGATGATTGCTATGATTTGGAGAGCTTAAAATGTTGCAAGTTTTGTGAGTATCAGTGCTGATATTTTGGGCGGGAACTTAAAGAAATGCGTGTTTTGGAGAATTATAAACATTTTTGCAGCAACTTTGAAGTGTATTTTAGCCCTGTTTCCAGTTTTCAAATAATCGGTGGTGGTAATCGGTTGAAGGACAAAATTTTACCGATGCCTATTACTTACCGATTGTGCGATAATCGGCCCGATGCCAATTATCTAACAGATGATCGGTCGAACACTAATTCTCACAAGCATTGCCTGTTTTGTACTTAACAAATTTTTCTTTTATTATTCCTTTGTTTTGTATTTTCATGTTACAGAGAGCTTCTTGCCCAGCATCCTGAGTATCTTTCTACCTTTTTGAAGCACCTTATATACAATGAACTATCCACATCTAGGAACCCTAACAATATGGCCCTCTTGACTGCCATCTTTCAACATAGTCCTGAGAGGGCAGCCAAAGTAAGACCGAATTTTAATAGATGCCCCCATTTACTTGTTGCTGTGATTATTTTTGCCCAGTAAATATTACTTGTATAAGGTATCGTGGGTTTGAGTGATGCAACCATCTTCCTCACCAAGGGCTATTGCTAAAGACCATTAACTTAATTATAGGACTTTGGGCCTATGGCCCATTTGATGCTTGGATGAACCAAAAAGTCTGTACAATGAATCAGTTAATATACTAGTTATTCATGGACAGGGTGTCATTCTTGGCAAGAAGAGAGGATATATCAGATGATCTGTTCTAAGGTTTGCTGCTTTGGTCAGAATATAGGTACATTGGGTATGGATTGATACATGAACTGATCGAGGTGGCACTGTCTTTGGTTCACCGGGCACTGTGATGAATACTGGATTAAGATGAAATGCTGGAAATTTTAATCAGCTTCAGAGATTTACTCATGATTTTGATGATTCATTATTATTACTCAGTTATTGGTACTCTCAGTTTCACGTTTTATCTATTCTATCATCAGGTCTTGGCATCATCCTTCCAAACTTTACTCATGAAGAGAGATGATTATGTCAGAGCAGTGAGGGCACTCTTCAGGGAAATTGTCAAGACATTACGATATGACATCAACTTCCCTACATTTTGCCTTAGCCTGATGCAAGAAAGATCTGAAACTCAGTTTGTAGAACTGGACCCAGCACTCAAGGTGATGAAAGATTAATCAGCTGTCATCTATTCCAGTGAAACCCTACATTTTAGTTGCTAATGTCCCCTTTGTCTCCTAAAGCTCATTTTCAGTTCCTCTTTCCCTGCTGGATGTCACACTACAACAATTGTGATTAACGATGCACAGTGGCAGATAGTAGCAATAAAAATTTTCAGAAAATATGCAATTATCTAGAGTGTTTCTACTTCCCTTATCACAGTCTGAGATGTAAGTAATACCTTCACAGGGTTGATATCACCTGCTTAAGGTGCCAGTGATGTAAATTCAGTAAAAAATGGTAATTACATGTTTATTTAAAATAACATAAATTCTGTGATGTATATATGACACCTCCCCATGTTATTATTTGTCATGGTGTCTTAAAATGTCCTTTGCCTCTTTTAAATGGCTGTATAAGTACATTGATGGTAGCACTTTGCATATCTTTTGGGATGAAGCAAACGTGACAAAATTACTTATTCACTTTTGTACCTTGAAACTGTTGAGTGCATTACAGAGGATACTTGAGTGTACTTTTTGTGATCTACATACAGATCTTTTGAAACGTACATGTCTTTTCCACCTTTGCAGGAACGTTACTTGAAGTCTGTAGTTGACATATTGTGCTTGACCTCACTCCTTAGTGTCACCCCTCAGGTTAGGGAGGCTGTCAATGCTTACACCAGAGGAGACCATAAAGGTAAAATATTTCACCTTGATGACAATTCTTTCTAGGATTCATACTTCAGCTTGACATTTGTGAAATTGTGCAAACTTTCCTGTTTAAAGGGATTTGCCAGTGACAAAAATCAATGACTTCAAAAAATGCAGAAAATTTTTCTCTTCTAGAAGGTGAAAACTGCATCTCAATAGCTTGTAGCATTTGGAAGATACTAATTTTCAAAGAAATGCAATTTTTTCTCAAGATAAAGTGCATTATGGGAAATCTGTGATGTCATTGCAGCACATTAATTTGACAAAGCATTGAATTTCTTTATGTTATTGACACTCTCTGTTGTAGGGAATATTTAGCAACTTTGTGTGTTATGCCATACATATGGTGTAGATTTATGCTAAACCTACATGGAAAGGTATTCAAACATTCCAACAATATCAAATTTCAAGAACAACAGGACATTCAATTATAAAGGAAAACAAAAGAAATCTGAGGCAATGTGCCCACTTTACATAACATTCTGTGACCTTGATGAGAACTGGAGGTATTTTTTGACAAAAATAAGTAGTCTTTAATGTTAGATATCTCGAGTTAGGAAAAGAGTATTGCTACGGAGTTAGGAGGGTATGAACTGAAATTTTTTTCTCTTTCACATGTGTCCCTTGTGAAAGGCCACTGAAAAATGCCTTTAAGTCCTTTAATGGTATTTGAAATTTATCTTAGGTTTGTGTGTATTTCTTGCAGTTCATATAGATTGGGTGCTTGGTCCTATCTTTCTCCCTACCCTTTTTCCTGAACAAGCATTAAAAGCATTACTTGTTCATTTTATCAGATTTAGAAGTCATCCGAAAGTTTCAGCGCCAGTCGTCTTTGATACAGAGGGACTGTGTTTGGTGGAGCCACACAGTAGTACCTGAAATGTTTCCTATGGCACAGAAAGACTTTCAAGATCAGTAAGGATTTGTTTGCATTATCTAATGGACATAAGGCTTACCTTAACTACTTAATGAATGTACTGAGGAAGCAGAATGTTAATTTTTTGTTAGGTAGAATGACCAGTTTGTTTTAGTAGGTGGTAGTCATTCACAATTTTTATTTCTTGACAGAATGGCTGATTTAGAAAGGTAAAACCAGTAAAAATGATTTGGAAGCAGAAGGAAAAGACTGGTGTTTTGCCAAAGAAATAAATGAAGTAATAAGAATGGCCAGGGAGAAAGATTAGTAATTTGTTTGGATATATACATAATGACATCAAGATGTTATTTCATTGTTTCCAGGGGTTTAGGTACGTAAAGAAAGTCAGTATTTTTAGTAAGATCTCAAAATCGTGCAAAAATTCGGCTACTTTTATGGCAAGTTGATAAAAAAGTTAAAAATTTTTTCTCTAAGTTGAGAAATCCCTTCAAAAATTAGGGCTGCCTCGATATTCATTTTTCCTTTCCACATTGTATAGTCTTTACATTTGCCATGACCATGCTTATAATCGCACTATCCATATCAAGAACGTACATGTATAGTACATTGAACAGACCCAACAAAATTCAATTGTAAGCTGGAAATTTCATCAAAAATCCATTTATTTCAAGACCGTTTGCAAAAGTAATAACACTGAAATAGATAAATCTGTCTGCACATGTATTGTGTCAACAAACAAAGAAACAGCTTAGCCACCTATGTAACTAACTAGGGCTGTCAATTTTCGTTTAATCTCTTTAACGTTTAAACTGTCAGAAAAAACATTCATTTAAATGGTGTCCATATTTGGAATCAACAGTGTAATGCATTACTGACTCTATTGACCATGCAAAGATATTCGCAGTATGCACAAGGTTTTTAAAACCTGTACTTGGAGATCTAGCGATCATTTCACCGCCTTGTTTAATTCACCCAAATTTACCAATGAACGAAACTGTCGAATGTGCAGTCATTAATTGTACGGTTCTTATAGGGCCGAAATGTACGCAAACACCAATATGTTTGGCCAGTGAAACCGTCACGATGAAAGCACAGAAAAGTCAGAGGGTGTTTATAGGGCCGTAACTGCATGCAAACACTAAGACATCAGGCTACTCAGTGGCGCACCTGCTGTTCAGAAGTTGACTGACATTGCAAAAACATTGGGCGTGGTACGGAAAATTACAGTATTTTTTGATCGCTGCTTGTTTGCTAAATTTCCAGTTGTTACATAGCAGTTTGCAGTAGTTTACGGTGGGTGCTTTTATGTAAGACATGCATGTTAATTTGCAGGGGATTAGAATGTGCCTTGTAATTTTATGATTTATGCAACAACGATGTGTGAAACATAACCCCAAGTCCCCGATGAGCTGTGTACGAAAGTTACCAAACTCGATCGTACTAGCTCCATTGATTTGCGCACAGCCAGCATGCACCAAATAGATATTTACGTATGGATATGTAATGTGTGTATGCATTACGTACTGCTATATGAAATACTCAAAACAAACACATGTAAGCCTACACACTCTGTTAATATATAGGTAAAGCACGGTAGGATGCCCAAGCACATGCATTGAATATTGCAGACTTCTAAGTATTTCTGTCTTACCGTTCGTTCTGTGAGAGACGTGGGCTATGGTTACGGTTTAAACTGAGAAACTGAATCAATTTGTACAGCCATATCGTTTAGAAATAAGCAGATTTGGGCAACTTCTAGGAATGGGATAACAAAGTCTTTGCATTTTGTCTGAACTTGAGAAGCAGAAATGAGAGAAAAAAGAGATTTCACAGAGGTTTACTCATTTATTTAATTCTGTTGCGATATGATCGTGAAAAATTTTAGTCAATATCTTCGGGGCAAAAGTATATTGACAACATTGTGATTATCGCAGCAGCCCTATCAAAAATGTGTGCTGAATAGGAAAACCCCCTTATTATTTAATTTACTTGCTGAACTTACATCAGTAGAGAATATCCCATTCGTTGAATAAGACATGTACAAATGGTGACAGTTAATATGCTCTTAGGATCAGTGTATGAAATGAATAGTATCATACAGCCTGGAGCTAGGTCATTATAACTGACTGTTTGCCAGCCATGTAACTGCACAATCAGGCCCTAATACTGTGCTAAGCCAGAACAACTGGTCGTAGCAATGCTGTCAGTGTGGTGATTGAAACAAAAGAAAATTTGTAATAATAGACGTGTCATTAGATGTGTGTAATAGTAAATTGTACAGCTGGTAATTTCCCAAGAACACAGTTGATGCAGCTCAAGTGAATAACATTTTATTTTTCTGCTGTAAGCTTATTCTGCCATGAATATTTATGTGCTCTGACACAAAATAATGAGACCTTGGAAATGTTATCTAGACTTTTACTATGTCATGATTGTACATAGCATTAAAAGTAATCCTTATTTTCTTTATCATGTAATTCTGACATCACTTTAAAGGGAAAGTGCAGTCACCCTAATTTGGATTAGTGCACCCACTACCTGGGTATCCTATTTCATGAATGGCTCTTGAGAATCATGTGACAATATTTTTCTTACTGAATTTTGAAATTCACACAAAGTAATGCCTCGGTTTACTTTGAATATGCAATACTTTATTCTAACATATCATGAAATATACTTGAAGGGAAATAAGAGGATATTTGTGAGATTTAGCTGAGGGTTGAAAATAAATTTTGGGCGACTGCTTTATGCCCTCTGTTGTGATGCCTTCTCACTGAAGCTTAGCTTGGCATAATTCATATCTTAACAATACTATACAACAGGAGGTGACAAAGAGTATATTATCAGCATTGCATTTATGGAACTTACGTTCCTGTATTTGTGACTTGTGAACCTTGAAAGCATTTCCTTCAGCACCTTTTCCCTATAGACCTTACTCATTGACATCACACTGACGTCATTTTGAAGGAAAACAGTGAAGCACATGGCCCTCATGCAGTAGACTTCGCACGGGAATGTAGTAGACTTAAGTATTTGATTGGTTGACAAATCAGGTGTCTGTATTTGTTGGTGTAACTTGCAATGATAGACCCATTTCCTCCAAATGAGGGAGCACTCTCTGCTCTGTGACATCATATGCATAAGGTCTGTTCTGCTGTTTTGTGAAATCATGTTTGTTGAGTAGCATTTATGTTACTGGTGTATCTTAAATATTGAAATGGTACTGTTCAACTTATGAACATGAAATGGTATCATTATACAATATCTTTAAAAGTTTAACTCTACTCTTAATGAACACTATTTCTTACTACAGGTTGCAGAAATTACTTTTTATGAAACCTGTGGAAGCTTACTGCAGCAAGGATAACTGGCCCCCTGAAGGGGACAGAAGGTAATTTTGATGGGGGAGGGGTCCTCATCCCTTAAAACAAGAAAAAAAAAGAAGTTTGGTGTACAGTCCTTATTTACAGAAAAACTGGTGGCTTTGCGTTTGATATACAATGAGGATATTTTTATAGATCAAAATACTAGCTTTGTACCAAGTCTTTCATGATAGAAGAAATATATAACACACTGTCATTTGATGGAAAGAACAAATGCCTAAGTTTTAGTATATCATTGCTTCCAGTGAATGTGAAAGGAGTAAGTTGTGTCTGACAAACTTGCCCAGGTCTTGCCATTTTCAAGGATGTTTGGGCTTGACACATACCAGAGGATTTGTACAGCCATTTGCAGCAAATTAAGCAATTACACATGTCAAGCAAGGCCCCTTACAGAATTTGACAGAAACTGTGCAGCCTTGCATGTAATGTTTATTTTGTGAGTCCTCTGACCAGTGACTCTCATTTCCTGTCTGCAGTTCTTATCTCTCTTAAGCTGATTATCTTTCATTAGAACAACTCTACACAGAAAAGAAGTATTAGCAGTTGACATAGTGATAATCTTCTATCGATGGTGCATGAGTATAAACGTTCTGCTGAAAACCCGATCAAAGGCCCATATATCGGGAATTTAGAAGTGTGCGTTTCTGTAAGGGGCCTTTTCATGGCATGAGCACTAAAAGATAACATTGTTATCAGTTGGGTGGTTGTATCAAATATATGAGTGTAGGTGCAGTTGACTTTTCTTAAGAAGTGTATATCAATAACTTGACTACTGAAGAACATCTTAAATTTCACTGTTTTAATTCAAAGTTAACCGAATTTTTTCATTTCTATCAGTTTATTGATGTCCCTTCTCTCTGAGGTACCAGTGGAAGAAGACAGCCTCATCCGAATCTTGATCATGGGTCTGACCAGAGAGATCCATCTGAACCCAGGTGATGCAATTGATCTCGTTGACAAGATGGTCAAAAGAGCAGCTGTACTACACACTGATGATACAGATAGTAAGTTAACATAAACTATCCTGACCTGTGTAAGTTTTCTTTACTACATACTGATGATGCAGATAGTAAGTAAACATCAACTATCCTGACCAAAACAGGCTTGTTGTACTATACACTAATGATACAGATTGTAAGTTAACATAAACTATTCAGACTTGTGTAGGTTTGCTTTACTATACACTGATGATACAAATAGTAAATAAACATCAACTATCCAGACCTGTGTAGGTTTGCTTTACTACACCTTGACGATGCAGATAGTAAGTAAACATCAACTATCCTGACCAAAACAGGCTTGTTGTACCATACTCTGATGATACACATAGTAAGTATCCACTGTCCAGACCTGTGTAGGCTTGCTGTGCTATACACTGATTGTTTAGATAGTAGGCGAACATCAAGTGTCATCCCTTGTGTAGTTTTGCTGTACTACATTGACATTACAGACAGTAAGTAATATATCAACTGTCAGGACCTTAGGAAGTTGACTATTTGGCACCTCTTTAATGAAATCAAATCTTGCTACCCCACTTTGTATGTAATAACACTTTTCAGTTAAAGAGGAGCATACAAATCATATCTTATAAAGGAGTCTTTTTTGTGGAAGGAGAATATTGATAAATAGGAAATGAATAAGGATGAAAATGCTGTCTCATCCACCCTTCTCAAGGAAAGTAAGCTGTACAGGAATTTTTGACATGACTCCTGCATTTGCTTTTGTCTGGACTTTTTTAGGGAATTTTTCCACATCTTTGCTTTTTTAGTTGATTTTTACCCCACTATTCCTTTTTTTATCTAGCTGACACTATATAACACATTCGTGTTGGTGTGTCGTTAAAACCCATCTAACTAATTAACTAACTCATCTACCTTTTTGCTGTCGGTAAATTTTAGATATGTAGAAAGAAATGTGTTGTAATATATTTGTGATAACTTGAAGCGACATTGCAACCACCTAAATTAAATTTATGAAACTGGTCCCATCATGTTTTATCCAACGCTGAAGTAATTTATTTGTCTAAGAATAAGGTTTAAGTTGGACATGTTAGGTCTAATTTGCTTTCCTGAAAAATAGGATTTTAAACCAGTAGGGGGTCAACAAGGGTTGTTATAGATAAGTAGTCTGATTCAATAGAGCGTATTGCCATTTCAATACAAACTTAAATGACCTACACTGACCCTTAAATATACCACAAAAGTTGATTTTGCATGTTAACAGTTGTAAGACCTCGTAAATTGGGAAGCAGTTCTTAAATTTGTCTGTTCTATTTTCTTGTTATTTCAGGTTTTCCTGTGCTCAAGATTGAACGTCTGGAGCTTATTGATGCTCTTCTTAATTGCTGTTCGTACCATTATCCAGAAAATATATCATTGCCAGAAGGGTGAGCTCAATAAATGTGTTATGTAGTAATGAAACCGTCACTCAGGCTCTGTGAGTTTTGACGTGAACTGAGTTCTATCGTTAAGTGTAAAGTGGTTACCCTAGGACTATGCGAATCATAATGACTACACATTTTTTAGTTTGTGAAGCAGTTTGACCAGCTTTTGTAGCAATTTGACCAGCCTGTGAAGCAGTTTTATGAGCTCATGTGACAGATTTTGATGCGATAGGAGATAAATTGTTCCTTCAGTTTGTCTGACATTTTGGAAGAAAAATTGTTAGATGTTCTTGTTCATAGATGTGGACATAGTTTCGTTCCTCAATACTACCAGTTTTCCTTCAAAAATTTATCTTGAAACATGAACATACTGGTTTCCACTGTGCATCAAGAAATGTAACGTATGTTATTCTCAGCTGTTTTGTTGTAATACTTTAGTGGTTTGTACTTAATAGACTCAAAATTGCTGCATATCTCACCTACACTCATTTAAGTGAAAACTTGTCAAATAACTACAAATTATAGCTACACTGTGTTAATTTAAATCCAACATAAAACTATCAGCTTGCATCAAGGAAAGTAGAAAAGACTTGCGCTCAAGCTAAAATAATTTCAGTAGGCATATTGCACATTATATCAAACTGATTATGAATAGGGCCCTGATCTATTTTCTTCAGTCAAAATTTTCTTTTTTTTTTTGGAAGAAAAAGTCTTTTTGATAGGATATCAAACTTTTGTATGCAGGAAGAGGTGAAAATTCAAAGTGTGGCTTAGATAGATTGACATCCTACTGAAATTTACCATTAATATCTGATGTGGTGTACTTGGTGTATCCCTGTCTATAGAGTAACTTTAATATTACCTGTCCAAATATAAATGTCATTATGAAATGTTATGCCCTATTTCTAGATATAAACCTCCATCTCTGGCTATTGTCAACCTTTACTGGAAGAACTGGGTGATTCTTCTCATTCTAGCAGCTTTTAATCCTCAAAACATTGGTAAGAAAGTATTCCACTTTGTTAAGTTCTGTCTCTGTGTGCTAGGATTCACATGTCTAAGGTAGCAAACAGCCAGTAAGCATTGTTGTGATCTTGTTGATAGTCAAAACAGGTTGATATCCCATCACATAAAAGGAAGTTAAGTGCCTTGTCTGTAAATAGATTTAAGAGTTTTACCCAAGTTTAACTTTCTGTACAGTTCTGCTGCAGGAGAGGCCATTTCTCATCCAAAGAGAATTACCCTTTCAGGCCCCCAAAACTGTTATTGTGGTGTTCAATGGTGGAATTAGTCTAAGCCCACTGAAATTATTGCCTTTAAAATAGTAGAAACAGGCAGATCTCGAAACTGCTTCAATTTTATTGTCCATCTTGGTTGCCTGTATGATTCTTTTGTGAGTTGAAATGGCTTCTTTTTACAATGCTTAGAGGAAGAGATAACAGTCTGAATTTGCATTTAAAATATGAAACTGATGTGAATACAAAAAGTTTTCTCATAAAGGAAAGCAGTGTACGTGCTCATTAATCTTTGCTTTGTTTTTTCTTTTCAATGTCACATTTTCTTAACGTATTTTGTAGATGACAATTGCTATGTGTTTCATTATTGCTCTCATTGACTTTTTCAACCCTTTTGTCAATTAAAAAGGATTAACATCTTTGAACTTTTCAACCTTTTTATCAATTAAAAATGATGAACAATTTTCAAATTTCAGGTAAAACTGGCTGGCAGCACTACCCAACACTACGATGTATGATGGAGATGGTGATGACAAAGTAAGAACCTTTGCTTGAATGTCACTAAGCACCACACTACTCATAGTTTGTGAAAGCAATGCATACTTGCCAACTGTTCTGTTTCTGAGCTTTAAAACCCATAAAAATGGGAATGTTCTGATTTTCTGACTTTAGTATTAAAAATGTACTAATACTTCAAGTGGTCAGGAAAATCGCAAAGCAACAGACTGGAAAAATGACATAAATCTTTGCATACCCCAAAGTGATTTCCACATACATTGTAAACATTTAGAGAGGAAAAGGTAGGCATATGATCATCCTCTTCCCTCTTCTCTCTTGAGCAAATGCAAAATGTTGTGAAGTTATTATTGAGATGAACCTCAAATAGTGCTATTCACTTGCAGGATTACTTATAATGTTAACCCTCAGTTAACCCTTTGAAAGTGACATCCATGTTCTCTCAGAAATGCTAAAACCCAGGAGCTTCCAGGGGCTTTGCCCCCTGGATCCCCACTAGGGTGGTGCCCCTGGACCCTGCCAGGGGTCCTGAGGCAGGCCCCTGGACCCCTCCTGTAAGAGGTGAGCTCTTGAGTGCTTGCCTAGCGACCTCCGGATTGCACGGATTGTCTGATACATGTTCCGTTTTCTGGGATGCCAATGTTGGCAAGTATGGCATACCATGGATAACCTTAAGATTTTGTTTACATCATTATGCTAGTGGTTAACTTGTACAAACATTTAGTCATACAGTTTGTAAGGTAGGTTGGCTGGATGTGATAATATTCTGGATTTACAAATTTTTGTCATCTTAACACAAACCTGTGGCTGATTTCACTAATGTCAGTTTAAGTGATGTTGGCTTAATCACTGGCTAACTAGAAGTCATTGCTTGTAGTGATAGCGATGAGTTTAC
Organism: Holothuria leucospilota; assembly: GCA_029531755.1. Taxonomy (NCBI): domain Eukaryota; kingdom Metazoa; phylum Echinodermata; class Holothuroidea; order Aspidochirotida; family Holothuriidae; genus Holothuria; species Holothuria leucospilota. Next base: position 32,969,727 of record CM055968.1, read on the forward strand.
TTCTCATCATCTGCGGTAACAGTCATAACTAAAACACACCTCAAAAAACAACTTTGTGATGCAAAAGTCAAAAGTGGGTGCTTAGGTTTATTAGAATCTATTGCAAAAATTTGATCAATAAATTGTAATAAATTCAAGGGAGTGACAAAAGATATCAATGTCAGGCATGATTGCTAAACTTGAATCAAATTGGCCTTTGTGCCTCTTCGTCTGTTTCTGATTGTTTTTGATTTAGTACAAATGACTATGACCTATGTCATACTTAGTTCATTTTTTCCTTTTTTTTAGCAATTGATCTTATCTTTTTCGCTTGTTTAAAACCATATTGCTAACAGTAGATGAATTGTAACTTTCAATCCTCGAAGTATTTCAATCTTTTGTGTTGTTTGCTTTGAATTTCAGTAATTTCACGTTCCCTCCTGCAAGTCTCGCACCCACAGAGGCAGTGTTGGAAGAATTCCGTAATAGTGAGAGACAGGTAAGAATTATGAAGGAAGAATACAGTGTATGCCTTGCTCCTTTGTTTAGTTCGTGGGTCTGCTGTCTGAACTTGTGGTTCCCAAATTCTAGACCATGATGCAAGTCTGTGGGGAAGACACTCTTGAGTGGGAATTAACTTCTTTTCTTGAATACCACTTAAACTGTTATGAATATTGGTGACAGAATTTTTTAAAATGCTAAAAAAACTACAAGTTTGGATTGTGAATCAGAAACAGTATGAAACTTCATAACAAAGTTAGAGAAAAAAAACATCTACACTGCTGATAATTGAGTTCTGGTCAGGTGGGAGAGGGTGCAGTGTGGATCCTCTGTTTATAAGAAAGTTATGTGGGTGTTGATGAATTTGAAACTTTATGAAAGGTTTGAAGATGGAGTTTTGAGGTTTAAAGAATTTTTAAAATGCCTTAATAAAGTAGGAAATATTGTGAAATAGTCTCATTGTGCAAAGCAGTTGCTATCTCAGGTTAGAGGATAAATGTAGAATTGACTTGGTACATCTCATACTGCTATGTCTGAAGCTGAAAGTTTCTCAAATATTTCAGCAAAATCTAATGTCCAGGACAAAATACTAAATGAATTGTGCTTATAAGAGGTATTTGACTATTTAGGTAATAAAGTTTAGGACACAAACCTGTAAAGCTAAAGATATTTTTTGTGATTACGGTGTAACTGTGCTACAGAAGTTACTTTTAACACCATTAATAATCTCAGCGTGTATGGATTATGCTTTGTTAATACAGGGCTACTTGTTGGTCTTAAGTGTTACCTTGGTTTCACAACTGAACTCGTGACTAAGACATTACTCTTACATAAAACAGCTATAGAAGTTGACTGTGTGGATGAATTAATGCAATTCATTTTACACAGATCGTGAATGTTTTGTAAGTGAAATGATTACCTCACAAATGCTGTTAAATATGTCAGGGCATACTGATGGTTTTCTTTAATTTGAAATAGTTAATGAAGCTGTGGATTATGTTTCAAAAAGTCTATTTTTCTTTAAAGAAATATCTAGTTCTTATTCTTAACAGGGAATGAATGGCAAAGATATGATTAGAAGAAAAAAAGGTTTTCAAAAAGAGGAAGGAAGAAATTTGAAATATTCTTTGGTCTGTTTCAGATGAACCAACTGGAAAAGGAGGAGATAATTCATTTTGAAAATCATCTTGCATCTGTCAGCATCACAGAAAGAAACAGTCTGCTACTGGCTCAGCTAATCCATATGAATCCTAGGTTAACATTTTGATTATTGAAGAGTTTCATTTGGAAAATAGTTTTTTTCTGTATTATTTATTTTATATTTAAAGGCCCAGCATCCTCTTTTCCAGATAGTTTATGTTCTCACAACCAAGGTTACTTCTTGCTTTTCTCTGGGCTAAAAAATGTCTTGAGCACATCTCAGACAAAGGGCTAGGCCTATGTAGTTTAATTTCACAGTCATATTCTGCTGAGTACTCTTCTGTGTGATTAAAACTATACTACTGTACATTTCTCATTTCACTGATCTGCTCGTGTTAATCACAGTGTACTCTCTATATATATTCTCTAATAATAATTTCAAATACCTGGGTATTTCAAAATGTATTTGTGGTGTTGCAAGACCCCCTTTAAGGTTTCTTTGTGTAAAATGACAGATACTGGGGAACATTCTAAGATGTATTATTAGATGCATTGGAAGTTAAGTATTTCAACAATTTAGTTCAAATTCAGATTCTTCTGATGAAGCAGACTCATTCAGAACAATAGATTACTTTTGAATTTAAATTTACTACTTAAAATGTTGTTTTGCTTGTATGCATTGAAAGGGAAGAGAATGCTGTGGTTCAGCCTTTAACTATTTCATAGTTTGAAATAAGAATAACTTAAAACTACAAGGGCAGAATTACAGGTTTGTAGTAGTTTCAGAATTTGTCATTTGTTGTTTTTAGTTCTACATTAAGTCCACTTTACCAAATGCTGCATTTTTTCCTATTTTTAGTGGCCCAGCAAGACGGCCTCCTGTACAAGTACTTGAACAACTCCAGCAGCTGAACAAAGTGCTCAAGTTAGGTCACATGTTCTGCAAGAGCAGGGACCCAGATTTTCTCCTGGACATAATTCATCAACAGGTTTGTGACACACTTGAAACTCATACAGGGTAAGGTGGGAGAGTTGTCTGTCTGTTTGCCCGTCAGCTTTCCGTCTGTTTGTCCTTCTGTTCACATTTATGACCATTGCTTCTGTTCCCATGTTGTATGGGTAGGATCTAGGTGAGACTCAGTCGCCCAGCAGGTGGGGGGGGGGGTAGATTGGGATCTGATTAATGGTTTCCTTGAGATTTGTTCATTGCCTATTCATGGATCATTTGAAGTCATTATTTAATAATAGTCAACATTTTTCTTTCACAGGAAGTAGTTTGCAATCTTAAAAATTGATGTGAGTGAATACTTTGTAACACTTTTAGTTTGTCACTTTTTCAGCCAAAACTTTGTCATTTCAACAGGTTGATTAAATGTTTCTTTATTGTCTTGACTTCACCTCCAGTGTAAGGAGCTACAGCATCTCTGGTGATTCCCTTTTATTCCTTAAAGACATTTTCCAGTGGCTTTTCATCAGGATCCTATGTGAAAGACTAAAATATTCCAGTTCATGCCCTTCAAACCCCGTAGCAAAACTCTTTTCCTAACTCGAGATATCTAACATTAAAGACTGCTTATTTTTGTCCAAAAATACCTCCACTTCTCATCAAGGTCACAGAATGTTATGTAAAGTGGGCACATTGCCTCAGATTTCTTTTGTTTTTCTTTATAATTGAATGTCCTGTTGTCCTTGAAATTTGATACTGCTGGAATGTTTGAATATCTTTGCATGTAGATTTAGCGTAAATCTACAACATATGTAGGGCACAATAAACAAAGTTGATAAATATTCCCTACAGCGGTGTCAATATCATAAAGAAATTCAAGGCTTTGCGCCGCAATGACATCACAGTTTCCCATGATGCACTTTGTCTTGAGAAAAAATTGCATTTCTTTGAAAATGTATATCTTCCAAACGCTACAAGCTATTGAGATGCGGTTTTCACCTCCTAGATGAGAAAAATTTTCTGCATTTTTGGAAGGTATTGATTTTTGCCACTGGCAAATCCCTTTAGTATGTTGAACTGGAATAATTATGTCAATTCCAATACTTGTGATGATGGAGTTCTATGGAACACAATTTATGACAAGTAAACAGCTGCTTTCATTCCAAAATCATGACTTTTTGCAACAGTCACATAAAATGTAATTGTAAGGTGCTTTCAGGTATTTAAGATAAAAAATTGTTACCATCATTTAGAGATTGAGTGAAATCCTGTAATGAGCTGTAAGGTACTGTGGGAGGACTTTGAAGTCAAAAAGTTGTCAAAGGTGTGGGCTGTTGATGGTAATCTGGTGTATAATGAAGTGATGGTAATTCATCCTTACAGTTACCATTGTGGTTTTAAAGTAAATTCTGCATATTATTGGCTCCAAAAACCTAAGTATAAACTGATTCTGGTATCTTCAGATGGAATATTTTGTTTTATATTTTTGGCCTACCCCTAAGTGGATGTATTTATTGAAATGGTCTTGTCTTGTAGTTGACAAGGAATTGACCTTGTTACTTATTCAACTCTGTTTCAAATCCCAAGTGCTGTGTAGCTTCTCTATGGGTTAGCAGGAAGCACCAGTTAACACATACACAGAATGCGAAGTGGTACAGGTGTTTTTGCTTTGTCAGTATTAAAGGATGACTTTTCAACCATATTTTTTTCTTCTTGTCTGACAGGGTACTTCTCAGTCTATGTCTTGGCTGTCGGAATTAGTTAATTCATCAGATACATCCCTTGATATGCTTCCTGTCCAGTGCCTTTGTGAGTTTCTGATGAATGCCGAACCTAAAAGCTCTGAAGATGGCGGCACCACCAGCACTGATGCTGAAAGTGAAGAAAAACAGGTTTGTCTTGTAAAAGTTTTGTTTAGTGTTTGATCTGTCTTAAAAATCGCTTTCTGTCTCCTTAGACGAAATGATAAAATTTGAAACATCCTTGCCTTAAACTTACTTGGGACAATTATTAAAACAATGGATATAGTTTACCCATCCTTTTACCATAGTAATGCAGAATGCCAGTATGCTTTCTTGTCAGCTACATAACATATGGCTTGAATGTTATGATTGTACCTTGTAAATGATGTTGGAGCAAGTATTGGTATTCGGTATTGGCAGGTACTGGAAATTGAAATATTGGATATTGATCATATCAGTTATTTGTAATATTGGTGCAACACTACTAGTAGTGAACCTCAGGACAGGGCTTAAGTATGGGGACATGACTTTTGGACAAAATGCTGTGCCCTTATTGGATAGGATTTGATATGTGATGCAACGTTCTTGGTTAATAAATTATACATGTTGAAAAAGGTTTGTGTACTTATGCTCACTGTTTAAATAAAATGCAAATGATAGTGACTGAGTGATGTTCTTCAGAGGGAAAGTTTTGCCAAGATCCTGTTTTGATGGTTTTACTGTTTGCTTTGACAGATGGAGAAGCAAGCTCAACTCTGCAGCAGAATTCAGACTATTTTATACAATCCTGATGGTAAAGCAGAGACTACTTGTGAAATATTGGAGTATTTCTTGAAAAAATTGGTGTTGGTCCAGCCTGGTCTTAGGGCAAGAAGCCTTGAAGTAAGTGTTGAAGTGTTGATTCATGGAAGGAGAGTGTGAGCGATGGGAGGGGGGGGGGGAATCAGGGGATCAGTGGCTTATTATTTGGGGGTACAGTTTAATAAAAAGCAAATACACATCGTTAAGAAGATTGATTATTTGTCTAATAGGAATGCTGAAAGATGGGTGCTGCAAAAACACAACTTGCTTGCTAAATGGAAGGTGTGTATATTGTAATTCATAAACCATGTGGGCTTCTCCCACATTTGTGGTCACTTAGCATTGTACAACAACTGCCCTTCAAGGCCTGAATTATTATTGTAATGTGTTTCAGCAAGATTACATCAAAGTAGGGGAATACTATTTCAGTTTACTTTATTCGTTACTTGTCTTTGAACAAAGGAAGTTAGCTTTTTATCTGGTAATCTGGAATCCACAAATACACACACAATGACAATATTGCAGAAGTAAGTGATTTTTTATGTTCACCATTTTTCTTGTATTAAATGTCATAAAATTCACTAGAATGATTCTTCCCCCTCCCCACATACACACCCAGGTGCTAGGGAATGACATGTCCTTCTATTGTGTTGTGTTTCCAGGTGCTTGCCATGGTCATATCCAGACCAGCCAGTGATGATGAAACCCCTCTCAAGGATCCAAATGCCCCTTCCCATCTTCTGGAAAGTCACTCATGGCTTCTAAGGAACGTACCGACATTACCTAACTTTGTTGCAGCTAAATCTCTGATAGGTGTATCATTAAGGAAGGTAAGACAGTCAAGCATACTTGTTTTAATCTAGATTGGAGGCTTAGTAATGAGTACACACCATAACACATGTACGTGCACTCACTCTCTCTGGCAAGCATAACTATTTGCTTGCAGGATTCTGAAAGATAATGTTTGATGCTAATGCATGATTTTGTACTCATATCCTTACTTGTACTGTCAGTAGTATATGGAACAAGTCTTTAAATCAGTTTTGGTCAGCTGTCATGGGGATGATTCAGCTTTATCACAAATTTTAGGAGTGTACAAAACATATGTATGGGTAAAGGCTCATGTTATGCTGTTTTAAACATAATGAATCCATGATAAATCACGATTTTTCAGTGGAAAATCATCATTTTCCACATTTTTTTTTCAAATTATGCTGGAGGTGGGGTGTTAAGGGGTGCAAAAAAAGAGTATATTTTGTACTCTTGTGAAAAAAGGGGATTACCAATAAGGAAATTGACAAGAGTACTTGTTGATGACTAGTAGGGCAGTATCCAAGGATCAAGAGGTATATTTGTGTGTGTTCAAGGTAGACATTACAATTACCCTTTGATGGGTTTTCTCAAATAATTTGACTAATTGAGTAACACTGGTGCTGCTATGTATGTGTTGATGGTTTAAATGAATACTCTGCACTAAATATCAAGGCATTTTGCACATGGTATTTGAGATTGATTTTTATCATAAGTTTTGTGGTTTACTCAAATGCAAGATCTGCTCATAAATTTTTAAAGTTGTATCAGTGCTGCTCTGTTGCCAGTTTGATTTCTAATGACTTTGTTTTCTTTTTCGCATTACTCTCTTTTTCAATTTTGTTTCCTTTATTAGTTGTTATGAACAACTCTAATGTCATAAGTAATTCTCAAATTCTAGTTGCATAGATTTTTTGAAATCAGTTACTGTACATGGTTACTGAAGCAGTTCACTGTTGTCACCATGGTAACCTGGATATTCTTTGGCCTATTTCTTTCCTCAAACAGCTTTAGGGTGAAACTGAATCGACATGGTCACAGTGTGCAGATGAGCCTGTGTGAAAAGTTGAAATTAATGATGTAATTGTGTTTTATATCTCCATTGCTGTAGGCTATGCAGGTGGAGACAGACCCTGCTACAGTGAGTGCCTATGCTGCATATCTGGCTCATCATATCAACCCCACTGAGCTATCAGATCTTGTCCAGGTCAGTTTAAATCCAGCCCCTGTAATAAGGTCTACTCTTTTCAGAATTCCCTCCATTCCCCCCTTTCTTCACCTTCCATAGTATCTTTAACTTTCCTTAACACAAATGTGTGTGACATAGTTGAAGTAAATACCTTCACAGCCAAGACAGCTTAGAGGAATTAGAATCTGTTGTATTGTCATTTAAAAAATTCCAAGAACCCTGAAATTTTGTCCCAGTAATGCACCATCCTTGTTGTTAAGGCTGAGACACTTAACTACTGTACGTCAGTATTAAAAAGAAATTAAAATGCTGTTGGCACTTGTTGCAAATTGAAAGTTTTTTAATTGGTCTATTAGTAAAAGTTATGGCAAAATACTAATGTGTACAGGTGGCAGATTGTAGTGAGGGTATGAAATCACCGGTGATGAGAGATGTACATTCAAAACTAAGGCCATGGAACTTCCTGTTCAAAAAAGTGGATGTTCTGATCTTGAGAAAAGGATTGAACTAGCCAATGCAGTGGGGAATGTATTTTTCATTGTGAATGGGTTTATGATTTCTTCATAATGGAAAACACTTTTGTTGAAGATGCTCATCAGTATGGGTGTGTCAACACTGTATCCATTAAAAGTTGAGTTCATGGTATAAGGATAAAGTGACTGTCAAAGAAAATACTGAATATTACTTAAAAGTGTTTTCTGTCTAACATGCAGTAAAATGTAGTGGTGTATATGCTAGACTAAAGTTAAAAACTAGTTTGAATTTAGGAACTTTCATGCTGTAATGAAGTATTAGTTTCAAGTTTGTTCACCCCTTCTCATCATACCGTTGTAATAACTAGTGCTGTGCAATGTAGCCAGATCGGTCACAGATACAATGGATATTTTGCAAACGTGATAAGATGATTATATCAAGGCACAAAATACTCCTAAACATGTTGTTAGGTAGGTGCCAGTCTGTACACTGCTACTCTTCTGTAGTATACAGTGCCTTCAAGAAAATATACTCCAGTGGTTGATAACCTCATGAAAGCTGCATACAGCATGAATCATCCACCAATGAAAGTCCCATAAGAAGAAGTCTGGTTGACATACTGTGTGACTTGTCAAAACAATGTTTTATCAAAGGATTTCCTTGTACAGGTTTGTAAACCAGTTGATGACACTGGCCCCTAAATTTTTTTTTTTGTTTTGTTTTAGGAGCCAGTAGATGATTATTTTCATTTCTTTTGTACAGTACTCATAATAACTTATATAACGCTGATGCAGAGAATCTGTTTTATGAAAAAGCTGAAATATGATCGGGTTTCCCTTGGCTGTGTTTCATTTATCCATGTTCGTGTTAATTTTTTGCAGGATCTCGCCCAGCTTATCGTTGAGAGGTTAACCTTACTGACATTCCTGCTACCAAGGTGTGGATATAAGTCTCCTGTCACTGACTGCAATCTTTCAAATATGCTCGATATCTTTTGCTCATATTTTCAAAGAGCCACCAGTTCCCAAAGTGAGGGGTATAGCTGGGTAAGTTTTAGCACAAAATCGAATCCAGATCAAAGGAGGGGTAACCCTTTTTTTCTAAGAAAATGATCGTGGTTCGTCTTGCTTATCTGATGTGAAAAATTTTTCTGAATGAAAAACTACAAACAGTAGATGTACTAGTATGATTAAATATCTGTGTGTACAATTAGGAATTTCACAAATTTCAGTGTATTCCATTGACACTAAGTAGTATGAAAGAAAATAAAACCTAAAGGGAGGGAATGGGTAAAGGGGAGGTGGGGTAAGTCGTTGAATGTACCCTAGAAGAATGTATCTGTCAGTACTTACTTTAACCCCTCCTCACCCTTCACCCATTCCCCCTCCCTTTTAGGTTTTATTTTCTTTAATAATATTTAGTGTAAAATGATATACACTGAAATTTGTGAAAATTATTATTGTACTTTCAGATATTTACATTCAATGAATTACTTTGAATGTACAAACAGTACATTCAAAGTAGTTAATTGAATGTACCCTAGAATATATCTATCAGTACTTACTTTTTGCCAGTAAAGATTAAGGGTGGAGTCAGATATATTCCTGTTGTCATAAAGTTTCTTCAGTCATATTTAATCTGTGTAATGTGTTTTTTTTTTGACAGTCAGATACTCAGGATCAAGTTTTCCTTCAGTGGGAGAGTGGTCTATCAGCTACTATGCATATCCTTGTTGTCCATGCTATGGTCATACTTCTCACTTACGGACCTCCAGAAGGTATCTTTATCCTGACAAATTATGTATATATCTAGAATAAACTTATATATACTGCATTAATGTAGCTATTGCATAAGTTCCCAGAGTTCACAGGTTTACAATATTAATATTGTCCATATATTCTAGGGAGGTGTACATGTTGGGCTGGATAGCTACAATCCCTTTCACTTCATTCACATTTCATGTTAATATACCTTGCAAAACTAGCTCCCTGTCCCATGGAAATTACAACCCCTCCCCCTTTGATTTCATACCTGCTTTGTTTTAATACCAAGGTGGTTTTAGCCATCCTCGCCTTCAATCTCCTATCCACTTATCTTTATATTGACATTTTAACATTAGTAACAGTTTGGGACAGTCCTGTATATTGAAACTGTCTTATTTTGTGAGTATGTGTGACAAACATGATTGCAAAGATGAACATGTTAACATGTGAGACTCATGATAGATGTTTTGTGCCCACTGTAATCAAATCTGTTTTTTTTTCTCCTTTATGCAGATTCCAGGAACTTTGATGTTCTGCTTAGTTCCTGGTTCCCAGATGCAGGTCCGACACCATCAGCTTACCTGGTAGACACTTCAGAAGAGGCCCTTCTGTTTCCAGATTGGTTAAAACTCAGAATGATTCGTTCATCAGTTCCAAAGCTCGTTGATGCTGGTAATGTGTTTTGTCTTACATGTATTGGGACAGTGCAAGACCTCATGGTTTATCCTGTCTAATGTTGACAGTGCAAGACATTGCTGATAGTGCAAGAGAGCATCCAGGTTTATCTTATATAATGGTGACAGTGCAAGAACTCATCTAGGGGTGTACCTTTTATGATATGACAGTGCAACACTTCATCTAGGATAGTCTCATTTATATTGCTGATAGTGCAAGACCTCATCCAGGGGTTTATCTTATATAATGTCGACAGTGCAGGACCTCATCTAGGGATGTATCTTTTATATTGCTGATGGTGCAAAAGCTCATCCAGGGGTTTATCTTATATAATGTTGACACTTCAAGACCTAATTGAAGGGTATATCTTCAAAATATTGGAAGTACTACCAAGATTGTTCTTTCAAGATGTGAAAGGGAGGAATGGGTGGGGTGGGGGTGGGCGTTTGAAGGTATTGTTAAGGCATCTTTCTTGGTGGTGGAGGGTTAAAGTAAAGCATTATTAGGATGGTGGATAGACTGAATAGTCATCAGTTATTTGGTACATAACAGTCAATTCATATCTACCCATAGATATCAGCAACAGGATAGTAAGTTGTTGACTATGGTCACACTTCCAGATGATAGAATTAAAAGGGTAGAATTGCCTTGGGTGTGAATCAGGCCACTTTGTAAACAAAATACAGGTACATTTCAGAGGAAGTGTCAGTTCAAAGTAAATCATTTTGTTATGTTCTCTTGCAGCCCTTCAGGACTTAGAACCTGCCCAGCTAGTCTTGTTTGTCCAGTCATTTGGTATTCCTGTCCAAAGTGTTAGGTAAGGCCTTCCCTAAATTATGATGAATTTAACATTTCTTCAATAAACAAGAGAAAATGGTGAAGTAATTTATGTGTATGTTTGACATGGAGGGGTTTGTGTGTTTTCAGTGCCTTCTGTATTTAGTTTGAAGTTTTTTACGTGACTTTTCCTGCACTAAGACATTGCGGTGATTAACAAGACTTGACTATAGCAGTATTTTCAGCTATGCTACTAGAAAAGAGTGTACATTGGAGAGTTTCAGAATACTTGTATTGCTGTTGTTACTAATCTTATATTATAGGCAGGACCACAACACCACATTAATGTAAATACTTCCTTTTTGTTTTTTTCAGCAAACTGTTGGCTCATCTTGATGCTGCAGTAGACCAGATGCCATCTGCTCTAGAGCAAGCAGTTGCATCTAAGGCCTACATGGCAAGATTAGTGGAAGTCCAACAGATGAGGGGGGCTACCGGTGGCAGTCGGTTCAAGAAACTACTCCTTCCAGATCAACCACCAACTGAACTTGATAAGGCTGATGGAGGTATCCATGTTGCTACTGATACATGGGGGTGATAGGTTAAGGTTTAATAAAACCCTGTGTTTCATTGAATCATGAATTAATCCTTAAAATGTGTCTTATGTGGAAATCTTTAATAATGTATTACACAAATAAATATTGCTGAATAAGTTGGTAAGCCAAAGCTTATGAGATGTGACTGCAGCCTTAGTTCAGAAGCTTAGCACTGGGAGCTTCTTCATGTATTGCATAGAGTGTCTGCATTCTCAGTAAGTTGTATCTGGCATTTTGTGTGTCTATGCTGGTTTGCTGGTTCAGAAGCATGAAGTGGCTTATTTGTATGCCTAATTTTAACAAATATTAATATCAGTTTGAGGCTTTCTTTGTCAAGACAGGCAGTATAAAAGGATGTTACTGTACAACAATGATGTCAACAGTAAAAAGGGAAATACAACTGTTTGGGAATGTAAGTTTGCTAATTTTGCTGTGTTGTTTCATCCTCTAGTGCTATGTTATAAATTTCTGTTTTGATTAACTCAGAAACGTCATCCAAACCTGTAGCCGTGGACACAGAAATGAAGGAAGTAGAAAGTTCTGTTAAAAAAGATGCAGAATGGACAAGAGAAGTATGCCACACACACTTACGAAAGGTGAGTTTGTGTAATGGGGAGGGGGAGAGGGTACAGGCATCAATGGGGGCATGTACTGTGCAAACATGGGAGTGGATACATCACTCACCTAAATGAGTTGGCTTCAGGACAGAACTCCCATTTCAAGAGCATAAAAAACTGTGAAAAACTGGTCATCAAAGGAGCATGAAATTATGTTTGGATAAAGTAAAATAAGGTTATAATGAACATCTAGAAAGGTTGGTGGGATGCCTAGGAGTACCAGTATGTACTTACTATGGGTTCTAAAAAATGTAACAGTTGTGTATGTTGTGACATGTAGGAATTATGTATGTTTTGACATCTGTTTATATTGCTTTAGTATTTATTGGATCATAAATAAATGACTGGTCTTTTTCTTTCATAACTCCTTCATGTTCTGTCTTTACAGGTGTTTGTGGAGAGTAACATTACGCAATCAGAGAGGCTGAAAATGAGCAGAATGATTCAAAAAGTAGGTATTGGCATGTGGTGTCGTGTGTAGGGAAGGATGGTTGGGTGAAGAGGTGAAAGCATTGAAAACTTTGTTTCAGTATCATTATTACCTTTAAGGGTATCTTCAGTGGGTTCACCAAGAATACACAATTGTCATGGGTTCATGTTACTGATAATATAAAATCTCAGAACTAATGCATATGACACAAAAAATGCTGATTTTCAAATTTCTATGACCAAACAGAAAATTTGAAAAGTGTAACACATTTTTACTGTTCATGCAATATCAGAGACAAATGCCAGTATCTGTCAAAGCTATTAAATTAACCAGTGATCTGATCAACAGTACCCCACAATGTCCTCAGAATTTCTGTGTTTGAATGATTCTTTCAACTTTTGTTATCTGTTTACAGTCTATTGTAATGGATCAAAGCAAGAGACTTCAATCATCCTCCAAGGAGGGGTCTGGGGGCATTTTCATGTGGGTGGTGAAGACCCTCTATGACTTCGTAATGAATGATGATGACAGAGCCAGCATGATTTCAGTCATCAACAAGAACACCAGCCTGGTATCTGGTCTCCTCAGGGTCATCTTCAACCAAGGGGTACAAAGAATTTAATATGTATAGAATTTTATACCAGTAGAATTTAATACTTAAAGATATAGAAAGACAAAGCATCTTAGTTGACTTATGTAGCATTGTGAGAAGCATTTACATGTGTACTAGGAGAGCAAGGGAGAATTGATGCTTAGCTTTGAAACATGAGACTAGTTTGTTTGGGTATGCAGACATGTGATATCTTTATTTTGTGACCCCCCCCCCCTCCCCCTCCAAAAAAAAAAAAAAAATGTGGTTTGATTGGGTGAGTCATCACAAGGCAGTAGAATAAGGGGAATTAATAGTGTTCATGCTACTTTCTAATGATGGTGTGGTATATTATAAAAGCTGGTGAAATATGTCACATCTTGCATAACTGGAGGAAAGCATATGACTTGACTATTTTAATTGTTTGAAAAGGTATTTTAAAGTTGAAGCACTTGTGAAGGCTTCAACAGAAGTACAAAATTTACAAATCAGGAGTCAATGTTCTGTTGTGACTTTTATAACAGGTTGGTATGTTTTGCATATAAGTACCAGCTGCCTTATTCATTATCTGGCCTATTAAAGAGAGATACTCATCATCCCAGACAGTTCTTATTCTCCCAACTAGTTTACTTTTAGCCCCACCCACAACTGTCTTAAGCTTCTCCATGTGTAGACACAAACCTAGTTTATTGCTTAAGGTGATATCTTGGTGAGCGCAGTAAGCCCTAATGTGTAATCAGAACACACTCTGTGCATTGCTGTGTAATATGAGCTACTCTGCATGTTTTGATTTTATAAATCTGATGTCAATCAAAGAGCAATCACCAATTGAGACTTTTGCTAACCCACAAGTGAAAGTCATGCTTGGGGTGATGAATATCTGTCTTTAAGTGACAGTTTATTTCTTCATTTGTATTTAGTGATGTACCAAAAATTTGTGCATCATATATTGTCCTTAGAATTCATCCTTTCAGCTGTAGTTATTCATCAGATGCTTGTAATGAGGTATATTCTTGATGGCAATTATATGCAATCTTTGATAACAGATTGGATTATTGATTTCCATCCAGTTTAATATTTGATTGCTATCAAATACCTTATGTGATAGCATTACATTCTTAATTGGTATGAAAGGTAATTACAGATTACAGTGAGGTGCACTTTTTGATGGCTATAGAGTTCAGTATTGGACTGCTATCAAATATATTATTTGATTGCAATCAGATTATTCTTTGATTGCTGTCAAGTATGGTATTTGATTAGTTTTAGATGCATTGTGTAGATGCAATAAAACACACTCTTGTTATGATTGAGTTTTCTTTTCTCTTGCAGGTGAAAACCAGGTCAAGTAATGCTCCAATTCTGTACAAAGTAATCTGTGCTCTGCAAGACACACATTGCATCAGAGATGCCACCTTGAACAAACTACTAAAGCAGTATTCCAACAGGATGTACGAGCTAAACCCAGGTTGGTCTCTTCTGAAAATAAATTTTGTTAAATTGTTAGAAACAGTTTACGCAGAGGTTAATGAGTTGTAAAGTCTTTGTACCTCTGTCTTTTCTCTTTAATGTATTATACTTGATTGAAATATTTGAACTAATTTTTTTTTTGCTTTAGTCTGAAATTTTATGATTCAAGAGAATTGTGAACTGAGTACTTAAAACACTTGACTTAGTATGTTAAAAACCATATTAGTAATTAGCACATTATTATTCCACAAAGACTGTTTGAGGACAGTTGTATGTCATTCTTTCTAGAACTTGCAAAACTTAGGGAAATTTGAAACCCGATGTTTGGAATAAGATGTTGTAATAGCAGAGACATTCATACATTAGCTTGCATAGTAAGTTCTTTTTGATGTGGTTATCCTTCTGCATCTGGTTTTAATTTGTCTTCTCTTCCACCCATAGAAATTAGAAATGGTAGTTCAAGAGAAATGGAGGCAGAAGATATACCCATGTAAGTATTGTAATTTAACATATTGATATATGCTGACTTTATTCTTAAGACTGAATAATTTTTTCTGCATTATGTACGAAGGAAATGTTGTGAAAGAAAGGACCATTGTGCATTCTTGAAATTCATAGTTTGTTTTTATTAATGTCAAGTATTTCTGCTTGTAAGGAAGCTTTGAGAGGTACAACTGCTGGTGGTAGATTATGCAATAGCATTGTCTTTATGTTATACAATAAGTGGTTAGTGGTGGTGGTGGTATTCAAATAAATCAGAAATTTTAGGACTGTAAATTTTTTTTGTGTGTGGATGTTAAAATGCTGCAGGGATTAGTAATTTGAAATCTTAACCTCATACCCACCCATTTACTCTCACCCTCATGCCCACCCACTCACCCCTCCCCCAGTAGGGCAGAAATGTCAAATTGCTACAGACTTGATAAATTATTAATTTAGTATATCATTCTGGGCTTTAATGATATTCCTTCGTGCCAGTGCACTTTTAAAGGCAATAGGCAGTCGCCCCAAAATTTTCTTTGAAAAATCAGCAAACTCTTGCAAATCTCCTTAAATTGCATTACAAGCACCTCTGAAGATGTTTTGAACATAACTATTACAAACAATAGGTAAAGGAAGGTGAAATTCTCCTTGAATTCCACAATTCATTAACAAAAATACTGTCACATGATCAAAATAGACCATTCATGAACTAGAGTAACAGGATACACTCACTCTGTATGGGGTGACTGCCTACTGCCTTTAAGTAGTCTTAAATCTTTATATGCCATTATGACAAAAGGTGACAGTATTGAATGTTTCCTTTTCATCCCATAAATGTTGACAGTGCAACATTTACGTCATTTTCTCTTTCTAGTAATACGTTTTAATGTATGTCTTACAGCAGGAGTACCCAACCAGTCGATCGCGGTCTACTGGTAGACCACAGACTGATTCCAAGTTGACTGCGATGAGTGTAGGAAAAATGAAAAAAGTAAAGTTTTTCTTTGTGTAACTGTATGACAGTGTATGTTTTGTAGATCTCAGGAGGGTGGCTATGTGAAAAAGTAGACCTTGGGTCAAAAAAGGTTGGGCACCCCTGTCTTACAGTGTTACACATGGTAATGGTCAATTAAATTACCCAGTCTGGCCATCCCATAAATTTTTGCAAGAAATAGAATTAGGCTTGAATCTAACATGTATTATTTCTAATAATACAAGTAAAGTTATAGTATATCCAGGTGACACTCTGATCTCATTCCATCTATCTACAGATTAGATCAACAGGATCTTCATCATCTTCTCCTGGTACACCCAGAATCTCTCTTCCTCCAAGAAACTAAGACATCAGAGGAGAGTATTTATCCTCTGACCCTCCTGACTCACCAGACAGACTGGAGGGTCCTTCAGAACTGTATCCATCAACTACTGGGAAAAGATATCCACAGGTAGTCTCTAACATTTCAAATAAAATGCACACCCTTGGCATTCTAGTAGAGGGGTTCAGCATTCCCATTCAAATGTACACTTGCAGCCCCATAGTTGTTTTATGCACACTTTCAACCCGTGTAGTTTTATGCACACTCTCATCCTGTAGTAGGGTGGTGGACACTCTCAAGACCTTAAATGCTTTTTATTGGTATTATCTGGTAAAGCTTTCCTTAAAAAAAGCTTTTTTCTTGCTCAGTTTATTTATGCTTTCATATCATCACAATTGGATAGCTGCAGAAGTCATCACTGTGGTTTTCCAGATACTCAAATTTCAAAGTTACATGCATTCAAAATGCAACTGCTAGAATTCTGACTGGCACAAAACGTCGTGAACACATTACTCCTGTTCTCAAGGCCCTCCACTGGCTACCAGTTAAACAATGCATTCTTATAAGCTGGACATTACTACTTTCAAATTTATCAAAAGTCAAGCTACCCTTTACCTGTGTTTACCTGTGGGGTATGATTCACTGCTAGCCAGCTCGAAATCTAAGGTCTAAGGTCAGCCAGCTCGAAATCTAAGGTCACAGTCTCATCGGCTCCTTACGACTCCACAGTCAAGCACTGAACTGGGTGACTGCCCTTTCTTGGCGGCAGCACCCAGATTATGGAACACTTTGCCACATCGTATTAGAAAAACTGATTCTTTGGACATTTTTAAATGTAGGGTTAAGGCATACTTCTTTCAGCTGGTTTTTGATTAACTTTTCTTGTTTTGATTATATATGCATTTGTTTTTGTTTCTTGTTTATGCTGTGTGTGTGATGAGCTTTAGAGTTTTTTATTTTAGCGCATTATAAATGTTGATTATTATTGGTTTTGATGAAAGAGAAACCTATGCGGTCATGATGGCGTATGTGTGTATGTATGTGTGTTAGTATGTGAGTGTGTATGTGTGTGTGTGTTTGTGACGCTTAGCTTGTGTGCACGATATCTCAAGAAGAGAAACTCAGACAGTTTTCAAACTTGGTACATAGATGCCCCATATTAAGAGGAAGAACCCTATTGTTTTTGGTGGGGGTCAAAGGTCATCTGGGGTCACCGGGATCAAAACCTGAAAACCTTGTGTGCACGATATCTTAAGGTAGGAAGCTTGGATGAATTTTATACTTAGTGTGTAGATGTGTTATGGTAAGAGGAAGAACCCTATCATTTTTGGTGGGGGTCAAAGGTCATCTGGGGTCACCGGGGGTCAAAACCTGAAAACCTTGTGTGCACAATATCTCAAGGTAGGAAGCTTGGATGAATTTCATACTTAATGTTTAGATGTGTTACGGTAAGAGGAAGAACCCTATTGTTTTTGGTGGAGGTCAAAGGTCATCTGGGGTCACTGGGGGGTCAAACCCTGAAAACCTTGTTAACATGATATCTCAAGTTAGGAAGCTTGGATGAATTTCATACTTAGTTTGTAGATGTGTTATGGTACGAGGAAGAACCCTATTATTTTTGGTGGAGGTGAAAGGTCATCTGGGGTCACTGGGGTCAAACCCTGAAAACCTTGTTAACATGATATCTCAAGATAGGAAGCTTGGATAGATTTCATACGTGGTATGTGGATGCGTTTTGGTAAGAAGATAGACCCTATCACTTTTTGGTGGAGGTCAGAGGTCATCTGAGCTCACTGGGGTCAAACACTGAAAACCTTGTTAACACGATATCGCCAGGTAGGAAGCTTGGATAGATTTCATACTCAGTATGTGGATGCGTTGTAGTGAAAATATGAATGCTTTCGTTTTTGGTGGAGGTCAAAGGTCATCTGGGGTCACAGGGGTCAAAAAGCAAAATTTTAAGAATTCCCAAGATCGTCTCATGGGTTCACCAGAAGTCAAAATGCAGATTTTCCCAAGAATTCCCAAGATCAAATATGAACCTAAAATTATTTTTCCAACATGTTAAGATAGCACTTGACAAGTGACTGAAAGATATGGGACATCATGGCATTATTTGGAATAGAACATGTATCATGGAAACCTCAATGCATTTTTGCATTCTGGTTATTATTGATTCCTTGCCGAAGGCAGGCAAGGAATCTATGCGATGGTGATGTCGTGTGTGTGAGTGTGTGTGCGTATGTGACGGCTTAGTTTGTTTACACGATATCTCAAGAAGGGAAAGTTGGACAGTTCTCAAACTTGGTACATAGATGGCCCATATTGAGAGGAAGAACCCTATTGTTTTTGGTGGAGGTCAAAGGTCATCTGGGGTCACTGGGGGTCAAAATCTGAAAACCTTGTTTACACAATATCTCAAGTTAGAAAGCTTGGATAGATTTCATGCATGGTATGTAGATGCGTTGTGGTGAGAGGAAGAACCCTATCATTTTTGGTGGAGGTCAAAGGTCATCTGGGGTCACCGGGGGTCAAAATCTGAAAACCTTGTTTACACGATATCTCAAGTTAGAAAGCTTGGATAGATTTCATGCTTGGTATGTAGATGCATTGTGGTGAGAGGAAGAACCCTATTGTTTTTGGTGGAGGTCAATGGTCATCTGGGGTCACTGGGGGTCAAAATCTGAAAACCTTGTTTACACAATATCTCAAGTTAGAAAGCTTGGATAGATTTCATGCTTAGTATGTAGATGCATTGTGGTGAGAGGAAGAACCTATTGTTTTTGGTGGAGGTTAAAGGTCATCTGGGATCACCGGGGGTCAAAATCTGAAAACCTTGTTTACACGATATCTCAAGTTAGAAAGCTTGGATAGATGTCATGCTTGGTATGTAGATGCGTTGTGGTGAGAGGAAGAATCTGTTGTTTTTGGTGGAGGTCAAAGGTCATCTGGGGTCACCGGGGGTCAAAATCTGAAAACCTTGTTTACACGATATCTCAAGTTAGAAAGCTTGGATAGATTTCATGCTTGATATGTAGATGCATTGTGGTGAGAGGAAGAACCCTATTGTTTTTGGTGGAGGTCAAAGGTCATCTGGGGTCACCGGGGGTCAAAATCTGAAAACCTTGTTTACACGATATCTCAAGTTAGAAAGCTTGGATAGATTTCATGCTTGGTATGTAGATGTGTTGTGGTGAGAGGAAGAACCCTATTGTTTTTGGTGGAGGTCAAAGGTCATCTGGGGTCACCGGGGTCAAAGTCTGAAAACCTTGTTTACATGATATTTCAAGGTAGGAAGCTTGGATAGATTTCATACCAAGTATGTGGATGTGGTATGGTGAGAGGAAGATTTCTGTTATTTTTGGTGGAGGTCAAAGGTCATCTGGGATCACCAGGGGTCAAACTCTGAAAACCTTTTTTATACCATATCGCAAGGTAGGAAGCTTGGATTGATTTCATATTAAGTATGTGGATGCGTTATGGTGCGAGGAAGAAGCGTATAGTTTTTGGTGGAGGTCAAAGGTCATTTGGGGTCACCAGGGGTCAAAGTGTGAAAACCTTGTTTACACAGTATCTCAAGGTAGGAAGCTTGGATAGATTTCATACTAAGTATGTGGATGTGTTATGGTGCGAGAAAAAACCCTATTGTTTTTTTGTGGAGGTCACAAGCCATTTGAGGTCACCAGAGGTCAAAAACTGAAACTTTGTAAACATGTCATTACAAGGGAGGAAGCACAGATAAATCCCTTCTCATACGTTTTATTTATTTTTTTTTTTTTTTTTTTTTGTGGTTATTCAAGTTTCGGTTTAAAGGTCATGTGACATGAGCTGATGTGAGCAGGGGTCAAATTGTGACCACATCATAAAAAATGATGTAGAAGAGAAGTATAAATTTGATGGATGAACCTCAGTGTAACAAAGCACCCCCTTTCGGCAAGGAATCACTAAGCCTTTTGGCTTTCTGGTTGTTATAGTTGCTGTTGTTGTTGTTTTTGTCATTGTTCAGGGTTTCCCCTGTGTTTTAGAGAGTTTGAGGTGGTATTAGTCTATGTGGGTAATATGGTGCCAGCTTGGGTACCAACAGTGAGGGAGAACTATCTACTATCTATAGGTAGTGCAGTACAGGTAGCAATTAAAGCAAATTTCTGTGAGGTGGTGGCCAAAAACTGTGAGGTGGCCGCCTCACAGAAAGAATGCCAGGGGAAACCCTGTTGTTGTTGTTTTTGTCATTGTTGTTAAGAGAGAATGCTCTATTTCATTTTACTAGTGTTTTTGAAAATTAAAGCAAAATATTTGAGAATATTTGTACCTAACACTTGCAGTATGTGATATCCCTGTTGAACATTCTGCTGATAGAATCAACAGGTCTGTTCCAACTGAAAAGGAGGAATGAGAGCTGAGAGAGTAGAGCACCCCTATTGTGAGATATTTTGAAATATAACAGTTAGCTTTTTGTCCTCTTGTGTTCACTAATATGACATTCTCTGAAGTAATTCCCCTGTGAAAATTTTTATTCCTTTGAATTTTTTTTTACTTCTAGATTAGTGGAAACTAAGGGTTGGTCCATTTGAAAACCTTCAGTGTGGTTGGCTCATAACATCAGTATACTTCTTTTCATAGGTATAGTGCTTCTACAGTGCTAGATTTCCTCTGGGCTTGCTTACACAATCCTAAAACCTGGCAAGGAAGGGACACTAGAGCATCTAAGGTTAGCGTCATTCCTTGTAATTTACAAAGTTAAATTTAGAAGCTGTTGTTACAAGTATACAGGTATATCGAATAAAACTTTTACAGTGTGTGTTGTTAATGAAAATACTGAAATTTTGAGAAGAGAGATTCCAAGGAGGAGGGATTTTTCAAGTCTTGTTCTATATACTAAAAAGAAGTGTTTGTCTCTGTTTACATTTTATCCATTATGTTAAGCATACTACATTATTTCAGAAGAATTTCAAGGTTTCTTTACTATCCGCACAGAATGGAGATTGTAGTGAGTCATTTATGAGGGCATGATTTTAATAGAGATTTGCATCTCACTATTGTCGTACGGGTACCACTAGTAGTAGATGGATATCAGTGCTATCTGATATTTTAATTCTTATTATCAGCAGCTACTGATTGTATACTCTTATTTGAGGAATAAAAGTACTTTTATACAAAACCGTAGGGTTATTGTGAACAATAACATTGTCATTTTATTTTCATGAAGTAAAAGATAAGGAGTCAAAAATAAAAGAAATAATGTAACCTTTTCATGAAATATAGGTGTAGTAATATCGTTTGGATGGTATTGGCATTTTAACAAAATTTTTATACCACCACCGATATAGGACAAATGTGTGGACTATCTGCTGACACTGATAACTGCTCCAACACTGCAACTCATTGCAAGCCATTGTTTATGAATAAGTAACTTCATTTTCACAGAGACATGGAGAAGAAGATATTTTAGAATTATCACCCCAGCAATCATGTCAGATTGCTGCTTACATGGTGATGGAGGCATCAGGGATGCCCTCATCATCCCAGGATGAAAACAGTATCCTCTCAAAGATGCAGCAGCGCTTAGGTCTGCTCATCAGATGTTGTAGTGATAACCAGGATGCTCTGAAGACTGTGGTGGAATTCCTTAATGAAAGAATGAATCTGGATAGGTAGGTTATAACAGCCCCATAGACCCTTTTCCAAATAGCAATTACAAAGGATTGTGGGATAGAGTTTTGGTGCACATAGTTACACAGGATTGTGGGATAGAATTTTGCCACAGTAAAATGCCATTGACAAAAGCAATGTGCACCAAAACTCTATCTCACAATCCTTTGTAATTGCTATTTGGAAAAGGGTCTATGGTAAAATTGTCCATTTACTTTTTTTATTTCAGTATCTCCCTTTCAGTATCTCCCTTTAAAGTATGCATAATGTAGTAAGTTGAAATGTTATTGTTAGTCTTAGTGGTGCCTGTTTGAGGCTCAGTCTGCATGTACAGCCCACATTTTATTTTGTTTACATATTAAAATCCCACCTTACTGTTAGCTCTTCTCAAAAGAAAAAACATTGGATAAGAAATTGTAGATTTTTTGGCAGGAAACAGAGGGTTCCTTACTGTCTGATTATTGTGTACATAGTACCCACATGCTGTGATATTATTTTCATATAAAACAAACAAATGATAAACAGTGTCTCTGAGCATGCATTTCTTCATTAGTAAGATACATGAAAAGAAAATATTTGAGTTTGGAAGAAAGTTTCGATCATAAAGCATAAATGGTCTCAGAATCCTTGAGTCCCAAATGCATTTTGTTAGGTCAGAGTTCAAATCAAATTGAAAATAATATTTTCAGCAGTTGTTTGCATAGTATGGCATAACTAATGAATGCTGTAAAGCCTGAATCATCCTATCTTTTTCAGTTTTCAGTGTATTTATCATGATAGTTTTTCTTTCACAGCCCTGAATCTAAATGGTATCGGATGTTGTTGACAGAGTTTTACCTACAGATCCCAGAAATCATTCATCATCTGCCAAATATCCCATCACAGATTCTTTCTTCAGAGCATTCTAGTCTTCCATCAGGGATTGACTCTTTCACTCATAGGTAAAATAACAGAGATGCAAAGTATTGTAGGAATTTTAATAAAAACATTTTTCTTTTCATATGCATAGTTCTTCAGTTATATTTTCCCAGCAGGCCCTTTAGAATCAAAATTTGATAGTGGGTGGAGATCAAATAGCTGGATTGTTTGTGTCCTCCTGGGATTGTTTGTGTCCTCCTGTATAAGGTGTGTTTGTATTTTTGGAACCAGCATGTAAATTTATGACAGTAAAATGTTTTTTCATAAGTTTTTGTAAGATGATGCTTAAGTTCCATTATCATCTCATGCAACTTTTCCCGCTTTCTGTTTTACAATGCTGTTATGTGCCTTATGTGCCCAGACTAGTTCTACTGTTGTGTAGTATTTACTTGTATGTAACATAGCCATTTGCAGGTAATGTCCTCACATGTGGCATCTTTAAACATTAAGAAAGTTGTGGAGTATATGTAGCACTATAATCCAGGGCTAGAAATAGGACATCATGAAGGCAGGGCCATTTTAACGTTTAGGGTACATTTATGCATCTCAAAGTGCACTAAGGCCAAGCAGATGATTTTGTGTTATCTGGTATAAGTATGGTTGTATTTTGTCAGGAAGGGCACAAAGGCCAAGGTGGCCTTGAAAAGTATGCCATTGTGTAAGGTACAAAGGCCATTGCTAAAAGTATGAATGCCATGGCCTGCATGGCCTTGGTTTATTGCCAGCTCTGGTGATCTGATCTGAAACCATTGTTTTATGAACTGGACAACTTGAGACATGTTTGATCAGTGTATCACTGTTGATACCAGGGTTTCCCCTGGCATTCTCTTTGTGAGGTGGCCACCTCACAGTTTTTGGCCACCACCTCACAGAAATTTGCTATAAGTGCCACCTGCACTGTACTACCTGTAGAAGTATTGATAGTTCTCCCTCACTGTTGGTACCCCCATGGACTTATACCACCTCACTCTCATGAAAAACCAGGAGAAACCCTGGATACACCTCAATGGAACATATGTGCAAACTCCTATCAAACCTGAAACCACCTTCAGTAAGAGTATCACCATTTACCATCAGCTGTTTGTGCTGTTATTACTTGTGTGTTCATTCCTATATGTTTCCTTGTTTCCTTGCAGACTACTGACTCTTCTAGCATCTGATGTCTCTAGTGTTGCAGGAAGACAACGCAAATTGGATGCTTTAGCTGCCCTCCGTACCCTGGCATCTTCTCATCCAACACTGCTCATGAGGTAAGCTGACATATTTTTCTGTGACTCTCACTTGCAAATGGGAGAAAATACTTGGGGGTGGGGAGGGAGACTCCTTCAATTGCTAAACTTTAAATTGTAATTGCTACCAAATTTCTTTTCATCTCTCCGACAATGGGAAAGCAGTTAGGGTACAAAAAAGAAAAAGAAAGTAACAGAGAAACATTAACCAAAACAAACAAAAGGAAATCTTGTCACAATATTAAAATGTAACTTTTGTAAAACATCTTTGAGGTTTGGTGGAATGTCCTGACCAGCAGAAGTTTTCTCTCTAGTTTGATTTTGTCAGAATTTTTAATGAGTAGTTTACATTTAGAATATATGGGACAAAGCAAAATGGATCAGTAATCATATTAATAACATTTGGAAACTATTGAAATGACATGATGTTAAACAATATAGATGGCCACTTGTATTGGCTGGTTTAAATTCCAGGATATATCTCTGCTGTTTAGTATTAATCTATGGCTGTGTTCGCATTATGTATTGTTTGTCTTTGATGCACAGGGCTGATAAAGTTTGGAGTATGAATGGGCCTTCACTATACCTTTGTGTAGTTTGTGTACATATCTGATAGCTTTCTTATGTTCTGTATACTTATTTTAGTGTTAAATAGAAAATGCTGTCAGAGAAAAATATTTATGTTTTGTTGACTACATCTTAGGTTATGAATAAGGTTTATTATGCCTGAGTGCTGGCAATTT
This sequence comes from Holothuria leucospilota, assembly GCA_029531755.1. Taxonomy (NCBI): domain Eukaryota; kingdom Metazoa; phylum Echinodermata; class Holothuroidea; order Aspidochirotida; family Holothuriidae; genus Holothuria; species Holothuria leucospilota. The sequence continues at coordinate 32,994,564 of CM055968.1, forward strand.
AATTAAAAGATTTCCACTATCTTAGTTAAATCCTCATAGGCCTACGATGCTATATTTTTCTGTTTTTTTTTTTACCTAATTTCATACAGGCAGCTTCCATTGTTAGCAGTACTGCTGAGTGGAAGAACTCACCTCAATTTAAAAGACTTCAAGTCCAAAGGTCACCTTCAGTTTTTCAATCACGTACTAACAATACTTCATCTGCTTCAGCCTCACCTCTACAAGGCGAATCCTCAAGACCTCACAGCCATCTTCAAGTCCTATTTTGATTTACTTCAAGTGAGAACCCAATTATCTCTTTCCTTACTCCATTTCTCTGTCATCAACTCTCTGTATGATACATAGTATCAAAGTCAGGGGGGTATGTACTGAGAACCAAAAATGGCAAGGCCAAGTGGCATTTTGCTGGCCAAAATTGGCCAGGGCACCAAGGCATAATAAGGGACAATCAAAGCCAAACTTGGAAATCAATGGAACTGAATGGAAATAACGATGGTCACTGAGGCAACTTTGTGCAAACACTGCACGGAGGCCATTGTGACCTTTTGTGACAATTTTTGATTCCTTGCGGAAGGCCGAAGGAATCTATGCGATGGTGATGTCGTGTGTGTGTGTATGTGTGGGTGCACTCACAGACACTTCCTTAGCGGGTACATGGGCAGCCGGCGAGACCTCTGCTCTCGCACGTCTTTCCTAGCTCACGCGCGGCTCGTAACTGGCGTAGCTGTCCGAAAATTCGGCCACTGCAATGAGAAGTCTCGCGCGGCTGCACGTGCCTGCCTTGGCAAGCAGCCCGCCCTCCAGACACGTACGTCTGCAGGGTTAGTTGGAGGTCAGCCAGGCTGATGGGGAAATCCTGTGAATTCCTTACCGGGTCCTGTCCTAGTACCCCGTAAGGCAATGAATGTGCATATGGGTGTATCTAAGCTGTGTAAGCCATGATATGGGCATGGGTGCACTCACAGACACCTCCTTAGCAGGTGCATGGGCAGCCGGCGAGACCTCCGCTCTCGCATGTCTTTCCTAGCTCACGCGCGGCTCGTAACTGGCATAGCTGCCCGAAAATTCGGCCACTGCAATAAGAAGTCTCGTGCAGCTGCATGTGCCTGCCTTGGCAAGCAGCCCGCCCTCCAGACACGTACGTCTGCAGGGTTAGTTGGAGGTCAGCCAGGCTGATGGGGAAATCCCGTGAATTCCTTACTGGGTCCTGTCCTAGTTCCCCGTAAGGCAATGAATGTGCTTATGGGTGTGTATGTGTGTGTGTGTATGTGACGCTTTGCTTGTAAACACGATATCTCAATAAGGGTAACTCTGAGGGATCTCATACTCAGCATGTAGATTGCCCATATTGAGTAGATGGTCCCTATTGTCTTTGGTGGAGGTCAAAGGTCATTTGGGGTCACAAGAGGTCAAAAGGTCAAAACCTTGTAAACATGGTATCTCAAGAAGGGTAACTCCGAGGGATGTCATACTTGGCAGGTAGGTTGCCCATGATGAGTAGATGATCCCTATTTTTTTGGTGGAGGTGAAAGGTCATTTGGGGTCACAAGGGGTCAAATAGTAAATATGCTGGAAATTGCTTGTAAACATGATATCTCCAGAAGGATAAATGTGAGGGATCTCAGACTTACCATGTGGATTGCCCATATTGAGTAGATGATCCCTATCGTTCTTGGTGGAGGTCAAAGGTCATTTGGGGTCACCAGAGGTCAGAAGGTCAAAACCTTGTAAACACTATATCTCAAGAAGGGTAACTCCAAGGGATGTCATACTTAACATGAGGATTGCCCATAGTGAGTAGATGATCCTTATAGTTTTTGGTGGAGGTCAGAGGTCATTTGGGGTCACCAGAGGTCAGAAGGTCAAAACCTTGTAAACACGATATTTCAAGAAGGGTAACTGTGAGGGATCTCATACTTAGCATGTGGATTGTCCATATTGAATAGATGATCCCTATTGTTTTTGGTGGAGGTCAAAGGTCATTTGGGGTCACCAGAGGTCAGAAGGTCAAAACCTTGTAAACACTATATCTCAAGAAGGGTAACTCCAAGGGATGTCATACTTAACATGAGGATTGCCCATAGTGAGTAGATGATCCTTATAGTTTTTGGTGGAGGTCAGAGGTCATTTGGGGTCACCAGAGGTCAGAAGGTCAAAACCTTGTAAACATGATATTTCAAGAAGGGTAACTGTGAGGGATCTCATACCTAGCATGTATTTTGCCTAATGAGTAGATGATCCCTATAATTTTTGGTGGAGGTCAAAGGTTATTTGGAGTCACCAGAGGTCAAAAGGTCAAAACCTTGTCAACACTATACCTCAAGAAGGGTAACTGTGAGGGATCTCATACTTATAATGTGGATTGCCTGTTTTGAATAGATGATCCCTAGTATTTTTGGTGGAGGTCAAAGGTCATTTGGGGTCACCAGAGGTCAAAAGGTCAAAATCCTTGCAAACATATCTCAAGAAAGGCAACTGTGAGGGATCACATACTTGCCTTGTGTATTGACCATATTGGGAAGATGATCAGTATTACTTTTCGTGCAGGTCAAAGGTCATTTGAGGTCACAAAAGGTCAAAACCTGGTAAACATCATATTTTAAGGAGGGTAACTATGAGGGATCTCATTCTTAGCCAGTGGATTGTTTATATTTAGCATGTAGGTCATTTTGGGTCACAAGATTTCAAAAGCTTTTGACCTTCTTAACACGATATCTCAAGTAGGATAACTATGAGGGATCACATGCTTGTCATGTGGGTGATTCATGTTTGTTACAATATATCCATAGGGCAAGGAATCACTAAGCCTTTTGGCTTTCTGGTTTAAAGAGAATGTAGGTAACCTGAAACAGGCCTGTGGCTTTGACATGTTGTTACCTTTGGTTATTTTGAGTCCTTCGGGTACATTTCTTTTTTTTTTTTTTATTCCTTGCAAAAACTTTTACATCCATGAAATTGAACTCTGAACATTTTTCACTTTCATTGAAATCGAAAGTAGTTCATTTGATGGTAGCTTTGTAGGTAAGTCATGGCTTATTGATATTATATAAACATTCCCATCAATTGATGGATGCTCTACAGGAGGGCTGATGGTGCTTCCTGGTTGATATGAATTGAGTTCACAATAATTGTAAAAAGGTGAAGCACAGATAGAAGATGCCTTATCATGTCTTCCTCATCAACATGGAAGTTTTAATGGCCATATAGTCTTGTAGAGGACTTGACTTTCATGTGTTGAAGGTGACTTGATTTATGGGGAATTTGTAATTTCATTAGTGACAATGACAGAAGTACTGAATGAGAACTGACTAATTTTGTAAGGTATCTGGAAACTGTCCTTTCTAATCATATTAAATGAACACTTAGATTATAATATTTAAGAGTGACTATTATCTCTAAATTTGTCACATCTTTGTTGTATCTTGCAGCACTATGGACTGACCAAATCTGTTTTAGATTTCATTGTTACAAAGTTCGTAGAGCTACTCTGTCAGTACTACCAGGCCAATAGTTCTGAAGCTAAAACTGTCCTGCACAGCTATATCAATGCCCTCAAGTAAGTTACCAGTCATTCTTCCAAAGGTTAACATTATGTGAATCTCCTTGTTCAAATTATTCTCCATGACATTGACTAGGTTGGGTTACATATAAAATGGTTACATTTAAGTTGTTCTGAGGTTTTTTTTTTGTGTTTGAATGCATTGTATTTCTTATTTCTTTGGTGTAGCCACCCCTTTCCTCGTATATTTTCTAGTGATATTTGGGGCCATTCATAAGTATGATTGAAATTTTCCTAGAATGTGCCGTTTTTGTGTGTATTATTCTATAAATAGTGCTGTGGCAGTTCTTCTATGCAGAGTTATGCAGTCCCCTATCATTGCAAGCACCAGTGGTACCATGCAATGATTATTGGTAATCTCAGACTACCGCACTCAGGGCATAGTGTTATTAAAGTTACATAAAATTGTTTATGAGGTTTTAGTAGGGTGACTCCTGTAAATAGAAAATTGTTTTATGAATAAATCGTGATCATAAGGGAGGTTGTAGAATGATGAAGAACGGTACATTGTTTCGGAGGCATCATCGTCATGGTTACTGTCCTCTGTATATCTTCATTTTTAGCACAATCTCCCAGTCCCGTTCTGATCTCCCAGCTCTCAAGTCTCTAATTGCCAGTCTGAGTTTAGCAGAGGAAACCAAAGACCCTGTGGACGAAGGGCCAAAGAGGAGTTCCACCCCAGGGAGCTTACCATTTGCTGAAGAGATACCAGGGGTAGGTGGCAGGGAGGAGACTGCCTCCCCAATCCCTGGAATCCTACAGTCTGACGTCAAACCAATGACGCAAGATGAAATTAACAAGTTTCAAGAGAGACTGCAAAAGGATAATGATCCTGAAGGTAATTATAGATTGGTGCATCCATTCTCATGTCAAATGTCAAATATGCTGATGATTTTTTGTGATTCTTTGCCCAAACTCTTACATCCATGAAATGAAAACATTCATGACTGATCACATTGGTAGGAAATGAAATTAAATAATGGTGTTTGAGGAAACATACATTGTTTTGTCAAAATTCACTCACGTTTATCCATGTGTTTCCATAATTATTGGTATAAGTAAATGTCATTATGACCAGTTTGAGCACAGAATTTGTTTGTGTTCATCAGTGAACAAAAAGCATGTTAGCTTTCTTTAGGACCAAGAAAAGACAAAGCTAAAATAAGGAAAGTTTTCTTTTTTCTTGTGATATGTGTGTAAGAAGGAACCATTTGACTTTTCTGCCAATGAATGCTTAAGAAGTAATCAATAAGGGGTAAATTTCACTTGTTTCAATTCAATATTAAATAGTTTTAAAAATTGGTAGTTTTCAGTCTATAATTGTGGTGCTTCAGACACCTAAGAAGGAATTCCACTTTTTCACATGGTATCTATCCATGCCTGTAATGTAGAGCTTGAAAAGGAATTCCAAAAGAATTTGATGATGAATTTGTTGTTGCCAACAATTTTAATGACCAACCTAAATATTTATGAAAAAGAAAACATTGAAAGACCTACATTCTTATCCACAGATATAACTGACACATTGAATGAGTTAGATAGCAGGTGTATAGGAAAAACAGAGTTTCTACTTCATTTTATGGTAAGTTTCGCAAGGGTCAACCTTTGTGATATTTATGTAAATGCATTTATGTTTTCTGAAAAATATGTTTAGGATGTGTTCCTTCCCTTTCAGTAGATGTTCTGGTGACTTTTGTGAGACCTATTGTCACATAGTGTGAAGATTAGGCAAAGAGAGAAAACATTTCAGGAAGGTTTCTAAAGCTTACCAATGTTTAGCATTTTGGAATTGACACTGAAAGTAGGGATGTCAACTACAACTGAGGTGGAGTTGTTGTGGTGGTTTGAGTGTACTGCCTTGAATACTAGAGGTCCTGGATGATGCCCGGTGGAACCACTTGGAAATTTTCTGGGGACTGAAATTTACTTGTTCAGCATAGCTGTTAGCAGTGATGCTGAGGGGGTTTAAATTGGTGAATTGAAATTGGGTATCTGGTTATCTGTCTCAGAAAGTTGTCCGATTGAGGAAGTTGTCCGCGTAGCTCCGTTCAGCTTTCCAGCAGTGGTGCAGACCAAGGATCATTCATTCTCTCCTTCCAGCCTTTGGGAAAGTACCTAACGACTGGGGATACACTCAGGTCTGTCAGATGGGAACATTGAAAGGTGGTCCCAGGAGCAGGATCGGGAGCGATAAGTATACCCCTGCCTAGTTACCCGCTGAGCACTAGTCAAAAGGAGCCGTTGAATCTCGCTGGTGTTCATCCACGATCAATCTTGTATAGGGTCCTCATACGCCAAGTGGTATCCTGACCCTCAAACGTTAAACTTACAAGGGTTAGATGGAAGATTATGGTTGAAGTTACCTCAGCTTAAGAAAGTCTGTTGATTATCATGTTTTGTCTTCAAGTGGTATCTACCAAGTAGACGTGGAGCCTAGTCTCCTCCATGTATGAATTGTCCAAGATAGCTAAAAAAATTGAAAAGAAATTACATCCGCTGTGGAGACAGTCTGCTTAAAGTGTTTGAATGTAATCCAAGAAAAAGTTTTTAAAGTAATTTAATATTTATGCAAGGGTCAGTTCATTCAGTCTGGTAGAAATATTATGAAAATTATGGAAAACCCTGTAGGTGGCATACATAGCATTAATACAATCTTCTAATATTGTGATGGACATGAAATTGGCCTGTGGGTTCTTTCTTCAAAGTTACTTTGCTCCATCTTTGTAAAACATGATTTGTCTTACAATTGCCTTTTCAAACCGAAGAACAAGATCATAAATGAAATCTGTTGAACTCCACACTGAAATTAAATGAATTAATGTACACTTTAAATTAAATGATGTTATAGCTCATTTGAGAATTTTTCAATTGTCAGCTGACATGTATTGGTGAGATAAGTGTGTAGTAATGACAAGTACTAGTAGAATTATCAAGTGATAGTCTTTGACACTCATATAGGAGTCCAGTCATGTTTCTGTTCATTACAAAATACCTTGTTTATTTCTCTTAAACTCTGTCTCAAGACTGAGTTGTCTAGTCTCATGTTAGCACCAGAGGAGGAGTGTCGAGTGAGAGCTTTTGCCCTGGCAATCAGACTATGTAAACACCAACCAAGGTGAGGAATGCCCCAACCCCCACTCTTTGCATTCTTCTTCCTATTTCAATCAACCCATATGTGAGATAATCTCTGTGTATTTTGTTTCCTTTTTTTTTCTTTTTAATATTTGTGTTATACATATTCATGTTTGTACTGAGATATTTTTATTTAGAGAGGATAAGAGGTAGGTAGAAGAGGGCTGTTAGAGGTAATCTTCAGAGCATTCATAGCAATGATCCTGTTGTTGATAGAAATACTTTATTTTGCAAGTTTGCATTCAAAGTGAAAGTGTACCTTAAGGCTTATATTGCATGCTCCCCATGTCATAACCTTTTGGCTCACAGTGAATCTCATATTCTGATATTCAATATATCTGCTCTGGCTATACTTAATAACCCTGGAAACTAATGAGACTTCCCATAGCCATGATCATCAGTGCAGTTTTAGAATCATTGAAATGTCTGACTGACACACTCACATGTTTTAAAACATTCGAGCACTTGTCAACAGCCATGTATTACTAAATATTAGGTATGAAAAGCCCTCAGTATCTTATTCGTGTGAGTTAAAATAAAGCTACCCATATTTATTCTTTCACTATTCAAACAGTTTGGCTACAAATTTTGCTGAATGTATTTTTTATATTCACATTTAGCTCATGTAATTAAACCAGTTACGTCTTTACTTAGAATGGAGTTGTTAAGTTGCTGATTTCTTCATTTAACCTCTTTTTATCTGTTTAGTGCTTCAAGTTGCTTTTTGTCATCATTTCTGGAAGTTCTTGATAGCTCTGATGGGACTATTGTCGAGAGCGCCCTCACTCATCTTCCAGAGTTTTGTTTGCTCTGCCAAGGTAAGGTATAAGATTGTTAATTGTAGACCAGTGGAAATGTTTTATTTCCAGGGTCTTGATTTTTTGTTTGACAGTGATCTGCCCTTGGAATTTCCTCAAGGCTTTTTGAGCAAGCTATTTTACTGTGGTATTGAAAGGTTGCATGGAGGATTGGTGCCCTTCAACCCATTCAGGTTTTTTGGACAGGGGCTAGATAACTGGAATGTCTGGTAGTAGTCTCATTCTCTTGGTTTCATTACCTTTTAAATACTAAGGAAGATGTTTCACCCAAGGCCAACTCATAAAAAAAGGTTTCTTATTGTGCCAGAAGATTTACATGAATGGTGGGTATTGCATTGACTGTACATCTCTTGTTGATATTTCCCCTTTCAGGCAGTATCAAGAGCGGCAATTTGTTCTCAATATTGGGGGGACATGACCAGAATTTCCAATAATTTACTGTGTGAAAAATCAAAGTCAATAGGCAATTTCTCAAATATTGGGGGTAACATGTCCCCCCCCATCCCTCCCGGGAGAGCCGCCCATGGGCAGTATCAACTGTATTGACCATGCTTCAAGAGTCAGTATCTCCTTATACTTTCTCTGATGTATTTACAGAATGGCATTCCTTACATCCCCATTATTCTTGTTGGATCACCTAGGTGACAATTTTGAATGTCTGAATCTCAAGTCTTGACTCTGACATCACTTAGGTCATTTGCTAAAACTTATACTAAATGTTATTGACCAGCAGATATTACATAAAACACTGTTGTGAATCCCCTTTCAGTTGAAGTGATTTTACTTGCAAACATGGATGTGAGTAAACTAGGCAGTCAGAGAAATGACAAATTTGATACACCATATTTACGTATCATTTGAAGTTGATTTGTATTTTGAGGTCCATACTGGGTCATTTTAACCATCCAGTGTGAAGTGACCTGTTGCAGTGGACACATTGTCCTCAGACCTTTGCTATGCTTTATCTCTCAAGATCTCATTCTCTGAGGTATGGGTAGTTAGCATCTTCATCCATAACAAAGTTTTTTTTCTTTTTATCCATGTTATGGGAAGCTATCTATGTATGTCATTAACTTGAATGCTGGTAACATAACAACAACAACAACAACAACAGCAACAACAACAACAACAACGTGGATTTATTTTGCGCACAAATCCACCTAAAAAGGTGTTCAAGGCATGTAACAATGAAATCATGCTCTACAAAATTACACTTACATTACAACTAAATCTACACGTGACAAAAACTATATATACACAAATGGCAATCAATGCAAATAGGCAAAAGTAGTCACAAACCAGTATTATGAAAATGCTTCATTAAACATGCGAGTCTTTAAAAGCTGTTTTGAAATGAGCTTAAGATGGGGAAGATCTGACTTGAATTGGTAGTGAATTCCAAAGACGGGGTGCTGTGATTGGAAAAGCCCTATCCCCCCAAGAATGTTTAGTGGGGGGTTTACTAAGGAGTTCCTTATTGCTGGAACAGAGAGTGCGAGATGGATTGTATGGTTGGAGGAAAGAAGCAATGTAACCAGGTGCAAGATCATTCAGTGACTTAAAAACAATGAGGAGAATTTTGTATGTAATTCTGTAACCAACTGGCAGCCAGTGCAACTCACTCAGAACAGGTCTACATAACATTGAAGTCACATTAAGTATACATATCCCATGTTACATATTCACTTGCATAAAGCCCCGATTCCCTACGGGAATTTTGACACTGCAACCCCTGCCTCCCCATGACATCTGCCTTGGCTGAAGTGTCCTATATTTCTTGCATACAAAATGTTTGGGGATTAAGTATTTGTACAGCTCGGTTGAGCTTTTGGAGGACTTTTGCCCTTAAACTGAACATACCCTGGAACAAAATGGTTGTTGTGTATAAATTTCATAAAATGTTATCTTAATTGAATTTTTATAACATTGTCAGTTTGAAATAGTTTACAAACTATACTGGCAGTAATGTAAACATAACCATCTGCCAAACAGAGATTAATGTCACTCAACCTCATTTCAGGTCTTCCTCCACCTATTAAAGCAAAATAAATGGCATTTCTCATCACCATATGGGAAGTTTATTCTTAAATGGAAAACTTCAAGAGAAATATGCCCTTGAAACCTAGCTTAACACATCATATTTTGCAATCTTAAAGGTACAGGAATTTCACATCCATCATAGCATAGCATGATGAGATATCTTGTGACCAGATGGTCTATTTATTCTTGCATGTACACGTCAAGAGAAATGTGCTCCAGAAACCAGAATAAACTCATCAATATGTTTTTACGATCTTCATAGTGCAAGAATTTTGCATATGCTTAGAATTTTCTACAAAATATGTAACTTTCAGCTGAAGTGTTAAACTTTTCTTTAAAAAAAAACATTTCATGACAAGCTTTGCTGCTCAGTTGTTGGTAAATGAGTTTCTCCTCAGACATATGGCTAAATTTAATGAAAAAGAAATTACATGGTTTGTTGCAGGGAAGTAAAAAGGAACTTAAGGAAAGGGGGAAGGGAAACTAATCAAAATAGCTAGTGTTCCTGATGCGTATTTTGATATCATAGTTGCTTAACTATCTATCAAACGATGGACCTACTGACAAATTAGTCGCAAAGAAAAGAATCCTTTCCAGCACCCCTCCTCCCACCTATCTCTCCGTGGTTGAAGGTCTGTGGACATGTAATCAAAGCAGCTGTTTTGCTTAATACTGATTGATTAAGATCCCTTGATGTAAAATCCATTGGAATTATTGGAATATAATTTACCATTCTCATCATAACCCTCCTAAAAGTTTGACCATTTGTGAGATTTCTGATTAACTATTCGAATGTTATGATGTGGGGTATTGCACAGGGTTTGTAATTCTGTTGTTAATACTTTATAAATTATCAGTTAATTACTTACCAGCTACTTTAGTTCGGTGTTTAATGTAAATATTTTCCATATAGTTAAAAGCTACTTCCAAAATAAACCCCTCAGGGCATGCTACACTTCAGCTGTGCTTGAAATGAAGGTTAATCAAACAACGGATATTAACATGAGACATATTTCATGAGTCCCACTTTCCATGTTACAGATTTGCATATGTAGCTTATGTTTATTCATGATGTAAGTGCAAAAACAGTAATAGTTTCGTGAAATGGTCAGTGTTTGATGGATTTAGATGGGAATTGCAAAATTTTTAACATTTTTAATGCTTCTTACATAAAAAGGCAGGTATGATACTTGCATGTCCACTGCCAAACATGTTTTGTTTGTTGTGTCACAAAGGGGGGCTTTGAAGTGTTTTAGTGTTTGCTCCTCTGCCCCCCCCCCTTTCAGTGCATGGTGGGATAACAGTAATTTTGGAACAAAGCTACTCACATATTGCACAAGCAGTTTTATGATACCAGTAAGTGTCTGTTTGTTCCAAGTACACTTTCTTATTGATATGAAAGGGTAATTTCTATTGACTGTAGGTTTTGTGCTGGTACCCTCTATTATAGGAAGATAGTTGAGCTGCATAGTATTGGTCATTGAACTTCTGTGACAGTGTAGCTATGATGGTCTGTCAGTTACAAGTGTAATAAATTATTATTCTTTATGGTTGTTCTTCTGTCTAACACTAAATTTTATACTGTTCTTATGTAGTGTGTGGCTGAAGCAAAAAGCAACTTTTAAAGGATTTTGTAAAGTTGCATAGAACAAAATAGTGAGCTGATATGAATTTGATGTGCAAACTGAACTGCTCAGTATTAGTTCACTGAGTAAGAAACAACTTGTGATATGCAGCAGCTTTTAGGTTCACTTACGTGACAAATAATAAATGAAGGATGGGTTAAGATTGGGCACGGGTAAAGCAGAATTATGGGTCTTATTCAAGCTGTACATTAAGCGGTAGAGGACCAGGAGACAGTAAATTCCACTTTTAGCTCCTGATCCCATGGATTTTGATAGAACCAGGAGCCATATTCCCAGGACCAGGAGCCATTCTCTAAATCATGTAATGTGCGGATAGCGTTTGGGTGTAAGATATCATGAAGATCGGACGTCAGCTTATGTTTTGGAAAATACATATCGATAAGAGAAAATGATTTTGGTTGCGATGAAGAAAATGACCAGACGCTCCATATAAAAATAAGGTTTCGCCTGGCTGTACAACCTGAAGGCATACCGCAAAATCACAAAGACCTTTGGGTAAAAATTGCCCAGCACTTGGTTAAGGCAAGCACTGGTCACATTACTTCTCCTGTTCAAGACTTGATGCCTTGAAGGGCAGTTGTTTTATCACACTAAATGACCACATATGCAGAGGAAGCCTGTGGTTTATAAGTTCAGACTTTGCTCCAGGTGGCTGACCAATTGAGCAATTTAGATCATTTTTTTTAAAAGGTCTTTACAGATGCTCCTGGATGAAAACCCCATCTTTCTGTGTTCAAGCCAGGGATTTGACCCTGAACATCCCCGTTACAAAGTTACATGTTTTAAGTGCTACTGTTTTTATCTTCTTGGGCACAGCACCAGGGCACAGTCTGTTACTTCTGTTTCCAGTGTCTTATATCTCTTGTGGTTATTTTCTTTCTTGGTTACAATAATAAAACAAAAGTATGAAATGAACAACTGCAAGTGATTCTGTATCATTATTCTTCAAGAAAGGTCGGTGGAGTGGATGGGGTTTAGTGCCCACCCCCCACGGCTGTGCACATACCACCAAGTGCTCTCTCATGTCATCTCTCCCTGTTTGGTTTTGCCTTTTGTATCTTTATTTTGTTGTACTTTTTGAAAGTTCTTGTGTTAAAAATGTGCATAGAAATTGAAATCTTTTGTGCTTAGCTCAATGATCAGTGAAAGTGATGTGGGATTTTAACAATGATTTTAAAAATTAATTACTGAGTTTCCTCCATGTTTTTTTTTTTTTGTTTTTTGTTGTTGTTGTTGTTGTTGGGACATGCATCTTGTGAATGGAGATTACAACCAGTGTAGTACTGTACTATGAAGTCCCTTGAACTGGTTTGGGTTATACACATATTAAGGTACATTGACAGACTTGTTATGGGAATTAATTGAGACTGTGAGACTAAGTGAGATATGTTTAAGTCAATAGGACTGCTACTAGATATTCACATATTTATTAGAAGGGTGCATTGTGAAGCCCCTAGTGAGATTTTGAGGCTGTTAGTGAGACTTGCTCTTTGTTTGCCTTTAACTATTACCACAAGTGAATCTGTTGTCAAATCTTGACCTCTGGTCATGTGTTCAGATGTGAAATAGTGGATCTTTAATATCTTTCTTCTTTTTGGTTCTTTGTAGGACATGCTCCCTTGCTGTTGAAGAAAGCATTCAGCCGTGGGTTGAAGAGCAACTTAGATACAGCGCCTGCGATATCAGAAACCATGCAGCTTATGAATATGGAAGCTGCTTCCGTCAGTGCTACTTAAACAGAGGGACTCAAGTATTTGAGTTTATAATATAATGTGAGTCAGTTGGGTACATGGAATGTATGTTGTCATCGTTAACCTGCCAAGTTGGTCTGTTGACCTAGTTATTGCAGCCAGTCATCAGATGGTTTTAATTTGTACCTTGAATAGAAAAGATAATGCAGGTCTTTAAACAATTCAGATGACATGGTCAGAGTAATGTAATGATATTGTCAGCCTGATAGGCAATAAAGCCATATGTTCATTGACCTTTAAAAAGTTATTGAACCAGGAACTGTGCCATTTACAATGGTGATGGTTGAGGTCAAGGCAAAGAGAAAAATGAATGCAATGTGTTTCTTTGAATACAAGCATTGTTAAGTCTGAAGGTAAATATAGCATTATGATACTTATCTACATTTGAAAGTATTTTCAGAACAAAGATTTCTGCAATACAAGAAATCAAGCAGAGGCTACCTGATGAAAAAATTTTAAAGAGTGTTGATATTTGCATCCCATCAATTCTGTTAATTTCTCTGTAAAGGATGTTAAGGCATTCATGGGATCAGTGATCATAAGGGCAAAAGAGACAACTACCCTCCCCCTCCCCCCCCCCCCCCATCCCGTTTCCTGTGAATGTCCCAACTTGAGATTTTATTCTTTACAGGATATGGATTTTTCCTTCCTCCCTTATCGATGTTTGCTACAGTACAAACTGTTTTCAGACTTACTGTAGACCAGGATTCAAATTTTTCGTTTTGACCAGAGCATACTTCCAACATTTTATGAGGAACTGGGGAGGAAGGACACCAAGTCAGATATTTCAAGAGACATTGTTGTTAATTTCCTTATAAAAATCAGCAGGAATCAGCTTCGTGGGAAAACTCAAAACCAAAAAGATGTGTCACATGTCTGACCGAGGCAAAACATGACAGACGTAGTATTGACACAGGCAAATATCAGAATGATCTCTGGACTATTAAAGGGAAGTATGTTCATGGGTAACTGTTAGCAAAGGTTAAGTAGTGGCTTGATATTCAATGTTGAATTCCAGCACTGGGAAAACTTTCTTTTTCTAATGTCAGCTGTAAATTTTTGTGCAAACAATGAATTAGACAAAACAACAACAGAGTTTTGTTTGCGTAAGAAAACGAAAGAAAGTTGGTAGCATTCATGCGAACAAAGGATACTGTGATGAGTATTTAAATAAACATTTATCTTTATTCATTCCTTTAAGGAGATATGCTTGCACCTCAAGTTGAAAAGTGATTTGAATTCATAAAATTTTCTCAAGAGTTAAAGGGAAATATTGTGTTTAAATTGCATCAATATGGTACAGGTAGAAGATAGCTTTTGTAATTGTTAATCCATCCAGTCTCACCAATAAACACTGGTAATAGCCTTCCTTTCAAACATATTACACAAAATAGCAGTTATGATTGTTGCATTATTTAAAAGTTTGGATGAAATGATTATTTATGAGCTGAAAAGCAGTGAATTTTTTTTGGTGAACACCTGTTGAAAATAAAGTTAACATGCATCATATTGTGAATTTCCTATCATTCTTTAGTTAAAAATCATAGTTTTAAAGTTATGAACATTTGCATTGTCACACATGCAATATTTCCCTTTCATCTGTTGTGTGGCAAGTTCATCCACATGGGGAAGGTCAAGGTGCTTGCTCTGAATATTTTCTGTAAAAAAAATATGCGTCAACAAAGTTAAGGTCGTTCTGTTTAGGTCATTCATGGCTGTGTTGTTCCTGTTTGAAATAATGGAAGTGGTCATTATAATTCCTGCATACTGTACTTCCTAACTTTTTTTGCACTTTAAACATAATTGTCTTCACAGACAGTGTGGCTTTTGGAATAAAATAATGTGATGTTTTTAAAGCTTAGAAGGAGAAACAGTGACAGTCGTTATGACTGGAAATGTTACTGAGATTTGTTTTTGATGATTATGATAGTTAAAAAACAAGGAATGTCGTCATTTTGTATTATACAGAGAAAAAAAGTGAAAAGCATACTTTTTGAGATTCTGTCTTGTTCGTATAGTTTCCTTTTCATGGTCCAAATATTTTGGAGGAGGGTTGCATTGTAATTTTTTCTTTTTTCTCGCATTGTTGAGAAGAAAAATACATATCAATGTATTTATAATTCAGAAAATTTGTCACGTTACTTTAGAAGTATGGGTAGATTATGAAACTTATTCCTGTAGTTAAAAGCAGAAAAAGATATCACTATTTTCTAAATTTCGTTTTGAGACTAACTTTTCAGTTTTATTCAAAAGCAAAGCAAACAAAAGGAAAAGAAAAAAAGGATGTGACCTCCCCCGAAAATTTTTGTTGCCTTGAAAATTAAAAATTTTTGTCGCCTTAATGCATTTGAGTATATCTCGCCTGTCACACCTATTTCGCCTCCTAAAAGCTCAGTCTCGAAGCCCTTTAATAACTTGTCTGTCTACGGGTCTGGTTCATTCTCAACGAGAGTGTCGCCATTATCATCCAGTCTTCGTTTACGATTATTCAAAAATAAAAATTCATCCTTGCATATATTTTGAACCCCCGACGATGAAGATTGGGCGACACGATGCTTTCCAGATTCCCACAATATAATCCTACTTACAAATTGCCTACACTGGAGGGAGGAGAACCTGTTTTAGCCCCCCCCCCTGCTTAATGTGCCATGGGGACAAGGGGAAGTGAACTTTGAGCAAGTAACGTAATTACAAAGTGTCATTTTTTCCAAAATGCTTCGAATATTCCTTTTCAATGGTACATTACCAACACCTTAAAAGTTTTGTGGTGCAAGAAACAGAACTGCAACAAATGAAATCTCAGGACTTCCTTGCATCACTCACTTTGGTTGTCATGGATATGCTTCCGCCTTTTAAGGCGAAATTTTCCTCATGAATAATGTAGGTTTCAAGGCCCAGTATGAAGTATCAGCTGTCCCCTTCAAAGGGTTATTTGAAAAAAAAAGTCACATAGGGTTATGCCTTTTAAAAATCGGTACGATAAAATGACTAATGTTTGCAGGGTATACAGTGGTGTACCATAGTATTCTAATATGCCGTGACCCCTGTGGCTGGAAGGTCACAATACAAGATGATTTTGAAGACACAATTACTGCCTTATTTGTTTGTTCATGAAAAGACCCCTGCACTCCCACTTCGTCTCCATGGATGGAACGAAGGAAAAAAATGCATATGTTATAAAGTTAGATTCTAGTTTGACTCTGCAATCTATATGACCGAATGTGTTTTATATACCTTTTGTCCTGGATTCCTGGGAGTGTGAATGTCTATAGTAAAACGCGATAAAAGACTGTTTTGATGTAACTGACAAATGCTGGGAAATGCCATTTTTTGGCAGTCTGGGAGGCAGTTTGGCAAAAGTTTTCATGGTGCCCTTCGCGCCATCTTATGGTCGTGCTCTGCTTATTGTCACATATTACCCCCTCCCCACTCTTAATTGGCCTATGTCTTCCTAGCATGATGTTTTTCCCCTTCAAGTATTAGGTTACTGTCCACAATGTAGGTAAATCCATCCCTGCATCGTGACATCAAAAGTCAGTTTTGTACCCAGCCTTAGTTTATATCAAACTACAAGGTTCCAGGTTTGCATGCGTTAAATGAACCCTCAGACTCCCCACCCTTATTCCTCACTGGATAAAACACACACACACACACACACACACACACACACACACACACACACAGAACAAGCTTCCCTTGCCGCTGCTCTAAGTTTTGACACAATTCTCCCTCTGAGATTTCCAAACCCTAAATGAAACATAGCATCATCATCGCCATCGCCATCGCCACCGTCAACGTCACCAGCACCACCATATAATGATGATGGTGGTGGTGATGGTAATGATGATGATGATAATACGAAAAATGCTGAAAATTTCATGTCGCAAATATGATTCAGAACTTGGAAAACTGCATACAAGGGCTTCCTTTTTTCCATATTTCTCTGGGGAGATCCCCGGACCCCGCTGTAGTTGCGCCATGTGGTTGAGTAAGTCCTGACGAATGAGCCTCTAAGATGGATCCGCCTATGTCTGGCAGTTACGAATGTTTTTAAACTAGCTCTAACTATATGATGTATAGAACACACCGGGGACCTGGTCACTTCTGTGGAGAAACAAAGTGTGTTGTTTAGAGAGAATGAAAAGAGGGCTCCATGGACCCTAAAGTTAACTTTCGAAACATGATTTCCTTGCGTTTTCCTCAATAGGGGCCCATTGCTCTAAGGGATCAGCAATTGGTTTGCGAAGTGCGCTAAACATACACTATCAAAGTTTCCCAGAATCCATTTGGGTGAGGAATATGGAGATAGACGACAAAATTTTAGCGATTTTACTGTGGATTTGCTGTCATTTAATTTGCTGTATCAATTAAAGGGGGATGGAAACTACGGTTTGCGTCGGTCTAGGTTTTGATACCCAAACCCCCCAATCGTCGGTTTGGGCACAACCAGCCTAGGACCACAGGAACCGACGACGCATCGTGATCAGCCCACCCGAGACCAAATCGACCTCGGTTTGGGGGTTAGCCAAACCGACGACTGCTCTCAGACCACTCGAGACCAACTCGGAAAAACCTGAAAGAAGCTTTCATGGAACAAGTAGTGGGTCTATATTTGATAAGAGCTTCTCCATATGTGCAAATTGAAAAGTACAAAATATACGGAGTAATAATCGAGTAATTTACATGCCACATCATATAGCGAGTCACTCCGATACACAGACACAAATTACACGGTTTAAGCAGTTTTGTGCAATGGAGGATGGTATCTGTGCCTTGCATGGGAAAAATCATTAAATTTACACCAATTGAATCGTCGGTATTCAATTTTCGGTTTTTCTCGGGTTGGGTCAAAAAACAAGTGAGACCACCCAACCGTCGGTCCGAGATCATCAACACTAACCAAATCCGAATTCGGTGTTGAGTGGTTTTGGCTTCGTCTCGGTTTTGGGCGGTGTGTGCACACCTTTTTTGGAAACACGGGGATACGAAAATCATGGCATCTTTACAATACCCACGCAATAATTGAAATAAGTATGATTTATTTTGATCTATTTTCCTGGCGAAACATTTTAAAAACATCTAAAAACGTTCCGTTAAGCGTTAAAAATAATCTTATTAAAAGGGACATGAACAGAGATCTCGTCATATTAGGCCTACTCGTTTTGGCTTAAAATGAGCCGAGTTGTTTCATTTTAAACGGCCCCATCTAGTAAATGTTGAATCAATTGGTAACATTCTTCATATCATAGAATTTCGTCCCCCTCAACCAAATTATTGGAGGGACTTTATCTCAAACTCACGATATTACCAAACATTATGGTCGTTGACAGGGGCGTAGATTTCTTTTCAACTTTGGGGGAGGGGGAGGGGTGAATTATCGCAAATCTAGAAAATGTGCACGCGAAGCCCATGACGGGTGGGATCAAGGGGCCCGCCTTAGGGCCCCTGGTGGGGTCCAGGGGGCGACGCCCCCGGAAGCTCCTGGGTTTTAAAGTCTCAGAAGTGCCAGGAAGAATGTTTTAAGGGGTAAATTTCGGAGGTAATGTTCTTGGGTAATGGTATATTTATACATTTTGGAAATGCTATTTTGAGCACAAAACTCATCGATAAGATGCACTGGATTGAAACTGTACAAGAGCAACAATGTCCTGTTAAGCTTAAAAAGCTAGTCAGGGATCAACTTATAGGGTCATCCCAGACAACTGGAATTTGTATTCGGAGATCATTACAGAGACCTGCAAGTGGGTTTGAGATCAGTGGCGCCGCCAGGTTTTTTGTGATTGGGGCACCATAGATGATGACGTAATGATACCTAAGTTCCCCTAAGTCTGCGTAAATTACACCTTTCGTTTGATCTTTCGTTTGTCACTACATAAAGGTGCCGGCCTGGAAAAGGGGAACCCCCTCCCCTTTAAAAATTTTTTGTTAACTTAGGGTCTTTTAGACGAAAAATGATGCTACCTTTGGGATTTTTTTAGAACTGATCATATATGGCTAGAAAATGTCCATAATTTAGTGAATGCTAATTTCTGGTAAGGTAAAAGAGGAGAATATGTTGTCTATTAAGGGAAAGATACGTTGTGAACAAACCTCCTGAAGCCTCCGATCCCTTTTGTCTAGTTTACTGCTTTCTGTTTGGGGAAAGTTTTTAAACAAAAATTCGTCCGTGGAGTCCACAGAAATATTTCTGGACTATAACGAAATATTTCCTTTCCTTCATTGTGCATTATGAAAGGGCATCTATGGCGAGCAGATACCAGTATAGGACCTCCTGGAAGCTCTGCATTAATCATATTAAGTATGATTAATGCAGAGCTTCCAGGGGAAATGACATAATGCGTACTACCTGACATCCAAATCATAATATAGAGTATGACGTCGAACACTTTACAGCAATCGTATTTTTACTAATTTTGAACGAAAATCCAGACAAACAGCTTCCAGCAATGGGAAATGAGAGGGAGGGAGAGTATAGGTGCAGGTGATATTAGACCACCCTGAGATGGGTTAAGCAAAAGGGGTTAAGGACTAATAAGCGCGTTTCAGAATGCTGTTTTCGTCGTAAGTGTACTAACAATCACCATGTATACCGATAATGGCTGCCCGCGAAGCGCTCCGTAAAAATATTTGAGAACTTGTATAACGGCATTTACGTACTTTCAACCTTCCACATCATGCTACACATTAGATTGAAAGATCCCATATTGATGCGAGGTTCCCACAGCCGTTTGGAGATGTTTCTCTGTTCTTCGGAAAGTGTTGTGATCAGAATAGTTTCATGTATAATTGCCTTAAGAATGGTCATGACATGGAATGCAAACCGTGACGAATCTGCGAGAAACGCGCCGAAATTTTTCATTAAATAAGATTTCCATGACAAAACCTGCATCCAGGCTCTGCATCGAGACACTTTCAATAGCCCAACAAACCTACATGCCACTGTCATAAGCCAGTCTTTTGCCTGTTAATTCGTAAACTTTCAACTTTTTGCTGCTGTGCTTCTCCGAAAGTTGCTATCGGAAGATACTGATAATAACAATAACACTGACGTAAGGTTTGAAGCGCGCCGACCGCGCAAAAATTTTGATAGTTTGCGAAGGATTTGCTAAAATTCTGATAGTTTGAGAAACATGTGTGATAGAAAATGAAGCAGAGATTGAAGAATTTCTTACGAAAATGAAGAATAAAATGTACTTTCCAGAATACAAGTGTTTTTAGAATGTATCATGGGAGGGGATGATTACATGGACCATCCGCCTAGTCAAATGTTGGGGATATATCCCCCTATCCCCCCGGGATCTACGCCCATGGTCGTTGACCAAATATTGGGGGGACGAAAGATTCTCCGCCCCCACCAAGTTATTGCCCCCTCCTTTACCGTGATTACCGCCCTTGAATTGCCACAGCATGCTTTTAAAAAATAGCACAGATTACCTTTAGTTCAATGCATAAATTAATGAATTTGAAACATACTTTCAAGTCCTGCTTTCTCTACGAAGTGTTTTTTGAAAACCTTTTTCAAAATAACCCTTTCCCTTGAAGTCTAAGTTTCTAAAGCATGAAATATCAAAATAAATAATGTTTAGACGCAAGTTACAAGACACAAAGAACCATTTTCCGCAATGTGGAAGGCATTTTGACAAAACTTTTCTAGATAGTCCTGCTTTGCTCGATAACGTATGGTGTCCTTTCAGCCATGTCAGGAACAACGTAAGAAAGTCACAAAATAATAAAAATTTCTTAACATATAATAAGTTCAAAGCTTTAAGTGCCTTCTTGCCAGATAGCACTAGTTTGCATCTACGCCATCGTACGTATGCAAAATTTCTCAAAGATGGCACCTTACGCAACATCCCCCTCGGCATCTTGCCAAAAGAGCACAAAATTAACTCAATAATCAGTTCAAAGCTGTTACATATATAGCAGCTTTTTCCATCTAAACATACATAAACAAATATGTCCGAAAGGGTGAGGATGTCACCCTCTCCCCAAGACAATACCCTCTCATTAACCCAGCCAAGAAATAAGAAATAGACACTACACAGTGATAGCATCAGTTCAAAACTTTTCCAAAGATAACACCATTATACACCCTAGCTGACTTACGTAAATGTCACCCGCTCTTTGCTTAGACCTCCCCTTCAGGGAGACTCCCTGCGACAGGGGTGATAAATGAAGGATTCGCCAGGGTGTCACCTATCCTAGGTACGTCACTGGGTACTCCACTTAGATAGTGCCGTTAACTGCCCCATTTGGATTTTGTCCAAGCTACGGCCCTACTTTGGGGAGAGAAAAATAACTCGGATTACTTGTGGGAAGACAGGCTAACAGAAATCTGTACCTGTATAAATTTAAATGATCGCCCACGGGAGAAAAAATAGTGGCTCTTCCTTCAATCAGTGCATATTTCAGGCTTTACCACGGCCAGTTATTTCTTTAACTGTTTTTTATGAACACTAGATCCCAGGTAAAAATGCAAACATCTCAATTTAATACCAAAACCTTGATGATTTCAGTTCAGAAAATGTTATTTTCAGGGCACGAGAATTCATGTCACGTTTATATGCCAATTTAGGGAAAATTTCAGAGCAACTTAATTAGCACCTTCCGCCCTAAGCTTGTAAACTGTGAGCAGTTGCCAGTGCCACCCCCAATTTTTTTCCCAGACCTTTGAAACTAATAACGAAATGAAGGGAAGAAAACGAGACCAAAGAATCCTTTGCAGTAAAACAGGGGCGGGTAGGGGGAGGAGTGGTTGGCAACGTCCCGACTCCCTCAAATTCCCAAATGTGTCCTTTTTCAAAAATGAAATTTTGTTGCACAAACAAGAAGATTGTATGCGGCTGATCAGTGCAGGTACCCATTCTTTCCCAAGATTCTACAAAATATGTTCGATATAACGACCAAAATTTTCGGCTTGCTTCGCGAGCTTTAGAGATCTTTGGTTTTCTTTCCGGCATATGCGGGATTCAAATAGATGAATAGATCCCCTACCAAGCAACCTTAACATACGTAGCCAGTGTATACGGTGTTCTCTAAGGAACTTCACCCTCATTCCAGATAGTTTTTCCTTGTATTTGTCGTACGTTACCGAAAACTACAACGAAGGCCTAACCGTTTTGTCGGACAGACGATGGACAGAGTTAGTACGATACATGTAACCCCCATAGGGATCAGTTGCCCTGACAGTTGATGCTTGTAATATAGGCCTACTCTCCAGAGGCGACGATGAGAGATTCTACTGTTTGTCACAAAAAGATTTTTCGCGTTTTGCGCACTATGCAACTCCCCAAGCCGGATTTCCAGAGGCTAATTAAATATAAACACAACGGTATCATTTAACAAATACATACAATATAATACATACAGGTGCGTAGCTACGGGGAACCTGGGCTCCCCAGATGTTTGCCAGGCCCCCAAAAAGTGTGCATGTCCTAATAAAATGTGTAAGAATAAAGGACGGCGATCGATGCCGTGACCCCCTCTCAAAAAATTTCATCCTAGCTACGCCCCTGCAGTACATATGATGGACACTAGAAAAACAATGCTTTGTCTCATGCCCAACTCAACCCCGTGTCGCTCAACATGTCTCATGCCCAACCCCGTGTCGTTCACCTCAGCCATCCGATTCCCCCTCCTCTTCTCATCGTCATCCTTGCCACATCCTCACTTTTGGAAGAATGACGTCGAGCAAATGTGCCTCTCCGACTTAAGCGTATGAAGAGACATTTCAGGAGGTGGCGGAAGGCGTTTCTCGCGAAATTGTCCCTCGTTAGACGAAGAAAAAGTATGACATGAATTTTGGTCTGAAAAAATAACATATTTTTTCGGGGTTTACCGACCCTAGACCTCCCGCTTTATACGACATGTCCTCCAGTACTGGCCACCCTGCTATGTGCCGACTAATGGTGGTGCTCCGCTTAGATGGTGACTGTCTTCACCCTCGCCCCCATGTCAAAAAGAAGTCACGAAAGTGGCAGGTAGCACCACTTTGCATCTAAGCCAACTTCTGAAAGTGGAGGAACTGTCCCCCTCGGAAGATATCTCTTTCTCTTACATCCAGCCAAAAGAAAGGAAAAAAATCATTTAATAATAAGAATTTCTAAGTATATCATACAATCACAGCTTTCCCAAATATAAGTCCATTTTGCATTTAAGCCACCTTACATATACAAAAATTTCTCAAAGAGTACGGTGCCCCCTCCCCTCAGACGACAACCACTCCCCTTACACCCAAGTTGCCCAACCAAAAAAGCGAAAATTCCTTGAAGATTGATAGAGATTCTAAACCTACAAGCAGTTCAAAGCTTTGTCAAAGATGGTACCATTTTCAATATAAGCCACAGTACATAAATGTCTCCCTAGAACCTTACCCAATGCGGCAACCCAGCAGGGGGTGAAAAAAGAAGGATCCACCCGATTTCCATCTATCCTAGTTACGTGACTGGATTGCCCCCATGGATTTCGACATGGCCATGGCCAGAAGTGCAGTCCTTTCAGTGTGCTTTGAAGCGGGGCGGGGGGGGGGTTGATTTTGGATATCACTTCCCTATTTGAGGTAAGATATAAACGGCTGTCGATCTTTTACGAAAGAAGAGAGTGTTAGTGCACGGTACTCTTGTTATACATGTTTCCAGCTTGGAGTATTCAAAAATTGGCGATGTGCACTTTTCATGTTGGACCCCCGTCAAAAAAGATCCTAGATCCGCCCCTGAAAAAATGAAGTAAACTGTAATATAAAATGTCTAAAAACCACTAAAATTACCTTTCTCCCGTAGCGCTTCTCACACATCCATCACGAAGGATGTATAATCAGGGAGGCGGTATCACCACCTCCCTGGTATAAATATCACAGTGGTGTAGCTGCACGGGAGGTGTACGATTGTGGTCGGGTGATTTTGGTCCTTACGTATAAATTTACCTTACGTACTTCTCAACATTAGTTGCTAAAGTATTTCATTTGCACTTGAAATTATACTTGGAGGACGGAGGGTTTTCTGTAGGTTTAGAGTGATGCTAAAGCCAAACTCCAGAATTTAAGAAAAATCTTTAGGGAGCAGGACCCTCAGATCCCCCTCTGGCTTCCCCGACTACACCTTACGAGTATAGCCTCCGTTGCTTGCTTGACTTTGTTTTTTTTTTGTCTGAGGACGCTCATGGCATGGTAATATTTTAGATACTTATAACAATAATTTCATTGATTGTGGAAGTACGCCTAATCCTAAGACCGTGATATTGTCCTAAAGGATTACTGTAACTTATATTTTTGAAATTGCAGTACCGTACCACATAAGTTTTTCACAGCCTGAAAAGATTGAGACTTTGCCCAGACCTTCGACAAAAATAAATATAAAAGAAAAAACAAGTGTCTGAGAAAGTAGGAGCAAATTGTTGTGAAAATAATAACGTCACTAAAAATGAAAAAAAAAAAAACAATATAAAAGGACTAAAATAATGCTGTTCAGTTTCGGCGCACTTCACACGCAATTTGTTGTAAATATTTGTCCGGTTATTATTTCCTGTAGAGTGTAGAACATTTTGAGTGAGCTGTTGTGTGAAAGCCCTTGCAAACCCTACCATTATCACCGTCACGGTGCCTCGCAACGCGTCCCTGCATCATATTCCGTGACTCGCCGTTAGTCCGAGTGCCCCCTTGTACCCTAGAGTCCGGGCCAGCGGATTTCTCCCCAGTACGAATTGGGGTGATATTCGGAAATTTCCATTGAAATCATGAAAAATGATGCTTGGGTTAGGATCAAGATTAGGGTTCGGGTAAAACAAATGAAACTACCCCCATTCGTCCTGGGAAAAAAAATCACGCGTCGGGGCCTTGCTTCTTGAACCCATTAAGGTCCCAGTATGGTGGACCCATGGATCCCAAGCAGGCGCGGCCCGGGGGGGGGGGCAAAATGAAAATTTTCGTCCCGATTTCATGTTTTTTCAAACTAATTGTAGAGGTGGGTCCCCCCCCCACCGTTTCTTTTGGGTCCAGTTTATCACCCCGGGACAAGTCCGGAAGGGTTAGGGTTAGGGGGCATGAGAATAAATTATCGACTTGATAATTCAAATGGCCTTATCAGTATGCGAACTTATAGTCACGATGATCACAATTTAACTATTTACCATAACTCGATTTGATGAAGCCGGGGTGAACTGTCAGTGGTAAACTAGGTGTAAGATCGAGGAGGAATCATTCTTGAAGGATCAATGCCTTTCTTCAGACAGACCCTTTGAGACTTTATCATCGCGGAGCGCCACCACCAGTTGGCGCGAAGAGTACATGGAATATTTTGGCCAAAATGCTTTCCCAAACTACACTGAGGAAATGATCCTTCCCGGGGTGTTGTACGTTACACCAGTGGCGTGCGCAGGATTTGTGAGGTGGGGGTAGACTGTGAATTCCACCGACTGGCACAGAGAAAAGTCCAACTGGCTAGACGCAAACTATTAACAGGGGCGTAGCAAAAAAATGTCAAGGAAGTGGGAGGGACGCAGCTCACAGAAAGTCTCTCAGCGCTCCGCGCCAACCGATGGTGGCGCGGAGCGCAAGGAAATTTTGGTCCAAAATGCCTCCCAGATGGCTGGAAATGGCACTTCCCGGGCCTATTTATCGCATATAAAAAGGGGGAAACACTAGCACTATTGTAAAAAGTAAACATAATAAAATACTAAAAATAAGGTGGGCGGCTGCCCTCTTCCTCCACCCCCTGGCTTCACGCTTGCCTAATGACCAGTATAAAGGTAGTCATCTTTATAACTAGATGATTGACTGTTCTTCAGACTGCTATTTGTTTAGTGATTATTGTTATAATAAAGAGACAAAAAATTGATTGTTCGCCGTCCCGGGGGAGGGGATTTTTTGTTTTTAGAAGTTTGCTGAGATGAAAAATGGTGCTATATTTGACACATTCTGAAGCATGTTAAAACACCCATAACGGCCAATTGTGGGAGGGAGAGTGAGCCTGATGCTCGGCCAGTCTCGGTCAGACTGCTTCCAATTTCCCCCGACTAGCTGATTTTCCCCCGACTACTTACAACGGTGGGGGCCATGGCCCCGGCCCCCATTGCGCACGCTACTACGTTACACTCCAAAATTACTACATAGTTTGGGATTTAAGATGTTAGGAGGATTGCTGCCAAAGTCAGCCACACCAGGAGGTCCCCTGAGAACAAAATAAAATGTAAGTGCATAGAGCTAAGATTTATCACTTTATATCTAGTCAGCTGGGAAAGCAAAATAAGGGTGGATCTTGCCCATGTTATATTCAAATTCATGCTTATAGTTTCTCTTGGCAATTTTTCTTGACCACTCATTAGGGTTCTGACACCAAACCCCAATAAGTGGCAACGCAACTTGATACTTTCCACTCATTTTTTTGACTTTGAAAGAAAATCTGCACCGGGACATTTATTTTAAGTATCCCTTTTTGATAGTGATTAAAAATAAAAATCGGGACGGTAGGTACTATCCCTATAGCTCCCACACTGACAGCCTTGCTTTACGTCCATTTTTCTATCCCCTTACTCTGACTGCTCTGCTTCATAGTCTGTCCTTCCGGACTCCCTAGTCGTCTAACGCTCTCTGTTCCCTTTCCTAGTTCATCTTTTCCTCTTTCTCATGCACAATCTGCCTCGCTTCATCCCTCGTCCCGTTTCTGCCTTCTTAGCCCTTCTCTTTCTCATTCCCTTTGGTCTTTTCCACGGTCCCTATAGCCCTACCTGTATCAGTATACTCGTCCCGTCGATATTCAGTTGAACCAGTGCTCTACCTTATCATGCCCGTTTCCTTCTCTCCATCCTTTCCTTCCATCGATAATGATTCCTATTGTTATTATTTTATTTCATTTTTCTTCTGTTATTTTCCCTTTTTTCTCTTTTTCTCCCTTCTTCCCCTTTCCCCTTCCCTTTTCCTTCTCCCTCTTTTTCCCTTCGTTTATTTTTTTTTTATTTTTCCGTCGTCCCGATTTTACTTCGATTTTTCGCCCGGGGGGGGGGGCAGTCTGCCCCCCTGCCCCCTCTCTGGCTACGCTACTGATCCCAAGCTTTCCAAAGGAGTGTACACCTCTCTCCCCAGCATGGGCGGCGATCCTGGGGGATGGGGGTATATCCCCCCCCCCAATATTTGAGAAATCGCCCATTGACTTTGATTTTTTACACATTAAATTATTGGAAATTCTGGTCATATCCCCCCCAGTATTGAGAACAAATCGCCGCTCTTGCTCCCCAGTCCCCACATCAAATCTTTCCATGTGACTAACCTGCCGATCGGACATCACTTTTTTGTTCAGCTTGACATCATTGCTACGAATCCGCGGGTGGGCGGTAGCCTCCATATGTAGGAAGCCAAAGAGAGTCACTAAACTTGTTACCCTGCAGCCGGCATATGCCAGCTTGCCACTGCCAGTAGTGGCATATACACTCCTTCAGGATGCCGTTACTGCTGTCATGTTCCATTGGAATCTTGTCAGCGACATCACCCAAATAAGAGGCCAGACCAGCTCTAAGTGTGTACTTCTCAGTGTCCACCACGGTTGGTTTACTTCGACGCCAAACTTTTAAAGAGGGCGCTAAATATACGACTCTGCTATGGTACAGAGTGTAGGCCCAATTAGAGTCGCATTTTGTGAAAGTCGTCTAGCAAGATGTATGTTCTCTTGATTTTCACATATTATTGTAAGTTTATTTATCTGTTAATTATCTGCACTGAAAAAATCATCGTTTTTTTATTTTTGATCCAGGCCCATATACCAACCAGTGAAACTGAATGAAAGAAAATGCCTTACTTCATATGAAAATGATTGTTTAATGTATCAGCGAGGGAACCTGACCTTCTTTCTCCATTGATTTACTGTATAATGAAGGTGCAGTTTCCATCCCTAAGATGAAATAAAAGAAATGTATTTTTTCAAAGTGGCAGAATAAATATATCACGGTCAGCAAGACAAGTGCAGACATTCCCCAGACAAAGTCTACTTCCTATGCCGACATTAAGTGACGTAGCCGTCTGGCTGTCTGCTATTGAATAATTCATATCCTTTTTCTTTCCGACGACAAGGCATGTCTCATAAAATTTGATTCTCTCATACACAAATTTTAACATGTCTCCAGATAGAAAATTATTAGGAGTGCTAATTCATTTACGTAAAACAAACAAATTCATACGATTTTTTACTGCTACTCTCGAGTAAACAAAACGTATTCTAGGCCTTGTAAGGTCATCTCGCTAACATACGGTAGTGCAACGTAAAATTCTATCCGGCAATATATTAAAGAAAGGTCATTTTCAACGGTGTTTGTAACTTGGTTCGTCGCGAAGAAAGGTGAGGGAGAAAAGAGTTTCTGTTTGGTCTTACACGATGCCAAACTACCCTGGAAGGCGTGATGGACCGATGAAATTGAGACTCACTGGTAAGAAAGCTTTCTCTGTGAAATTATTGTTATAGAACGGTTTGGAACACAGAAAAGACCACTTTCAGATTCTCTTTATGTTTACAGTAGCCCTAATGGGTGTTACACACGGCAGACGTTCCTCTGTAACTAACGTCTATCGTTTAGCCTAAGTTACTGTTAGTCTGTATCAATGTTATCATACTGCATACTGCTGTGTATACAAATGCACACAAAAGTATGGATGCTGCGCTAATTCGCTACTAGCTTCGTTGCTGTACTAACAGCGGTTTCCGTTACATTGCCATTGGTTAGTGATATTATTAGCCTACTTTCTCTTATGTCTCAGCTTTAGAAAATGGGGTGCAAATTCCATGGACTTGAATTGGTCTCCTACTCCTAGTCACAGGCATTCTGAGCATTATACATAGGCCTACATAGCCTAGGCCTAGGTTATATACACTGTAGGCCTAGTATAGGCCTACAAACAAGGTATACATGTCACCTTTTAGGACAAGACTCAAAGCTTGGCCTATTTTTACATTATTACGCTCTCTGCG
Organism: Holothuria leucospilota; assembly: GCA_029531755.1. NCBI lineage: Eukaryota > Metazoa > Echinodermata > Holothuroidea > Aspidochirotida > Holothuriidae > Holothuria > Holothuria leucospilota. Next base: position 33,023,457 of record CM055968.1, read on the forward strand.
AAAGTCACTTTCCCGTCTGGAAAACATGTATGTTACGCTGAAGATCTTCGGCGTGCAGTAAAGACCTCATACACGAATTTGATGGCGTGATTTTCTTGTCTTTTACATATACACTTTACTTAAAACACAGTACAATAGTTTGACATGGCGTAAAAATTGAGAAAAGAGATGACTGGCGTAAAAATTTGGTGTAGCAGATATGAACTTTCCAGACTGGAATACAGGGCCACTCTTAATGAACACCACCTAGCATCTGGATTCGTGAATGCGATGTGACACTGTTTATCTTGCACCCTAAACTTTGACTCCGCATCCATGTGTCCTTGCATCCACTCCAGAATATTGCCTGTGGTCTTAGTAAGAAATGGACAATAATGAGTTGTTCTCAAATTAAACTTACCAGCTGTATTCGATCATATTCCCATTTTATTATTAAATCTTTCATGCTCATCTAACAGCCCCAACTTTGAATTCGCATCTGTGCATCTGTGCATCCACCCAGGGGATGCTTGGAATGGACTTAGAAAATTTTGGAAAAGTTTCATTTTGACTCCGCTTGTGAGCATTCGCACATCCACCCAAAAATACTTGCAGCTGACTTAGAAAGAAAAAAAAAACAATAAAAATCAATTAACAGCCACAACTTTGACTCCACATCCAGGCATCCACCCAGGGGATGCTTGGAATGGACTTAAAAAATTTTGGAAAAGTTGCATTTTGACTCTGCATCCGAGCATCCATGCATCCACCCAGGGAGTGGTTGCTAATTTTCAAAAAAGTTTCTGCATATACCAACAAATTATAATGTAGACTACTGATTTTCCCAAATGTCGTCTTGGCATCCATGTATCCAGATCAGTGTTCGCTCTAAGGTGCGGGACTGTGTGAATCCCCCTTTTGTCTTCCGAATCCCGCACAAAGATAAATCTTGTGCGGAAAAATCCCTCACACTTTTCTGCAGCTGAGAAAGTGAGATTGTAACTACTGTAATACACACTATCTTTACCAAGTGACAACTCCCTCCTTGATTTTGAAAATCCCTCCCAAAAGTATTTCTAGAGAGGGAATTCCCTCCCAGGTTCAATTCCTTAGCGCGAACACTGCTCTGGATGCTCAGATACAACCCTAGAGTGGCCCTGAATTCTGTACAGTACCGAATCGTCGAGGTTAGCCTCATCGTCGAGTTGCGTAACGTCGAAGATAGTCGCAGATCATAAAAGCCTCAAACCCTCCCAAGGTGCAAAACAAGATCGTCCATTTCGACGATAGCTCAAATCATCGTCGAAGATCGTCAATATTATAAACAGCAGCACAATAGTTTGCGGTTGAAAACAAAGTTACTGTGCGGTTTTGTAATTTGCTAGACATGTATTGAACTCCCAACAAAAGGAACAAACAAATTGAGGGTAATCACAATGCTCGCAATCTTCGGAGCGTATTAGCTCCATGAATGAATAGACTCAATAGACCTGGTAGGCCAATGTGCCTTAGCAGTAAATTGCGCCGGGCGTTCGATGAAGCCGGCTTGCGAGCAAATGACTACACTCATCTATCGCACCACTATAATAAGTTCATGCTAATAATTCTTAGAACCTAGTATAGATGCTTGTTTCATTAGATAAAAATAATTGTTTGAAACAAACGTGAGTATTGAATGATATCCTTTGTTCCAAGTCTGTGAATGTCTGAAACACTGGTCTACAATCGTGGTTCCGAATCTCGCTCCAAGTGCGAACAACCTTCCGTTAATTCAACTTGCGTTCTGAGGTTTTGCAAATTTTCGGTGCTGCTTTGTATTTTCTTCTTGCTGTGACTCCTTTTTTTAAAGATCTTGCTATGTGTATAACATCAATAAAAATTTACAGAAGTAAAAATATGCCTGCATAAACCGGGAAAATACTGTACCACAAACTGGAAACTGAGCAAACTAGTTTCGGCACCCAGTTTCGGAAGACATCGTATAAAAGAAAAGAGAATAAAAACTTGTGTCTGTGCGTCTTCTTTTTAGTGTTATATAAAGGAGGCAAAGGCAAAGTAATTAATAATAGTTTACCGTACATGCCGGCTAGACGGCCGGGAAAATGCTCATTTTGCTACCTTGCCAATTTTAAAGATCTTTAATAAGGACACACTGAAATTTGATAAGAAGGGTGGGAAACATGCTCGAACTGTCCAAATATAGATTAGGCCTAGATGACAATCATCAACAAGGGCGGGTATGTGCATTTTTTCGGGGGAGGAGACCGAACCGCTTCTGCTTGAAAAAAGCCTAATTTACCTAATGTGCGACCCGCATTTTCTACAAATCCTGCCAAGAAATAGGCTTGGTCTCTCCGGTTGGAAGGGGGCTGGATTCCCCAGCCCACCCATTCTCAGCAGATGAGGCCTGTTTGATACAGTTGCCCTCAAAATTTGCAATCCTGTCACGGTTCCCCAAATTTCTAGTTTGCAGAAAATTCTCTTACCTTGGAAAACATGAAAGGTAATTAGTCATCCCGAACCGCCATTCTTTGAAAATATATATCCTATTATTTCCTAGTTTGTGAAATGAGCGGCGCCTTCGCCTGTGTATTAATTCATCATCACAGCATATGCCCTATAAAAAGGCGAGATGCCGCTGTCGTTTTTACGGCCATGGATGGGTGTGTCCATACCCTTCCGCTCAGAGACGGAACCGCGAGTTACGGTATACAAATTACAGCCGTAATACGATGCCGAATGACCCGTAGACAATCAGTAGACCTGCATAAATGAAACTACAACCCACTGCATTGTCTTATTTTTCAGCCCATCATTGTACAGCCTAACATCTTATTGACCAAGACAGCACACATTACTCGCTTACACTTTCTAGCTAGCTCGTTGCTACATACCAAAAGTATACTGTGGCAACATACACGTACCGTCAACAATTCCTTGAGAAACCTTCGATTCGAGAATTTCCCAGGCACCTGCAATGGTCCCAACTTATTTGCATGCAACATTCTGTGCATTGCGTATTTTCACGACACATAATCGGTAATTGACCAGTTAAAAACACCTTTACTTGTGACGTCATTGGACTTTCCCTTTTTTTCATAGACTAGCGCGTGCAAAATTTCCATTGGCTGCTACCAGTCCCCGTGAGTGTTTACCGTTAACGACCAACTGTTAAGTCCCGCCCCTACTAGGCACACCCACCTTCAAGCACGGTCTGACTTGCGTACTGTCGCTGCACTATCGTACTGTCGATTCCGCGTGTAGGCCTGATAGTGTGGTATGGTAACCTAACGAAGTAAATTTCATATCCTGGGTAACGTGCCGCTCTGCGTGCGTTACGAACTAGCTGCCATGGGCGAAAATTCAGTATGTAGATTATCAGCAAAATCAAGCATTACGAGCTAAATTTTGTGCCATATCTTATTCATGGGTGTTGAATAAGTCTGCTCTTGAGAAAAGTATTCCGTAAGAGTTTGGTATCGGACGAAATATCGCTTATGTGTAAAACCCAAGATGGCGCTGGCTGTCGAAGATTGCAAAAAAATTTGAGGCGATGTGTGTGACGTCACGTAAACGTACAAGAACTAAATAGGCATACGACTTCCAAAAAAGGTTACGCAGAAATGGGCGCTGGTTGTTTATAATGAATGAGTATCAAACCCATAGCTGCGATTGGCTATTTTCACGTACAGAAACTGCATTTCTCAGGCATTTGCAGTGGCCCTTATAATAATACAGTAGAATGCGATTGCAACATCTGGTGTGTGCACATTAACGTAGTATGTACAATATTCGGTCCATGTATGAAAATGAACGGTATTTTGGGCTACAAGCTACGGCGTAAATAGCTTGTGACAGTACTTACAGTAGTAGTGACAATGCAGATACGGTTTCCCAGGGGCCGTGTTAAAATTCGGATCATGTTAGCACATCACGCCATGGGTGAATTTAAGGGACACCCCGGCAAAGACAGGGTAGGGGTATATATACTGCACTGCATTCTGCTGTAGGGCTCTGAGTCGGAGATTCAGGAGCCAAGTCTCGAAAATTGATTGCCGAAAGTGTAGTCTTCATTCTCTCTCCCTAAATGGACTATAATTGGATTAATATTTTTTCCTAAGGACTCGGACATCAAAGGTTCTGTAAAATAGGTAAGATTCAAAATTTAAGCAATTGCGTCGTAAAGGGTAGGGTATAGACGGAGGTGGTTCCAACGGCCACAGGCGTGGCCGTACGGGCCGGGGCGCCCCCCCCACCCCAAATGCCAGAAACCTGACTAAATCAGGCAGATATTTTGTCTCAGTTGGGCAGAAAATTGGGCAGTTAAATTAGGTCCGAAGTCGGGCAAAAATCACCACCCTCCCTAAGAAAAATAGTCCCGTAAGACCATGGTCACGGGTGGGGTTAAAATGGGATCCATATCCATCGCAACATCAGTGTGAAATGAAAATGCGGCAGTCTTTGTATTGTACCGGAATATAACATAACAGGTTGAAGGGCAAACGAGGGCTAATGCTCCATAAGTTGCCCTGAGCGGGCATGAGGGTGTCGGAACTAAGATGTGTTGCCATTGCAATGGCATTCTCTCTATTTCTTTTTTTTTGTTAGAAACAGAATGGTTGCATTTTATGGACCTGAACAGTTTTAACATTTATTCCGCGGAATATGGGGTTCCATGCAAAGTCAAGACTGTGTATCCATGCATAACATGATACGGATACTCGCAACTGAGCATGATACCTGCATTAACATATTTGTGGAAGTTTAGTCCGTTGCTGTTGTGTAGGAATTCAAAACATCGAGATCGTTAGCTCGTTATCAAACCTGAACATTAATCGACATTTTCTGACTACAAAATAAGCTTTAGTGCCATGAACCCTGCCACCCTATCCAAAGTATTTGTAGCACTACAGAGTAGCGATAATTTTGGCGTAGCTTTTTCAGTTTTCAGCGGCACCATATCGTGCAATGGTTTCTAGATATATTTTAAAAGCCCTTGCAAATTCCAAATTTTATCATACAGGACTGCACTTCTTGTGAAAGTCAAAATCCATTTATCGATTAGAAAAAAAAAAGAAGTGAACTTTCACTTTTTCCGCCCCTTGTTTTCAAAAATGTTGGGTACCTGTCAGTGGTGCATGCGGTAACATTTTCGCCAGCTGGCGTTGTCCTTTCCTTTCATTAGCACCGAACGGCCTTTAACCCCGTGCTGTTCGTTACCTTATTGATTTCATGTGTATATGTAGCCCCCACCCTTTACCATTTTATGACAGCGAAGTTTTACGGCGCGGGAAAGTTTATTTGAAGCACACCAAACTAGATATACGAGACGATTGTACACCATTGTTTCAATCAAACTCTGGCCTACATTATTCCACATCGGAGTAGGCAAGATATGATCACAGAAATAAGAGCTCAGCATGAAAATTATATGTAGTACGTTCTTGGGGAAATGGAAGGCCCATTCACTCTCACAGAAAATTCGAAACAACTGTAGGCTACAACACCGTGCTTGAAGTTAATATTTTATGCAAGATACGATTAGTAAACGCACTGTGCGTTAACCTTCTACGGTTCTGCCAGTAACTCGCCCTTGTCCGTTTTGTGTACGTAGCTACGTAGGAATGAGAAGTAGGCAACTGTAGTACAAAGGGATTTCTTCGATTTATTCCTATCCATTTCTGATATTGCTTTTATATAAACTTGGCCTTTTCCATCACTGGTCATTAATGAAAGAATTGCAGTTTTTACACTTTCCACAAAGTAGGCCTATGTACTGTACTGTATGTAATGCTTGCTTAGGCAATAAGCCTACACATCAATTGCTATTGTATGCATGGGTGATTAGCACGCTACTACAAAAGATCGCCGAATCGTCGAGATTATCGACGATCTTTTCATTGTACGGGAAAGTTGCGGTCGATATAAACCTCTCATCAATAGACGCTCTCTAGGTTAGGATTACTAGAGTTGATTTTACGATCTTTGACGATCAGAAATTTAGAGTAAAATTGCTGATGGTCGAATATAGTCGCAGATAGTAGGTTATCGTAGCGACCGTCAACGTCGGCTAACCTCGACGATTCGGTACTGTAGTTACTGAGGACTATCAACAATAACAAGATGTGTTCAAACTGTGAACCACCAACTGTACTAAAAGTTATGCTTAGGCCTAGTTCTGTTTAACCAATGCTGTAAATAAAGGCCTAGGCTACAAATGTTACTCATGGAACAAATTTTCTACTTTTGTGGAAATAGGTCTCTGACTGTAAGATAGGCCTACATGTTTTAAGGTTTAACTGGAACTTGGACTAACTGGAGGTATTCACCCAGTGAACCTCCACTTTTGTTCAGGGTGTAGGCATATTGCTGATTATTGCATGTTCTGACTCAATACGGTACTAGTCCCCTGTAAAGGACTGTGTATGTTAGTTCGTCTGCTGCTCACTACGTACAGTGCTAACTACAAGGTATGAAAATGGTGGGTATGGAAGGACGGTCCATGTATTGGTCGAAATTTACCTTCTTCTCACAGCAAATTTTGGACCTAAAATCTTAAATTTAGTAAAGGCTCTACACTTACTTTCAAACTCACTTGCCCCTTGAAGTAGGGCAGACAAAATATTGATTTCCCGGTCACACAGATGACAACAATTCTTGAAATCAGTCTTAACAATTATTGGATTGTACCTTTCTTCCATCTGTGATTTGAAAAAGTTTTATACATTTGCAGTAATGAACTGTGTTTTAATTTAAGGTTTCCCAGCCTAAGAGTCTGAGGTTCCGTAACTTTTTTTGTCAAGAGTGGTGTGATTTGTGAAACAAAACTCTTTAATAATTTTCCCTCATGCTATGGGAAAATATCTTTTCTTTGAACTTCAAATTTTGAGATAAGAGTTTCTAGGCCTACTAAAGGTACTATGCCCACTTGCCCTGGGCAAGCGGGCAAGTGTTAATGTGGAGCCCTGTTTACTACCATGACTTTTCTTCTCCAAATCTTACAGGAGTACTGCAGATATTTCTGACCTCTGAGATCTGGAAAAGGTCAAAAATTTGAAATGTAATCAGCAACTTTTTCACTCCGTAAAATTTACTGTGTGGCTAAGAACTTTGTTTACATCAGCGTGTGAATGAGCTACATTGTTACATCATTATGGAATGTCTGCAGACAGGGATGCCACTACGCCGGGCGGCTGGGCAGCCCCGCCTGAGACTGGTGAATTGCGCCCGCCACTCATGTTAAAATAAACACATTTTGCCCAGCACTTTTTCCCAATAATGGTACTATGTATAATATGATTCTTGAAAGAAGTTTGGATGTAACAGTAGACTCAGAGTGAGTTGGCCAATTGGAGCAAATGTTAATTTAGAGTGTGGAAAAATACCCACACCTGCTCTAAATCCCAGGTGATCACTAAAAGTGTCGCATTCGAGAATTACCCAGCACTAAGTTTGGTCTGGTGACAACCGTGTTTGCAGAGGCAACTTGCTATGTATAGGAACTTAAGTAATCAAATGTTCTGTATGATGACACAGTGCACACGGCATTCTGATATCAACAAATATTTCGAACGCTACAGTAAATTTTATGAAATGTGACAAAGTTAATGATTCAATTTATTTCAAATTTTTCAAAGATTTTGAAGTGATCAAAGACAAATGATCAGTAAATTAAGACATTAGGTCCTAGCTTTGCTTTATATAAAAAGGAAATTTAAGTTTGCACCTGGTACCCGGGTACACGACTGATGATACAACCCGGGTAGCATTTTTCTATGGTTTTCTTTTGATCTTCGCGAAATGGCATGGTTATTGCAACTTACAAAATGTATTTCCCTTCATCTCATTCACGATAAAGTTGAAATGAAGTTGTTTTTGTCTCTTCCCGCACCTTGCTTCTGTTAAATTGCACTTCCCACCAGAAACAAGTCCCGAGATGAGTGTTTCTAGCAGTACATCAAGACGCGCCCATACTAGATAACGAAACAGCATACTATACTGTACATTTGCCTAGCCTATCTCCTTGATAATTGAACATCACAAGACAGCTCATACACAATTTGCACGCGGCACGTGTGGATCAGGAACTTTGGAAACAAAGACCGAGAAGTAGTGTGAAAGAAAGTGCTGGAAATTTTAGACAGTACATTTCGTTGCCGTGTAATTCATACACAGATGGATATAGGTCAATTGGCTTCACTTCTGTGTTACTAGATTTCATACTTATACTTAAATTAAGATGACATGCTTTCACTATCTAAAGAATTAAATTTTGTTAATAATATAGTTATGTATACATAGTGTAAGCTATGCACATATTTTAACCAAAATAACATTCTTTTGTATCAAATCAATCGCTTAAAACTTCAGATTCTTAGTGAAGATACTTTTTGGGGGAAAAAATCACTTCGTCAACTGTAGCATTGTACACATTTTTTCAAGGGGTACCTTGCGCCGAGTGAACAGGAAAAATCTATCTTGTTACTTCTATCATGTTACTCCCTTAAATATTAAAATGATACCTATCTTAATGTTGCTCATAATTTTTTATTGCTATTCAAACTATTTGCAAAATTTTTTGCATCCAAAGTTTTTAAACATTTGGCAAAAAAGAGCAAAATACTATCCTCATTTTTTTGGTATACTCCATTTGCTAAAGTGGAGCGTGCCAAAGTCACATATCATCGGGAGCACCCAGGCTACGAACGAACGTTCATATATGTGATTGATAATGACAAGAAACTGAGTACAGTAGATAGTGGATTTTTGGTAAGAGTAGCAAGAAAGCAGTTAACGAGAAATTTGAACACATGGTCGAGGTACTTTACAGTACAGAAGTTGAAGTGACAAACTTTACCTTATTTTTTTGTTACGATGTACATGTTACAGCAGACAGGACTTTTAACCACAGAAGGTAATGGTAAGACTTGTTTAAAATGTGTCTGATTGAACATTGCAATAATGGCGCTAAAGTATATGGTCAAATTAAATATTCTCGCCTGATTTTCAAACTCACAATATTAAAGTGGCTATGCCACGTGTAAATTAACGGTTTAAACCCTTTTGTATCCTTAGGAATACGTTTCCTACAACGAAAATCAACCATTCTGTTTGTTTACAACTTGTTTTTCGGCTCGAAAATTGAGAAAAAATACACCCTCTTCCAGCCCTGAAAAGTTAGTCTTTCCAAAAATTCTCAAAATCTTGTTACGTCATGTGACGTCACTTTAGGAACTGATCGTTGTTTGCCGTGGTATCCTTCGGACATTTGATACAGTGTTTGCATTCCATTGTACCGGTTACCAAGGTCGATACAATGTAAAACCTGCGTGAAAAGTTGTAAATTTTGGAATTGTTATCCCTTTTCTCGTGCTTACCACTTGTTTCAGTCAATTAAATGCATTTCACGCAAGTTTTTCGTCTTGGTGTCATGATAAGTAGCTGCATGTACAAACATTCACAACACACAGCATAGGTACAGCATGGAAGTACTACTTCCATGGGTACAGCACACAACATACCTGTTACTACACAATGTATCACCAGCACTGTTTTGTAGTAGGTACCATGTGAAATCAAATTTAATACTTTCTTTGGAATGGCGGATCTGAGCCAGGGAGTTGTCCTCTAATGGCAACTCCCTGATCGGACAGGAATGGTCAGTGGACTGTCGGTAAAGTGAGTTTTCTTGGATTTGAAATCAGAAAGGCGAAGGCGATACTGAACAAGACGTCAGTGGTGCAGATGGGGTGAGTAATTCGTTACGGCGCACAGGACCGTATCGATTTGAGACAGTGTTAGGTGAGGTAAAAGTACAACACCACAACAATTCGAGCACGAGAAGCATTTGGAGCAATTGAAAGGGACTTTAGCTTGGAAAGTTTTATGTAGGCAGTCCAAATATGAACTTCAGGTTACTTTCGTGCAAGTGTCAGTGGAAATCGTGGAACTAGTAGCCTAGGCTATGATTGCGTGTGCACAGTATTATTCGCTGGCTGCTGCCAGTCCACTCACTGTACGCAGACCGAACCGAACAGTATACTGCCGAGTTTTTTCGTTTTTCGGTTATGAATCAAGAGTTTTTGTAATTATTAGTAATAGCCTATTGCAGCCCCAAAATGTAACAGACCGATACCACTCTCCAAACAGACAGAATAAAGTTCAAATTCAAGACATGCCGCGAATTACAATCCTTACTATCTCTTACTTATGTATAGGCTATGCTGTACGCCAGGTTCGGTATGCGGAGGATGGTGTTCCTAAAATGACGTCATTATTGTGTTGGCTTGAAATCTCATTTTCAACAGTCTATTTTTGGTGCAATTTTTTGAAACATTAATTTCTTTTTAATGCTCAAGGCTGTAAGGGTGATGAAAACAGTTTTAGAAAGAGCTTTTTGTGTACTTAAGGCTAAATTAGTCTCCCGTTACTCCAATTTACGTGTCATGGCCACTTTAAGAACCAATGGCACAAATGAAGTAACTTTAGTAAAGCATTTTGATGTATAGTTTTGATCAGATTGATCCGATCCGAAGAGAAGAGGGGCCGATGGGTCGAGTCACGAATTTTACGTGCATACGATGCACTGAAGTCAGACCTTGTGAGGATATGGCTGGGTACCCGGATACCCGACGGGTAATGCGTTCCGGGTACCCGGGTACGAATTTCCTACCCTGTGCACACTATTGACTAGCACTGTGCTGGTAGAAGACCCTAGATTGTCAAGTGTAGTAAGGACCGTTTATAGGGAGCTGTTGGCAGGCGACTATACACATTCCTTTACTGAAGACTAGTGTATAAATCATTTGGTATAAGTGCAGTTTGTACTGTAGAATGGTGGCATACCTTTTCAGTCACTAGGAGACAAGTAGCCAGATTTAAGGAGAGGGGAGAGGATGGTTTGTTTCCAAAAGCAGCAGTGGTAGCCAAAATTATTGGGGAGCCAAACAGTGGTGTTATCAAGTCACTGGGTATTGAGACTGCCAGCGTGAAGTCTTGTAACATGTCAGGTCCACTGGAGTCACTTGCATTTAGGTTCAAGTTGCCTTGAGTTCATTTGCATTCAAATTCAGAGTCACCATGTATTATGCAAGCAAGGCTTGAGAGAAGAATTGCAAAGGGCAAGTGGCCAAGTGACCTTCAGATGGAATAAATTTATCAGGGCACCAAGGCCAAGCAAGTGAAGGGTGAAGCCCAAAAGTTGGAAAATAGGACTGTGCTGGTTAACTGGGTTACTGACCAATCAAACAGTTGAACGTCCGCCATGTGTTTAACCGTTTTTGTGTAATAATTACTCAGTCACTGGGGTTCAGCTTTCTACCTAGATCTATGTGTGTGCAATTAACCGCAAAAGTTCCTTGCTGAAAGTTGTGTAACAATGGCAAAGCTTTTCACCCAAAATTACAAAAGGTTTAAAGAAGTTCTGTAAAAGCTTTTGTAGTGCAAGTTACAGTCTTTGTTGTGGAGCTTTGTCTTATAAATTAACCCCTTCACACAATGAGCAACAAGTCTTTTCCTGAAAATCAGATAACAATAAACTGTCTTTCAAGCAACATTGAAAAGGATTTAATATATACCTGTAGGTATGATAAAACTAGTTACTTAAAGGCAACAACAGATTCAACATGCTGTCTAAAGAATGGGACTCTGTTGAGGACTAAAAAGTTACACTGAGTCTGCAGAATAACAAGTTATCTTAACGTCATTCCACCTAATGCTCTACAGGAACTTTCTCAGTGGTGGTAACATTACTGCCTCATGTGTGTTAGCAGTCCATCAGGCTCAAAATGAATGTGTCCCATGCCATGCAGTATGAAACAGTTATCAAGCTTTGTACAGTAGTTCTGGGCATAATTACAGTACACAGTACTGGCATTAACTGTAAACCCTGGATGGTGCAACTAAAATATTTTTTATTCTTCCCAGTGAAGCTGACAGAAATATTTTAGCAAGTTACACCTCCACATTTTCCATATTATATATATCATCAGTTGGATAACTGGAAAAGTTTTCAACTCCAAAAGTATGCTCAGAAGAGCGAAGTACTTTCTGCCTTTTGTTTGTTTGCCCAAAATTTTAAGTTTGCCCAAAATTTTAAATGGCACATTGTAATGTTGAACTTCATTCATAATCATAATAGCTGTCCAACATAAATCAGACCGCCTGGTTGAACTTGCTGAGTGAATGGGTGGGGCCATGTGCTTTGCACCAACATCGCTCATGTGCACTGTACAGCCCGTGATATTGTACAAGACTAAGAGTACTCATGTCTATACAGTATAAAGGCCACAGTAGTTAAGGTAACTTTCATAAAATTTGTACTGTACAATGGCTTTTGAGTTTGAGAAGTTTCTCCTCTCATGATTACAAAGAAACTTGGGTATTGTCAGTAGGTAGAAAAGCAAGCAATTTAAGGTACAGTACATTAACATACAACTGTAGGAGAGTGCATGACTGTGAACTGGACTATTCTGGCGTAACTTTCTGGCCTAATTTAAGAATGATTGTTTATTTTCAATTACGTTCATGATGAACCATTATTAAATGTTATTCAAGTTTTGCAGTCACGCAGCTGGACAGACAGTGGCACATGCAATAACTTGCATAAAATCGTATTGTGCTTGTATTGTGTTATTGACCGGACTATGAATCCATAGTTATGATTATGAGAATGAGTGTGTGTCAGCACTGTGTGGCTGGTTGTGTGTCCTTGGAGGTAAGTAACTAATAACATCTTCTGTAACTGGCAGTAATTTGAAACTGAGACCTTCATCCAAACGGACGTATCGTCTATCGACAATAAAAGTTGAAACAGAATTATTCTCGCTCACCTCCTTACACAATGTTGCAGTATTTCACAGAGGTGACAAGAGTGAACATATGGGCAAAAATTTCATGCCAGTTATGGTGATGGAAACTCTTAGCACACACAGGCACCATGTACTGCAGACAGTCACAAGGCACAGTGTAGTACAGTATATTACCTTCATAGCAGGTGTCGAATACATGTACTCCTCTTTGGCGTACATACTCTAACACCTGCGAACAATGACAGAGATCATCCAGTTTTGTTATTCATGATTTTACTCTCTCGACTGTTGATTGGTTTCAATATATGAATATTCATATTGCATGAAACGCTCCAGCTGCAAGGTTCACTTTTACACAGTAAGTCAATGGGACTTCATTGTGTGAGCTTGATGCAGGTGAAATGACACACTAAAACCCCATTGACATTTGTCATTCGAAACAGCATGATAATCAAGACTTGCTTTAGTCGTTTTTTCGTTGAATATTTATAATTTTGTTTGTTGTAATCGTATATATGAATAGTTAATAGCGTACAGTTTTTATGCAGTTTGAAGAAGAATTCTTGCGAAAATTCGCGGATGTTGGTATTGCGAGTGCAGTCAGTGTGGGTGCAGGAGTAATACATGTCCACCGGTCGGGCAATACAGTATATGGAGTTATGGTACATTTGTACTCAAAGCTACACACACCTGCTTTAAATTTGTGTAATACTGTATGGTTGTCATCCAGACAAGTGCATTTAGTACTGCGTGCAATAATGCCAGCAATATGCACAGATTTATCATTTTACAATGCTATGTTAGACCCCAAAAATCTTGAAAATAGTAGTTGTTGGAATAATCAAAAGTATGCACATTTGTAGAAAGCTGGAATAAATGCACTATTCACCTGACTTTGCAGACTGATCATTAAAAGTAGGGAACTAGGGATGCACTGGATATTCAGTCTGGCTGGTCTATTTGGCCGGATGGTGAAAAATTATCTGGTTCCAGATGTTTGAAGAAATCTGCGTATTTTTCTCAAATTCTAGCCAAAAATACATCCATCATTGAAAGGAAGGATTAGCTTCACAGATGAATTTTTCAAAGCACCTTTTTTTTGTCCATGTTCTGTTGTTAGAAACTCTCGTTAAAGTGTTGTTTGTGGGTGAGGTGGTCCTAGTGCATTGTGACACTGGCAGTGACCCAACTCATAGACCCTTTTCCAAATAGCAATTGCAATGGATTGTGGGATGGAGTTCTGGTAGGCAATGTTGTAGTCAGTGGCATTATGCTGTGGCAAAAAATGATGCACACCAAAATTCTATCCCACAGTCCTTTGTAATTCCTATTAGGAAAAGAGTCTATTATTTGGAGTCATAGAGTAACCTTGATGCACGTGTCCAAATTAGTGGAGTTACATGTAACAATGAAGACAAGAAATTCAAAGTTAGCCTACATTGTGTCTACATTTTCTCCACAGGACCCACATTTGCAAATGTCACATGTAGTTAAACATTTAAAATTAAGTCAGTTATCCTTGACAATATATGCACAATCTGAATCCAATTCATCGGAACATGCATTCGTTAAGATCTACTGTCACTGTGACAATCTAATGATGGACTTGTGTTGTTAAAAAGAAGCAGTACTGTATGTTATTTGATATGTTGTATTCCCTTCTCAATTAATGTGCTGTCATTCTAGAGTCTAAACCCTGCAAAGTAGCAGCAGCTGTAGCAGTTTGACAACATTAACCACCAGTTAACCTGCCCTCACCCACCCCCGCCCCCTTACCTACAATGCTATGTTTCTCTTTACAAGTGAAAAAATGTGGCTCTGGCTGGATCTAAAAATTTGGATCTGGTGCATCCCTAGTCAAAACTTTGTGAATAATGCAAACATTTTAACATGCATTCTACATAGGCAAACATCATTCACGGCACTATCTTGAGGGTATGAACTTCCGTCTCACAGCTTATAGGTCAGACGTGTATTGTGTGATTTGTGTGACAGCATTGTCACTGTGCCGTGTGACAGCATTGAGTTCCTGTGCCCCGTCCCTCTTTAAGCTTCTTTTCCTTGTAAGGTATGTGTGGCAACCACTTACAGTACATGAGCCTCAGTGTGCATAAACTGACATTTAGATGGGCTGTAAAATGTAGTCTTTGTCAAAATGGAAAACATGTAAATTTCAGTGCAACTACATTAGTACTTTGAAAATTAGGTAATCTTATCCTGCTTCTAGATCAGTTGTACTTTTCCAGTCCTGTTGTCATACATAACAATTTGACATTACTCTACAATGCACAAATCTGCACTTAGTTCCACTATACTCCTTAGACATATGTACAAAATAGCTGGCAGCTCATGGAATTCCCAGCAACTGCATGCTTGGACTACAGTACCATTGATTTGGTGCAGAGATGTTGTACTGTACATGTCTATGTATGCAGGCTTGAGTTCATTGCAATGCATATATCATGTTGCATGTGAACTGTAAAACCACTGCTACCATAGCCAATATTACTGCATGGTTGTATAGGGCTCAGTTTTTTTACTGTAGCAGTGACAAGTTACAGTGCTTAGCGTGTAATTCCAGCTTAGCTCACCTTGGTTTTTGGACTTTTACTGATTATACTATAAGGTCTATAATGAATAGGCCCTGAACTTCTGTAGTGTACTGTAGGCATTTGTAATTTAAGGAGGCAGGCTGTGCAGTCCTGCCCACAACTATTGAGAAACTTTTCTTTCAGCATAAACAAAGAGTTACAAATTCTCATGTTTTAGCCAGATTCTTTCATTTAAAAGTGATGTTCATTTCCATCAGCAGTTTTCATATTTTTATACTTTGGAAACATAATCCTCGGCTACATTCACAACAGCCATCAGTTTTACTAACTTCTCATTTCCCTTTTCCCAAAACTTTTTTAACTTCCTCCTTTTTTGTTGGTATTGATCGCTTCACACATTTGAACTTTCAGAGTCACAATTTGTTAGGCTTAACTCTGTGGTCAACATTTTTACTGTCAACAAAAAGGTGGGAACTTTCTTCAATGAAATAAATCAAATATGCACTTTTTGTGTGTTTTCCTTTATTTGAATTTGAGTAATGCTGGTTTTGAAGTCTACTGTAGAAGCATTAAGGTTGTTAAAATTTACTAAGCTCAGCTGAGCCTATTGTTACAGTACAGCATGTATCAAGGACATTGTATTACGATACAATGAAACCTAGAAACCTAGAAATTTAATTGTCTCTCATATAGCACTGTGCAGTACACATTTTGAACCTAAAAAGAAAAAAAGAAAAAAAAAAAGCAATTGACCTACAGTACCCTACTCACTGAAGGACATCAAAGGACAAACAAAACCATATTCTGTTTTTTTTGCCTCAATTTGAACATACTACAAGTAGGCCTGTATATCTCCTAAAGTAGTACCCAAGATTTTGTAAACTATTTCAGTATCACATTTCTCATATTAATTGTTACATGTGAACTATGTATGTATGGAAGATTATTGCAAAACTGAAATGTGCTATTTCCTGAAGGCAATATACTTTGTAGTATAACATGGAGTACCTCATTGTGAGTGACTGCTTGTTGCAAGCCCCAAATGTTTTGATAACTCAATTTTTTTCCTTGAGGTTTTTTAACAGGTTTTATGACAACCAACTAAATATTGAATAATTCTTGTATGCATGAAGTCCTGTATATGAGTAGGAACCTTAGTACACAGGTGTGCAAATTAAATGCTTAAATGTACACATATAGACAGTGCAGTTTTGATGTTACCACTGTGCACCGTCTAAAGCATGTAACTGTAAGATATTGGAAGCAATCATACTGTTCATATCCCATTGAACATGATACATACACGTGTGCATTGTGTATTTTAACAAAAAACTACACAGAACTTACAAGGTGTTAGAATTTATCAGACTACTTCAGATACGTTGACATACTGTAAGTAACAAGTCAGACGATATTGAAAACATAAATTTGTTTTAAAACAAAATTCTTGATAGTTTTTAAAGTTTGCAAAGGAGACAAGAACTCAGGATGCTGTAATGGTGTAGTGTTGGTCTTTGCCTGGTTGTACAGTAAATACCAGGTCCGTGTTGCTCAGTTCTATGTTTAATTTGTTACATGTAGTTTAATACCTTACAAGCTGGCAGAATTTTGTGTATTTTGTGGCAAACTTGGACCATTAGCATAAACTGTATAAAAGTGGAACAGTGATTCTCATCTTTTATTTAATGAATGACAGTGTACTACTGAATATGTTGACTTCTTGAAATTGAGGCAGTGCTCTCCACTGATTTAATTTTGGTCCATGTGCTCCAAAGGTTAAAGGTTAACAGTGATCACTGTCTATAAAGAGAGGGGGTGCTCTCTTTGAAAAATGTTTGCTAAAATAGATGATACATTTAATTATGGCCTTCTTTGATGACTTAGTACATTTGTGATTATTATTGCTCATGTTCACACTGAAATTATTGCCTTCTGCTCAGTTTTAAGGTTTTGAATTGATAATTTCTGTTCGGGTGGCTCAACTTTTTTTCCGGGTGGTACATTTTTTGTCCGGGTGCTGAGCACCCTCTGCAGATTTTGTCCGGGTGCAGCACCCTAGCAAAACAGCTAGTGGAGAGCACTGTTGAGGTATAGTATGCATGTGTCTAGATGTGCTATAGAAAGAGCTATTTGATAGAAACTGGGTTTAATAACAGCATCAGCACTGTGCCCTCTCTTGCAAATTTTGCACATTTGTATCCAATTTAGAAGTGGAATAACCCAATTAGTTTACCTTCATAGTTGTTTATTCTTTGCTTACGTTAATCACAGCTTCAAAAGACGAGAAAATCTGATTTTCAAGTTAATTACTGTAGCATAGATTCTGTAAGTGGATAAAATGGAAGTCTTTGTAACCAGACTTTCCATTGTGTAGTAACATAGAGCTTCTAATATGTTCAGGCTACATTTCTAATTAGTTGTAGACAAGGTGGCAGCACAAGGACTTGAAAAGCAGTCTTCATCAGCTTTTATTACTGTAACTGAATTTGATGGCTTCAGTTGGTGCACTCTTTATGCATCATGTGTAAGTTGGATTCGCATCAGAGGTGTGATGGATTAGTGTTAATGAGTCATACTGAGTGTGGCGTAGCAAAATGCGCTTGGTAATTTTTGATATTGAGGGCCCAAAAGAGGAAATTTAATAACTCAGATGTTGCAGTTGTGGTCAAGTATTTGGTTTTCATTGTGTTGTGCTTTTCATTACTACTAAAGGACGATGCAGGTAAAAGGAAGTGATAGTATGTTGTAGGAATTTTGCAAGAAAAGAGAGAAAACAGAAACCATATAGATCTTCAGAATTGCTTTGATTAAACACTTCCATACAAAGAGTAACTACAAGCGACATATTTCTGTAATGTGTCAGCTTTTTTACTCTTTCACTATGCTGTCAGACTGGAAGTCTCTCGTGCTCCATTGGTGGGCCTGCTGGAATCAATAGCTGGCCTAGTTGTTACAGTCTGTAGTGTTTTAAGATTGACAATTTGACACAGACCAAAGAATGTCATTAGTACTTTGCAGAACAGTCTGGTATATCGACACAAATAAATTCGCTCATGGATATCAAGTAAATACCTTGTATTAAACCTTGTAGAAATCAAACTGGACCATTATTTATGTTTCGAAATTTCATGAGGATTACCCCCCTCCCCTCCCCTTCCATTCAATTGGCTGTTCTTTACATACTGTACTATGTAGTATTACTGTACCTTGTGTGGTACTAAGCTATAAGAAATTAATTTTAGTTGTGAGATATACAGTCTGTGTGGCTAAATTTATAAATTTACATTCATGGTATCTTAACCCTGTCATGGTTTTGCTACAGAACCATATTTTATCTTCCATTTTAATATACAAATGGATCAGTCTCTGAAAAGGTTGTATTAAAGTGACAGTCTGCTGTTGTGCTTTTGGCCAGTAAGGCATGCTGTTGCTATTGTTTTATATACAAACGTACTGATGGGGGTTTACATTAACAGTGTGGCAGCCAACATAGCATTATCACAAAAGTGGTCCAAATGCTAGGCTAGCAGCTTAACAAATTGTTGAATTAAACTTATGAATTAGAAATTTGCTAAACATATTCTGAAAATTATTTTTGTTTTTTCCTCACCTCCCTTAATTCATTTTGGGAATTGAAAGACAAAATTGTGTCATCTTAATATATAGTGTTTTCCCTGGGTACAGTAGAAAATTCTTACCCCAGTACAGAGTACTGTACCAGAAGCACATAACCAGTCGGGTACCTGGGTATCTGATCATAATTTTGCAACTTCAAACTTCAGTACTGTACATTGTGTACGATTCCCAACTTGATCCATCATCCCCACTTTTCTATGGCTGCTAGGATCGAACACAGATAACAAACTACCGAAATGCTTTTCTTCACTTGTTCCATTGGTTCTTAATCTTGTTGGTGAATAATGAAAATTGGGAGGAAATATTTAGTTTGACCTTGTACTAGCACCGTTATTGAGATGTGCAGTCACACACATTTTATACAGAAAGCCCAGCCCTCAGATACTCAACAGTTTTGTGTCCAGTGTGTCGTTGCTTGTGTATCATAAAAAAAATATACCTAAGTTTGTTAGTGCAACCCAGTGTTTCCTCTATTAAAGAAATAGTCCATTGGGTCAATATACTCAGTATAAGAAAATTTGGCTGATGAGAAATATCAGTTTAGTGGAACTACACATGGGTATGGCATACGTCGTTGTTCACACTGCATCTGAACCCTCTTTTATTCATTTTTCCCACTAATGTCAGTGCGTCAAATTGACAGATCATTGCGTCTAAATCACGTCATAGCACCTTAGCAGAAACACTGAGCACTGCATCCTCTGCACAAAATACGCCAACCATGTATTTGTATTTCTCATAAATTCTTTCCTTTAACTCTTTTAAAAAATCATCAACTTGCGCAGTTTTTTCGTGATTTTGACAGTAAAATTTGTATCTCCTGGGTTAAGATCTTTAGGTACCGTACATTACAAAACACACTGTCACAGCACTGTGTATGTGGATATCACTTACCAACGTTCCTTTAATCCTTTATTACCTGTGTGCCCTGTTTAGTATGTTGCACCAGGGAGATGCTACAGTACTCATTGCACCGTACTGCATGCAATGCACATGGCCAATAAAGCACTGGGTCTAGTGTGAGGTCAAATTTTGGCACGCTCCATTTTAATTGTGAGGTATACAAAGAAAATGATGAAAATGTTTCACTCTTACTTGCTGTGTGTTTTGGCGCACAAATTTTGCAGTTAATTTGAATAGCAAGACAAGGTTATGAACAATACAAAGGTGGGACTCACTTTTATATAAAAATGTGAGCAAAAGTGTAAAATACAGAATTTATTTTTCCTATGGGCACTGTGTATGGTACCCCTTAGAAGAATGTATATGATGCTGCAGAATATGTGAGTTTTGTCTCCAAAAATACTTCTCAACCAAAAATAAATACTTCTCAACCAAAAATACAAAGTTTTAGTGATTAATGTGAAACAAAAGCACATTTTCTCTGAAATATGTGCGTAACTTACATAAATGTACACTTTATCTCTAAAATCACTTCTGTAAACAACGCAAGCATACAATCGTTATTTAGGCTGTAAGTATTAAATTTAGTGATATAAATCATCAGGCCTGTTGTGTATCCATGTGTTTAGTATATGGCAACGAAATGTTCTGTCCAAAAATTTCTGGCACTTCCATCTTTTACATTGCTTCAATTCTCAGCCTCTCCACACCCTACAAGTAGCATGCACATATTGCATGTGAGCTGCCTTTTCACAGGATGCTATGTTCATTTATCAAGGGGATAGGCTCAGCTAAATGTACAGTAGTTGATTGTTTCCTAAACTGGTAAGGCTTGATGTATGGTTACTTACAGTCACAGGCTTCTGGAATTGTTACAGGTGTGTAGCACAATTTTCCCCAAAAACAGGTATGGAAACAGACAAAAACAAGTCTATTTCAATTTCATCTACATAGCAAATAAATTGGAAGGGAAATACCTTTGGTCAGTTGCAATTACCATGCCATTTCACATAGATTCAAAGTAAACTATAGAAAAGCTCTACTGGGGTAGTAATTATTCTACCTAGCCTGGGTAGTAACATAGTCACTCGGCACCTGGTGAAAATACTTAAATCTTTAACCATTGTTATGATCATTCTCTCAGTACATGGTTCAGTTAAAGAGGGTTGGTTCACAGAGAGTGAAGTGAAAGCATTATATAGAGATTTGTGCATGGGACATAACTATTCACACAATTAATTTTAAGTTAAAGTTTGGACATTGTTGTCAAGGGTAAACATGGGGAGTGAGAAAAGAACATTGAAACAATTTTTAAACCAAAAAACAAAGAAAAAACTTGAGACAACCATATTTTTGGTCTTTGAAAGTTCCAGTCAGACTCATTCAAAACTGAATTCAATATTTCATAAAGTGATATGAAATCTTTTGCACAACTCTGGGTTAGTTTTTTTATTCAGAGAAGACCACAATTTAGTGAATAATTTAATAATTTATCCTGAAATTTAACCTAGATATGTTTAACTGTTCAAAGACAGAAAAGTGGGTCATCTCTATTGACCACATGGTAAGGTCAGCTGCAACCCTTGAAGGTGTACTGTATTCAGAGTGGACACAACTGGAACAGATTATTTTAAGCAAATACCAAAGGGTAAAAAGAAAGTGATTTTTCTCCAGATTGTAACAGATTTGTCCTCACTTCCTGGGGTGCAGATATTGTCCCCAAGGAAGGCAATTGAAAATCAAAGTGATTTAGACGAAAAGCAAAAGAATTGTATAGTCCCAGAATGTTCCAAATCCTATGGGACTGAGGGAAGAAAGGGACAAGTGTGACCATTCAGTGCAAAGTAGACTAGAATTGTCTTTTTCATAAAATGTCATTAGATTTTTGTATGCTAACCAGATCTGAAAAGGCTGAATGCTCAATTTTGAAGCATTAAGCAATGGGTTATCCTGTTGACATAGAAAAAGCTTTATTCTGTGTTAAAAGCCTGTTTTAGATGCCTTTCTAGGGTTATGTTCACTTTTGCTTGGACATAGGGCATCCTTGAATGAGTATTTTCCATTAATGGTTGCACATAATAATCCTTTATGGATAAATAACTCTTCTCATGTCTGTTTTATTGAAAATTTCAGTTATATAAATAGCCTTATTTCTAGAGCTTGGTTGAATTAAAAAGGCATTATTGCAGTCATAAAATTTTTAAGTTCTGTTGTATAACATCAGTCAGTAACATTAAATAACCCATTTTAGTATTTTTGATCATTTTTTATTTATCAATAGAAATTCGTGCCTAAATACTGCATTTTCATGTACAGTATTCAAAACTTACTGTAGTATTTGCATGCAGTGTCCACTGATTTTGGTTTTGTAACATACACATTACTGTATGTGTACTGAAATGCAGTTCCCCCAATTTGAATTACTGTACCCTGAAATCCTAATTCAGGAGTGGCTCCTATCAGTCATGTGACTATGTTACTTATTTGTTAAATTCATGCAGAATAACTGCTTGGTTTACCTTCATATTCAGTGTGTTTTATACAGAAACATAATGAAAGGCACTTGTGAGTGAAATAAGAGAAAATTTGTGAGATGTAACAGAGTTTTTGAAAATAAACTTTGGGTGACTGCTTTCTCCCTTTAAGTCACTACAGTACACATACATACTGTAATTTTATAAATGTCGTGGTAATTTCAGTTGAGTGGTGCGAAGTTATGAAAACCAACTCCAAGAATGTGTGTACTGTAGTTCACATAAAGTGCAAGGCTACAGTAATTCTGTGCTCAGAACATTGCACTATATACTGACAGTATGGTATAAAGTCTACAGTGTATGTAATACTGAAAACCTTACACAGACTTGCAGTTAGAACACTTTTGTAAAAATTTTGCAATAGTTCTTTTAATTTTGAGTCTGCTTGAAGGACAAGTGGAATGATGTGAAGTTGTGATTGTGATATAGAGGTTGTGCATTGATGTCATACTGTAGCACATGGTTTGTCGTTCATTTGTCGGTCATTTTGGATGGCAAAAAAGAACTGCTGACTACAGCTGGTTGCCTATTCCATCTTTCCAAATCTTGAATTTCTTTAGGTGGACCTTTCTTTTTCTGCTCTTGGAGACATGTGCAACAAATGATAAGCAATAAATAACAATTTTGGCCAAAAATATTATACACCAGCGAGGTAAAAGGCCCTTTTTAAACCAGCCTTGCGTGGTAAGTCAATGTAATAAGGAGCAGTTTTGCCATCCAGAGAAATTAATCATGTGGTATAAAATATGTCATCTGCACGCTCTCTATAGTGTACAGCATGTCCAGTCACAATGGTGCCGGTCACAGATTGTGTGCAGGTCTGTTCATAATGGTAGGGATGCACAGCAGGCACTACTATAGATACAGTACAAGTGTTGAAAAAAGTGAAAATGGCTACCAAACAGAGGGATGTTCACATGCTAGTGACATCAGTGGATAAATTTCTGAATATTAGCAGTACTAATAAGATTTCATATCACTATGCAATTAGTACTACACAGAAAGTTATGGTACAATATTGGCAGTTCTCACCAGTGGCTACTTTACAGCTCTTTCAGCAAGAGTGTAGCTAGAAGGAACAGTTCCCCTTCCCTCACTCTGCACATGAAGTGACAGATTATAGTTTAATTTGCAAACATGAATTTTGGATTATTAAAATCTGCCCCCCTCCCACCACTGTTCCTACTCTTGTCCCTGTCCTACTCTTGCTCCTCCCCCAAATTATGTTGCCTGCCCACTGTATGCCTTTGCCTTTCATACCGGCAGTGAACTGTAGTTTTCTTCCTAAGTTGTCAAACTGAAACTGAGTTTTTGTACACATAAATACTAACCTTGGGTAAATGATGGCTATTTGAAACTGGAAAAAGCTGGGCAGTGAACCAGTTTTCTTGAAAAACTTTTTGAAAGAAGGAAGTGGATTGAAAATTATGGAACTTAGAACAAAACTGAAGTGATTGCTTTGAATTTGTTTCATGTAAAACTCTCAGTCTTTTCTTCTTCCTTTCTTTTCACATTACAGTTCTCTGTGCGAAGAATCTTTCTAAAAAGGACTTTTTCAGTAAGTACTTTTAGCAGTTTTGTTTTTGTGTAATTCTTGGTTAGCTGAACAGTCCTACATTAAACTTCACTTGTTTAGTTGTGCTAAGAACAAGAACATGTAGTGTACTACCCACAGAGGGTAAATGTTCACACAATTTTTTCTTTTTTGGTTATGTTATACACTAAGCTCTACGTTACAGACTGCACTGATAGCAAAAAGCATCATGCTGTTGAAGTGTGCCACAGTGTGGCAGAAGTTGCCATCAAGCTCCTTTTATTGGTACAGTATCCTGAAGGGAACATACATAACCACCTGATGGAAACTTGGTAAAACTGTAGGTTCATACATTTTTAGTAAGTGTTGGACCAATGATCGGTATGCACCATTGGTATCAGCTGATTTCCTCCATTTTTGTCCTGTATCGGTATCGGTAAAATTTATAGTTAATGCCAATATTTCCTAACCAATATTTATTGTCCTATATGTCATGAAAATGGTACGCAGTGTGAGTATTTTTGAATGCAGGTTCCAATATTTTAACTCATCAAGATGAAATGACACTCAGGTGCGGTGACTGGTAACCTGTGGTTATGGTATGCAGAATGCTTATTTCCTAAATATGGATACCAGATCCATATCAGCTGATATTGAGAACTGAAATATCGGTGTGGGTAATATAGTTTTTTCATAGTGACAAGCTGATCAAAAACTTTTGTTCACTGTGTCTGTGAGAGGTCATTTATTGGTGTACATTAGTGCAGGGTTCTAGCCAGGCCATTCAAACTGGGTGCTGCACCCAGTTTGAAATTTCACCACCCAGTTTGAATCTCACTACCAAGTTTGAAATTTTATCACACTCTTAACTGAAAATATGTACAGTATCAGACACAAAACATTCAATTGAATATTGTTTTGGAAACAACCAAAAATCGTGCAACTGACCACAGACAATGTCATTTAGTTCTTGAGATATGGCCAACATCATGTGAGAATGATGCAATATCAATTAACTCCCACCCAGTTTGACATTTTTCCTAACTAGAAGCCTGTTAGTTGTTGGTTGCTTGTGGTATACTGTTTCAGGAAGCTCTAGTAATCATTGCGCAGTAGGTCTACTAATCATTATGCAGTAGGAACATACCGCATTTCAAAAGAGATCTAGTCAGTGCTGTAGTCGAGACTGGAGGGTCGGAGACCGAGACCGGCCTCTCAACGGGCTTTACACACTGTTTGCACAGGGACTCGAGATTGGTCATGGAGACGAGACCGACAAGTTCTGGTCTCGAGACCGGTCTCGCTACAGCACTGGATCGAGTACATACGGAGGCTGAGAACAGAGAAGTTTGGTGGTGTTCTAGAGAGACGTACTTCAACTGAAATTTGTTTTCAAGTGTGAACACCCACATGTTCAACCCTTGGAAGGAAGTAAAGACAGTAGAAGGCTCTTATGGCACACCTTTCATATTATGTAGGGGTGTACCGGATATCCGGTCCGGCCGGACTATCCGGCCGGATAATGAAAAATTATCCGGTTCCGGTTCCGGCCGGACATTTTTAAAAATCCGGCCGGAACCGGATTTTTTGTGAATTATTAGTAAAAGGCTCTACAAGTACATTTAAATAATATCATGCATGATGAAAATAGGTTTGGTACAGAAGATGCCTATGTAATGGAGTGGTACTGAAATTCTTGGCTTGACTTCCTGCTGGTCCTCTTCTTATCTCCTTTTTACATAATAAACACTCAGCAACTTCATCAGCCTGATCCTTGACAAAAAAATATTTCCAAATGAAAGAAGCCATTTTCCAAAGTAAGTATCATGAAAGTCTGAACTATTGTGACTCCAGAGAGGCCACATTAAGCTACACATTTAATGACAACCAGTTACTAAATGGTAGCCAACACTTGACACTCAAATACTGTAACGTTGTTCAAGGTAGGACATACAGTATGGTCAACATCACTCATGCTGTATGACAGCTGGTCTTGGTTACACAAAAGGATTGACATTAGAGTTGTGAATAGAAGTAACTTAAACAATAGCGGCCTAAGCAGGGCATGCTATTGTTAATGTCTGGCCCATTTCCTGTTTTGTAAACTGCCAGTTACAATTCCTGTATAACCAACAACTCAGTCTCACAATATAAGTTAAAGAAAATTTCACCCAAAATGTTTATTTCAATTAGCCAAAGGGTATAGCTATAGGCTAGACTAGTAATACCCTGTAAGATTATTGCAGCCCCCATCGTACATGTGCCCCCACCCCCTCCAACACATGAAGCCATAAAGGAGAGGTCCTGTACCATTCCAGTATTTGTAGAGGAGCTATGTGTATTGATCATTAAAATTTACTCTTAATACATATATTGCAATTGCTTATAAAGTAAAGCCTAATGGGTGATCTCTAAGCCCGACCCCTTTGCCATTATGTACCATTGGTAGGTCTACTTGTATTTTACTTGGACCTTGATTTCAGTTACAAGATTCCTAAAGAAAAAAACCGGTCCGGCCGGATAAAATCCGGCCGGATAGTTCGAACTGTCCGGTAAAATCCGGTCCGGCCGGATCTTAAAATTCCAGATCCGGTACATCCCTAATATTATGGCAAGACTTTTTAACATTTACCTCGTAATTTCACTTAAGTGGAATACAATTTCAGTTTTAAAGCGGAATACATTTGACTTAAGTGGAAGTGGCTCCATGTCAATTGAATGCATTTTACTTGAGTTGAATTCTATTTCACTTTAGTGAAATACACTCCACTTAAGTGAAGTGCATTTCACTTAAGTGAAGTGCATTTCATTTAAGTGAAATACATTCCACTTGAGTGAAATTGTATTCCACTTAAGTGAAATTGTATTCCACTTAATTGGAATGTATTCTGCTTAAGTGAAATTCAGTCCACTAAAGTAGGAATATACAGTATTTCACTTAAATGAATACAATTTCACTTAAGTGAAATTATGTTTTGCGTAAGTTGAATAGCCCAGCTGTTTACAATTCAACTCAAGCTAAATGCAATTCTACGTAAGTGAAATGCCATTTCACTTAAGTGGAATTCAGTTTCACTTCAGTGAAATTGCATTTAGCTTAAGGCAAATAGAATGATGAGTTAACACATTTAGCTTAAGTGAAATGCTTTCCACTTAAGGGAAATGGTGATCAATTGACGTATAGTTCACGTGGGGTATTACATAAGAACCATATGGTGCAGGCTAGGCTAGCAATGGACTTGTGCAGTAATTTACTACATATGCCTCACATGTGATATGAAAGTTCAATACACTAGGCCTAGTACTACTATACTGTCGATATTCCACCATGTGAGCGATTGACAGCGATATATGGTATGTTAGGCTAGATTGTACTAACCAGTGAGTGCACAGTATTTGGCGTACTCTGGCTTGGCCAACCAGAGCCTTCTGGGAGCTGGCCAGTCACATTTCACTTAAGTCAAATACAATTCTACTGAAGTGAAATAGAATAAAAGTGAAACAGAATTTAGATGAAGTGAAATACTGTACGGCAACCATGTTCGCAGTTCCACTTGAGTGGAATTGAATTCCACTCAAGTGGAATTGAACTCCACTTAAGTGAAATGCATTTTGCTTTAAGTGAAATGCATTTCCCTTTAGTAGAATTAAATTCCACTAAAGTGAAATGTATTCCACTTAAATGGAATTGCGAGGTAAATGTTAAACGAAAATGTTAAAACGGCTTGCTGTAGGCTCTTGATGTTGGTGGTTGGTTGGTGTTTATTCTTTAGAAAAGTAGAGAGCTATTTCTGTGAATGGATTTATGTGTGGAGATACTTAGTATGTGAACTGTTCAACAGGGGATGCTTTGTAATGCTAAATACCAAGTCATACAGGATGCTTTGCATTGCAGACTTGCTGTTCTATTTTGCACCCAACAACCAGTCAGTACTAGTATTGGTGTTTCTGTTTAAGACATGTTTCACCAGGACTTACTTTGTAATAATATTTTTTTTTTTTGCAAATGATTTCCTTTTGTCTGAATTTCCACCATGATGCACCAAACTTTGGAAGATTTAAAAAGTGTTCTTTGATAAAAGATTACATAGTTCAGTATAAAGTTGCAAAATGAAACTGTATCTCTTGGATTCCAATGTTTACAAGTCAGACATGTTCCTGACCTTACTTCATGACAAGTGTGTTATCTCCATGTCTCCCAAGTTAAACCCCGATTAATCCATAGAAGTTATGCAGTGAATACTATATATGCAGTCAGATTGAAGTACCAACTCACCACACCAGTCGGTATTTGCAGTGCTCAACCAAAACATGAAAACAGCCTTAGGCAAAAACAGAGTGAGGATGTGATGTTTTGACTGAGATTTCAGAGTCAAGTTCATGTCCTTGTGGAAGTACATTCCTCGTTTACATTGTTCAGGGTACTTAAGATATGGTACAGCCTCAAGCCTAAGGTAGTTGATAATACTGAGCTTTAAAGGCAATAGGCAGTCACCCCAAAATTACTTTGAAAAATCAGCAAACTTGCAAATCTTCTCTAATTTGCTTTACAAGTACCTCTGAAGATGTTTTTAACATAATTATTACAAAGAAAAGGTAAAGAAAGGAGTTATTCTCCATGAATTTAACAATTCAATAACAAAAATATTGTCACATGATCGAAACAAGCCATTCATAAATTGGGATGATGAGGTTC
This sequence comes from Holothuria leucospilota, assembly GCA_029531755.1. Taxonomy (NCBI): domain Eukaryota; kingdom Metazoa; phylum Echinodermata; class Holothuroidea; order Aspidochirotida; family Holothuriidae; genus Holothuria; species Holothuria leucospilota. Next base: position 33,052,100 of record CM055968.1, read on the forward strand.
ATTATTCTGATCGAGTGAAGTGCATTTTCCCTTTAAGTGTATCAGGTAGATCTGTTCATTTCTAAAGACGTCCATTGACTATTGTAGAGCTACTGTACTGGGTGTACAGTACAATTTAACATTCAGTTTTCTGGTTGCAGATATTGTAGTGTAATGTCCTGGTGTGAAAAATTGAAAATGTGATGGAATCTTTAAATTTAAAGGCAAATAAATACAATACATCAAGATGCAATTACAATATCCCATGAATTACCTGTAGGCATTGCTGCAATGCTCTGTATGCCCGTACTGTATGCATCAAGATAGTGGCCAGATACATGTATTATGTTTTGTTTAGTGGGCCAGGCTCTGTATTTTGGAAACTTCAGAGTACCCACAACCTTATCAATTACTAACACTTTGTACATCCAGCTCTGTTGAAGATGTGTGGAAATTTTACTTACTGAAGGAAAACTTGCGTTGAACTAAAGAAAAAGAACCAGGTTTTTACAATACTTTAACACTTGCATGAGAACACCAGTGCAAAGCTTTGTGAAAATTTGTGAGACATTTTGTGTTTTTGACATTAAAAGTTCCAAAAGTGTAGTGACTCAAAAGAACATGAAGTCCCCTCTCAACTACAGGCCATGAGGCTTAGTGACTCTCTGAAGTATAGTCAGGTTACCTGCTGAAGCCTACTTTAAAGCCCTGGTTCCCATTTTCATAAGGAAAAAGTTCCCATGTAGCAAGTAAGTTGTTAAAACAAACATTTACACTACAGTATTTCAATCTTAAAGCAACACGTTTGTTAATTTGTACCGTGTAAAGTATACCCATCACAAAATCTCTATTAAATCCTGTCTTTTCACATGCACATACAATAGGTCTCTTTAATGCACTTCATTCGTAGGCGTAGGAAGCTGTTCTCAGCTGGGAGGGGGGGGGGGGGAGAGGAGCTGAACATTATTTGTATCACCATCCCAGGGGAGGAGTTTAAGGGAAGTGGGTGTCTCCTTTCCTTGGGAAATTTTGAATATTTGGAGTTCTTTAGATGAAATTTGGTTCATCATATTGGGCAAGTTTTAAAGAAAATTACTATAATTTTTTTACCTGTTTACAGAAGAAACAAGGAGTTTTTGTCCTTGAACTGGGGTAAAGGAAATGGAAGCATACTTCCGCCCACCACACCTTTGAGTGGGGGATTTTAACCCCCCCCCCCAAAAGCTCCCTCTTCCTACATCTATGACTTCATTGCTTTTAATGCTTCATATGACACCCCCCCCCCCCTTGCAAATATTCTATACAGCTTTATGTTGCAAGCTTTGTAGTTGACGAGATGTATTATATATTCCTTAAATGTGCACCATGATCACAGTCAAACCTTTGCTTTAATGAACAAACATTGTCAAAGGTGTTGTACTTATGAATTGGTTTTTTTTTTACCATCAGTACTCATTTTCCTGCAGTATTCTCATAATCTAGTGCAATTTATGTCCTTGCACTCATCTGCCAACATGTTGAATGAGTTGTGATATTGGATTGGGTATTGTGGTTCAGTGCAGCTTATGTAATGCACAGAACAAATGATAAGGTAGACTTGTTGGATGTTTGTACAGTATGCAGGTAAAAAGCCTCTGCCTTTACTTTTCTTTGCAATTGTGGATCCTTCTTAAATTTTTGATCAAGAAGAGCATGTTCACCATCTGGAGGATGTTTACAGAATGTGTAGTCTAGTCGCCTACATTCCGTAGATTCACCCATCTTGCCAAAATGGGATTGGAACGGTATTGTGTCATCCTTTAAATATTCATGTCCAGATAATTTTGTTGTGTATGGATTGCGTGGTGGTCATAATACTATTGGAGAGAGGGGGGGTGGGAATGTACAAGATTACATGGAACATTGATAGTTGACCTTTGTCATAATATATGTATATAGGCTTTGGACTGTTAAGTTTCTGCCCTCCCCTCACAACCATTTCCTTCACTGATCTGCTACCCCCTCCCCCGCCATTTAATAGGAGGTAGAGAGGAGAGATGCATTCCACTAGCAATAATTTTACCTTTGAATAACTCCCAAACTGCTCCACACTTTTCCAACAACTCAGTCATATCCAAAATGTTTGGTCATGTCATCTAGAAAGCTTTTTAAATGTGGCATGAAAATCCATTCCCCTTTAAGATACAGGACTGCCATATTGTAAGGTTATAAGCCACCATTTCAGAGCACCTACTTGCATTAATAGCTGTGTAGCTTCACATAACCCACAGTTTACTGTGGGTTTCGAATGCTTCAAGGCTTTCTGTACATTGCACCTCATGTCAGTTTGGTGCACTACAGCTTTGCTCTTACTGAAAATATGGTCAGGATGTGAGGTTCTTGGCAAAACCTCAGAGTTCAGTCCTAGTGTCATGTCCACAAAAGTATTGGATTTAACAAACTGTTGACTCACTGGACAGAAATATTTGTGGAAGAGGAAATTTCAAATTTGAAATCTGCTTTCAAGGATCAGCTCACATTCTTCCCTTAATTAAGAAAGGAACAGTTGGTTATCAGTGAAGACTGCATGGTTTACTTGAAATGATTTGTAAGGTCAATTTGTCCTGTACATCATGTCATTGACCTTTCAACCAAGTAGTAAAGAGCATTTGCACAAGCTGTTGACACCAGAGGGACTATGCAGTCACAATTAATAACAGTAAGTCTGAAAGAATTTCAGGCTTTTACTCAAAAAGCATTTGAGTCAAGCAACAGAAGGGGTTTTGTTTAGTGGTGTGAAATACATGTACGGTACTTTTTAAGTGATGAACATTACACTATTATTAAATAAATGAGAGGAAATGTATTCTAGAGGGGTTTAAGTATGAAATTAAAGCCTGGCCAGTGTGATATAAGTTAGGTTATATGCAAAAACACAAGAAAAGGAGCTATAAAAGAAAGCAGAAAAAAGTAACTAAAAGAGAAAAAAAAAGGGTTATTGGTAGTGTGGAGTGGCCAAAATTAGGATACAGTAGGTCAATGTTCTTTCAAGGAGGTCAAATGATAACTTCAGTAAAAAATAATATGCACACATATGTATACTTCCAGTTTCAATGCAACAATTTGATGAGTGTCACCATGCTTCAAAAATATTTCTAAATAAAAGGATTTTGCTGAAACTGAGATCATCCTTCAAGGGTACATTGCATTTGTGGCATAGGCAGTTTTCACACTTTTAAAACCATGAGTCATGTACAGATGAATGTCATGATGATAGACAATTCAGAATCAGGTCAACGAGCAACTTTATTTTTAAGGAATCATCTTCTCACGGAAAGAAATTCAATGCTTTGTCACTTTATACTGTAGCCCATTTATTACAAGTTTGCTTAAGGTTCAGATGATGCAACATGTATAACTTTTGTAATACATAATATCTTTAGGAAGTGAAATCACTTGCAGAGTTTATAGCTTGCAGAGTTTACTCATGAGACTGAAAGGTTTAGTAATGATAAAAGGTATCTTCTGTCATTGCCATGTTCATCAATTCAAGTTAAACACAGTATTTATACTCCTTGAACATAAGGCATAGATATATGTTAGTGTCTGGAATTAGTTTGTGCCATCAAGATTTTGGATGCTTCAGAGTCTCATGTGAGAGTTTCACTCCCTCTGTACTTGATGCTCTTCAATGAAATATTTTACTCCCTCCTGTGACTGTTCAGAATATGAGAAAGGAAAGGAATAAATTTGACATTTGAAAAAGACTGCAAAGTCTGTCAAGATAGCTCTCAACTCCCTGGATATATTCACAAGGGTGGAAGAGACTGTAAATTAACATTTTCATTTGACCACCCAATCTGTAACATGATATCAGGCAAATTAGAAGTCTCGAACCTTGTAACCGTATACCTTTCCTGACTGCTTTAACCCTAACCTAACCTAGAGACATGATATCATGCATATATGCATGTCTTGAGACACCAGTGTGTCACCTTACAAAACAAAACGTACAGATTTGGTGATTTGACTTAACTCTACTATGAGAAAGTCTTTTCCACTGTGGCTAAAAAGTGACATTTTTAGAAAGCACTTGCTGTAAACAAGTTATTGTTAGATGGCTTGTGACGGAAGGAGTAACTGACCCTCACACTATTGTTCCAAATCCTCTCAGAATCTGGCAGTACAATGCTTTTAGTGAATCACACAATATGTCAGTGTGCTGAACAATGTGTTTGAGGGGGCATTACATGGCATAAATGTAAATCACTGCCCAGCACAGGTTGTTACACTGCTCATAAGATTTGGTAACAGCTGTAGTAGCAGTATTACATTTAGTATAGTTTAGATTGATAAACCTATAAGATGGCTATATGGGAAGAATGTAAATCCTTATGAAGTACCATGTGCAAAAAGAGGGCAGTTTATAATCCCTGTCACAGACAGATGCTAGATAGGCATTCTTGTACCCACTGGTGTTCATGGAAAATTCACAACTGTCCCATACTCCATTTTTATCTAATAAATTATGCAGTAAAGCTTGTACAGTACAGTAGAATGTGTCTTAAAGTTGAATCCCTATTGTAGGCAAGGTTTCCCCAAATGTAGAATAAATGGAGAAAGTCTTACAGTCTTTCTGTGGCTTTAAAGTCCCAATACGACTTTGTATAAAGAAATACTTAAATTGCCAAAAATTGTCATAGCACGAGAGCCAGATATAGTAAGTTGGTAAACAGTTTAAGAAGTTCTAACATACCTAGAAGAACAGTCTTAGCTTCTTTCGGGAGTAATCTTTGTCCGAAATGCAGATGTTGAATTCGGGTTGCCAACTGAAATTCAAGTTCTCTCCTCGTAATGAGCCTATCAGTCAGGAGTATGAACCAATGAAAGTCTGTTTGTTTATGATTATTCATGAATAAACAACTATAGGTGCCTTGCCTACATACTCAACTGTAGTGAAATGTACGCATGTAAACAGTGCAGAGCATTTGCTTGTATATTCGACGGATGGACTACACAAACAGCCTAGGACTATACTCAGGTTAGTGTAGGCTTAGAATTGAATTGTAGTTAGAAATAATTACCCACGCCAACAAAATTGTTGCACAACTAACATGAAAAAGGAGGAAAACCTCACCTGAAATCCTAAGCAAGATAACGTTGCCTGGCACAGCGAGGCAATTAAATACAGGCAAACTACAGTATATGAATATGCACAGCTGCAGGCCGGCCGCCAATGTCCACTCAAGTTGACTGCTTGTGTGTTATGGCCCTATAGCTACATTCTTTGTGCATCAAGCACATCGTAGCCTAGCATTCGCCGTTGATTAGTGCACAATGAAAATATGGTAAGCGAGTGCGTATGCAGTAGATGTACACTGGTTGCATCGTGCTGGAGAGTCGTCGACATGATCAGCTCTCGAAGCAGCTGAGTAATGAATATTCATAATGATCTAGAACTTCCCACCGTGATGAACCTTGTGCATATTGAAACAGCCGTTACATTTAGTCACGATTTGTTTAAAACAACCTTTCACTTTCGAAAATGTCTTTTTTCTCCAACAAATCATTTCTCTGGTTATGTTTGGGTTTAAGTAACCTTAAGCACCACTCATTTCTCTTATCCAAATTCGTATACAAAGTCGTACTGGGACTTTAAGTCTTGTCTGTTCTGAAAGTTCGTGACAGCTTTATGAAGTGAGAAAGGTGAAACAGTGAATTTGCTCAGTGGATGTCTTTTTAGTGATCATCTTGAAACTGCATAAAAGTCTGAGTTAGTGACAACAAAGATATTTCAAGTTGGAAAATACCTTTGTTTAATGTAGAATGAACTTAATCTACTGGGGTCAACCGATAATCGGATCGGGCCGATGTTTAGGACTATCGGTAAAACATCAGATCGGCGAAATATAGCAAATTGCACTTGCCGATGTTTGCCGATATTCCGTGAGTTGAAAATTTCATTTAAGTACATCAGGGGACGTATGTGATAGTGATTTTTTACAAAGAAATGAACAGATAAATAGGATTAATCATTTTATTACTATTGACAATAGCCCTTGTGATCGAGTTGGGCTGTCAATTCCCGTTTTATCTCCTAAATTCCGTATGAGCAGCGTAAACTGGCTCTATTGACAAGCACTTTGATATTTGCAATATGCACAAGCTTTTAAAATCTGTACGTAGAGTCTAGCGATCATGTCCACTCACTTTCGGTTTCAATTCTCCGAAATTTATCAATGAACGAAATGAAGTGTGGAATTCACAGTCATTAATTGTATGTTTGATAAAGGGCCGAAATGTACGCAAACACGCATACGTTAGGCATGTACGTGTTCTGTACAGAAAAGTTCAAGTGAAATGCACCATGAAAGCACAGTAAAGCCAGTGCATGTGTAGGTCCGTAATTGTATGCAAACACCCATACATTAGGCTATGCACCTGCTCTGTAATGACGTTGACGTACATAGCAAGAACATGGGGCGTGGTCCGGGAAATAACGGTGTTTTTCGATCGCTGCTTGTACGACTAAATTTCCAGTTGTTACATCATAGTTTGCAGTAGTTACGGTGGATGTTTTTTATGTAAGACATGCATGTTCATTCGTGTGAAATTAGGTGTGCCATGTACTTTTATGGCTTTCGTAATAAACGTTGTCTGCAACATCACCCCGATACCCAAAACTCTTACTAGCTGCATAACTTTGCGCACTGCAAGCTCTCTAGCTAGCATGCATGGATCAAATATTTACCTATGGCTATATAGTACATGCATGCATGTATTACGTACTGCTATATGAAACACTCAAAACAAACTTACACATGTAAGCCTACACAATCTGTTTATGTGTAGGTAAAGCATGGTAGGATGGTGCGAAATGGCCAAGTACATGCACTGAAATATCGCGGGCTTATTTCTGTTTTAACGTTCATTAGTGTGAACGACTTGGGCTACGAACAGAGAACGAAAGGTATTGCATTTTGTTAGGGGAATTAGTAGGTTTACTGTGAATAGGTGACAGTTCAGTCACAGAATTATATGTGCTATATGAATGGTCACCGATAGTCCGACGATTGCTTATTTTCCAAGCTTTATTTGGTCATTGAATTGTCATATAAACATCGTTTTGTGAATGAAAGGTATCAAAGCAAAACATGGAGGGGAAAAATACGAAACTTCCGTTTTTAAAGGGAAATTCGTTTAAGCTGATGTGCATGCATAGGTATGGCTCACGAGGAATAAGGAATGTTTGATCGCGCTGTGAAACGATGTAAAAGCATTGATAGCGAAAATATCAGATGGGATCGGACATCGGCAGATGTTGTGATAAAAACATCGGACATCGGATCGGCACCAAAAAACCACATCGGTTGACCCCTATAATCTACCAAACTCAAGCAACAGTGTGAAGCTGTTTGTGATGGAGGAATACTCTGTGAGTACAATGAGAAGATTTTGGGAGTATATTATACTGCTATGAAGTAGGCCTTAAGGTAATTTATCAATTGTCCTATAGTCTGTGAGGAATTAGTGTTTCACAGTTAAGTAATCCCCAACAGACTTTAGGCAAGGTTTTTAGCCAAGCACATAATGGTTACTGGTGTTTGAAAATTAGATCACACATAACTGCAGCAGGGTTGTAGCTATGCTGGTCGGGTGAACTGGCACTAAAGCTTACCGACCGCCACTCAAAGTAATTTGTCAGCTTACCGACCAGCACCCGATTTCCTAAAATTGGTATATCGGACTGAAATGCATCATTACTTTGTCCCATTAGTATATTCTGACTATAGGGCGCAATATTTGTGCCCAAAATCCAATGTTGCATCAGTTTATCAGGCTAACAAAGTTTCAATAACAAATGTTTTCCACTAAATATTAGTGACAGTTGCACGTTCGATGCGTATTGGCAAATCCGGTTTTAGCACAGATTTTACAAGGCTACGCTAAGCACTTGTAGTGCGTGGCCTAATGTTCTTTATCCTCACATAATGTGGCTTGTGAAAGTTATGCCGCGGATTTTTAGCCGGCACTCAAATTGGGCTAACTACAACCCTGAACTGCTGGTAACAATCAGCACGTTGTTGTAGTGGATGTGACTGCAATTTAATAATCTTCATCACAAGTCTGATTCGCTACCCTACACCTACTCCATTGGCTTTTTTGTATACAGATTCACACAATTTAATCATTGTGTAATTCAAGGGAAATTCTTTCCTTTGTTCAGAAAGCTTTTATCTGAGTTGATCAACTCGATTTGTATAAATGAAATATGTAGGCATTGTCAAGGTTGACAGTTTAAGAGATTTTAATTTATTTGAATAAGAGCACTGCATTTTTATGGAGGTTGTCACTTTCCTTTTTGGGTTGATCTGCTAAAGCATCCCCCATACAGTGTATGTAACTTGCACCCCTGTTACAGCAGGTAATTTTGAACCTTACCTAGAGCCTTTTAGTTTTAGGTTCTCTGTTGGACATGAAAAGTTGGTAAGTCAATTTTGTAGATTGTAGATGGTGTCAATTTTGTAGATTAGGCTTCATGTGTGAATGACTTGTGTATGGTATATTTTTTGGAGGGAGGGGGGTGGGGGTTGTAGAGCTGTGTTTGTCCAAGAAAACCCTGTACTTTTTGGGACAATTGCCAGGAATTTTCCAAAAATCTGCCTCAGAAAAAAGGTTTTGCCCTGACTCCAGGGATTGGAGGGGGCTACAGCCCTTTACTTGTTTGCAGATTGATGACTTAAAATTTTCATCTTCATATGTGTATCATTTACAGTTATGCAACTGTTAGTGCTTAGAACTTTTGATTCCTTGCCAGAGCAAAAGGACTCTGTGTGATGGTGATGCCGTGTGTGTGTGTGTGTGCGTGCTTGTGTATGTGTTCGTATGTGATGCTGCTTGTAAACACAATATCTCAGGAAGGATAAGTTTGAGGGCTCCCATCCTTGGTATAGGGGTGGGGGCATTGACTTATGGCGTCCCAGTGATTCCCACAATTTTGCGCTCCATAACTTTGAACCCAGGAAAGTCACCCCACCCCTTGCCGCCCACTACGCCACTGTAAGTGGATGCCCCATATTAAGTAGATGATCCCTATTATTTTTGGTAGAGGTCAAAGGTCATTTTGGGTCACAAAAGGTCAAAACCTTGTAAACACGATATCTCAAGAAGGGTAACTGTGGGGGCTGTCATACTTGGCATGTGGATTGCCCATATTAAGTAGCTGATTCGTATCATTTTTGGTGGAGGTCAAAGGCCATTTGGGGTCACCAGAGGTCAAACTGCAAAAAAATTTGTTAACGGAATGTCTCAAAAATGGAAACATTAATGAATCTTGGGTGTCCCATATAAAATAAAGAACCCTAGAGTTTTGTTAAGGCCAAAGGTCATTCGGGATCACCAGAGGTCAAACTGAAAACCTCGTAAACATGATATTTCAAGAAGGGATAACTCTGATGAATCTCATACTTGGCATGTCATTGTCCCATAACATGTAGATGTACCCTAGTAAGTTTGGTGGAGGTCAAAGGTAATCTGGGATCACAAGAGGTCAAACGATGTAAATCTTGAAATCTAATGATACATATAGTATCTAGAGATGGGTAACAGTGAGAGATCGCATACTTAGTGTGATGGTAGTCATTATTAAATAGATGATCCCTATAATTTCTAGTGGACGTTAAAGGTCATTTGGGTCACCAGAAGTCAAACTGCAAAAAATTTTCCATGTAAAATAAAGAACCCTATAGAGTTTTGTTCACTGTTGTCAGTCTGTGTGATCTATGTATGTCAGTGGATTTTTAAGTGATTAAGCATGGTAACTTCACAATGTTTTGAATTTGTCAACTTAAAATCATTATACTAAACTTACATCCAAGTGGCAAGGAATCACTAAGCCTTTTGGCTTTGTGGTGTACTATACTAAGATGTTTTGGCTTGCCTGTAAATCAAACTATGTCATAGTTAAACAAGTGAAAACAATTACCTTGGAAGGTGATAAATAAACTATGGGTGATGTCTTCAGCTTGACATATATGTCAATTGAAACCTGCAGTCACTTTACCAATAGTCATGTTTGTTGGCATAGATGTACATGGTATCATACCATCATACCATTACATGGGTGCATTGTACAGTAGTGTAGACCATTTCCAGTCTCAGGCTGTTCCATTGTTTTGCTTACAGACAATATATGTAGGAAGGATTGGGTTATGCAACAATGAACTGATAATATAATCTCATCTGAAAATTGATATCCGGGGTTTCAGCTATGCCATTGGCTCTGCTCAGGAGCTACTGGAACTTTAAATTCACTTTGCAGACTCATACTTACCCCTTGCTACATCTATTTTGCATTATTCGCGCTTCGCGCGCCTACCCGGAATAGTTTTGACATCGCGCCCCCTATGCCTGCCATTTTGGAATAACAGTCGCCCTCATTTGCCTTCCGTGCAATTCCTTCAAGCTCGGCAGGTTTTGGGTCTCGTTCAAGCACCATTGTTCTTCTGCTGAAGTCGTCTGGTTTACGCTAAGTGTCCTTTAACATTCTATTCTAGTACATTTATCCTTATATTTCTCCCCATTCGCTCCTCGTGAGTCCCTGGGGGTTTTGAGAATTTTTTATTCTGGCTACTGACACAAGAATTGAATGAAACCCCAAGTATGGCCAGGTAAAACTTGTGTGGGACATGGTAATATTAGCTTCAGTTCAGAGTCCGCATTAGTGTCAAAGTTTTGTATAGTAATTTCTGGTGTTGTTTTGGCCAAATGGAATTCTGCATATGGTTTTGTGTACAAAAACTGCTATTGTTTCAGAAATTGTGTAGCAATCACACTCATTTCAGGAGCATTTTGCTATGCTATACCAGCGGAAGCGGACACTGCTTCAGTTGCCCAAAAATGTACGACTTCAGAAGGCCAACAAGGTTCAGAAGCAGTAACGTCAATCTTTACTTGAATGTGTGTGTGTGGGGGGGGGGGGGGGACATGGCCACTTTTGTCAAAAATTTACTGTGTAAAAATCTTAAAGGGTGCATTTCCAAAATGTGGGGGGAGGGTTGAGATGTGTCCCCCTGTCCCCCACAGGATTGACTCTGGTGTTCAGAAGGGATTCCACCATAAAGCTTCACCCTGGTTCTTAGACCAGACGTGAGATCTCTGCTTTTTAGCAGATTTCAGGGATTCGACTGATGATGGTTGCTTAATATAATACATGAAGATGAAATTGCCCAGGCTGTTTACAGACCTGTACAGTTAGCCAAGGGCCTAGCCTAGATATGAAGTGCAAGTGCAAACAAGAAGAAACGGCTTAGACTTACCTAGGTGTATTAATTTAAGAAATTGTTGGGTATTTGCTCAGTTTTTGTAACTGAAACCTGTAAAGTTGAATGTGATTTTGAGGTTATTAACTTGAGAAAATGCCAAAAGCTTCTGGGGGCTAGGCCCACATTGACCACTAATGTATTTTTACCTCGACATTGCCTAGACCCTACAGGAATGCAGTGCTTCCTGTGCACCAAGTTCATCTTCAAAATTTCCTCTGCTTTTATGAGTTGCCACTCAGATGCCTGTTAGACCCCCTGTTGTAAGACAATTCACTTTTCTGTATTATGTGGATACTAAGTTAGCCAGCACTTAACTTGGTCTGTGATGTTGTATGGTGGGATAAAGTAGAAGAATACAGTTGCCCAAGGTGAGTAAACATATAGCCTCCACCTCCCCTAACCACTCAGAAGATATTTGTTTCCTGTGAAATTTGAAAAAGTTAGAACTTGAAAAGCAACTATATGGTTTGCTTTGTGGTAAACAATTGCAAAATTTGTCTGATCCATGGGTAGGTTTTTGCAGCCAGAAGGTAGTTGATTCATCAGTTTTTCTTCCAAATTGGTGTTTTAAAGTAAGGTTGGGTAAACAGTACTGTCATAAATCTTGGTATCCTTCAATACCCTTTGTTTTAAGTCACTTTCAATGTGTTCCTTTGCTGTAGTATCTTTATTCTGATCTGTGATATCGTATATCTACATTCATGATTATACTAACCCAGGGGTTGCATTGTACAGTACTCTTAAATTTATGCTGTACATTAGGTTGCATTCAGAGGCAAGTATAGAAATATCCAAATCTCCTCAAAGGTCATCTTTATGAAGACAGTAGTAATCTTAACATGTACTTTCTCCAGTAGGCTTTCATTACAGAGGTACAGTACTTGTCAAATTGCCAATGTATCTCCGGGGTACATGTGCTACTTTTTCTTGGATGTCCAAGTGCTGCCATAGTTTGTGAAAAGACAAGGGAATGCAGTCACGTAGTCTGTCTCTGGTCTTATCTTACTTTAGAATGGGGAAGCAAAGCTGACAGTTTGTAGATGCATTAGGGAAAGGGAGTCTGCAGTTGGGTGCCTTTACTTTTCTTTTCTGTGAGCCATTTTAAAGGCTGGAAATCAAGTGTTGATACAAACTGTCAAAGAGGTTGAATGATGATATGGTGGTAATTAATATTCACAGTTTATTGGAGCCGAGTTTTGTCGGCTGTGTGAGTTCAGTCTGCATTGAGATGAAGCCTGATTGACTGCTTTTCAGTCTGATCGGTGATGGTAGTCTAGACCTCAGACGTAACTGTTCTGTAATTGAGTGTCACCCACACAGATTGGCACATTTGTACACAATGAATTGGCATAGGCAGTGATGTTGCTGCCTCTTGGGTGTATCTAATTGGATGGGGTGTTTACATAAGCTGTTCTTTAGTGTGAAATCAAAACAGTGTAAATTAAATAACACTATAGATGAGCTTCTGTTGCAAATGTAGCCTTTTATATATTCAAGTGCACTACCATTGCTGTCAAAATCAATGTTTGCAGTTTGTTTTGAAGTTGAAAAGTGGTCTACCCTCAATCCCTCCCTCTTCTTTGTGAACTATGTGATACATTTCTTTATAGTATACAAATAATGAATATTTTCCATTCGTGCAAGTAGTATGAATAATTTCATGAGTTGAAAGATTGAACGCTCTATTCAACGAGGTTCGCCTCGAGGTTCGCCTTGAGGTTCGCCTCGTTGAATAGAACATAAAATCTTTCAGTGAATGAAATCACAGTATTGCACGAATGGAAAAACATTATTTGTTTTATATAACACGTAACTTCCTGTATATACGTCTTGGTCAAAATTTGATGCAGGAAGAGGATAGGGCCTAACTTAGGCCTTAAAGGCAATAGGCAGTCGCCCCAAAATTTTCTTTGAAAAATCAGCAAACTCTTGCAAATCTCCTCTTATTGCATTACAAGCACCTCTGAAGATGTTTCTAACATAATTATTACAAACAATAGGTAAAGTGAGTAGAAATTCTCCTTGAATTTTACAATTCACCAACAAAAATATTGTCACATGATCAAAATAGGCCAATCATGAACTAGGGTGACAGGATACACTCACTCTGATTGGGGTGACTGCCTACTGCCTTTAAGTTGGAAAACAGTCCTAGCCTATATGAAAAGAAAACAGGACAAGACCATACTTAAATTCACATATTCTCTGGAATTCTCCTGCAAGTCCTGCCATCATTTAGTAGTAGTATGAGTCAACAGTAAATCCAATAAATCCAACATTAAGCCATTAATCCAACAGTACTGAACAAACGTACGATATATGCTATGTACGATCCCCAATGCTGCAATGATTTTTTGAGTCTCGGCATATCATCTACATACTGTGGGCAGTGACTGCTGACTCATTGACATGGGTTCGTATATACTAGTCCATGGTGGAGCACCACAATCATGATAGTGCCGAATCACGCATGGCATGTGACCACCAATCTTCCAATCAGATGTAGAAAGATTGATTTAAAGACAGACAGTCATCACCCCAAAGTATATTTTTAGTGTATGTATATCAAAATTGTCAGTTGGTGACTGCTCTTTGATTGACATCAAAGTTTGAAAATTTGAAAGATGCAGAGTAGCTCACATTCCACACAAGGCAGAGAGAGTACTTTTATTACATTTTATAGCCTTGTATGCTCACCAGGACATGGCCTTAAGCAATAAAACAGGTTTATTCTTACACAAGGAAGAGCCTCATACAGTTATGGGAGGAGCTAGAAGATGCATAGTTGGGAGAATTGGAACTGTCTGGGATCATGAAAATTCCCCTTTAAGGTGTCATATGATATAGGCTAATCTATCTAATCTTGGAAGTACTACCTCTGAGGTAGTACTTCCATGATCTAATTTAGGCTTGATAGGCTAGATGGATTTGTACTACAGCACAGTTTACAAAATGGGGAGTGGAAATACCAGTCATTGTACACTGCAGTTAAGATTTTCTCTTTTATGAAACAGTGTCATCCAGCTTAAACGAAATGCAGTCACCCCAGTTTGAATAAGAAGACCCTGGTACAGTATCGTTATTCATGAATGGTATTTTTGAGTCATGAGAGAATATTTTTGTTACTGAAATGTTTAATTCATACACAGTAATGCATTGATTTACCATTAATATTCAGTACTGTACCTTTGTTCACAAACTTGAAAGAGACATGTATGGGAAACCAGAGGAGCATTGTATAAAGATAGCTGATGTTGCAACATTAATTTCAGGCATTAATTGGCTTGTTCCCATAAATTCAGAATAAATTTCATGTGCCTAAACGTGATGCACTTTCAGCTTCAAATCAAGAGCATGTGTTTCATTTCATTTACTCTTGTTGTTTCTTTAAAAAAGCGAAATACAGAAAATGAGCACCTGTTAGGGTTGGGCAAAATTGGCTTTTTACTATCGCGATAATAAAACGGGAAATTATCGCGATAATTCGATAATTACGATCATTTTCCTAAGACAATTTCCATGCAAGTTTTATGCTGATACTGGAACATTCAGGGTTAAGAATAATGACTGCGAATTTGTTTCGTTCACTCCTAGATGGCAAAATGTGGAGAGAAATGACAAACTTGCATTGATTTTACATCAGTTCTATGTAATAAAAGAATGCCTTCAATAAAAGAATTATTTTGGAGACAGCAAAACGAAGAAAGAAAACAACACGAGGCAAATCATTTCACATTTTTCCACAAGAAATTATCGTCATTTTCAAATTCTTATTATCATATTGCCTCACAAAACAAATTATCGCGATAACGATAATTTTTTTATATATCTCCCAACCTTAGCACCCGTGACTTGAATAACTTACAAATGCAGTTTTAAGGTGACCATTTAAGGCAAAAACAAAAGAACAGCTTTTCCCATACAGAGAATTGTTTTAAACACCATTTAAACCAATCAGAGAGTCCTCATTGTTACTTTACATTTTTTATGGTCATTTATGATACTGTATTTGCTTACACTAATATTGAATGTCACATGTAAGCCAAGAAAATTGCTGCATTTAAATTGTATAAATTTTTACCTACCCTAGTATGTCATATTCAGATTGTTGTGACTGTATTTGCACTCAAAATTTAACAAGCAATGGAATTACAAAACTAGTGACATACTCAAAGATTGAGTTCTTCATGGAAGGTAGTGTTAAATAGTTTTCAGTGGAACGTTGTCAAAAGATGTAAGTTCTTCCAAAATGCTAAGTGCTGTGTAAGGTGAAAGTTTGTCATCAGCAACTATAAGGAAGGTTACTGTAAATGCTCTCGAAGTACTAGAGTGAGCTAGCCCAGCACTTATTTTCCAATTTTAAAATCTAGAAGAGTTTTAAGGTTGTAATGAGTCCAATTGGCACAACTCGCTACAACTCGGAGAGAGGAGCATTGTGCATTACTATACTTGCTACACAAAAATCTGGTATTGCACACACCATGTATTGCACACTACTGCTACCTGTATCTGTAATAGTGCAGCACTGTTACTACAGCAGTTGCCCTCCTTATGCAGGTTTCACTGTGTGTAAAATATGTGTATTCGTTTTGCAGTCCTCAGTTGACAAGCACTCCCTGCTGGTTAGAGGAAGGAATTGGAAGAATTGACCCACAAAAAATAAAAACTTGCAACTGGTATCAAAAATATCTCAAGAAGGATTTAGGACCAAGCTTCAGAAAGGGCAGACAAAAAGTAGACCTCATAACATTGAAGAGTAAAATTGTATTACATTCACTGCTACTGTTGCAGGAGACAGATTCCCCATTCACTCATAGTTTGTAGTGTAGGTTTAAAAGGATGAGAGTACCGTATATCTGATTTGGGACTGACTTAAATGGTAGTTACATTTTATATGTGGTTAGTTTATCAGCTTCTACTTGGAATGTCAATTTAAGTACCATAGATGGAGTCTATGATAGTACTTTCTGTTTTATATTATCTGACAGTATTTTCAGTGACTACTCTCAGTCTGAAGAGTAGTGAGAAAATATATGTGGTGGCCAAATAATTTTCTCCTGAACAGAAGGAAAATCTTTCTAAACTTTACATTGAATATCTGGGCTGGTCTCTCTTTATCCATCTGTATTTACCCTTTTAGCGTTTTGGGTAACAAATCTTGTCTTGGACAGTAAAAGTTGTTCCTAAGTAAGTTAAGGGGTCTACATCCTTTCCACAATTGGAACATAAATACTTGTCAGTGTCTACTGTGTAGTAGGCTACAATAGCCTATGTTAAGCTTAAATTGCTCAGGGCAATGTACAAACACTACTCTGCATGCATTCTGCTGTACTGGGCATCCAGGTTTATCTGCACAGGTAGCCAGCCATTGACCAATCACAGTGATACTATTGTTGGATTTACATCAAAGTGCAGTCATCCAGTGTTAATAAAGATATAAGGATACTCCTAAATATGTTTTGAGATGATGCAACAGTCCCTTTAAAACAATACATGTATGCATGTCCATTTAAACTGGCTTTCATCTGTTGCACTTAATAAGTTTCTGTAATCTTTTACTTTTTATTTTCAAATTTGAAACCCAGTTAAGTAGAGTAGAATTCACTCTTTTCTGATTGTGTTATTATTATTGGACATACAGTATGTATGCAGTTAAAGTTGGATTCGCAGGAGCATTGTTTCACTGTTGAATATTCATGATTTACTTCTCAAGATATGCTTTGAAGTATTCTGACTATAAAAGCTACACTAGTAATACTTGATTTCTCTTTTCAGGATTACCAGATCCTTTTGCCAAGATCCTGGTAGAAGGATCAGGACAGTGTCATTCTACAGACTTTTGCAAAAGCACTTTGGATCCCAAGTGGAACCAGCATTATGATTTGTAAGTTGTCCTCAGTATAAGATAAGTTTTCAAATGGGAAAGAAATTTAAATGCCACATGCATGGTATACAGTATGATGACATCTATTTGCTGTTGTCATTGGGGGCTGTGTAACTCACTGCTGAATTTGTCACTTGATGATGGCCCAAACCTCTGCCTTATTATATTATGTCTATTTTTCTCAGATTTTACTAACATAGTTAAAAATGCTATGGTTATAATGGTTTCAGTTGGTTGTCATCATACTAATTCACTTGGCAGACATATACTTACCCCTTGTGTACATCTAATTTGCATTATTCTCGCGCACTGCGCGCTGCTCGGGACAGTTCTGACACCGCGCCCTCTGTGTCCGCCATCTTGGCCGACGGCTCGTCCTCATACTCCTTCCACTGCAAAGTTGCTGCCTCGGAGGTTTTTGGGTCTTCAAAGTCTCAAAGCTTTTACAGTTCTCCGACTCGGATTAACGCTAAGTGTCTTATTATTATTATCTCTAGCATATTTATCTCCCGTTAGGCCCCTTTCCATCTCCTCGTGAGGTTTGGTTAGCGGTTTTTCAGGGGAAGCTTTTTCCACCTTCGTGGAGCTTTGTTAGTTTAGCTTAGGCTTGTAGCCTTACATGCACCGTTCTTGTTTCGTGTAGCCTTGTGCCTTGGCACGCGCTACTCGTTTCCCTCCTTTGTGAAGCAATCTATTGTATCATACTATTGTATTATTACTATCGCTTCTGCCCCTGTAAGGTCTTAGGACTCCTAGGCTTTCCTTACGGGCCCCAGGTCGTTAGCTACCTACCGTTACTCTTTGTATTTTTACGAGTATCTAACTTTAGGAACTCCTTTGTGTGTATTTTCCTGAAGTTTTTCCTAGAGTTGTTTTCTTAAGCATTTGTAAATCTTCTTGTGCCTTGAGAGAGCCTGACTATTACTGTATTTTCTTATTATGGACGAGGGTGCCCGTTGTGCTCTTTTTTCCCAGTTTCGCCCGGGGAGGGTCTGGGATCCTCACTCCGTCTGCCCGGCTTGCAGATCTTGCATGTGGCGCGACCCGTGCGAGCGCTGCATGGGCTTCTCTGCGGACCAGTGGCGGGAGATTGACTCCTGGCTGCAGGCCCGCAGAGATAAGCTCCAGTCGCGGCTAGACACTATCCCAGACCCCCTAGCCCCGGGCCCCTCAGGTTTACCCCCACCTTCCTCCGGGAAAGGTAAGGGGGCGTCTAAAGGTAAGGCCCCGGCCAAACGGTCGAGGAATCCCCCTAAGAAGGCAGGCTCCTCCGGGAAGGCTAGTAAGAAGAAGAAGAGTAAGAAGAGTGGAGATGGCTCTGAGACTAGGAAGGGTGGGCGGCCCGGTGCCGGAGTCCCCGATGACGGTATCATCATTATTTGTGTTATGTCAAAATTGGCTTAGGCTAAGCACTCACTGTTGGCCATGATGGCATTGCTAAATATAATTAGGCTCTGCTACTGTAGTAGTAAGTGGTCAGCATGAGCCAGTGGCTACAACAGTGAGCCAATGGACGATGACACATTTAGTTACAGCAGTTTTACTAGTACTTATGTCATACTAAGGCAAGCTTGTTTGGATCTTGCATACCATCATTTGTGCTATGTAACAGTATCAGGTTAAAAATTCATCAGAAAATAACTAAGAAATAACAAATTAAGAAATAAAATGTACTGTAGTTGTTGTCAATTAGGTAAATTATTAGCTCATACCAGCATGCTGGTGTGAGCTATTGTAATCATGCAGCGTCACTCGATCTATCCTTCTTTCTGTCCACACTTGTTCAAAATGCTTCTCCTCCCGCATGCTTTCATCGATTTGTTTGAAACTTGGACACAATGTTCCTTGGGTGGTGGGCCATTTGGGGTGTACAGGAATTTTTGGTCCTAGGTCCCATGTGGGCCCTATGGCCCTTTTTATGAAATTCTGCAAAATGCTTCTCCTCCTACAGATTCTCTTGTACAATGTTGGTGGTTTGTCATAATGTTACTCTGTTAGTGGTCCCTTCAGGGTGTTCAGGAATTTTGGGTCCAAGGCCCAAGATGGGCTGTAGGGTCCCTTTTGTGAAATATTGCAAAATGGTCAACCCCTCCTCCAGTTAATGTTAAATAGAGTTGACAGTTTGTGATAATGATGCTTGCTTAGTGATCTGTGTATGGCATCCTTGAATTTTGGTTGAAGGTCCCATGTGGGCCCCAATGGCTCATTTTATGAAATTTTACAAAATGCTTTTTCTCCTACAAATTGTGTTGTGCAATGTTGATGATTTGTCATAATGAAGCTCTGTTAATGGTTCTTACAAATTACTTCTCTAATTTGGGATAAAGAATACTTTTGATACCTTTCTAACCAATGATGTGCCACCCCTCTATTTTACCAGTCTCACAAAATCACTTTACTACCTATATATTTCTCTGTACTGCACTCTCTTTAAAACTGTCTGTGTACAAGAGGTCAGTCCTGTGCGGTTGTTTAGGTTAGTTTAAAGGGACCTGCTGGACAGTATGAACAATTCCTGTATTGTAGGTCTGTTGGCATCATAATTCATCATCGTGCATGAGTGGTAATTGACAATGCCTCTTCCTTCCAAAGTTACCTGTTCCTTGATAACTATTCTAAGTTCCATCTGAGGTAGTACTTTCATGGTTCCATGTGGCAGCCAGAGAGCTAATACTAGATTGTTTACAAACTGTTAACTTATCAATAATATGTGTAAAAACCAGAAGCTACTGGACTTTTAGATGTTGTTATCTAGCAGTTGAAAGCAAGGATTGCACTGCTAAGGTCAGACAGTAATCAATTATAGTGTGTTCTCACGTACCCCGCGCTCGGGGTAACACCGTGTTACCCTGAGCGCGAGTAACGTGAGAACGCGGGTTTACTCGGGGTCGGTGTTAAAATTTCGATCCACCTCCGAACGGAGGGTTGTGCGGTTTTAAACACCGTGTTTGTGTAATTAATCATGCATCACTGGTGGTCTACGGAGCTATGTGACCTCTAATTCCGTTTCAGGAAATGTGCATTGGGATAAGAGGCTGTAGTAGAGTGGCAGCTCCCTGGTAGTAGTAAGTATACGGCAACGTTACGCAATAGTACAGTGCACAATGCGAGGTTCGTAAAGTTAATAGTTAATTGTAAATGCTGTTGTACTCCTCGAATACAATATTTGAAGCTGTATTTCTTACTTCACCAAAAATGGCTCCCATTGTTCGGAACTCGGCGTTCGTGGCCAATCTCCAGAGTGTTATATAGCTCCTCTTCTCAACACATACGGCCCTCCTCATGACGGTGTCCTGTTTTTCTATAGTAGGTCTCAATCGGTCACACATGAATGTAAACGTCTCCCGATCCACCCGAAAGTTCTCCTTCCATTCCTAATCGTTGAAATTTGCCCACATTGTTTCAAACACTGCCGATGTACGCGGCCTCATCCGTACTGATCTTGCTCTTGCATTTCGCTTGCTCGTGAGCATCAGCATGACAATGTGCCGCACTTGACCATTCATATTAACTTGTCGACTGAAGTTTTTCCTAAGCAGCAGTTCTTGTTTTACGGCAGTTTCCCTATATTTTCTTCTTCGACGGTTCAATTCATTCCTCCGAATTCGCATCCGACGGAAAGCAAAGCACAGAAATGCAAACGATGCCAACAGGGAGATGGTGGTTACTTCCATGTTGTAGGCATTTACGCTACAAGCTATAATGAATGATTTAAGTTTCACCGGCAATGTACACAGTACAGATGATAACCACGACAAAATCCCCGCAAAATATTTGACCTCGTTACTATGGTAGCACAACCCAATCAACTGAACTCGGGGCACGTGAGAACGCAGGCTTAAAGTCTCGGTGTTAACTTGCAGTTTTGCCTTGGTGTAAACACGGGGTAACACGGGGTACGTGAGACCAAGCCTTTAGACTTACAGAGTTGATACAAAAGAGGTCAGCCAACACTCTTTGTTCATCAGAATCAATTCAATTAAGTCTTATGACAATTTCACTATCATGCCACCCCACCCCCACCACAAATAATAAACACCATACGACAACAGTCATCAAAAGTATGAGCTTCTGCACCATTGGTGCTCTAGTCAGAATGTAAAATAAAAATACTAGTATGTTGACCTCTCTGTGACTCAGTGGTAATGAAACTGTGGACCTGCCATCATTAAATTATTGCTGTTAATCTCTTAAGAGCGAAACTTCATTTTTGTTCTCATTGAGTTTTGTAGCATTCTTACTGAGTCAGTTGATCTGTTGACTTCATTATCCCTCTAAAGAATTCAAATTTATAATTTAGTTTCATAAGTTTCAAGCATTACTGGGGCAGTAGTTCTGTCGTGTGCTGAATAATACCATCCAACTGCGATGAAGCCTATTCCAACCTATAAGTGCAGCATCAAAACAACCTCCATACAGTTTGCTTGATAAATGTTTTAGATTGCAAGTTCATTTGGAGTACAGTACTAGCATATTTGACAGTTTTCATCATGGTTGTATTATAAAACTTGCTATGGTAGAGGTGTTGTAAAGTGCAATAAACCTTTAATAGCAAGGCTGACCCCATTCAGTTTCTGTGATAGGAAACTTTGGGTGCATAAACGTTGCATTTCATCAGAACATCTATGCTTTAATTAAATACAGGTAGCAATGTGTAGAAAGGTTAAGAAATGTTAATAATACTAATAATTTTTGTGTGGATGGTGATTACTTTAGTGGCACTATCAAAGTGTGGTGTGTGCCACCATGCCTGTGCATGACCTGGTTCTTTTATCTTGTTGGTAGGATGACACAGAAAATGATTACAGGTTATTTGAACAAACCATGATGGAACTGATACTTATTTCCATAATGTATGGTGTTTATCAGTTGAATACAAGCTAACCTGCTTGCCATTGTTTTTTCTTTCTCCTGAACCCCTCCTCAAAATGGTCTAACCTCTTAAAACTGTGAATAGTCATGGTTGTCAAATGCTTCCTGTAGGTCTATACATACCCATGCTGCAACTGATCAATGTCATCACTACAGTATATGGCCAAAGCAGTCTGTACAGTGTACAAGTTCAAGTTATTTGAAACTATATAATATGCATTAAGGGACCTTTTCTCAGAAGCAAGGACCTTTCTTGCAGTGTTCATGCTGAGGTGAGTGATTGTGCGAACCCTGCACTGACTTTCCAAGTCCCGCAACAAAAATAATTGTTTGCGGGAAATTCCTGCGCAGACCTCTCGACCCACACTCATGTCACTGATTTATAATTTCTGGAAATCCCCCCCCGAATTTGAAATCCTGCCGAAAAATTTGGAAGGGGGGAAATTCCCCTCCAGTTTCTTAGCCCTAGGGTAAACACTGCTTTCATGTATAGGGAGAGAGAGACCAATCTGGCTTTTTGGCTTGTTCTGAGAAGCAAGCTAGGTGATTGCTTCATAATCAACCCCAAAAATGTATTAATTTTGGACCATCTTATGACACATTAGTCTGTACAGTGTACAAGTTCAAGTTAATTGAAACTATATAATATGCATTAAGGGACCTTTTCTCAGAAGCAAGGACCTTTCGTGCAGTGTTCATGCTGAGGTGAGTGATTGTGCGAACCCTGCACTGACTTTCCAAGTCCCGCAACAAAAATAATTGTTTGCGGGAAATTCCTGTGCAGACCTCTCGACCCACACTCATTTCACTGATTTATAATTTCTGGAAATCCCCCCACCCCCCCCCCCCCCAGAATTTGAAATCCTGCCGAAAAATTTGGAAGGGGGGAAATTCCCCTCCAGTTTCTTAGCCCTAGGGTAAACACTGCTTTCATGTATAGGGAGAGAGAGACCAATCTGGCTTTTTGGCCTGTTCTGAAAAGCAAGCTAGGTGATTGCTTCATAATCAACCCCAAAAATGTATTAATTTTGGACCATCTTATGACACATTAGTGTTCACTTCAGATCGATCTTATAAGTGTAATCTCAGACAGTCCCAAAAGTTAGAAAAGTTGAGGCTTGATGGTTTTACTGTACAAAGACTAGAATCTGGCTGCAGTTTCTCTCAAAGTTTCTATCAATGAACTCAGATCTATGTGTCTGTCAGTAACTGTTCAGCACCACAATGAACAGCTTCGCTGAAAACAAGTCAAATCACAAATTTTCCGCAAAATGTCCAAGGAAGATTTATACCAGGGACCCCGTTATTACTCTGCTGTAAGATAAGTACTTAACAACACATTCCCAGTTCTGATTCTTGTACAGTACGTCTTCAAAATATTACTTGTTTGGAATTTGGTACATGTAGCTGAAATAAATTAGAAGGACTCATCCTTGACAAATTGTCAAATGTTGCAGTCAGTTTGTTAGTCAAAATAATAATAATTCAGGTCTTGAAGGGCAGTTGTTTTACAATGCTAAGCAACCACAAACCCGGTAGAAGCCTATATGGCTTATGAATTACAACTTCATGTCGGGTGCCTAACTAACTCAACAATTTAGATCAAATTTGGTTTCTTTTGAAAAGCCAGTTCAGATGGGAAAACCATAGATTGCTCTCGGATGAAAAACCCATCTTACTCTGACCTGATCGCCTGGTCGGGGATGGAACCTCAAACCCCAAACCTGGTTGCCAAGCTTCATCACTTCAAATGCCACCGCCGTTATCCACTCGCCCACAGCACTGGTTAAAAAAAGTCTGAAGTCTGTTACTGTAACTGCCATGAAAGACTGCAGAAAGCATACTGTCAAACATAATGAGCATTAAATGAGAGAGAGATGGTACTTTCCAAGGTAATGACAATTTCATACATGGATCATTACAGATTTTATGGATGTTTGCTTGGTACTGGACTATTTTAGTACTGCATGTGCAATGAGATATACAGTAAAGTATACTGTAGATGGTACTGCTCTGTTCTCTCTAGGGGAACGCAGTACTGTTCCGCAGTGTACCATGTGGCAGGCATTCTTTCATGTTTCATCCTGGTTTTACTTAAGGAAGCCTCACAACTTCTTGTTATTTTTTCTTTATATTCCCTTGTTGGACCATAAATTCAGTATCAAGAGCTCTGAAAGTTTTCATACAGAATGTAGGCCCTTGGGGAAGAAAGAAACTGTAGGCATGGGAGGATTAGCCTTCTATGTCGATGTAAGTGATGGAATTTTAACATATTGTTAACAAAGATAGGGCCCTTGCCAGTGTGTGTGTGTGCGTGACTGTTCATAGTCATTTTTAAGGAAATCACTACCCCCACTCCATTCTAAACAGCAAGTATGCACATTGTGCAGTGTAAATCACAAGGTTAGGTTAGGTTAGATGAGATTTAACGTCCCAGTTTCCAACCAATTGGTTCAAGTCGAGACGACCACAGCCTTTTTTCCAGTTGTGGCTCACTGGCTTGTTTTCCATACTCCATTGTTTATGCTGAGCACCAAGCACAAAGGCAGGCAAATCACAAGGAAAATCCCAGTTGAAACTGACTTTTGTTTATTTCACAATACAGTTTGATGTTCCAAAGTTGCCAAATTAGAAAAAGGCTTGAATTAAATCTCTATAAATGTGACATTCATAGGAGAGAATTCATTCAGTAGAATGTATAGGGTAAGGAAGGGACAGAGGGGGAATGCCCAGCTACAGTAAAAAGAAAGACCTATTATATATTTCTTGCTCAGTTGATGTTGTTGGCCCCGTTAGGCAGCTACTGTATGTATATATCAATTATGTTACTTTGTCTTGCTCCCAGTACTGTATGTACTTTCAATGGGAGGGTGGCCCTGGATATTTCTGTGAAGGACTCAGCAGTGCGATACTGCCTTGTATTTTGTGTATCACTGTGTACTATTAGGTTTGCCATCTCAAGACAGAAAAGCTTCTATGGTACCCCTTTATACAGGTTGTTACAGCAGGATTCAACAGCTGCCAGTATAAATTCAACTATACACCATCAATAGGGAATCTGTCCAGTCATCATATGTAGGAGGGTTTTCTTTTTATTATGGTTCAGTGGCTTTCTGTTGTCCAGAAACACAATTGTCATGTATGTCATCTGTAAATACTGTTGATACAGTGCTTAACAACAATGAATAGAGATAGCACCTACAGTTCATGTATAGTATAGTACTGGTGGAATATTCAAATCAAATACTCCAGACTTGTGTGATGTTGTACTGTGGTAAAGAATTTCTTCCTCATGTAGCCTTTTTCTCTATTGAGGAAGGGTGAAGTGTGGATTCAGTGGTTAAATTTGCTTGAAAATGAGTCATCACTTTAGCCATGTGGAAGCACATAGTGAGGCCATGCATGTGAAGTTTACACAATACACCATAGGTGGGGCTCTCAGACTATACCGTAGTGTGTGATTTAAAAATGCCAGTTGTAAATGCCACCATGTGGTCAGATTTATGGATTACATCCCGATGCATAGGCTTGTAGGGCCCAGAATAACCAATTTGGGGGGGAGCACATTGATGTTGGAGTTTCTCTAGCCTGGGGAAGGGTCTGAGGGGAGGGGGTGTTGCCAAATGCAGGATCCAAAGACTGCACCTCAAGGTAAGGTTTGTAGAATATGACCCAGTGTTGACAAACTACACCAAGTGTGAGGTTCATAGACTATATTCCAGTACATGTGGGATTCATAGATGGTATCTCACTATGGGGTTTGTAGACTCAACCCCGTGTGATGTTTGTAGTGTATATCCATGTGGGGTTCGAAGACTGTATCCTAGTGTGGGATTCATTGACCAATATTCCAAAGTGGGGTTTATGTTGAAGACCATACCCCGGTATAAGGTTTACAGACATCTCTACCCCCTGGTTGAGTCCAGATGCAAACAAACAGGGAAGCTAAGAAGCTCAGAGAATTGTGCCAGACATTATGCTGAAGCTATATTTGTGCAAAAATATAAACCATTTAACTTTTTGAACAAACAAGCCAGCAAACAAGGAAGGATCTACTGTATGTCAGGTACTGTATCTACTGTATGTGTAATAGTTTCACGCTTCTTTGGATTCTAATTATAGTGTCTATATAAAAGGTAATAATAGTGCTAGTTCTTTTTGGTTTCCCGAAAGGGAATACCTATGTAGTCGTGCAGACGTAACCTTTGCAAAACAAGTTTAGGTTCGTGCATTGTGGTGTCGTTTCCAACTATAGTGCCAGCCTTATTTTAAACTGAAACTTTCTTTTTCTAACCTTTGAACATTTGGCTTCGTGTATGAAGCCAACGTCTTTCTTTACTTTCTGCCCGTACCATTATGAACGGAGAGGTTCTTTGGATATGGTATGTCTCAAGTAATGTGTTTACTTTGAGAAGTAAACATTTTGGTTGGTATAAATGCATGAAATAAATATTTAATGTCTTCTAATTAATCTAATTACGAATTGCTGAGTAGTGCAACTAAACTGTGCAATTGTATTTTGGGACCAGTCTGCATATGACACCTACATGTTTATGTGTTAGATATGTACATATTAATAGGGTCACACATCCGGAAAATATTCCCAGCCTTGGGGATCGAGCTGCACTGCTAGCTAGCAGCATGTGTTAGATTCAAGGTGTCTCATTCCTAAGTAGGCGGTACAACGTTGAATTATCTGAAAGATGACGTTCGAAAAACAGAAAGAAGGCGGGGCTTATTTGATTTGTAGGCGCGTTAAGATTCGAGGATGGAATGAAATGCCTTGACTATAAACTCGACTGCTATAGGTAGCTATACCGTACGACGTTCGTCGTGAAGAAAAGCAGAGATGGTAAATTTTCGGTAGTCAGCTTACGACGACAAGTTTACGTCAATTATCCTTCACCAACAATTAATAAAGATTTATAATTGAATGAACACAGGCCTAGGTCTAACATGAAAAACTTTATTCGCTCGCTCGTAAGAAGTACAGTTAGCTAGAAGTTTTAGAACTGTAGAGGACTTCACTGTTCAGTTAACGTTAGGCCGTTAGAACGTGAGGCCAACTTACTTCGGCTACTGTAGCCTACGAAAGTTTTCACAACATTGGCAGATTGAGACTAACGCTAGTGCTGTAATGTAACCGTTAAAAAGAGGGTATTGTCAATATTGACAGATTGAGACTAACACTGTAACCGTTAAAGAG
Organism: Holothuria leucospilota; assembly: GCA_029531755.1. Classification (NCBI taxonomy): domain Eukaryota; kingdom Metazoa; phylum Echinodermata; class Holothuroidea; order Aspidochirotida; family Holothuriidae; genus Holothuria; species Holothuria leucospilota. The sequence continues at coordinate 33,079,344 of CM055968.1, forward strand.
GGCATTGTATTTGTAGCCACTTGTGTACTCGTTATTTGTAGCCTTACCTAAGTATACAGGGAGCTGCCACTCCTGCCTAGGCTAGGCCTAGGCCTATATTATCGTCAGTATATTGTAACTGTAATTGTAACCGTATAAACTTTATTAGCTCAACAAGTTGAGCTATTGTCATGGCAATGCGTCTGTCTGTCTGTCTGTCTGTCTGTCCGTCTGTCTGTCCGTCAACATTGGAAAAAGAGCTGCTGTCTGCAGGTGCTTTGACTGTTCCTTGTCAAAGTTGGTGTGGCTATAACACATATCAAGGACTTGATAATTATGGTAACAGGAAGTAGGTCAAAGGTCATTTGGGGTCGTGAGAGGTCAAAGAGTGAAATCACGCAAAAGCCTTCAACTCCTTGTGGTTATGTTGGAATCTTTTCAAATTTGACAGGAGTGTTTAGTAAATGATGGGTCATCAAAGTTGTGTTTTTGCAGTAGGTCAAAGGTCATTTGAGGTCACCAGAGGTCAAATATTGATTTTTTGGGTAAACAGGATTAACTCTAAAAGTGAACAGTGGCTGATCTTGAAACCTACAATAAAAGTTGTTCTGATTGAGTTTTTACTCGCTTTTTGATGGCGTGGAAAATTCATGGCCATTTTCTTATGAAAAATGAAGATATAATTATAAACCTACTTTCTACGGTTACTCCCATTGACCATCATGGTGCATTGGTTGTCAGCATGTTGTGCTTCCATGTAGATGAGTGATGCTCAAGCTTTAGAGATTACAGTGTTTTGCACAGGCATCCGTATAAAACTTTGGTGGTTACGTGTTAGCATGTGTAATACGTGTAATACGCACGCACGAAATCTTCCGCAATATGCAACCTATCCATGTGTGTACCACTGATCTCTATACTAACTGGATTGGTTTGGTGTCGACACATTGATTGGATAGTCAGTGATGAAGTCGCCGAGCGGCCATCTTACGAGAGATCAAAACGCAGTGCAAATATAATTATGGTGGAACACCTTGGGAGTTGAACACCTAAGTGTCCGTGCTTTTGCGTAGACACGTAAAAATTAGTTATCCATGAAAAATAATCGGGATACAAATTAAAAAATTACCCTTGACAACGAATGCGCTTTGATTCCCGCATAAATTATAAAAAAGTATAATGAAATAAAAAAAAAACATTGCACCCAATAAACTGCACATTCGCCGGTTTGATAGTCACAATATGGCGGACGCTGACTTCACAATGACACGGACATCGCCAATCCAGTTAGTATAGAGATCAGACCGGTCCTACTAATGATCAACACGACCATAGAAATAAAAGTAAGGGAGAATGACGTCAGCCGATCTGGACTGAAGCCATTGATTTGGCCAGTCTGTACGGCAACGGAGCACCTGCGCGTAATACAAATATCACGACATTGCTTTTGCCCCAAGTATTGGCAAATAAACTACAAGTTTTCAAGTTAGGAGTATAAAACAAAATACTTAAGGCACCATGACTTATTTCTGTTGTGAAAATTACTCCAAATCTTTCAAAAAACGCATAAAATAAACTATAACTTCTGCAGCAGAATGCACACTGTACGTACGGAGAGACATCAATCAACAGGTCTCTTGCCGTACAACGAAAGCACCCTCACACTTTTCGTAGCTTCACCGGTGCATGGATGCATTGTGTTAGCGTTCTCCCTTACTTTTATTTCTATGGACTCGACTCAAAGTTCGATTATTACGAGTCGCCCATGAAAAGAGCAAAGGTAATCAGATACCTTGAATTTTAGTCCTAGGCCTAATTTGCAATATGATAAGAGCAAAACAGGCGTAGCGCTTACGTTCACGTTAAACGGGATATTATGAAATTGTTTTCTGTATTATCAATATCAACATCCGTGCAATTTTTAGAATATTTCATGTCAAAGTAAATACCGCGAAAAGTACTTCGAGCCTTAGCTAGGCCCTAGGCTAGGCTCGGCCTAGTCCGCAGTCTGCTGACCTAGGCCTAGGCCCTAGTACTTGGGTCGCTTCCAGTCTGGAAAACATTTATGTTACGCCGAAGATCTTCGGCGTGGCACTCAAGCAGTCACGCCAAATTTCTGGCGTATTTTGTCAGCCTGGTTTCTATTTGTCGCACCTAGCCTACAGCAGATAGTGGCATAATTTTTATCCTGCCTTTCCTTTGGTGTTAATCTTCGGCGGCGAAAAAACAAACTTTCCAGTATGGGCTCGCTTGGGGCTTCGAATACTACGTAGGCCTAGTTCAGGGACGGGAACAAAGTGTATGTGAGAACTAGGCCTAGGTACCCTAGGCTAGGCTCGGCCTGGGTAGGGCGGCTATATAAGTTACTGCTACTAGCCTATTTTCAGTTTCTTCAAAGGAAAAAAAACACAAATTACAAATTAGGCCTAGGCCTACCGCTGCAATCATAGTTTCATTTGTTGTATTACGCTAGGCCTATAGCCTACGCGGTGGTAAGTACTTTTCTTCATGTGGTGGTATTACTGTTCAGAAAACCAAAAGGATTCACCAATTTCCCTAATACCCACTGTAGGCCTAGCCTACAACAAATCAATTAGAATTAAACTTCACGTTATTGAATTTAAAAAGAGATTTTACGTAGGCTATACATATTCATTGGCAGGGATGTTTTGGTAGCTAAAATTAAAGTGGGGATGTTTTGCTAAAGGGACGTTTCGACTGGATACCCTACAACCTGCACACTTTAGACAATGTCTCAATTACACAAGCAAGTTCTGTTGTTATGGCCAAAGTAAATTACCAAATTGGTGAAAAACTCCCAAATCATGAATCCTGCAAGTGCAAAAAACCCTCATACAACAACCTGAAATGTACTCGCAGTTTTCAGTTGGAAGGGTTTTGTACGGGGTAATTTTCTCCGGAGAAGCATGGCACTTTTGGCATTACCTAAACATACAGTATCCAATGTATAGGCCTAATGTTAGGCTATGTGCACCATGAACCTAAGCTACACATGTGTCTCTACAGCCCAGCTACTTCTAGGCCTAGAACTGCAGGGCTTATTTGAACCTTCTGATAATTTTTGGTGGGAAATTAATGTGTTGTACTTGTTCTGTGATGTACTGTGTTTATTATGTGTGGAATGTCTTATTTATGTCGATAAGATTAGGCTACATATTTACTTGTGTAAACTTCTTACATCATTCTAACACATTTTAGGCTGAGCTACAGTACATAACCCATATATGTTACTGTTACGAGAGAGTGTTAAAAAATACAGACTCACCAAATGAGCATTTGCTTGGACAAATTTTAATGAGACTTGGGCACAGTGATACAAGGATAAAGGGTTATCAGTGGTGGTCAAGGATGGACTCAAAGGTTAGATTTATGGGTCAGTTTGGGGTCATTTATAACAAATGTTACTTTGTGTCTTAAAGATTCAGTGACAGTATTGGGTGTTTGTCATTGTAACTTGGCTTTTGTGTATTTGTTTTATTACTGGTGTTGAGAATTTTAAGGTCAGTGGTCATTTTCATGCATGGTGTACTACCTGTGAGGTCATGACCATGTACGTTTATACTTTTGAAGTGGGGCAAGGGTCATTTAGGGTCAAAGAGAGGTCAAACAAAAGGCCAACTGAGCATAATTATGCAAAAGCCTTGAACTCCTAGGGGTTGTGTTGAAATTTTGTCAGATTTGGCAAGAGCATTCATAAGATGATGGGTCATCAACTGGGTGTTTTTGAAGTAGGTCAAGGTCATCTGGGGGTCATGCAAAGGTCAAAACAGTGAAATCTTGCAAAAACCTTTAAGTGCTAGGGGTTATCTGCAAATTTTATCAAATGTGGCTAGAATGTTCAGTGGATGATGGCATGTGCCAGTTGTACTTTTGAAGTATGTCAGAGGTCATTTGGGATGTTAGAGAGGTTAAAGGTGGAATCACACAAGTCTTCATCTCCTAGGGGTTATATCCAAATCTCATCAAAATTGGCCAGTGTTCAGTAAATGATGGGTCTTCAATGATGTATTTTGAAGTAGGTCAAAGGTCATTTGGGGGGTCATAGAGAGGTTAAAGTTGGAATCACACAAGTCTTCATCTCCTAGGGGTTATATCCAAATCTTATCAAAAGTTGGCCAGTGTTCAGTAGATAATGGGTCATCAAAGATGTATTTTTGAAATTCATCAAAGATCATTTGGGGTCAGAGAGGCGAAAGCTGGAATCACAGAAGTCTTCATCTCCTAGGGGTTATATCCAAATGTTACCAAAGTTGGCCAGTGTTCAGTAGATGATTGGTCATTGAAGATGCATTTTAAAGTAGGTCAAAGGTCATTTGGGGTCATAGAGAGGTCAAACATTGGAATCACTAAAAAGCTTTTTCAACTCCTATTGGTTATATGAAAATCTTATCAAAGTTGGCCAGAATGTTCAGTAGATGATGGGTCATCATAGTTGCTCTTTTGCAGAAGGTTTAAGGTCATTTGGGGTATTAAATGGTTGAACAATGGAATCATGCAACAGCCTTCAACTTTACAGGTTTGTGTCTGAATCTTGTCAAAGTTGCCAAGACAATCCAGTAGATGGTGGGTCATTAAAGTTATACTTTTGAAGGTCAAAGGTTGTTTGGGGTCAAACAGTAGAATCAATCAAAAGCCTTTAAATACTAGGGGTTGCATTGGAATCTTATCAAAGTTGGTCCATGTTCCATGGATGATGGTTCATCATAGGTGTACTTTGTGTTGATGTTAAATGCCATTTATGCCAATGCTTTTCCATATGAGTTTTGGTTTTGTATGATATATTGACAAAAGAATAATTTTAGATGGGCCTGACAAATTTGGGTATAAATACTTCATTTTCATTGGCACAATTACCTACTGTATTGTGCCCACAAGCACTAAAAAATGTCCCAAGCTGGGCAACTCTAAAATGCCATTGCTGTGACCATTTACTGTACATGGACAGCACTGAAGGTACTACATCATGACTGTCCATGCATGACGCCTTGGTTTGAATCACTAATGAAGCTACATAAAAGAAATTGTTTGAGTGAAATTGTAGTTGAGCTACAGCATCATTGATGCTCTTGTTGGCGACTGGTTCGTGGCTAGCTTAGGACTAGGAATATCGTCAATATTGTCAGGCCTTTGTTTTTGTGACTGTAATAACCTGATTGGCTGTGGTAAGGCACAATTGCAGAATACCCCACCAGATTGAAGCTCTGCTTTTTAACGGGCTACACAGTCACGTATCCTCGAAGCCTCTTAAAATTATATCTCGAAATTCAGACTGCTTATCCTCATAGCCTTTTAAAAGGTACAGCGTTATCCTTTCTTAAAGAAATTCTGACTGCGTATCCTCATAGCCTTTTAAAAGAATAGCCTAGTAGCCTTTCAAAAGGATAGCCATCCTTTTTTAAAGAAATTCTGACAGCGTATCCTCATAGCCTTTTAAAGGATAGTTTTCCTTTTTTATCCATTATTCAAAAAAAAACGCGACATTCCCTCTGCATATCGTCGTAGCCTTCTAAAAGGATGGTTTGACTAGGCCTATGTATCATTGTAGCCCCTTATCCTGAAATTCCAACTGCCGGCCTGTAGCTTCTTACATTATATCCTGCATGATTGTGAGTACATATCCTCGTACCCTCTTGTGATTATATCTTGAATACGACTGCATATCCTCGTAGCCTCTTCCCATTGACAATGAGTTGTTCTCAAATAAGAAATATTTAACATATAAAGTATCAGCTGTTTCTGCCAACACCTGACTGTGTATCCCTTTAGCCTTTTCATGGGTAGTTACGTAAATACCAGTACAGCCTATTGAAAGGTAACGTAAGTAAAACAACATTTTCAGTACTAAAGGGTTGACCTCTATAAGATGTCAACACCAACTTAAACTAGTTTCGGGAAACTTCTCACAATTAAGTTTTGATTATCTTGTTCACTGTGGATTCGATGTACATGCAGCTGATCTTTGAAGCACCTTGAGGTTGCATTTATGGAATCAATAGCGATTTAAACTTTGTTCATATTACTTGCATGTTATCAATTGTGTAGTAACAATATAATAGGCTACACCATGCAATGAATAAGGTTTTTTTTTGTGTGTTGTTCTTCGTGGCTTTTTCATCCCAGGTGAAAACCTGCAAATGCCATGAAAAGCTTTGATCACAAATGAATCCCTAAAGAATGCCTCAGCTTACAAACATAGACAGTTATTTATAAGACAGGCTGTCAATGAAGTGACATCAACATACACAGGATATGTTCTTCCACAAGAAGTCTTTTTGTCAAGTCATGGAGCTAACTCCATGGTCGAATTCAATATATTCGTTAATGTGCAAAAGTTGAGGGAAAATGAAAGGGGGAAAAAAAAAACAAATTTACTACAAGCAGAGTGCCATCAGACAGTATGTTTACACACTGGTAGGATTAGTCTCTGTGAGCTTCATTAGGGCTAGAAGTGTTTTTACAGTTCAGAATGGTGTTGTTTTTATCACTACAGTTACTGAATGTACTGTACACACTACTCTACCTAGAAGTTGTTGTCGGAGCAGATTATCTCCTGAACGGTTTGTCGAAATATTTTACTGCAGTTGGTACATTCTTTATACCCACAGACACTTCTTAGTATTTAACACATAGTTTATGTTTCCATCTTTAATACTTCAGATGCTTAATACTGAAGATGGAAGATTAACCCTTTCACTACATACCGTATGGTTTCGCTGCGAAACCCTAATTTACCATTGTTATATGCGAAGGGTTTCGCTGCAAAACCATACCACCCATTGCGTTCTGGAATAGCTCCGTATAAACCTACGGTGTTTAATAGTGTTTTGGGGACGGAACAGGCCTGTAGAGGAGCTTTAACTGCCATTGTCATACCTACATCAGAAGAAAAATAGAGAAGTTTAAAACATGCCTAAATATTGATTTTCTTTAATATATGGCTCAGTATGGAGGAACGGGCCCCCTTCAGTAGCGAAAGGGTTTAAGAAGTAATTCCGGATGTCTGATTCAGGGGTGTTACCAATGGTATTGAGTATTCAATATATTATATATTGTAAATGCTGATGAAACTGAATTAAATAGGTATATCTATTCAATTCAGTTTCATCAACATTTATCTAGCCATCTCAGTGACAAAGTTTTCTGTAAAGATATAGAAAATTCACATAAATAGTCATCAGCATCCAAGAGGAACCTCACAAGTTTAAGGAAACTTTTAACTTTTATAGAGAGGAAGGCAAAACAAAAATAAGGAAAGTTAAACATAACATACAAAGAAAAAGCTTAGAAGGTACAAGAAACAAAGGGGGATGCATGCAAATGAATACCATGTTTATTTTGACAGATAATTTGTTGTTTAGTGTTATCTTAAGTTGGGTAATTTATTTGATGGTGTGAAAGCCAATCGGGGGGATAATTCTAAGTTTGATGAAGGTATAGAGTGTATTATTGTACATGACCCATGATGCAAGGCAGAGCAAGAATATCTTTAGTTGGTTAGGTAGCCTTGGGTTCTGGCATTTCTGGGTCTGGTGTTGTGGTCCCGGCAGGCCCTGGTGTTCTTCTAGGGAGGTTTGGATCCCAAGTTCCATATGCAGTACTTCCTTGTATTCCTGGTTGTAAGAAGTTATAATAAAGAGTGTCATAAACTCATTTCATGTTATGTTCTTCATAAATCACTTTCTGTATCTTGGATCAGTTGGTACAGTAATTATTACAAACGATTGACTTCTAGTAAATCTACATCGCCCCTCTCTTACCTCCTATCTACAATTGTAACCCTCACTTACCCGTATTAAGGTCCTGGCAAGTTTGATCACACAGTAGAGGAGGGCGGCCTCCCCAGTCCTCTTCTCACTTGCCTTGTTAGAGTTTAGACACGTATTTTGTGATCCTGCGCATTTTTCAGAGTTTTTCTGGATTTCTATCGAAGTTTGGAGCAATCTTGGATCAGTTGGTACAGTAATTATTAAAAACGATTGACTTCTAGTAAGTCTGTTAGTGTATATTGTCATAAGGGTGGGGCAGTATTGCACTTCTAAAATATCGATATATCGGTATTAAAATATCAATATATGGATAATTTCCATAGAATGGGTACACGTATACAGTATATATGTAGAAAGGAAGTTTGGGAAGGTGTCACTGTTTACCAGATACCCAATGAATTAAAAAGTTGAATTTTATTACATTGATAGTGGAATATAAGTCAAGATATGTGCTGATAAATGAAAAACTATAATTGATTTGATTTAACATTTGAGTAGTTGCATTCCCAAATCAATTTTCATGTGTTTCTATTTATATGTAGTATTTATATTTAATATTTAATATTTTCCCAGCATTACACCACATGATGGAATATCCTGCCATCGCGCTAAAGCCACAGCCATAATCCCCCCCCCCCCCCAAAAAAAAAAATCCTGTAGAGTAGATCTACCCCTAATAAACTACAAAACATTTTCAAAATATTTTTATTACTGGCTTCACTGATCATACAGACATTTTCAGAAATAGTGGCCCTAAAGTAAGGGTACATCCTACCCGTTACAAAGCTAGTGATAGGCAGATGCATTCCACTCACTACAATGTGTGTTTTCAACATTTTCTTTCAAACAAAAATGCCTTGTCTTCAGATTTGTAAGTTTTGTGATAATCCAGAATGTTCCCATTGTACCTACATTGGCCAGGGGCATCCTTCTCTTCTTTACAATCTGTCACTAGTACCTCTTCTCCCAACTCTCCTAAAACACCTAGCAGAAAGTCTCTTACCAACAGCAGTTTTCATGTGGGCCTAGTATGGCTATGTAATGCTGCATCAAGTCCGCCTAGGTTTGAAGTGACTATAAATATCTAAAATGCTGACCGATATGTTTAATATCAACTTTTTGTCAGTATTATAATCAACTACTGTATCACTAGTAGCCTATGCGGTATTACTTATCTGACCTCGGTACAAATGAGTTCAGTTTTGACTTGATATTTTGTGTTACTTTTAAAAAAGATTGGTGACAGTAGGATGGGGCATGATCCGAAGTACCTGTGAACCAGTCTACCAAGGGTTTGAACTTCCGTGTGTACAGATACATGTTCCTTTGTAATCTGCTTGTTGCAACTCTTTGGTAATAGTAGCCAATTGACTTGAATTTGTAAAATTTACAGTCTTTTTGGTTTCCTGGTAGGGGTAAATCATGAAGTTACTGACAGATGACCATTGAAAATGAACTTATCACCATAGCTTGAGGTGTCACCATGGAACTGTCATTGTAAATGATGCTGAAGACACTCTTCCCACAACAGTGTCTTTCCAGAGAATCCTGATGTCACTAAACCATGCTTGATCATTATGTCATTATAGCAAAACAATTTATTCTAGTGAAGGATGTATTAGTGCAATCATAACAGCTTCCGTACAAGCTACGTTTCTTAAGATTTCATGAACCTTTCATTATGTAGTATTGTTTATTGTCCCTTACAGATTTGTTGGCAGACAAGACAGTATTATTATCAGCATATGGAACCACCGAAAAATCCACAAGAAGCAAGGTGCTGGTTTCCTTGGATGGGTACGACTTCAAGCACATGCTATCCAAAGGTTAAAAGATACAGGCTGTAAGTCAATCTTCCATTCTTCTTTAGAAAGAAGCCAAACTTGTAAATCTACATCGCCCCTCTCTTACCTCCTATTTACCTATGTAATCCCCACTTACCCGCAACCCAAACGCAGGGTCTGGTGGCAAGCGGAAGAGGACTTGGGAGGTCGGCCTCCTCTCGGAGGGCGCCCTCCCTGGCTACTGTGCTATTAGTTTACCAGGGTTCAGTTGCGGGTAAGTGGGGATTACATAGGTAAATAGGAGGTAAGTATCGGGGCTCGTAGATTCCCAGTCCAGGGAGTTTTGGGGATTATGCAGGTTCAGGCTCATCCCCTCAACATACTTTTACAAAATCAACTGAAAATTCCAAAAATGTACTTTCACAACATCCCCCTTCACTTACTAGTTATCTACTACACTTATATTGCACCAGTCTGATCCCCACCCCAGTGCTCAGAAAATTCTAGGCTTCCAGCACATGGGTTCCGGTTTAGGTTCCCACTCAAATTGTGGACTTTGTATTGAAAAAGGTTAAATGTATGACAACAACACTATAAAGGTTTAGAGTTCAGTTGAACTTTTGGGAAAGTAATTTTACAATGTGCAGAATTGTTTTGTTTGTTCACAGAAAAATGCTTATTATTTTTGATTCCTTGCCAAAGGCAGAAGGAATCTATGCGATGGTGATGTCGTGTGTGTGTGTGTATGTGTGTGTGTATGTATGTATGTATGTGTGTGTGTGTGTGACGCTTTGCTTGTAAACACGATATCTCAAGAAGCGTAACTATGACTGAGCTCATACTTGGTGTGTGGGTTGGTCATATTAAGTAGATGATCCCTATTGTTTTTGATGGAGGTCAAAGGTCATTTGGGGTCACAGGAGGTCAAAAGGTCAAAACCTTGTAAACGCGATATCTCAAGATGGGTAACTCCGAGGGATCTCATACGTGGCAGGTAGGTTGCCCATATTAAATAGATGATCCCTATTCTTTTTGGTGGAGGTCAAAGGTCATTTGGGGTCACCAGAGGTCAAATAGTAAATACCCTGGAAATTGCTTGTAAACACGGTATCTCCAGAATGATAAATGTGAGGGATCTTATACTTACCATGTTTATTGCCCATATTGAGTAGATGATCCCTATTGTTTCTGGTGGAGGTCAAAGGTCATTTGGGGTCACCAGTGGTCAAAAGGTCAAAACCTTGTAAACACTATATCTCAAGAAGGGTAACTTTGAGGGATCTCATACTTAGCATGTGGATTACCAATATTAAGTAAATGATTTCTGTTATTTTTGGTGGAGGTCAAAGGTCATCTGGGGGTCATCAGAGGGCAAAAGGTCAAAAACCTTGTAAACATGATATCTCAAGAAGGGTAACTGTGAGGGATCTCATACTTAGCATGTGGATTGTCCATATTGAGTAGATGATCCCTGTTGTTTTTGGTGGAGGTCAAAGGTCATTTGCGGTCATCAGAGGTCAAAAGGTCAAAACCTTGTAAACATGATATCTCAAGAAGGGTAAGTGTGAGGGATCTCATACTTAGCATGTGGATTGTCCATATTGAGTAGATGATCCCTATTATTTTTGGTGGAGGTCAAAGGTCATTTGGGGTCACCAGTGGTTTAAAGGTCAAAACATTGTAAACACTATTTCTCAAGGAGGATAATTGTGAGGGATCTCATACTTAGCATTTGGATTGCCCATATTGAGAAGATAATTCCTATTATTTTTGGTGGAGGTCAAAGATCATTTGGGGTCATCAGAGGTCAAAACGTCAAAACCTTGTAAACACGATATCTCCAGAAGGATACGTGTGAGGGATCTCATACTTACCATGTGGACTGTCTGTATTGAGTAGATGATCCCTATTGTTTTTGGTGGAGGTCAAAGGTCATTTGGGATCCCTAGTGGTCAAAAGATCAAAACCTTGTAAACATGATATCTCAAGAAGGGTAACTGTGATGGGTCACATATTTAGCATGTGGATTGCCCATATTGAGTAGATAATCTCTATTGTTTTTGGATGGAGGTCAAAGGTCATTTGGGGTCATCAGAGGTTAAAATGTTGTAAACACTATCTCATGAAGAGTAACTGTGAGGGATCTCATACTTACCATGTGGATTGACCATATTTAGTAGATGATCCTTATTATTTTTGGTGGAGGTCAAAGGTCATGTGGGGTCACCAGAGGTCAAAAGGTGAAAACCATGTAAATATGATATCTCAAGAAGGATAACTGTGAGGGATCTCACACTTGACATGTGGATTTTTAGAATTGAATAGATGATCCCTACTGTTTTTCATGCAGTTCAAAGGTCATTTGAGGTCACAAAAGGTCAAAACCTAGTAAACATATTTTAAGGAGGATAACTCTGAGGGATCTCATACTTGGTCTGTGGATTGTTCATATTTAGCATGTAGGTCATTTTGGGTCACAAGATTTCAAAAGCTTTTGACCTTATTAACATGATATCTCAAGTAGGATACCTGTGAGGGATCTCATGCTTGTCATGTGGGTGATTCATGTTTGTTGCAGTACAGGTATATCCATATGGCAAGGAATCACTAAGCCTTTTGGCTTTCTGGTTTACTAAAGAAAGTATCTCTTTGTATAAGGGAAATAAAGACTTGGATTAGGCGCAGTAAAAAAATATTTATGTTTTGCATCCCTGCCCGCTTCCTTTTTGGGGGCCGCATGAAATTATTTTTTATTTTTTATCTACGGTAAAAGGAGAGAAAAAAAGGAAAATTACAAAATATCTACCAGAAAGTATTTACTTGCGAACTCGTCATTTATGCAGTAAGGGCTTTCTGATCATGTTTTGTTTACGTATGTGTATAAAATGATACACTGCACGAGTTCCCTATACTACTGCCGCTAGCGCTCCGTGTGTCTTAAGTAATGTGTGGCACAAAGAATTACATCAATGTAGTTTTGCAGGCAAGTTGTTTCATGTTCTCATGACAGTCTCATTAGGCTACATGTAAAGAACGATTGAATATGAAAAGTGCGACTGGATTCACAGACTTTGCAATTTATCTACGTTGCAGCTGTGTAGTACATACTGCACACTGTGGTAACAAATGTACTAGTTTATGTACATGAGTAATACCGTGTCCACTCCATAGGCAAACTGGCAATCGGAATCTGCCCAGCCAGCTGAATGTATGCGCATGCCATGCAAATTGCATTGGAATTTTGAGATTTTCCTTTTCACCGTGGTATTCGTGTGTGCCAGCAATAAAACAAGGTTATATGTTTAGTTTTGTGTGCCTAGGAGTTACATTTACACCTATATCCTTTAAAATGAATGTACCAAGGATTGCAGGAAATCTATTGTAGCCATCTTGGAAAAATAAAAAGTAAAAAAAGCCCCTCATCGTCCTCCTTTTGTAGAAACCTGATGCCAAACATATATTTTCACCTTGGCCTTATATTGTTAATATAAATGTTGTTTGTCAAAATTTGCTATTGTTGGGTGAGAATGAAATACGTGCAAAAGTCTGAATTTGCGGGTGAAGGTACCATATTATTTATAAAGGTATGATTTATACATAAATGAAATGGAGACTTTTGGGTAAGTTTGAATTAAAAATGTTCACATCAATTACAAAGTCAGTTCATTTAGTGTAACTGAAAATCACATTCCTCACACTATGACCTTGAATACAGGAAGTAGCATAAGTGCAATACCCCCCCCCCACCCCCGCCACAAAAAGCTTTACAAATTATGGTCTCCATTCATAAAAATATATGCATATATGAGATTATTATGATATCATGGAGGACAGCATTACTTCCATCTCATGTCTTACAGTATGTTTTTCGTGGGCCACTTGACAACTACAGTACAGTAGTCCTAATGAGTACATTGTACAAAATTTCACTCAGCTGCTGCTATTAGTGAATATTGCATTTATCAGATGTACAAGGAAATCATGTATTAGACCCTGAAATGATCATCGTAACTCAACTGCAGTTTCACATTCTGGGGCACTACAATTTCTCTCTGTCACAGAAATGGAATTCAGCCTTTGAACACATAAAGTGATTCAAATTTGAACTTGATCATACTTTTCTTCCTCATAGTCACAAGACTCGACCTGTGCAAACAAAATGCAGACGATCCGGACAACATTAGGGGTCAAATTGTGATTAGCATTACGTCAAGAGACAGAACCAGCTCTTCTCATCTTGGTGCTGTTGTTGATTCCAGACAGATATCTCAAGCCTTACACGATCCCAATGACCTTCCAGACGGGTAAGAAGAGGCATCACTCCATTGAGGGGACTTTCCCTTCCTTCCTTTTGTTTATATGTCCTGTAATAATGAAGGAAATGGCATTTAAATTATTACAAACAACTGTTTATTTTGGTAGTGAATCAGATGCATAGCCAAGGCTGTATGCAACATGAGGTTTTTTGGTACCTAATAGGTCAGACACATTAACAAAATTAAAAATTCCTTGAAAAATGAAGGATTTATGTTTGAGAGGAAATGTCTGGGACAGACCAGTGACTCAGGACTAGGTTTGTTTTTCTTTGAAAGCCAGACATTTGATTACAGGTGGTCTTTTTCAAAGTGTCAAAGGGCACCTGGTAATGTATAGACCAGTAGTATTCTCAGGAAAAATAAAAAGTCTAGGACTTTTTATCTTTGATTGTATGCTCCATGAGTAAAGTAGATCTCCTGGATACTTAAATTAGCTAGAATGAATATGTAGCTTGATCTTACAAACTCTAGGTCCCTAGTAGTCTATTGAAACTCTCCTTGTGAGTCAAAGCATAGTTAATAGACACATCCCTGGTTGGGAAACTCGGCGAACTGCACTGTCTATGTTGAGATCCTGATTTTCAGTAGTCACGTGACGCTAACCGTGCACAAGGCTGGTTGATTAGCTCTACTACACGTGCGTACTCGTAGCACAAGGCGTTACATACACCACTCACCACTATGGAAGTACTACCTACCTACCTCCAAAGTAGTACTCCTGTAGCACTACTTGTGCACCTTTATCAAATGGTAATTATGATTTTTTTTTGGTAAAAGTTTGGTTTTGTTACTTTTCAGTCTAAAAACCCTCCAAGCACTGAACGGTATTTGCGGCTGGAGTTACTAGCTATAGTTAGTAGCCTACATACACTGCCAACTTTACCGATAAAACCTCCGCAATTGTCAACAGACCAAAATATGGAAATCTAAATTTTTCAGGGCAAAAAATAGCCAGATTAGTGGGAAATTAGAAAGATTGGAAGATTTTCATCTAAATGTATCCTTATAGCCAACTCAATCGATCGTACGGTGGTATACGCCACGTTATTCGCTAATGCACAGTGAAAGTTGCCCTTGTATTTCCATCGTTGCAGCTACTCGTACGCCATATTGTAAGCATATCTCACTGCCACGAGGTGTCGGCGTGCGAACTACCGGAGTCTCCCGGTAAAACCGGGGGAGAAGTTGGCAGGTCTGTGTCAGTTTGAGAATGACTCACTTTCTTCCTAAAGAGTGGAATTTAGTGCTTATATCAAGTATATATCATGATTGGGTATTTTCCCTAAAAATATAACAGTTAACTGACTTGGTAACGTCAGATAGTGAACCGTCTTTTACTTTCACACGTGATAGTATTTAGCTAACGCTATACATCAATGCAAAATTGCAGAGTACGGCACTAGTTTAATTCTACTCAAACAAGAAACGTGGGGGCTGTGGACCATGGTTATCTTCGTTTATTTGAACGTTCACAAATACTTACTGATTCGAAAGCTTCCTGCAACCCTTCCAACCCTTGAATCAGCTTCAATTTATTTCCATGAATGACTGAACAACACAACACTCAATGTATAGCCATACCGCTACTCGATCAATCGTGTGCACGGTCAATGTCACGTGATGCACTTTTCTGCACGTCTCAACATAGCTACTCGGCTTGTACGTGGTGTGTATAGGGTGTACGTAAAGTTTCCTAACCAGGGATGTGTCTATTAACTATGGTCAAAGACATATGTAGGCAAGTTGTTTGCATTAATGCTGAGTTTGTTTCTTTTACACTTGGAAAGAGTAGTTGCACCAAATTTATTTGGAAAAATCAGTTAAATGTTAGTTTCCTCATAGTTCCTTCCCAAATATCTTTTATGATTATCCAGACAAAATTTGTCATATTTAAGGTAAACTAATAGTTATTCTGCATGGATTGAACATTTCAGTCACAAAAATATTGTCACATGACTTAATTAAGCAGAGCCATTCATGAAGCAGGATACCAGGGTATGCTAATTCAAAGTAGGGTGACTGCATTTTCCCTTTAAAGTAGCATATCTTGTAAACAGTGTATTCACTTTGCAGGCATATAATTACCCCTAGCTACATCTAATTTGCATTTTAACTTGCACTTCACATGCTAACCAGAGTATTTTTTAGCACCACACCCCATATGTCTGCCATCTTGTCCCAATAACAAGAATGAGCATGGAATTGACAGAAAATACCATACCTTACATCGTTTAGCTTCTCAGTGTCACCAACAAAATCTGGCAATAAATTCAAAAGTTACATATTATAGGAGTTTAAAACACTGCATCATCTGAAAAATGGAAATTGGTGACACATGTTATTCGTGAGATACAAAGTAGTGACTTTCTTCTGCGAAAACCATTTCTTGAAAATAAAGGTTATGCTTGAAACAGAATTTTGCAGAATTTGGAAAGTTAAAATGGAATTTTGTGATTTGTGAAGCAGAAAATCATTGGCCCTACAAGAGTGATCTCACAGACATATTTTTGACAAACCTGGCATTATCCTCCTAGAGCTTGAAATATAAGCTTCTTGTTGAGGAGTTTTACAGAGGTAGCTGCTGTCTGTCATCTGCAGTGTAACTGTGAATTTCACTTTGCAGATACTTATCCCTTACTATATCTATTGAACATTGATCTAGCATTTCGCAAGGCATAAGCTATTCAGAGTTGTTAATTCCTTATTCAGTATGCTAAAAGGAAAATATTATTAACTAAGAGTACTGCATATTGATTTGATTAACAGGTGGGAGGAAAGAACATCTACCTCTGGCAGGGTTTACTTTGTCAATCATTTAAACAGGGCAACACAGTGGGACAGGCCTTCCAGGTAATTACAATCATTTGCTGCAAGTACTGTGAAAAAAAATCTTGTACAGACCCATGAAAATTTAAAGTTTTGGCATGTCTACTCAAAAGTTGAGACTTTATAGTAGGGTCAAGTATTGTGTGAAGTCTTTTACAAAAAAGGTTAAAAAAAAAATAAGCTAATTTCAGTTTCCTTTGTCATAGGGTACTTTTAATGTTTGTTTTGCAGTAAGAAGTAGAAGTGCAAAGTACTTTTTCTTGTACATATCAGATTTTTCTGCATCCATAAGGTGCCAGCATAAATTCAGAACACTTTGAATTTTCTAAAAATTATGTTTTTTGACATTGGCACATCAATAATGATGATAATTCAGAGTTTGAGAAACTCGTTATTCCCCAAACAAATCTTTTTTTATACATAATTTAGAGGAAACCCTCATGAAACCCTCTGGCTTTGCAGCTTGGAGTCAGATCTGTTTATTTAGTTTTTGTACTTGGTTTTTGTTTAGTTTTCCATAGTATGAAGACATTGGCAAAAGAACATATGAAGGAGACTGGAGTATACTTGTGTTGAAGTCTTTAAAGATTCTTGGAAACAAAGTTGCCGTTACATTTTATGAAGGAAAACAGGATGTGGCTTATTGCAATGTTGTTATGGGTAGTTCAAGTTTTTAGTGTGGTGGGTTATTTCGTGCTGCACTTTTTTGCAACAAAGTTTGTGTTATGTACTGTACAGCAGTGACTTAATTCCGCTTGTAATATCAGGTTGAAATTTGCTGCTGAAAAGATAAGTGTAAGAACAAAATGACCTTCAGATATTACCCTGTATCAACTCTAAGTCATCTTCTACATCAATTATGTACATGTTTGATATGTAAACAAGACTGTTTCAGTATGTTTATCAATTACATATATTAATCATATAGTAACTAAATATTTTTTATGTTAAGGCTTTGTCCTGTCATTCATTGCCTTGCTGTTTTAGAGTGTCAGAATGCAAGTTTGTTTCATTTTGCTCCTAGGCCAGCTTCAGATTACATATCACCTCAGTTCAGGAATGATGCTGGTGGCAGCAACTTAAGTTACTCTGGTGGCAGCAGTGGGGGATCAGGGGACCATCAGCAACCACCACTGGGTAATAGACACTCACATCATGGTGACAGTCACAATGGTCAAAACAGGAGGACACCTCCATCTTCTTCAAATAGATTCAGAGCTGATGATGGAAACCAAGTATGTCGGCGGCAGTCTTCCAGGTTGCGAAACTACATGAATAGATCAACATTACACCAAGTCGTAGACCTTCCAGATGGCTATGGTATGATATTTTTGTTTTCACTGACTTGATGATTTCTGAATTTTCACTGACTTGATGACGTAGTACAAACTAAACTTTCTGTCGTTCTGGTTCTGACTTTTCTGTTGATGTTGGGGTTTTTGTTCATCTTTCCAGTACTTACATACATACATTGCAGTTGTTTTGCAGGTGCTGAAATTTTTTTATGTTTTGTTCACTTTAATTCAGAGGTGGGATGTAAGATCAATAAATCACATGTAGATGGCACTTGTACCATACAAATTCATGAGAAGATCAAAAATATTGATATGTCAGTTGTATAACCACGAGGCATAAGAGTCTGCTACGGCTGTTTCTTTTGCTCTCTCCTTTCTTCTCTGTCAGTGCTGCCATTAATTATATAACACTGTGATTTCTGTCTACTGCATAACACCTGCAGCCACAGTCATACTCTTAACTTCCAGATATCACAACTGAAATTACATTAAACCTCGGAGCACAATGGTCTTGTTAAAGTTTGTGCAATTATTGTAGATTGCGCAGCTCTTTCTGTTACAGACAATCAAGGACTTTTGGTAGATATTGATATAAATGCACAGAATTTCCATCCAGTTGTAGGAATTGTTTTTCTTGTGTTTTAACAACTTAAAATTGAAAGGTTGATTGATTCTGTACCCTCTATCTGTGTTTAACCTGCCAGCACATTCTTGTATGCAGGCTCCATTCATTCAGCATCCACACATTTAAGTGATTAAAATCTTTTACCCATGTTTTTGTCTGTAGTTATCTCTGATTTAGTAATCTTATTACTTGAAGGTAGCAGTGCACCATGAAAATATCAAAGCCCTAGCTGAACAGTGATATGTTAGTTGTAATGCATTGCACAGTCAAATTGATTAAATGAGTTTTGGATTAATATGTTTTGTCTTTCCTCTTTTGTCTAGAGGTAATTTACATTAGTGTATCAGTCTTTTAGTCTATGATCATAGTCATTTTACATTCTTTCAGACTTGCAGTAGAATTAGATTTTAATATGCAATTTGTTCATCTTTTAGTAATACATTAGACCTTCTGCAGTTCATGATTCATTGGTCCAGTGGAATTAATGTATTGGCTGTGACCTTCCTTTGAGCTTCCTCTGGCTCATGCCAATTTTGCAGTGCCAACAAGGTTTCCTCTTTTTGGTATGCTTGGCTCCCCATGGCTTGCTAATTCTGCATGCTTGCCAGTTCTGTTTGCTCGCTAGTTCTGTTCGTATGTATACATTTTACCTCTTATCGATGCACATTTACTTTCTTATCCATTTCTTGTAATTTGTACATTTTCTCTGTACAGAACAAAGGACAACAGCTCAGGGTCAAGTCTACTTTCTACACAAGGAGACAGGCATTAGTACGTGGCATGACCCCAGACTCCCCAGGGACTTCAGGATCAATGATGATGAACTGGGTAACATTCCTGCCGGCTGGGAAGTCAGACATACACATTCAGGCAGAATTTATTTTGTTGACCATAATCACAGAACGACTCAATTTACAGACCCGAGGCTGGATGCAAATATTATTAATCAAGCACTTAATAAGTAAGTACAAAAATAGCATAAGTATGGTTGTTAGGTTTGAAATGGATGTGGCAAGAGGAGGAACCTTAAAATGAAGTGGGTTGAACAGAACATTCTGGAAGAAATTTTCTCAGACTAACTTTTTACTGTGGCATACTGACATGTGTGTTTCTAACATTATGTTGTTTCTTCAGATAAGTCTAGTCTGTCCTATGGTGTAGGCCTAGCCTAGTATGTGTGATCTGTGTAATATTATGATGGTTGTCTGACTCAACATATGAAAGATGGGAAGTTGGAAGTACAGGGTTTAGCAATATAGGTAATTTATGCAGCAATAGAAAATATAAGCTTTTTGGTAGAAAAATACAAATGCTCACTAAATTGAATTTAACTGTTTGTTTGTTTTGTTACATGTATATCATTTGTGTGTGTGTGTGTGTGTGTGTGTGTGTGTGTGAGGGGGGTGGTTCTAAGGATGATCACTGCTTGCTTCTGCCTTGAAACTTTCCACCTGGCCCCAAATTTTCAGTCCCTTGAGGCAAACCCCCCTGGCATCCCTGAGCCATTAAAGAGAATTGTAAGATTAAGTGAAGTGAAGTAACATTAAGTATGAATCAATGTTTAAGCCCTATAGCTGATACAAAATTGAAGTTATCCCTAAATTATGGCCACTACGTACAGTAGTGTAGTGACATTTTATGTGCATACCACCTCTGTAAAACTCTTTAGGCTTTATTCAGTGGACCTCTTTGTCATGCTGTATTGATAGGTATGTTGTGCTGTGACACCAGTTGAGGCACATGCTTCAAATTTCAAATATTAGAGAATTCTGGTCAAGGATAAATGGCTTGGCTATAATTACTTCAAAAAATACATAAACTTAACGTTACGATATAGGGTAGTTGCGATATGAAATTTTCGTTATCGATATCGAGAAAACTTTTCCCACAACTGCCAAACGATATCGCGATATCGTGACGTTTCCTTTTGTGTGCTGCAATGGTACTATAGGCCTTCACAAAAGCCTACCAATCAAGTTAATGAACAATGTTTCATGTGAAATGCACTTTTTTATATCGCATATAGCGATATAACTTGCAGTCTTACTTGTATATTTCCTACTGTACAACTATTGATCATCTTATTCCTGGTGCGATCTTGCATGAATGCGAATTTGGGGCATTCAGAATTTGTTTGCCCCTCATGTTTTTTTCTTAGATTTTCTTAGTGCTAGGTCAATGAAGTTCCGCGATATAATTTGGGCTCTTTTATAAATGATATCGTGAGCAAAATAGCATATCGATATTTTTGGCCGATATCCTCATATCGCAACAACCCTATTACGATATCTCTCTATATGCTATGACAAGAATTATTAACATACAAAAGTAGCTAAATTTCCCATTTAGAATCCATCGAATTGTAAGGTATCATTGGTTTGGTGATTTTAACTTATGCCACCAGATCTGTCAACTTCCCACTCCTCTTTCCCCTCTCCTTCACTACTTCTGCTTTGGTTTGAGGATTCAGTGGTTTCTAGTGGTTTCACATGTTACATTCTGTTCATATCCACATTAGGGTGGTTGTAGGGGGTTTTCCTGTTTACCATTTCATTAGAGCAAGTCTAGATAAGAACCAGGAAACAGGGTTGGAATTTTTTTTCTGGAGGTAGTGTCTAGTACCTCTTATGTTTGCATTGCATCCCTGTGTACAGATTATATTTTTACCTGTTTTAATTTGAAATGCAAAACATTATTTATGAAGGCTATGTTATATCACATTGTGTACCCCAGGTACTCATTAACGTGTGCGTGTGTGTGTGATTTCTTTTGCCAGGCAAAATGGCTCGGGTGAATCAACCCCTGTACCAAAATACAAACGTGACTTGGTTCAGAAGATGAAAGTCCTACATACAGAACTCCTCGGTCTTAGGCCACAGACTGGACACTGCAGAATTGAAGTGTCCAGGGAAAATATCTTTGAGGTCAGTTCATTTGATTTACTTCCTTATTACCGTACCTATCCTGTTTGGACCCTATGGTCCATAAGGCGAAAACTCTCTCCCTGCCGGGTACCCTGTCTCTTGGCTGTTGGCTTTGCTTTGCTAGAAGAACTCCAACTTACCATCTTCTGGTATCTCTACAGAGCCATCATAGTATTCTGTATCATTTGGTTGGTACTTGGTCATTGCATGCCAAATCAACAAATGGTCCCCAGGTAACAATCTCTGATTTTGATGATTTTCTCTCAGAATGTTGCTGCATAGACAAAACGAACACACTGAAATTTTGTGGTCGATAGTTCAAGCGGTTTGGAAGTTACAGCCCTCTAAAAAGTATTGTGCGATACTATATTTTCATGCCAAATGATGCTGTTGTGATTTTTCATGACTTTGGATGCTGATAACAGGAAAAGGTGTAAGGACCAAATTTGATATGTGTGTGTCTGGAGACTAAATAAATACATAATCATAATCTGGTATCAGATCAGGAGTAGCTGGCTTGAAGGGGAATTTTCATCATCCCAGACAGTTCCAATTTTCCCAACTATGCATCTTTAAGCTCCTCCCATAACTGTATGAAGCTCTTCCTTGTGCAGGAATTAATCTGTTTTATTGCTTAAGGCCATGTCCTGGTGAGCATACAAGGCTATATGTAATAAAAGTACTCTCTCTGCCTTGTGTGGAATGTGAGCTACTCTGCATCTTTCAAATTTTCAAACTTTGATGTCAATCAAAGAGCAGTCACCAATTGAGAATTTTGATATACCCACACTAAAAATATACTTTGGGGTGATGACTGTCTGTCTTTAAATTTGGTGATGTGGGCCTCCAAAATGAAATTTTTCACTTCCAGAAGCAATTTTTGTAATTTTTGGGGCCACCTGGTCCCACTACCAATGGTCCAGAGGGCCTTAGTACTATACCTCAGTGTTATTTGGTTACTTGGCTATAAGCAGAAGTAATCATTACCAGATTGATAGACAAAGATTTGGCGGAGGTCTGAACTTGGTCCCAGGGAATATTTTCAAAAAGGGGCCCTCCTTCAGAGAGGTTGTGTACCCCGTGGACAATTATCAACAGATTTGAAATTTTAAACGAGGAAGACGAGTTTGATGTGAATGTTTGCAAAATTGCATATACCGTTATGATCAGGTAAGAGGATGAATATGGCCCATTCGGCCCATTGGGAGGAGGTACTGAGGGCCCTTTGGCATGATACCACAAGAGGAAAGAAAACATTAAATTAGAACTGCTTTTGCTTTCACCCATAGTAAGAGATCGTGTGAAAAGTCAGAACAAATTTGAGTTATCTGTGGCTTGAACTTTTTGAGTCCTTAACCCCTGAATATGGGTAGCCAGACCTTTTGTTGACCAAAAGTCCTTCAACCTGTCACAGGACACCATATTCAAGGGCCCATAACTTTTCAACTTCACATGATATAACCCTGAAACAATGTACCAATTCATCATTTAGACCCCAGAATACAAAAACAAAGTTATGTGGATACCAAGGTTGTTAAGATTTGACAAATAGTCATTGGAAATTGTCAGTTCTCCTTCTGTCACAGTATTGGTATTATTCTTAATATGTCGGCTACAGTAAGATGTAGGCCGACTGTAAAATTACCATTGTACCGTCAGTATTAAAGCAATTTATTACTTTTGGTATATATACTGGCTGCATATAACTGTAGGTTTTTGAATATAAACCATATGCCTTTGTCAGTTCATACCCTCTCAGAGTTGACTTTTTGTACACAAAGGGTAGGATGTCATTTCATGCCTGACTTTGGACATGGTATCAACTATTGCATCTTTAAATGGCCTATTTAGGTCATAAATTCCAACATTCAACTTGATCTGTGAAGCTGTAACTGGCAATAGCATATTTATGAGGTATTTTAGCCCTGTATGTTCAAATATAGCTGTGTATAGCTATAAGTTGGTATGCACAGTGAAAGTTGCACAGTGAGAGTACTTTAGTAGGCTACAGTACTGTGGCAATACAGTATGATAATATACAGCAGCACACAGTAGCCAGTTCTGTATTAGCATGAGAAATGACAATTTCAGATGACTATTTCTCAAACATTAACAACCAACTACAGTGTGTGTGTAGACATTAATTAAATGAAATGCTGCGATTGTGTATAATATGTAGGAACACTACGTACTATCCTGTGGGTCAGCCAATCTGTGGCGAGATCTTGCAGGTTTATCAACTAAATGTTCTTTGCTGATTCACTCATTTTTATGTGAATGATAAAGTAAAAAATCTATAGCAAACCCTTTTATGCCACTCATGAAGTTTGTGAAGATGTTGTGTTCATACATTTTTACCATATCATTTAGACTTTTTCGTAAAAGATATCGGAAGCAAAATCAGATATCAATATGTTTTGCCCATAAAGTCATATTGTAACAACCCTAAAATAAACCTTCAGCAAGTCATCCAAATGGCTAGTAGAGAGAAGTAGATAGGTTTTAATGCTTTGTTTGAACTACCCATGTAAATAACATAAACAGTCAGTCTTACCCGGTGTTTCTTTGTTTAGTTCCAGGCATATCATTAGAACTAGTTGTTTTACAGAGTATTCTGTTGTTATAAGGTTTCAATTATAATGAGGTATTAAGACCATGGTGGGAAAACAGATTCAAGGTTTGCTGTCATGCCCATCCATGAGGCAATGTGGTTTATGTGACAATCGTTTCATTTTATGAGGGCGGGGTTTCATTCTTGGGTTGTTGTTTTAAAAATTACAAAAACTGGTTGACAGTTTGCATCTTCAATCACTGTGATGTATCTTTCAAATTTAATTATTTTTTTGTCTTGAGAGCCAGTAAAATAACAATTACAACTACTTATATGTTTCTTTCTTCAGGAATCATACAGACAAATAATGAAATTGAAGTCCAAAGAACTTCGGAAACGACTCATGATAAAGTTTAAATCTGAAGAGGGCTTGGATTATGGAGGGATTGCCAGAGAGTGGCTATATCTCCTATCTCATGAGATGCTAAATCCTTACTACGGGCTCTTCCAGTATTCACGAGATGACATCTACACTCTTCAGATCAATCCTGACTCCGGCATTAATCCAGTAAGTCGTTACAAATGATGTGATCAAACACTGGGTCCAAGGTTGCTACTTTTAGCTGTGATATGTACGGCTAGGCTATGTCTTACTGTGGAAAGAACCTTCATATATATATGCTATTAATGTGGAGTTTGAAATTTAAGTCTTTGCTTTATTTCTGTCAGTATTCATTTATATTATCTAATTGTCTTCTCTTAATGATTAAACCTTTCATTGTTTCTCTGTTCTGATGCAAGTGATACTGAACAGTGACAAGTTAGAAAGATTGACCTATGTGAGGTACATACTGATTAAGTAGTTCAAAGTTTGACCATTAGAAGAACTTTTTGAGATTGGGTTCACATTGTGTACACTAAGAAGGTCATATTCACACTCGAAGCAAAAGAATATTTAATTTGTCAAGTTTTCATACATTCTGTCTTTATACTTTGATGCTTCATAGGCCTGTACTTCATTGGTAAGGTTGGCTACCCATAATCCCAAAGGCTTATCCCTGTTCAGTTCTTCCCTAGCTCAGTGGCAGAAGGTACATTTGAAAAATAATTGTACCTACCACCATTATATCCTTAATGTTGTAACAAATCAATACAACTGTCGGCTGCTTGGTAGTATCAGTTACATTCTAGGATAGTGTAGGGGAAATTTTTCAGTATTCTGTTGAAGTTGCAACCCCTTCCCCATCCCTTTATCATGAAAGTTAAATTTACTGGTTACACTAACAAACATTGTCATTTCCTTTACAGTTAGCATTTGTTTTTGTCTTTCAGGAACATCTATCATACTTTCACTTTGTTGGTCGTGTCATTGGCATGGCCATATTTCATGGGCATTACATTGATGGTGGCTTCACTATGCCATTTTACAAACAACTCTTGGGGAAACCTGTCAGCTTGGAAGATATGGAATCAGTGGACCCAGACCTCTATAACAGTTTACATTGGATGCTGTGAGTGTAGCTAGTAAATTACTGAAATGGTTCATTTGGTTCATTTTATGAAAATTTGTGTCAGCAAATCACAGTTTTGGCTTTTAGTGAAACTTATATAATCCCGTATTTTTACCAGTCTTTCACACTACAGTACTGCACTTCACCCATTCTGAGAACAGAACATGGCAGACTTATAGTTCAGGACACCCTCTATGATTCCTCTTTCTGGAGCCCCCTCCCAGTGGCAAATGCTTTCCCTTGTTTGTACCTGCAGTGACCCAGGAAGCAATTGCATTGTAGTATCAAGTAGAAAGTGAACTCCACTGCTTGACTCCGGTCAGCATCAAACAACATTTAGATTTATCTAACCAGTACCAGCAATAATTTTATACTCTTCCACCTACCACTTCCAGGCTGGCTCAAAGAAAGTATGTCAGTCCTAATATCCCCTCAGTGGTAAATGGTGTACACAAAATGTTATGTTTTGAAGTGTGATATTTATCCTCGTCTGTGGTTTAAAACTCTTGTTCCCCCTTTCCCTGGAACAGAAATTTCCTTTTTGACAATCTTAGTTTAAATTTGTCACTGAAATTTTGGTGTCAGTAATAAAAACACCCTGATCATTTTTAAGCATGTTTCTTCCTTTTGAAATCTGCACAGTTGACCTTCTTCTTCCAATTGATTTCAGGAAAAATGATATCACCGACATACTGGAAAATACATTTTCTGTGGAGCATGATTCCTTTGGCCACTTACAGTGTCATGAGCTGAAACCTGGGGGCAGGGATGTACCAGTCACAGAAGAGAATAAGAGGGAGTATGTCAAGTAAGTGACACAATGGAAGTCTGTGTAGTAAAATTTATCAAGTAGAAACCAGTTGGCTTTTTTCATCATTTGGATAGAATGGCAAAGTCTGGAAACTTGCACACAAATAATGAACATCATCCCTGTTCACAATATCAAGAGAGTTCACATGCAAATGTCACCGCAATTTGAGGTTACACGCTTTGGTATGGTAAGTGAGGAGTGAATGGAGTGGTATGGAAACATTATGAGTTCCACTTGTTCTAAAATAATGAGATTTAAAAGGTACATATGAGCTTTGTTTCATATTAAAGGTGTCATGGTAGATGAAAAGTTTGATGTATCCTGCAGTAACCCTATTGAAATCAAACTTAAGATTGGACATAACTATTTAAGGAACAGGGCTCTGATGTTTTAAAGTAATAGAAGCTTTAAGGAAACTTTGTTTAGAGTACTTTGTCATTCAGTCATATTCTTCACTTCAAGTAAGTTGGATAATTTGGACACATGCCCTTCTTGTGTTGTCAACTTCACACTATGTGTACACTACTTAAGTGTTGGTTAGTATCAAATTCTTCACTTCATTCCTGGTGTTTTTCAGGTTATATGTGCAATGGAGGTTTTTACGAGGGATAGAGCCCCAGTTTCTAGCACTTCAGAAGGGCTTCCATGAGCTCATCCCATCTCATCTACTCAAACCATTTGATGAGAGAGAACTTGAGGTAAGGAAATATTCAGGTGCTTGAACATAGCTTAGGGGGAGTCATCTTTAAAGCGTGATAAGGGCTTGGTTGACATTGCTTATTTCAAGAGTGAAGTGTGTTTAATAAAATTTTGAGTTTTCTCTTCATGTTCTGTCCCTAAGTCTAAGACATTCTAATTTGAAATGCACGAACGATTGATTAGAAACAAAGTCAGAAAATTTCACATTACATTTGCGAATGAGAAAAATACTTCAAACATGAAGTACTTATGATTAACTTGTGAAAGTAAGAGAGATTATAGGGAACAGGTGTTTGTTACATCAAAAAGGAAACCTGTTCTTTCCTGTTATGATGGGGAGGGAGGGAGGAGGGGAATGCCTGTTCTGATTTTTTGGACCCTAAAATGTTTACCGTTTCCAATCCAAGAAGCATGAAATTCATTGCCTTAGCTCTTGGATCCTTTCATACTGTTAACAAAAAGAAAATATGTGGTAATAATTAAAGAAACATGAAAGATCAGGACGTTTAGTTTTTTCTACCATTCTTAAAGATAAAGATGGAATGCTCTAACTACCTGTTTATTGGATAGTGGCAACTGTGCTCAGTCATGCTTGAGGGCTGAGGCCTGCACGGTATGGGTTAAAACCCATATTTTGGTGACCTGTAACTTTTCAAAATCAACAAAGTTTTTTGCCAGAAATTTGATATTTATTCTTAAGATGTTTAAACCATCATCAGTCATATTAAGTAAGCATTGTTGGTTGGGATTAAAAATGTGGGTCACATTGGGAACAGTTTTAGAAGTAAGGGATTAGAGGTTCCTTTGTGTTACCTATTTCTTGAAATTTTGTAAATTTGTGTCTTTAGAGAAAAATGTAAATGGAGTTGAGGGTATAAAGCAGGGGTTCTCCAGTGTTTCAGGCCAGGGGCCACTTTAACTTTAGTTTTTGCTTTAAATCTATTGTGGTAGCCAGGATATTGTTCAACTCCTTGCTTTCTTACTAAAATTTTGGGCTTCTTGAATCTTCCACAGTCTCATTTTAGTGCACATGGCATGTCACAAATGGCCCATTAACCACCACTTGAGAATTTAGGGTATAAGGCAAGGTCAAGGTGTCATTTGCTGACACAAATGTATGTGATAAATTTGAAGTATTGCTATCAACAAACAATGAAATGTTCTTTGTGTAAATCCTAAAATACTATGGTTTCTTTAGCTCCTTAGAAAGATAGGGAATGAAATGTTCTTTGTGTAAATCCTAAAATACTTTGGTTTCTTTAGCTTCTCATCAATGGCCTTGGAAAGATAGATATTGAAGATTGGAAGGCTCACACCAGGTTAAAACACTGTGATGTTGAGGCAGATAGTGTCAAGTGGTTCTGGCGGGCTGTGGATTCTTTTGATGAAGAAAAAAGGGCTAGGCTTCTTCAGTTCGTGACTGGAACGTCCAAAGTGCCATTACAAGGGTTCAAAGCATTGCAGGGTGAGTTTTCTAAGTTGTTACAAATGGTGTAGCCAAAGAACAGTATCTGGAGGGAAAATAAGCATTCCTTTCAGTATTGTATACGGACCATGCCAGCACACTAAGCAAAACCTAGAGTTAATGCTGTACCTAGTGGTACACCATAGCATACTTCTATATGTCTTGGGTGGGACTTCTTTCACCCAGCAAAACTGATTACAGGAAACCATAGACAGAGTAATTTAGCTTTTCAGTTTGATAAGACCAAAAACATGGCCATATGCTATTCTTGTGTGGAATCTAAAAGTGAAATAAATTCAAAGCTGAACAAAGAGATCCCAGATGCAAAGTAAGCCTGAAATGTCAAAAAGACTTGCTACAGTTCAATTCTTTTGGAAAATGGAGGCTTCCTCGCAAATTATTAGAACAGCAGTATCTCAGCAACTAACGAAAATGTTAAGATTTGGATTTTTGGATTAGACTCAGAATTTTACCCTCTTCTTGTTTGTGGTACTGTGAATGAAGTTAGTCTTTTTCTCTCCTTTAATTAATCCCTGGTGGCCATTTTATGATCTCTCTTCACTCTTTCAGGATCCACAGGTGCTCCAGGACCAAGGTTATTCACAATTAACCAAATCCAGGGCAGCACAGATCTTCTTCCAAAAGCTCACACATGGTAGATCTTTTAGTTTTCAGTTAATCCTCTTTAACTGCATATTTTGCCAAAGCTGAGAGAAGCTTTTACGTACATATGTTTGTTCATACATATAATATTTATGATGGGCTTAAACACGGATCTAAATGCAATACAGGTACAGAGAAAGAAATAAAATGACAAAAATTTAAGACGGAAGAGGAAGAAAAAAATCAGCATCAAACAATTGATGAGATTTGTAAGGTTGTGTGTATTGGGATGGATAAAGGTGGTGTTGTGCAGGCAGTTATCTTATCAGTGCTGTCCAGTTTAAGGTTGCCAGAGTGGAAGATAAAGGTATGGGGTTTTTGTCATTGCAAAGTTTCATTGCTAAATTCTGAGGAATGTCTCAGTAGTTCCTATCATCTGTTTCTAACAAATTGTAATAAGTGATAATAGCCCTGAAAAGCTGTTTGATGTGTGTCAGTTGAAATGCTGTAGACACACTGATGAAGAGAAGGGATGGCCAAGTAATGAACAGTGTTTTAGTTTTGTAAATTTGAATATTTCTCAGCATAATTTATT
Source organism: Holothuria leucospilota (assembly GCA_029531755.1). NCBI lineage: Eukaryota > Metazoa > Echinodermata > Holothuroidea > Aspidochirotida > Holothuriidae > Holothuria > Holothuria leucospilota. Next base: position 33,109,115 of record CM055968.1, read on the forward strand.
TCAAGAATTATTTCAGCTAACTTATACAGATGTTCGCTAGATTCCTTTCCAATTATTTCCTAGTGCAGGTTTAAAATTAAATTGCTTAAAGGCATCACCCCAAACTACAATTTCACCCTATGTATATGAAAAGTCTTAATAGGTACAGCTCTTTGATTGACATCAAATTCAAAAAATGCAGAGCACCTCATATTACACAGTATGCACTGAGAGTGGTCTGATTACACATTAAGGACTTGTATGCTCACTAGTGTATGCCCTGAAGCAATAAACTAGGATTGTGTCTGGATAAAGATGAGTTTTAGTTAGATGTGGGAGGGGCTAGAAGTGAGTAGGTTGGGAGAATTGGAACTGTCTGGGGTGATGAAAATCTGCCTTTAAAACAGAATCACCTCAAGGTGTCAGAAGACCGGATATGATTTAACAAATTTAATAAGCAAGTCGTAGTTTGGAGATGGCTTGTTAGTTGTATTACAGGTAATTTATTGAGTTTTAATATTATTCAATTGTCACTTCCATTGTTACAGCTTTAATCGACTGGATATTCCTCAGTATGAAACGTACGAGAAGTTCTTAGACAAGCTGACTTGCGCAATTGAGGAAACTTGTGGGTTCACAGTGGAATGAAAGTTGGTGCTGATGTCATTGTGGAGGCAAACGTACCTGTTCCTTTGTAGCTATGCAGATATTGAAGCCATCCAAAATCGTAATGTTTCTTTTTGGAGTATGCACACTATATGTCACATCGCTAAAGATAGGAATCCTATGCACGCAACTGTTCCAATGCTGGTCCTCCAGCCACTGCTGTGCTGTGGTGTGGCTTGATGTGATTATGGGTAAAGTTATTGAAACTTTGTCCTGAAAGATGGTGAAAGTTGGTCAGAAACACCAGCTGCAAGTCCTGGTTACAAGGAAATGTCTGAGAGGATGTTTTTGTTAATGAATGATATGGTCACAGCTATTATGGTTAGCTATGGTAAATTAATGTTACATTTGTAACAGTCAAATGAAGTACATTGAGTTTGTTCATTTCCTATGCTATGAATTTAGGTAAAGGTCTGTCCAGCTATATTACTGTGTGCCATGTCTAAAAACGAAGCAGTTTTCAGGTAAGCTGAATTGTTTAAGTAAGTGGTGTTTTCATCTCTGGGATCATCTCTATTACCTGTGAGGATGGTTCTGGGAAATTAGTGTGCATCATATACAAATGACCTCAAGAAAGATGAAACCGTTTTTTTTTTCCTTCTTACTTGTGGGCAGAAGTCACTAATCTGTTCCTTAACTGGAAACTTAAAATTTAACTTACAGCTCCTTAGGCCTTGTCAAAAATTTCCAAACCAGTTGAACATTTGGCAAGTGATGTCAAAAATCCACTCGCTGGTACAAATCATCTACCCTCCATTAAGTTAAGTTGCACATCATTACCAGACTACACAAAATCACAACTAACAAGAGAGTTGGCCCTGTCAACCAATTAGCCTGGCCTTTTGTAGAAACCACTAGTCAATGATAGAAATTATATGCGGTCATGTTTTTGGCTTCAAAAATTTCGATTTCTACATAAAAAATTGAAGTTTTATATTTTTATAGAACTGAAAACATCAATTTTTGTTGAGTACAGTGAACGAACCTATTAGTCTGCTAAGCCTAGGTCAAGCAAGGAAGCTCCTTTCCTAATTAAGCCTAAGCATTAATGTGTAGGCAGTATACCATCTTGCTTCATGACTATGGGTAGGCTCAAGAACTACTTGCCAAACTGGTGAGGGTAGTGCAATGAAGGTCACATTGAGTAAAATGTTGCTCACCAATGGTGAGTTGGTGAGCGGTTTTGTTGAGGCCTGTGGGATGAGAAGATTGTTCTTGTAAGCTCAAGTAGACATTTCAGTGGTACTGATTCAACAAAAGTCACTTTTTACTTTTTTGTGGTCCTGGAGTCATGTTTAAAACCAGTGTTCCAGATCACATTTACTCCATAAAAATTATCTTGTGGTAGCTTATGGTTTTATAAACCCAAGTGTGACTAGGGTTTGATGGAAGTTGTTCTGTTTAGTGCATCTCATTCTGTATCAGGTCACTGTATGTGAACAGACAGAAAAGCAAAGACAGTTATGTAAAGAAGGAGATTTATCTACATTAGTGTGTGTTAAGTAGGATTCTGCATTGCCATCCCTTATGACTGGGTTCACATCAGCAACTTGAATATATTTAAAGGAGTAAGTTTGTTTTATCAGTGATTTTAGAAATCTTCCTTGGTAAGGCAGTCTGTAACTATTGAGGAGTTAACCTTGGTTTTACTTAATTCTTCATTAGGCTCCTAATTTAGATGCATACATTTAGAATGATTCAGATGAATAATTTACTTAAAAATGTCAGTAAATAAAATATTTAAGTTTTATAAATCATAAGTTTTATTCATCTTAAATGAGATGCTAAGCCTTACAAGTAATACGTTGTACGGACTGATGGCCTATGTTCAAGAACACTTTTCCTCATTTAAGGAGGGACATGGCAGGATCTGGCTAACGTTGGGTCGTAGAAATTAGAAAAATGGAAAGTGTTACCCTCTTACTGGGTACTCAGCATATGAGACTGGAACAGTTCAAGCAGCCTCCAGAAGAAGTCTGATTTTGAGTGGGAATTACAATGTTAGGGAAGGAAAAGGTTGTGAAGGCTGTGAGAATACCTGGTACATACTGTGATGTATATGGAGGTATTAGGCTCCCTGAGGTATGCAGTTAGGAAGGTCCATGTAAGACCTCAGTTGCAGTTGATTGCCATTATCTTTGCAAACTGGTGGCTGAATACCAGTCATGATGTAAAATGTTATGCAGGGCAATTGTGCCATGCTTAGTTATCTGATTAGTAACTAGGTTTCTTTCTTTTCAAGAATGAACAGTATTGTGGTGAAGGGAATGTATATACCTTTAACCATGTGTACTTATTGTCTTATACATGACATTGGACCTAGACCTAGCAAGATTTTAACAGCTGCCCAAACTAAATGAAAAAAATTTCATGTAAAATAAAATGTGGTCACATCAAATAAATGTGCCAGTTAGATTCCTTCTGGGTTAAATGCAGAGTGTGTCAAACTGTTCTCAAAATAAGTGGTCCTGAAACTAGGGGCTTTGGACTTTGTTTGGGCTGCAGAAAATTTAAGGGGAGGGGAGAGGAGGAGGAATGCAGGTTCAAGGGGGCAATAGAATGCATGATGTATGAATTTATGCAGGCAAGGTGGCCTGCAGTATGGTCCATACTCAGTCACTGCCATTTCAAAAGTTTCCAAACAACTGCTGTAAGTTTTTAGAAAGTTTTCTAAGAAGCAGGTGGTGATTCTGTATGCATGGAAAAAATCTCCCATGTGAAGGTTTCATTCTTTGAACATATTTTTCTCTGATGTATGATGTCCCTTAAGACATCTGAAGTATGCAGTATTCAGGTGTTGAATAGAGAATACTCTCAAACAAATTTAAGACAGGAAAAACATAAAAAATAATAATAAAGAAATAGAAGGAAAAATTCATGTTTATAAACATGCGAGCCAATTGTGTAGTTTTAAAGGCCGTTAATACACTATTTTTCTGGCTGTACGGAATATTAATTAACAATTGTATGGAATTTGTATTTTTATTGACTTATTTTAACTCATTGAATTCGTTCTTCCTCATAATGTTAACAATGTATTCAAGATGATGAGGTATCTCATCTCTTCTCTTAAGATTTTCTGATTTCAGGATGTGAGGAATCTGTTACTCATTTCTTTCTCTGAAATCAACATTAAAGATTTTAAAATATGTAATCTAATTCAGACTGTATTCTAGACAGAAAATCTGCAGTATTAACAACAGCCATGGCTAGTACTTCAAAACATTTAGCATTTCATCTGTATAATAGTAAATTGACTTATGGCAAGCAGTGCCACCTCACTCAATATTTAATGAGGAAAATGCAGAAATAGAATCACAAACATGGGTGAACTCAGAAGTCATAGAAAGTGCCGAAAATGCAGGATTTGTGTTGAGAAAATGTATGACAAAGTTAAATGCCCTTAATGCATCTTTTTATTAATAATTTATTCTTGGTCTCAATAATCAGTTGTGTAAGTTAAAGAATGTATGAAACAAATGTGAAATTGAAATCCACACCCACGTATTCTTTCATAAGTTGTTGATGCTGATAGTGTGTTTTAGGTTTGCATTATTAAAAGATAGGAGAAGTCAAACTGAGAAAAGATAGGTCTTGCAAAAGTTTTGCTATCAGGTCTTCATGCTTTGTGTAAAAATTGTAATTATTGTCATCTTATTTTTGTGGTAAATTGTAAGGGCATTTTGTGATGTACCAATGATTCATTTTTAAAGGGTTGAGTTTAAAACTTGTCTGCTTCAGTGTACTGTTGGCTTCTTTGTTTTATTTATTTTTTCACATTAGTCACAGGTTCCTGTTGACTGGAAAAAAACTTGGTAGTCTGCATTTTACAAATCAGAAGGTATGAACATTATGTTTTGCACATGATATTTAGGATATAGAGTGGAGATGATAATATTTCTGCCTCATAAAAAGTATGCATTTTTTTTTTTTACTGAAAAAGTCAAATGATTGGGGGTATAGGCTAGCTGAAGTATGTCGGAATTAAGTACTCATGATGAAGGTGGAACTCCTCATTGTTAATTATTCAACAAGTGCCAGGCTTTCTTAAATATCTATGAGAATCTCAAATCTTCCCTCTCTGTAGATTGAAGTTTTGTTGTTTTAGTCTCTCTGAGATCTTTATGTGTTATATTCAAAATTCAGAAACCACCTGAGCAGTGATAACATTTCAATAAAAGGTGCTGTTTAAAGTAATTCATTTGACTTCTTCCCCCCACCCCCCACCCACTTGCCCACCCACCCATTGATACTTTACACTATCTACTAAAGGTACATTTCTATGAGTCACAAAGAAGTCTTTACAAAGTAACAGCTGGGTCTTAGTACCCTCTCCTACATTTTCCAGCTTTTGAATATAAGTATGCCACCATTAATACATAGTGATAACAGTGCAAAAACTCCAGTGACAACACCCTCCTCCAAATATTAAAGAAAGTCTGTCAAAAGATGGTTATTTCTAGGTTTTGATTTTCAAATTGACAAAGTATGTGAAATTGTCAATGCAGGTAACTCACTGTATGTCACTGGTAGATGCAGTAAATGGGCTTGTAAAAGCTGTGGAAGGGCTTATGCAAGCATTACCTATGCTTTCTTTGCTTAACATTATTATTTATTTATTGTTTTGTGTTGAATGTTTTAGCTGAAGTAATAAACAATTTTGTAAAGGAAGAGTATGAAATTTTTAACCAGCTGATGAAGACATGAAGAGTCAGTGTATGTTGAGCAACGTATACAAGTATTGAAAGAGTTGTGTGAAAAAATGGTGAGTGTGAGGCATTTTGGTAAAATGAACCCTGTTAAACCATTAATGATCCACACTTTCTTGGATAGTTACAACAATTATATAGGATTTGCTAAAACCCCATTCCCTAAACTTGGACTTATTTCTGAATCTTCTTGACGTCAAGAAAACTTTTGAAAGTTTTGTGCCATGCTGTGTCAGAAAATTTTTGAAGATTGAAAATTATCCAGACGTTGCATATTATCCAAAATTTTTTGAAGTTGTACCCAGTCAGACTTAATATTAGTTGTTAATTCCTGTTCCACAATGGCATGTCTCGCTGGATTCTTTAATACTTTTATTATGATAATGTATGCTGCCCCCAGTCATGATTAATTATTTGTGCCTCTGCGACCTGTAAAAAGTTTGAACAAACAAGTTGCTTCTTGCATGCTTTCTTTAATTGCCTATATGTGACATGTCAAGCCTGTTCACATGTGTTTGCATTGCCCTTTGACCATCTGTTGTTGAAAAAAAAACTTGGAAGGTATTGCACCTTGGATATAGCAATTTATTGAAAAGTGAAAAGTATACAATTCATTTCTATAAATGTAAGAAAAATTCTCACAGTATGCAAGTGAACCATGACTTCATCAACATAAGATCAGTAGAAAGATCATTTGCCAGGCATAGTAAAGATTTTAGCTGACAGTAGGAACTTGAAGTAAGTCAGAATTATTTTCTAAGGCTTAGGAATCTTTGCGTGGCGAGATATATATATATATATATATGTGAACAATTGTCTGGAACAAATGCCATTTAAACAAATATCCAGACACTGTCAGAACCAAAACAAGGAAATTCCCCCCAAATGTCCCAATAAAAAGATTGCCAGAAAGGTTTGACCACAATGTTTTACAATCCATTGATCTCAAGTCCAAATAGTTTTGTTGATAATTGTTTTTGTCCCTAGCACAATTGTTGTTGTAATAAGTCAGTTTGCAGTCACCCTAGGATATGTTAAAACTTGTCCTAAGCGACCATACTCTTGAACCTTGTTAAACCCAGTTGGTTACTTAATTGTCCCATGGTTGTTTGCTATGCTTAGTTGGTAACAAGTTGATACTGGTGACACATTACTAGTGTCATTTGCATGCTTAGTTGCTAGATGAAGTGGGTAATGGCCAAGGTGTACTCTAAAACACTTCTTAGAACCCCCCCCCCCCCTTCTTTTTTTGAACCGCTGACATACATGGCCAGCAGATTCATGGACTTCGTCACGCGATGCCCAAATTTTGGTTGTCATCTTGTGATGAACACAGAACTGATACACCTGTCACAAAACTGTATCTGTAGTCATCACATTTCATTACCTTAAAGGAGCTATGGCATCCCCGAAATATATTTAGACATATCCCCATAGTTCTAAATCCAGTTGGTCCAGTTGGTGATTGTACTTTGGGATTCATTCAACCAATAACAGGACCACTCTGGTTGGTAATGATAACTTGGACAGTCTGTTGTGTTCCTAATTAGGCTCACAGTCACACACAGTTTGTTTTTCAACATTGCCTCAAGCAATTGAAACTCTGTGCAGGCTCTGGCTCTGTCTACTTCTAGACAGTTGTTTGTGTTTAGATTGGAGGCAGAGCTAGAAGCAAGGTTAGTTGGGAGAATTGTTACTGTCTGGGGTGAACTTAGAGGGCCTTTAAATTTCAACCACAAAGTGCCAAACTTCTACTCACTATAATCAGTTACTAAATTCTCCTAGTATGCAACTAGTAAGCAAGGTTCTTAGCAAGGTTTCATGAATTCAGATTTGTTTGTCAACTCCAGAGCTGGCTAATAGTCTCTTGAGCATTTTGTTGACTGCCAAATTTAGCAAGTTTTGGTGAATATGGCTTTAAGTGGTTATAGTATATACAATGACAACTGTTGTATTGCATCAAACTTTTCTTTTTTTAAAGTTTTTTTTCTTTTTTAAAAGTTTTTTTTTGAATTGGAATTCCATGAACTGGATGAGAGCTATCTATCATAGCATTGGGTTTGAGGTGGGGAAGGTATAATGGCAGACATACCAATGCATCAAGACAATTTTCACCATGAGAACAGTTGTCAGTCATTTTTTTTTATATTAAGGTAATATTAAAGACACATATATATGTATATAAATAGCATGTATGCTTCTTGTTGAGACCAAGGAGTCATTTTGAAAAATATCCTAAGAATGTGCATTTTTCGTTTTATAGTATTGTTTTATTGTGCGACTCACTACACCTCATGTAACTGATAGTAATGAAAGCTATGGATTTTTGGAATTTTCACTAAGTTTGTACATTTCTGCCCTCACATACTATGTGAGCTGTGTCAGTTGTATTATAGATAACTGTGATCTAAATTATTCTCTAATAACCTTGATATGTTCTGCATTCACAGTCATTACATTGTTTTTCTTTGGTTCAGTTTCTATGGGAATACAGGAAAAGATTTTTTTCATTTTTTTTTTTTTTTTTGCTTGGTCACCTTACTAAAGGAGATACGGGAGTAATTCTGTGTACTACTACAGAAATAAACTCATTATAATCTGATAGTTTTGTCCTTGTGATTGATTTCAAGTGTTTCTCCCTTTTATCTTGTCAGTTTACCAAATCACCAGTTGCAGCATTTCAGAATTGAATAAAATATTCAAATACTTAAATATTCATCACGACAATGGATAGAGTGCATCTTCAATAAATAGTGACTCTTCTTAGGATGTTTAGGGAACATTTAAAACCAGGAATTGTCAAATTTATCCCTTGCATATGACAGAAGTTTTGCATCATATCCTCATTTATATCAACTTTAACCTTCACCATACTCTTCGTTAAGGCATATGGACTCCTTTTCTACAATTAAAATGTGTACTCCTTTTCTGCAGTCAAAATGTAACCACCCCCCTCCCCCTTCCCCTCTCTTCCTTATCTCTCCCCTTTCCCCACCCCCTCTTTCCAAGATGTTAACTTGTCAGGCACCTAAAGCTTTAAAAAGTCACAAATTTTTTCAAACAAGAAATAGTAAGTTATTTCCATTCTTTATTAAAACCAGTAATAAATTAGGAAATTTTACACAGTGATCAAACGATAAAAGCATATACACAGAAACTATTTGGTATGAAATAAAAGGATGATACAGCAGCCTTTTTTAAACTAATTAAAAAAAAGTTCTCAATTGTTTAATTTTCAGCAACAGCTGATCAAGACACATCACGTTGTCTCTCATAGCAAACAAGTTGAAAACTTTCTTCTTTTCACACTGTCTTCACATTAGCTGTTAATGTTCTATTATAAAGCAAATGGCTGCCATGAACAGTTCCAAGACAACTGAAATAGACACAAAACCAGGAGACAACAAAGCAAAATATATTAGTGTAACAATAGCTCCCAACTGTCATTTCTTGAGACAAAAAAATTTACAGAGCTCATCAAACAAAGGAGTTTTATCAATATTTCAAAGCTGCCATACTGTTCAAGGATTTGGTAAGTCATTACCTGTTTCAATATGAGACACCATAGAATTTTGAAGCCACACTGACATATCATATAGCTGGCAGGTGATAATATAAATTACTAGAGGGAAAATTGCAATCTACCTGATGAGTTCTAAATTCTGCAATTGGCCCACAAACCCTCATCATTGTCATCCATGGGAAATGTCAAAAGGGGATTAATTTTCACAAAAAGGGAAGAGGTAGCAAACTTAAAAAAGGTAAAAACACCTCAGTGATTTAACAAGGGCAACTTTGATTAGGTCTGTTTAAAGGGAGTAGTTTCAAACCTAAATGTTGTGGCATCAAAACAGGAAAACTGTGGACAAAACCCACAATATGAGTTTCCTGCCCACCCTGCCACCAACAGTACTTTATTTGTGTAAGTCACCCTTATCTTCTCTAAATCACATACATCTTGTTCCCATTCTTAAGCAAAAGGGCATGCCCACATGATGTGCTCTAACTCAGCCGGTCCAGCTCATAAAAGTACTGTTTCAACATTAAAATGAAGGGTCTAAGCTCAAGTTATGATAAGTTCGAGGTGTACTTATTCTAAGCCTTCTGGTGAAATTTACACTGAAATCTGATGTGTGGTTCTCAAGATATCAGCAGTTAAAGTTGTCACATTTTCAACACAAAGTGAACTTGAAGCAAGCACATATGACATCACAGCCTCACATCACTGAGCAGTCTTTTGTTTTTCTTTAAACTTTACAACCAATTTTCTCCTCCGCCACAATTACGTTATCGGAATGTGGTCACATGAGAGGCATAAGAATTTTAGACTTCACATTCCACATGGGGAGGTCCTACCCTTATTAACTTCAAGGTCACCACAACAGACTGAAAAAAACAAAGAATTTCTCATCAATATGAGGAAGTGATATAACCCCTGCTTGCTTTAAGCTCACTTTGGGTCACAAATGTAGTAACTTTATTTGCTGAAATCTTGAGTTCTCTGATTTGAATGGAAGTTTCACTAAAATTGTGTAGATTTAGTTCCTCTTTCACATACCAAAATTAAATTTTTGCTTAAACCCTTCCTCTAAGGGTATGCACTATTGCACTGATCATAAGCAGGATAAAAGTGCCCTTACAAGTTAGCTGAGCTGATTGCACTCACATGTACTTGGACACTTTTCATGTCATCCAACACAACAGATTCAACACTACAAAATCAGAAGAAGAAAATATATTAAACCTCTATGCTTCATAATTTGCTATTAACAGACTGTATCCTACATCAGGAGATACCAAACTGTGTATGTATACTGAAAACAACATTAGCACCATCTCTGTTGTATGAGGTGAAGATGTTACACTGCATACTCCAGAAAGAAGAACCAAACAGCACCATCAAGTCTTGTCCACTTCTCAAGATAACACCATTTGTATATCATACCAGGTAGTAGTATTGTGTGAAAAAGGAGACTTGTAGCAAGTCTATTACGAATATAATTATGCCATGAAAACTAGGGCATATTTTTTGTAATCTTCATGTATGGCATATGTCGCCAAAGCTTTTGTCTGAATTTCTTGATATGAGGGCTATTTTGATTTTTTTTTTGTTTTATTTGGTCTTTCATCTTCTTTTTCTCAATTTTAATGGAATTTAAGAAATCTTTACAGCTGAGTTTGCTAAATATGTTGAATGTTGGAAACCTATGACTTAAACAGAACATTATGATGTCAAGGTCCAAACATTCTCAATAGAATGCATGTAACCTTGAATTTTAACTTTACTTTGCTCATTTCTCCAGAGTAACAATCCCTCCAGAATAACAAAAAAAAAGAAAAAAAATGTTACCTGTACCTCCACTGAGTCTTTGCTCCAGTTGTAACAAAATGGTCAAAAGAGAAATGTAACATCTGCATTCCATACTAAAAACTAATAAAATAAATTCTACATAGATCACATGAAGGAGAAAATATTAGTTAACCATTAAAAATAAAAAAAAATAAATAATAAAATATAAAAACTATTTAAAGTTTGCTAACACTAGGCACAAGAGGGCTTTCAATTCAACAACAGAAACATATAACAGTGAGGCAATTAAGTTTGGACAAGTTAAATACTCGGATACTGGTCACATGATCAAGTGTCTCCACTGAAAGAGTTGATATAGGAAAAATTCTTCCCTTTAGTAACATAATAATATTAAAAAAAGAGACATATAAAAATTAAAAAATACTCAAAAAGAGCAGTACCATGGTTAAGTAGTAGGCCTATCAAATACTGCAGGGTTTCTGAAGTGTTTTTGGCCAAGGTCATTTTTATTTGAATTTTCCCTTTGTAACAACTGAAGTAGTCAGAAATGAATGGCACCGTTTCTTTCTCACTGAAATTTTGGGTTCCTTGAATCTTCCTTGGGCCATTCTAGAGCTTGTCACAGGCTGCAAATGGCCCACGGGCTCCTACCTGAGAACCTCGGTACTAGGGTATTGAAACCCCAAACACGGATTACTTGCTGATGACATTTACGTGGCTAGCAGATAATAGGTAACTTCAGTGAATGGGTTTAGTGTACCAACTAGAGTGATCCAATATGAAGACCTGTGCAAGAATAATCTAGGCACATTCTTGGATTAGTCATTAGCTACTATTAGATTCAATAATTACACCCATCATAGATACAGAGGTTCTAGTCTTGTACATGCCACATAATACTGATACACTGCTTAGACCTAGTTCCACTACATTCTGCTCTTCATGATTCAAAGATGGCATGGAAGGACAGAACTGAAATTGACTTTCATTTTATATCTTTACTGATGTGTGATCAACCCTGTACATTGCTTCCTGGCAGAGGGAATCAATTCTGGTCTATGTGACAGTGACCATGTGACCATTTCATTTGTCTGTCCTGCTAGGAGATGGCAAGTGACATATTGCACTTTTCGTCGCCCTAAATTCTTTTAGAGAATCATATTTTGATTACAGAAATGTTCAAAAAATTACTGTTAAGGCGCTTTCCATTAAGTTTGCAACTTCACTAGCACTACCTCACTGTCATACACACACACACATACATGAACACACACACAATGTCTTCCCCACAGTCAAGTAAAATCCTAAACAGATAGCAAAATTTCACTATGTGTTGCTCGTGATCAGACATGCATAGGTAAACTTTTTTGCCACCAGGTAGGCTACATTTAGTCAATAAGGATTTTCCATTGCCTTCACTGTGTGCAGAAGATTGTCTACACTGAACCTGTGTTGAGCAAGTTGCTCACATGATTTCCAGCTTTGGTTAGGCTTGCGACCATATTTGTTATTTTAGTAGCCAGGGGTCACTGTTCATTTTCTTCCTGTGTACAGGTTTGTATGTGATACAACCAATAATTACAGACAATATCACAAACATTGATAAATGGAATCTCCCCAAATACCAATGGTATTGGTATCAATATCTCCCAACAATACTTAACCACTAATATTACAAAGTGTTACAAAACCTACACCACCCACCGGTGTAAGTTTATATATCTTGACACTCTCTACAATACCACTAGTATCAGAAGGTGTATCGAAATACTTTCAACAATGGTAAGTGTATTTTGACACTCCGAAACAATACCACTGGCATTGGAAGATTTTCTCGACTCACCAACACAATTGGTATTGGAAACATTTTCTTGACACTCAATAATACCACTGGTATTGGAAGGATATTTGTGACTCCCAACAATACCACTGGTGTTGGTAAGTAATCACTACACACTCCCAGATGGAGACCTCTCCATTTATCAACCATTATAAGTCTTTTAATACTCTGTTCTGTAACACAAATTGTCCATGAATCCACAGCCAAAGTTACACATGAAACAGGTTTGACTTAAGTACAACCCAGATTTTTTAATACTGGTGCATGCAATACCAATATTTTGGACAGAAAAGTGTCTGTAAGGTCCATACTTTTCTTCACTGTTGTAACATCTTGATGGAGTTGTGAGTGGGAGAAGGGAAATGTGGATATGTGTAAGGTTGTAGGCAAATCCCTCAGCTATGAGAAATAAAGGTTGAAATTCTGGATAAAAGTGGATGATGCATCATGAAACAGTTGTTAGGTGCATAGTATCCCTGCTTGCACACACACACACACCCTTATGCCCGAACACAATGCACATACACATAGCCCCCTCCCCTGGACACTGCAGTCAGCCAGTACAAAAATTTTAACAATAACAGGCTCATTTACAAGGTGCCACTATCTTAAAGCTTGATCCTAATGGACACCACAGCACATAAAACATCCTGTCAATGAAAGCGTGTCTTAGAGGTGATTCCTGCAGTATATGGCCACTGTTATACCATGTGCAAATGACAATTTGAAGTTCGTCATTTGACTACTCAAGGCTGGAGGAGACAACTGGGATGGAGTGTGCTGCCACCTTGCCAAGCACTGAGCCAGCGACCTTTTGATCTCACGTTCACCTACGTGAACACACATCCACTATGTGCCACACTAGACTGTATGTAGACAAGAAAGAGCACTAAACTACACTAAACCGGATAAGTTGGCAAAAAATATCTTGCTGTGATCTATATCTCTCTACATTATGCCACAAGTCATCAAGGCAAGATAAATATTTCAGATCCGGCCGACTTAGAGTAACAGTATGGCAGGAATGAAAATGTTTAAATTGAAAGAGAGGAATTTTGTATATACACTGATAAAAATTATGGTGGTTGATAATGAAACAACCCCTTAGGGCAGGGGTGGGGAACCTCTGGCCCACAAGACCTTTTGATCTGGCCAGCTGGGTAATTAATGTCATTTCAGAAGCATAAGTAATATACTTTTTTATGTGTTCACCCACCATATTCGTTGCTAACAATTTTCCGGACAGTTAAGGTATTAAGGCGTGAATAAACCTCGTAATACCACTTATAGTGCAGTACCAAGGAACTGGACAGCTTTCTGGTAGTAAGCCTACTACAGCCAGCAGTATATACAATGCAGAATGCACTGTATATTGTGCGTCTTTATGCACAAACCAGACACAGAATCTTGGTACTACAACAGGTGCACTTGCTGCTTTGAACAACATTAGTGAACTGAAACATCTACACGTAGTAGGAAAGTATTTCAGCCTTATACTTGTCAATGGATTCCAAGACACTGAATCCCTCGCCCTCCTGTGAATGGGTTGAAAATAAAGAAGCTGAAATTTGTTTAATGTAAAAAAAAGAAATGACTGTTATAAAATGCCTTCAGAAATGCTATTTTTCAGCACGCGAACATTTTGTTCAAGAGTGGAAAGTTGTGAAAAGGGGAACATTTTCACAAATGTTTTCAAAGCGACTGGGCCTATGCCCTATGTGAGATGGACTTCATGCTCCCCTGATGCTGTTGGCCCGCGAGTGGTATTATGGCTGTCAAAACAGCCCCTCATAGGAGAAAGGCTCCCCACCCCTGCCTCTGAGCTAAAAAATATTAAAACCTCATACAACTTCTTTTGGCCGCATCATTGTACCATTGACAATGGTCGGTTCTGGTTTCTTTGGAAGACTATACAGATACACTGCCGAGACTACTAAGCCTGTTCCAATGATGAAAAGTACTCCAAAGTGTTTGTTGAATAGGTAGAGGGAGACTAAAGCAGCCAGTATGATGGATATAGCAGTTGAAAAGCCCTTGATGATGTTATCCAGATACTTAACCACTATGGACGTATATAATCCTCCGACACTAGCCATTGCTGTTGAAGAAACGTATTGAATATGCATATTTAAAATATAAAGTCACACTAATTATGGTAATTACATGTAATTTATCACTTCAGTACGGTATTTGCATGAGACATATTGTTTGACAAAGAAAAAACCACGAAGAACTAGGGCATTAATAGTGAATAAAGATGAAGATCCCTAGTGAATCAACTTCGGTTATGTTGAAACTTCAAATACTTCCAAACGCAATCTTTCCGTAATTGTCTCAAATTTGTTTCAAAAGTAATACAGGTTCATGAGGCTCCCAGATAAAAGAATCTTTCACAGAATTGTTTGCATCACTTTGATGTTGCATGCACTTACTACAAAGCCCAATAAAGCTGAAACCTCATACATATGTATCTCAAAGTCCTGCCTATTCATGCACGTTCTGTCAGCACAATAACTGTGCACAATCAATATATTAAGTTTTAGTCTGTGACTTCATGGTAGCCTCAACAAATGTAGTGCATTTGCAGACTTTAATCATTGGTAAATGCACCCAAGGGATCATGGGAACTGGGAGTACAAACAATGGGCTAACCTAGCACTCACATCACTACTGTATTGTTTTACTTCCAGTTCCAATGATCCCTTGGGTGCTTTAGCAATGATTAAAGTCTATAATAATGTTGCTGACTCAATAAATTCATACATGGTATACTTATTGTACACCTAGGAATTATTATACAAATAATGAATGTTTATGAGTTCGCCTCGTTGAATAGAACGTTCAATCTTTCAACTCATGAAATAATTCATACTATCGCACGAATGAAAAACATTCATTATTTGTTTTATATAACACCTTATAAATTCCAATAACTGCATAGTAGAATAAATTAATTTTTTCAAAAGAAATAAATCTATGTAAGGTACCACAAATAATTATTCAGTAAGTGTGAGAGAGAACAAACCATTAATGGTTTAAATACTTCTATTCTATCTTACCCACTTTGCAAGCATTCAGCATATTAGCATTGTCTGTAATCTTTGCCTTCATAATACAGTGACTTCACATGCCATCTCTTTAATCTTTTTTGATACAGTTACTGGAATGTTCTAAAGTTTACACAATGACATCATTTTGGGTCAAAGTTTCGACTGTGTTTTATCCTGCTATTTACTACAATAACTTCTTCACCTCACATTTGACTACAGTATGCGTATAAGAGTATAAACCTACAATACTGACCAATCTCATGTTTCTACCACTTGCAGATACTACTACCAAGTAATTTATCTCACAGACAAAATTTTCATGATCAAAAAAGTAAAGAAATGAGGACCTTTTGAAAGAATCAAATTTCCCTAAGATTAAAAGATATTCCTTTCCTTTCCTGACTGCATGGTCAGGTGTTAGAGTTGCAGCTGACTTGCAGCTGGAAGGTCTGGGGTTTGACTCCTGGCCAGGTCATATCGAAGACTTTAAAAATGACACCTACTGCCATTGTGCTTGGTGCTCAGCATAAGCAATAGAGTAAGGAAAACAAGCCAGTGAGCCATAAATGAAAACCAGAAAGCCCAAAGGCTTAGTGATTCCTTGCCGAATGGGGATGCTTTGTTGCACTGAGGTTTATCCCTCAAATTTACAAGTATTACAAGTATTCAACACCCGTCTTGAAATGTTGTGTTTTTAAATGCATTTGGTCTTTGACCTCTGATGACCTCTGACCTCCAATGGATCTTGGATCTTTTAAATTCTTGGGAAATTTTGCTTTTTGACCTCTGGTAACCCCAGATGATGATCTTGGGAATTCTCGAGAAATTTTGCTTTCTGACCTTTTGTGACCCCAGATGACACTCTTGGGAGTTCTTGCTTTTTTACATCTGGTGACCCCATGACAATCTTGGGAATTGTTGAGAAATTTTGCTTTTTGACCGCTGGTGACCCCAGATGACGATCTTGGAAATTCTTGTGAAATTTTGCTTTTTGACCTCTGTGACCCCATATGACAATCTTGGCAATTCTTGGGAAATTTTGCTTTTTGACCTCTGGTGACCCCATATGACGATATTGGGAATTTGGGGGAAATTTTGTTTTTGACCTCTGGTGACCTCAGATGACCTTTGACCACTACCAAAAACAATGGGGTTTTTTCTCTCAACATGACAAACCAATACACTATGTATGAAAAGTGTCCTTCATTCCTACCTTGAGGTATCATGATTACAAGATTTCCAATCTTTGATCTCCAGACACCTCAAATGACCTTTGACCTTCACCAAAAAAAATAGGGGTCTTCCTCTCAACATGACAAATCTACATACAAAATATGAAAAGTGTCAGTCATTGCTATCTTGAGATATCATGATTACAAGTGATTTACAAGGTTTTTGCAGTTTTACCTCCAGTGACCTCAGATGACCTTTGACCTCTACCAAAAACAATAGGGTTCTTCCTCTCAACATGACAAATCTATATACCAAATATGAAAAGTGTCGGTCATTGCTAACTGGAGATATCGTGTTTACAAGCAAGGCATCACATACACACACACATATGCACATATGCACATACACACACACACATACGCACACACACACATACGCCATCACCATCGCATAGATTCCTTGCCTGCTTTCGGCAAGGAATCTAAAACTGCAGAAATTCTTCCTTTCTCTGTAATGATTTACATTTATATGCAACTACATGTTTTGTCTGAGGTATATTTCAATGAAATCCCCAAAGCTTTAGACTTGATGAATCCCTGTACTGACCTCCTATACATGTTAGTCTTTAAGGTACCTGCAAGATAATTAACACACCAGCAGAACACCATCTCTAGTGTTTTATAACTGGTATCTGTATAAATCAGCCCATGGAGACAGACACTTTGCAACCAGATTAAAAACCAGACAGTGTCTGTCATTCCCACCTCCACATATCATGTTAACAAGGTTTTCAGTTTTTGATCTCTGGTGACCTCAAATGACATTTGATCTCCACCAAAAACAATAGGGTTCTTCCTCTCAACATAAAACATCTATATAATATGAAAAGTGTCTGTCATTGCTATCTTGAGATATCGTGTTTACAAGCCATTTACAAGGTTTTCACAGTTTAAAACTCTGGTGAACTAAAATGACTTTTAAACATCAAAGACAATAGGGTTCTTCCTTTCATCATGACAAATCTACATACTAAATATGGAAAGTGTCCATCATTGCTACCAAAGAACTCGTTGAGCATATGGTGTTTCTATTATGCTACAGTCACTGCATCCTTTTCACATGTTCATAAGTAGTAATTTAAATTAGTATTATTACTGTAACAGTTATGTATGTGAAAAAATAAATGTTCTCTATAACTTTATCGACCGACTGCAGTGGCCAAGTGGTTAGAGCATCTGACTTGAAGCCAGAAGGTCTAGTTCAAATCCTGGCCGGGTCATACCAAAGACTTTAAAAATGGAACCTATACTGCCTTTGTGCTTGGTGCTCAGCATAAGCAATAGAGTAGGGAAAATAAGCCAGTGAGCCACAACTGGAAAAAAGGCCGTGGTCGTCTCCACTTGAACCATTTGGCTGGAAACTGGGACGTTAAACCTCATCTAACTAACTATCTATAACTTTATCTTTGGAATGGTAGAAAACCTCAGCCATAACTTTTCATTAGTCACGAAACGCCGGACACAATTTGGAGATAATGACCTCTGTCTATTTAGTTTACAAGGCTATCGGAGTTTCACCTCTGATGACTTACATGACATTTGACAGCCAACAAACTCATAGGGTTACCTCTCTTTTAAAGTAACACATCTATACACCAAGTATGAAAACGATCCATCATCATGCCTGTCTTGAAATATGTTTTTTCAAGGTTTTCGGCTTTAACCTCATATGACCTCAAATGTCCTTTGACCCCCACTGAAAGCAATAGGGTTCTTCCTCTCAATATGATAAAGCTATATACCAAGTATGAAGACAAACCATCACTACTATTTACAAGCAGTTTTTAAGAGTTGTGTATTTTCACCTCCTGTGTCCTCAGATAACCTTTGACCTTTACCAGAATCAATAGGGTTTCTCTTTTGACTATAATGCACGCTCATTCCAAGTATGAAAAGCATCCATGCTTTCTACCTCGAGATATCGTGTTTACAAGGTTTTCGGTTTTTTATCTCTGGTGACCTCACATGACCTTTGAACTCCACCAAAAATATTACAGATCTAGGAATAGGAATATGATAATTCTATATCCCAAGTATGAAAATGATCCATCACTGCTATCTTGAGATATTGTGTTTACAAGCCAAGCATCACAAACACACATACACAGAATTGCCTGTGTGATTGCATAAATTCCTTTTGCCTTTGGCAAGGAGTCAAAAAGGACCCACCACAAAGAATGGCTACTCAAACCTCACTCCACAGGAAGGGGAAGCAAAAGATAAACCCTGAATATAGGCACTAACAGCATACACAGTCTGGGTCTTTCAGACTGGCAAAGAAGCAACACACAGAATGCCCTCCAGCAGAAACATTCTGACACAGTACTCACAACTTTACCAGCTACCAATTGCAGTCAAATAAGGGTTACATTTGTGAAGAGGAAGTAAAAGAGTCCACATAGATTACTACAATAATGATAGCATTATGAACTACATTGACTGAACAATGAAACTAGCACTTACCAATGATTACAAAAATGTAAATATTATATCCATAAAAGAATCCCTTTTCCTGAATAGTTGAAAAGTCGGAAAGAATCACCCCAGACCCTGCACTCACTAAACCGAAGAGATAGAGTTGTATGTTACGAATCCACAGGGTGGTTTCTGATCCTTTGAGTATCTTTTCAAAGTATACACCTTTGGACAAGACAAAACAGTCAGTGAAACTTTATAACCCTTTATTTACATACCTTAATACAACTGCAACCTCTGACAAATATTTTTTGTTGTGGTATTCAAAACTATATGTCTAAAGAAGTGGGGGATGTTACAGATGACCTCATTTCAAGATGAAATGGTTGTGTTAAAAATGTTGTCATAGGTAATATCTTGCTTGACTGGATCTATGACCTCAACAAGGACACTTAAAGACAAAGCCTTACCTTTTTTTCCAAAAGTCCCCCAACTCTCTGGCAAAGAGCCAGGGACAAAAACCAAACAATACTCCCGAAGGAGTTCTGCTCCCTAAAGGAGTAGCAACGTCCCCAAGAGACAAACCTCGACTTAACTGACCCACCCAACAGTGGTCCCGTTCTAGACTGGCTGAAGAGAACAGGTCCCACCTGGGAGCTCTGCCGTCTTGATCACGGATACTCCTGCGCCCTAAAGACAAAGCCTTACTTAACACCTGATATGGGCATCTTTCACATTGCAGTAAGGGACTGGCTGCACCAGACTTGCACCACTCTGCAAAATTTGCAGTCACTGTCACACAGAGCAACAGAACACAAAGAAACTACACTCTAGGTGTAACCAAAGAACTGTAACAACAACTAAGAACAAAGGAGAAGAGAATGCTTAGTTGAGCTTGTGTGTTGTGTTCATACTCTATCATCAGACTGATCATCTAATTACCAGGGGATACTGGTTTTGAGAAAGTAAAATAGATGGTGGTAGTAATATGACCACGCCTGCGAAAAGCTGGATGCAAAGACGCATTGCGTCTGCGAAAATCATGCTGCAGCTAGAAATTTTCATCTTAGTCCCAAATTAAGTAGACCAGGTGAGCTAGAAATTTTGGTTTTCAAAGTATGTGTGCCCGTGAAGTTTTGCAAGTTTTGCAGCCATGAATATGATATACCACACTAAGACAATAGAAAAGTGAGGTTCAAAACTTCAGCATATTCAATTCAGCATGTTTGCTATGTATACAAGCCTAGGCTAGTTGCTGGAAGTGAGCCATTTACATTCTTGGTACTCAAAACTGAATATCATGCCCTTAAACTGAGGTCACTATGAAGTTCTAATTTTGTTAAAAATGTACAATATCAGCACCAATCCTGTCAGTCATGGGACATACTTAATTTAATCACAGTTTGGCTTAAATCTCCGCAAAGTGCATTATTATGAGAAAAAAAATTGAGAACCATGGATATTCATTACCCTAACCAAAACCTGGGGCCAGCTCAAATCAGCAGCATGTTAAAACTACTTTAATTTGATTTAATACCAAGTTCCTACTTCAAAAGACTACAGACTAACTAAAATAAATGCATCAATTTTTCCACTTTAGAGTCAACTTTTTTAAGCACACCCTGGCTGTACCATACTTTTAGCTTAAATAATATCACAGCAGAATATGGGTAGCATGATAATACTTACGTATAAACAAAATCAATTGACATCAATTGTTTAGTAATGGTGGTAATGATCATTTAAAGGGCAACTGAAGACAACCCAACTGGAAATATTATAACCTGGGCCGTTTCATAAAGGGTTAAGATCAATCTTAAGTTTGATTTCAATAAGACCATTGCATGGCAGATCAAACGTAAGATTGATCGTACCTCTTTATGAAACAGGGTCCTGGTATTGCATTTCATGAATGACTCCTTTTAACATGATAAAATTTTAAACTGATTTGTAGGTAGTCATCAGACAAAGCAAACATGTGTTGAACACAGGGAGGGCAAAATTGTAGAAGTAAAATTTAGGTTTTAGGCTGCCCTCCATAGGTTGGGAATTCGACAGTGCTATCACCTTTTGCCAGATGGTTACTGCAGGTAATAATGGTATGTATATGTAAATAGGAGGTGGAGAAGAGTGAAATAAGACTTGTTAGTTAAATTTATGCAGAACTCCTTGGTTTTCCTTGAGTATACCATACTTATGTTCTGAACCATCATGAAAGATACTTTTAGGGGAAATACAGGGGAAAGTTGTACAAATAACCTGTTTTCAAAACAAACTCGGGCAACTTCTTATTCCCTTTAAACACTTGTTTGAATATCTCAAGCAAATTGTGCCAGATACCTACATTTGGCTAAGTTATCATGTTATTGTGTGAGAATGATGGTGATAACTTCAATACAACATTTCTACTGGGCAAGGTCCAAAACAACTCAAGACCCAGGAGGCCACATCCTTTGGGGCCTCTTTCCCTAGCCCTCATAACCTTCACAAATTACAGTACCAACACCTGTAATGGGCTTAACACTCTCTGCATTACTTCATTGTATTAGGTGTCTTCTGCTACAGTCTTGTAGAAGTCAGAGCCACTTCTGACGAAAGCTTGACTAACTCTCAAGTCATCTGACGATGTACTTGTTGAAAGTCTTCTCTTTCTATGGAATCCCATGGTGAAAGCCTTTCTGCTTATTTGTCCTATGCTTTACAAGTTGACTTGATTCCCCCTACTTTGCCTTGATGCCACAGACTATTTCTGCTACCAAAACCCAATCTGCCACTGAATTTTCAGTGTGATATCAAGCCATGTGCTGGCTAACAAGCAGATTTGCCTAGTAACATGTAGGCTTTAAAAAGAAAGAAGCACACATGGTGCACAAACTTTAACATATATGTGTTACAGTCATAGAGTAGGATATAGGAACTAGAGTGCTCACTCCCCGAAACAGCTGTGATCGCATGGGGACTCGGCCGCCATACAGTTTGTACACACATGCTCTCACACAGCATAGCTTCTTGTCTCCACCTTTAATGGTTGACGGGTCCCCATCACTGATCTACATGTAGATCAATGGTCCCCATGCAATCACAGCGGATTTACGTATGCGGTATTAGGAGTGCTCACTCTGGTTCCTATATCCTACTCTATGGTTACAGTGCACTGATGGCATACCACGCATGTAGTTAGCTAACTCCATAAGTAAGTGATAATGCTGAAAACAGACATAATGTCATGAAAATGAAAGTAATGCAGTGCAAACTATAGTAAACTATGTGGTGTATCTACAATATACCAGTTTTGCTTAATGACTGGTGTAATATGTAGCCAAATACAAGTCATAAGCTTAACCAAATGATTGATTTACCTGCGAATCCAGAGCACATACAAGACATAATGATGGCCACAAGACCACGGACACTAAATGATTTTTCTTTATCTTCCTCCTTAGCTTCTAGTGCATCAAGCTGAACCAGGGCAACACCACAAAACAGAAGTACAATGGCCAGCCACTGTGTCCTGTTAAGCTTCTTTCCCAGCATAATTACCATAAACATGGCAGTTGTGATGATTTTAAGTTGATATGTAACCTGTTAAAACCAAAAATTTAAATGGTAAGGATGATGATATCATAAAACACTCTTTCAGCTTGCATCAAGCCAATAGGAGTGGTTAAAAGACTAAAAGATGTGAATGGAAGAGTGAAGGGGGGGGGGGGGGGGGGGGGGGTTGGAGTCATAGATCTTCCTTGCCATCACAAAGTATGAAAGTGAAAAGCCAGGATATTGGTAGGAGAAGGGGGAGGAGGAAAGTCTGTGAGTAGTAAAAAGAGGTTATGGCATGTAAGACCAATATGAACTAAAGTCTTATGCTGGTATTTATGAGAAATGAATCATTTTCCTCTTGGAAATAGTATTTTGTATACTTAATTTGTTAAATTATCACTGCTCTGTCTGTCCTCTCTTTTTTGTTCTCCTCAAAAAATTCAACCTCCCTACTCTTGCTCCATCTACCAACCAAACTGCTTGCCTACACTACTGTGTGCTTCCATCTTTGGGAGATACTTTATGTTCCAAATGCCTTGTTCGCACTGAGGTAAACACACAGGTGAAGGGAGTAGAACTGGCAGAACAGTCTGAAAAAAACAGGTTTAGCAGGAGGCCATTCACTTCTGTTTGAGGTTAGCTTGCAAGTCTGCCTCATGGTGAACCTTTTCTACAAAGACACACACATACATAGTACCTCTATGAACAGCAGAATTGTCAATCTACAATCTTGGACAAAATTATTGGGACACTTCCGGACCTTCTCCTCCACCCGTCGTTCAGTGATGAGAAGAAACGAAAAGCACGCTCTTTTCTTCAGCCCTCAACTTAAATTCACCTTCAAAACCAACACTGAGGTGGGGCGCGGGGATTTGTCCCAGATAATTTTGTCCAGGATTGTCTGACTGCCTGTACAAAGGTATAGGAGAAGTCTCATGTTGAATATAGGAGAAATTTAGCAACGGCGAGCGACAAATCTTGTAGCTAGTTAAGTTTACTGGTACTGGGAAAAAAGTGATGTGAGGTCTTTTGGATTGTTTCATGAGAAAATTACTGAATTTCTACTTAAGCAGGAATAACTTGAATGTAAATAATGCAGTACAAGAGGACAGTGGTTATTTATTACACAAAAGAACGATGCTATTTAGGAGTAAAAGTATTTGGTCAGTTGCAATTGAGTGTCAAAAGACATAGGCGATAGGTGAGCGGTTGTGTCGTGAAGTAGATGGCGCTATTTCTACTAATCAGGCCTCCTCCCACTACAGGTCGAACGGTTTACCCCACGGTTTACCATCACTTTTTCGTCCAAATATAATCACTTGGTTGCCTGAAAGGGGGTTTAAGGATGAATTAATACAGACAAGATCATGTGAGACCTGCCGTGAAAAAAAAATTTTGACGGAAAGAACAAATTCGCAACGGTTGACCATTAAACGAACAGAAAAATCTTGACTACCTTGTCTTTTAAATGTTAAAACTGACAGTAAACCGTTTACTCCCATTGGATTACTGTGTACTGGTCAACGGTCAACCGTTTCAGTCACTGGTCAACCATGGCGCCATTCAGATTCTAATACATCACGTTTTGTCAGAACAAGAAAGATGTACAAAGAGTACTAAAGGTAGGGGGCCTCGCACCTTTAGTTGTAAATGAATGCCGTGCAGTCAGACATTTACCCTAGTGCACGCAGTGTACTAGCAAATTATACTTCGAGTTTGGCAGTCGCTTTTAGTAAGAAGGATAGCCATGTTGCAAACTCAGACTTATGATAGCTAACCTTACTGTACGCTCATACTGCTACCTATTACATACATTATAGGCTGCTCTGCAGGGACATTTACGACTTATCTCAAGGTCCTATTTCGTGCAGCATTCCTTCCCGACGGACAATAAACAGCTGCAATATTCTCCATCATATATCACTGGCTGTTGCTAATTGTCTCACACTCTTCCCTTTTTCCATCCCTCATATGTCTCCACAGCATTTTATGCCCCTTCCTACCCAAGTGAAAACCAAATTTTGACAGCCACACGAGGAAGTGGTTATATTCTCGATAAATTCAGTAATTTCCTAGTGTTTTACCCTTTTGTAAACTTAAACAACTCAAAAAACCCCAGTGTTTCCTCTATTTACATTGAAATTCAATTCATACATTCGTTAATTGTTCATAATAATTCAGTGGTACCTTCCATTCTCCCCCTCCCCCATCCAACTGCCTTGTCTTTGAACAGAGTGCTTGGAACTTTACCCATTATTATGATAAGCATACTGTTCTCTGTCATATTCCACTGTCCCTATACCTTTGTACAGGCGTTCAGACAATCCTGGACAAAATTATTGGGACACTTCCAGACCTTCCCCTCCACCTCTCATTCAATGTTGAGAAGAAACGAAAAGCGCACTCTTTTCTTCACTGCTCAACTTAAATTCACCTTCAAAACCAACATTGAGGTGGGGTGTGGGGATTTGTCCCAGATAATTTTGTCCAGGATTGTAGCTGATGTACAAACATACAGTACAGTAGAAAAGGGATAAAACCTTTGTTACAGTAATCAAGTATATCAGTGCAACTTAGTGATACCTACCTGATATGTTGCAGCATCAACATATGTTAATGCATAAAATGCCAAGTTATTCTGAATTGCATAAATTACTGATGGTACTGCCATTTTCAAGCTATCACGTGGATTGCATATAACGTTTTTGTATACATCTTGAGCCATACCAACCAGTCCCTTCTGTACAGTCAAAACACAAACACTTATGCACAGCTTGGAAAGCTCTGACAGAAGTACAGTGGTTGTACTAAGGTATTTTGGTCCCTCTCTGGATTTTGAATACCTAACCAGGAGGATGTAGCCAGTTGCATTGAATGTGAGAACACAGAGGATATAGATCTTGAAACCATTGCTGACTCCATCTGTAAGTGAAACAATGAAGAAAGAACAAGTGAGAAATATAAATCTAAGTTGATCTATGGGATAGAAAGCATGCTCATTATGAATCCTGTTAAGTTAATCAAGGATTAACACCTGCAACCAGCACTAGCACCAGCCTGCTGGGGAAAGTTGCCAAGAGGTCAAGGGGTCTTGGCCCCCGATGGGGGCTGTGGCTTTGCCCTTGGGCAAAGCCACAGTCCGGAGTTCATTGGTGTTTGCAACTCTCATTGACAACTTTTCTGAAACTGGCATGACTTGTCTGCAACATCAGTTCCTTTCATTAACTTGTCCTCTAAAGATACAGTAAGACAAACAGGCATGTTCTTATCACTCTCAAATCAAGGTCCCAGATCCTCTTTCAAGAAAGAACATAGGCCAAAGGCTAGGTGGGAGAGATGTGGGACCATACATCATACAGTACCACTAGCCAGTACCCATTACCAGTGTTCGCACTAAGGAATTGAAACTGTGCGGGAATTCCCTCTCTAAAAATTTTTTTGTGCGGGATTTTCAAAATCAAGGCGGGACCTTATCCCTCCCATAAATTCTTCTTGAGCGGGATTTCCGTCGCCATCGCAAAACTACTCCCCACGCAAGAGGTACTACTTGCTGTTAACGGCAGTTAATGCGTGTCACTAACGTTAGTGCTTCTCTTCAAGTTCAAAGCCTCCTCCGATACAGCTCCAATTCGTCACTGGGTGTTTTCCTTCTGAAGAATGAGTGAGTATAAATCCGTGAACTTGAAGTTGAAGTGGAAAATATGAGTGAACTTCATTGGAGATACACATACGATCAGAAATTAACGAGAGCAATGAACGATGTAAAATGAAGAAAGTACATACTGTACATATTCAATACAATTACACATGTAAGACTCCACAGTGCACTACAGCTCAACAGGTGTGTAACCAAACGTACTGTACACGATGCAACGTTGCGTTTGCAACCCAGGGACTGTGATTGAATTTCAATCCAATCAGATTCGCTCTTATTTATACAACCAGCAGCCAGCATATAAGAGCTGCACTGTGAATGGCTAGATTACGATGATATTTGTTGCTACCATAATCAGTGTTCAGCTTGGGAGTTGCGATCCGCTTGCTTGGGAACGGTTCTATATTGCAATTTATTGTGCGTATTATCATTGCAATTTCTCTGTACAATCACAGCTGCGGAGAAGTTTGCGGAGAATTTTGGCTGGATTCAGAACATCAGCTGCCCGCTTATGATTTATTTATGTGCGGGAGCGGAGAAGGTGTGCGGGATTTCCCCGCATTAGATTTAATTATGTGCGGGATTTGAAAGACAAAAGCGGGATTCCCGCAATCCCGCGCCTTAGTGCGAACACTGCCCATTACCAACACTGACCTGACTTTCACAAGATTTTCATTTGACAACTGAAACCCTTCATGACACTAAATTTGAAAACCCTTATCCCAGTACCACTTTAGACAGCTTACTGAATGGGGCTGCCCAGCCCCGTAAAAATTAACAGAGGGCGCTCTCATATGGTTCCTACCAGTTGCGCGAAACGTAAATGCTACCGCGAACAAAACAAAACATTGCTTATTACGTCTAGGCCCGAAGTACTCTCTCATAAGTTGCTGTTGAAGCTGAATATTAAAGAGCTCCCCGGTTTTAGTATGGCGCAAAGCATTGTTTCTGAGCAGTACCCAAAGGTAAACAAGGGATAATTATCAGGAGTGTTAACATACCCAGAAGAAAAGAAGACTACATCCCTAATATGGACCTAGTATCAGTAGCAGCCTAGTAGCCAACTCACTGAAGCCCGATTCAAAGATAGGTCTCTATAGCCTGGTAGCTGTACTAAGAAGCATCATTCCCCAATAAATTCCACTTACATGGAACACTTTTCTCTTCTTCCAGGCTTTCCGCATAAGTATGTTTGAATATGAACGCACAGTGACTGGTTTGAAGTTCATGGATCTACTAATTGGTTTGTTTCTATGGTATCTTCACTAGAATACATGCATTTAAATTCTTATGCGCTAACAACGGAAAAGCAACCGGCCAAAGCTTTCTTTTTCCAAGAGCGCAGTAGTGTGAGTCAATTATTCCGGACAATACACAGAGAAATGTATTATTAATGTATAGAACGCGCTGTTAATGTGCACACACGCCATCTCTTTTAACAATGAAATTTTCTGTAACGCGTCCTTAGTTTTGTACGCAGATCACCGAATAGACCTTATACATATGATGTCACAAAGGACAAAGTGCGCCCTCCTTTGGAGGAAGATGGCGGAAAAGCGTGTATCATTGCAAGTTACACCAAAAAATGCAGACAGCTGATTTGTCAACCATTCGTATATGCGCGTAAGTCTACTACACGTGTGGCGAAATCCACGCTGTTTGTGCACATGTGCAGTGCTACATTGTTTTCACCCAAAATGACGTCAGTGTGATGTCAATGCATAAGGTCTATAGAACAACGCAAATATCAAAACCACACTTCCACCCCGGTAATTGAGCCTCCATGCAGAGTCAGCGCGTCTTACAGTGTACAGTAGGTACAGGAGTTTAATGGTAACTATGCACTAAATCCTTACGTTTTGTTCAGTTTTGTATCACATTCGTGTCTCGAGACTTGCATCTCATGCATAATATAACTTTTTTTACATGATATACTGTCCGGATTGGGTGATCTATGTTTGTAACATCTTTGTAGGAACTAGGGTTCCTACATACTGTAGTATATCGTATACAGGGACTCTAGTAGGAACCATATGAGAGCGCCCTCTGTCGGTAAGACGAAAACGCCGGGCAGCCCCATTGGGTATTTCCATAAAAAAGGAGGCCAATGTGTGACATGAGAGTTAAAATTTAGAGATTGCCTGATTGTCTTCGACGTTACATTTTGAGTACCTGTATTATCTCTACGGTAAAAGTCCAAAATCTTTTTGCATTCAGTTGTTCCATCTATTCATGCCAGGGGATAACAAAAATGAGAGTCAACAATATTTCACATGTAACAGAGAAACCAAACACATTGCTTCATGAAGCACAGGGCAATCATTATTTGGGATAGTCTCATAATCTGTTGTGTTTGCAATGGTGTAAGACAAGGTAGCAACATATGAGGGGTTTCCCATTTTACCCATTTTGGAAAAAGATGTAGTAGGCCTAAACAATTTTCAGTAAATTGTGAAAATGGCATGTTGGATGTTATTTAGCATACTGTGTGAACTCTAAACACCACTTTTGTCTCGCAACTTATCTGGCAAAAAGAATGCATACTTCAACTCCCTTACAACTTGGCATTAGCATTACACCCCAAATAGCACTGAATTAGTCATTTCACATGTAACGGAGAAACCAAATTTGGTTTCTTAGTTATGCATGACATAATTCACAATAATAAATACAGATATTCTCCACAGTTTAAAGTCAACTGTGTATGTAGTTCCTTTAATCCCATTGAATAAAAGCATACATGCACATTTTCACATAAATACATGTCACGCATAACTGAGAAACCAAATTTGGTTTCTCAGTTACGTGTGAAATGACTAATTCAGTGTTCCTAACACAGCGCTTGCATGTGTTGTTCACCTGCATTGCTAAAATTGTCTCAGTGTTCCATTTTGTTCATTCTAGTAGTGAAAAACACTTTCTTATTAGATTTTGCATTCAAAGTACGGTAGTTCAAAAATATGGACCATTTGCAGGCTTAGGGATTTCACTTTTACAAAACTTCTGTGTGACTGTGCACCATGGATTTAAGATTTATACTTCAATATACCTCTCATTCAATAAAAATCTGTAGCTGATCTGCTAAAATCTTGTACTCTAACGGAGAAACAGTGTATTTTGAAAATTATGATAAGGAACAACTAACAACAAGGTATAGTACAAGACCAACCAAAAGATTTACAAACTATACAAATAAAGTTTTACCTACAGTATCATTTCCAAGATGTTGGCAGTATTACGATTTCTATATCTAGCCCTGTTTACTCAATAATATGCACGATACTTGAAAAAAATCACATCAAAGTTTATTGACTGTAGCTCCTGTACAAAGGTTTTACGTTCTATGCAAGGACCTTAAAAACTGTGTCCCTGGGTTCAGACCTGTGCAGGGTTACAGGTCCTCTTTGGGGTCTGCAACAAGCTCTGTACTACTGTTTTTATATGCTACTGAATCTTTGATAACTGTCTGTGCTTTAACATTAACAAGTGGTATCAGTCAACAACATCTGTCACTAGATGCTTTTTCTTACAATCAATTACAACTTTAGTCTGTATCAAGGTTGCATTGCATATCTTATGAGTCACTGGGACAACTATGAACTTTGCATCCCTCCTACTAGCATTCAATTAATTTCACTTCCTTTCAAAATTTACCGTAATTGAAATGTGCTACTGTAAGTACTGTGCCGTAATGCTACAACTGTACTTTGAACTGTAAACAAATCTAACAGCTGCACATACATATAACTTCAATCAGTGTTTTCAAAACTGAATTATATCTGAGTACCATGACAAGACTGCCATAATTCTTTTTGTCAATTTGTGTTCAAGAGTAAAGTCTGTCTGACTGTAAATATGGTCACAAAAATTAAAACAAGCGAAATACTTCAAATTTACTTCTTGGTGGTTTATAACATGTTGAAAAGATGCCATGTACTTTTTTGTTTAATATAATACATGTCACAGTAGCAATCATTGGCAAGTTCATACAAGTTTCTATTTAATAGGTATTTTCTAGTCGCATTTGATATGGCCCATGGTCATAGAGGAATGAGAAAAACTGTATTGTCACGTGTCCTCCAAACCTTCTGGCAATATTTTAATCCTAACTGAAAATATCCTGGTTTAAAGCAATTTACTGTGAAATAAAAACCTGCCAGTGTTACTCATTTGCTGACCCATGAGCTAGTGTAGAAGCTCCATGCTTTAACACAACTTCTAAAACATGTTAAGACTGTTATATATAGTGCACGCTGAAAACAATGATAACTAAAACAACAGAAGAGGCCATGGTACAAAAACTTTGAATAGACATTAATTAAAAATGGAATGGCTAAAAATCTCAAACTTTGAATTCCTACCTGATGCCAATCTTTTGCCTAAATACTTCACTGTAATACTATATTGAACCTATATGGAATATGTATTGCACAGAAATCTTAAAAGTTCAGAAAGGATCTCATTTTGAGGTGGTCAATTTCTAGATGATAATCAGAAAGGACTGAAGTTTCACTATATCGAAGTTTCACTAGACCGAAGATCCACTTGACCAAAATCTACTTCGGGTTAGAGGTAGCATGAGGATTCCCGTTAGATATAGAATTAGGTTACGGATAAGGGTAAGGATCAGCCTCAGGTAGGATTAGGGTTTGCATAAAGGATTACCATTCCGAGGAGGAGTCAGACTCCAATCAACATCATCCCCTAAAACTATACACTAACCACAAGATGCACAATAGGCCTGATCTACACTACCAGATTGACTACATTGTTTGTAACTTACATTAAAATTGCATGCTTCAATTGTTTACATTTTTTGGAAAATCCAAAGTCTATGAGATTCATTATTTTTATATTTGCATGTCCACAACAAATTTATATCACATGATCATGTAAATGCTACTTTAATGAAGTGTATAAATAACTTATATATATAGTAGCTAGGCTGTGAAGCTACTGTATAAATCAAATGTTGAATTCATATATATGTGTCCCCAAGTAAGAACGAATGCTTTAAAGTAATGTATTTACAGTAGTAATAAGTACTGCCTTTGGTACACATAGATGTCTACAAATATTCCAACACTAGAGACGTGGCTCAACCTCTGGTCTCCTTTTACACAACCTTGTAAACGCTATTTGGCAACTTACACACATTTGCAATGAGTAAGCCCAAAGTTAGGTCTATTTAGTCGGAATACGCTTGCGCAGTGGGTTAAAGTCGTGAGCCAAATGCTCAGGTCAGGCGCACACAGTGAGAAAAGTTGCACTCGTGTCAGAAAGAATCAAACACGTTTGATATTTGAGTCACCTGCCTCGCGAGGTGGAAATCTCACCAAAACTTCCAAGCACACGTGAGAAATTAGCTGAGCAAAGTGGCACGCGAGGCATTTTGCTGAGCTAGTTTCCCCTCGTGTGCAGTAGGCTTAAAATGCCATACTGCTACACACTGTAAATGTGTACAATAAGTATAATAAACTGTGAACAAGCCACAGTCTCTATAGATACTGTACTAACTCTAACCTATCTGCCTCCACAAAAGTGTCATTAAAGGAAGTTGTATGTGTGGATTGCTCAATTCTATAGTATAAAAATTTTTAGTATTGTTTCCTTAGAATTTTTATGGTACAGTATGCTTAGCATGAATATGCACCATAACAATCACATGCCAGCCACATAACAATGTCTAGCTTGAACATACTGTTACTGATAAAAAAGGTTTCCAGGAGTTTAATACAATACATATCTTTAAAACTACGTAATTTGTTTCACTCACTGTAAATGAGACCTTAGCAAATAGCACTGGTCCATACTTTACTGTATTTTCATTGCATGGACACAGCACAGACAGAAAATAGCTTCTACCATTATTTACATGAAAAGCATTCAGTCTCGCTAATAAAGTCATCATTGGAAAATTTTAAACTTTGGGTGAACATGCTATTCTTGGCTACAAAACAGTGGTTTTTTTCTGTGAAAAGTTTGTTTCCTGAAAATAAATTTATCAATACTCAACCCTTATTTTAAATTCCTTATCTATAATATCTAGCCCTATAAATTGCCGTTTGAAAGTCTGTACCAAAACGCAAAACTTCATACAGGCCCGTGGCCTGACAGGGTACTGAGGTGGGGGGTGGAGGCAAGATAGCTTCTGGGGGAGGCAAAATGCTCTTAGGTACTTGTGGCGAATATGGGAGTATTCATAACAGTCAAAGAGAATGTGACTGACGGTGACAGCACACTCTTCACATTACCAATGGAAACTACAGTACTCTGATTTAGCTTTTTATAAATAACAGATGTTGCAGTACTAAAGTTCTTTGCAACTTTACTTTGTGAAAAGTTCCTGCCAACTGCCACTGCCTTACAACTTTGCACTTTGCCAAGCAAATTCAACAAATTAATAGTTTACAGTACTGGACCTTAACTATCTTGAAGACAATATTAACTATTGTCACAATACTGTTGACTCTGGTTAAAGGCAATAGGCAGTCGCCCCAAAATCTGCTCCGAAAAATCAGCAAACTCTTGCAAATCTCCTCTTTACAAGCACCTCTGAAGACGTTTTGAACATAACTATTAGAACCAATAGGTAAAGCAAGGAGAAAATCTCCTTGAATTTTATAATCCACTGCCAAAAACATTGTCACATGATCAAAATAGACCATTCATGAACTAGAGTGATAGGGCATACTAACTCTGACTGGGGTGACTGCATTTTCCCTTTAAATGAATTCAAATTCTCATCATGTACCTTACTGTAAGTCTGTAATGATGTATGTGTGACTTTTCAGTATGATATGTACAGCAAGAAAAAACTGCTGTCACAGTACAACTATTCATCTCATGAACTTTGTGCTTGGACAAGATGGCAGATTCAACTCTACCTACAGACTGCCCCAAAACACTGGCACTCTCTAACATGAAAACTGAAATCAACTGCTCCATTCCCCCACCCACACCCCCTCATGCAGTAGTGCTGCACAAACATATTCCTCTCATAACCTCAACAATTATCCCATGGCACCATGTACAACCACTCAAATGGCATCACTTTTAATATTCTTACTGCCTTCACTGAATGGCATGTAATGAATAGATTGTTTTCAGCAACATTACTTACATGGGTTTTTGAGTACCTGCCCCCAAGCCCTCTCCTAAATCCCCCCAACACATCTAGCAGTCTTTGTGAAAATTTCAATGACAAAAAAACTGATCTGGTAAGTTACACAGTACTAACACATACAGCCTTGTTTTTGGCAGTTTATTTGTGTCACACTCCTGTGCAAATTGTACAAATATAAAACAGAACGTGTCACACAATTCTAATGCCTCCTTCATCCTTCTGCACAATGTATAGTACTGTACTTTAGATCCTAAAGAGTGTTTGCCTATATATGAGAGGGCTCGTGTAGTAAAGACGGGAGAAAACATTCAGTCACACTTAGCAACTAAAACAAGTTTCTGAAGGTAAAGGTCACATTGGGAGGACCCCCAGAACAAACACAGTACAAGTACACTAAGAAAGTGATAAACAGTTATCACAATAAAATCTTCATATTTCATATCTTCCATTATGCCCAGATGACCGTGGGCTTCATTTGTTGGTCCACAAACAACAATTAATCACTAAAGTTAAAACTGCATTTCAGCACTTACTGCTACAGTTTGGGTAAGATTTCCATATTGGTTCCAGAAACAACTGAAGAATTACTGTAGGCTACATACGTATTAGGCAACTGAGCACTTATGATTAAAGGGAACATGCGGTCACTTCCATTGAATGTCTCTTTTTGATCATGTGACAATATATTTGATACTGAATTCTTAAATTCATGAAGAATAACTCCTTGCTTTATCTTTTGTTTGTATTATTTATGTTCATAAGCATCTTTAGAGATACCTGTAAGGCAAATACAAGGAGATTTGCAAGAGTTTCCTATTTTTCAAAATATGTTTGACACCAATGCATATGTATTCCCTTACATTACATAACAGCCAGGGTTCTATCTGTGCATGTAATATGAACATGACAGGACACGGTGCCTTGGGATTCCTCTTCCATTTACTGTGCTCTATCTTAAAAGAAACCACAGCATCCATACTCTACAGAGTATGTGACAGTTTTCTTTCGAGATTTGCTTTTTCCAAGATCCAGCTGAGCAGTCTGTCAGACTTGTACAAAAATAATTTCACACTGTATGTATGCTTTTTGATCAACACTGGGTCATTGCACTTTCCTGTCTTCAAATATCAGCACATCAGTCTTCCTTCAATTATCCTTACCCAACAATAATTTAAACATATGCAACTGTACAACAACATATGTATTACAGCACAGCACTGCTACTGTGAGACGTTTCTTACACTTTACTACAGTATTATCTTACAAAATATTTCACTATTCTTTCAGACTAGTTGTATCTCCTTCAAGTCTGCATTTCTTTCTTGAAGCATTCAAATTTTACACTACTGTGTATATACAGTCTCTTCTATCTTATTACCTTTCCCTTTAGGCAACTGCAATCATTAATACCTCAGGGTATTCCAGACCTGCCAACATTTGAAAACTGGAAATAGGAACACAGCGGCGCAATTTTGGAGAATCCGCTGGCCTGTGTGTGTGGTCTAAGGGGAGGGGGTGTCCCCCTCCCCTTTGGAAATTTTTTGAAGTTTAAATACTCTTAGATTCAAAACGGTGGCATATTTAAGGCATATGTATCAAATTTTTAAACAGGCAAAATTAAAAATTTTTTAGGCTGTATTTTAAAAATTTGGATGATTGGTAGGCCTTAGTAGGCCCTATGTCTGCTGGAATTGTAGCCTAAACAAAAATGCAAAAATCAATTAACACACCCCATCACAGTGATAAGTCTAAGGTTTTGTTAGTCTATAATGCAAGCAAATTGAACTTTGAACTAGTTCCCGGCAGTGCTGATTACATCCCTTTTTGCATTATAAGTGCACAAAATAAAACTTTCAGATCATGTTACTTGTTACTGTTAGGCTGGGCAGGCTAGGCTGCATGGTAATGTTAGTTATGTTACACACTTAGCCTAACACAAACTTCGTTTAGGCCTTGGCCTATGTGAACGATTCTTGGCGGGGTTTATGCAATGTATTCAGAAAAAAATCACATAAAAAATTCCCACTTATTTCATAATCTCCGCGACTTTCGTAGTTTAAAAGTTAGACCTCAACGTAACCGTTAAGTTCAGGCCTAGCCTAAGCCTAGGCTAGACTTCACGCATGTGCTATTTGGCTATGCCGCACTTTCGCTAAGTTACCGTTAGTAATAGTATGATACGGTGAACTACGGTACCGAAAAACGCCTGCAGGCTCGCAGCTTACTGTCCCAAAGTTTAATACTCAAAAACTTCGTTGCTGGTCTTCCGTTCACTGTTGAACACTGTCATAAGTACTTTGTTCAATCTTCAAATATTCTTTTTCATCCTTCTTAATCTCAAACAACAGCATTGCGATTAGTCCCACTGGTTATCAAACAAACATGCACTATGTATTGCGTATATACCGTATACGTGCGTACCACCACAGGTGCCACACGGACTTCGCGGTTGGTCCGTAGGCGCAGCTGTGTAAAGCATTAACTACAACGATCGTTACGGATATGTACTGTCAGTGTGCACAGATCCTGAGACATTTTAGCGCGCACGCCGGATGTGGCATATATAATGCTGAAGTCTTGGTCATAGTGTTTACATATATGTACACGTAAAGCCCATACAAGTTCGATCCACGAATCATTACTGAGGTGCGTGACATGCGTTTTAAATAATTATGTACTAATAATAATCTTGTACTATTTTGGGGTGGGTGCTAGAAATCGGAACGTTCCGATTTTTTGCCATGTACGGACTCAAAAATCGGAACGGTTCCGATTAAATCGGAACGGTTCCGATTAAATCGGAACGGTTGGCAGGTTTGGTATTCAAACTTCCATATTCCTCATTTAAGGCTTTCCATCTGCAAGCATCACTCAGCTACAACTGTTTAAAATGTCTACATTCTGACCTAACCTCGAAAAGATTTCACCTTTGTCTGCACTTTTGTTTCACATCCTTCAACCTAAAGACTGACAATGTTAATGCATGCATGGATGCAATGCAGTTCACACAATAATTATGTAAAGCATCTTACCAAGGCAACTGCAATACAGGCCTTCTCGCATTTTGTAAAGGGAAAGTCTCACATTTTGTGCACGCAAAGTCTCAGATTTTGTGAACCGAAAGTCTCAGGAACCAAGAGTGAGAGTAAAATGGCTTATATTCTAAAATATCAACAGTTATAGCAGTCACTTCTAACACAGTACCAGCATGTACAGTAAATTGCTAGAAGACATAAATTCCACTTTTTTCAGTAAAACTGTTTATTGCACATGAGTACTGTCATTGAGCCATACTACCCACATATTTATGAATATTCATATTGATAATTGGTAATTGGCTATATCTAGATATCTCAAAAAGCTCAATCTTACACACTGCAGTTGAACAGCGCTTACTGAAAATGATTATGAAATGATACGACAATACAAACAGTTGTACCTGCATAATATTCATGAGATATTTACTGTGAACAGAAATATAAAACATTTCCATTTCTAATATAACTGATAAACAAAACTGAAAGACAAGTTGACAACTAGTACTGAGACCTACCAAGTACAAAATTCAAATTAAAAAGTATAATTTGTACACAGCCAAATATTTCTCTCATTTCCTACACATAATGTACACTATCAATATAACTTTACACTTTGCATAATATTAGCAATGCAGTACTGTATACTCAGTTGTAACAAACTTCAGTAAATCTTGAAACTGATTTCATGGAAATTACATCAAAAAGGCTGCCTCTCCCTCTCAATACCAATACAAACATTTCCTTGTTTCATTGACTGAAAATATTTAAACTCTGTTTGAATATCCCTTGTACTGTAAATACCTTATACAATGGCAGGTGCATGTGCACAATCATCTGTTCAAACTTTAAAGATTGCAAAACATATTTCTCTCATTTCCTACACATACTGTACACTATCAATATAACTTTACACTTTGCATAATATTAGCAGTGCAGTACTGTATACTCAGTAGTAACAAACTTCAGTAAATCTTGAAACTGATTTCGTGGAAATTACATCAAAAAGGCTGCCTCTCCCTCTCAATACCAATACAAACATTTCCTTGTTTCATTGACTGAAAATATTTAAACTCTGTTTGAATATCCCTTGTACTGTAAATACCTTATACAATGGCAGGTGCATGTACACAATCATCTGTTCAAACTTTAAAGATTGCAAAACATATTTCTCTCATTTCCTACACATACTGTACACTATCAATATAACTTTACACTTTGCATAATATTAGCAATGCAGTACTGTATACTCAGTAGTAACAAACTTCAGTATTTCTTGAAACTGATTTCGTGGAAATTACATCAAAAAGGCTGCCTCTCCCTCTCAATACCAATACAAACATTTCCTTGTCTCATTGACTGAAAATATTTAAACTCTGTTTGAATATCCCTTGTACTGTAAATACCTTATACAATGGCAGGTGCATGTACACAATCATCTGTTCAAACTTTAAAGATTGCAAAACATATTTCTCTCATTTCCTACACATACTGTACACTATCAATATAACTTTACACTTTGCATAATATTAGCAGTGCAGTACTGTATACTCAGTAGTAACAAACTTCAGTAAATCTTGAAACTGATTTCGTGGAAATTACATCAAAAAGGCTGCCTCTCCCTCTCAATACCAATACAAACATTTCCTTGTTTCATTGACTGAAAATATTTAAACTCTGTTTGAATATCCCTTGTACTGTAAATACCTTATACAATGGCAGGTGCATGTACACAATCATCTGTTCAAACTTTAAAGATTGCAAAACATATTTCTCTCATTTCCTACACATACTGTACACTATCAATATAACTTTACACTTTGCATAATATTAGCAATGCAGTACTGTATACTCAGTAGTAACAAACTTCAGTATTTCTTGAAACTGATTTCGTGGAAATTACATCAAAAAGGCTGCCTCTCCCTCTCAATACCAATACAAACATTTCCTTGTCTCATTGACTGAAAATATTTAAACTCTGTTTGAATATCCCTTGTACTGTAAATACCTTATACAATGGCAGGTGCATGTACACAATCATCTGTTCAAACTTTAAAGATTGCAAAACATATTTCTCTCATTTCCTACACATACTGTACACTATCAATATAACTTTACACTTTGCATAATATTAGCAGTGCAGTACTGTATACTCAGTAGTAACAAACTTCAGTAAATCTTGAAACTGATTTCGTGGAAATTACATCAAAAAGGCTGCCTCTCCCTCTCAATACCAATACAAACATTTCCTTGTTTCATTGACTGAAAATATTTAAAACTCTGTTTGAATATCCCTTGTACTGTAAATACCTTATACAATGGCAGGTGCATGTACACAATCATCTGTTCAAACTTTAAAGATTGTAAACATTTGTACATAAAGCTGCATCAATATATGACCACAACAAATGCATTATTTTTTTTACCATATGTGACATTTTGCAAAACATACAGCAGGCACTCCAGTGTTCGCACTCAGGCGCGGGATTGCGGGAATCCCGCTTTTGTCTTTCGAATCCCGCA
Organism: Holothuria leucospilota; assembly: GCA_029531755.1. Taxonomy (NCBI): domain Eukaryota; kingdom Metazoa; phylum Echinodermata; class Holothuroidea; order Aspidochirotida; family Holothuriidae; genus Holothuria; species Holothuria leucospilota. The sequence continues at coordinate 33,148,193 of CM055968.1, forward strand.
CATAATTAAATCTGATGCGGGAAAATCCTGCACATCTTCTACGCTCCCGCACATAAATAAATCTTAAGCAGGCAGCAGATGTTCTGAATCCGGCCAAAATTCCAGAGCACTTCTCCGCAGCTGTGATTGTACAGAGAAATTGCAATTATAATAAGCACAACAAATTGCAATATAGAATCGTTCCCAAGCAAGCGGATCGCAACTCCCAAGCTGAATACTGATTATGGTAGCAACAAATATCATCATAATCTAGCCATTCACAGTGCAGCTCTTATATGCTGTCATGCTGGTTGTATAAATAAGAGCGAATCCGATTGGACTGAAATTCAGTCACAGTCCCAGGGTTGCAAACGAAACGTTGTATCGTGTACAGTATGTTTGGTTTATACACACCTGTAGACTGTAGTGCACTGTGCAGTCTCATATGTGTTGTATTGAATACTGTATGTACAGTATGTACTTTCTTCATTTTTACATCATACATTGCTCTTGTTAATTTCTGATCGTATGTGTATCTCCAATGAAGTTCACTCATATTTTCCACTTCAACTTCAAGTTCACAGATTTATAGTCACTCATTCTTCCGAAGGAAAACACCCAGTGACGAATTGGAGCTGTATCAGAGGCTTTGAACTTGGAGAGAAGCACTAGTGACACACATTAACTGCCGTTAACAGCATGGGGAGTAGTTTTGTGATGGCGACAGAAATCCCGCTCCAAAAAATTTATGGGAGGGATGAGGTCCTGCCTTGATTTTGAAAATCCCACACAAAAATATTGTTAGAGAGGGAATTCCATCCCAGTTTCAATTCCTTAGTGCGAACACTGAGACACACTTCAAAATGCTATCCAATCAACTTTCCTAAAAGTTAAAACTCATTCATCTGATGTCTCATTTAGTTGAAATCAGTTCAAATAATATGTGCAGGCTTGCAGCATTACCAATGACTACTTACCATGTCCCTGTACAGTACATGACAATTTGAATGCATATTTTTTTATTTATTTTTTTGCACAGAGGTGCACCACACTGACTAGTCAGTGTGGTGCACCTCCGTAACTAGTTACTGTAATACAAGTCTGACAGCTGATGGTTCCCAAAGAAGATATCATCATATCATGTTATATTACAATCCTATAATAGAGGATAAATTAGTTCAATACACTATACATTTTCCTGAGGGTGATACAAGTGTATAGTTCAGTACTCTCAATTTGTTCACCCTGTTCTAGGCCGTTTCATAAAGAGTTACGATCGATCTTAAGTTGATCTGCCATGCAGTCGTCCTATTGAAATCAAACTTAGGATTGATCCTAACCCTTAATGAAACAGCACCCTGTTCCTATAAACTGTGCATTGTGCTGGTTTTTATGACATAAATACAGACCCAAATGATTAAATTCATGTAGTATTACATAAAGTATGCTAACAATTACACAGTAAACTCCACATTCCTTACAACGTGAAACACTATATTCACTATAATACTTTGTACACAGTGTACATTACACAATTTATTAAAGGGATGCATATTTTTACAGCCAGGCTATCTCCTGACATGAATCTCCACTGACTCACTGATGAGTTCCAAATTTAAGTGACAAAGTGATTACTACTCATATTTCCATTAACAAATTATTTCTTTTTTCTACATTTTGTGTTTTCTATAGTCATTCATTTCTGGCCACTGCACATTAAGCTATCTGGGACATAGTCATCACACTCTTGATCACCAACAGTCCAGGGCAAGCAAAACTCGTGCAAGTGCACTTCTCCATTCCGTAGCCTGCCTTGCAAGTAACCCAACCATGTCTTCTCCAAAACACAAGTTCAAAGGCTATATCTGGCAAATTCAATTTGGACAAGTATACATATATATGGACAAATTTTGCGACAAGCTGGCCTGACAGACAAGAAATGAAAAAAAGAATTTTTCCAAGCCTGATAATAGTTGATGGGATTTTTCCATGATGTGCAAATTGACAGATCACAAAATATACCACAAAATAACTTGGATATAAGCATGTGACCATATGAAGCACTGAAGTGGGTAAAGTGTTCCCATACGGTCATACTGTAGTCAGTCGTTGTTTTCACTCCAAAGTTTCTATGGTAACCGGAAGACCGACCGACTCCATATAGGGACTAGAATCTAGGGTTCTGGAATTTTGGTATGAAAGGTGAGATAGTAATTTCCTTGAAGTACAGCATTAAACATATACCAATCACATCAGGTTTGAACATTTTTGTCTAAACTGAACCGACCACGCGACAAAAATGATGTTGATCTTATGACCAACTAATTGATGGTTCAAGACCGTCTAACACTGACCTCTGTTAAGGGGTCTCAGTTTGAAAGCTATAGACAACTATACTACTGTAAGGCATATTTCACAATAAAAGTAGACTCCCTTTTAGTGAATCTGGCTCCATCACATACAGGTTTACATCTTTGTGTCTACTGCTGCTTACCATTTATTAATCAAAATCCTTGCAAAAGATACAATTTTGAGATACAGAATTGGTCGCTCAAATTTAGTGAAATCAATTGCCAAAATTGATAATTATTAAATTGCGTTATAGATTCAAGGGTTAGCCATGGATGTTTGTGACTTTCACTAAATATTACTAAAATCAGTCCCAGATGTACCCCTTTCAAAGGAAATGTTGCACACACTACTCAAAATGGCAGGCAAACAACATGTGAGTTCCATGATAACACCCTAGATGGTAGAGCACTTCAATGGTTTGCTCACAACTTCCTGACTTTACAAAGAATATCCATATTACTGCAGCAATGTATGTACTGTAGTACCTACAACCGAGTACAGTAGCTGTAGAACTGTATTTTGAGAAACCCTCAAAGCACAGCTTGGATTTAAAAATAGAATGACATTCTGTATTCTGTACGGATTGCATAAATAACCATCTTTTAACGCTTTCCGTGACAGCAGTTACAGTACTTGGTTTCTCAGTAGTTCTCTTCATTTAAATACTACCCAAAATAAAGATGATGAAAATGGGTTTTTAACCTCTTCTTTTAAAACATTAAAAGGGTGTCACAAGTGCGGACAAACTAAAGGCAAACTATTCCAAAGCTTGGGAGATGTAAAGGAAAAAGCATGTTCACCTAGTTTAGAGTAGACCCTGGGGATAAAGAGATCCAAGCCACTTATGGACCAATTACAATGGCTCCTAGTCCTAATAGACAGCAAATCCTTTAATTAGTCAGGTCCTGTGCCATTAAGCGTATTACAAGTAAGGGTAAGAGCCTTAAACTGTAATCTGTACATAGATACTGTACCCTGTAACTGGTAACCAGTGACCTACTGCAGGAGAGGAGTAACATGTGTAGAAGAAAGTACAGTAAATAAAACTTTAATAGCAGCATTTTGCACACACTGTAACTTACTGACAAATTAAATAGGTAAACCACAGTACAGTTTGCATACTGAAGTAAAGGAGACAAAGAAGAGTAAGAATGAGGTTATGACTTGCCTACGTAGCACGCTGTACGGCATATTCCTTGTTCAGTTATATCCCCAAAGCCAGACAAAGTGAACACTGAACAAATTCTTCTGGATATTCATAGAAATATGTGGCCTCAGGACTGGTTGAATGTTAGTGAATATTTATAAGAAGGCAAACATCTGGTCCGTTTACAGGCCTGCGGATTTCACACGAACAATCCTTCACAGTCGCGTGTTGGTTACGTGACCGCCAAACCACGTAACCGAAAAATCGGTTACGATGTCCCATTTGACACTCAAATTTAACTCTTCTGTTACCTAAAATTTGACCATTCATTAGGAGGCATTTTAAATTCGATTAAAAGATATTATCTGATAAAATACAGACTACCAATTGCAACATTTTTCTCACATTGCTCTTGCATCATATCACAAACAATAAAATAGATCGCATGCGGCTCGCACCTTGCAGCAAGTGCTATCGCAAATTGCAATTGCCAAGTCCACACTAGCTGACTGGGTATCACGCACTACGGCGACAACCTGTGCAGCCATGAGTCCCGGTTGTACACCACGCGGATACACTGCACAGGCTTTGATTACGGCCCCACTGCATTGACTTTTACACAGCCCGATATCATGAAAGTTGTTTCAAAAAATATGCCACAGTTAATACACAGTATGTCAGTGGGGACTCATTGAGTGCCCGGAGATTTCTTCGTAACGTTTCTGCAATGATGATGTCAACTTGAAGGAAACTTCTTGCTTATGCAGCTAACTGATACTGAAGATGATAAAATGGATGTGTCAGACTGATACTGGTTTTATCTATACTCAGTTCGATCATAAAATAAATGAGAAATCAGCGCGTCCTTCAACAGTAATTTACTATGATTCTACATGTACAGTAAAGCCCCGTTTTTCGGAACTAGCTATCAGATTTAACAACAATAATATTCATCACAATTACGGTAGAATCCACCAAGTTTTCAGGGCTTTACTGCACAAGTCAAAATTTTAGTGTTTGCACGGGTAACCCGTGAACCCGGGTACCCGCCCGATAGTTCTGTTACCCGGTTCCAAATTTACTACCCAGTTCCGAAAAAAATTTTGCATGCGAAAAAATCATCCTGTATTTTTCATTTACAAAGAAGATTGAACCATTTATTTACTTTTTTCTTGAAAAAAGCGGTCATGAAAAAAAATTTAAATCACAGCTATAAATTATTTCAGAGTTTTTCTAAAGAGTCTTTGTCATGCAGCGGAATTATTTCTCCCGACATAGCTTTAATTGCGATCACAGTCTGTGATTGCTACAAAACTGATCTAGGTTAGGCATAAGTCTGAATTCCACGTTTGAGTGCGCTGCCTACATACAGTACGTAATGAATAATGCTCGGTATATAAACTGAGCTTATATAGGGCCCATTCCCCAAAACTGCGATACGTATGTCGATGTATGTGAAAAGCATCACAAGGTCATCATTAATACGTAGTAGCTTGTTCGTAAGATTCTGATCAGCCATTTGCTTGTGAATAACGAAACAGGCTAGAGTCGACCCTCATGTGTGATAAAAAAAACTGGAATAGCAACTTCCCAAAATTTTGAATCAGTTAATTTAGCGTTCAAAACTTTTGTTCAAAAGTCGGAATTTTTCATTAAGCCCCACCCTCCCCCGAAAATGTCTGCTCAAATTAATCTTATATCCTCTCCCGTCTTTGCGAGTGTGTCACATTACAGTCACCTCGGGATATAGGGCTACGTTGTTCAAAAAAGGTTGACAGCCTAACAAGAGTCACAATAGCCTAAAGTAGAGCTAGGCTATACCTCGCACTTCGTTAATACGTCGAGTATACCAAAAAGAAGAAAATATGTCTCTATTTACGGTTAAATGTGCCACTAAATCTAAATCAACCCTTCACCATGTGTGAAGAACTAAGATAAGAAAGACTATTGACACTGTAAATATTCATGAAAAGTTGCAGACAGAACCATGCTATTACATTTAGTGGGCACCAAAATGGCGCTCGCGAAAAGCAAGTTCCTGATCAGGGTTGCCAGATGGTTCCGCCATTTACCGGCCAAATATGTGTCAGAAATCGGCCAAAACGGTGAAAAATATGCCAAAAGAAATTTATGACACACGCACACACATACACCTGTACAAATGTAACAGGGCAGGACTGTTTATACATTATCGTCCAGTCAGACACTGTTAATTTAAGTTTTGTAGCATTGGCTTAGCCTAGGGTGACAATGTGTTACTAGGCCTAACGTTGGACTTGTGTGTATACTCGTGCAGCAAATCACGTAGGCCTAGGCTAACCTAATGTAAGTAACATTGGTACTTGCAGTGTGATGCAGTTGGAAGATGGAATACGTGACTTTATTGTTCAGTTGTACGTACTTACTAACTAGTAATTCGTACCGTTATTTCTTAACGATGCAATAATGTTAACATGTATTATTATGACGCAGACAGCTACGATTATGAGCGTGCGGTACTCTAGTAAATTTACAGTTCCTAACGAAACGATCTATTATTATTGTACTGCGCGTCCAGACGGCCGCTGTACTGTTGTATGTACGGTGCATGCGCGCCTAGCCGAGATGCTCCTAGTTTCTACGCTAGCTAGTGCTGTCTACGTCATTGACGTCACAATCGTTCCGGGAATCCCCTTATGTTTAGTTCAAACAAGGAGCGCGTAGAATTACATTGTTTTCTGCGCGGTGCAGGCTAAAGCTGTTATTTTAAAAGTAAGATTCATTGATTAATTGAGGGAGATCGAGAGAGGGTGGAAGGTTTAGCGAGGGTTGGTGCGGTTGCAACTGCAGAAAGTAAGTTATGTTATAATTAACTGGCCAGATTAGGTAGTATTAAACAAATAAGATTTAATTAAAGCACAATTTAAACATTATATCACTTGGATTATTGTGTCTCTTTCGTTGAGTCTCTCAGCCACACGACCTAGAATTCAATCCTGGAGAAAGATCTTCATATCGCTCCAGGAGAAACAAGTTGCCCATTTCAAAAACGCGCGGCCCACCCCTTTTACATTGGTAGTACGAGTGGGGTTGACTTGTGTGAACTCTAGGTTGTGTGGTTGAGTAAATCACTTATGTAACTCTTATTAAGGAGACGTTTGGGGGTGGGAATTAGGCCTAAGGCTGGGCTGGGTTTGCGAGTGATGGAACGGGGTATGGATCTGGAAAGAATGATGTTTGGGTTGTTGGGGAGTAGTCATGTGGGAATTTCTTAGTTCAACCATATGTAATCCTTTTAAATCATAAAATACTGTAGGCCTATGTAACCTGGAAGGAAAGACAGGACAATACCTCTGAGAGATTCCAAGTCAACGTTTTCTGTGAGGATCGGTTGCGTTGCAGAGGTTGCTGAGTCAGTTTAAAATAAGGGGAGTTTGTATGAAGGAATCTGAACAAGCCAGCTTTTGCAGTATCTTATATAAAGAAGAGTGTTCCTTTGTAAGAAAGACTGTTGTTTATTACATGGAACATGAATCTTACTTGAGATTGGACGGATATGAAGGAGCTGATTTGGGCCTCACTGGCCTAGACAAGAAAATAGATGATCACACTAATTCTGTGTCCATATGGTAAGAGAAGCAAAACCTTTGACTTATAAGGTTTGGAGATATTGGTTATGAGAATGAGACTCGGTTACCTATCAGCTTAATATAATTGCAGGAACTAACGTGTTCACATCTTTATGGACAATGGTTTTATGTGAGGAACTCACCTAAATGAGTACATGGAACCAACGTCTATTGTCTATACTTAGAGAGACAGTATAGCATATCTAGTGTGAGAATAGCTGGATGCTGCAGATTACTTGTCACATGATGGTGTGAAAGGGCCCATGTGCAGGTTATTGCTGTGTTCTTGCCAAAGGAAACCAGTAAAAACTCATATGAGATTTGCCGTGAATACTCCTGTGAAATTGCCGGACAATTGATATACTGCCTTTGAGAGAACTAAAGAACGTTTTTGCTTTCAACTGTGGATACATTACTGCATAATAATGGAGTTACAAATGGAACTGTCACTTCAAAGTATTGGACATCATTAAATCCTATACTCAGACACCTTCCCTTGGGTATGCTAAACCGAGAGTACAACTGACTCTGCAAAACTCTCCATGGAACAATTGACATATGAAGAATGGCAACTGGTATTGGCGACTTCAATATGTGAGAAATATTTTATTCTACCTGAAACTTTTCATTTTTTTGACTTTACACTTCTGATCCTTTGAGACTTCAGGAGAAGTCAGGATTTCAGTTGGGAGGAGGTGTGAAGGTGTAGGACACTGGTATTTACTAAGTTACTTCAAGAAACTGTTCAACGCAAGCTTTAGCCTATAATATTTCTTGCATGGACACTTGGGCTTATGTAATTTTTCTTTTTTTTTAGTCTTATAGACTTCAGGAGAAGTCTTGGTTTCAGTTGGGAGGAATGTAACAGGGCAGGACTGTTTATACATTATCGTCCAGTCAGACACTGTTAATTTAAGTTTTGTAGCATTGGCTTAGCCTAGGGTGACAATGTGTTACTACGCCTAACGTTGGACTTGTGTGTATACTCGTGCAGCAAATCACGTAGGCCTAGGCTAACCTAATGTAAGTAACATTGGTACTTGCAGTGTGATGCAGTTGGAAGATGGAATACGTGACTTTATTGTTCAGTTGTACGTACTTACTAACTAGTAATTCGTACCGTTATTTCTTAACGATGCAATAATGTTAACATGTATTATTATGACGCAGACAGCTATGATTATGAGCGCTGCGTGCGGTACTCTAGTAAATTTACAGTTCCTAACGAAACGATCTATTATTATTGTACTGCGCGTCCAGACGGCCGCTGTACTGTTGTATGTACGGTGCATGCGCGCCTAGCCGAGATGCTCCTAGTTTCTACGCTAGCTAGTGCTGTCTACGTCATTGACGTCACAATCGTTCCGGGAATCCCCTTATGTTTAGTTCAAACAAGGAGCGCGTAGAATTACATTGTTTTCTGCGCGGTGCAGGCTAAAGCTGTTATTTTAAAAGTAAGATTCATTGATTAATTGAGGGAGATCGAGAGAGGGTGGAAGGTTTAGCGAGGGTTGGTGCGGTTGCAACTGCAGAAAGTAAGTGTTATGTTATAATTAACTGGCCAGATTTGGTAGTATTAAACAAATTAGATTTAATTAAAGCACAATTTAACCATTATATCACTTGGATTATTTTGTCTCTTTCATTGAGTCTCTCAGCCACACGACCTGGAATTCAATCCTGGAGAAAGATCTTCATATCGCTCCAGGAGAAACAAGTTGCCCATTTCAAAAACGCGCGGCCCACTCCTTTTACAATAACTTAGCTCTCAGCATTATTAATGCTGAGAGCTAAGTTATTTCACAATTTACTGTCATTTTATTATCTTCATTGATTGCCTTACTTAATGATTGATTCCTGTTTTTGTTGAAATATCTAGGCTTGGATCAAATTGTAAGGGTCGGGCATGGGATATTAAATTGGAAATCTGTTAAAATAGCCTAGATCGTCTGTCATTATTTTGGTCCCCTTTGAATCTCCATATTCTAAGGCAGGACGTTCCAGCTCTTTGCCAGTTCAACCAGCCCTCTCTTTTAAGTAAAAAATATCCCTCCATCTCATATTTTTACACAAACATATGTTGCAACGTCGCAGTCTCGCAGTATGGCCTGAAAAAATCATGAGGAACACTCCTTAATCAGAACACTCTGACCAGACCTCACGAAGGGGAGGTAGGATGTAATGAAATCCTACTTATCTGCTCATTTCTTTTTTGTAACACTTAATTCCTGGCCTAAGAGGAACTTTTTGTTCAGTCGGTCAAATCGGCCAAATTCCGTTTGGCCGCAACTGGGAAAAAGTATCGGCCAAAGAGGTTCAAAATATGCCAAATTTACGCGATCTGGCCGGTAATCGGCCAATCTGGCAACCCTGTTCTTGATGGATTGGAAGGTGCCCGGATTTTGGTTATCTAGCTAGCTAGCTACGTATACCATACGTATATATGAGTGAGCATGCCGCATTCTTGCTGTTAACACGTGCACCAATAGAATGTACAAAGCTTGTCAGTGAAAGTTCCACAACATGTGGCACACGTGGACATGCGAACATCGTTTGTTTACATAATTACGTCATTTGTTTACATGATATACCGACGTGAAAGAGAATAACCTACCTGCGTCGAGGCCTCTGATTGGTTAAAATTTTCGTGTCTTAAATGTCTAAAGAGCTTCAAGTTTAGCTTGCTACCTGCACCAGAAAACGTCTCAAAATTCAATCTGAGAAACTTATGGGACCATGTAAAGTACTCATTCTTCTTAACTGGTTATTTTTTATGTGGTCACTTTTATTGGTAATTTTCGATTTGAAACGAAACGGCATGATTTTGTTGCGAAAATTTTGGTCTCCCTTAAATGGTCGCTAACTCTTTGATTACAGGGGTGCATTTCAGGCATGTGTTATGAAGTCTCTGTGCCTATCAAAATGAGCTGCTATTTTAAGTCACTCTAATATCGGGTACCCGGGTACCCAACGGGTACAGCGATCGGGTACCCGGTTCCTGTTTTTTGTACCCGTGCAAACACTACAAAATTTAACATAAATTTCTGCAGAAATGCACTGATTTCCTCGGTACTTTAAAAGTCACGGCAAGATGTCAGGAGGGCTAAAACAGCCAACATTTTGGCATAGAAACAATGCCTTATCTCTCTGTCAAATTCAGAAGAAAAATCATACATATTTGTTTTGAAATTCTTGCTAAGATCCATGAGTCAGCAAAGGCTAAATTTCTCCTTAAATACTAAAATATATGTTAGGCTAGCGTAAGTCCTAGTTTCACTAAATCTGAAAAGTTAGTTTTATAGTGAGCTTCACAACTAAAAATAACGAGAGTAGACCTTACAAAAAAATTGCTAATTGCTGTTTGGGAGTCTCCTACACATGTGTCTCTAATACTTTTGGAAATTTATGCCGAATTTATACGCTAGATACCTCTCCAGATCGTTATAGCTTCTCTTCAGCACATACACTCATTTAGTGTGTAGAAAGCACTGGTCATTCAGAAGGGCGTAGGCTCGAATTTTGGGAATAAAATCCAGGTGTTTTAGAAGTCTAAAAATTTTTTAGTCATATCATCGGTCACAAAAAATAGTAACCAAACATTTTGGGGGATTTTGTCTGCAATTTTGCCAGCCTTTTCAGAATTATTTGGGGAATGTGTTCACACTCTTTCTTATGGACCCTGTGCACCATACTTGAGGCAAAAAGTTGAAAACCCATACATCCTAAGTTTACTGATATCCGAAATACATTCGGTCCTGATGTCTTCGGATAAATGGGGTTTACTGTACTCCAAACCATATGCTGTTACCTCACGACATGGTGTCAGCACACGCATTTACAGCATCATGTCATTTTGAAATATTGTTTTCCGTAATAAGTTGAACACGTTGTGCACTGTGACATTGACAGTGCAAGTGATCGCTCGTACACCTACACACTATACGAAGCTCAGTGTGGTAAACTGTCACACAGTCGTGTTTTCTTTATATTGAGAATACGCAAAAATGGGTTTTGAAGACTCAACAAAATGGGTTACCTTAGGTTACGTGGATCAAAAACCACGTAACCTAAAAAAAGGTTACCATGAAATCTGAAATCCTCAGGCCTGCCATTTAAATCTTGAAGTAGCCTATGCCACCCACAGTGTTGGCATGTCATTATAATAGCCACTTCCTGGTAGTGCCCACTGCACAGGTGGTTATGCAATACAATAATGATAAGACTTCGTCTCAGGTTTCAGTCTATGCTTTCAGTTTACGACTACAGGAGTTCACACACATGCTCAAAAACAATAGCATGAATAATGTGAGAGTACGAATAACATGATTATTTTGTTTCACCAACTGTGCCATGATGGATATTACAAATTCAGTGAGCCAAAGTAGTAAGTTAGTAACTGTAGGAAGCAGTAACTGTCAGAGTGGCTGCATACTTTATCATGCCAGTGAACTTTCTCCTTACTGAGACTGGAAAACTGCCCTGCTTGTACCGATATTGCAAGTATCTGATATTGGCGATACCAATTTCAGTTCTCAACATTGGCTGATACAGATCCGATACTGACTATTGGGAAATAAGCATTCTGCAAGTAACTGTAGTCTACAGGGCACCACAATAAAGTGCCGTTTCATCTCGATGATGTAAAATATTGGAACTCTCATTCAAAAATACTCAAATAGTGGACCATTTTTATGACACATGGGACGATAAATATGCCGGCTAGGTAATACCAGCATTAAAGGTTAATTCTACCAATACGGATACAGGATATAAATGGAGAACATCAGCTGATACCGATGGTGAATACCGATAATTGTTCCAACACTTATTTACACTATGGAGTATTTTATGCAAGAAACATTAACTAAGTTTGGCATCATGGTGGCACAATGATTATGTCGGTACATTTTGGGGTATGAGCTGTGATATTCTGACTTTCTTTCAAAGGACTGAAAAATGTCCTTGTATTGCATGTAAGTAGTATCTGTTTGCAAAAGAAAAAAATATATGGAGCAATGAAATTTAGACCATATATCAACTTTTCTGTCATGGTGGTTCTCTCCAGTGTGGTATGTACAGTAGTTCTACCAGTCCGAGCTTATTCGTAGTGTAAGGCTATGGTACATACTTTTTCCACACCTTTATATCCAACTGATCTCCATATGATTTCCTATTCAATTTTTTTCAATATTCGAACTTCAGATCCCTAACTGTAACTACAGCAAATCATTCCTGCCAGATCGAGATGCACAGGTCACTAAGAATTTTAAAATAGCATACCCCATTACCTGAAAAATAAAACTGTAACCACTAGAATTCCCCAAATTTTCTGTTAAATAGAAGGATGCATGGATATGCCATCTACTTTTCATCAAGTTACAATCCTTACTGACCAGATGTAAGCAAAAAGTTTGGGAAATGATGCAAACAGACGGTTGGGGACAACTTGTCGGTTGGGGACGACCTGTCTTCTGCGCCGAGTTGCCATTGGTGCCGAGTTGTCTCAGTGGACATCTTTCATTCAGATGCCAAGTTGTCACTGTGCCCATGCATTTCGCAGGTGCTGAGATGTACGAGCCTAGAATTGGGAGATCCCCCTTACTCAATAGGCTGTGTTGTAGTTAAACAGGGGCGACTTGCACATTACGTACATGTTAGCATGGTACTTGGACATTGCTCTTTGTTACCGTTTAAAACCAAATTTAACCCTTTTTGGACAATTCGTGTTAACATGTGAAGGTAGAAAATAAGTTTTCCTTAGGCCTATAATTTCCAAAGTTTCAGGACATTTTCTCAAACTTGATTCAGATTCATAAAGGAAATCAAAACCACAGTTACGTATGTTTCCCGAAAGGATAGATGACCTTTTGTCCTAAAAAAGTTGAAAGATGTGGATGTTTACGGTGATAAACAGGAAGATTGACTGGAAGAAGTTGCCGATGAACTGACTTGCGTATGCACGGAGGATGCGAAAATTTTGAGAAGAAAAGTAGTAGTGGTAGTTAGCGAGCTGGTCTCAAGCAGTTTAGTTGTGCGGCGTAGTGAAGTTAGTACCCAGCTCCGAGGAAGTACTATTTCAGTAACTGCAGTAACCAACCGGATGTGATTGTTTATACACATAAGGAGCTCACTGTACCTGTTATGCAAATTATCAAGGTACGCGACCTCTGTAGGTCATACTTTCGAAGTGAAAATTTTGAAAGGAGCTCTCTGATTTATACGTACAATTTGCTTATAAAATTTTTGACTTAATCAATGCCAAAACTGAGTAAACCTTAAAAAAGTTGTATTTCTAGCACATTACTTGCTTGTGAAGTGTCTAGCATGATTCCAGTCAATTTCATTGTTGCTGTTTAGGTTGCATGTGTTGGGATACCCCTACCTGCATAATGACAAGAACCTTTAACAGGCCTGATTTTTAAGGAAATTTTCAGGTTGCCCATCGGACAACCTGAAGCTAAATTTAGGTTGTCCGAAATAGTTTTTGGTTGTTCGAATGAAAGTGACAAACAAGAGATGAACAATTCTATTTCTTGTCTCTGCCACAGAAAACAAACCTTTAAATTCTGCATTTTTCCATATTTATTGGCATGATACAATGATGAATGGTAGTCAATATCATTGTCTCAATGCCACTTCTTAAGGGGATTTTTATGACATACTTTCCTGCTGATGTAGGGAGCTATTCAGTTACAAATAAAATCTACTCGTCCATCGGACAAGTTCAAAGAGAGAAAGTGGTTGTCCGATGCAAGTTTTACCAGTCACGGACGATCGGACGAGTGCTAAATTTCAGCCCTGTTTAAAGAATCAGGAAGTTGCTATTGTCAAATAGCAACTTCCCTTGAAGAATGTAAGATTCGTCGACTGTGAGAAACAGGTTTTAAATAGACATGGAAAATTCAATACAGGATGACATACAAACATTCAGTCTTTCAAATACTTATTTTCAATTCGAAGTCATTATTTATCCGATACACCAAACTGCAGTACTAATTGTCATAAACTTCTAAGCAGAATTAGTCTGCAGTTAAAAGCACCCCTAGCAACATATTAGCAATGACTAATTAGCAGGAAGACAGTTCTTCGACTGTAAAGAAAGGCAAAATAAAAAGAAGATACGGTTGTAAAGTCGGTAAAAAAGTAGTAAAGATCACATGCTATAAAATGTCGCAACTAAATTATATAGTATATTTTTAAGCTCTCAAGTCTGTGCATACTTTTCATAATGCACTCTATGGTGTAAAAGTATCTAAATATTTACAATTCCCCTAGGCTACTAGAATAATAGTAACGACTACCTTTGATATAATCGTAAAGCAGAATGAATTCCTCCATCTTCGACTTACATGCTTATGGCTTCAGTTGAGCCAAAGACAAGCACGCAAAACATCCTTACAATTGCAGTCAATTACGACTTTGTATGTTATTAAACATCTGGTGACCCCAAGATTTACGTACCAAAAACGGTGTTCGCTTTCTCTTTGAAAAGACAATGCATCAAGCAACAGTGACTGCTCATTCCTACAAGTTTGTGATTGTCAATTTCGGCTTGACAATTCCCAGTCCCTCTCAAGTTTTTGCAGGTCGAGGAGAGTGACTCCAAAGATTTCCCTTTCGGGAAACCAAAAATGCTGTAGGATTTAGCCGAAGCAACTTCTGTCATACAGTTTGAACACACACACTCGTACACTGCACCGCTTCTTGCCTCCACCTATAATGGCGGACGGGGTCCCCATGCAATCACTGTTGATTTATGTAGGCCTACACGGTATTAAGGAGTGAGCTCTAGTTCCTAGGGATCATGGCCACTATCCGTCCGGCAGACTAGTACAGTCCGATATTAGGAATATTGAAGTATTCATACTTTTTGCTAAAAAAAATAAGAGATATTAAGAGAGTCGTTCTCAAAATGTTTTTGGTTGTATATGATGGCACAACCTAACAAGGCCACTCTAAGAAAGTTTTCATTTTTAAAAAACAATACAAAAGAATGTGAATCTGTTTGTACCTGAAAAAGTTTTGGCGGACTTGACCTTATTTGAGAGCTATAAATCTTTACCACAGATTTTTCCTTTCAAGAGATACCATTACGACAAGTTCAGCATTTCCAACTCAAGCCTAAAATCAGAAGTAACCTAATAAGGCCAGCAGGCGCTGTTTACAATTTTTGTACAGAGCTCTATGTACAGGTTCAGTGTAGGCAGTTTGTGCGTTCAATTTGAGCTGCATATCTTTGCGTGCAAGTGCTTGAAAAACAGGTTCACGCGCGTTAGCAAGGGAGTTTGCTATGCGCGTGCTGCATCAAAAATTGACGCACTGATTGTGACAGCAGTTTTGACGCGCTTTGTTGACTGTATCCATGCACGACATTCGATAGTGGCCTTAGGCCTAGGCCCCCTATTAGGTCATGTCATTATATTATCCACCTTTATTTTTAAATTGTCTAAGAAGAATTATTTTGAGAACGACTCATCATTTACCATAAAAATGTGAAAGTAAAGATTGCAACCCCCTATTTTTCAATGGAATGGAACAACCGGACGGATAGTGGCCATGTTCTATTTTCTACTCTATGGGCTTAACTTACTTAGGCTAGGCCTAGCCTTAACACAGTTCCACAGTTCACAGTTCCACGCAATAATTTACAGCACGAAGTCAGGAACAACCCTCAGTCTTGTTGTGACTGAAACACGAACTGAACTCGTTGATACCATTTAACTCAAATAATGGAATAAAAACAATAGCTTACCTGCCGCCATGGTCATATAGGCTTCTCTTTTTTATCTTTAACAGCTCGATACAAAACGGCCCGAAGTTGACGTTAGCAGCGAAGTCTAGCCTATGTGTGTAGGCATGTATCATGAAAAGACACTGACAATTGTTATGTGGAGTTCATGGCATGTCGATTGGACAGGCGGTATCGCGTAAAACTAATAACGGTATACCGTGATGAAAAATACCGATGAGACGGTGTGTCATTGCACAGTTGGCATGCGCATGATACCGCAGGCACTTGCCCCCTTTGGTGGAAACTGAAAATCCAAATTAGATGCCAACTTCATAGAGAAGGATAAACAGCTAACTATTACAATAAAATGCGTCGCTTCCCAATGTTTTGCATGACCTCCCGCTTCTGCAGTCAAAAAGTATGGTACCCTTGAGTCCTTGTCCGACTCAGGATGTTGTCCGATTCAGGAAGTCATCCGACTTGCTCACTCACTCAGTTCACCTGTCGACGTGGTGCAGAGCAAGGAACCTCCACCCCTCCCAGCCTTTGGAGAAAGTGGCTAAAGACTGGGGATACACTCACGTGATGGGGACGTTAAATGGTGGTCCCCGGAAGCAGGATTGCCTGGAAGCGATTAGTGGGCCTAGTACACACTACCTGCCTCGTTAACAGGAGGAGGGCGATGGAGGTACGGAGGGTGAGGGAGGGATGGAGGGACTCAGGATCGAGGGAGAGTGCCCAGAAGTGTAAACAAAGCAAAAAACTTCTTGTGAAGAATGTTACCTCCGTCTTTGTCCGCTTGTTCATTTTTAGAGGCCGTCTTGAGGATTACTGTATTGCGGGTCAGTAGTACATTAAAGAGGAATCTGTATTTTAAAATAAGCAAGCAACTTTAACATTTTGTGGAAAAGTGGGGGCGTTTCCCAGTGCCCCGATTCCTAAACCCCTGCTGTAGGATATGGTTCGAATGGAATTGTCGTTTCCAAAACCCTCACAACCTCTCCCACTACCAATGCACTAGCCTAGTTTCCCCAACAACTACAATCTTCCTTTTTAACTTGACC
Organism: Holothuria leucospilota; assembly: GCA_029531755.1. Taxonomy (NCBI): domain Eukaryota; kingdom Metazoa; phylum Echinodermata; class Holothuroidea; order Aspidochirotida; family Holothuriidae; genus Holothuria; species Holothuria leucospilota. The sequence goes on from CM055968.1 coordinate 33,165,074, forward strand.
GACGGTTAGTTATGCCATTTTATAAATGCAGTTATCACTAGCTAAAAAAATTGATTATCATTTCAAGGCCTTCATTAGGAGGACCGGACGCAGGACTTTCTCTTGAAATGGTCCAGATGATCACAAAAGCCATCAAATTCTGAGTAAGAAAAAATTCACGAAGGAGGACACACGCCCGTAGCGTTATAAAAATACTGAAGGAAGGGGAAAGATAGTTTCCGGGGGACAGCATATTTTTAAGGGGGCAAGATACACTAAAATGCATTAAGGCAATAGTAAGTTTTTACTAATTTAGAGGGAAAGTTTTCCTATGTGTCCCCTGGCCTCCTGCGGGCTTGTGAGGACCCAGTGGCTAGCTTCTGGTCTCGCACTTTCAGCGTCCAGTGTTAAGGCCACACATTACGTGGATGCAGCCTCCGAGTGAAAACTGTTTGCCCAGCATTTTTTCTCTGGGGACGCCCATCGAGATACATATGCATGCATCAGTGGTGTATCAAGAAATTTTTGTGGAGAATATGATGGAGATGAGATTTGCATTACTACATGGATTCCCTTGGGCTTGTTATGATTTTAAAAAATAAAAAATGAAGTTTCAATTATGTAATTAGTTAAGAAACATTTTTTTGAGTATGATCAAGGCTCAGGGTCAGGTATACTTTTTTAAATTTCTGCAAACAAATTGTTTCTCACTGTCGATAAAACTTATCATAAACTTAAATTTAGCGAGGAACGTGGAAATCAGCATTCAGTTTCTAACTCCAGACCCCACTCAACCCCCATACAGGCCCCTAGCCAGGAATTCTGACATAGGGGTGCACCGGTGCCGTAAAGGTGGGCACCTAAGACGACTATGTTCGTAGCCAGTGATGCCACTAGATGATGGCAGTTTGCGGGAACCACAGGGGATGATATCTCAAGCCCTACACGAATAGCTTAAAGAAATCGGACCTACGTGTGAACGGACCTACGTGTGAACGTACCTACAAAGCGCGCAAGAAGTTCCCTTCCCTGGCGGCAACTTCCCCTCCACTTGCGGTACAGAGATCATGTGGAATTTGTGGAAAGTTTCACAAGTGAACGGAACACGCTATGATCATGATGGTGCTTCTTAGCTTCAGCTCCTCAATCTTTGAGTGCTTTTTGGGCGGTGAGGGGACCATGCTGCCATGTGCTAACACCATAAGGCCCTGGTGTGATTCAACATAATTTTAGTTGGATCCAGACTGAGGGAAAATCCCTGAAATGTCTGAGACATTAAAACGATGGGAACATTAGCATGGAGCTTTGAGCTCACCTCCGGTGAATGACACTAAAAGTACACCAAACTCTTCACAGTCCACAATTCAGTTCACAGTTGTTGTATCTATACTTTGAACGAAATTTTGCATGAATAGCTTGCAACAGGATGAAATGTTCGTTGTAGCTCCATGGTACAATCATCATCGGCAAAAAAGTATTTTTGAATTAATTTGTGGTTCGAGGTCATCACATCACTTGCATGCATGTTACGATAGAATGTTGCTCAAAGTGTTAGATTGCTGCAGGAAAACCAATTGATTCCCGCTTCTAACTTTGGGTGTACACCTAGTTTGTGCTAAAAGTTCGCTGGTACTTTTGTGCTTATAATGTTCATGCAACGTAGGTTGTGAGGATTGCGCGCGAAGCCCACCGAAATTTTGAAGGATACTTTATCGCCCAAAGAAAAAAAAACATGCATGCATACTCACCCAGGGGTGGTGCTAGGATAACCCGACAGGGGGACCAATCGCTCTGACTGGGGGCCAGCTACTCTAAGCCCCGACAGATGCAATTGGTTGCCGAAAGATGTTGAACTCAAAATTTAAGGCGGGCGAAGCGCGCAGACGAAATTTGAAGTTATATTGAAGAAGAATTTAATTTTTTGTTTTCATTAAAAAAAGTTGGAAAAACATTGGGTTCTTGTTGAAGAATTTGCCCCACTTAAAAGCAAAACTAAGAAATTTGTTGGAGTGACTTCATGGTCGTCGTCAGGGGGTACATTAATTATTTTACCCATTAAGGCTCCCCGAAGAAACTGAATGTTTGCCACAATGGTGAGGCTGAAAAAGAGCCTTTCCAAACATAAGAAAAAGAGGATAGAACTTACGATCGATGCACTTTCGTGTTTCCCTTGAATCACGCTTACACGGAAGAACAACATTTTTTGAACCTTGAACGTTGAATAAATCCAATACGTTTGAAGCGGCGGGCGTTACGGTTCCCGCCAGATGGAACTGAAAATGATATCCCCCGTGGCGCGCGAAACTTTTTTGAAATTATAGAAAGAAATGTTACAGAAAACAAAATAAATTTATCTTTAAAAGCCTTTTGGGATCATTTTAAATTTTGCTCAATAGTCGCTTGACGACATGCCGAGCCACTGTCACACAGGTAGAAAAGTTTTATTTTCTATCGATTTCCAAATGGGGTCGGGGCACAGAGGTAAGCACGGGGGCACGCAACCCGTGCCCCCGCCTGGCTACGGGGCCTGCCCCCATGTCAGTTCATCCTCTAATGCTGCTTTCTCGTGTTTGAAAACGGACATGACCAAACAGGTGATAAGCCAAACCCAGTGACTTTTTAGGTCCAATTTCGAAGGCCATTACGATTGCATAAACTGTTCAAAGTTACATCCCTACTTTCATTACCACCCAAACGGAAAAAAAAGCAAAAACAAAAAAGAAAAACACGTTTTACCTTACACATTTTCAGTACGGTAGGCAAGGCAATAATGGTCTTCCTAATTTCCACATGCTGCTGTAGCCATATGTAGTTTTGGACAGCTACAGATCAACTGTACTATTGATTTTTTATTCAAATGTAATATCAAGACGTCAAACATGAGTGCCAAGAAATTTCCTGTAATAACCAAAATGTGTTATTTGTGAAGGCAACAGCAAGGCCTATTTTGATCCCATTTTGATCAGTTTTTGATCAGTTTCCTCCAACGGAGTTTGGTAGACTTGATATAATTGGTCTGGAGAAGGTTTCAACGATTTCTCTATCGAATGACATGAATTAAGTCCTTATCTTAATTGTAAACTTAATTCTGTATCTAACCTGAATCCTAGCTAACCCTTACTCTAATCCGAGGTGGATTTTCGGTCACATGGATCTAAATTTGGTCTAGTGAACCTTTGCTGAACCTGCTGTTTAGTGGGTATACCCCCAAGTCAGTCGTTAGAAGTGGCACTGACTTCTTCAGGACCGAAGAAATTTGTTTGACTTTTGATATGTTTCCCCATGTCCAACCTGGTCACAACTGAATGAAATACCTCCTCCAGAAATTAGGAATGGGAAGCTAGATTGGTCGGCTACATTTTGTTACAAATCCACCCGACTATAGACTCAATTCCCCATAGCCTACAGCACGAACGTAGCAAAGAAAGATAGAGCTTGATATATGCAGTCTCATTGCAGAGAGTAGATTTTAATTATGTAGGCCTTTGTAGAACAGAAACACAATAACATCAACATCAATTGTGCTTATCAAACGTTGAAATGACACTTTCAAATATTTCTTTGAATATCTATGAATTTAAATAACTAGCTTAATTCAAGCCCTCCTGAACTGGAGGGCGCTGTGAGCTGTACGTCCCCCAATACTTTTCAGTTTAAAGATTTCGTCTAAAAGTTGAAAGGTTCAGCCCACCTCGCAATTTTAGAAAACTTCTGACAGTACTGTCATTGTAGGCCTACGCCGTTGGTTGATGACACTGCATTGTGAAGCCTTTCTGTTGCCACAATAATCTGACTGAAAACAGATACGACCAAACCGGTGAGAAGCAAAACCCGGTGTTTTATAGCTATAATGTGCTATTCCACGTACGCCAACTATCTGACTATTGATGGCACACATATGATTTAAGTTTTATAAATGCTGGCTATATGCAGGGGTGGAGCCAGAATTTGCCCACACTTCCCGTCAGGGAGTGGCATCCAGAAGCCTCAACAAAGGTGACGGATTGCTACAAGGTTAGAGAAAGCTTAACGACAAGTTCATAATTTCGGGTTTTATTGACGGAATATGGGGCGTTTATTAAGGAAAATTTGGTGTATTTATTGAATGATCTTTCCTCCTTGAGAAGTAAAACTTCATCTAACTCTAACTCTTTGAGAACAAAATCATGCAAACAATCGGGCCAACTGCTCGGGTATTAAATACTTGTTAGTTCAAGGCTCCGATGAAATTGGTAATTTTTCCCGACGTGGGACAGCCTTTTCCCACCTTGGATGGCGCCTTCAACTAGCGCCACTCCTGAGGTTATGGAGTACCCTTGTAACAAATCCGTAACTGCGCTAAACACGACTTCTTAACGCATTAGTGTACACACGTGATAGTCTAAGCAATAACCTCTGCGGAGATAAGTTCATACTTCAAGTATACACAACAAGCAGCGGAGCTACCACATGAATGAACTGACCCAGGGGTGTGTGCAAGATTTCGAAGGTGGGGCCCGGGCACAACTTGTGATCCCTCCCCCCGACTGGCAAGGAGGAGTGGTGCAACGGGAGCGTGTGTCACAAGTGCACGGAAGCCTGCACCACGAGCGCGAAGCCTGAGTTTGCAAGACTGTGGGGTCTGGGGGCCCGCGTTGGACAGCTCTCTGGCGGAGTCCAGGGCAGAGCTCCTGTACGGGTCCAGGGGCAAAGCTTCTGGAAGCTCCTGAATACAGGATAATAAGACCGCCGAAAATTGGTTCCTGAGGCTCCATATTTATCAGGTTTTATCATTCATTTTCAGAATTTGTAAAATTCGATGTTAATGACTGAGAGTACAAGAAATCGTCATGACAGGGGTGATTCCTAAAGGGGGCGGTCTGTACGGGACCAAAGCCGAACTCAGTCTGAAAAAAGTTAGGAGTGAGATCAGAAAATTGGGCGTTCCAAATGCCTAAGATTGCAAGAAACCCCACTCTACAACGCAACTGCCTGGAATGTGTCTACTACCATGCGTGGGTACCATGAGAGAATATTCGGCATCCCAAACTTCAGATTGTAGGAAACTGCATTCTAAGCTACCAACGCGAATTTGTCACTACAGTTCCGCTGGAACTGTAGTGACATTCTGTGTGTCATCACCAGTTACCGGGAGAAAATCTGGTATCCCCCAGGGGTGGCGCCAGAATTTGCCCTACAGGAGGGAAAGCTCCCCGACGGGGGGCCAGCAGCCCGAAGCCCCGACAAAGGCTAAAAAGACTAAAAACGCAAAAATTTTTGGGCCGCAAAGCGCGCCGAAAAGTTTTTGGCTTTTTTTACAAAAAAAAAAATAAAAATTTGGGAGTTTTATTGGAGAAAATTGAAAAATTTGGATTTTTATGGACGAAAATTGAAAAAGTTTTGTTTTTCATAAGAAAAATTGGAAAATTTGGGTCTTTTTTGAAGAATCTGCCCTTCCTATGAGCAAAATCAAGCAGATCGTCGGGGCGACTGAAGGTCGTTGGGACTTCATATTTTATCGTACGGATTAAGGCTCCCCAACGAAACTGGAAAATTTCCCCGAAAGGGGGGAATGCCCCCCGCCTACTGCTGGCCCCACCCCTGGAATCCACAAGTTCCAAGTTTGCAGAAATCAAATTCTAAAACACAAACTTGCCACTGCTATACATTGTGCGTCTAATACACACTGCAGAGTGTGTTCAGATAAGTTTATTTTACTCATAGGCGTAGGAGACAAAGTTGGTATGGGGGGAGGTGTATAACGACTTGCCCGAAAAATATAATATATAACCAAAATTTTCGCCCTCTAGAGAGCAAAAATTGTTCCCTCGTTTGGAGGAAAAGCGCGTATCAGGGGCGGATCTAGGGGGGGGGGCCGACCCGGCCCCGGCCCCCCTTTTTGAAAATGCAAAAAAAAAAAAAAAATGAAAGGGAAAAAAGAGAGAAAAAAAAACGGAAAGGAGAAGAGACAGCGAGAAGGACAGAGAGTGGAGTGATAGAGAGTGAAGCTGCAATTAGCAACTGAACCTCAAAGCATGGGAGTCATAGCGCACAGCAGATTAGTTTGAACGTCGATTGGGATATTCACACGCATGCTATCTTACTACACATGATTGGATACAATCAATACGATACAATACCACCAGCCAATCGAAAAATACCTTACGAGACAGAGTGCATCAGTTGGAATCGGCTGCTATCAAGCCTGGCAAGTGCCATTTCCGGCCATCTGGGATGTGTTAAATCGTCAAATTTTCTTGGAACGCTCCGCGCCAACCTATGGTGGCGCTCCGCTTAGATAGTAAACGCAGTGGCGTACACAGGGGGGAGACCATTGGGCCATGACCCCCCTCTCTGGTGCCGATTTTTTTCAGTTCCTAAAAAAACGTAAAGTTTTTAACACAAATTTTACTTCAAAAGGTAGCATATGTGGCACCAGATTGCATGTAAGGACACCTAATTTTTCAAAAATTTTCAAAGGGGAGGGGGACACCCCCTCCCCTTAGACCCCGCTCCCAGGCCGGTGATCACACAACATACTGCATCCCCCCCGTGCGAGAAATCCTGGATACGCTACTGAGTAAACCGGGATTCAAACTTGCAATCCTTGGACAAAAAAGTCCCACCAGCTGAGCTAATCCGTCCTCACAGAAATGTGTAATAAAATAAAATCAAACTTTACATTTTTTTCACAAAAATTGCACTTCCTGATGGCTGCTATCAAGCCTGGCAAGTGCCATTTCCGGCGATCTGGGATGTAGTAAAATCTCAAATTTTCTTGGTTCGCTCCGCGCCAACCGATGGTGGCGCTCCGCTTAGATGGTATAGTGCCGTCAATCACAAGTCGAACAACTTCGGCCCCCCCTTTTCAGAAATCCTGGATCCGCCCCTGCGTATCATTACAAGTTCAGTGGCGTCACAAGGATTGTTTACAGAGGGGCAAGTGATTCGACGCGCGCCCCAGAGCCAGCGGGCCCGAGCTACCTATTTTTCGGTCAAGTGGCGCCGCCAGGAGTTAATGATTTAGGGGCACCACAGATGATGTTGTAATGCAACCTCAATCCCCCAAGTCTGCTTAAATTGTGCCGTTTTATATGTTGATGCGATTTTATACGCCATTCTGGGGGAGGGATTTAAAGGGAGGGGTTCCAGCTCCAGTTATTTATGACAAATGTCCATAATCAGTGAATTCTAATTTTTGGTCAGGTGAAATAGGAGAGTATATATTGTCTGAGAGAAGGGTATGTTACCAACAAATCTCGTCAAGCTCTCACCCCCTGCGGCTACTTTACTACCTTCGGGACAATTTTCACGCAAAAATACTGGGCTGAGCGGAGTCCACAGAAACATTCTTGATTTTTCCGTTGCTTCATTGTACATTATAAATAGGTATCCAAGGGTGGCAGAAACCGCTATCATGGGCTAGGGCCTCCTGGAAGAATTGGAATACAGTAATTACACAAAGAACTTAGGCACCAACATGATGCTTATTACCTGACATCCCGAAATGACACTACAGAGTATGACGCCAAGCACTTTTACAGCGACCTTATTTTACTAAATGTGAACCAGTATTAGATTCCAGCAAAGGGGAATGAGCGAAAGGGAGAGTAAAGGTACAGGATATATCAACTCCCTGATAGGTATAGCAAAGGGGGAGAACTAACAAGCGCATTTGAACGCGTTTCCGTGATAAATGCATTGTCATTTACCATCTGCAATAAGTGCGCGCGAAACGCAAGGTAAAATTGTTTTTAAAAGAAGCATAAAACGGCAAAATAGTACTCACCATTCTTTCACATCATGCGACAAACTAGATTAGTCAAAGGCCCCTATATACAGACTGGTAGAGGTTAAAGATGTATCGGTTTTTTTTTTTTTTTGAAGATTGTTGAGATCAAAATAATCCTTTATCATTACTTTGATAATGGTTATGAGATGGAATGCAGAACGTGATGAGTGCACGATAAGCACTTCGAAATTTTCCATTACATATAATTTCCACGACTGCATTCAGGCTCTACATCGAGACACTGTCAATTCCCCAACAAATCTATCTGCCAATCAGAAAGTGAGTATTCCACTTTATAAATTCGTAAAAAGTTTTCATCGCTTGCTGCTTTGCTTCTCCGGGAATTGTTATCGGAAGGTATTGATAATAAGCACAGCATTGAGTAGAGGCTTGAGTAGCATGAGTGGGTTTATTTCTAAAAACCCAATGCAACCGTAACATGATGCGTCAATCCCCCACCGAATTGCAGTGTGAGTAGACCCGTCTCCCACCGAATTAGTGTAACTTGTGTACTTAAAATGGTCAAATTGTGAAGACCCCACTTGGGAAAGTCTATACTGTGTACTTCGGTATTAGAGAACTCGGATATCGCGAACACAGAAATAGTAACTGGCAGGCGACCCACAAGGTCGGTGTTGGCAAAATCTTATCTCGAGGAATTATCCAAGAATTTGAAGAGGAAATTCGTCTTTATTCAAATCAGATGGAAATGTTTCCCTTTACATTACCTTCCGTATTTCACCTTTCTTATAAGTTCTCCCATGAAAGAGAAACAGGTAGCCTAACAAAATCACAGGAAATTGTCGACGCCATTTCACAATTTTTGTGGAAAATCTGTGGTCGGCCATTGCTAAGGGCGCCTATAGCACGGAGTACGCCAGAGCCGTACGTATATTCTAAATATACGGCTCTGGTACACACCTCACCAGTACATATACTCCGTGCAGCCTAGCGGCTCGCGAGTTTTTTTTTCGTAGGATAGCGAGGGGAATTCTATTCATACGGACCAATCAGCTTCTTGGAAAGAGGTCACACCCCTAAATCCAAAATAGCAGCTTTCCGACCCTTGTTTTGTAATTCTGACACCGGATTATGAAAGAACAGGCCAAATAACCCCCATCCGTGTAACCCTAACCTTAAATCTAACCCTAACCATGATTTTGAAACAAATTTAAAATTTTTTGAAAAATCGATTTTCCCCTCGCTATCCTACGAAAAAAAAACTAGCCTGCAGGCCAGGGAGAATATATCAGAAGCACAGTGCAGCGTCATTCACGATCTCTCATACATTTCCCGAGCTAAACAAAACGATGAGCGACAAACCAGAAAATGCTCCTGAGCGTAAGATTCTTTGTACTAGACATATTCTGTATGTCCGTTCCTTTAACGGGAAAACCACTAAATAATGGGTCGAGCCTTGCTAACACACTCACTAGCTTATGCCTAACTTAGGCCTAGGCCTAAGTCACTTTTCTAATTGTAAGGCCCATTTCTACGAAATTGAAATGATTTTGAACTTGAAGTCAATATGTGCCACCAGTTTTCAAGTTGCAGTGCCCTTACAGAGGGAGAGGCGAAAGAGTATGATAAACTTTGTATACTTAAAGACAGACAGTCATCACCCCAAAGTATATTTTTAGTGTATGTATATCAAAATTCTCAGTTGGTGACTGCTCTTTGATTGACATCAAAGTTTGAAAATTTGAAAGATGCAGAGTAGCCCACATTCCACACAAGGCAGAGAGAGTACTTTTATTACATTTTATAGCCTTGTATGCTCACCAGGACATGGCCTTAGGCAATAAAACAGGTTTATTCTTGCACAAGAAAGAGCCTCATACAGTTATGGGAGGAGCTAGAAGATGCATAGTTGGGAGAATTGGAACTGTCTGGGATTATGAAAATTCCCCTTTAAGAAGACAGATCCCACCAATTCCAAACTAGCTGAGTTGGAAGCATGCATGGAGGCACTGGCAGTATTAATATAGGCTTAGGCCTAAATGTTATTTTAGTGCATAGCCTAGGCCTACTTATGTCATAGCCTACACAGGGTACAACTACAATTATAGAATAACCCGCCTTCGAGGAGGTCTGCTTTCCAAGTGGGGTTGGAGTCGCAGTGGTAAACCAAAAGATCTCGACTTTGCTTTGCAGCTGGAGTCAGAAAAAAACCTGCATAGCAGCATTCTATTTCTTAAGAATACCTACCCTCCAGGCCTCTGTTCCCAGCAGCACCAGTCTGCATTCCATGCACTACAACACGAAGATCTTCGGCGTGAGCACCGACTCCTTCTCGGCATAGCGGCGGGCAAATGGAACTCCCGGCGTACCGGCGGGCCGAATCTGTCAACTCCCGCCGTATGATCACGTACAGTACTGAGCTATATACCTGTACTTGTATTGCCGATGCATTACGTACATGTATACATACGTACGTACAATCGCTGAAGGATTGCTACTGACTAGTTCTAACGTGTGTGTACTATATACCTGTACGTGCATTGCCAATGTATGGTGACCGTGTATGCATCATGTACATGTATACTGTACGTACGTACGCACGCCTACGGATTGCTATGTACATGCATTGTATACGATCACAAAAACCTTGGCGTACCTCCGGCGTAGGCCTTACATGGAATGCACCCTGGCAGCAGCAGTGGTGATTTGTTCTAAATATTGGGGGGGACATGACCCAATTTTCAAATAATTTACTGTGTGAAAAATCAAAGTCAATGGGCGATTTCTCAAATATTGGGGGGACATGTCCACCTCCCCCTTCCTCCCCGGATTGCCGCCCATGGTGCAGTGAAGTTGCAGTCGAGCTTGGCTTTACCCATGACCAAATGAAAAACCCCCTCAATTTACAGTTGCATCTTCACTGCGACTCAGTCTCTACTCTTAAAACACTAGTACATCTTAGATGCCTCATTAAAGAAAAAGAATAAAAGAGGAGTGTCCTGGCACAGGTCTTTCACTCCGACTCCAGCAGCAAGTGCAAAATTGCATCTTCACTGCGACTCCAACTCCACTAAAAGTGTACATGACACTAACATTAGGGCCAATTGACTTATGCTAATAACTTCAATCTGTCTTGTCCTAGTGTTAGAAAATTATTTTGGCACATGGCTTTTGGGATTTTTATGTTGTTGTGGCCTGGAAGTGTGTAAATTTTAGTCACATTCGATCCATTAAAGGATAGCAGTGGTCGGAATTTCTGCTGTTCCGCTGTTTCACTGTTCCAAGAACAGTGCTTTAATGCAGGAATAGTAACTTTTCAAAAGCCACTGTTCTGTGGAACAGTGTTTTTCCACAAGAAGCACATTACATATATATACACATATATCCTAAATTCCTAATCCCTGATAAAGTACATGTAATCATGCCGTGAATATCAGACATCCCAGTAAATACTGGCTTTAGTATGAAATGCAATCTCATTCCAACTGTGATCAATCGCAGTTGAAGTCCATTAGACTTGCCCATGTTATTTCCCAATGGTGGATGGTTCACCTCTACTGTGTAAATGCACACACTGTCAGTTTTACTACCAAACGTAGAAAAACATTTAAGTACCGGTATGTCATTATTACCCTGCAAGCAAAAGTCATCTCACATCCCCAGCTTGTCTTGCGTAGCATGTTCCAAATGACCGGTAACTGTTTATTGATATCTCCTCCACATGGAAGGCTAATACTTGTGTTCAGGATTTTGTATTAATTTAAAAATGACTAAATGCAAGTCAAACTGCTGACATCTCGAGACCAAAGTCAATGGGCCTCAAGTGTACCTTTTTTTCTGCTTAAAATGCAAGATCATTCCATTGAAATACTGTGTGAGATGATTGTTGGAGCAATGCTGGGAAAGAAGGACAAGTAGAAAGCTATTGTATAGAAAATAAAGATATTTGTGCACTCATATGTTGGAGAACCAACTCATTGCATAAAAGAAATTACTTTTTTTCAGTACGGAAAGTTCGGAGCAGTAAAATCAGATCCAGAACAGTAGTATTGGAGAAAGCACTGTACTGTGGAACAGCAGCATTAAAATTAAATTTTGTCCCCTGGATAGATGTAGTGGGCACTGAAATTGCAAATGTAGCCGTTTTTTATATACCTTGTCTTTCAAAATTTATTTGAAGGCTGGGGTACTTGCCCAGAAGGCTGCAGTATTGAGCACAGTAGTTGCCAGAGTTATTTTTTACTTTCCCTGGACTGTCGAGTGGGGGATTTGTCGAGCCCTGATCACTGTCATAGATTTGCGTCCGAGAAATATTAAAAACACATGGGAGTGTAGCTCTAACTGTCTGGTGTGTACTCCATTGAACCTGTCTATTACCTCACTTTTTAAACGGAAAATATGGAAGGCAGGAAGCACAATAAACGTGACTATAGACACAACAGAACTGCAACTGTTAGTTCTGTGTTGTGTGTGGAAATGCAGGTCCCATGCAAAATACAGAAGTGCACTTTTCAAGTTGTTACAGCTGTGTCAAAAAGAAGGCCTTACTGATAATAAGAAGCAAATGGAACATAGCAGTACTTGCCAGTTCAATATTAGTGTCAGGTATTCTGTCTGGCTTTGAAACCTATGTGGTGAGGGAATCGGTCAGTCCTCACTCATATCAATGATGTAATGTCCACAGTGTAAAACTGTGCTAAGCATTTGTTTGATTGCGAGTGCAAGTTGATCTCATTAAGGTCATGTGACTTTTGAATTAAATGCCCTAGACTAGGGATCAGGAAATTTATAAAATCTGTAAGATTATAATTTTGTTTATATTAGTCTTTCATCTGTCAGTGGACTAAATTTGTGATGCAGTTTTAGCATAGCACTCTATGAAAAGGGCATTTACATTCCAGGTGCAAATAAAATACAACTCCTGAGATAGCCAGAAAATGGCACTTCTACACAATTGAAATTAACTTTTGAACAACTTTTTAGAAATCTCACAACACTTTGGTGAAATCACCATTCAAATAAATTGACGCCCTATATTTTCACAAGTAATAACTTACATTTACAGTACCTTTTGTGTTAGGACTTACTAGAATGTGTCTCCTGATGATATTCTTCTCTGATACTGTACCGATAGTGTAGTGGCCAGCTGCTGACAGTAAGCTAAATATGAAGTAGTGGTCACCTATCACATACATTGTACTTAAGTTATAATTATGTTCTGTCAGACTGTTGACAATAAGCTATGAAGTAATGGTCACCTTGCACATTCATTGTACTTGGGTTGTAATTATGTTCTGTTAGTAATTGATTTTCTGCTTGTTTTTGGTTCCAAACAGATTGTCCAGGAACTGAAAGTGAGGATGCTGGTAAAGCATCAGCATGTGAAGGCTGTCCAAACCAAAATATCTGTGCCAGTTCCAAAGCAAAGGGCCCAGATCCAGGTAACTTCTCAGTGAACGATTTCCTGTCACTTTGATGTTGGTTCAATTAAGTTCAGTGTCTAAGTCAGACCAATGCCAGCTGCATTTCTGTTTGCTAATCACTAAGATGTCAAAACAACATTGGCAAAAACATGACACACACAATTCTGTTTCAGTCCCAGGCAGGGTTGTTCCTGTTATACTTTGAAAGTTTTTTCCAACTTTTTTTAGTTTTTCTATTACTTACAGGGAGTGTTTTGCTTCACAAGGCTACAAAAGTTTTTTAGATTACTTCCTTCTACACTTCTTACTGTACATCTCTTGTAAATGTTGTTATTATTGTTTGTTAGAAAGAAAAAAATAAATGAAATGAAAGGGACTTTTTATACAGTATTTTCAGTTACTGTGTTTTTCATAAAATTGTAAAAGGTGTTGACATACCCATGCTAAGTTAGAAACGTATGAATTGACACACTGTAACTGAAGCTTGACATGTGAGAGTCAGACACTACGTAGACAATAATCACAGTTTTGTGGAATGACTTGACACACAAATCAAGTTTAATTCTGAGTTATTTGACTGATTATGGTGAGTGAACTAACACTCCTGTCAAAAGCCTAACCAGTGGAAAATGACAAGCAGATTGTGCAGATTTTCCCATATCAGCTTGTGATTCAAAAAGTTAAAGAATATTTGGGGATGACAATGATGAAAACAGAAAAAGTGATTACTATGTGGAAAGTGATACTACAACCAAAGTGCCCATCAATTGATAACTTGCTGCTACTTGTTCAGAAATATGTAATTTGTGGTCATCATGACTGTTAGTAATGAGAATGTAGTGGGACTAAAATGTAATGCTGGTACAGTTACTTTAATGCAGAATTGAAACTAGTTACTTGCACTGTTACAGGGATGCAAATGTAAAGTGGTCACACAGTTCCTTTACACAAAGTGTAACTTGTTACAGTAATGGCGTTCTGTGCAAGTTGTTACATCCTAACCCTGACCCCCAGGCAACATCCCTAAAAATTGATGCCAGGATAGATGAAAATGGTTGTTTCTGAATGGCAATGACTACTTTATACACATTTCTTTTATCAGGCTGTGTTTATGACCATGTCATCAGATGTGAACTTTCGGCCTGGGCTTTGATGATGCAGTCACGGTCAGTTGATCATTGACCATTGAGGCCTAGATATATTGACATGGTCAGATGGATATTATCTAAGGTGAACACAGGATATTACCCTTACCATTAACCTTACAAAGAACATTATAATGAAGTATATAGTGTGAAGCCTGCTGCTAATCACATTCTGCTATTATCTCCTTGGATTGTGTTTGTTGTTGTAGCAGTGTACCTAATACGTGACACATTTCCAGAGTTTAAATCAAGTTATTACTCAAGTCAGAACCTTCCTAAAGTACTTGACTTGAAAAAATCTCAAGAATGTCTTTCTTTTGAAATAACATGGTGGCTTAAGTTAAAAAGTTGTCTCAAGTTATACAAGAAGATATTTTTTTTTTTACTTGACTACAACTCTGTAAATTTCATATCATGCTGGTTTATCTAAATTGGGGTATGTGGTATGCTAGTAACTACTAGAATAAGGTATTAAACACAGATACATGTACTCATCATCCTGGACAGTTCCAATTCTCCCAACTCGGTTTCTTTTAGCCCTGCCCACCACTGTGTTTTGCTTCTCCCTATGCAGACACAAACTTAGTTTATTGCTTAAGGTGATATCCTAGTGAGCATACAAGGCCCTAATGTGTAATCAGAACATTCTCTGTGCATGCTGTGTAATATGAGCTACTCTGCATCTTTTGAAATTTTTAAGTCTGATGTCAATCAAAGAGCAGTCACCAGTTGAGACTTTTTCTTACCCCCATGTAAGTGTCATCCTTTGGGTGATGAGTATCTGTCTTTAAGGTATTACCACTCTCTAAAACCCTGTAACAAAAGTGATGACTTTTGATTAGCCCAGGTATGATACAGTAATTTCCACAAAGTGTATGATGCATCTCATAGGTAAAAATTTTAGAAGGTCATGAGAACCTTTCAGAAATTGAAATTAATAAATTATTAAATTAAACTTTGTTTTGGTAAAAAGGAGATATTGCAGAAGCATATATGAATAACTTATTTTGTAAACATGCCCATATACATTTGCTGTAAGATTATAATTTGGAAAGGTATGTTGAGTATTATTAAGACAGGGGTAGAATTTCATGTGCAAAAATTTTTCAGTTCAGAGTGTTTGGACAGTCGTACAGTAATTGTACATCAGTCTAAGCAAGCTCCTCAGTTGTGAAGTTAATGTACACATGTATTCAAATATTTGTACCAAGTGAATTTTATTTAAATGAGGCTGTAAAACCTCATAAAGCAGACCTAACTCGGTCTTTACTTAAAGAAGCCCCTAGAGAGATTCTGGTTACTTCTCTTTCTTCTGCACCCTTGTTGGAAAGTCTGAATGAAAGTGTGAGAGGAGTTTCCACATTAAACTGCTCTGGTTAATCATTCATTTTCAGCATTATGTTTGAACTGTGAATGTGTTCAGGGAGGTACTTTTTCAGACCCACAGTACCTCTTGGAATATACAAAATACATTTTGTATAATTTGACAGTCCAGACTGATTACATATGATTTCAGAGTTGTAATGATGTTGGAACACACGTCAAAAACTTGCAGACGTACCTAAATTCTAGATATATTTTCTCCTATTGAAATAAGAGGGTGTCTTGAGTTAATGAGTGACTGGCTGGAGTCACAACATAGCAAGAGTTGACATGCCACAAAAGGAATGACTTGGTTACAACTCAGTTTAATAGTTGTCTTCCCAGTTTTTGCCTGTCATTGTTGACAATGTATTTTAAATAAAGACTGCATTTTGAATCAATTTGTACAAAATCTGTATCCTTAAATGATTAGAATATTCATAGGCATTGGAAGCTGTTCTTAGCTGAGCGGTCTGAATGTACAGACCACCATCCTGGGGGAGGGGTCTAGGAGGAAGGGGCTAATCCCTCCCCCTAGGAAAATTTTTAAATGGGTGTCCCTAGATGTAATTTTTACCACATTTTATTCATTTT
Organism: Holothuria leucospilota; assembly: GCA_029531755.1. Classification (NCBI taxonomy): domain Eukaryota; kingdom Metazoa; phylum Echinodermata; class Holothuroidea; order Aspidochirotida; family Holothuriidae; genus Holothuria; species Holothuria leucospilota. The sequence goes on from CM055968.1 coordinate 33,181,309, forward strand.
TTGAAGTGAATTTATTGAAAATTTTGATACTTTTTGTTCAATTTCACCAAGGAGACAAATAAGGGGTTTCTTTTTTGAAAATTAGGGAGCTTTAGTCCCCCTGCTCCTCCCCTCTACCCCCCACTTCCAACTTTTTTTGAAAATATTTGTAAAATTAGAAGCTTTCATCTCCTGTTACCATTGCAGATATTGCAGTGATCAAGGAAAGATTGTCATCAGTGAAACATAAAATATTAGTTCTGTCAGGGAAAGGAGGTGTTGGAAAAACCACGTTTACATCCATGCTTGCTAGAGGCCTGGCACAAAGTGAAGACCTTCAGGTAATTTTATTTTGAAATATTTACATGACATGAGAGGTAGGAGTTAACCGATAATCGGATTGGATATCGGATCAGGCTGATGTTTAGGACTATCAGTAAAACATCGGATCGGCAAAATGTAGCAAATTACACTTTCCGATGTTCCATGAGTCGAAAATACTTCTAAGAAGAACAAGGGCTTAGACGTGGCCACATCATTAATAAAAAACATCGTGATTGGCTCAATGTTTAATCAGCCAATCACAACTCGCGACACGTTCAATGCAAGTTTTGTGTGTAAAAAATCTCGCAAGCACGCAGTTCAGTCAATGGAATTTCCCCATTGAGTTTGTGTACTTGTGTCACACAGTACAGTTTCTGCGTGAAATTTAATGTGGGATCCTTGTGGTAATTATCTATGCAAGAATTTACTGCAAAGACGGGCCCGGTGCCCAGACTTGTACTACATACAACATACCGTACAGCCGGCGCACATAACATATATACAAAGCAGAAGGCCAATGTCATTTTGAATGACTGTAAGCGAACGTTAGCATACTTCGTATTTCACAGTAAAAATCCCGTACGTATGCATCCATGGCTAGATTAAACAGGACAGTGTCAGTGTTGTGTAGTATTTCGAACTGCATCGGAATTATGGATTATTGGAATTATACGCAATGATTGAGCGCTCTTTGCAAGTTTGCATCTTTTTTCAGAGAGTTGTCTGTGAGTTGCAATGATATTTTGTATGAAGTAATTGTAAACACATGGCCTCATAGCCTACCATAGCAAACGTATCAAGTAAATGTAATATATAATGCATAAACGGTTTGGGGGAATATACTATATAGGTCTGGGAGGGAAACACAAGTAAGCCGTGCTTATTTTATTTGGGTGTAGTTGCCCATTTCCCAGCTCAGTGATTGTGGTCTTTAGGATCAGACGTTGGCCGATGTTCCAAATTCCATAACGCGGATGTGCATGCATAGGTATGCTCATGAGGTATAAGGAATGTAGGATAGCGCTGTGATGTAAAAACATTGATAGCAAAAATATCGGATCGGATCGGACATTGGCTGATGTTGTGATAAAAACATCGGACATCGGATTGGCAGCAAAAAACAACATCGGTTGAGCCCTAATGAGAGGGAGTAAGGTACAGATTTAATCCCTGACTGTATCTCTCCTGAAGCTGTCTAATGTAACTGGTAGAAATGTGGCCCAAATTGTTGTAACTTTTCTTCCTCATTTTACAGATTGGTGTTCTAGATGTAGACATCTGTGGACCATCTATTCCCCGGGTGATGGGACTGGATGGAGAACAGGTACACCAGAGTGGGTCTGGCTGGTCACCTGTGGTAAGTTAAATATTTACTCATTCACACCGTCAGTGTACTTCATTATGAGATACCTGACACTGTGCTCACATTATTAAATGTTTGATTTAATGAAACTTGAACACAGTAAAGTCTGGATGGTGGAGTATTTACTGTATCATTGCTCAAGAAGTTCAAAGGTCATTACATCATTGTTTGAATTTTAGCAAAAAGCTTCTCCTTCAACAAGCAGTGGCGGATATTCTGGAAAGTTGAAAATTTGAAATTACTGTATGCTACAATAAGAATGCCTGATATATGCAACATTTCACAATTTATTTATTAAACAATGCCTGGCTCAACACAGTTGAGTATAACACTCATGAAAGTTTTCTTTTATTTAAATTACCAGTTTGTTGAAGACAATCTTGGGGTTATGTCAGCTGGATTCTTACTGGGCAGTCCTGATGATGCAATCATCTGGAGAGGTCCAAAGAAAAATGGTAAACAGTCTAAACTTTCAATGTAACTGCTGTTGGGGAAAATTTTGCTTTGTATTGTTCTTTTACTCTTTATGATAGCTGCTTTCAGTGTTTTGAAATTTTTGACATCAAAGTTAGATGTAAATATTTAATAGAGATCAAAGATTGATAGGTCTTTGCTATTAAGGTGCCATGTAATATGAAGGGAGAGAGGGTTAGTGGGAAAAGAATACATGCAGAACTGTGTGACATTGTAACTTTTGTTCAAGTAGAGTAAAGGCACTAGTAGGCACATAGAGGCATGTTGACTGACTACCTGCCTCTTGCTCGAGTTACCAGGAATTTAGGATAGTGTACACCTTTGGAGATTGGTACAGAGCCAAATCTGAACTTGAAAAGGAGTGGTAAACTCTTGCCCTAGTTAGTAAATTTACAGACAATAAACGTGTTTAACTCGGCATTTGTCAAATTAGGTGGATTGTTTTATTAATAACTATGAAAACTTTTCCTTACATGAAAGCCTTTTCTTTTCCATAGTCTCCTTGTATGGGTATGTGTTTTGCTGTTTTCATATGTCCAGGTATGTATGGTGAACACATTTCATCAACTTAGAGATAATCCCCCCCTTCATATGGGTAGTCTTGGTTACACTTACTATAACACATTCAGGGTCAAGATTACTCAAGAATTACTTGGGCTCATCAAGGACCATATACAAAGAAGAAAGCAATATCTAGTAGCTGATCTTGTTTACACGTAGTTTTATATATTCAGGGTCAACAAGCCACTTGGGGTCATCAACCCACTTATACCAGGTTGATCTGCTTGCCTAATTCAGACCAAGCACTAATCATTAGCCAGAAGACTGTATCTTAATATCAGGTGCCTATTGAAGTTACCTTGTGTTGGTTATTGTCCTTCAGATTGGAAAGGTGTAAGGCTTAGTACTAGTGTATCACTTGAAAGTTTTGATTCATAGCCAACCTGCAAAGCATGATGCTGAAAACTACATTGCTGATGGTGTGCTGTTTGTGAGATTCATACTTAGTTTCTTTGAAGTATTAAAAAGTACCATACTGTCACCTTCTCAAACTGATAAAGTCTAGTTCAGTTTGTTTTCAAATTCAGTTGGAAAAAGTTTAAGTCTCTAAAAGGAATTTTTGTGAGAGTAGATTTATTTTTGACAATTTTCTTGTGTTACTCTATTCTTTAAGGTCTTATTAAGCAGTTTTTACGAGATGTTGACTGGGAAGATGTGGACTTTTTGATCATTGACACACCTCCTGGTACATCTGATGAACACTTGTCTCTTGTGCAATACCTGCAGAATGCCAACATAGATGGCGCTGTTGTAATAACTACACCTCAGGTGATTATTTGGGTTTTAAGTAAAGAAGACAAAGAAGTATAAATGAGAATAACATCATGTTGCCAGCTATAAATACATCTGTTCATCAATTCATCAGTATACTTTTGTGTCTCTGACTGTACTGGAGTTTTTAAAAGGCACAGTAGTTTTTCATTTCAAAAGGTTTCAATGTAAATTCTTAGAGAGATAGACTTTTGTGAGACTATAAGGTGAAGGCAAAGTTGTGAACACAATTTTGCATTACTGTATTATTTTTCAAAGTTATACAGAATGAATTTAGTTCTCGTCAATTTACATACCCATCTCGGCAATATTTCTCTGACTTAAAATTGATGTATTCAAACTTACTAGTAATATCCTGTTAATGGGTGCATGCCTCAGATTTTGGAAGTACCACTGCCTGATTGTCTTTCAATGGTTCCACAAAAGTGTGCCTTTTTTTAAAACAGATTTTATGTGAAGATTACTTTAGAGGTATAACATGCATAGGAAATGTTTTACACATTGTTTTGAAACTTGACTTTTTTGACATAGCTGTCAACCCTTTTCCTACTTATGATTTTTTGGCAAACCATATTTTACCCTCCATTTACATTTGTGGATTCACCATGACACCCCAGAACTTTAAAGGCCTTGAAGGCTTTGTAAATTGTAGGCAGGGTGTCTTGCTTTGGGATTGGTTTGGCTTTTTGGTGATTCTTCAACTTATATAGACCTACTGAGGTGGATTTAGGCCTACAAATATGATATGGTGACCCACACAGCATTTTCAGGGGAACTGGTTCTAGTGCCAGCCCGGTAGCCTAAACTTGCAAATACATCAAACTTCTTTTAATTCTTTTTGGGGACTAAATTTTGTAGGAGAACCAATTGTGTATCATCTAAACGTTGTCCAGTGGTGGTGGTGGGGGATGGGGACTGCCATAGCAAAGGGTTAATTCACCTTAGAAAACTGTGTAATGTGTAGGAGGAAATAAAAGGAACTTTTTCAAACTTGTTTTCTTCATTTGCAGGAAGTCTCACTGATGGATGTTAGGAAAGAGATCAACTTTTGCCACAAAGTCAAACTACCAGTTATAGGTGTGGTTGAAAATATGAGTGGCTTTGTCTGCCCCAGCTGTAAGGTACAGATATCAGTTTCATGTTAACTTTTATAAACAAGCCCATAGGTGTATGGGGGTCAGGGATAATTTTTGCCCGAATTTAGAATTTTGGACAAAGTTGCCTGAAGTTTGATACCCCGCTGTGTTGGTTGCAAATGGGCACAATTTATATTCTTGGCTGTCTCATTTGCCAAATTGGATTAACAATTTTTGCCTGAATTTGGAGGGCATATACCTCCCTGCCCCCCCCCTCCCCCGCCCCCGCCTCGTGTGCTTATGAACAAGCCTGGTTATAACAAACCTCTAACCAAACCAAATATGAAAATTAAGTACCAAAATGTGTTATTTTCTTATTTGTATGTTTCATTAAAATATAACAGGCAAAAATTGTCTTCCTAACACTTCTTAGTAGGATTTTTAATATGCTTTCTTGCTTGATGTTGTACATTACTTAAATAAAATAAAATCTACTGGACCATCAGACAAGCTAAAAGAGACAAACGGGTTGTCCGATGCAATTTTTACTGGTCATAGATGTTCAAAGGACTGTTAAATTTCAGCCCTGAACAAAAACACCTCAAAAGGGAGAATCTTTGTACACAAGCAGGGGTTCATATGTGCAGTCAATGATCTAGGCCTACAGTGTTACGTAACAGTACACAAGCCAACTTGTGATATTAGAACTACGCTACTGCTTTACATGTGATAGATTTTTGACTGCATTGCTTTCGCTGTACTAATGGGTGACTACAGTACATTCGCCAAGTTTTGTACTGTAATATAGCTAATTTACTATTCTACTTGTGAGGCTCTGCCTTCATTACATCGGTGTGCGTCTGCGTGAGTGATCTTCCGTGTTGTGACAAAGCAGACTGTTAATGAGCGATGTGAACTGATTTCAGAAATAATGTGTGTTTCTCAGGTTTGTGGTTACTTTCCGGGTACAAAATACTGTACACAGGCCGTGCGAGATATAAGATCGTTTACTTGTGGGTGGAGAGGTTCATGTGCAGACTGTACAGTTATACTTGAAATATTTAGGAGCCAACCGGGCCCCTTTCCCTGTAGAAGCTACGGGCCTGAGCGAATTTCTAGGATCATCGGGCCCACGGGCCCCCGTTATTTCGAGCCCTGCTTGTTCCCTGCTTGGGTAAAATGAAGGGCACCGAAATTCCCGACAACCAGTCAGTCATGAATGCAAACCATTTACCTGAGCGGCTTAGCCATAGTATATATGGCAGGTTTTGCACATCCTCTCAGTCACTTATATCATTTATTGTAATCTGATTGGATAAAGTACCCGACATCGTTTGTGTCTTCAGTCAATGATCTAGGCTTTTAGTGTGTATGTAACAGTGTAAAGACCAAAAGTCACCTTGCTATATTAGAACTGCATGATACTGCATTACGTGTGATAGGTTTTTGACTGTATATGAATGTGTGCATGGCTTTTGCCATACAAATAATTTACTACTAGGTTCACCTAGTTTCATAATAGCTAAACGTCCCGAAAATAGTTTGTTGACATTTTTTCCAGAAATCGGAAGGCTCGAAATTGCATGTGATATACTGTATGGTGTGCTATACCTAAAAGTGATTCCCGCAAGCGTAACAAGAGTATAAATCGACCCTTACCTTTTTATGTTGATTATCGAAGAATGTGGTTCCCACCATTGCAGTCTCTTGCATGTACAGTATTGCATAGCACGTGCACAAAAGCGATGGCAAACTTGAACTGATTCCATCGCATGTCTGTCTATGCATTGCAGTACAGTGTAAAGTAGCGGTGCAAATGCCCTACTGTAGGTACAGAGATTGAAAAGGAGATTGTCGTCAGTTGTTCTTGTGAGGCTTCACCCACATTACTCATGACTGACACTGGAGTTACGTACGCCTGCATGTGTGATCTTCTGTGTTATGACAACGCAAACAATTTACGAATGATGTGAACTGATTTCACAAATTATCTGTGTTTCGCGGGTTTTTCGTGACTGTAGGCATGCGAAATACACAGGCCATGTGAGATAAAAGATTGTTGACTTGTGGATGGACAGGCTAATGTGCAGACTGTAGAATTAGACTAGGAATATTTAGGAGCCAACCGGGCCCCTTTCCCTGTAGAAGCTAGGGGCCCGATCAAATTCCTAGGAGCATCTGACCCCCGGGCCCACGTTGTTTTGAGCCCTGACAAGTGTGCAAAATTGGCCATTTTCCAGGTTTTGGGCTATTCGTGGCCATGTCCCCAACTCTTGGTTTCTCAGCCTGATCTTTTTGCAGCTTTAGAAGCTCCATGATGAATGTCTTTGAATGCTCCCATAACCGTACACCCTGAACCCCAGTCTGATGTTGCAGGTTGGAGACTTCATGGAATGCCCCCTTCAGTTCTCCCACCCCTCGCCTTAAAAATATCTTAATACCATGTTCTTTCCAGCTTTCTCCACAAATAGATGCCCTTGTAATGTTTGTTCTACAATTGTCCTTCAGAACACAAGCCCTACCCCCTAGTCCTAAGCTGCTATTGATATGCTTAGTTTGAAATGTACTTTCTGCTGATGTATTTAGAGCTGTAAGAAATGTGTGTAGAGTTTATGTACTAATTTAAGTTATATTTTTTAAGTCTTTTTTGTGGTATATTTTCCCTGATGAAGTGACTACTTTTCATCACATACTTTTTAGTCTCCCATTCATGGATTTGAACCGAGTCTGAATTTTTCAGCCGTTTTGAATTCAATGAAATCTACTCTCAACTTAATGAACTATTACCCATCTCACCAACCACCATTGTGTTTGACATTTCTCGCAACGCATTCATTTAGAATGAGTCACAGATTTTTCCACCAACAACTGGAGGAGTGGAACAGATGGCAGATGAGATGAAAGTACCATTCCTTGGAAAATTACCCCTGGACCCTAGAATAGGTGGGTATAAATCAGACTGGACATTTAAGGCATACCTTTCTCATCAATGATACATCTTGGTTTGCACAGCTCATGGAAAACCTGAAAATAGTTGAAAACATCGTTCACTTGCTTTTAAAGTGTTTGAATTTGAAAATGTGAAAAAAGTAATGACATGATCCTTTTAAGTGTAGATGTAATTTTGTTCTTGAAAGTGAGAAAGTACACCTTTGATATGCTGGGGACCACAAAGGAAGTAAGGAAAGATTTGAAAAGTAGCTTTTACAGTGACTGCATGTGGCAGTTCAATGACCTTTCTTTGGCTTTCTTCAACCTTTTATTGCAATTCTGTTTAGGTAAATGTTGTGATGAGGGAACATCCTTTTTTGAGGAATTTTCAGACTCGCCGGCAGCAAAGGCATATCAACATATCATAACAGGTAATTAGTTTATAGCAATTTAATATGTTCATTATTAGTTGAAGCAATTATTAACTTGAAATTTATTGAGAACACAAAAAACAAAATAATTACACCTGAACAAGAAATGGGTTTCCCAATGAAGTGATACCGTCACCATAATTTTTACTTGATAGTTTATACACATAGAAATTCTAATAAATATCAGAAGTACTTTTAAGATAGACCTTATAACTTTTGTATGACATAACACAGCCAGTGTGGTGTTGTTCTTTTAATACCAGCAGTACAAATGAAGACATAACCATCACAGAAAAGATGATCAATACAATTAACATACTTGAAATGTAACATAAAGCAATTGGAAGATACAGCAATATTGGTGATACATGTCACTGTTTCAAGCCAAGGAAATTTTTTATACAAGAATACAAGAATTTGATCAGTATTTACCTGAATATCTGACTATACACAACAATTACAGTATTTTCCTTTATGTTAGCTTGTCAGCAAGAATGAGTTACTGGGGGTACAGCTTTAACCACTTTACAGAGGATTGTGGTCAGGAGTTTTGATGTTAATAACAGCATTAATCATGATCACCATGGCCAAAATACATAATAAATGCTCAAATGGGGTGTTCTGTTCCTATTATCATCATGTGAATATCACATAACCTAAATCTTGAGCATTTAGTGATACAAGTAGGACTGTATTTTGTAATGATTTTAGAATAAAGCTATAGCATTCCTAATCACTTCATGACCCACTTTTAAACTACCTGAAATAAAATGCTTTAAAGGTAGGTTGAGATGAAATGAATCACATGGCTAAGTTGCTTGAAACAGGATAACAAGTAAAACACTGATGGAGAGACAAAGAGTCTTGCTTACATGAGTGTAACGATGTTGTGTGAATTACATTAGTTGTATATCAATAATGGGAGAAACTTCAGGACTAGTTTTCCCTTTCATCTTACTGGCATTTAGGAAACAAACCAGAATATTGTAACTTAAGTAATTTAGTTGTCTCAAAGTTTTAAGTAATAAATATTGTAAGAAGACAAAATAAACAGACTTTTTTAAGACTTACTTTTAAAAGAAGGGTCTAAGCTCTAGTCAAGTTTGGATATGTTAGAGGTACTTATTCTAAGCATTCTGGTGAAATTTGCATTGAAATACGATGTGCGGTTCTCAAGACAATAGCAGTTAAAGTTGTCACAGTCAGCACAACAGACAGAAAAAATGAAGGAATCACAGTATTTCTCATCAATGTGAGGAACTGATATAACCCCTGCTTGCCTCAAGTTCACTATGGTTCACAAATGTAGTAACTTCAGTTGCTGATATCTTAAGTACTGCATGTCTGATTTGAATGGGAGTTTCACCAAACTGCATAGATTTAGTCCCTCTTTCACATATGAAAATTAATTTTTGCTTAAACCCTCCTTTTAATGCATAATCTTGAAATAGCTCTAAAATGTATTCAGTAGTCATTAAACTTCCAATAGTTCCCCAAAAACTAACATCACAAAATCACCCACAAGACACTCTCTACACCATCACCTAAGAACGGTTGGCAACATAATGGCCTATAAGCCAGATCTGGCAAGCTGTTTGGACGGGTCCAGCTCACAACAACCACTTAAATTATACATCGTTACACAAATACGCCAATCTGGCCTGCTGTAAATGATCAGTCCACTTAATAAAAGGTTGCCCAAGGGGGATACAAAAATAAATACAGAGTCAATCTGTTTCATGTTCAGTGTACTGGTATGAGTTGTTGGTTATGAGAGAGTCTTCACTTAAGGCCTTTAGAGTACACAAAAGAGAAAACCCCACTTTGCCATACTGCTCACAGCTTTGACAAGGCAAAGCAGGTACACCAATGAGTGTCACTGAGGAGTGTTCATGGAGTGTCTCACTGCCTTATTACATATAGTATTATTTCTGTTCAATCTTGTCCTTTGTGCTAAAATTACAAGTAGCTAAGATTCATATCCATTCCCACCCACCCACCCACTCACACCCCCATTTCTTTTTCTCAAAAACTTTTTTACCATCGTGACAAAGCCGAGCTACAGTGTTTGTGTTCTTTGATATTTTTCTTTGTGAATTCATTTTCATTGCCACATGCCAGGAAGTCATATATCACAGTTTAGTTTTCCCTGGGAAGTACCCCCAGACCACCTGATGAGGTTAAGTACACTCACAATTTACAAATTCAGGCTTCACTCTCACAAGATGAGGCCCCCTCCCCCTTTTTTAAACCCTTGGTCTGGACCCAATGACTGACCTTTTCCATGTCATAGAGCAATCATTTGGTGTCATTGCTAGCTTAAAGGTTGCCACCTCTAACCTAGAAACTGAGATTACATTTCACAATTCAAAAGGAAACCTGTATGAAGTCTATTTATAGTAAATGCCAGCCCGCTGAGAATGTCAGAATAAATATGTAGTTAAACCAAAACATTCAGTTTTACCATTAAATAATAACAGCTTGAAAAAGTTTCTTTTAAAATATTTATAACATACAGTTGGGGGTCCCCATAGATGTCACTATACAGTACTAGGATGACAAGATTGGTTTTCACCAATATTATTATGTCATTCACATATATGTCTTTATACTCTAGCTTATGCACCTTAGCTTATGCTATTGTACTAGTGACCCACTGCCCACCCCCCTCTTCTTTCCTCCCATAATCTTGTGCCTACCACTCAAATGGCTTGTTTCCCTGGGTCTGACCCTTATTGGAATACTGGATATATTACTTGATCTATAGTACTGCCAGTTCTCTTCAGCTTGTATTGGAACCTCCCTTTTCACCTTTTATGGTGACAGCCACAAAACTGAGTAGCAGCAACCATCATTATTTTGAGGTGTAACCAATCAAATTGCACATGCTTTCATGGATGGTATTCCTTCACTATACACTAGTTATCACATACACTTTTACAATAAACATATAAAAAACTTGCAAAACTAAAATTAATGCAAAATATGTACCAAGCTCAAGAGAACCTGTTCCATACTGTACAACATTGGAATGCTATTCAGGTGACAAAAGTCAAAAGGGGGTAAAAGAACCAAAATTCTTACCGGTAAAGCTACATTTAGCCATCACTTTCATACACCCACACAACTATCTCTCTACCTCTTCCTTGACCTTTGCTGTTCAGCAAATTATTATGGTGCACTGCCTAGTTCATTTCAGACTCTGTATTTAAATTTCTCCTTCCAACTTCCAAAGAAGTATCACATTTTCAATCTCCTTCCAACTTGCAAAGAATGAAGACATATTATAATCATCACAGTAATCATCACATCATTTCATTAACTGATACAACAGTCTACCATCAATTTTACTCCTGTCTCACATTTAACCCATTTAGCTCCATAATTTGATGCAGTTGTAATGTGAATTTGATGTCTTTCACTTTGTATAAAAGGGAAAGGTCATATAAATGCGAACCATTTGCAAAAGAAAATCAAACTTGGCATGGAACAGGGCTTTTATTCAAGAAGAGTTTTGGGCAAGTGACATCAGAAATTGTTGGCAATTCTAGAACTACCAACCTCTGACCACTAAGAGGGCGAACTTGCCTGTTGATCCCTTGAACCATGCATTTATTATGGCAGGAAACTCAGATGAAGAAATCTTGGAAATCTTGAGTAGTTTTGCAAACTAACTATTTGTAAAAGTAAATTATGACCTTACAGAATAGATGAATGAGTTGTTTCAATATGGAAGTAATGACTAGAACTTTTCAAAGCAGCTGCAGAAGAATTAAGATGCACACAAATCACTTTTCTTTTGAGTCCCATACAATTCTTTATCACATGGCCTGTTCTGCACGGCCAACAGGTTTATCACACCATAAGATCAACCCCAAAACCACACAAACTCGAATGATGCTGGCAAAAGATTTGGTTTGTGGGGATCCAAAGGTTATTTCATAACTGTTTGTTATAAAGCACCCAAACTGTCTTGTAAACTTTTTTAAAGTTAGATGTGATGGTAATTTCTTCTTAAATTAAGCGTCCATGAAAATTCTTTCCATGTCAAGAGCTGCAACGATATCTACCTGTCAAAAGTCTTCAATCACATAGGAATGTCAAGGATAGCTAGCTTTAAGTAGGGGACACAACTTGCAGATCATGAGTGTGGCAGTTTAAGGTTTACACTGAGCATTTCTTTGACTGTAGAAATATCCCATCACATAATCCTGGTAAGATGACAAGTCCTGTCTGAGGTTTGGTAAACAACCAAAGTACTACCACAGGAATATGAACTGGAAATACTGTTGATACTAGTATCTTGTGTCATCATCAGGATTCCCTAGAGATGTTAGAAAGAAGATGAGAAAAGCATTTTCAATTTAATCATTTATAATGTATTTTTTGCTTTTCGAAAAACATTCTTTGGGATGATCAGACCCAAATCAGACCCAAATGCCCTCTTTCAAATTACAGCGAATTGCCTTTTTTGCTGAAAATTATTGCTTGTTGAATTTTTGTATGCTTTTAAAAATAATGAAAATACGGACAACACTTTATGGTCAATAGTAATGCATCACATTGCAAGTATTTCTGACCCTTATTTTTTCTTTTCTCCAGGAATCAAACACTTTTGTCACAAAGAAGAAGGAATGGACACAAGCTAGCAAGATACTGACAGATAGATGATGACTAGACCCTATCTTTATTGCAAGACCCTTATAAAGGAAGATTGATTGCCAACAGTCACAGAACAGAGTTTGCCACTTCAGGCCAAAGACTGCCTATGTTTTGACAACAGTTGGAGGTTGAGACAAGCAGAAGCAAAATCACTCGCAAAATAGCATCGCTGAAATGATTTTTGTACTGAAGCCACACTTAAAGAGTAGCTTCAGCTAACTGCCATGCTTCCGAACTTATGACTGAAATGTAAAGATGTGTAGTTCTGTCTCTGATCTCACAAGCAGACAAAGAATTGTCTCCTTTTCAAGGATTAAAACTGCCAGTGATGGAGTTGTATCAAACAATGTTTTCATTCTTCTAGATTAAGGAGAAAATAGTGTATTATGATACTTTATGAAGGATTTAAAAGATGAGATGAACGTTTCTTTCATAAGCATCATATTGAATAAAATTCTCTGAAAGCTTGTAGAAACTTTAACAGTTTGCCTAACAGATTTTTAACAATCAATAAAGACATATATTAAAAGCACCGAATCAGGCTGTCTGATTTAACTTTCTGTTACTGAATATTTCTAGTTTTATGTAAGTAAATAAGTCTGGAGAACAGAGCAAACATAACCAACAAACTCACATGTGCACCATAGGGCTGTCACCCTTACGTCACTGTGCTTGGCTGAACATGTCATTTGATGCCTATAAAAGGAACCAGAAGGCAAAAATGCATTGAGGTTTCAATGATATATGTTCTATTCTAAATAATGCCATGATGTCCCATATCTTTCAGTCACTGGTCAAGTGCTATCTTAACATGTTGGAAAAATAATTTTAGGTTCATATTTGATCTTGGGAATTCCTGGGAAATTTTGCATTTTTTTCATTTAGTAAATCTGAAGCATCCACATGCTCAGTATGAAGAGTACCTATGCCTCCTATCTTGAGAAACCATGTTTACAAGGTTTTAAGAGTGTGACTCATGATGACCCCAGATGATCACTGACCTCCACAAAAATGATAATAACCACACAATGTTAAGTATCTATACACCAGGTATGAAGACTATACATGCTCCCAACTAGGGTGGGCAGTAAACCAGTATTCATGTAAGTACCAATGCCTACTGCCTAGTTTACATTTGCAAGGGTTGAAAAACTTGGTGCAGTTCAGATGTCCAATAAACAACAGTTTACTGTGCTGTCTTTTCCTCAGTGGTCAAAATAAGCCTTCAAAATTTGGGGGCCAGCTGGGCCCCTAATATGGAATCTAGGGGCCAAATGAGAAATCAAGGGGCCCAAAGCTAACAAATAAAAAAGGACTGTTAAAGGGGAACTATAGTGGCCATTTGACCCTTTACATATGTGTAGTATACATATAAATAGTACAGATAATCTCTACCTGGTGGACCTTACATGAAACCTTTATTAAGAATAATATATTTCAAATTTCCCTCGCTTGCTGGCATGTGCGCAGACATATTCGAAAGAAGACGACTAGATATCAGCTGATTGCTGACGTACAACCTGCACCTCACGATTTCCAGAGCAAAATGTTGCCAGCTCAAATAAATTTAAATAGGCCTTCTTAATTTTTCTGAGTGGTGGTTCAAAATTTCAAAATTATGTATTTTAAATCATAAAGAATATAGAAAGTATAACAAAAACTTCTGTGGGATTTTTTATGCACCACAGCTGAAAATACTAAATAGTTCTTGCCCATTTATTCGTAGTATTGCAAGAGGATGCTATCAAGGAATACTCTGTTTCAGTGGTTCCATTTTCCGAGCCCATGATATCACGCTGAAGGGCTGTGTTCATGCGGTGTTTGGATAGTTCTTCATAAAGATTTCTATACGTAAATGATGATTATCTGTTTTTACTCTTATGTAACCATAAGAACATTAAGAGATTCAACTCTTTGGGAGTAGTCATGAAAACTTAAGGAAACTCTGATCCACTGAGGGAAATTTTTGTCTAACTTATGGAAACACTATTCTCCTTAAAACCTATACGTGTTCGCAAGGGCCTAGCATTCGTTCGAGACGAAAGTCTTGTGATATTTTCTGATTTAGTGCATATAATGAGGATTTTGCGTAGACACTGTGAAGTACGATATCGATTATTGCATATTTGGTGGAGTACTGGCCTCATTCTTTCAGCAACACCTTGAAATGTCAGTCGAGAGTTGTATTTGAGTCTGCTGGAAGCAAGCCTAACCATTCTCCGCGATGTGTTCCCATCATGGCTGCCTCGAGCTATTGGTAACAGGCACAGAATTTCTTTTTGGTTGAGTAAGCTTCAATTAGACGCATTTTGTCTGGTAAGAGACTTCTGTGTATTGTTTGAATATTTTACTTTGAATTTTACAACTTTTATTGGCAGATTGGCTGTTGAGAGTTTAGAAAAATCTATAACGTTTTGACAAGTATGATCGAATCCCTTCGGACTACAGCGATGCAGTGCAGTGGTCAGTACCATGTATGTGTGTGATATGCCATATAGAGTCAATATGGATTTCGAGCTGCACTGATAGTGTAGGGTGAAGGATTTTCTCGAACTTTTTAACTGGTTAAAAATCATACGTATCAAGTAAGAAGAAGGCTGTATGATGATATTAGATAGTAATGTACAGATTTCTGGATTTTAATGGCAAATTTAACCGCTACATTTTTTGAAAATTAAAGATAGTTTTGATGTTACCGTGAATACTGTAGGTGTGTGCTTACAAACTACACAAGCAGTTGTTGTAAAACCCGCGGCGAGGTGCAGGTGTGACATCACAGTTCCATTGCATTGTGGGTAATTTCACAATATCATGACTGCCTACGCAGTGGCGTTTAGTGAGTTTCAAAAATGTTTTTGAAAAATTCGTGTTAAATAAGATATTGAGTTATATTAGTTGTTAATGGTATCACAATGCTTGGAAAAATGTGTTCTAAATGTTGTACTTGCTTAGAAAGCTGTACAATTGTTCCCCTTTAAAGTGTAAGGGTGCTTTTTACATGCTTGGAAACTTGTGGAGTATGGGTATAATTAAGGTAAGTTGAGGCTGAAACTAGCCTGAAACCAATCAAATGAGTCCTCACCCTCTGAAAGCAGTACTTAACAACCCTACATATTGCATAGTGTATCTTTTCATGGCAGAGAAATTTTACCCAGAAGGTATTTCAAAATCTTCTCGTTGGTAACTCCGAAAGTTATTCCTTGGGAACGGTAAAACGAAGGGCACTGAAATTCCCGCCAACAGGCTAGTCAGTCATGAATGCTAACCATTTGCCTGAGTGGCCCAGCCTTAGTACGGCAGGTTTTGCAAATCTTCTCAGCCACCCATAACATTGTTTAAATGTAATCTGATTGGATAAACCCGACATCAGTCATAGTGCAGTTAATCATCTAGACCTACAGTGGCTGTTATTCCCTGGTCCAAGTGTGTACGTAACAGTAACAGAGACCTGAAGCCATCTTGCGATATTAGAACTGTACACTACTGCATTAAGTGTGATAGATTTTCGACTGTGTATACCTATGTGTGGAGTGCATAGCTTTTGCCATACCAATAATTTACTAATTTACTACGTTCACCGAGTTTTGTAATAGTAAGCGTCCTGTAAATAGTTCGTTAACATTCTTCCAAAAATCGAAAGGCTTCAAAATTGCATGTGATGTACTATATGGTGTGCTGTAGCCTGTACGTGAAAAAAGTGCTTGCAAGTGTATCAAGAGTTTAATTCCACGATTTTGTTTTTACGTCGATCATTGAAGAATGCACTTCCCACCATTGCATAGTCTTGCATGTATTGCACAGCATTGGCACTACAGCGACGACATACTCTTACTGTTTCCAGCGCAGGTCTATGCATTACAGTATAGTGTAAATTAAGCGGTGCAAATGCCACACTGTAGGTACAGAGGTTGAAAGGGAGATTGTCGTCAGTTAATCTTGTGAGGCTACGCCTACATTACTCATGACTGACATCGGTGTACAGTATGCCTGCATGAGTGATGTTCCGTGTTGTGACAAAGCAGACTATTTATGAGCAATGTGAAGTGATTTCAGAAATAATGCGTGTTTCTCAGGTTTTTATTGACTGTCAGTATACGAAATACACAGGCCGTGCGAGATATAAGATCGTGAATGGAGAAGTTCATGACTTGAAATATTTAGGAGCCTACTGGGCCCTTTCCCTGTAGAAGCTATGGGCCCGAGCAAATTTCTAGGAGCATTGGGCCCACGGGCTCCCGTTATTTCAAGCCCTGCTTTTCCTTCATGTGTTGGGGGATTCCTATTTTGAGATGTTCAATGAGTTCTAACATTACAGATTTCCAGAGCAGAAGGGACTAGGTCAACAAACTTATTATAAGACAAATACTTTGTAAAATTTACTTATCCTTGCTTGGTAATCCACTTACAGAAGTTGAGAGCTGGTACTACTAATAATACCAGTAACAAACAGTACTGGTACCGAAATTGATCTTTGGCCTCCACCAAAATCAATGGGGCTTTATCAACGCAATGTAATGTATCTACATACCAAGCATGAAGACTATCCATGCTTCTTACCCTTGAGAAATGATTCCATGGAATGTCACAAACATAACACATAAACATATACATACACACCAGGAACACATTCTTGTGTCATGAGAACCAATAACACTATTTACAGTATACAGCCTTTTACATCAGCTACTAGTCACTTTGGGCACTTAAAATGGTTTGCCTTCAGGTTTTTGTTCCCAAACTTTCTATGGCTCTTAAATACCATGCAACCTTAGCTAACGTGGTAGGACCTCAGGTCCTGATCTGGGATGGAACCAAAAGTCTTATGGCTGAGAGGTGGATGCTCTGTCACATGACCACCCAGTCTGCACTCTACAATGGCTTAACTTACAGGCCAAGAAGGTACTGATCAAATATGACGGGTTAATTTGGCTTTCACCTCATGGGGACAACCAGCTCAACTTTATAGATCTATTTTGGATTTATCTTATGATCACTTCAGACAGCTCTTGTAAAATTTGTATCATTTTGCCATTTTAATGAAGTTTCCAAAAGCAACAATTTTCTTTATCTGTGCATAAATTCTCAATGAGACTGGAGCGGTTGTACAGAGATACTTGCCTTCATCATAAGCTGTTGACCAAGGAACTGTGTGGCAAATGAAGACAACTGCTGTTTAGCACCAGCTTTACACCTCAAATAACCATACAAGTTACTGAAACTTAAGGATAACCCAAGGATTGGAATGAGCTGAAATAATAGAAATATAATGTTATCATTAAACACTGAGAAAATCTTACTATAGACCACTTAATGGAAAGTTTGCCTGGATTAAGCCAAAATATGAGCTTGTAGACTACAGAATGGAAACACAGGTTATATCAAAAGAAAGACATAACAATGGTGTTAAACAAATGACAAAAGAACTGCAAAACAGAAAAAGATCAAATGTATCAAAAAAAATTGGCTGTAAGATACTTAATGTTAGTCTTTCTATTTAAGGGGTTAGTAAATATCTAAGTGCTGAATATGACATTCCTGGCTCACCTTAATATCAAACTTACTACAAGGAAGATTAACAAGTTACAAACAAATCACAGATCTTTGGAAAGTGCTCTACAAAATACAAACAATTTTCTAAACAGGCTAAACCAAAACTGCTGTTTTTCTTAGTTTGACACCATCCTGCAACTGCAATAACCTAAGTGAGTTTACAAAAGACATGTCATTCAGTCTACACAGGATTATAATACTGAACTAGAAAGAACCTTAAGATATACTCCTCATATGAAATAATATAGCTCAATTGTGCAAAAATTTCTACTTTTTATGTTAGAAATTTCAGGCCTTCAAAGGAAATTTATTTTTAAATATTATTGAATTACAACTTCATGTCAGATCAATTCCATAACTTTTAACCTAAAATGTGGACTCCTTTTCAATTCTGGTTGGTGCTAGTAAGTCTATCCTGTGTGGACTTGGCCTGCATGAAGAACACAACATGCTTTGACTCAGCCAGGACTTGACCTAACACTTGGTAAGCCCCCTTATTTTAAATACCACAACCTTCATTCACTTGTCCAGGGCCAGGTTGAAGCTTATCCTCTAAAACATGCACTATTCATCTTTGGGCACCAATTTTCTCATCCCAGACAGTTAAAATTTTGTAAAAGTCTAGCTCCTCTAATTAAAAAACATGTCCATCTTTAATATGATACCAACCAGACAAAGCTAGTCTGTAATGAGTTTAATTGCCAACTTGCTCTATTCTGCTGAATACATTACTGTGTGCAATTTAAATTCGATCTGAGCTGTCTACTTTGCAATGAAGGATGCACACTATATCATGCTTCACTTAGCAAAAGTCATTAATGTGGATCAGAGTGGCTTGCATTTGAAGATACACAGTAGTTTTGAATTTACGTCAATCAAAGTGCAGTCACTAATTGCAAATTAAGATACCAAGGGTTCTTAAATATGTTTGATGCAGCAAGCTACTTACACACTAACTCCAAAATGGCAAGAAAAGAGAAAAATGACATCCCTAGTTGAATAGTACTTACCAGCCAAGTTGGATTAAACATGGTGCTAAAAACCAGAATAAACCATAAGATTGGTGGTATGACTAAACCTAACCAGAATATCCTGGATTCTGTGGATGTTTCCTGTGTTTTTGAGCCCTGTAAATACAGAAACCGGAAGATTTTAGGATCTGTGATCATTTAAAAAAGGTCAACATTTTCATACAAACTGCTGATGACAGGAAATGGTTACCCAACTGATATTTACATCTGGATTGTCTTCAGGGAATATTTTATGGAGCACTGATTCTACTGAAGAGCAATATCTGCAACAAATTTTCTTGCAACATTATTTATGACTCAAAAAATGTTAACCTTTGTAAAAAGAAATCAATGGGATCTATTTGGAAAAATGTCTGCACACATGTAACAACATCTGAAAACTGCTCTGAGTATTCCCTAGTCTTCAACAGAACAACAGCGTATTAAACAGCCGTGACAAAAAGCCCATTGTACATTAAACTGTGAGTTTTGCAATCATACTACAGATGATGGACATGCTTAAAACAAGCACTGAACTGCACACATTTTCATTGCTCACTGCAAGCTCATGAAGTCTAGCCATTTCTTACATCAATTCTAGATTTTCTACATATATATATATATATATATATATATTTCTCTAATTCGGCACTTAGGGGGAAAGTTGTCGTTGAAAAGTCGACCTTAAGGGTAAAAAAATTTTCCGGTGAAATATAAGTTTCGCCTTAACGTTTCCACACACTTTTTCTATGGGAATACGTAAACTTACAAGGGCGCCCTCTTAGATTTACAAACTAGATGCCATTACTTCAAAGTTGTCAAATTTACGGACACCTAGCTATTAACAGGAACGGATGGCTGGCCATTGAAATAACGTTAATTTATATGTTTAGACGTTAGGGCGAATTTATTTCTTATGTATTTTATTATCTTTTTTTCGCCCTATGTACAAGCAGATATAACAATTTCCCCTTAAGGTGGGAATTAGCGTTATATATATATATATATATATATATATATATATATATATATATATATATATATTATATATATATATATATATATATATATATATATATATATATATATATATATATATATATATATATATATATATATATATATATATATATATATATATATATATATATATATATATATAAATATAAATATAAATATATATATATATATATATATATATATATATATATATATATATATATATATATATATATATATATATATATATATATATATATATTTTTTGCTAATTTGGGATTAAGGGGAAATATCGTATGAAAAAATCCGACTATAAAGGGAAATCGACCAAAAAGGGAAAAAATCAGGTCGACTTAGCGACACTACACGCTTTTTATATAGGAATACGTAAACGGATGGTAACGTCCGTTTCCCTACACAGTCTATATGGCATTACTTCTATGTTGACTGAATTGCGTGCACGTATCTGTTAACACGTACGAATGGTGGGCCATTGAAATAACGTTGTTGTATATCTATTTTTTAAATGCTGCCAAAAAGCGAAATATAATCTTATGTATTTTATTGTTTTTCTTTTCGCCTTTACGAAAAAGGCAGCCCGCCCTCTAAATTTTTTCCCTTTTTGGTAGGAATTAGCGTTATATATATATATATATATATATATATATATATATATATATATATATATATATATATATATATATATATATATATATATATATATATATATATATATATAACGCTAATTCCTACTGTACGGGGAAATCGATATATCGCGGTTTCGTTAAGGCGAAGAAAAAAACAATAAAATACATTAAAAAATATTTCCCCTTTTGGAAACCAGATATACAACAACGCTTTTTCAATGGCCCACCATCCGTACGTGTTAAAAGATACGGGTACGTAACTTGGTCAACACTGAAGTAATAGCATGTTAATCATGTGGTGAAACGGACGTTACCATCCGTTTACGTATTCCTATATAAAAAGCGTGTGATTTCGCAAAGTCGACCTGATTTTTTCCCCTTTTAGACGATTTCCCCTTTTAGGTACGTTTTTTCATACAATATTTCCCCTTAATCCCAAATTAGCAAAATATATATATATATATATATATACCTAACTGTGGAATAAGGGGAAATTTTTGGTCAAAATATCAACGGTAGGGGGAATTTGCCGTTAGGGGGAAAAATTCGTTTCCCCTTAACGTTTTCACACACTGTTTTAATGGGAATACGTGACTTTATGGTAAAATGCATATGGCTGTACGTAATATACGTAATTACTTCAATGTTGACCAAATTACGGACACGTATCTGTTAACACGTACAACTAATAGGCCATTGAATTTACGTACATGTATACCTTTTTACTTAAAGGCGAAATATACACTTATGTATTTTATTGTTTTTTATTTCGCCTAAACGTACCAAGATATACACATTTCCCCCTATTGTTCATTCTAGTGGTATATATATATATATATATATATATATATATTTTGCTAATTTGGGATTAAGGGGAAATATTGTATGAAAAAACGTGCATAAAAGGGGAAATCGTCTAAAAGGGGAAAAAATCAGGTCGACTTTGCGAAATCACACGCTTTTTATATAGGAATACGTAGACAGATGGTAACGTCCGTTTCACCACATGATTTACATGCTATTACTTCAATGTTGACCAAGTTACGTACCGGTATCTTTTAACACGTACGGATGGTGGGCCATTGAAAAAGCGTTGTTGTATATCTGGTTTCCAAAAGGGGAAATATTTTTTAATGTATTTTATTGTTTTTTTCTTCGCCTTAACGAAACCGCGATATATCGATTTCCCCGTACAGTAGGAATTAGCGTTATATATATATATATATATATATATATATATATATATATATATATATAGATATATATATATATATATATTATATAAGGTCAAAGTACTGCGTAGCACTTATGAAGTAGGTAGGTAAAAAGGAAGTAGTAAATAGTGCTAAAAGCTTGTGAAAAATTCCACGACGTTTCGGGTTTAAACCTTCATCAGGTGGAAAAATGCAACTGATCGTTGACACGGCCAAACGTACAATTTAAAAAAAATACACAATACAATTGGGCACGGTAAACCTCGGCTAGGAAAACAGACAGTGTTAAGTGGTTACCACAAGTCAAAAATGCAGGAATTGCTGCGTTATAACAGTTCAAGTCTAACGTTCAGACCATGTGGGGACAGGGTTCCAAGTTTCATGATTAGGCGGTTTTCGGCAGCTAGGCGGTCATGATCGGAACCTCGACACGAGATGGCCGCCGAAACCATCAAGTCACGGATCGAGCATGTTGACGGGGGATTGAAGTGGGTGGCTACCGGGAACCCTGGGAGGTTCTGTTTGATTGATCTCAGGTGCTCGGTGACTCGGTCAGCAAGACGACGTTTTGTTTCTCCCACGTACAGTATATTACAGCGTTTACATACGAGAACGTAAACAACATTGGCTGAAGTACAGGTAAAATGCTGATGAACGTTAAACCGGTTGTTGTTGGGACCTACAATGGAAAGGTTTTTGTCATAACTGACCACCGGGCAAGTATTGCATCTCCCACGGTTGCAAGGAAAAGTTCCTGGGGTGTCAGGCACTACTGCTTGAGGTTGAGAGGCACGGACCAAGTGCTTAGATATGTTCGTGTTCGTTTGGTTTGATGCGTTCTGCTATTAGCGGAATGGTTAGGAAAAAGGCCTTATTTGACCGGACCATGAATGAACAAAGGTCTTTTCTTTCTAATTCACTCCCTAACGCTGGCGAAGTACATTTTCTCATCCATGTCTATAACCGTAAACTTTACAACTTTTTACAAGAATCCAAATCTAAGACCTTAGCTTCCTTGTTACCCAAGGAGCATTCCACTCTAACCCCTGGCAGTGACCGTACTCCTAACACAAGATTAGTCGTCACCATCCCCTCTGACATGAAATTATCCTCCCCTGAACGTTCAGTCCTTTCAAAAGGTTTGAATTTTGTCCCCCTGAACCCCCTTCCAGATGAGTTTTCTATCCGCAGAGACGTGGCCTCGTTCTGCAGGAGGCTCCGCCTTCGCTTACATTTTGGAGATTCCGATGAAACCGAAAACACTTCATCGGAGGACGTTTTCCGTTCATTTCAGTCTAAGCGATCTCCTTGGACCCCTAAACCTGGTAAAAGCAAGGTCCTGGACAGTGTAATTGAGTCCATTAATGCCGATTTAGAACGTCTCCTTCCTCCCAAAGTAACTCCCTTTCGTAACATTTCTTTGGACGAGCAGAAGGCCCTTCTGTCCCTCAAGAAGAACAAGAATTTGATTATTAAGCCTGCTGACAAGGGCGGTGCCACTGTTGTTTGGCGTCGAGATCTTTATGTTTCTGAAGCTGAGAAACAACTCTCAAACAGCATACACCGAACTGCCGATGGACCCCACTTCTGAAATCCAAACCTTGGTCAAGAAAACCTTAGCTACCCTTGTAAGTCAAAAACAACTTCCTGAATCGGCTAAAGCCCTTCTACACCCTTGCCCACAAATCTCCAATTTCTATCTACTGCCCAAAATTCACAAGGCCAATAATCCTGGTCGTCCCATTGTGTCTTCCCACAGCTGCCCCACGGTTCTGATTTCACAGTACGTAGATTCTGTACTTTCCCCATTAGTTTCAACCCTACCTTCGTTTATCCAGGATACTCCTCACTTCCTTAGGTTAATTCAAAATTTTGAGTTTCCTGAGAATCCCAGTGAACGTACTTTATTCACCATGGATGTCAGCAGCCTCTATACTTCAATCCCCCATCACGCTGCTTTAGCAGCCATACGCCATTACCTTGATCAACGCCAGGACCCTAGCATCCCTACCACCACCTTTCTTCGCTTGACTGAACTAGTCCTCACACAAAATTGCTTTCAGTTCAATGGTCGTTTTTTCCGCCAAATTAAAGGAGTAGCTATGGGCACTAAACTGGGAAGCCCATACTTTACAAAAGGTACATTGACGATATTGTTGGGGTCGCAGTGGGTCCTCGAAACGATTTGGAAAAGTTCATTAACTTTGCTGAAACGTTCTGCCCGTTTTTGAAATTCACTCACTGTATTTCCAACTCCTCAGTAGTGTTTTTAGACACGGAACTATCCATCTCCGACCGTCAAATCAAGTCCAATCTCCACTTTAAGCCTACTGACTCTCACAACTACCTCATGTACCCTTCCAACCACACAGATCTTGTACCAATTCGATTCCTTTCTCACAACTTTTACGGGCCAGACGGATTTGTTCCGACGACCAGGATTTCGCTAAAGTTTCCAAGCAGATTATTTCTTTCTTTGAACAACGCCAGTATCCACTACCTATATATATATATATATATTTTGTTAAGAACTATTGTATGATTCAATGACAGAACTTTTGTGCACTAACTGGAAGACTGAAGCTCATGAAGTCTAGCCATTTCTTACATCAATTCTAGATTTTCTACATTTTGTTAAGAACTATTGTATGATTCAATGACAGAACTTTTATGCACTAACTGGGAGACTGACTACTTAAAGCAATTATTTTAATATACTTAACACAGTGGTTCAGGCCTACAGTGCTTCACATTCAAAACAGGTTCAGTAGAAGTATGGATGTGAATAACTATTGTCTTCACTGCTAATTAGTATTCTGCTTTGCAGTCAAAATTGGCATTAGGTTGCAACTATCAGATTCCTGAATCAAATTTCAGTTGTCCAATTTAATCTGTAACCTGACCTTGTGGCAATTTTTTCCATGCTACTGTTAAGGACTACAATACATGTTACAGGATCATAAATGTAGAGAAAACATGTGGCTTCTACCATAATTTTACTTCAAGAGGCTATTAAACCAGATAAAAAAGTTTGACTGACGTTTGGATTTCTTTCAATTCCCTAATAATTTAAGCTCGGATAAAAAAAAAAAAAAACAACCATACATGGCACTACAGTATACTCTCGCAAATTAAATAATCAAACCCTGATGCTCCCATCATTTCTACCTGACAGTGTATTACAAAAAGTAGGGATGATAAATGATCTTCAAAACCATATTAAAACATTATGATCAATAGGAATGAATATACATCAGTTAAGAAGGAGGGGTCATGACATCTTACTCCTAGCAATTAAAAAAAAAACTGTCTTGGACAACAATAATTGCCATGAAAAGTCAAGTTTTTGTGTCAATTAGACCATCACATGTTGTTACTGTAGAGAGGATATAAATGTATTTTTCTTACCGCTTTACGTGATTCAAAGACCCAGTGACTAGAGCCATCTTCATCTACATGATTCCACCATCGCAAACCAACCAAGAGCCTTCCAGTTATATTTTTTACTGTCCAGAAGTCCAGGGCTAAAAGTAAAACTACTAAAACAAACGTAGATATGAAACCTAAGAAAGGTTGGAAGTTGAACAAAATGAAGAAAAAAAGGGCAAAGATCTTGAAAAGAAGATGGAATACTGCTGCTAGAGGATACCTGGAGAGGAAAAAAAGAAAAATAAATTGTAATATACAGGTTGTCTTCTGTGCCATACCAATTAAACTTTAAATGTACACTTTTAATATACTATTGATCTTACTTTCGAAACAGAAATCCTTACAACTCAGCAGTGTGATGTGTATTGAGGGATACTTCCATACTTCTTCACTCTCAATTGCCCAATGTTTACTGTAGTGGGAATAGTTTATCCTGTACAGGTAGTGGAAATTTCTGCTGTTCCACTGTTCCATGAATAGTGTGCTTTTGTGCCAGAACAGTAAATTATCAAGAAGCACTGCTCCATAGAAAAGTGTTTGGCTAAAGCATTCGGCATGAATGTATTATTATCTGCTCAAAAGCATGCTTGGAAACAAAAATGCCCTGTAAATCATTCCATCTACATGACAAATATTTCTCACTGCCATTTATATTTCCAGCGCAATCTATTCAGCCTTCACATGGCTGCTTGAACACATTTAATAATTCCCTAAGCTGATCCAGTGTGCATACTGTATTTATGAACAGTGTTAACAGGTGAAACTGTTACTTCATACTGTACATAGTATAACAGTGTAGTTTTTCTTGACACTCAAACTTGGAAGAGCACAAGCAGTAATCCTATGTCAATGCTTAATACTTAATGATTTTTTTTGTTTTGTTTCCTTGTAAAGCACCTTGAGCAGTAACTCTTGGAACTGATTGGTCCTCTTGGAACTGATTGGTCCTATACAAGCTTAATTTATTATCATTATTATTTACTGATTTATTGATGAGTGTAGCCATATTTGTACACATACTTCATCACAACGGAATTACTGCTGGTTAAGTACTTTCATTCTTGCTTCGTAAAATGTCCCTTTTTCATGAATTCTCTCGAATGTTGTCAAAGCAATCAATCAATCAGGACAAAACACTTTCAGATACACCAAACCTGCTAGAAATTTTCTTTGGCATTTGTATTACAACTGATGTTAGGTACCAAGGTTTTTGTGTAAAATTTTAATCCATCCAACTGTAGTATACAGGCTTTCCCCTGGCATTCTTTTTATGAGGTGGCCACCTCACAGTTTTTGGCCACCACCTCACACAAATTTGCTATACTTGCCACATGTACTGCAGCATGGAGGGACCGTATTTCTTTCACCCTAACATTTAAGTGCCTTCCAACCTTGCAAAATCTCTAATATTGCCAGAATTTTGTTATGGTTGTGACTGTAATTTCCTTAGATATCCTTGGAGCTGGATCACAGCCTTGTTACCGACGATTTTCCAGGAAAGGGGGTTGAACTGAAGTGGTCAGTTGAATTCCAGTCACCAACTATGCAAGTAGTCCACAATTCGTTCACTATAACTGTGCTGTGTGTTATGGAACATCGTTCATTTTAAAAACCGCAAAATGGATTCTAAAACTTTGCGTCAGCTTCCATCTTCTCAATTTAAAGAAGAAAAGGTGTCAGGATTTTACTTTGGGCTACGGACTATGGTAATTTATTAGCTGTGGTTGAAATGATATCATAAACTAGGGGGAATTTTCGTATGTCTGACTCATTGCGTCCTTGTCGAATTTTATCTCAATATCTCTTGCTTTTTTTTTTTAACACTTTAGTGTCTCTCCAGTAGTGTTTGCACTGGGTACCTGGGTACCCGACCGACGATGTCAAGACCCGGTTCTGAAATTGCTACCCGGATCCAAAGTTCCACTACAGTAACATAGATTGCACGTGTGACAGAACACCTAACCTGTTACTTTTTTCTTGCAAAATTTATCTCGCACACGCCTAAGAACACTTGTTATGCCCGTACGTACAGTAAGATACGGTGGTGTTATATTATATCAACGTGCAAAGCAAAATTTCTTATTATGACTTTACAACAAACTGGTAGCCTAACGGAAGTTATATTTTCGGGTACCCGGGTACCCGACCGACCATCGACTTCGGGTACCCGGTTCTGAATTTTGGACCCGGTGCAAACACTAGTCTCCAGTTTGCATGCAATGCTTTTATGTGTGATTCTAAACAGAAATATCAAGTGAACGAATTCAGGGGTACTGCCAAAATCTGGTCCCCTAACCATACATACTGTATAAGCTATGAAAGTATTGACAGTTCTCACTCACTGATGGTGCCAAAGCTGGCATCATATTACCCCCATGGACTCATACCACCTCACACTCTCTAAAACCCAGGGGAAACCCTGATATATACTTTAGAAGATGGTCTGTAATTTTGAAAGACAAATTGTCCAGTGCATTCATTTTTCATCATTTCCATAAGCGTACAAGTAGGCCTACTGTATACTCTTCTTCTAGGCTAGGCCCTAAGTTCTCAAGTGGTGGCCTGCAGGCTATTTGCAGCCTGCAATGTCCAGTCAGTCACATCAAATGCAGAAAATTTGCTGAGCCAGAACATTTTTATGAGCAATTTCCTGGAATCAATCTACAACATTTGAATGCCACACATTTTCCCCCATAGGGCAATGCTGCTTCCTATTTGCTTAGGCCTTGCCTAGCCTACACAGAGTTAGTCAATGGGCTATCTCCACTTTGTTAACTGTATGTATTTAGGCCTACACTGTACATAAATAGGCCTAGCCTAGGCCTTCTTCTTCTTCTTCTTTCGAAATATGGTGACACATCCAGAAGGACATTACTTCACCACGCATGCGTCGAGAGGTATCAAGCCCTAATGTTGTTGGCAATAAACTGGGCAGGGTCCTTATGATCAAGGGAATTTGCAACTACAGAAGCAGGGAGACTATTCCAATCCTTAACCGTATTAGGGAGAAAACTATACTTGTAGCAGTTTGTCCTAGTAAAGAGGTGGCAAAAATGTAGATTATGCATCCAGCGTGTTCTACGAGTGGGATGCCGAAGTCTATCCACAGGAATTTGTGCTTTACCAAAAACACCCTTAGAGAACAGGATCAATCTGTTTTGTCTACGACGTTCCGCTAACGTAGGGAGATCAAGGTCTTTCAGAACAGAAGTCATAGACCCTGGCTCCCGGGAGAAGTTTGAGCTGATAAAGCGAGCCGATCTCCTTTGAATACTCTCAAGCTTATCCTGTAAATAAATCTGGTGTGGATCCCACACAGAACTTGCGTATTCCAAAACTGGTCTGAGAAGACCCTTATAAGCAGCTAGCTTTACATCACTAGAGCAAAACGATAGGTTCCTTTGAAGTACTCCTAAGATTTTGTTACCTTTATTACAAATAAATTGGACATGCTTATCCCAACTAAGGTCGCTAGTGATAGAAACCCCTAAGTACTTAATTGAGTCAACCTTAAGTAACTTTTCGCCATTCAAGATATAATCGAAACAAAAAGGCTTCTTGTTCCTGGCAAAAGTGATGATATTACACTTTGAAGGCTGGAATCTCATACCCCACGTCTTAGCCCAGAGACCTAGATTATCAATGTCATCCTGGAGCCTACGACAGTCACTATCATCATCAATGATTCGATAGCAAACACAATCATCGGCGAAAAGCCTGACATTAGAACTGGCAACATTTACGATATCATTAATGTGCGCCAAAAAGAGAATGGGTCCTAAGACGGACCCTTGAGGGACTCCAGACACGACATTCTCAAAAGAAGACCGAGTACCATTCACTACAACAGCCTGTTTACGATCAGATAGAAAATCGTCAACCCACTGGAGGATCTGGTTCGATACACCTAGGCTAAAGAGCTTGGTTTTTAGTAGCTCATGAGGCAGAGTGTCAAAAGCCTTTTCAAAATCCAGAATGAAAACATCCGTTTGTTTGTTCTTATCCAGGGATGAAGCCCAGTCTTCAATGACTGACACCAGTTGAGTATCACAGCTGTGTGATCTTCTAAAGGCATGCTGCTTTGATGAAAGGATATTCTTTGACTCAAAGAAGTCCATTAGATTTGAGCTTATAATGTGTTCTAATAATTTACAACAAATACAGGTAAGCGAGACCGGCCGATAATTGCTTGGGAGAGAGCTGTCATTTTTTTTATAAATAGGGCAAACATTTGCCCTCTTCCAGTCAACGGGTATTCTCCCGCTTGAGAGGGATTGTTGATAAAGGTGACTCAAAATAGGGGCAAAGTCAGATGCAATTTCTCTTAGGACCCAAGGATGGATATTGTCAGGTCCAACAGCCTTATTTTTATTGAGACCTTTTAACAGTTTTTCAACCCCATGTGTGGAGATAGAAATATCAGCCATTCTGGTACCAGAAGGTCTACGAAATGGGATTATACTGAACACAGTCTTAGTGAAGACACTAGTAAACTGGGAATTGAAGGCAAGGGCCTTGTCCAGATCAGTGATGGCTAGTTTGCCATTCATCTGTAGAGGGGGGATACTATGTTTATCCTTTTTTTGACCATTAATGTACTTCCAAAAGGGCTTAGTGTCATTTTTTATATCTCCAATCATACCATTGATGTAATTCGTATGGGAGATATAAACTTCTCTTTTAACTTTCTTACGCAATTCAGCCCATTTGTCATGGATATTGTTCTTAGATGGAAAAACCCTGAACAGCTACCAAAAAAAAAAAATCATCCCCTGCTACTCCGTCCACTACGGGGGGCCCACTGAGTGCGCGTCTAGCCTAACATTCCATGTCACAATATTGGAATGACAGATGTAAGTGCGCACTCGACGGTCACCCCATTTGCTTATGTGCTTTAGGCCAACTGATAAAATAACGTTAGGATTAATGCAACGTCGTTAGGCTAGCCTAGGCTAACATACATACCGCACACTTCTTTGTTTTCGCCATTCATCTTCTGCACCAAAATCGAGTGCGATGTCTTCAGCATTGTCTAAACTTGCCTGAAAGAGCAAAACAAAACATTGCACCAGGACCGAATGAAAAATCAAGGTTCTTAATTCACTTGTAAAAGTTGTACGAAAAAAAGTGTGATACGTACCATTTCGTGTAGATACTCAAGCAGTGTAGACTGCTAGTGCAGTGCTAGGCCTATTATACTATATATTGGAATGGAGACGAATTTACACGGCAGGATGACCGATGTGGAAGAGCAAGTGCCGTGACGTAACCAGAAACACGACTCTGTTAGACCCATAGAACTTGTATTTCTATGGTTAGACCACAGGCAGTTCTAGCGTTATATAGTACATACATATATATATAAATAGGCAAGGTAGCGCACTTCTTCCACACCAAGGCGTTCAGTAGCCAGATTTGGCTTCAATGCACTAATATGGCCAAATCCTTAAATGCTTTGGCCAAACTGGCAAATTTTTTACTAACTTGGCCATGTACTCGTGCACATATAGCCAAATAGGCAAAATCTGGCTACTGAACGCCTTTGTGTGGAAGAAGTGCGCTACCTTGTCTATTTATATATATGTATGTACTATATAACGCTAGAACTGCCTGTGGGTTAGACCGGGAGCAGTACGAACAGACTAAGGTCAGTCTAGATGATGGGATCAGGGATCAGTGACAGCTCCCTGAAGGGCGGGTACTACCCTCCCTCAGGATAGCCTGCTGTAAGCAGGCTATTGTGCGTTTCATCAATCAAAAAACCCAACATTTGCAAGTATACGAGTTTACATATGCATCATTAGGGTTGGGAGAAAGCAGTTCCATAGGCGCAGGCAGGGCCGTAGCTAGGGTGATATGTTTGGGGGTGTGTGAAGGTCCCAAATTCCGACTGGATGGATATTTTTTTCCAACTGAATGGTGGCGCGTAAATTGCACAATTTGTTATGCGCCCTGCGTTTAGATACAGCAGTGGGATCCTTCCTTTGTCACTACATAAAGGTGCTGACCCCTCCCCTTTGAGAAATTTTTGTTAATTTCAGGTCGCTTAGATGAAAAAGGAGCTTTCTTTGAGATATTTTTGGAGCTGATCATATAGAAAATGTCCATAATTAAATGAATTTTAATTTTTCCGACTGGTTTGATTTTTTTCCAAATGAGTGGCTGCCCGTATGATGCAGCAGTGGGGATCCTTTGTCACTTCATAAAGGTGCCTTCCTGGGGGAGGGGCCTGTGCCCCCTCCCCTTTGAGAAAGTTTTGTTAAGGTATGGTTGCTTAGATGCAAAATGGTGCTATCTTGGGATACTTTTGGAACTGATCATATATGGCTGAAAATGTCCATAACTTAGTGAATACTGAGATTTCGTTAGGTGAAAGTAGAAAGTATGTTGTCTAAGAGAAGAATACGTTGTCAACAAACCTCCTGAAGCCCCCCCCCCCTTGACTGCTTTAATGCCTTCTATTCTGGCATCTAATGCTAGCATATACCTGTATAGGCCTCCTGGAAGCTCTGGATCAATTATATATAATGGGGCAATTACTACCTGTCATCTAAATAATAATATAGAGTATGACGCCAAGCACTTTACATCTATCGTATTTTTACTAATTTTGAACGAAAATCCAGACGAACAGCTTCCAGCAATGGGGAATGGGCGGGAGGGAGATGGACGGGAGGGAGAGTATATGTGCAGAAAAATGATACTAGACCTCCCAGACAGGTATAGCAAAAGGGGTTTAGGACTAACAAGAGCGTTTTCAGAATGTACCCCCAGTTTATGCTATAAAAGTTCACTGGTACGTTGTGCTTATAATGTTCATAAGTGATACAACGTGGACTGTGAGGACTGCGCACGAAGCGCTCCGAAATTTGGGGTATACTTCAATGCCAAAATGAAAAACCTGCACACAGGCTCAGCCAGGGGTGAGGGGTGGTGCTTTGATTTGCCGACAAGGGGGGAAGCGCCCTGACTGGGGGCCAGCTACTCTAAGTCCCGACAGATGCAATGGGTTGCCGAACTCAGAATATAAGGCGCGCGAAGCGCGCCGAAAAATTTGGGGTTATATCATGGAAGTACTACTCTGACGTACTTCCATGGTTATATTGAATTTTCATTAAGGATAGTTGAAAAAGTTTGTGGTTTTATTGAAAAATCTGGACCGTACAAAACCAAGAAATTTGTTCGGGTGACTGCATGGTCGTTGTCGGGGATTACATTCTTCATCTTACCCATTAAGGATCTCCTACGAAACTTAAAGATCTTTTTCTTACAAAATATGTTTGCCACGATGGCGAGGCTGAAGAAAGAATCTTCTAAAAGTTAGGAAAAAGAGGAAAGAACTTCGCAGCGATGCATTTTCGTGTTTCTCTAGAATCACGCCTACACGGAAGAACAACATTTGTGGAAACGTTGAAATCCAATATGTTCGGAACGGGGGGCGTTACCACTTGATAGAACTATAGATGAAAGCCCGCGTAGCGTGCGAAAATTTTTTGAAGTTATAGATTACAGAACTTACTGGCTACGGGCCTGATAAATAGACGTTTGGAATATTTTCTGAGTATATCTATGTCTTCACCAATATTAGTCTATATAAAATTTTGCGCAATTTTGTGGGGCTCGGAAAAATTTGGGGAGGGGGGCTAAAGCGCCCTAGCTCCCATAGAACTGTGTCTGGTATAATTACCTTAATAATGTTCATGATTGTAAATCGTGACGCAGGGGCGCGAAGCGCGCCCAAATTTTCATTAAATAAGATTTCCATAATAAAATCTGCATTCAGAATCTGCATTGAGATACTTTCAATTGCCCAATAAACCAACATGCCGCTCAAAAAGCCAGTCTTTTACCTGGTAATTTGTGAACAGCTTTCAACTTCTGCTGTTGTGCTTCTCCGAAAGTTGCTATCGGAAGATATTGATAATAAGAACAACACTGAGGTAAGGTTTGAAGCGCGCGGAGCGCGCGAAAATTTTAAGAGTTCGAGAAGAATTTACGAAAAAAGGACAGCTTTGATTTGATTTTACTTGAGGAAAATAACGTTTGGTGTTATTCTCACTTGGTCTAGTTGGAAAATATATACAAAGTTGACATAAGCTCAGTCGGAAAAATGTGCTAGACTGAGATATCAGAAATTCCAACTGGCATTTCAGATTTTCCGACTATAGTCGGTCTGATGAACTTTGGGGGGGGGGGTGAGACACCCCCACACCCCCGGTCGCGACGGCCCTGGGCGCAGGAAGCGGGGGACTGGGGGACCTTTAGCCTAAGGTAAGGTGACCATATTTTAGGGGTTAAAATCAGGGACGCTTCTAGACCAGGCACCGTGTAAGGAAAATATACATCGTTAGTGTGAAATTAGCTACAGTAAATGTGTGTGTTTGATCACAGCAGTAGTAGAAAATCAAAGATACTCTTGACTTTCGATTTCTGTGATTGCAGATACCTGTTATTTGTTAGCCTACGTACGTTGTACATGGGCGCTAAGAAATATATATATCTCAACCGACGATGTTGATGTAATACTAGGCCAATAATACATGTCAGCCAGACGTTTATCTCCCCTCCCCCCCCCCCCCGAAAGGTACACAGAAGGCTGCACAATGGACAAAATATTATTTTTTACAACATTATAATTAATATCTTGAGAAATTTCATTTTCAAGGACAAGGTCGGAGACATATTTTCGGGGACACTTGTTGATCGGGGGCAGAACACTGGATTCTGGGACTGTCCCCGAAAATTGGGGACGTCTGGTCACCTTACTTTAGCCCCCAGTCAAAAATGTGGGGGGTGAAGATGCTTCCGCCCCCAAAGATCCAAGGGCAAAAACCCCTTACCTGTCTCTTCTGTAAGATACGTCAAAATTTTTCAGTAATTTTCCTTAAAGTTTGTCCAAAATGTTGCACCAAATTGCATCTGAGGACCCTCGAATACCCAAAAATTTTCCATAGGGGTGGGTGCTCCCTTTCCATAGACCCCTCCTCAGGACGGCGATCCGAAACAAGGTTCATCCCCCCACCCCCCCCCCCCCCCACCCCCCGTCTCGAAAAGCGCCCTACGCCTATGACGAGTTCCAAGTATAACGCCGTCCCAGATAGCACACTATGTTGGACCAACGTTGGCAAATGGTCGGCAAATGTTGGCAAGCATTGGCAATAAGTTTTGTTGGCACATAAATGTTGGACCAACACAAGACCAACCTATATTCAACAACTGTTGTGCATTCTAACATTTTACCAACGTTGGGCCAACATTTACTAAACAATTGTTGGGTTTCATTCATTGAACCAATGTTAGGTCAACATTATCTATCCAACAAAAGGTCTTTCTTCGGTCAAACAACATTGGGCCAACATATACAAACCAACTGTTGGGCCACATACATTGAACCAACGTTGGGCGAACATTAGTCAGCCCAACTCTTAGGCCTTATATTCGTTGAACCAACGTTGGACCAACGTGTACCAACCAAGTGTTGGGCCACATTCCTTTAACCAACGTTGGGCGAACGTTACTATCATACAGTAATAAAATAGTATTAGAGAATTTATGTATAGGCCTTTCAAAGCAGTAAATCGAGGTTCAAAATTCATCAGTGGCACTTATCTGTGATATTATCATGTTAAATATAAAAGATCAGTAGTGTATGTGGCAATTTGAAAGAGTAAGTCATCCCTCGACTGATGTGCTGAATCTGGAGGACACTTAAAAGTGGGTCTACAACCTACGGTTGTGCCATCCCGGACACCGGATTTCGGTGATGGATTGCTAAAGACCCACATTGGTTTCGGATGGCCAATGGTAAGCGGCCCACCATTGGCCCAACAATGTACCACGGAAAAAATACTGAGTTGGTCATTTTGGTATCAACCAACCTACATTTTTTAATAGCAGTTATTTCTAAATTTTACATTCACAGTGAATATTTTACAAAACGTTCACTAACGAAGTGGGAATTTCTGCTGAGACAATTTGAGAAAAATGTTTAAAATGCTGCGAAATTCTAGTGGAGCACCAGGTTTATATACCTTTCATCTGAAATAAGATTTGTCTTTATCACTTAATGGTAGGTCTAATTAAAATAAAGTGTGGCTGGTAATGATGAATCCTTGCAGGAAATCATCATGTTGTGCAATACAACATAAAGAAGGAAACATTGAAATATCATGAAGAAAATTGTATTATTAATCGTTAACACTAACAAACAAGTCTCAATGAATATATAATAGCTAAACCAATCTCCTCGTTTCATATATGAATTTTCAATGAAAATCCTACTACGCTTAAAAGTTCTGGGTAGGACTTTAAACTGCACCCGGTTGTGGAGTTTTTATAAAAGTGGGGATCATGAGGTTACCCTTTGCCTCAACTGCCTCCGGGGCACCCTTGGGCAAGGTGCGCCTGTATTTGCCCAGTTCGGTTCAGGTCGCCGAAGAGAGCAGACGTGCCTGACCCCCCACAGGATTCGTTCGATCTCTTCGGTACTTTGGTTTTTTTTATTTTTGGTTGGGTGTCAATAGTGTAAATACTGTACATACTGTAAATACGGCAAGTGGACCCCGGCCCCTCGTAGCCCTTTGGGGTTGTGGCCCTTCGGGGCAGTTACTTGTGGGTGGTGGTAGTTTGGTGTTGTGTTCTTGGTGTTTCGGTGTTTTGGTTGTTAAGTGATGGTAGTCTGGTTTTGTGTTGTCTTTCAATTTCGGCGTCTGTGGCTGCTCAGTAGCAGTGTTGGTGGTTTTTGTTTCGTTTGCGAGGGTGTTGTTGGTGTTCGGATTTTGGTTGTTGGCCATATCTTATATCCTTTTCGCTGGTCTGGCCGTGCCCGTTTGTTTAGCACGTAAAAAGCAAAAGTGGCAAGTGGTGTTGCCTTCTGGCGTAGTGTCGCCTTCAGGCGTGCGATTTGGGTGGTCTTGGTTTGTGGTTGTTGGGAGGCTCGGGTGTTGTTTTGGGGTTGGTTTGGTGTGGGGTTGTGGTCGGGGCGGGTATTGGTATTGAGGGTGGTCGTTGATGATGGGCGTGGTGGTAGTTTCTGTTTGTTGGTGGTAACAGACTCTTTCGTTTCCTTCGTGACATATGGATGTTTTTTTATTATGTTTGTCATCCATCGGGTTTTGTTTGGTTTTGTTTTCGATCGTGTCCGTTCCGCTATCTAAGAGGTGTGCCACCATCAGTTGGTGCGGAGCGTACAAGAAAATTTTTGGCTTTACAAACCCTCAGATGGCCGGAAACGGCACTTCTCGAGTGTTTTAAGCTGCATGTACCCAGCCCTGAAATATGCATCTCATGTCTGCAATTTCTCAATTAATGCAAAAAAATCAATCTATGAAAAAAGTTAATATATATTTCTAAACGAAACGCCACCATCAGTTGACGCGGAGCGTACCACAAAATTTTCGGCTTTACAAACCCCCAGTGGCCGGAAACTGCACTTCCCGAGTGTTCTAAGCAAGAATATGTTCAGCCCCCACTTTGAAATTCTCCCCGCTTCTTGGAGCACTTGACAAATATTGGGGGATGAACATACCTTCAGCCCCCTCTTTTTCACTTTTCATTGCCGCCACTGGGGTTCGGCATTTTCTTGAAGGCGCGAAGCGCCCAAGCGAGGAGCGGAGCAACAGAGTGGGGAGAGGGTGCGGTTCTCCCCCTCCCACCTCAAGGAATTTTGCAATTTTTACATAAAAATTGAGCGATCTGGTGAACACCTAAGCTGGAATTTTTGGATACTTTCAATGAAATGAAAACATGAAAAAAGCCTAGCCACAAAAATTGTAAAATAAGGCCAACAACGGAGTAAATTCATCCTACAATAATATTGCTGAAGTGTAAAACAGTGAAAAAGAGAAATAAACCAAAAATGTGTTTATATTTTCCTGAAAAAGCATAGAGCATGCTTAAATTTCATTTGGAGGTTCAGCACCCCCCCCCCCCCTTCCCACCATACATGTCCGCCGGTAAACGCCGTACTCATTGTACAGTACAACAGTATTTGATAGGTTAGCGCGATGCATTTTGCGGTCGCTACAAGTGAATTACTTCAACTTACACATGTGGGACGTGGGTACCGGGAATCTATAGTCGTTGTATTTGTGAATGCGAGGTATAGGATACCGTTAGTTTTATTCAGTATTCACGGCATCGGTAATCTAGGCCTATTACTTGGTCAGACCAATAATGCGACCAGTTAAGCTTTCAAAATATTTAGCCCGCAAAGCAAAAGTAGGGAAAATCCGTCAGCTCCTGTGAGAAATACATGAAATCCGGACAATGTGGGCAATTTTACAAACCCGCCCGGACGTCTGGCATGCCCTAACTCATATATAGGACTACTGCTTTCATTGGCTAAACCATCGGAATTGACATTTTCCCTGAAAAACGCAAAAAAACGCCATTAAGGCCTAAATAAAAAAAGTACAAAAATTTTGGTCTGGGCGGGGGGTTCGTGCGAACCCACGGAACACCCCCGGCTACGGGCCTGAGCTTCCAACCACCCTTACATCCGGCAATTCTACTTGTATATCCCACAACTTAACACTATAGACTAATTATAGTACGCTGGGTTATCAGCATTGTTGTGGCTTAGTTGGTATGCCCTTACTCAAAATCCATATATGGCCCAGATATGGGATTTTATATCTGGCCCATATCTGGGCCAGATATGGAATTCATATCTGGCTTGTACAAGAATTGGGCAGATATAACTTGATATAGTATAAAGGCCACATATGGCCATATATGGCCCAGCTAAAGTTTCACTTTTATATGGCCCAGATATGCCCCATATATGGCTACTCCATTTCTGGCCCATATATGGAAAATCCATATATGCCACATATAAAGAGATTTATATCTGGCCCATATCTGTGCCATATATGACCCATATAAAACTTTATATGGCTCACTCTTTATATGGCCCATATCTGGCCCATATATGGAAATTTATATCTGGCCCATATCTGCACCAGATATGGAATTCATATCTGGCTTGTACAAGAATTGGGCAGATATAACTTGATATAGTATAAAGGCCATATATGGCCATATATGGCCCAGGTAAAGTTTCACTTTTATATGGCCCAGATATGCCCCATATATGGCTACTCCATTTCTGGCCCATATATGGAAAACCCATATATGCCACATATAAAGAGATTTATATCTGGCCCATATCTGTGCCATATATGACCCATATAAAACTTTATATGGCTCACTCTTTATATGGCCCATATCTGGCCCATATATGGAAATTTATATCTGGCCCATATCTGCACCAGATAT
This sequence comes from Holothuria leucospilota, assembly GCA_029531755.1. Taxonomy (NCBI): domain Eukaryota; kingdom Metazoa; phylum Echinodermata; class Holothuroidea; order Aspidochirotida; family Holothuriidae; genus Holothuria; species Holothuria leucospilota. The sequence continues at coordinate 33,220,008 of CM055968.1, forward strand.
ATGGCCAGATAAAGTTCTATCTGGATCAAGCCTTTATATGGCACAGATCTGCTCTAGTTATGAATCATAGTTAGGACTTATAGTCCACACTCCTCATGAAGACTTTGAACATCAGAAAACAATGTTTAAGTGCTCCATGAATTAGAATTTAATGGAAGTATTAGGTTAAATTGACTTAAGTACATAAATTCAACTTATTTCATAACAGTGAACAGAAAAATGCCTTGAAATTTCCTATTTTATGTAATCACAGTGATATGGGCTTCTTATTTTAAACTTAATTACGTATTTGACTCTAAATTTTGTTTACTGCGTGGTGCATATTTTATTTTCAACGTCCTAAATCATGGAAAATGTAGGTTTAGATACAAGCTCCGCCCAAATATGCAAATTATTTGCCTAAGTTCACTTAGTACACTGCGGTATTAACAGAAGTGTAGCCACTAAATAACTGCAATGTCTGGGAAAGTGATGCTGTATCCAAAACATGTCTTAGTTTGTAACAAGCATAATCCAAGAATCAAATCAAATAAATATTAAAACAAACTAACAAAATGCTCATTTGCATATCTAGCATATCAAGTTATATCTGGCTTTATATGGCCATATCAAACTTTATATACATATCTGGATCACGGTTATATCAAGTTATATCTGGCTTTATATGGCCGTATCAAACTTAATATGCATATCTGGATCACTGTTATATCAAGTTATATCTGGCTTTATATGGCCATATCAAACTTAATATGCATATCTGGGTTATGTTTTAATCAAGTTATATCTGGCTTTATATGGCCATATCAAACTTTATATACATATCTGGATCACGATTATATCAAGTTATATCTGGCTTTATATGGCCATATCAAACTTTATATACATATCTGGATCACGGTTATATCAAGTTATATCTGGCTTTATATGGCCATATCAAACTTAATATGCATATCGGGATCACTGTTATATCAAGTTATATCTGGCTTTATATGGCCATATCAAACTTAATATGCATATCTGGGTTATGTTTTAATCAAGTTATATCTGGCTTTATATGGCCATATCAAACTTTATATACATATCTGGATCACGATTATATCAAGTTATATCTGGCTTTATATGGCCATATCAAACTTTATATACATATCTGGATCATGATTATATCAAGTTATATCTGGCTTTATATGGCCATATCAATCTTAATATATATATATATATCTGGATCACAGTTTTATCAAGTTATATCTGGCTTTATATGGCCATATCAAACTTTATATACATATCAGGATCACGATTATATCAAGTTATATCTGGCTTTATATGGCCATATCAAACTTAATATGCATATCTGGGTTATGTTTTAATCAAGTTATATCTGGCTTTATATGGCCATATCAAACTTTATATACATATCTGGATCACAGTTTTATCAAGTTATATCTGGCTTTATATGGCCATATCAAACTTTATATACATATCAGGATCACGATTATATCAAGTTATATCTGGCTTTATATGGCCATATCAAACTTAATATGCGTATCTGGGTTATGTTTTAATCAAGTTATATCTGGCTTTATATGGCCATATCAAACTTTATATACATATCTGGATCACTATTTATCAAGTTATATCTGGCTTTATATGGCCATATCAAACTTTATATACATATCTGGATCACAGTTTTATCAAGTTATATCTGGCTTTATATGGCCATATCAAACTTTATATACATATCTGGATCACGATTATATCAAGTTATATCTGGCTTTATATGGCCATATCAAACTTTATATGCATATCTGGGTTGTGTTTTAATCAAGTTATATATGGCTTTATATGGCCATATAAAGTCTTTAATCAACCAGATATTTCCAGATATAAAGCCAGATATGGATTTTGAGTAAGGGATGGCGCTCGACTCCGACTGTTACGTACTTGAGTTCACGGTCCTCCCGGAGACTGGGCAGTGTGTTTTTCACGTTTTGCGGTTTTGATGTTGGGGACCTGTCGACTTTTGACAGTTGCTTTGTAAATCAGTGTACCCATCCTAATTAATATTATTTCTACCTTTCAATCATTCTCATATAGATTTTAAAAATTGCAATAGGGTACATGTATTTAATAACGGAAGTACTTTTTGCAAGGAAATCCCCAATTCCTTTTTAAGGTACCTCGAAAAGGGCGACAGATTAAAATCGAGTTACTTTTCCTGATGGAAACGGTTTGTAAATAAACTTAAAAACTACAACTGCATTCTCCTTCATATCTTCCTTTTTGTAGCTTTCATCGACTTCTCTTCGTTCCCACTTTTTCTTTTCTTAATTAGGCTTCGTTTAGTTAATCACATGTTACTGCAAATTTCCAAATCAGGTCACTACACGCGATTGCATGTAGCCTACATTATCAAGTCGTACACCCCCCCCCCCCTTTGGACGTTGCATTTTTTTCTGTTGAAATTGTAAATAGTTTTATGAATTTTTTTCCCATTCTTAGATGAAACCGATTCTATGTTTCATGTAATTTGCATTTGAAACGAAAGGTATCAATAAAGACAGGGCTCCCGGCTACTTTAGTAGCCGGGAGACCTGTCTTTATTGATACCGAATTTGCCTAGGTTCCCAAAGCAACTCTTGTTTCTAAAGGAAAGCCACTCTGGACTGAATATTCATAAATGACCGACTGTAAAATGTGTTTCTTGTATTGCAACTATGGATTAAGTTTCTTAGGGGTAGGGCTAAGCATCTGCCAACAATAGGTGACCATTGTCCACGTTTCATGGTGCGATGATTTGTAAAAGAAGACAGCGGCTCCTTTAAACTTGACCAAGTCTCCCTCCGCGTTTCCCTGAAGTCTTAAGGGGGCGCTTCACCATTTCATAAAATTGCACTTTGGCTGGGGGGGGGGGGCTGAACCCTCTACATGTAGTCCCTACAAATTTTGTTTGGGTTGATTTTTGACCCTGTTATGAGAGGGAAGTGAATCCTTTGTTGGATGTATTTTGGTAGTGATTGAGTTGGAGATTATGCTGTCAAAAAATGGTTGAAATTGATACCACCTGAGCCGATTGTGAGGTTTTGGAAAGACAGCGGACCTATCTGATATACTGGTGAGTGACAAGGGGGCGGGGGTGGCGGATCACAAGTCTTTTATTCATGCGCCCGTAGCTGAAAGAGTCAATGGTCATGCTGCGAAAATTCTTATGTGCCAGTAACAAACAACTGGTGAGCTTTGCATTGATGGGTCATATGCTGGCGTTGAAAACTTTGACAAGGAATGAGAGGCAGCGTAACAAGGCCCATTTTTGCGTGTAAGTCGGACCAAATTTTAAGTGCTGCATGAGGTTAGTAATAAAGGAATGGTTACGGGTTCGTTGAATACAGCCTTGCGCATCCGCTTATGCGGCATCATTTAATTGAAGGGGTAAGGACGGTGACTTCAAGTTTGACAAATACCCAATATGACGGCCTATGGAAGAGTGTAGTAAAGTGTCTTCAACCCGGGGCTCCCCCAACGTCCTCCACCTCCCTCCCTTGATACGGACTTGAATGCAAAGTGCTTCATCAGGTTAAAGATACCAATCACAGAACAGCCGACAAGCTGGCTGTCAGTAGATATTTAAAATTATCGTATCATTACGGCAAGGATTTTGCAAAGAGGTCTTAGCATTTATTTAAATTTGAGAAAGCGCGTACGTGTACCAGCAATCATTCTTCCATTGATGATTCGTGTATATACTTACTTGATTTTGGTCCGTTTGAAGGCCTTTGAAAAGTTGTAGCATGTGAAGTCACAAATAAGTAAAGCTCGAACTCCACATCGCCCGAATTAGGCCGGCGATGAAAATGTTGTGTTCGAGTTGGAGGGTTTGTGCTCTTGAGACCAAGGAAGTCAGAAATTCAGGGGACTGATCGTCGTCGTGACAGTGGTGAAACCAGATGGGGGTAGGTGCCACGTATGTCCCTCGTCGATGACGGATAGCCCGCAAGGTCGTTTAAATTTCCCAGTGTAGTCGGGAAACGTTAAAATATGAAATAGTCCACAATAGCCAGTCGCCCCTTGTGGTTTACTTGATATTTTGATTTAAATGAGGGCAGATCCTGTAGTAAATCCCCCAAATTTTCCAATTTCACGCCTAAAAACCCAAAATGTGCGCCAAAAATTTTGAATTTTGCTCTCGACGACCTTACGGCACTCCGTCTCCCTTGTCGGGGCTTCAGGCTGCAGTCCTACGTAGGGAATATTGGACCCCTGTCGCCCAAATTCTGGCGCTACTCACGGCCAAAGTCAGTCGGGGTTACACATTATATCGTACCTACTAGGCCTATCCCTCGGACTACATGTTTACCGAAGAAACTGGAAAATTTTGCGACCGGCAAGACCACGGCTTCCTGAGCTTTACCCACCCCTCCCCCACCCCTATTGATGTCTTTTATATGGCAGGCTACTAAGAAACATTATAATTACAGGCCATGCTATAAACATCAATAGCGTAATATTCAAGCATGTTGGAACCAATTTTTGGGACGTGTTTCAGGCAGTTTAAAGTACGGTACCAATATTTAAGAATGCAGGTGAAAAAGGGTACTCGCTCCAGCTCCCGACCCCCCTTACATCCGGCACTTCTACTTGTATATCCCACAACTTAACACCATACTAATATTAATTATAGTGCGCTTGATTATCAGCATTGTTGTGGCTTAGTTGGTATGGCGCTCGACTCCGACTGGTACGTGCGTGAGTTCAAGTCCTCCCGGAGACTGCGCAGTGTGTTTTTCTCGTTTTGCGGTTTTGATGTTGGGGAACTGTCGACTTTTTACAGTTGCTTTCTTTTTCATATCTTCCTTTTTGTAGCTTTCATCGACTTCTCTTCGTTCCCACTTTTTCTTTTCTTAATTTGGCTTCGTTTAGTTAATCACATGTTACTGCAAATTTCCAAATCAGGTCACTACACGCGATTGCATGTAGCCTACATTATCAAGTCGTACACCCCCCCCGCCCTTTGGACGTTGCATTTTTTTCTGTTGAAATTGTAAATAGTTTTATGAATTTTTTTCCCATTCTTAGATGAAACCGATTCTATGTTTCATGTAATTTGCATTTGAAACGAAAGGTATCAATAAAGACAGGGCTCCCGGCTACTTTAGTAGCCGGGAGACCTGTCTTTATTGATACCGAATTTGCCTAGGTTCCCAAAGCAACTCTTGTTTCTAAAGGAAAGCCACTCTGGACTGAATATTCATAAATGACCGACTGTAAAATGCGTTTCTTGTGTTGCAACTATGGATTAAGTTTCTTAGGGGTAGGGCTAAGCATCTGCCAACAATAGGTGACCATTGTCCACGTTTCATGGTGCGATGATTTGTAAAAGAAGACAGCGGCTCCTTTAAACTTGACCAAGTCTCCCTCCGCGTTTCCCTGAAGTCTTAAGGGGGCGCTTCACCATTTCATAAAATTGCACTTTGGCTGGGGGGGGGGTGAACCCTCTACATGTAGTCCCTACAAATTTTGTTTGGGTTGATTTTTGACCCTGTTATGAGAGGGAAGTGAATCCTTTGTTGGATGTATTTTGGTAGTGATTGAGTTGGAGATTATGCTGTCAAAAAATGGTTGAAATTGATACCACCTGAGCCGATTGTGAGGTTTTGGAAAGACAGCGGACCTATCTGATATACTGGTGAGTGACAAGGGGGCGGGGGTGGCGGATCACAAGTCTTTTATTCATGCGCCCGTAGCTGAAAGAGTCAATGGTCATGCTGCGAAAATTCTTATGTGCCAGTAACAAACAACTGGTGAGCTTTGCATTGATGGGTCATATGCTGGCGTTGAAAACTTTGACAAGGAATGAGAGGCAGCGTAACAAGGCCCATTTTTGCGTGTAAGTCGGACCAAATTTTAAGTGCTGCATGAGGTTAGTAATAAAGGAAAAAGTTACGGGTTCGTTGAATACAGCCTTGCGCATCCGCTTATGCGGCATCATTTAATTGAAGGGGTAAGGACGGTGACTTCAAGTTTGACAAATACCCAATATGACGGCCTATGGAAGAGTGTAGTAAAGTGTCTTCAACCCGGGGCTCCCCCAACGTCCTCCACCTCCCTCCCTTGATACGGACTTGAATGCAAAGTGCTCCATCAGGTTAAAGATACCAATCACAGAACAGCCGACAAGCTGGCTGTCAGTAGATATTTAAAATTATCGTATCATTACGGCAAAGATTTTGCAAAGAGGTCTTAGCATTTTTTTAAATTTGAGAAAGCGCGTACGTATACCAGCAATTATTCTTCCATTGATGATTCGTGTATATACTTACTTGATTTTGGTCCGTTTGAAGGCCTTTGAAAAGTTGTAGCATGTGAAGTCATAAATAAGTAAAGCTCGAACTCCACATCGCCCGAATTAGGCCGGCGATGAAAATGTTGTGTTCGAGTTGGAGGGTTTGTGCTCTTGAGACCAAGGAAGTCAGAAAGTCAGGGGACTGATCGTCGTCGTGACAGTGGTGAAACCAGATGGGGGTAAGTGCCACGTATGTCCCTCGTCGATGACGGATAGCCCGCAAGGTCGTTTAAATTTCCCAGTGTAGTCGGGAAACGTTAAAATATGAAATAGTCCACAATAGCCAGTCGCCCCTTGTGGTTTACTTGATATTTTGATTTAAATGAGGGCAGATCCTGTAGTAAATCCCCCAAATTTTCCAATTTCACGCCTAAAAACCCAAAATGTGCGCCAAAAATTTTGAATTTTGCTCTCGACGACCTTACGGCACTCCGTCTCCCTTGTCGGGGCTTCAGGCTGCAGTCCTACGTAGGGAATATTGGACCCCTGTCGCCCAAATTCTGGCGCTACTCACGGCCAAAGTCAGTCGGGATTACACATTATATCGTACCTACTAGGCCTATCCCTCGGACTACATGTTTACCGAAGAAACTGGAAAATTTTGCGACCGGCAAGACCACGGCTTCCTGAGCTTTACCCACCCCTCCCCCACCCCTATTGATGTCTCTTATATATGGCAGGCTACTAAGAAACATTATAATTACAGGTCATGCTATAAACATCAATAGCGTAATATTCAAGCATGTTGGAACCAATTTTTGGGACGTGTTTCAGGCAGTTTAAAGTACGGTACCAATATTTAAGGATGCAGGTGAAAAAGGGTACTCGCTCCAGCTCCCGACCCCCCTTACATCCGGCACTTCTACTTGTATATCCCACAACTTAACACCATACTAATATTAATTATAGTGCGCTTGATTATCAGTATTGTTGTGGCTACGTTGGTATGGCGCTCGACTCCGACTGGTACGTTCGTGAGTTCAAGTCCTCCCGGAGACTGGGCAGTGTGTTTTTCTCGTTTTGCGGTTTTGATGTTGGGGAACTGTCGACTTTTTACAGTTGCTTTCTCTTTCATATCTTCCTTTTTGTAGCTTTCATCGACTTCTCTTCGTTCCCACTTTTTCTTTTCTTAATTAGGCATCGTTAAGTTAATCACAAGTTACTGCAAATTTCCAAATCAGGTCACTACACGCGATTGCATGTAGCCTACATTATCAAGTCGTACACCCCCCCCCCCTTTGGACGTTGCATTTTTTTCTGTTGAAATTGTAAATAGTTTTATGAATTTTTTTCCCATTCTTAGATGAAACCGATTCTATGTTTCATGTAATTTGCATTTGAAACGAAAGGTATCAATAAAGACAGGGCTCCCGGCTACTTTAGTAGCCGGGAGACCTGTCTTTATTGGCTCCCGGCTACTTTAGTAGCCGGGAGACCTGTCTTTATTGATACCGAATTTGCCTAGGTTCCCAAAGCAACTCTTGTTTCTAAAGGAAAGCCACTCTGGACTGAATATTCATAAATGACCGACTGTAAAATGCGTTTCTTGTATTGCAACTATGGATTAAGTTTCTTAGGGGTAGGGCTAAGCATCTGCCAACAATAGGTGACCATTGTCCACGTTTCATGGTGCGATGATTTGTAAAAGAAGACAGCGGCTCCTTTAAACTTGATCAAGTCTCCCTCCGCGTTTCCCTGAAGTCTTAAGGGGGCGCTTCACCATTTCATAAAATTGCACTTTGGCTGGGGGGGTGAACCCTCTACATGTAGTCCCTACAAATTTTGTTTGGGTTGATTTTTGACCCTGTTATGAGAGGGAAGTGAATCCTTTGTTGGATGTATTTTGGTAGTGATTGAGTTGGAGATTATGCTGTCAAAAAATGGTTGAAATTGATACCACCTGAGCCGATTGTGAGGTTTTGGAAAGACAGCGGACCTATCTGATATACTGGTGAGTGACAAGGGGGCGGGGGTGGCGGATCACAAGTCTTTTATTCATGCGCCCGTAGCTCGAAGAGTAAATGGTCATGCTGCGAAAATTCTTATGTGCCAGTAACAACCAACTGGTGAGCTTTGCATTGATGGGTCATATGCTGGCGTTGAAAACTTTGACAAGGAATGAGAGGCAGCGTAACAAGGCCCGTTTTTGCGTGTAAGTCGGACCAAATTTTAAGTGCTGCATGAGGTTAGTAATAAAGGAATGGTTACGGGTTCGTTGAATAGAGCTTTGCGCATCCGCTTATGCGGCATCATTTAATTGAAGGGGTAAGGACGGTGACTTCAAGTTTGACAAATGCCCAATATGACGGCCTATGGAAGAGTGTAGTAAAGTGTCTTCAACCCGGGGCTCCCCCATCGCCCTCCACCTCCCTCCCTTGATACGGACTTGAATGCAAAGTGCTTCATCAGGTTAAAGATACCAATCACAGAACAGCCGACAAGCTGGCTGTCAGTAGATATTTAAAATTATCGTATCATTACGGCAAGGATTTTGCAAAGAGGTCTTAGCATTTATTTAAATTTGAGAAAGCGCGTACGTGTACCAGCAATCATTCTTCCATTGATGATTCGTGTATATACTTACTTGATTTTGGTCCGTTTGAAGGCCTTTGAAAAGTTGTAGCATGTGAAGTCATAAATAAGTAAAGCTCGAACTCCACATCGCCCGATTTAGGCCGGCGATGAAAATGTTGTGTTCGAGTTGGAGGGTTTGTGCTCTTGAGACCAAGGAAGTCAGAAATTCAGGGGACTGATCGTCGTCGTGACAGTGGTGAAACCAGATGGGGGTAGGTGCCACGTATGTCCCTCGTCGATGACGGATAGCCCGCAAGGTCGTTTAAATTTCCCAGTGTAGTCGGGAAACGTTAAAATATGAAATAGTCCACAATAGCCAGTCGCCCCTTGTGGTTTACTTGATATTTTGATTTAAATGAGGGCAGATCCTGTAGTAAATCCCCCAAATTTTCCAATTTCACGCCTAAAAACCCAAAATGTGCGCCAAAAATTTTGAATTTTGCTCTCGACGACCTTACGGCACTCCGTCTCCCTTGTCGGGGCTTCAGGCTGCAGTCCTACGTAGGGAATATTGGACCCCTGTCGCCCAAATTCTGGCGCTACTCACGGCCAAAGTCAGTCGGGGTTACACATTATATCGTACCTACTAGGCCTATCCCTCGGACTACATGTTTACCGAAGAAACTGGAAAATTTTGCGACCGGCAAGACCACGGCTTCCTGAGCTTTACCCACCCCTCCCCCACCCCTATTGATGTCTTTTATATGGCAGGCTACTAAGAAACATTATAATTACAGGCCATGCTATAAACATCAATAGCGTAATATTCAAGCATGTTGGAACCAATTTTTGGGACGTGTTTCAGGCAGTTTAAAGTACGGTACCAATATTTAAGGATGCAGGTGAAAAAGGGTACTCGCTCCAGCTCCCGACCCCCCTTACATCCGGCACTTCTACTTGTATATCCCACAACTTAACACCAGTATAGACTACTAATATTAATTATAGTGCGCTTGATTATCAGCATTGTTGTGGCTTAGTTGGTATGGCGCTCGACTCCGACTGGTACGTTCGTGTGTTCAAGTCCTCCCGGAGACTGGGCAGTGTGTTTTTCTCGTTTTGCGGTTTTGATGTTGGGGAACTGTCGACTTTTTACAGTTGCTTTCTCTTTCATATCTTCCTTTTTGTAGCTTTCATCGACTTCTCTTCGTTCCCACTTTTTCTTTTCTTAATTTGGCTTCGTTTAGTTAATCACAAGTTACTGCAAATTTCCAAATCAGGTCACTACACGCGATTGCATGTAGCCTACATTATCAAGTCGTTCACCACCCCCCCCCCCTTTGGACGTTGCATTTTTTTCTGTTGAAATTGTAAATAGTTTTATGAATTTTTTTCCCATTCTTAGATGAAACCGATTCTATGTTTCATGTAATTTGCATTTGAAACGAAAGGTATCAATAAAGACAGGGCTCCCGGCTACTTTAGTAGCCGGGAGACCTGTCTTTATTGATACCGAATTTGCCTAGGTTCCCAAAGCAACTCTTGTTTCTAAAGGAAAGCCACTCTGGACTGAATATTCATAAATGACCGACTGTAAAATGCGTTTCTTGTATTGCAACTATGGATTAAGTTTCTTAGGGGTAGGGCTAAGCATCTGCCAACAATAGGTGACCATTGTCCACGTTTCATGGTGCGATGATTTGTAAAAGAAGACAGCGGCTCCTTTAAACTTGACCAAGTCTCCCTCGGCGTTTCCCTGCCGTCTTAAGGGGGCGCTTCACCATTTCATAAAATTGCACTTTGGCTGGGGGGTGAACCCTCTACATGTAGTCCCTACAAATTTTGTTTGGGTTGATTTTTGACCCTGTTATGAGAGGGAAGTGAATCCTTTGTTGGATGTATTTTGGAAGTGATTGAGTTGGAGATTATGCTGTCAAAAAATGGTTGAAATTGATACCACCTGAGCCGATTGTGAGGTTTTGGAAAGACAGCGGACCTATCTGATATACTGTGAGTGACAAGGGGGCGGGGGTGGCGGATCACAAGTCTTTTATTCATGCGCCCGTAGCTCGAAGAGTAAATGGTCATGCTGCGAAAATTCTTATGTGCCAGTAACAACCAACTGGTGAGCTTTGCATTGATGGGTCATATGCTGGCGTTGAAAACTTTGACAAGGAATGAGAGGCAGCGTAACAAGGCCCGTTTTTGCGTGTAAGTCGGACCAAATTTTAAGTGCTGCATGAGGTTAGTAATAAAGGAATGGTTACGGGTTCGTTGAATAGAGCTTTGCGCATCCGCTTATGCGGCATCATTTAATTGAAGGGGTAAGGACGGTGACTTCAAGTTTGACAAATGCCCAATATGACGGCCTATGGAAGAGTGTAGTAAAGTGTCTTCAACCCGGGGCTCCCCCAACGCCCTCCACCTCCCTCCCTTGATACGGACTTGAATGCAAAGTGCTCCATCAGGTTAAAGATACCAATCACAGAACAGCCGACAAGCTGGCTGTCAGTAGATATTTAAAATTATCGTATCATTACGGCAAAGATTTTGCAAAGAGGTCTTAGCATTTATTTAAATTTGAGAAAGCGCGTACGTGTACCAGCAATTATTCTTCCATTGATGATTCGTGTATATACTTACTTGATTTTGGTCCGTTTGAAGGCCTTTGAAAAGTTGTAGCATGTGAAGTCATAAATAAGTAAAGCTCGAACTCCACATCGCCCGATTTAGGCCGGCGATGAAAATGTTGTGTTCGAGTTGGAGGGTTTGTGCTCTTGAGACCAAGGAAGTCAGAAAGTCAGGGGACTGATCGTCGTCGTGACAGTGGTGAAACCAGATGGGGGTAGGTGCCACGTATGTCCCTCGTCGATGACGGATAGCCCGCAAGGTCGTTTAAATTTCCCAGTGTAGTCGGGAAACGTTAAAATATGAAATAGTCCAAAATAGCCAGTCGCCCCTTGTGGTTTACTGGATATTTTGATTTAAATGAGGGCAGATCCTGTAGTAAATCCCCCAAATTTTCCAATTTCACGCCTAAAAACCCAAAATGTGCGCCAAAAATTTTGAATTTTGCTCTCGACGACCTTACGGCACTCCGTCTCCCTTGTCGGGGCTTCAGGCTGCAGTCCTACGTAGGGAATATTGGACCCCTATCGCCCAAATTCTGGCGCTACTCACGGCCAAAGTCAGTCGGGGTTACACATTATATCGTACCTACTAGGCCTATCCCTCGGACTACATGTTTACCGAAGAAACTGGAAAATTTTGCGACCGGCAAGACCACGGCTTCCTGAGCTTTACCCACCCCTCCCCCACCCCTATTGATGTCTTTTATATGGCAGGCTACTAAGAAACATTATAATTACAGGTCATGCTATAAACATCAATAGCGTAATATTCAAGCATGTTGGAACCAATTTTTGGGACGTGTTTCAGGCAGTTTAAAGTACGGTACCAATATTTAAGGATGCAGGTGAAAAAGGGTACTCGCTCCAGCTCCCGACCCCCCTTACATCCGGCACTTCTACTTGTATATCCCACAACTTAACACCAGTATAGACTACTAATATTAATTATAGTGCGCTTGATTATCAGCATTGTTGTGGCTTAGTTGGTATGGCGCTCGACTCCGACTGGTACGTTCGTGAGTTCAAGTCCTCCCGGAGACTGGGCAGTGTGTTTTTCTCGTTTTGCGGTTTTGATGTTGGGGAACTGTCGACTTTTTACAGTTGCTTTCTCTTTCATATCTTCCTTTTTGTAGCTTTCATCGACTTCTCTTCGTTCCCACTTTTTCTTTTCTTAATTAGGCATCGTTTAGTTAATCACAAGTTACTGCAAATTTCCAAATCAGGTCACTACACGCGATTGCATGTAGCCTACATTATCAAGTCGTACACCCCCCCCCCTTTGGACGTTGCATTTTTTTCTGTTGAAATTGTAAATAGTTTTATGAATTTTTTTCCCATTCTTAGATGAAACCGATTCTATGTTTCATGTAATTTGCATTTGAAACGAAAGGTATCAATAAAGACAGGGCTCCCGGCTACTTTAGTAGCCGGGAGACCTGTCTTTATTGATACCGAATTTGCCTAGGTTCCCAAAGCAACTCTTGTTTCTAAAGGAAAGCCACTCTGGACTGAATATTCATAAATGACCGACTGTAAAATGCGTTTCTTGTATTGCAACTATGGATTAAGTTTCTTAGGGGTAGGGCTAAGCATCTGCCAACAATAGGTGACCATTGTCCACGTTTCATGGTGCGATGATTTGTAAAAGAAGACAGCGGTTCCTTTAAACTTGACCAAGTCTCCCTCGGCGTTTTCCCTGCCGTCTTAAGGGGGCGCTTCACCATTTCATAAAATTGCACTTTGGCTGGGGGGTGAACCCTCTACATGTATTCCCTACAAATTTTGTTTGGGTTGATTTTTGACCCTGTTATGAAAGGGAAGTTACAGGAAATTTTAAACGAAAGTTTGGTACTGTAGTCCACATTGCACTCTGCCTGTATGTTGCAGTTGTTGAATGATGAATTCAAATGGGAAAATAACCTTACAGTATAAGCACTGTTTGTGAACAGTACTGTAAATTGTATATTGTCATTGCATGTGAAGAGTCAAATTGTGTAATTAAAACATTAGGAAAATGAATTACAGGATATTCTTCTGTTTTATTTTCTCATATTTCCAGGTGAAGAAATTTTTTCGTCATTTTCATTATGTTCTTACAAAATTTCTCTGAGCATATTCTGGAAAGATCGTGTGGTCCCTTTTGTAGCGGCTGTGGCAATCATGCCATGTCATTTCATCCTGCAAACTGTTGTGGTTCATACTACTAGAGGTTCTCACAGTGTTTTCACAAGCTGAAGTGACTTTCTCACAACTTCTCGCAGCATTGCCATTGGATCTCACAACATTCATGCAAGCTGATATGGCAAACTTGCAAGTTCTCATGTGTTCTTATGGGATCTCATACACTCTTACAAGGTTCTCATGAGTTCTCATAAGCTTCTCACGAGTTTGCCCCAGATCTCATAAGACTCTCACAAGTTCTCATAAGATTCTCATGAGATTCTCACGAGTTCTTATAATATTCTCGCTAGTTCTCATAAGGTTCTCATGAGATTCTCACGAGTTCTCATAATATTCTCGCGAGTTCTCATAAGATTCTATGAGATCTCATACAATTCTCACGAGTTCTCGTGAGAAGTTTATGAGAATTTTTTATAAGGGATGTATTTGATGGGACTTTGGGAACTGTTAAAGGAGTTCAAGCAAAACTTCATATTAAACCAGGGGTTGTTCCAAAGATTTTTAAGCCCCGTTCCATTCCTTTTGCAATGAAGGATGAGGTATCCCAAGAACTAAATCGATTTGTCAATGAGTGTATTTTGAAGAAGGTTGAATTTTCAGAGTGGGCTTCACCAATTGCACTAGTAAGAAAAGGTGATGACTCTGTTCGAATTTGTGGAGATTACAGAGTAGGCCTAACAATAAATCCTGTCTTGCATCAACAGGAATATCCCCTCCCACGAGCAGAGGAATTGTTTGCACAGTTTCAAGGGGTAAGAAGTTTTTTAAACTTGATTTTTCGAATACTTAACTTCAAATTTTCTTAGACCCAGCGGCTCAGGAATATGTAACTATTAATACGCACATGGGCTTATTCCAGTATACACTGTTATCATCGGAGTAAGTTCAAGTCCAGCGATATTTTAAAAATGTATGAAGCAGATGCTTAGTGAACTTCATGGAGTAGATTGTTATCTTGATATAACTGTTACAGGTGAGAACGATGAGCAACATATCAAGAACTTGGAATTAGTATTGGAAAGGCTTACTCATTTTGGGTTAAAGCTTAAGAAATCCAAGGGCAGATTTTTCTTAGACTCAAATGAATATTGGGGAGTTTTGGTTGACTCTAAGGGAATTCACCCATTTAATTAAAAGCTAGAGGAATTACAAAGGCACCCCCTCCTAAGAATTCTCAAGAGTTACAATCTTTAGTCGGACTTATTAGTTATTAAAGGAAATTTATTCCAAATTTGTCAACTAGCTTAGCTCCAGTGCATGAATGCATTAAAGCAACAAAGAAATTAATTGGACTCCCAGTTGTCAGAGAGATTTTGAAGAAATTAAGTCAATTCTTACTAGTTCGAAGGTTTTAGTGGATTTTGATCCTTATGAGGATATTTCCTTAGCTGTTGACCCGTCTCATTACGCGTTAGGAGCCGTTGTCTCTCATCCTACCACAGAGGGTGAAAAACCCAATTGCATTTGCTTCACGAAAGCAAAGCTGAGCAGAATTATTCACAACTTGAGATAAAAGCTACTAGCTATTGTATATGGGGTACGTACTTTCCACCGGTACTTATGTGGTAAACGTTTTATGCTGTGTACTGATCATAAACCACTTCGTTATTTGTTGGGCCTTAACAAGGGTATTCCCGTATTAGCTGCTTCACGCTTGCAACGGTGGGCAATTTTGCTAAGTGGGTATAACTTATATCGCTCTTCTAAACAAAATGCCAGTGTTGACAGTCTGTCTCGCTTACCAGTTGACCAGGTAGAGATGTGAGTGTAGTAATGTATAGATGAATTTATTGTTTTTTTTTTTTGGACTAGAGAAGTAACAAAGCTGAACGAGTCACAAATTGATTGCTTACCTGTTAGTGCAATTGAGATTGCAAAAGCTACCATGTATCAGTATGACAGGGTTCTCTCAAGAGTTCTACATTTTATATTGTATGACTGGCCCGAAAGGAACAGTTCAAGCCCTGAGTTACTTTCCGTCCTTTTATAACAAGAGGGACGAATTGTCGGCAGGCCCGTAGCCAGACAAGGTGCTGAAGGGGGTCAAAAAAGCTTCTAGGGGGAGAAAAATTTTCCAGAGGGGGCGAAACATACTAAAATGCATTACGGCAATGCTAAATTTTGATCTTCTAGGGGGCGAAAAATTTTTCAAGGGGGGCTTGGCCCCCTTGCCCCCCCCCCACCCCCTTGACTACGGGCCTGATTGTCGGTTGAAGGCAAAGTTCTTCTCCGGGGAGTACGTGTGATTATACCACAAAAGTATCAACAGTTCATTCTAAATGAGTAACACACTTAGTCACCCAGGAATTGTCAGAATGAAAGCACTAGCGCGTATGCATGTTTTCTGACCAGGCTTAGATGAACAGATAGAAAAGTTGGTGTCATCATGTGCTGCATGTCAAACAGTTCAGTCAGTACCATCAGCAGCCTGAGCACCAGTACATGATTGGAAATGGCCAGACATGCCGTGGCATTGTATTCACGTAGACTTTGCTGGTCCTTTTCTCGGTTGTATGTTTTTGGTAATTGTCGATGCGTATTCGAAATGGCCCAGAAGTTATTTTAATAAAGAGGACAACGACTACTAAAACCATATCAGAATTACGTATGGTTTAGCCAAATTTGGCCTTCCAAAAGAATTCTCTCTTAATGCAAAAGAGTGAAATTAACTCTTCGACGATTGCCTACAGGACCACTCTTTTTTCGAGTGGAAATCTACTGAAATTCTACTCTGCTCGGAGTGGTAATTAACTCTAAATCATGAAAATGCCACTCGATGGAGAGTGGAATGTCAATCAGAACAGAGAGTGATCACTGTAGTCAATCTTTTTGGTAGATTTTCACTCTTTTATATTTAGAGAGTTGATATCAGACAATGGGCCTCAGTTTATTTCTGAGGAGTTTCGTTATTTCATGAAGCAAGTGGAATTCGTCACATTCGCAGTGCCGTTAAACACCCAGCTTCTCATGGAGAAGTGGAAAGGTTTGTTGGAACATTCAAACAAACCGTGAATAAGGCGAATTAAGTTTGATTCTGTAAGCCGTTAACTTTGGATCGTTTTTGTTATCATAAAGAACAACCCCTCACTCATTCACAAGAGAAACAACAGCAAAATTGTTTCTCAATAGAGAGTTACATACCAGGTTGTCCGTCATTAAACCAAATTTAGGTCATACTACATGGGCGTCAATCCTGGGGGGGGGGGGACGGAAGGACAAGTCCCCCCCCACATTTCGAGGGGTGCAGGGTACACAATATCGAATGCCCCCCCCCCCCACATTTGCGTAAAAGAGTAGTGTCGTGGCTCTATTTGACTGGCTTTTTGAGTGGCATGTAGGTGTTGGGCAATTGTTAAGTGTCTCGATGCAGATTCTGAATGAAGATTTCGTCAGGAAAATCTTATTTAATGACAAAATTTCGGCATGCTTCGCGCGCATGCGTCACGGTTTGCACTCCTTCTCATGACCATTAAAAAGGTAATTATACATGGAACTATTCTGATCACAACACTTTCCGAAAACAGACATACATCTCCAAACATCTGTAGGGGCCTCGCATCAACATGGGATCATTCAATCAGTGGCGTACGCAGAGGGAAGGGCCATTCGGCCATGCCCACCCTCACTGATTCCGATTTTTTTTAAGTTCCTAAAAGTACGTAAGTTTTTTAACACAAATTTACTCCAAAAGGTAACATTATTTGGCACCAGATTGCATGTAAGGACACCGAATTTTTCAAAATTTTTCAAAGGGGAGGGAGACACCCTATTGGGCCATGCCCCCCTCACTGGTGCCTATTTTTTAGTTCCTTAAAATACGTAAAATTTTCAACACAAATTTTACTTCAAAAGGTAGCATATTTGGCAACAGATTGCATGTAAGGACACCGAATTTTCAAAATTTTTCAAAGGGGAGGGAGACACCCTACTGGGCCATGCCCCCGTCACTGGTGCCTATTCTTTTAGTTCCTAAAAATACGTAAATTTTTCAACACAAATTTTACTTCAAAAGGTAACATATGTGGCACTAGGATGCATGTAAGGACACCTAATTTTTTAAAAAATTTCAAAGGGGAGGGAGACCCCTCTCCTTAGACCTCTCCCCCAGGCCAGCGGTCACACAACATACTGCATTCTTCCTCCCCTTGAGAGAAATCCTGGGTACGCCACTGCATTCAGTCTAATTTGTAGCATGATGTGGAAGGGTGAAAGTACGTTGTTGCCTTTAAACACTTTTCAAAAATTTTTACCGAGCGCTTCGCCGAAGCCATTATCGGTAAAAATGATAATTGTTAATACACTTACGACTACAAAGCTTTCTGAAAAAGCCCTTGCTAATCCTTCACACCTTTGCTATACTACGATCAGCTCCAAAAATATCCCAAAGATAGCACCATTTTGCATCTAACCAACCTTAAATTAACAAAAATTTTTCAAAGGGGAGGATACACCCCCTCCCCTTAGACCCCTCCCCAGGATCATGGGCGGCTCTAAGAAATTTTGTTTGGGGGGCAAACTCAAGTCCGTATTCAGGGAGGTTCGGAAGACCCCCCCCCCCGCAATATTAATGGTCAGCTCCGGATAGTATAAATAGGAGTATGGTTATTATGTATTACAGCGATGCCCCATGTAGTTTTCAAAAGCTCTTCAAAAACCATTTCAGGCAGTTAGTCATGAGCTGACTACTTTAAAAATAAAGATACACTCATATCAGCCGATCGCTACTCCATAGGGGTGGAGTAAGAGGCAGGTGAAATGGGCAAAGCGGTTTGATCCACTTTGCCACTATAAAATGAGCCCCACCTTTAAATATTTTGTTGTTTCTTTCATTGTGTCACAATATGTTTCAGCTTTGCCAAGAAGCCATAAAATGTTGCTTTTCTGGATTGTTTTCTTAAACTAACGAAAAGTTCATGCATGAAGACATTTGAAAACGATGACATGATAGCACTATTTTGGATCTCAGTACCGGTCCAAAACGAAATATTTTAAAGGGGGAGGGGAGTCCCCCTAACTCAGAACGACGTCTTATCCTATATACAAATACCTAGACCACTAGTCAAAAGTCTCATTACACTGAGCTTAGATTGACTGTTTGGTGTGTTTATTTTAAATCAATTGAAACGGTACACTTTAGCGCAGAGGGGGAGAACCTTTTGCTTATAACAGGCGATTGACAGTCATAAGACCGCTCGTGGGCCAACGGCGCTGTCAGTTTGGACAAAGGAAGGGAAACCTCTCCTTCTATGGGAAACACAATACGTTAAGGCTACATGTCCGTTACTTTTTGTAAACAGATACCTATGCTAATCTGGCCAGGTGACACCCGGGTAAAACTGCTTTGAGTCTTAGATGACAATCAACACTGCCTATTGGTTGCGTATCTAATGACCCCGAAAGCTTTGAAGTGTCTGCAAAACCAGTGGCGTAGCTAGACTTTTTTCCGGGGGGGGGGCCGGGGGAAGGCAAGCCCCTAAATTTTCCGATTTTTTTTGAAAGACTGCATAAGGGTACGTTCTGCATTCAGCAATGTAGGTTACAAAATATACGGCTAACTTTACATGTAACACATACCAGACACGTAAATGTTGTTCACTGATAGTGTTCTTTTGAATCTGAATTGTGAAATTCCAAAGCGCGCGAAGCGCGCGAAAATTTTTGGTAGGCTTACACACACAAAAAAACCATATGTAATCACTAAGAACAAAAAGAGAGAAAAAAAAGAAAAAATTGTAAGGGTTGTAGACCGTATCGGGGATAACATACACTGTAGGCCTATCAAACAGGGATGTAAACTTTTAGAGAAAGGTGAGAGTGAGGTCTGCTGGTAGACTACTGACGAGGAGCGTGACCATCGGTTCGCGCGGAGCGTCCCTCCAGGGGAACTTTCTGCCAAAAATACCCTACATTGCAGGAAATGACACTTTTTACACCATACTGAGACATTGCGTGAGGAACATGCTTCATCGTGAGAGCGTGAGATTGCGTGACCCATGCACACGCTGAATGCGTGAGAGGTGACAGCCCTTTGTTACAGTATAGAACCACCTGGACTACCCGATGAAATAGCCAAACTTTGCTCCGTGATTCGCTCACCAACTGATCGTACAGTATGACAAACACAAGAGAACAGCAACTAGGCTTTGCGATATGGGATGAAACTTACGACGTCTACATGAAGGGTTTAATCTGCCTACATGTTACTTGGTAAGGTGGGCAGTACATATTCTATGTAGCTATGTGCAACGGAATTAATGAAGAAACTGGAGTGAGTATACAGCGCGCGTAGCGCGCCGAAACTTTTGGGTTCATATTAAAGAAATTGTCCTCTTGAGAGCAGGGAGTTGTTAGGTCCTAACAACTCCCTGGTTAAACTGTCAGGGCGACTAGTCGCCGTCAGGGACTGCATACTTTATCGTAAATTTCCGAATTTTTCATTTTTTGAGCCAGGGGGAGATCGCCCCCCTGCCCCCCTGTAGCTGCGCCACTGTGCAAAACTTAACTCCAGCATAACCGTTACACTCTGTTAATGACATTATGATGCCAAAGCTAATCAGATTAAAAAATATCACAGCGTGATCATTTGTTTTGATTACCTTAGCTTGCACTAATGGCAGGTCCATTTGTGATGTCTGAAGTACATATACAGTAGTAGCAAACAAGCAACTAAGAAAACGCGCGCGAAGCGCGCCGAAAAAATGTCGTTTTGAAAGCACTTTATTAATGTTTAACCATTGCATTGGAAAGTTATTCACTGCTTTAATTTTAAACTCACTCAAGAAAAAGGGAGGGCCTAACCCATCTCGAATTAAATGTTTTATTTATTTATTTTTTTTTTGAAAATTGAAGACCACGCTTTGAAAACTTTTGGGGGGCAAGTGCCCCCCCGTGCC
This sequence comes from Holothuria leucospilota, assembly GCA_029531755.1. Classification (NCBI taxonomy): domain Eukaryota; kingdom Metazoa; phylum Echinodermata; class Holothuroidea; order Aspidochirotida; family Holothuriidae; genus Holothuria; species Holothuria leucospilota. The sequence goes on from CM055968.1 coordinate 33,240,560, forward strand.
CCTATGGCGAGCCGCTAATGCCCAGGATGACACCTTTATATAGTGACAAAGGAAGGATCCCCACTGCTGTATACAAAACGCAGGGGGAAGAAAAAAGGTACAATTTACGCGCCGCCACTGCAGTTAGTAAAAACATCCAGCAAGTCGAAAAAAATTAGTTGTGTCGGTCCCCAACACCCCAGTGAAACCGAGCGTCTCCACTCCTGTTTGTATTAAGAAGATCCTCAAGGATTCGTAAAACAAGAGTTATGTTTAGATTTTGAATATGTAAGTTTTTAAATAATGTAAATTTCATTAAGGACAACTTCAGTGTGAAAAGTATCACATGTTGTTTGTAAGTGAGAAGAATTGATTTACGAAGAGGGAAGAAGTGTACTTAATGTGTTACTTTAAGCATTTCACTTGCAAGTTCATTTGAATATTATGTTGAATACAAGTGTTCTTTCTGTTACGGTTGTTTTTAGTTTACTGAGAAAAGACGCACAATGGATTCAGACGCAGGCCTGCCAATATGTTCGTTTTTGTTATCTCTTGAGTTGGTGGCGGACCTCTCAGGTGGTATCCGTGGTATCTGTTCTATCCAGCCAGTCTAGAACAGGAACACGCATGGCCAGTTAAGTTGTCATTTAGAGGACTGACGTATAGTGTCTTATAGGGACGTAGCTCCTTAGGGGAGCAGACCTCCATCGGGAGCGATGTTTGGTTTCGCCCCATGGCTCTTTGCCAGAGAGTCGAGAGGACTTTTGAAAAGGTATCTTTTGAGTTGTATGTTTAAGTTGTGTGCACGGGGACACAACAGTTATCGAATACAAGCTATCTTCAGTTGCATTCAAGATATTTGAATTCATCAGGACATCTATCATTCTATTATTTATCTTTAAATGAATTCCATATAGTATTTGTGTAGACTTCTTGTATCTTTCAATGATTTTTGAGATATCTGTCAGTAAATTACATGCAGATATCGTCAGATGAATTGAAGATACCGATAAGTGTATGGGAAAATTTCGATTGGGTTGGGGACACACGCCCCGGTTTTTTACCCGAATCTCTAAGCCCGTTTTAGAAAAAAAATGCCCGAATTTCTACAGATTCTGCCAGAATTTGGGGTTTTCAAAAAATGGGTGTGGGGAACAGTGTCTCATGCCCCTCCCCCTCCCCCCCACCTTACCCCTTTCTTCTATACGCCATGAAATTACTTGAAAATGTATGTAGGCTACACAGATTGGAAATTTAACTTTATGGCTTGCCAAGACTCGGACAAGAAGATTAAGGACGCCCTCATTTACGCGCCAAATTTGTATCATAAAACGGCGCGAAACATACAAACAATGCGGGGCTTCATACGTTAGCGGCTTCCGTAGTTTTGTCATCGTATCGTAGAGTACAACGGCTATAATATCACTAGATACTGTTATGTTTAATATTCACTGGAACAAGTATGTATGCCAAAGTTAACACATACACGTACACGTAGCCTAGCTCATTACATCACATTTTCTTGTTTCGTCCATATTCAACAGGCATCGTTACTTTTATCAAGAGAGAAAGGGGGAGACAACTGGTAGAACAAAATGGCTCAGCGTTCGATTATGTAAGGCTTACCATGTTATTCTTGTCCTACTAGTATTAGTGTATTAAATGTTCATTCGTTAAGTTCATAATAGTATTAACAATAACATTCATAGGCCTACCGGTAACTTAGACTAGGCCTAGCTATAGGCTAGCCTGCAAGTTGCAACAGTAAAGTTAGAGACCTAGGCCTAGGCTAAAATTAGGCAAGGCAAAGCCCTAACCATGGCCTGGTATAACTAGTTACCGCCATTACGAACCAGTTCGCACTGTCAAGGTGGGGTTGCTGTGTTTCTGATGTATGAATAATGACAATAGGGCACAACCAAAATTCGAACCATAGGGACAATGAGGGTTACAGGTAAGCCTATAGGCTAGGGCAAAAACCAGAAAATTCATGATATTTATTACAGATCGGAATCACATCCGAAATTCTTCCAATATGTTCATCTGTTTCACAAAACTAGTTAGATTATGCAAAAAAAATCACAAAATAACACTACCTTAGCTTGAAAATAGGATGATTTTCTGCAACGTCGGAGCGCTCGGAAGTGTTCGTTAGAAAAAGATGATTGCGAAATAAAATCACTGTGTTAGCCTTGCGCCAGTCGTTTCACATGCCTTTACTGAGGACTGTACTGCAAATGCATGATGCACCAAGTCAAATTTCTACTGCCCTGCATAGCACCCCTCTGTGGATGTTGCCAACGCAACTGCCACCCTTTGGTATGTCATTGCAATGAGCTGAACAGAAGAGACTTTGCCTGCTTCATCAGCAAGAAAGAATGTCATAAAAAGCCCCTTAAGAAGTTGTATTGAGACAATCGCATGGAATGTCATTCATCATTGAAACAAAAGTAAAAATAAAAAGTCACTGGAAAGCATATGCTACAAAATTTAAAATAAACATTTACTATGGCAGCAACATACCCTGTAATCATCTTTTGTTTGACATTTTTTTATTCAGACACCCAAAAAGTATCACAGACAATCAAAATTCAGCTTCAAGATTGTCCTATGGACAACCAAAAAGTTTTCTAAAAATCAGGCCTGGCCATTCTCATTTGTTGTTATACTCATTAGTTACGTATACATGAATTTGGTAACAGGATGATCAGACTGCACAGTACCAACTATAGGGCTGCCATGATAATCACAATATCGCGATATTGTCGATATACTTTTGCCCCGATGATATCGATGTAAGTTTTTTCATGATGTGATATCGCAGCAGAATCAAATAAAGGACTAAACCAGTGTGGAGTCTCTTATTTCTCTAATTTCTTCTTCTTCAGTCATTATCATAAAATGGGAATCATTCAAATTCTTAAAAGAAATGAAAAATGTTACTTTATATTTCAATTTGATTAGTTTTGCAAAGGCCTAGGTCTTGAAAATAAATGGATATTTGATGGAACTTTGAGCTTAAAGTTGAAATCTGTTGGGTTTGTTTAATGTACTACAGTATGTACGACATTGTACATCCTTGATGGACAATACGATTATTAGCATGGTCATGGCAAAGTTAAGGCTACAGTGCTAGGTATGCAATATCACGATATCGTCGTGGAAATGTTGGCAATACCGATAAATGAAAAATGATTATCATGGCAGCCCTAACCAACTACATACAGTGGTCCATGGGATTGTCCAGTATAGACTGTGATGACAACTGTCCCGGCGCAGACCAAACTTTAGAGTCGGACTGTGTGAAGGTAGTCAGGGTAACCCTGTTGTGAGGGGCATGCTTTGTTTTGGTCTTTCACTTTCAACTCGACGACTGGGAGCAAAACACAAAGGAACTTGCTCCCCAACAAAAAAATGTGGCAGGCCAATCAGCATAAGGATACTCACATTTTATGAATATCCACAGTGTTATGACTTTAGAGCCAATGAAAAATGTGAATGCATTGTTTGAAATTAGCAGTCACCCGCTAGCCATTTGTGACTGAAAACATTGGCGGGCGAGTGAAAACCCTCCTCTTGGTAGTCCAGTTGGCGAGTTAAAAAATCTGACTGCCTCCTATCCACAGTTAAAAGTTAGTTACTACAATGCACAATCAGACCTCTTTATCACTGAAAAGATGATCTGTTTCAGCTCAAATATATACCAGCTGTCACAATTAGTTTTGTTACTTATTCCTCATTTTTCCATTGAGGATACTACCAGTTCTTATGCACCGATGTGATGGACTATAAATATGACATCATTCTCAGCATACCTTATCCGTTTCTACATTTCGAAACTCCCTGAATTAGATTCTCTGCATTCTACTAATTCAAAAGGCTATTGTATTCCCCTGCATGATGCCTGTCATCCGTATTTATTGTTGTTTAACTTCCCAAACTTTCTCGTATTGAACGGGAAAGTAGAAGCATCACTCTCACCAGGTGGTTGCCTCAAGTTAAATGAAGTCAATGAACACACATCAAAATCAAATGTTACCTGGCATTATCATAAGGAAGTTTTGAAGAAAACAAATTTTTATTTCGCTTCTTAAATATGAAAATAACCCAAAGTTTTGGATCGCTTAGTCTGGCTGGCGAGTGAAAAAACATTAAGGGAAACCCCTGGGTTGGAAGCAAGCTTCTCTTGATTCGAAACAACAAAGCATTTTTATTGAATCCTTTATTTTGCAAGATACAAGAACTTGAAAAGGGACATTACATTTGCTTTGTACCTTACTGAAAGTTGAAAGTCTGTATTATTTTGGGTAATTTATACTGAAAATTTCTGGATTAGTATGCTACGGCTGAAGCTTGACGTCACTGTTCATTACAACATATAACTTCTAAGATGTCATTATTTTGGTTGAACTCAGTTTGAGTGACCAATAGGCAATAGCACTTGGTACTAGTAAATATGTATGTCTATTCTTGAAGCTCAACCTTCACTAGGAGTGAGACACAGTGTTACTGTATATGCTTTCTGCTCCCCCCCCCCCCCTTGCTGCTGGTTGATCATGACTAGTAGTGTATAGAAAGCTTCTGGCAAACCATACACAGACCTTTCCTGAGAACTAGGCCTGTTATAGGGTATACTGTAGTTGATGCAACTTTTAACTGCAGTAAAGTAAGTCAGTGAATCTTGTACATTTTATAGGACCAGCCCGAAATCATTGTGCATGATTCATGTGAAACATTAATAGTCTTTTGAAGGAGGCCAGGGTTTGAATGTAAAAAAGCTAGACCAGTTTTTGTTGTCGGGGCTCATATTACTATGATATGGCAGCAGCTTCATCCATAGCAAACTGTCATACGCGGTTGTGGGTTATGTGTTCTCGCTAAGATGCGGGATTGCGTGAATCCCGCATTTGTCTCCTGAATTCTGCACAAAGATAAATCTTGTGCGAGAAAATCCCACACACTTTACCACAGCTGAGGTCATAGCTACAGTTATAAATACACACAATAAATTGCAATAGAATCTTTACCAAGTGACAACTTCCTCCTTGATTTTGAAAATCCCTCCCAAAATTTTTTTACAGAGGAATTTCCCTCCCAGGTTCAATTCCTTAGCACGAACACTGGGTTATAATCAAAGCTTTACAGAGCAAAAGTAAATTATCTTAAGACTTAACCTCTCTGTGGAGGATATGGTTATGGAAATCACATTTATTAAATATTTAGATTTTAGACTGTTCTATTCATTTGCCCTATTATTAGTTAGCACTTTTAATCAATATAGCACTAGGTCAAAAAGTAATTCATAAAATTTTCACCATGTTTTTTTATAATACTTTCCTCGACAGGTCTTTTTTCAGCCCAAGGCAGAAGTCAGGACAGGAGAAAGTTAAGTCTGTGGAAAAGAGGTAGGTCTCTTCAAAGGTCTGTTTCTATACCAGGGTTTCCCCTGGGTTTTAGAGAGTGTGAAGTGGAATTAGTCCAGGGGGGTAATATGGTTCAAACTTTGGCAACAACAGTGAGGGAGAACTATCAATACTTCCATAGTTAGCACAGTACAGGTAGCAATTATAGCAAACTTCTGTGAGGTGGTGGCCAAAGACTGAGGTGGTCGCCTCACAAAAACAATGTCAGGGGAAACCTTGCTATACTCAGTATAGTTAATGTGCCAAACATGGAAAATGAGTATAATGCAAAGATTTGGAATGTTGTAACTGAGTTATGGTTAGGCTCCAAGGTACTCTGCATAGGTTGAATTATTAGTTATTTGTTAAAGCCTTGCAAGAAATCCATTAACATTGGGATTTATGCAACAATGGCAGAAGTTTTAGAGTTATAAAGTGCATGTTTTATCATAGTATTTACAACATGTGTTTGATGCAAAAACATTGGAAAAGTTATAAACTTATTCCAATTTTAAATATATTCTACTTTGCACCCATAGCTCTTTATGACCAGAGAGCAATATATTAATATCAGTTATTATAATATCATTCAAGATGAACATCCTACTCCACCAGTGTAGTTACTTAAGCGAGGAACATCGTTAATGAACAGAAAATGTTAATATCAACAAGAAATGTTTCCTACAGTATATGTTCTGGTTTCCTCTGTCATAACAATGAATGTTACAGCAAAACCTCTCCAACCAGTCCCAATCTTTCCTTCAGATAATGAAATCGGTATGTCATTGGATGACAAAGATGCGTGATCAAACAGGGTTTGGTTTCTCATCTCATCAAATTATATTCAAACTTTTCCTCTAATATGATATTAATCTAAACGCTGGTACAAATGACATATCGAAAAGAAAATATTTTTCTTAACTCTCAGAGAAATTGTGGGTAGGTCACCTTTGAAACCAATTAATGGAGGATCAGAATCAGACGAGAAAAATGAGGAAGGACCAAAGAAGAAAATGCAAAGATTGCTGGACAGCGATGAAGAAGGTGATGATGATATGAAGACAATGAAGGTAAGGAAGGCTTTCCAGGGCTCGAAATAACCAGCAGCACCAACAGCCATGGCTGTTGGGCCCTTACTGATGGCTGTGGTGCCCTTCGGTCAATGTCCTATGAAATAACTTAGACCGACAGCCAATTTGCTAATTTTGGCTGTGCCTATTTTCAAGCTTATTTCGAGCCCTGCTTTCTATGGTTTATTTGGTTTGGACATGACAGTATTGTCTGACATTATCAATTTCTGGATGAAAGATAAGTGCCTGTCTTTTTCTTTCTGTTGTACTCATCTCTCATCGGTGCCTTTTTGGGAAAGGTTTTTTTCACTCAGTCAAAAATGACAAGTTAGTTTCCTATTGCCTCAGCTCAGTTACCTAGGATACAGTACTTTGCTTCATTTATGTAGGAAATGCAAGATGTTAGTTGTCCAACTGTACACACTTGCTGCAATATATAAAGTTGTTGCATCATTGACTTGTTTGTGATTCCTCCTCGGGGTAACAAAACCAGCAAAAGAAGTAGCTTAATTACATTTTTGGAGATTTATTTGAAAGATTTCCGGAAATTCACAGAATGTGAATTCTTGATTCCATTAATGTCTCTCTTGATCCTTAAATTGACCAAAAATATCAATTCTTAATTTGAACCAAGAAGCCTAGCAGACAAGACATGTACATTAAGATGCAGGATCCCCTCAGTATTTCCAAATTTCATTATAGAACACATATTAAAGTGGAATTTCATACACCAGTAACTGCCCTAAGTTAATCAGCTTAGTCAAAACAAAAAATGTAAGTTCTCATGCAAGTTTAGACGCTTTTACACTGAAACTTAGTGTACATTGTTTGCCGAATTTTGTCAGTCAATTTGGCGAAACTACTGAGCAGACAATTTAAAGTTACCTGCAAGCTTGCTGGCAATTTTGTGAGAAATTGATGTAAAATATTTTGGAGCTTTCAACAAAATGAAGATGAGTCATAAAATGGCTCGAAGACTCAAAGCAAAATTTAGGGTCGGAATAGACAACCCCTTAACTTGAACTGTGTAATTTGTCTTGCAGTGTTACTTCTTCTCTTCTTTCAAGATTGATAATTAGTTCTTTATGGTATACATTGTTGGTATCTTCCCTTGAAAGTTGTAATTTGTTGCTCATACCTTAGGTGGAAGACAAGACAGCAGAATCCACTCCTAAGCCTGTGTCAACTCCAGAACATTCTCCTTCTTCTTCAAAAGAAGATAAAACACCACCAAGCGGTTCCAGTGTGACAGAAAGTGGGGGTATTAGAAAGAGGAAAACAGGTAAAGCGAGAAGAACGGTTACCATGACAGTTGTCATTATATTAGTCTTGCCATGATTTCTTTTAGGTCTGTGAAAAAGTTTAAGAGTTAGCTAAATTTATAGCATCCTGGAATTTTCTGTTCTTATCTCCTGTTTGCTCTCTGCTGTATTGAACAAAAGATAGGTTTACATATTTTTGATATTAGACCTATTTTTAAGTACCCCTAAATCCAATTTGTATGTTTATCTTTGAGGTTTGATGTAGTAGTTGGTGTCAGATGGCAAAATTTTCTTTTTTTCAAGGATTCAGGGTTAAATGGACTTTTCACCAAACTGTGAATAAAATCCAAAGGGCAATGTTATGAACTTTACAGATTATAGGATTTAAAACAACTGAGTGGATCATGTGACTAGTAATTCTAAGTTTTGCTTGGTTATAGTCATAAAAAATACTTACTCAGACATATGAATTGTGTCAATTTAAATTAGTTCTATTGTACCTAAGACATGTTGACAGACTGTGTATGGAGATGTTAAAATGAAGACACTGTGGCTAGCTTCTTAGTGTTTTAAATTTTCAATGTCAAGGATTGCCTTGGAAACTTAATAGGTATTCCCAGGATACTCAGCATCCCCAACTTAACATGTGGAAATTGAAACAGAATTTGAAGATCTTCCATGTCAGATATTTTCTTGTATGGTGCTAAATTCTTGTAATAGCAAAATAGAGGTTGTTTGTAATTGGATATTCTACAGCCCGAAAACACATGAAAAAAGGAACACTGTCAACTTCTGCGGAAGAGAAGGAGAAGAAGCCTCTAGAGGATGAAGCTTCCAAGAAAGATACAGAAGAAGAAAAGGTACTGTATGTTAACGAAAGTATTGAAGAACCTAAACTAAAGGTATTTAGAGATTTGATAAAGTGCTTTGGTGATATTTTTGATAGGTAAAGGAAAGTTGTAAACAGCTGAATATGATGTAGTGCTTGTGGTTGAGAATCATATACTGTAACTTAGGGATTAAGGGGAATTAATTGGATTTGCAACAAATGGGGATTAATGGATTGTGACTAATATAGAGAAATCAGGCCCCATTGCTGTCTGCTTATCACGTAGTCTGTACCATGCAGGACAGTATTGTACATTGTTTTATAGTTTGGTCTTATCTTCTACTCTCTCATTTCTTTTTCAGATGGAAACGGATAAAGAGACAAAAGAATCCGACTCACCAAGCACAAAGATGGAAACATCACCAGTGTCATCCACTGCAAAAGACAAAACCCCTGACAGTGCAGGAATTGCAAAAAGAAAGACTGGTGAGATATACCAGACAGGCTGTGTCTAATGCCCTATGTTATCCATATCAGGGATAAAATAGTGGACCCACTGGGGAATAAATTAATGAAAAAGTACTTTGAATCAGCTAGTCGTTAATTTTAAAAGTTCTGATTTTCTTTTAAGAAGACCAGTTATAAAAAACACTTATAGCTTTATAGCTCAGTTCTAGTTGGTTGTGGTGGAACTGGTTACTTCTACAGAAGGACCAGTTCTATGTGTTTGCATCCTGGTTTTATACCTATGAGAAAATGTACTTTTTTGTGGTCACAATGGAAAATTTAGCTGTCATTTTCAGATAACCATGGCAAACTGTTGGTAGTCGTGACTAAATGGTCACGAGAAAGCTCAGACGGGTTACCTGACTCTATTTCAGGCTTGGCCTCTGGCCAGGATGCTGGAGCCTATTTTCCTTGGATATGCTCCAATGGGAATTCTCAGTACTCTGAAAAATATGCATAGAACTCACAGTTTTGGGATTTGCATTTGTCTTCTTTTGCAAGTCTTTATGAAGTGTTGTACCACAAATGGCAGTTGTAATCTTTTTCTTTATTCGGTTCAGTTTTCCCTTCAAATGACCACTGTTATCCCTGAGATGGCAGTTTGGTACCTCAGTCATTCAAAACCCTTGCTGTTTAGGCCACCTGGTGTATTAATATTCACTGTTAGGCTAGTGGTCAACAATTTTATGGTTTCTGTTGTACATGTCCCTGCAGCAGCTGTGGTAGTCACTGCAGGATTCAGGTCTCGTAAGGCTGTGGTACCTGACTTAAAAAATATTGGAGTTTCTCAAGCCTAATTACCAAGAACTTTTGAAATTAAAATCTCCATTCTGCAGGCTTCTCTGCAATACAGTATAAAAAATCCTGCTCTACAGTTTAGGTTTGATATTTTGTTTCCTTTTAGCAAGTCCTTAATTTCAAGATCTGTGGGCAAATAGTATGTGATGAGTATACATCGCCTTTCAAAGGAGAAACAATATCAAATTGCAAATTATGTAAAAGCTGAAGTTGCCTCCCAGTCTTTTATCATTTGATTTGTTACATTACAGCCAGGAAGCATATGAAAAGGAAAACAAAGGAGGATAGTCCATCTTCTGAATCATCTAAATCACCCTCTACCTCCAAGGATATAGCTGTGACTCCAGTCAGGGGATCATCAGAACCTACTCAGAAACGGCTTAAGTCAATCTCTCCAGGGAGTGACCCTGAACCCCAAGAAATTGAGACTCCGACCAAAAAAGATGATGCAGAAGGAGATGGGAAGACAGAAAAAACTCCAAAGACAGAAGAAGAGACTAGTAAGAATGACAAACCAACAGAAGACAAAGAGGTTAGTATGTGCTGGGGGCGCTGTTTATCTCTTATGGAGATTTCCCTGCCTCACCTTCCTTTTTTCGTAAAGATTTTTCAAACTTTTAGAGCTGTGTATATAACTCACACTTTCAGTTTTTTGTAGTTGACAAGCGGCACATACTTTCAGCAAAGCAGAGTTGTCTGGGCAGAATTAAGTCAAGCGAATGTTGCAGAAATCTTGTAGTTGAGTGTCAAAATACAAATACAGTTGGGGAAAAATTTGTTTTGCCTTGGAATCAGTCTCCTGCAGTGGACTTATTGGGTTAATCATTTGGCCATTAGTAGGGTCCATATATGAATGCTCTCTGTTTGCATTGAAGCAGATCATGTATTAGGTGGACAATAGATCGTACGGAGATATCAGTACTAAATGAAAAGAGTCCATACAAATCTTTCTTTTGATACCAAAGTCACAGGTATATGACCTGTCTACATATTTTAGAGGGTGGGTAAATTTGGCCTGAGTTTAGTGAGGTGGTGGGGTGGGGGCTTGTGTGTGCATTCGTCCATCATGGCTGATTTCCTTGTGTACCTGTAAATTAAGTATTATGCAATATGCATAATGAAATATTTCTTTTGATTTTGGAGCATATGTCCTCAGTGACTGTATACTGTCAAGGTAAGGTTATTGCCTTTAAATTCCACCAACCCCTGTCCCCAAACTACAGGGTCTGTCAGGACAGGTGAATGGGGTGATATTACTTACAGGATGAAAAGTCATTGAAGATATGTTTTGTCAAATGCTGGGTATTGTATGCTGATTTCATTTGTGTTGTGATTGTGGTGCAACTGAATTGAAGCATTTGGTGTGAAATTTTTGATATTTCAAGAAATTTGAAATGTTTTGTATTAAATTTGTCATTTTTCAATTTTTCATTTCAAAGGAGCACAAGGACAATAAAAAAACAGACTCTCCTAGTACCCCATCTCAGGAAAAGCAGTCACAGCCACAAAAGAAAACTTTCTTCTGGTCTGGGAAAAAGACGTAAGTTTAAATTCCGGAAGTGCATTTATAGCTTTTTCAGCTGAGGAGAATTGTCATTTTGTCATTGGTTTCCTTTGGTGGTACAGTCCTGCAGATTCTTGTTTACAATTTTGAAACCTTTCTCCTTAAAGACAGATTTGCATCACCCCAAGTATGACTTTTACATCGGGGTAAGCAGGCCATGAGTCTTAGATTTTTCAGGTGTGCTACAAAACACACTCCTCGGGAAACTGAGGAGTGTGGTAGGTGTGCTTTTTTGTTTAACTTTAATAGATGTACCTGAGTTCCCATTATCTAGGTGTGCAAAAAATCGCACTTCTCACAGTGATTTTTATTGGCAAGTGATGGTGTGCAATCGCACTCGTACGCCTCAAAATTCCAGGCCTGGGTAAGCAAGTCTCAATTGGTGGTTACTCTTCGACTGACATCAGAGTTACAAAATTCAAAAGATGTAACTCATATTACACAGCATGCACAGAGAGTGTTTTGATTACTCATTAGGGCCTAGTATACTCACAGAAGCAAAAGACAGTTAAGGTGCAAGGTATTAACTAACTTGGTTGGGAGAGTTGGAACTGTCTGGGGTGAGAATATTTCCCCTTTAAGCTTTCTCTACATTTGATCTTTCATTACAGTTAGCCTAATGAAGCATTGCACACTGACATCTTTTTTTCCTTTTTTTTTAAATGTCAGTTTAGTTGGTATGGTAATTGTATCATTGAACCACCGTTATCGTGTTTGCATGCTGGACACAAGATCTGACCACAAGTGTTTTTCCAAAAATATTCCAGGAATGAGAAAGACCAAGCAGATGATTACAAACCAGGTGTGTCTGACTATCATCCAATCGACAGTGCATGTTGGAAGAAAGGTGAAAAGTATGTAGAAAAAGTTCAGTTCATTTCCATATGTAGATGATTCATAGGTAGTTTTAGGTGATATGTGATAGTTCGTAAGTGATGTCAACAAACAGCTGCTCAAAATTTTACCTTCATAGCAGGTGTCAAATATGTACTCCTCTTTGGCGTACATACTCTAACACCTGCGAACAATGACAGAGATCATCCAATTTCGTTATAGTCTTGAGCCCAATAAGATTTTACTCTCTCGACTGTTGATTGGTTTCAATATATGAATATTCATATTGCAGGAAAAGGCTTCAGCTGCAACATTCACTTTTACACAATAAGTCAATGGGACTTCATTGTGTGAGCTTGAAGCGGGCGAAATCACACACTAAAACCCCATTGACATTTGTCGTTTGAAACAGCATGATAATCAAGACTTGCTTTAGTCGTTTTTCGTTGAATATTTATAATTCTGTTTGTTGTGATCGTATATATGAATAGTTAATAGCGTACAGTTTTTACGCAGTTTGACGAAGAATTCTTGCGAAAGTTCGCGGACGTTGGTATCACGAGTGCAGCCAATATAGGTGCAGGAGTAATACACGTCCGCTAGGCGGGCAACTCAAAATTTGGCATTCTGTCATGTACGAAACTGTTTTTGAAAAACTCAAACTGCTTCAATCAGAGCTTCAAATGTAGGGTAACATTATACTGTTCAAATAACAGTTTATGTCAAAATTGATTAAAAGCACAAAACATTAAAAAATCCTCAACAGATGTAATAAAATTAACTCTAGTAAACTTTGATATAGTTTACAGGAGGCAGTGAAGTATTGGTACATGCCCATCAAATAAAGCTTCGGTGTAGCCTTTCATTGTAGTACTTACAGTTACAAGAGAGAAAGCATAGTTAGAAATGGTTTTTACATCAAAACGATAAGATTTCAGAAAGAAATACATATGGTTATCAATATTTTTTCAAAAGTGACAAAGGTTGATCATCTGGTAAATACTGTGCTTTCTACTGTCTTTTGTCCATATGTTATGAAATGCTATATATCAGAGTTAGTACGAGCCTTGAAAATCTTGAAATTGCTTGAATTTAAATGGGTCATACTGAAGCACTTGAGTGCTTGAATTTTGTTGACTTCAGTTGAAGTCCTGGAAAAGTTCTTGAATTTTTATTTGAACCTTTGCATTTGTTCTTTTGGACATACCAAACCATGTTGCCCAAATTTAGAACACTCTAGAAAAAATTGAAAGAAATATAAATCATAATTGGTAATTTTTTTACAGATACATTGTCACTGTGAATGAATTATGTTTTGAAGTGGATGCAATCGTGTAACGATAATTTTGATTGGCTGAAACAGATAACATCCTGTGTATCAACATGGCTTTAGTGGAGCCCTCAGAATCTCAATCAAAACATGAACTGTGTCAACCCTTAAAAAGCTTAAAAATGGGTGAAAACCATCATTTCTCTTTCACTGATAGTTATTGGCATCTGTGGTAATATGTAAAATGCATTCAAATTCCAAATGGAAGAGATAGCAGTCCTGAGTTTTCTTGGTTTAAATGCACAACTTAACTAGGCTACTGTTCTTGCATATACTTTGTAGCATAGTAGATTGTACTGCTGTACCAATGATGCCTACTACATTGATCATTGGAAGAATCCAGAATAACCCAAAAGGTTACGAATGCCAAAAACAATTAAGCTGACAAAACACCCTTCAATAACACACTGTGATATGTTTGCAGGTAACAGTTTGTGAAGGCTTCACCCTGCGTGACAACTTCCTTCAGGGGGCTTGGTAAATGGTTGAGTGGAGATAGTCAAGCAGTTTGGGTCCCACTTGTTATTTGAGGGATATTTGTAGGGTCATTATCTCAAATGTAACCTCAATGTATGTTCTCCTACAAGTGATGATGGAGCTTCTTATTAGTTTTCATAGCCATCACTTACTAGGGGCTATTGGGGTGTTCAGTAATTTAAGGTCACAATTCATTGTGGGGTCATTTTGTGCCATTCAAAGTTCACAGTGTCACAGTGCTGGTCAGTGTACATGATTTCCTAAATCACAAATTGAATAACACTCCTTTACTTATTCTACGTTTTAATGATGTAGCAATTGTTTAGGACTATCCTGACTAGATGCCTTGTCCCACAGCCCATTAGACCTGCAGTTATTACTTAAAATAACCCATAAGTCTGGCCGCCCATTAATCCTGCTGCACAGTGTTGCCTTACGTACAAAATCTCATTGACTGTAGTACCATTGGGACTTTAATAGTGCTGTACCAATAGGTTGTAATGCCACTGGGCTGTAGTGCTAAAGGACTGTAATCTTAATTGTTGTCCAGTGGGTAGGACTGCTTGCCTAGAGTGGATGAACACACTTCATTGCTGTGAGCAAATGAGCCCCTTGGTTGGCTCACGGAACTTCATATCCTGTACATATTCAAGGGTAGTAAAGAGCATTGAGATATGAGCTACAATCTTGGACAAAACTGTTGGAACACATTCAACGGTTGTACCGTGTACAATATGATGTCGTGCATGATTTAGGAAACCCTCGTCCCCCAGTACAGTGTTGCGCATGATTTACGAAACCCCCGTCCCCCCAGTACAATGTTGTGTCCAAACTAAAGCGGTGCATCTCCAATTGACATTATTACCTCCAACATTGTACGGGGGTGCAGGGGTGTTCCAACGAGTTTTGTCCAAGATTGTCTGAGTTTAGGCAGGTCTCAAGTAGGAGCTAAAGAGGGGATATTTTTTGACCGTGCACAAGGTGGAAACAACTGGGGCCCTTGTAACTGCCTATGACGTCATTTCCCAATGGTGAGATTACTATGCATAATAAATAGACATTATTAGGTGAGGGCGCTGTTGTGGAATTTCGCCAATCACAAAGAAGGGCGGTACTTTACGGACGCCAAGCGTCCACTGCGTCCAACAAAAGCAACAGTTTGCTTAAAGATTAGAGGCCATCGACGCTCTCAAAGGCAAATTATCAGCCTGGGCAGAATCTTTTCTCATAGGCTCAATTGCTTTCTATTTGGAAGGAACGAGCTTCACGTTAAAGACCACTGTATTCTATAGAGTAGGCTCTCCACGTGAAAGGGTTTGGCGAAAAACCAGTGAAAAATTGATGTCCGATTGCACCGCTTACGGGAAATACTGAAAAGGTGGAACGGGAGGGGAGGCAATATATATATATATATATATATATATATATATATATATATATATATATATATATATATATATTCCCTACAGTACTCTTAAACAACAGGGAGAAGAAAACCATTTAGTAGATCTTCCAAAACGAAATAGCGCCACGATAAACAGTACAAAATAAAAAGTCCCTGGACAATTGACCTTTTTGTGAACAACTAGTGTTTATCGTTTGAAACTGATTTACTCTTATTTGTAATGGGTTTTAAAATTGGTGTACACATTTTTGGGGGGAAGAAAAGACATCATGTGCCTTTCTCCAGCAGTAAGTTGAATCCTTCTCTTCTCAGAGTCAACCTTAAAGTAATTGCGTCGACTTATTTAACTTGATTCCTTTACAGTGACTACCGTTTATCGTTTAAGGATGATTATATTTTTATTATTATTTTGCGAATCTGCCATAATGATTACATCCTAAGAGAATAATTATCATTACGTTTGAAAATATAACTGAAGTTCTTAGTCTATCGCTCTAATTTCTCCGAAAACCTTTGAAAAATGTGCTGCTAATTCTCAGACAATCTTGGACAAAACTGTTGGAACACCTTCAACCGTTGTACCGTGTACAATATGATGTCGTGCATGATTTAGGAAACCCTCGTCCCCCAGTACAGTGTTGCGCACGATTTACGAAACCCCCGTCCCCCAGTACAATGTTGTGTCCAAACTAAAGCGGTGCATCTCCAATTGACATTATTACCTCCAACATTGTACGGGGGAACGGGGGTGCAGGGGTGTTCCAACGAGTTTTGTCCAAGATTGTCTGAGTTTAGGCAGGTCTCAAGTAGGAGCTAAAGAGGGGATATTTTTTGACCGTGCACAAGGTGGAAACAGCTGGGGCCCTTGTAACTGCCTATGAAGTCATTTCCCAATGGTGAGATCACTATGCATAATAAATAGACATTATTAGGTGAGGGCGCTGTTGCGGAATTTCGCCAATCACAAAGAAGGGAGGTACTTTACGGACGCCAAGCGTCCACCGCGTCCAACAAAAGCAACAGTTTGCTTAAAGATTAGAGGCCATCGACACTCTGAAAGGCAAATTATCAGCCTGGGCAGAATCTTTTCATAGGCTCAATTGCTTTCTATTTGGAAGGAACGAGCTTCACGTTAAAGACCACTGTATTCTATAGAGTAGGCTCTCCACGTGAAAGGGTTTGGCGAAAAACCAGTGAAAAATTGATGTCCGATTGCACCGCTTACGGGAAATACTGAAAAGGTGGAACGGGAGGGGAGGCAATATATATATATATATATATTCCCTACAGTACTCTTAAACAACAGGGAGAAGAAAACCATTCAGTAGATCTTCCAAAACGAAATAGCGCCACGATAAACAGTACAAAATAAAAAGTCCCTGGACAATTGACCTTTTTGTGAACAACTAGTGTTTATCGTTTGAAACTGATTTACTCTTATTTGTAATGGGTTTTAAAATTGGTGTACACATTTTTGGGGGGAAGAAAAGACTTGATGTGCCTTTCTCCAGCAGTAAGTTGAATCCTTCTCTTCTCAGAGTCAACCTTAAAGTAATTGCGTCGACTTATTTAACTTGATTCCTTTACAGTGACTACCGTTTATCGTTTATCGTTAATGGATGATTATATATTTATTATTATTTTGCGAATCTGCCATAATGATTACATCCTAAGAGAATAATTATCATTACGTTTGAAAATATAAACTGAAGTTCTTAGTCTATCGCTCTAATTTCTCCGAAAACCTTTGAAAAATGTGCTGCTAATTCTCAGACAATCTTGGACAAAACTGTTGGAACACCTTCAACCGTTGTACCGTGTACAATATGATGTCGTGCATGATTTAGGAAACCCTCGTCCCCCAGTACAGTGTTGCGCACGATTTACGAAACCCCCGTCCCCCCAGTACAATGTTGTGTCCAAACTAAAGCGGTGCATCTCCAATTGACATTATTACCTCCAACATTGTACGGGGGAACGGGGGTGCAGGGGTGTTCCAACGAGTTTTGTCCAAGATTGTAGCTTGTTCTGAAACCTCCAACTTAACTTTTTCTGTGGTCACTCTCAAGCAAATTGTCCCTCAAATACCCAAGGATTTTTCCAGCTGAACTCAGTTGCAGTTGATTTACTGTGGAATCAATGTTCTAGTTCCCTTATCAAGTGTTCAATACTAGTGAAAAAATAAGAATGCTTTGATGACTGATGTGCTTGTAAAATGTTTTCTTCATACTTGAAAAGTGCTTGATTTTCATTTTCAAAAAAGTGTATGAACCCTGATTTATAGAGGTACCCTATTAAGGAGATTTTGTCATCAAGGATTTTATCAAATGATTCTAAATCTCAAAAGAATGATGTGGTTTTCCCACTACATTTGTGTTGTAATGTGAAAATGCATTATCTTGGTTTAATTATCTCATTGAAACTGCTACACCATTGAATTTCTTGCTTTTTGTACTTATTGATGTATGTTTAAAATGATTAACTTTAAAGATATCATTCGAAGGGCACATTAATCAAAGGAGAACTGTACAAGTGTCACATGTGTATTCCATATACCAAAATCATATTAGAAAAAGGAAGTTTTTCTTTGCTGCTTTCACAGAGTCATATTGGGGGCATATCAAGTGCTTTGTCCATACCTGTATAAAACAGAAAACAAATTTTGACTCCAATAAAACTTTCCTTTCCATTATAGGGTGCCATACTTAGCACTAGCAAATACTTTAGAGTTGATTGAAGAGACAAGTGGCAGAATAAAGATCTGTGAGATTTTGACTGATTACTTTTGGTCAGTCATAACGCTGTCTCCCGAGGATCTTGTTGCTTCTGTATATCTGTGTCTTAATAAATTAGCACCGGCTTACGAAGGAGTAGAGTTAAAAGTTGGTGAGGGAGTCTTAATCAAAGCTATCTCTGCTGCCACAGGTTAGTCAACAACAACTTAATTTTTGGGGTTTCAGTTAATTATGCCACCTTAAACTTACTCCTCTTTAGGCCTATCCTACCAATGTAGCTTCCCTAGTTTTGTAACCTTAGCCTTGCAATGTCTTTGCATGGTACTATGCTGTTTGGTCTTGAATTGTGAAAGTCTCCAACATATTAAATTTTGCACTGAAAAAGTTGTGACTATTGTGTAAGTTGAAGACATTTTTTTATTTTATTGAATGAGTACCTCTGTTGGATGTGCATTACCATTTATTCCACAATTTACATACTGACTAACATTTCTTTAGTGGACTGTAGGCTAGGTTTGTTTAAAAATTTGCAACAGGTACAAGCTAAACTACATAGAAAATCACACAATTATGCCTACCACACTCTCATCTTACCCCTTGATGCTTCACTGAAAATACAGTTTTGTGCAGTGGGGAGGTGTATGCCTAAATCACCCTGTTTCCTTCATGTTTGCTTATTAATGAGTACATCAAGTCATGCTGTTTACAATGTAAATCCAATGTTGGGCTCATCCTTCAGAAACATGGCTTTTTATGAGTTCCACAACATTTTGGGGAACTTTACTCTTCAGGTAAAATATTGATCTTAAGAGTTTCTTAAAACAATGGTGTACTGCTTGTTGAGGTAATTTGATAAAATACAGGTAAGGTGACTGACCTTGTGACTGATGTTTCACAGAGTAATTTTCTTAACATAATTTGTTTTATAGGCAGGTCAGCAGCAACTCTGAAATCAGAAGCAAATGAAAAGGGAGACCTTGGCATTGTTGCCCAGGTAAAGCTGAATTTTCAAAAATAATGAATTTATATTTTTTTTAAGTCTTTTCAAAAAGTGCACAAGTAAAGTTGTAAATTGAGCAGTTTGTATTATTGCAGAATTTTGCAAACTTCTTTTTTGTGCATTTTAAAAAAGAGGTCAAAGGTCATTTGGGGTCACCAAGATTAAAAGGTCAAAATCTTGTAAACAAGATATCTCCAGAAGGATAAGTTTGAGGGATCTCATACTTAGCATGTAGATTGCACTTGTTGAGTAGATGATTCCTATTTTTTGTGGTGAAAGGTCATTTGGGGTCACCAGAGGCCAAAAAGGTCAAAACCTTGAAAATGCACAATCTCAAGAAGGATAACTGTGAGAAATATCACACTTGATATGTGGCTTGTTCATATTGAGGAGATATTTGGTTTTGGTAGAGGTCAAAGGTCATTTGGGGTCACAAGAGGTCAAAAGTTCAAAACCTTGTAAACACAATATCTTAAGAAGGATAACTGTGAGGGATCTCATACATAGTGTGTGGATTGCTAATATTGAGTAGATGATCCCTATCATTTTTCGTGGAGGTCAAAGGTCATTTTGTCAGGAAAGGTCAAAACCTTGTAAACGTTATTTTAAACTGTGAGGGATCTCGTACTTGGCCTATGGATTGTTCATATTTAGCATGTAGATGGCCAT
This sequence comes from Holothuria leucospilota, assembly GCA_029531755.1. Classification (NCBI taxonomy): domain Eukaryota; kingdom Metazoa; phylum Echinodermata; class Holothuroidea; order Aspidochirotida; family Holothuriidae; genus Holothuria; species Holothuria leucospilota. The sequence goes on from CM055968.1 coordinate 33,260,421, forward strand.
ATAGGGTAGGTGTCCCTATTGTTTTAAGTGGAGGTGTTGCTTAGCATTGAGACAATTGTCTCATATGATTCAGTTATAAATATAAGTGGAACTTTTCTCGTATGGTTAAGTTATAAATATAAGTGGAAATTTTATGTTTTAGTTGATGGTGAAAGGTGGTCCCTCGGATTTCAGTTATCAAAAGTGGGCCTCAAGTTACAAAAGGTTGAGAAACCCTGCTGGAGAGAGACTACGCTGGAAAATGTTGAAATTTTCTGTGGCAAGCAGTTTCTCCAAATCAGCTAGTAGTTAAGCAAAGACCAAAAGATTTGAAATCTTCCTCCCCTCTCAGCCCCACATTTTTGTCTGGGGAAGGAAATTTTTCATTTTACTATTTGGTATGATGGAATGTTTTGTGGTGAGCATGATGGACTATTTGCTAAGGCATGGGACTTGTGAACTAAGGAATGCTGGCTTGATTCCTGCCTGGTTTGTTAAGACATGTGTATGTAGGTATTAAAGATGATTTATCTCAGTGGCCTCTCGCCTTCCAGGCAGTTAAATGAATACCTGTGAGATATCTTGTGATTTAATACTGTGTGTAGTTGGGGCTATGTAAAGGACTGTCACTTTGTACATGTTATCATTGACCAGGGGTAATATTTGTGAAGCATTTTGGCAAAGTGGTGATAAAGCGTTTAATACCCAAGTATGGTAATCTATGCCCATAACATTGTTTCAGTAAGAAAGAACACATGTTCATTGTCTGTAACAATCAGATTGTTTACAGCTAGTCATTAATTAACCCACTCTTTTGTCTTGTAAATTAGTTTTTAAAGCTCTCCCCACCCCCTCTCTCCCCTTCCAACATAACTTTTGGAATGATAAGCAGAGTATATAAGTCTGATTTCTCTGCAAGTAATTTTCACATTAACCAAAACTAATGTCAGTGTCCTGTCCAACAAGAAAATGCTTTGGATTAAGGAAGACTCTAGATTTATTTGTGAATTTGTGTATGGTATAATTTCTTTAGAACAATGAGAGTATTTTTTTACTCCTAGCTGCATCAAAATATAAAGGATACTGTAAAAAGAAAAAACAAAAAAAAAACCCAGCAAAAGCAAAGCTTGTTTGATCTCTTATGACACTAACATTTGACATACAAATCTGTTTTTAACCCTTTTGCTATGTATACTTTGCACAGTATTAGTATGATTGACCTTTGGTTTGTACATTACTAGTGCTGAGCCAGAATGAGCTACATTGGTTACATATGCCCTTCAATTCATTTCTAAGGATCCTACACTGTACGCTTGATATTGCTTGGTCTTTAAGAACTTAAAATGAAACAGTGCCCTCTACGTTTGCATGTGAAGTTCATGAAAATTTGCAATTTACAGCTGATGCAGCTGTGTGATGGCTGTATAGTGCATCTATTAATGTGCAGTAGGCTCAGAGGATTATGCGGATGGAGATTTGTATTAAGAAGAAGGGGATGCAGATTAGTATTGAAGTTAAGAAAATTCTCATTTTTCAGTCACAGTAATATTACTCGTTATGAATATTGTGAAGTGGAATTAGACCCAGTCTAGGCCGAGGCCTTCATTAGTAGGCCACATTGTAACAGCCTAACCACAGACTAAGTTTTGGCCTGGATTGTATCCAGTATCTGTGCATGGTTCCTATACAGTAGCGAAAGGGTTAAAAAATGTCCTGTTTTTGGCAGAATATGACAATGTGCCATATGATGCAACTGTTAACAAGGACATTGTTAGATCTGGCATGATATCCTGCACAAATTCTACAACATATTTACTGAAGAGAAAGTGATTTGCATCTTTCCTTTATAAAAAATTAACTCTTTTCTTTCTTAGACCAGCAAGTGTAACCAAAGAATGATGTTCGCTCCACCTAAGCTTACCTTGGAGAACACATTTAAAAAACTCAGGGAAATTGCCAATGTTACTGGAAATGCAGTGAGTTTTGTTTAAATATTGACATTATTAACCACATTTGAAATTTAAGTGAGTGACTTCTTTACATTGGAAGTGATTCAAGCTCTGATCACTTTGATTGGAGGTCTTGCTTAAATGCTTCTCAAGGCTGCCACACACTGACTGGCTGGAATTAGTACAACAACCAAACTGCACAGTAAGCATCTGTCAGGCCAAATCAATATGTGGCTGGTGTTCGTTGTTTACACATTTTTACTGCAGAGTGATTTAAATTGTGACTGTGACACTTGGTAAATGTGTTGCAGGCTTTAGAGAGCAACATATTCCATTCACAAGGGACAGATCTGTTGTTGTATAGGGAAGGAAATTTTGAAATAATTGCCAAACAGAGGGATTGTTAAGTTTCAAATCAAAACTTACAGTCAACCTGTTTTCTACAACTTTGAATTGATTATTTGGTTTGTTACTTTAAACTATGTTTTGTTACTGTTAATTCTTTTGTTCTTTGTAAAGTGCCTAGGAATGCACTCATTTGCCATGTTGAGCATATATCAAATTCAATAAACTTCTGCTTAGACTTCAATAGGTTCTGTTGTTTCAACTGCCTATTTACCTCCGATTAAACCAAATGACACTTTGTACTGACTTACACAGCCAGAACAACCGTTAAAAAGTAGCTAGCCTACATTCTATGACTCCTCTCTCAGGGTTCTTTGAAATTTTGTGATGTTTCTCCGATATCTCCTTTACATATTGCAGTTCACCTAACACAGTTTGCATATTTCCATTTTTCAAGTTTGTCCCATGTTTACTTTCACAAGAACTTCAGTGCATTCTGTCCATGACATGCTTACAAGGATTTATGATCTAATTACTTGTATACTCAACATATTCAAACCAGTTGTACAAACCTTCAATTATGTGAGTTAAGTTTTGTCCTTAAGAGCCAACTCTGTTAATCTAGCATTTATTAGCAATAAGATACCAATTTGTGAGTTGAACATAATGGTAGCTTATAATTTTGAGAACTTTTAAGGTAAGTAATGCTTACTTTGAATCTGATTTGGAGTGCTTTTAAAAATTTTGCACATTTTTATTGCTGTCTTCTATTTTCCAGTCAATGTCGAAGAAAGTGGACGTTATCAAAGCAATGTTGATCGCTTGCAGAGGATGCGAATCAAAATACATTATCAGGTAAGAATGCAAAATTCAAAAATCTTAGTGTGTATTTCTTCTGATATGTGTTTCAGAGCATAAACAGAAAATCTGAAGGATTCTTTGCTTTGTATGAGGGATTACTGTTTTAGTGCATTTCCTATTTAGTAATTGTAACAAACTGCAATGCCCAAAAATGAACCAAAAAGAGCAAGGCAAGGTAAATGGGAACCAGGTCAAGATAGTGGTACTGAGGGACATGAAATAAAAACAATAGAGAAGGATAATAAGGCTGTTGTTGGGTCCAGTCAGTGTTTGTGGGTAGTGTGATTGCATGGTTTCCACATTTTCTTCTACAATCTCACTAATTGAAAAATTACATTTGAGAATTCCCACACTGCTTTTTCATTTCCTGCTAGCCACCTCACCCCCTGTCCCGATTCTGATACCTAGTGTCATTACTGGGTTCATTGTAGGTAACATTCCAGGAGCATCACATCTAAGTGAAGGGACAGCCAACAGCCATGGCCTCTGCTGTCTTCTGTTACTTTGAGCCCTGGACCTGTTAGTAAATGAAAAAATGCTTTTGGCTGTCATAAGAGGATGCCAAGTGTTTTATAGGAAGTGTAGTCACATGAAGACTGACCTCACACCTCAGTTTGATTGACTGTCAAATCTTTGAGCCATTCTGTAACTTAAGATTTGATCGCAACTGGTCAAGAGGTTTTCATGTGAATATGACTGCTTAAAGTGTTTAAATATTCTGAATTGAAGAAAGCAATACTTTTATTTTGAACAGTTATCACAAAATGTTGTTTTGCTTTCTGCAGGTCACTCTCTGGGAAGTTAAGGATAGGCCTGGCTGAACAGTCAGTGCTTGTTGCCCTTGGTCATGCAATTGCTCTGTTTGAAAATAGTAAGCACATTATTTTATCCTGTTTTAGTACCAGTAATTTTTCTGGTAGTTTAATCTCAAGAGTATTGGTCCAAAGTTATACATGTAGTTGACCAAGCAAGACAAGTTATTAAGGGAATTCTAGAAGCAACTTTTCAAAATTGACCTATTTTCTGCAAGGAAAATCATGAATTCTAATTAGTTGGCAGTGTGCACATTTACAAACAGGATAGACTCGTGGGATTTAAAATGAAAACTGACGATGGAAATGGTTCCCAAAAGGTTTTATGGTCAATATTATTTACCATCCTCAACATCCACCTCGAATGGTTGTTTTGGAAGGCAGCAGAGGACAAGAGGAATGGGACTCTGTACTGTGGGAAAGTTTATGCAGATTCAAGATGTTATTGATATTCCAAAGGTGATATAGCATACTCTACGTATTGCATTTGCAGAGGCTCACTTGATCAAGTGGAAACTAAGGAATTTTTGAGAAAGCAAAAGATCTTGTGACACTTGCTTAGTCTGCCTATGGCTGTTTGTACTATGTGGACATTTTAAGAAGTACTGGTAACAATTCCCTGATGAAAAGAAATTGTCGCACCATAGCATTTAATGACTTTTAAATGTCTGGTCCCCCTTAAGTTTTTGCCTGGTTGGTGGAGGTGACTACATTGCCCTTTTGGGAAACAAGACATAACATGTTGACTCCTGTATTTTTATTTGAACAGAGGATATCTTGAGTAAGAAGAAGATTACTGAGAAAGTAAAGAAGGAGATGGATGAGGCATCTAAAATAGTCAAAACAGCTTACTGGTAAGTAAAGAAATGTTTAGTTCATTAATTTTGGAGCAGAGTATCAGTGGCCTTAAGAGTCACAACTTCAAATGGAGTCATGCATGATTTTAACTTGCATTGTTTGAATGATGTCATTACTGCAGTTTGCAGCCTACCAGTGAGCATGAAATAATGCACCAGTGGGCATACTCTTCCTTTTTGTAGCTCAGGTGCAAAATTGCCTTTGTTGAAGAAAGGTGTCAGTCATGTAAAAGGAAAACTTTTGTTGATATATAGAAACAGACTGAAAGGGCCAGTTTTTCTCTGTGGAAACTTGCAAAAGAAAACAACCCCTTTGGAACATAAGTGTTCTGATTTTTTGGCTGTGATTCTTGATGTAGTGAAAGGTTTCAGTAGTCTCCACTCCAAGGAAAGTGGAATTGCTGGTCCACTCCTTACCAACAGTTGTGACTTTGAAGAAGAACTGGGTTCATGCCCACCCCAGCATATTGTTTATGGGATCTTTGACTCTTTAGTCTGTTGACTCAGCTGGTAGTTAGTTGTTTCTTAAAAGATTTTCACACAGAATATAGGTTGTGTTTGCATGATTAAAGTTGTCACTTTTCCCATGCTACTGCATCTGCTTGGTTTCTGTGAGCTCACATTGAATTGCCTTGTTAACAGGAAGGCTTGAAATAAATGCCTTACTAGAAATTGCATTTGAGTCAATATAGCATTCTTCTCTAGAGACTAATTGGTGGTTATTGAAGGGGAAAGGAGGAGCAGGGGGAGTCTGTCCCTGTTTACAAAATAAAACTCTAGACAAAGGTTTCCTCACGGATGCTGATTTTGTACATCAAGGTGCCTTTGCTTTCAGTTCTTTGGAAACTATAGAATGTTTCCTGCTGTTACATTGTATTAAAATGCAATGAGCTTTGTAACTTAAGACAGCATAGCAAACAAGAAAGTGAAAACATTGCTTTGTAGGAATAAACTTAGCACACTAAAAACTGGAAAAAGAAGGGGTGGGGGTAGTAGGAAACCATATGAGCAAAATAGTAATTTGTGCACTACATTCCATCATAAACAAAATGCTATTTTCAGCTGTTCCTTTGTTTTGGGAACAGTTAAACAATTATTACAATTTTTCTTGCTTCTGTAGTGAAATGCCAACATATGATGCCATTATTGCTGCTGTACTGGAACATGGACTATCTGAGCTCCCCAATCACTGTAAGCTGACACCAGGCATTCCTCTGAAACCTATGCTGGCCCATCCCACAAAGGGAGTGAGTGAGGTACTCAACAGGTTCCAAGACATGGCATTTGTCTGTGAATTCAAATATGATGGGGAACGAGCCCAGGTATGATAAAATAATATCTGAGTTTATATTCTTCTACTTTTTTATGAGCTGCAGATATGAAGCTTTTTCTGCTATGTAGGTATTGCATACTTATGATTGGCTGTACAGTCCAAGGGGCCTGACTGAATAGCCCTATGAGGATAGAAATGTATGGGACTAAGAGAGTAGGAGATTAGTTGCATTTGTGCTTTGAGGCCTAGTTACACAAAGTGCCATGTAATTCAATAAATACTGTTGTTTGAAGTATTAAGTTTTTTATTTCATCCGTGTGCATCCTGTATAAACCCTGTGCACCTCACACTCTTCAAACGAACATTGGCAATCTTTACGAAAGTGTTGCCACGAGTAACCCAGGTACCCACCCAATGTTCTCTTACCCAGTTCCAAATTTACTACTCGACTCTTTAGAAAATGTTGCATGAGAATGAGAAAAAACATTTACCTATTAGAATTTTTTCCCAGATAATTGAACCATTTATTTGCTTGTTTGTCAAATGCAAACTTAAAAAGGGAATACGATAACCACAGAATTAAACATTTCAGAGCTGTTCTATCTTTTTTGCCATACAGGGGCATTGTATCCTCCCGAGGTCTCTTTGTAATCCAGCCTCGTGGTTTTCTACAAAACGGATCTTCCACTACCAGCATGCACTTAATGTCATGTTACCACACTAATGCTCACATACTGAGCTATGGGCCCATTTCCCAAGGGAAACATTAACATCTGTGCAAAACATCTCAAGGGCATCATTATGTAGTAGCTTGTTGACAAATTTCTGGTTAGCCATTAGCTGTTTTTATCATCCCATGAAAAATGGAGCTGAAAAACCTACATTTGTTAGCCCAAATAGATGTGATTACATTTTCCAAATTTGGGATTATTTTCAAAAGAGAATCAGGTATTGCTGGAGTTTCTAGGTTTTGTGTGTGTGTGTTTGTTCTGTATATTTTTTAAACAGGTGCAAAGCAATAAGGTACCTTTATTCCTTTGTGAAAGTTGGGATTACCCTCCAGGTATTGGAAGTGTTTTTGAGTGGGTTTGTTAGGTATGGTTTTTAACATCTTTCGAGAAACAAGGCCCCTTTGTCCCCCTATAAAAAGAAAGGATTTCCTTTGTCATAGAAACAAACTTGCTCCATCTTATTTAATGAATATGTGAGCTGTTTTGAGTGTCAAGCATAGCTTGCAGTAAGGGGAGGCCCTCAAACCCACAAAACAAATTTTTGTCAAAGAATTTTACTCCTTAGTTGATGATATTGGAAGATATGTTGCTTCCAGAATAAAATCAGTCTTAACATATGTTTTAAAACAAACTAATATTTCCTTTTAAAATTTTTAATGCAACTATTAATTTCATTATGAAAGTTTAGTGTCTTGATATTATTAGAAATATTTTTTATTGATTTCTTTTAAACACCAAAGATTCACATTCTTGAGTCTGGAGATGTCCATATCTACAGTCGCAATCAAGAAGATAATACAAGCAAGTACCCTGACATCATTGCAAGGATACCAAAAGTGTTCAAGGAGTCAAAGGTCAAATCTGCGATCATTGATTCAGAAGCTGTTGCCTGGGATACAGAGAAAAAACAGATCCTACCATTTCAGGTAAAATCCTAAGCTTTTAACATAAATTTACATTTGCATTAAATAAGTAGGTTTCATAAAATGAGGCAGATGGCGTCAACTTTTCAACAAAAGTCTTCTTCTTTTTTATGTAAGGAGATTTTGGGCTGAAATTTTGGGATATGATTGTTTGTCAGCAGAGCATTAACACCTACCTATTTGCATTTCATTATAGGAAAGTTAAGTTGGGTTTTGAAGTTGTTTTTGTAAAGTTGAGTTCACTGTGCCTGCTGAACAGTTAGCTGTTTATCCATTGTACTGATAGCAGTGTGCTTGGTTGTGTGTTCAGTTATCTTGCAAATGGATATGCATGCAGGCTGTTTGAAATTCAACCTATCAACACACATGTGTTTGTTTATCAAGTGGCCTCTACAATTTGAAGCAACTCTGTGGTCAGTGTGGCTTAACACATAAAGGAAATAGGCTTAACTTATTAATTGTGGGGATACCTCCCATTATGTTCTGTTCAATTGAGTTGGTCAAACTCAAGTAATTGCAACTTAACTGTTTTGAGTTCAAGTGCAATAGGAGCCTTTTGAGAGTCTGTTTTATTTTGATCAGTGCAAACTCATGCAATGTTTACTTGTGGAATTGAAGGTGTGATTAAATTTACTTTGCAATACTTGAACAGTTTATAGGTACATCATACAAACTTTTTTTCAGTCTTGCTGCTAATAAAAGTATATACAGCCTTTGCAGGTTTGCTTGACATGAAAAAATATGCAGTGATATTTATAGCTATCTGTCATAAAACTATTTCAGTTGCATGTTTACATTCCTTAACATATTTGTGATTTGACAGATGAGTTTTGATTTCTATTAATTATTACGCTCCTCTCTTCCCTTCCATTTGCCTTTGTAAGGTAAGGAGAGTTTTTTGGAAGCAGATGAATAGATGATAAAATTTGGTTCTGTGAGTTTCTATTTTTAACAGACAAGAGAAATTGTGTGAGCTACACAACAGCATTGCTGTTCTAGTTTAGAATTTGTCTGCATGTTTTGTTCAAAATTTTGACCTTGAATTCTCAGGGATTGTTTGAATCTGGAGATGTCAGTTTTTAAAATTTAAGGAATACAGTTATGCAGTTGAGGAATCTAGGGTCAAACCTGAAGAGACTGTGGCCAATCCCATCAAAGGCTGAACAAAGAATTATGTGTAGCAAAGAATTAGACTTAATACAATATCTTGTTTCACTGAGATTGTTGTGAGATGGTTTAATTAATGAAAGTAGACATAAGCAACTTGGTTTTTCTTCTTCTTTTTCAGATCTTGAGTACTAGAAAAAGGAAAGATGCCAGTGTTTCGGATATAAAGGTTCAAGTTTGTGTTTTTGCATTTGATCTGCTCTACTTGAATGGAGAGGTGAGGAATTATGTTCAATTTGAAAGGATAATTTGAAAATTAAGGGACTAAAAATAGTTAAAGAAAGATCCAAACAAAAAGGATAAGAACATCTTGAACCATGACTGACAGTAGTACTCTCTTCTTCACACCACCATACTAAAACTAAGCAATATGTCACTAGGTATGATTTCCTTTTTCCTCCTTGAAAAAGTTTGTACTAAAATTAAAATGTTATAAAAATAACAATAAGTTCTTGAAAAGAAAGGTGTGTGAGTAATATGAAATTTGTTCAATCTCATCCAGTAATTTCAAGTACACTTTGCAATATTCAGTGGCATAGATATAGAAATGTAAGAGAAATGATTGAGGGGATTTCAAAGAAAGTTTTAAAGATAGCATGTGTGTATGAAGTCCCTGAAAGCGTTTGAAAAATGCACAAGTCTGTAGTTTTACAAACAAAAGTGATCAGCTATAGACAGCCTTTTGATTGGTGAGAGGATCATGGCCTGCAATATCTATTCCACAATGCTGTTTACCTCTCTGCTTCTTCCTGTCTGTGAGCATATTAAGTTGCATGTTTTCTTATCCATCTGTTAAAAGGATATGACAGCATCAAGTGAGGTCTGCTCAGTAAACTATAAGAGTCAGAATGTACAGCCTCAGGTTTTTCAAACTGAAAATATATAGGATCAAACTTGCAAGATACTTTGTTGTTTCCCTGTACCTATCTGAAAAAAATGTCCTGTACCTACAGGCTACATGTTTGATTCGTCACTGCCATGATCATTTTATTCCAAACTTTTTAATCACATTTATAGCAGTAATTCTTTGCAATGCATTTTAGTACAATCACTTTATTGTAACTTACCTTGCCATAATATGGGGGACAAATTTATGAGGACCTCTTCAGTTTGTCTACTTCTCATATCATTAGTTTTCTGCTTTTCAGTGCTTATCATTCTTCTCACTGTCATCAACAGGCTCTTGTAAGAAAGCCACTGCGCGAGAGGCGGGACCTTCTCCTTGAACATTTCCAAGAAGTTGAAGGAGAGTTTGTCATTGCCAAGTCCATGATCTCATCTGATACGGAAGATATTCAGGTTTTCTTAGACGAATCTGTGAAGGGTAAATTGTTTTAGTGATAACTGGGCTGGGAGGGTGGGAATTTTTCTTATTTCACATGTTTGAAAGATTTACCTTGGAAAGTGATTACATAATGCTTCCTTAAAAGTAACTGAAGACAGAATTTGAGCAAAAATGCAAATATTCATTCTTTGAGATGATTGTTTCTTTCAACTTCATTCAGCATTTAGCCTAAACATATTAGTACTACGCCAATTGATTACCTTCTTGTTTGTAACATATTTACATGCCACGGGAGACTTGTTAGTTCAAAATTTCATTTAAAGTGCAAAACATTGTATACAAGTGAGGTTGGCCTTTCATCCAAGAAGCCTTCTTGAATGACCTTTTTATACATGGTGTCACCAGAATGGAAGTTAATTGATGTGTGGGTGTGCCAGCTGAATGAATTTGTAAGCCATAGGCAACATGTCTGTTCGTAATCACTTAGTAACGTGACAACTGCCCTTGGAAGCCACATTGTCGTCATGTAATGTACAAATTTCATTAGTTGTTTTGATCACAAACTTCTGAAAGATTTCAGTATCATATAATATGAAACAAAACACGCTAATGATGGTACTGTTTCCAGGGTTATTATTTGCCTCACAAAAACTCTTTGACAAACATTGGAGACTGCACATCATCTCATAATTGCACCTGATGACTTTGATATCTCTTATTGGTAAAGGGACATCGTACTCAGACTTGCAATTTTTGTCTTAAAACAGTAAAGGAAAATAATTGTCCTTTTAGTTGTTGACATATAAAGTAGGTTATTTTCTTGTTACTTTTCTTGAGGGGTGATTTTTTTCATGATGGGTAAACTGTTTACAATGTTCATTACAGTGTAGCACTTCATAATTGTCTCCGTGCTTGCCACCATCACATTTTAATCGCGTATCCTTCAGTAAAGTATCCATCATTCCATGTTGTGTACCACACATGCATGAAAACATTAAGAAAAGAAGAGTATTTGAAAAATGCTTTCTTATTGTTTTGGCTTGTTATTTAATGACCTATGAAAGAAATCTTTGAATTTTATGGTATCATTACACCTGTATATTATGGTAATTACAGTAGTCAAGAGAACAAATTCATCCGGCTTTGATTCAAATTCCCTTTATATAACTTACTGTGACTAGTCACATCTGGTTTGCTAAATTGTTTTTGGATTGAAATGGTGCATGTACCAGCTAATTGGAAAGCAAATTACGTTTAGCATTTGTTTGCATTGCCCTACAATGATTTCTGTTTTTTTTTCTTTTTTTTTTTCTTTTGATTATTAGGAAATTGTGAAGGCCTAATGGTTAAGACATTAGATGCTGAAGCAACCTATGAAATATCAAAGCGTTCACACAACTGGCTTAAGGTGAGTGAGAGTTTTCATTTTTTTTTGAAAAACCAAGTTTACGGCAGATGAAAAATATTTATATCACTAATTTAATAGGAGTTAAAGCCTCAAAGTCATTGTTTTTGAAGCACAATTGTTTTTGAGTGCATTGTATATTTTATTGTCATATTGGACCATTGATTGATAATGAAGTTTTTATTTTTGAAAAAGGATGTCTGTAAGGTCTTGCTGGATTTTCCTTTATGAGGAAACCTGTATGAAACCTGGATGCATCGTGAATAGTTTTAGAGACAAATTGTTGTATAATCTGAAATTATACGGAAAGGAAGCAACCAGAAGGTCAAAAGCAACACTTGGCTTTTCAAACATTTTCAAATGAAATGGTTCTGCTTATCTAAATAACCAAATACAGCTCTCTTCAGTACTCATACGTATTCTCTTTGTCAAGTCCATACTTTTTTCTACATTCTAAAACAGGCTGCTTCAGGGAGGTTGCAACTAGAGTCAAAAGTTCCAATTCAGGAACAGACTTGTAATAAAGGGCAACAAATGCAATGCATTGCACTCAGGTGTGTAGGGCTACATAGTACTCATCACATTGCATACTGTACTAAAAACTGAATCAATGAGTACCGCTGTTTAATTTATGCATGTAACAGACGTGTGAGTATGTACTCGTACTCATGAAAATTAATTTGTACTCGTACTCACAGATATTGAAAGTTCTGCATAGGGGCTAAATTTTTAACTGGTACTCATGAAGAAGGACATGTACTCGTACTTGTACTCACAACAGACACTGTCCTTGTACTCATACTCATGACATTGTACTCGCACTACAAGTCTGGCATGTAGTTGGGACATATATTAGTACATGGATAGGTTTATTTGCCTTTCAGCACATGTTTGCCTAGAGAATGTAGATGAACCATGTGACTGTGCAAGGTCCTTATACAGGAGGCCATGGCCAAGTGGATTAAGGTTGTGGGGTTTGCCGCAATGACAAAAGGAAAGGAAAAGTTGGAGTTTAATCAAATATCTGTCTGGATCAAAGAAAAGTGGGTTTTAGAAAAGAAAAAAAATGCACCATTTTACTCATGTTTAATGACCAGCTAAGTTAAAGTCAGTCCATATTTCGACCAAAATGTAGAATTAGAAGCCACCGAATGTTAAGTTGTCGCTTGTCAACTGTAACATACTTTCCCATCCTCTGTGGTCGCTTTGGGATGTAAAATCACTGCCCATGAGAAATTCAGAATGGCAGTACTTCTATGCTTTGTTAGCATTACTATGGTAAGAGAATTGTTAAGAAAGATTTATTCATAGAGTAGGATATAGGAACTAGAGTGCTCACTCCCCCAAAACAGCTGTGACCGCATGTAGACTTGGCTGCCATACAGTTTGTACACACACGCTCGCACACAACACCACTTCTTGCCTCCACCTATAATGGTAGACAGGTCCCCATGCAATCACAGCGGATTTACGTACGCGGTATTAGGAGTGCTCACTCTAGTTCCTATATCCTACTCTATGGATTTATTCAACTTTTTATACCTTCAGCTGAAGAAAGACTATCTGGAAGGTACAGGGGATACATTAGATCTGGTTGTGATTGGTGGATATCACGGAAGAGGGAAAAGGGCTGGTACATATGGTGGATTTTTACTGGCTTGCTATGATGAAGAAAGTGAGGAATACCAGTCCATTTGTAAGGTAAAAATACAGTAGTTCATTGTAATATTGACTTCTCCTTTAATGAATGGGAAATGAAAGTATAAATCTGTTTCGCAGGAAACCTTCTGCTTAAATAAACAAAGCTAAAATTTATGATTTCTCCTGTAGGTTACTATGAATCAGAATGGAAGTTACCAATTTTCTTGTACTTTTGCAAAGCAAGTTATGTGAATAGTACAATCAAAGTTATACCTTCTTTTGCTCTCTTGGAAATTTCAGTTTGAAGATTAAAATATTAAAAAAAAAACAATAATTAGGAAAAGTTAATTTTTGTTAATTCAAAATGGGAATGATTTGAGGTTTAAAGAAGCTTTGAGAATTATCTTATGCCTGTTTTATAGTGAAAGAAGCAGTTTCTATCATGTTACATCTGCTTTTGTAGAAAGATGCAACAATTTGCTATCTCTTCTATTGGAAATTGACTCGTTGCTGCATGTAAATGTTACTTATTTAGCATCAAGTCTTTTCAGTTTTATCATGTTGGACTTTTTCCTCAAAATTTTTCAAGGCATATGCATGAAAGTGGAAGTTAAAGGTGCCTGGGCCTATCATTGTTTGTCTGGTATTGTCGTAGGCATTCAACTTTGGTTGAAACTTTGTTCCAGTATGATGGGTACATTCATGATTTGGGGGCAAACTTGTAACGTTTTCACTTCAAGTTTGACCACATGTAGTGTTATGAAATGGAAAAAAATGAGGTCACAACCATTTTAAAAGTCAGGTGGGGACTTTAAACTAATTAATTCTTTAATATGGCCTAATATTTGTGATATTGCACTAGCTATTATGTGTAGTATAAGTGTAGGGTTTAGAGAGGAATTTTGGAAGTTATAATTACATGGAAAGAAACTTTTAAGAAAGGCATAACTACACATGGTTTAACTGATACTGATATTACATTTCATTTAATAATTAAAAAGGGGTGACCTTCGACCTGACTATACTCTAAGCCAGCTGTTTTGTTAATTGTATTGCAGATCGGTACAGGCTTAAAGGATGAAGAACTTGAAAAACACAGTAAATTCTTTGCTGACAATGTCATTGAAAAGCCCCGCTCGTACTACCGTTATGACAGCAGTCACACCCCAGACCATTGGTTTGATGTTGTTCAGGTGTGGGAAGTAAAAGCAGCTGATTTGTCCATTTCACCTGTGCATAAAGCAGCTATGGGGCTGGTAAGTACTGGGAAAGTTGGGAAAATTACAATTTACTGGAAAAATCATCCCTCTTCATGTTACAAGATTCCCACTTTGAAGTAATAAAACAAAAGTTTGAATTAAAGTTGTTATTAAGGACATGAGTTAGCAAAATTTCTGCCTTTCTGCCATAAACAGTGACTTGTCTTGAAGTACCAGCCATGTTCATGTGGCTTTATTTGTGGAAAAATACATATTTTTAGTAGCTAGGTGTTTAAAATAAGCACATATGGTATAATTAATGTCATAAATAAATCCAAAAATTTTGCAAATGAAAAAGCACAAATGTGACAAATTTTCTCATCTTGGTACAATTATTTGTATTGATTATGCTGAGCATTTGTCATTTAATTCACAGTACAGTTAATGGGCAGATTCTATTATTTGTGTGGATGATGTGTATCCATCAGCATTCAAAATACACAGGGCGGTGGGCGATTCGCCCGACAAAGTTACAAAATCGCCCTTTGAAAAAATTCCGGAGGACAAAAAATTTATATAAAATCGCCCCTTGCAATCTGTCAGAATCTGTTGATGGTTTAATTCCTTGGATCCCATTCATTTTTAAAACTTTTTTTCAGCTTTCCTCGCGATCAAAAGTTGTGATTTCATGTTGAACACCAGTTATAACATTGGTACCAAATCAGCAAAATTAGTATTGCAGGGCAGTATAGCTCGCAACTGCCATGGCTGCACAGCGCATGCACACGGACTGGACGGATCAGCCAGTTTAGAATATGCCGTGGCACTTTTACTTACGCCACTGCACTACCGCTCTGGATGTATGCATTACCTTAAGGACGTTACGAGTAACTGATAGCTGCTGTTTGTGAGAGTGTTGCACATACACCCCTCACGATTCAGGGTACTGTAATTAATTCACGCAACATGACACAGCATGTGTAGAATAGTGCGCACTGTGCAGGCTGGTAATATAGTACCCAGAGTGTAGACTGATACCCGCAGACAAGTTTCTCTAGTCTGGTTCCAAATTTTTTGTTTGAAATGGACAGATATCTCACTGGGTTTAAAGGCTGACCTGAACTATTACGTGTTACAACTTAGATACTGTACACTGCTATTCTCGCAAATCTCAAAAGAGCCCTCGCTGTCTCTAAAACAGCCCTCATAATGAAATGGGCAGGACGATTTCGTTCTGAAAAGAGCCCTCATCATTGAAAAATTATTTTGAACCCTGGTATCCATGCGGCATTATTGCATTTAGGAAGAACATCATTACTGGTAAGCAGTCAGGAAAGGTACAGTATTACCAACTTTCATTATCAACTTGCAATGAAAAATGTGGGTGGTTGTTAAAACTTCTGTATCGCTTGCAGTTTTAGAGGTCTAAGTGTTAAAGAGAATGCCTGAGGAACACATGTTTGTTGGTATGTTGAAAGTATAGCAGGAATGTATGCACATTTAAGTTGGCATGTATGTTTGTGCATTTATTTGTTGGTGTGTGGTGGGGGGTGGGTGTGTGTATTTATGTATGAGTGTTGGCACTAAGATGCAAGAGATATGTTAAAATTCCACAAAGAAAATGTTTTAATACAGAAATTTCTGACACAATTTTGTCTACTTAACACAGTCATTTTACAATGTAGAAACTTATACTCAGATTGGTCCAATCTTAAAACCCTCTCTACCCATTTCAATCAAAGTTAGATGACCACCCCATGATTTGCAAAACTTATTAATTCAGAAAAATAACCTTCCAGTGAAAGCTTTATTTGTGCAAGTACAATGAGGTTGAAATCCTCTGTGCTAATGAAGGTGTCTTGTTTGACGCACTTAGACCTTTTGAACTAGACAGTGTGGGTGGAACTTATGTGTTTTGAGAATATGGAGGGGCAAGATTTCTCAGAAGTCTGGCTTTATATATAAACAGCGTGCGTGGGATGCTTAAAAACAGGTATATCTTGAAATGAAACTGAATGCTTAAAATTTCAAACAAATATATCCTGAGAGTTCTGAAATACTTTTTTAGTCTGTTTTTTTTTTTAATTGTTTCTTTGAATTGAAATCACTCTTAAGAATGGTTTAATTAGCCAAAGTTTTCTTTAAGTATGCTTTTCATGACAGTGTCTCTGTATCGTAGTAGATAGAGGGATGTAGGTTGTACAGTACTAGTTTATTTATTCAAGCCTTTTGTCTGGCACAGTAAAAGGAGAGAATGTTAACTTCGTAAATAGCGTGCATCAGTCTCTTCCAGGTCTCCAAATGTTGCCAATTTGACACCTGTGTGAACATTAAATATTTATGCTATACTGTTAGAAATAAGATCAAGAGCATGTTAGTGTGTGACTTCAAAACTTGTAACTGGATTGAAAGAATTGTGAACGTAACATAAAAACTTAAATTGTGCCAAATTGTTACACCCATTGTCTGGAATTTATCTTAAAATATTTTTTATGGGCCCATGTCAGCTTTTGTCCTTAGGGAGGGGGATGAAAACACTGGTGGCATAATATCTGCGACCAGTCCAAAAAATAGGGCTCGTTCAGCTTTCTTGTTATCATACAGTACAGCTAGGTAAAGTTGACACATCTGCTAAAATTGTTAAAAATGTATAGGTTTTTCAGCCTTGATGACAACTTATACAATCCTGATTAAGTGTGTGGGCGTCTGTGACATGAAAGCTTGTAAAATGAAATTCCAAGAAGAATAGAATAGATGTGTTGATGTCTCCTGTTGAGTAAATATCCTCTTACAAAACAAGCACAAATCTGGTTGATGGAGTTACCAAAACATACATGAATGTTTGCGTTCTGGTTTATAGCCCTTCCAAAAGCAATTAAATATTTTATTTATCAAAATGAATTCTTCTGTTTCATTATCACTGATGGTAAACATTAAATTTCTGTAACGACTGCATTGTTTCCCACCAACGTAGCTATATTTTACCATCTGTTTGATTGTAGGTTGCATGTACTTTCTTTATACAGCATTGTTTAGATTTATGTACTGTACAGTACTTGGTACTTTCACTCAAGAAAAACCTATCAGACTTTCAGTGTATATGAAGAATACTGGGTATTCCATGTCAATTATGCAAGGCCTACAGTTTCACAGTTGTACCTCACTTAGTGTTATAAGAGTTGTCTTAATCTTCATGTTTTTTTTTTATAAACTTTCCTTAATCATTTATTCTAAGATTTGTATCTAAGACAACATTGTGTAAAAACGAGAGATTCTTATGGTGCTTATTAATGTTTTGAAAATATTCATATGATAGAAACCAATTGGGATCATTTCTAAATATTCTCAGCAGTGTTTGTGTCTTATGCCAAAATGGTCGGATTTCACACCTTACTGGCAGAACTTTATTCTCAGATTACTTCTTCCGTTGTAAAAGGAAACCACCAGGTCCTAGAATTTGTGGCTACTGATTTGTGATTTTGAGTCAAGTACCATTTTGAATTTCAAAACTTAAAACAAAAAATCGTGGACTGTGGAAAAAATATAAAAATCTACCACCAAATTTACATCCATTTATTTTAAGAAACACAAAAGATGATTCTCAGTTATGATGTTAGTTTTGCCCTGCAAAGAACAAAAAGACTTGCAAAAGTCTTAAACAAACTTTTGTTATTGCTTACTTTGTCTGGAGAGAAGTATCTTATGAAAGTAAAATCAAGGCCATTTGTCTTCTTTTTTCAATAAGTCAGTACTTTCTTTTCATTCTTATTTAAACTACAGCAGACCCTGAACATTTCAAGCAGCATTGTACTGCTTATCTTAATTTGTTATGTAGGCCTAGACTATTTCAGTTGACAGGTGTTGTTCAAAGTACAGTGAAGTAGATGAGATATTAATAGTAAAGAGTGGAACTTGCTTTACCCGCAAATAAAATTATCTTACCTTTTTCCTGACAGGTGGATCCAAGTAAAGGCATATCTTTAAGGTTCCCACGATTCCTTCGAATTCGGGATGATAAGAAGCCAGAGGAAGCTACAAGCGCAAGTCAGGTTAGTATAGGATCTGTATTATGATAGTGGGTATCCTGTTATCATAGTGATATGTACAATAGATCTAATAGTCCCTTATCTTAAGATGTTTCTAAATCCTAACCTAGGAGAATTGTGTATCTGTATCAACTGTTAATTTTTGAAAATGCTTGACTATTATGTAAGTGTTAAAAATGGCAGCATGTATCACTGTGAATACTAGTATCCACTATTCCTTCATGTAATTTTTTTTCTTCTAGTAAATTTGTGGTTGGGACTCTGATGCCTTCAAAAATAGAAACATCCATAGTGTTTGGCCTTATCAAACAATTGGGGGGTTTAATCCAGCAATGTGATGCAAGAAAATTCTGTCAGTTTTACAGTAGTATTACAGTCAGTCTTACAGTAGTATTATCTGTACATAAAGTAAACTCGTCTCCTATCATCTGCTCATCTCTTTGTACCTTCTTACAGTACTAGCTTAGTCTCCTTTCAGTCCAAGTGCCATGTTTTTATAAGTCAAGATCTTAAGACTTTTTAGTATACCAGGCGTATTTTTTCTTCTCTTCTGCCAAAATTAAAAGATCCAGCAATTTTAGTATTTTCAAAGCTTCCTTAAAGAAATATTTTTAACCAGGCTGAGAGATAAAGAAGGTTCCAATTTTCTGTTCATCATATTCTTCCACTTTTATGTCTTTGTGTTTTTATATTTTTACGTGTTGTTTTCATTTTAATGGGATCACAGTGGAAATAAGTCTGCAGCACTTCTGTTATAGTCGTTGTTTTTCATTTTTTCTACTGTGTTTTCTACACTTTACTGTTATTTTCTCATGTACTGTATTATCTGATTGTACCGTCTTTTACGTGTATATAAGTGGGAATAAATCAAGTCGAAAACACATTACAGTTATTCCATGATTATTCATGTACCGGTACTGGGTTACCCTGAATGTACAAGTTTTTAGAATCAGTAAAGATTTGTAATGTGTTCATTTAATTGTAGTCTGCTTATCAGCTACCATCGTAAGGAACTATCTGCTACTGTTCAAACGAACATTTTCTTCAGTTATGCTTTGTACATATAAATACTTAAGATGCAACATTGTAGCACTATGAACCAGTAACCTGTGAGTTTAACCTTTGACCTTGCAGTGATTCATAAGTGTTACAGTGGGAACTTTTCAGTTGGTCAAAAGATCTATCACCTGTATACTTAAAATGGTTGATGAATTCATTCTTGTTTTGTTTGTGTTGAAAGGTTGCAGACATGTACAAAAGCCAAGACCAAATAAAAAATCAGACGGCAGATACAATTAAAGAAGAGGACTTCTACTGATTCTGACCTAAGAAATGCTGCAAATAAGCCCTGCCATTTTGTATGGAAATGTGTGTCCTTGATAATTACACAACCTTTCATCATCACAATTACATACAGTAAAACAAAGGTTGTTACCAGCCATTCAGTAGCCATTCATTTAACAAGGACATCTTAAACTCCTTGTGAAAATGGCTTTTGTATTAAAGAATATATACTGCTTCAATGTGATCACAGTGCTAGGTTTTAAGAGTGAAGTTTTTAAGAAATACTTACTGTGAGGTTGTCTTTTACAATTAGTGATATACTTGATGTGTGCATATATTGAAATTAATGCCCATGCCATGAACCATTTGAAATTTGTACATATTCTTTAAACTCCATTCCGAAATAAAACAATATTTCCAAATAAGAGCAAAGGGAAAAAGATGTACAGTAAAACCCCGTTTATCCGAACTAGCCGTCAGATTTAACAACAATAATAGTCAACACAATTACAGTAGTAAACACCAAGTTTCAAGTGCTTTACAAGGCAAAATTCAACGTAAATTTTTGCAGCAATGCACTAATTTTTCTCGGGACATTAAAAGTAATGGGAAGATGTCACGATGGCTAAAACAGCCGACAAGTGGACATAGAAAACAATCTGTTATCTCTTTGTCAAATTTGGAAGAAATATCGTACGTATTTGCTTTGAAATTCTTGTTAGGAGCCATGAGTCGGTATAGGCTCAGTATCTTCTCATACAAAAATACGTTAGGCTAACGTAAGTCTAAGTTTCACTAAATCTGAAAAGTTAGTAACGTAGTGAGCTTCATACCTAAGAATAATGAAAGTAGACCTTACAAAAACATTGCGAACTGCGGTTTGAGAGTCTCCTACACATGTGTCTCTAACATTTTTTGAAATTTTTGCAGAATTTATATTCTAGATACCTCTCCAGATCGTTACATTTTTTCATCAGCACACACATTCATTTAGTGTGTAGAAAGCATTGGTCGTTCATTCAGACGAGCGAAGGCTCAAATTTTTGGAATAAAATCTCTCTGTTTTAGACGTCTTAAAATTTATTTGTCATATCATTGGTCACAAAAAATAGTAACGAAATATTTTGGGGGATTTTGTGTGCAATTATAAGTCTTTGCGGAATTATTTTGGAAATGTGTTGACACACTGTCTTATATGGACCCAATGTACCGTACTTAAGGCAAAAACTTGGAACCCCGTTTATCCGAACTTTTTCGTTATCCGAACTTTTTCGTTATCCGAACAACCTTTGGTCCCGATGTGTTCGGATAAACGGGGTTTTACTGTAATTCCTATAACTTCTGCACAATATACCAAAAGGGCTTGTCAAATCAAAAGATATGAAACGTGATTAATGCTTTTAGTTCAGATGATAATCTGATGTATAATGTCGCACAACATTCATATTTTCAGTGATATACAGTTTGAGTAATGTCTTTAATTTAACCAGGCTTTGTTATAAGAAGTAATACAAAAGAACCCAAAATTGGTTCAGTTTGTAAGATAATAGATACTGTAATGTATACCCTGCTTCCATTGGTTGAGGGGAATTCAGCAATGGGTGAAACTAGCTGACGTATGTTCCAGAAAGCAAAACCCAAAGATTAGAGATAACCACAGTTAAATAGTGGCACTACCCCTTTCCCTGTCACCTCTCCCACCAATGATAGTCTCGTGTTAAAGGAAGGGTTTAAACAAAACATTAATTTTCTTATATGAAAGAGGAACTAAATCTCAACAATTTGGTGAAACTTTCATTCAGTTCAGACATGTAGTTCTCGAGATATCAGCAAATGAAGTTACTACATTTGTGACCCAAAGTGAGCTTGAGGCAAGCAGGGGTTATATCACTTCCTCAGATCAATGAGATATGCTTTGT
This sequence comes from Holothuria leucospilota, assembly GCA_029531755.1. Lineage (NCBI taxonomy): Eukaryota > Metazoa > Echinodermata > Holothuroidea > Aspidochirotida > Holothuriidae > Holothuria > Holothuria leucospilota. The sequence goes on from CM055968.1 coordinate 33,282,097, forward strand.
TTCCTTCGCTTTTTCAGTCTGCTGTGTTGACCTTGAAGTTAACAGGGACTGGACCTCCCCATGGGGAATGTGAAGTTTGCAAAATTCCCACGCCTCTCATCATGGAAGTACTACCTTGGTCGAGTTTAACTTCCATGCTCTCATGCAGTCACATTCCGATAACATGGGATTGTGGAGGAAAAAATTGGTTGTAAAGTTTAATGAAAAACAAAAGACTGCTCATTAATCTGAGGCTATGATGTCATATGTGTGCTTGCTTCAAGTTCACTTTGTGATGAAAATGTGAGAACTTTAACTGCTAATATCTTTAGAACCACACATCGGATTTCAATGCAAATTTTACCAGAATGCTTAGAATAAGCTCCCGTCTAACATATCAAAATTGTGATTTTAGCGTAGCCCCTCCTTTTAAGACTTTGACTTTATCCCTCCCAGCTGTATTTCATTTCTAGAGATAATTTTCAAAGTAAAAACAGACTAAAGTACTAGTCCAACGGTTTAAAAGTTTGATGAGATAAAAACTTGTGTCATTGTGATATTCGTGCTCCAGCAGTTCAAACCAGGTTCAGGGTTTGTTTAAAAGTAAAAATCCCACTCAACTATTTGTCCAGCATTATTAACTTAGAAAACACGAAAATCTCCTACCAAATTAGAGCAAGAAAATTTGCAGACTATTTTGTTCTTTTATTGTGTCTAAATTAAGGACTTTTATTCAGGGATAAATGCAAAGGTTACAGTTAAGTTGCATCATAACTTAGATTTACATCCAGGGAGACCTTGTCGTGGGGATGTTATTTAGTTCTTGTCCTTGGTTCAACAATAACAGTATGCATCAACAGTTTCCTGTCAAGGTTCCTTTAAAAACATACACAGTTTCAGAAAGTATACATATGGAACCAGTAGCCAAATCAATTTGGTTTCTCTGAGAGCAACATATTTATTGTCCCTGATGATAAACAGGTGAGTTTTGTTCACCTTTAGAAAGTCACAGAGAAACAAAATAATTCACGGGGATTTCAGAAAATCCTATTTATTGACACTGGCTTTATTTATTCAAAATTAAGGAATTTGCATTAGTCTCTAAACTTAAAATGGTAGTTTAAAGTCGAATGACAGATGAACAGTAGCTTAGTCTGGTTATTTTTCATTATTTTTTGATCACGTACTTCTGCTCTTTTATATTGACCTTGATTAGATGAGTAGCATACGTGCAGACCTAAAAATATATTCAATTAAATTTGATGTGAAAGTCATTTCAGAAGTTAATATTTAAGGCCTTAGTCAAGCTTTCATGGACTTGACTATAATTTAAGTAAATGGGAATGAAATTATGTGCCATTTGTAGATATTTCTAGACATTTTTCCATACCATTTTGTCTTAATATTGTCATTTAAGAGTTATTAAAACCTTTTCTTTTAGAGCATTTGGAGTTAATGTTGAGTTTTTTTTCCCTTTAAGACTGGACAGAAATAGAAATAGATGCTAGTGCCATGTCAATGCTGTTGCCTGGAACAGCCCAGCTAATCCATCGACTTAACAAAACCAGCGGATAACTGTAGAATGTTTGCAGTGATGGTGTGATGGGAGGGGGAGGAGAGGCACAAATTCAGCTGTGTATGGAGGAGTCATTTAATTGTTTTTTTCCCCAACATCCCCTTCATGGAAAGATGGGTGGAGGGAGGGGAGGTTGGGCAGAGGAGAGGCAGAAATTCAGCTGTCTATGGCGGAATCATTAAATTGGTTTGTTCCCCAACATCCCTCCATGGAAAGATGTCCTGCTTTGTATGAGAAGCCATTGTAAATAGTCTGAATACTCATACTTGCATTGTTCTTTAATACTACTTTTTTGTTCTTTAATACTACTTTTTTCCAAAGTGGACTCTCTGGTGAAGAGCTGAAGGAACAAATTAAACATTGCTCTTGAAAGAGTTCTGTTCTTTGATACTTTGTTACTTCTAATGTACCAGACATTAGCTGAATCCCTACAAATGAGTGGACATTGACAAATGTTAATTGTCTGCATCTCAGATGTAAAAAGTATGAAATACAGCAGACATTAATGAAATCTTCAGTACTTTCTGTTATGTTATTTGAACTTCTTTAATCTAGTTTAAGTTTAACTTGAATGAAGGCATTGGTGAGGTAAATTGTGCATGTACATCGATGATTTTTTTTTTTTTTTTTGGGGGGGGGGGGCATTTAAAGGATATTAAGCATGAGATAAGTGTGACTATTGGTTTACAAATCCTGCTCCAGAAACCTTCATTTAAAGGAGATTCTAGCCTATCCAACCAGTGTAGTCAGTCTTTATCCACTTTTCCAAAGTCTAAGAGGGACCGGGGACCCGTTGGGTAATACCACTACTGGATCTGATACAAACGACCTGATTGGCCTAACCATCCTCCATACTACTCAAGTCAACAAGGCATTGCCAGGAGGTTCTACTGAGTTTTGATTCAGACGGAGACCGGTAGTGGACACTCTCACTGAAAGGAAGAATACAGTCTTGGTCTGGCTGTTGTCCACCTGTGTCGCAAACGAGGAAGAGGAAGCTGATGATGTAATGAGGAAACCGCTGACTCCACTCTTGGGAAGGACACTGAAACCAGAAACAAGTTCAAGTTCAACTTCAGCAAAATGCAGTTTGTGTATTTAGACGTGCGCCACGCTACACAGGCACCGATCCAGACGGCCCTGTTTTTGTTTCATGGGCCTTTGCACCGACCTGAAAGTCTGTCTCCACACTTTCATGGCGTATTTTCGTGAAAGCCCCTGGATCCAAGTTGGGGCGCAACTCTACTTGCAGACTTGAAAAAAGTATATCCCATACTGAAAATTTCCTTGTCCCGATTATGATCGTCAGTTCCTGAGAACATAAAGTACAGGTGCCAGGGTTTTTTTCCAAATTTTGCGGAAGACCGCAGCCGTAGACACATTTTCAGTGCAATTGTGTGAGTGCATCGAATGACCCCAAGTTGTCAAACCCTAATATCTAAAAAAGTTTTTTTCGGTCTTTTTTGCGCTGACGTCATACCATTTGAAGATAGTTAAATGCTCCATTCCAGTGGTCACAATTTTGGAAGTACTTTAGGCCGTTAGGGGTATTACCTTAACTGAAATCCAAGGAGCTGGAAGACACATACATGGTCATGCTATGCTATTTTGTTAATGATATGATTTAAAAACTTTAATTATGACTAGTACTAAGAAGGGAAGCGAGGAGGGAGGGTCCTGACTGTTTAATGTGTCTCTAATTTAACTCAGGGCGAGTTCACTTTCCTTTTTAGAAAGGTCAGTAACTTGCATCAAAATGAGTTAGCACAGTAGCCTACCATAAAGAAGTAGGTTATCTGTTGGCCCAGCTACTAAAATGAAGCTTGTGTGAGTCAACGAGGCTATTAATTATGATGTAATAAACGTCATTGTGCTGTGACATTTACGTTTCCAGTCAGGTGTGAGTGACATGTCGCCAGAAATCTCTTACTATAGCTTTGAAACAAATCAGATGTGACAGGATCCACGGCTCAATCATCAACTGATGACGCGCGTGTTCTTGTACGTTCTGGAATTAGTGACGTTAGCAGACAGTACTCAGTTTCCACGTGTGTAAATATGATTTACTGTATATACATTGCAACATTTACAGGTCGTACAATAGTCGACTACTTCTGATTTCAACAACAAAATGAAAGCGCGGTTTTGCAGATTTTTTCCGGCATAGGCTTAAAGAATCATGAGGGCTGGTTGAACGCTGATGTTAGTCACAGGTGTTGGGGAGGCATTTTACATGAGGTCGGGAGGTACACACTCTGAAATTTTCCTTGATTGACCAAACAATCCTGGCATAAATTTAGTCCTGAAAATAAATCCACAGTGTCCTAAAAGGGCTATTTCTTGCCCAGATGTTGACAATTTTGAAAGCCTGTGCATGGTTTGCCTCCACCAGATCCCAGCCTCATGAGCCAATGAGTTACAAATTACTTTGCTCTAAACCAAATTGCTAGCCTGGCTGCCTGACGGTGCGATAATGTTAAACACCAATCTGTGTCGGCCGTGTTTCCCAAAAAGAAAGTACGCCATCCGTACTTTAAGGCGCTCACAGTTACGTTCTTACGGTAGCCTAGTTGCCCATTACTTGACAGGCGCTTTCAGTATGATTGTGCATGGAGTTACCAAGGTACAACCAAGAAGCTGCCTATTTACGTAGAATTTTTTTTTTACTTTCTTAGGCAATATGATCGACTAATTTGTCAAATGACTAGTATATAGCAAAACATAGAAATATCTCATGTACAAAATTCAAGATAATTGGTAAATTCAATTAAATTGAACAATAGACCTTATGCATATGATGTCACAGAGCAGAAAGTGCTCCCTCGTTTGGAGGAAAAGCACGTATCATTGCATGTTACACCAGTAAATGTAGACATCTGATACGCGCCTACGTCTGCTACACTCGTGCGAAACTTCGCCGTTCGTGTACGTGTGCTTCATTGTTTTCCGACTCCATAATGACGTCGGTGTGACGTCATTGCATAAGATCTGCAGAATAATATGTGTAGAATTAATAGAACTTAGTTAAAAGGGAAAAAATCATTTATTACGTAAAGAGTAAATTACAATGTCTGAGGGCCGTCTTTAAGTTGATTAGAGATGTAGGATTTTCCTGTTTTCGATGTTCCCTTTCCACTTTTAAAGCAAACTTAAACCTATGTAAAAAATTATCAACTGCTAGAGGCTGATTTGAGAGTTTTGTACTGAAAATGAAATACTTAAGGTTGAATATAAAGAAATTGTAAGGATGGTTTAATAGCCAAACAGTATATCCGTCTTAGGAAATTTGAATTGGCTGGCAAAAATGGTTTGCCACTCGACATCCAGAATAAAAGTAGACACTACGGAGCACTCTGTAGAAATTAACAGAGAAAGATTTCGCAGCCCAACAGCTCTCTGGTATTACCATATAGCTCTATCGTATAACAAAATAGTACCAGTATTCATCATACAAAGGGGCCTAAAGAAATGAACGACAGTTTTCATGGCGCATTCTCAGAGCAGCTATGAACGAAATTAACCCGAATATAAAGCCCTTGTCACTTCGCCCTTGCAAGGTCATCTATATAAAAAGCCTTGTGGGCTGATAACCACTCCAAGAGAAAACCCAAAATTGTTCCAGAGCTGCGATTTCGCCGGGATATGGATGCGGGGGGGGGGGGGTGTGTAATAAACTCCACTGAAGTCTTTGAAAAGAATTTAATTTTGCTGGAATTTATCAACTCCTTAACCTTGACCTCAATTCTGAGACTCCTGCTATAAAAATCAATTGTTATTTCTGTTTTTTTTTCTTGACCGGGTTGTCAGTAGGGTTTCCGTTCCCCCCATCAGCCATGGCCCATGTGTCGATCCGTCACTCGGCCCCTTTTCTGAGACACAAAGAGTCAAAACAAGTAAACTTGTTTATGTCAGCATAGCAATATATTTCTTAAAAATGTGGAAAATGTGCAACAAAACATGATATGTCTATACGAAGATGTATAAGGAAGATAAAAAGTGCCATGTACCTTAAACAACCCCAACAAATCAAATCGCTTGCAGTGTTACTGAATACCCAATGTAAAATAACAATATATTTAATATAAATGACCGTATTGCACTCACAAACATTTCAGCAGTTAAAAATAGCAATTATGTGAATGCCTTTTCAGCAGAACTCTCCAATGAAAGTATGAAGTAAATGTTTTGACTTCTTTGTCTAATGAAATGTCATATTGTAAAAAAAACTACGTTTGTCGGTGTTCGTCGTTTAAGTTCGGCTACCGAGAGTGTAAAATGTACTGAGTATCCGAGATCTTTTTGTTGTACTAACACAGACTGTGTTGCGTATAAAATAATTAAACATATTTGCAGTTATCTACAAAAACGTAACCATACGTATACTGATGTTAATTAACGAAGTGTGTAAACAAGCTGCATACAATTGCACTCATAGTGAAAATTGTTTTACTGTGTTGAAATTATACATTTTGTTACATTGCCTTCTGAATGCTTATTTACACATCTATCGTTCAAGATAAATCCTTAGTCCAGCTGCTGTGAGGCGATTTACCTTTCCCATGGACGAATTCTTATTTAATTCAACGAAGCCTTACTTTCATAGGTGAAACAGAGTACGATCTGTGAAATTTGAAATTGCTAAATATCTTTGTTTATTTTTATCCTCATTTTTAGTTTTTTTAAGGAAAAAGTAAGGAAGGAACAAATATAATGGAGAAGAAAAATGGAAAACAAAGAAAAGCTACCAAATGGGCTAAAAATAACTTCCGAGTGTACATTTGAAGGTGGAATTCCATTGTCCAATGAACGACAATAACTATAGAATATTGACCTTAAAGTATACTGGCAAAATAATGTTTCACACTAGTAAAATATTTCTTAAATTAAGGGCGAAGAAATGACCTCTTTTCTTCTATTTTGTTCTATTAATCTTATTTTAATTAAGATTTGGTATCAAACAATTGTGTGATATACAGGGTGTGTTATCTTTGGTTGCTATAGAGACGACCAGCTGCGGAAATACCGCGCTGATTGCTAGTTTTAACGGCTCTTTTCTCTTTCAATACTTTTGTTTACCGAATTCTCTATTGTTGACTTCAAAAACATATGAGAACGAGCCGTGAAATGACAGTCAATCTATAGTTAGCGTGAGTTGCAGGAAACAGAGGCTGAGATGAAACGAAGGTTAATGGAATAAGCAGAGCGACCTAAATGTAAATAATTATCATATAGGTCTTTGTGAACAAGATACCAACAGACGATTATTATGTTTTAATTTAGAATATTAATAACGATTATCAGAATAATTTGACAGATCAATTCACGCATTTTCTGGTATCTTTGAAAATGACGTCATATCAGAGAAATTCTTCACCTTGAAGAAATTTATGACACTACCGTGTTTTGATAAGCAACTAAAATCAAAATAGTAATCACCAAAAGGGAAATATAAATTGCGTTTTTTGTACCTGAGCTATTCAAGGGCTTAACATATTGTCTATGCGATCTTAAGTCACGTGCCTGGCGTACTCCATCTAGGATAGGCTATATAACCGAAACTGGAAGGTAATTCGAAATTTTAGTAACCTGATCACGTGACTTTGTTCAAGGTTACTATGAATCCATTTAAGTATCGGCCCGCACTTAGGCCACGTGCTTATGTGAAGTCATGTTCAGTCATTCTAATCGTCTAGACTTAATTGTTCATTTTATGCAAAGGTCGACTTACAACAAGTCTTTCATGAAGAAAATTATCGGTTATGGTGTCAATGATGGCAGACATGTTTGTTGACCAGTCTTATTGAAATTGTGACCGTTTTGACATAAATATGGATGTGTCTATATATTAATGGTGATATTTTACAGTTCTTACACTAACAGCTTGCATATTTCCCATTCATCCAACCCAGTGCTATAGAATACGTTACATTTTGTACATCATTCCTTCAGAAATTTTGATACGATATAGCCAAGATGAAATACAAGTAACACAAACACAACAATACTATACTGGATGGTAAGCATGATAATATCTTACGAAATTACATAGAATACAATTCTCAGTTCCACCTTTGACCCTTAACCTCCGGCCCTGACTCTTTATGCCTATTAAATAAAACATAACACCGACTTCGTCATGCATGATTTTGGTGGCAATTTTGAGCTTTAGAAAGCATAGTTAACAAGAAGTGGAAGTCTTTTGTTACTTTTATTATTTTAAACCCTCTCATTTGTGCTAAAATGCAAGATATCCTTAACTATATTCAAAACCAAATCTTTGATAATCTTTCAAAGTTTTTTCAGCTAAAAGCAAAAATACCGTGTCTTAAAGACATTAACCTTAAAACATTTGTTCATAGTCTCCCTACGATAAAATGATGGTAAATATGGGTAAGCCTAAAGTAGATTTCAACCAGCCGTCGAAATAAGCTATACGTTTTACCATTTGTGACGTAACGGCAGTAAGTGGGCGGATCTTACCGATCAATCAACCGCTAGCATTGGTTTGGTCAACATCACCAGTATGACAAGACAAAGATTCATGTACAACAATAGCAAGTGATAAGTCTAATATCCATATGTAACAAAATTAAAATTTTTATAATAGAAAATACAATTTCATATGTAAAAATATGCTTTAGTCAAATGCAAAATGTCAAACTACAAATTTTTAGAGTTATTTTGATTTTTTTTTTCAATCCTTTGGTGGATGACTTGGAAAAATGTAAAAATGTTGTAAACAAAGATTACAGGCTTAGATTTTACAGGCTCAACCAGGAACCGTCTCATCCATCAATAAGTCTCTCTTTAAAGACGAGCTAAATCTCTTGTTAAATTCTGTACAAACATGCGAATTCAAGTACTATTGGTCATAGTACCGATTATATAAAATATGTTCCATACATAACACTTTATTACAATCTCTTTCACATTTCTATCAGAAGGTGAGCTAAAACATTCGGATACATTTTCAATGAATACAGATTTTAAAGTACGTGCACATTTTCATAGGCTACGTGAAGTAATGCTCATGACGTGTTCAGCAACTCATCCACCCAACGAGTGAGTGAGGGCGCTATACAAATATGAAACAACCAATGACATATATTTAATCAATACATTGAACCAGCATTAGTAAACCTCACAGGTAAATAACACACATCCGATACTAAAGTGTCTTTACAAGTGCAGCTCAGAAGCTTTTATACCGATGAAGAAATAATGTTACACATCAGGGTTTGGATTCGGATTACCATGTTAAACTCTAGGAACTACTTCCAAGTTTAGTTAATTAAACAAGTGAACCGTGAATTTTACGACCAGTGTTTCAAGTTGGTTCCTCTTCCTCAATTCACTTTAGACATTGAAAAGAGTTTACATGGAATTCAATCAACTTCTCTTGTACAAAGGAAGTACAACATACTTTCAGCGGGGAGTTGTCCAAAATGACACCTCTCCGCTTCCTTTTTTGATGCATACGGTAGACATTGTTGTAATACCATGGTAAGAGCCGATCAATCACCCGCTAAAACAAGGGACCTCGGACAAAAACTAACAACAGACTGTGCTGGTATATCAGGACGGAAATGACTCACTGTTTTTCAAGTTTTCTTGCTGGTTGTAAATTTTACGTCGTACCCTCACAACGCTAATACTGTTGTCGTCTATATAGAATATTCGCTACCAACCTACGTGGAATCCTCCACATTAGTCATAGCTTCAAGTCACGGTCGCATTATTAGGGTTCTCGCGAAATCAGCTCTATCTCTCTTCCTTTTTAATGTGGTTCGTATCTTAATACAAGTTTCAAAGTGCTACAGTATCGGTATTGTTGTTTTACCAAAGTACGTTGTAGTTCTTCGGTACGGTGTAGCTAGATACCGTTCGTTAAGAACTGGTTCCATAGGCTATGCACAGAAGAAACTATGACAATCAAGTCGGTCTTTATTTCTTAACAATAAAATAATTATTGATTGCGATGAGAACATACCTAATTGACTTCCCTCATTACACCACGAACCTATTCAAACAATCATGTATATACGATGAATGTTTTGCGACAGACTTAGCGTAGATTTACATGATAAATCAAACTTTCATCAGCAATCGGATTGAACAATGAGCTCTTCAACTAGCTGTTATCAATGGATTTTGGGTAAAAGCACTCTCTGATCCAGAACTTCCAACACTCCATGTGTCGGAGGGTACGAACCATGCGTCGCTGTCACCGTAACCCACCCCAAGATGAGGGACACTCAGGCTATTCCCCAAAGAGAACTGCCCACCGAACGGCTGAGACGGTTGTTCCATGATACCCCAACTCGTATGCGTCGGACTGGGCATGCGATTAAAACCTGTGTCAGGGATGAATTCGCGTGCGTTCGGGGAAAGCGTAGGCGATCTTTGCGGATGGACGTGAGCATGGTTCCGGTAGCTCTTCATGACGGAACGTTGACGCATGTAGTTGGCGAATTCGCTCGGCGACAGCTGCTGAAAATCAATTTTCTTGCCAATATCCTTCCGCTTGGTGGAGCCGAATTTGGTCTGGGCAAACGATGCTGCGGTAAATGTGAGTGAACCTGGCCGCGCGGTAGCTGATGATTGGTTGGTCGCCGTGCTGGCAGACGACAGATGTAAACCTTGCAAGGATGAACTAAGGGAATCGGGAATGGGGCATACATTAGGTGACGGTTCAGCAGGACTCTCCAGCTCATCACTACTGGGTATCGATTCTTCTTCCTCCTTCTTGTATATAACAGTGACTACTCCCTTCTCGGTGATCCTGTACGAGACTTCCCCGGGGTCGATCCATATGCACAGATCCCCGGGCAAATTCTCGACGACTTCGTGTATCTCGAGGCCACTTCGGATCACCGCGGACTTTACGGCATCGTCGACCTTCTGTTGGCTAATTCGAATGCATCTGTAACCGGATCCTTTGTTGGGATATCCCGGGTACCAATGTCCGGCAAACTTGTCGTACAAGGCTTGTTCGAGCTCTTCCGCGAGAACGTCCACCCGTCTTCGAGGAAGTTTGTTGTATAAGTGGCTCCTGATATAATCTACGGCTGTTTGCACTTCTGATTTCATCTTTGATTGATTCATGTGAAAATCTTGGTAGTTCGTAATATCTGAAAGTATAGAGAAAACAAAATTTCTTGTTAGAATGCAAGTCAATGCTTGTAACATATCCTACACAAATTACCACGTGCATGCTAAAATTAATGAGTGATCAACTGTCAAATCCCGGTGTAACAATTTCAGATAAAATACTAGGTCAGGTTGTGGATTCGTGGGTGAAATTTCAGCTACCTTGTCTCCTTATTATATGATGTAAACAGTTTGCAAGTGAATATACATTTGCCAAGATTGATTACTTCGTAAAAATTCCACAGACAAACTTATCCTACTGTGTGCAAGAAAACACCACTCCCCAACTTCGGAGGAGGGGGGGGGGTAGGGAGGGAAGCTAGTGGTGGGTCCTCGAGAGGATTTTCCGAAGTGGAGATGTGGTGATCGCCGCCAAGCCGCTTGGTTTAGATCAGCTTTGGGCCGCTGCCCGCAACCGGTCACCTAACTTCTGCCACGGCTGCTTCAAGCTTACAGTTTGCCCCTTGGTGGGTTGAACAGGACAAGAAATATAGGCCTACATCACCGGTACATGTTAAGCAGAATTTTGACTATAGTATTAAGAGACGCGGGTGGGAAAGGGAGGCAAGTCTGACGGACACTGTGTCCAGTGCAGTGGCGTAATCAGTCTGACCATTGTATCAAAATGACTCAAATTTTAAGCTTATAAAATTAAAAAAAAAAGAGATGTGGAACCCTTTCTCCATCAAGACTTAATATAATTTCTTCAACAAGGCAAGTGTAATTTGATAGAGAGCATTAATACAAAAACTTAGAAAGCATACTGTAGAGAGTTCATTGATTCGCAGAACACTTTTTTTCCATGGGAGTGACCTTTCAAAATCCATTTCGTCTTTACTACTTTCAGGTATTTTAGTCATTTATTCTAATATTTTTGAACGTTTAACATTCCTTTTGTTCATACTCCGTATTGGCTATCTTTTCCCACAATCCCGTTCTAATTTTCCTATCATGCATTATAACGTTTTAATAAAATTTGAATTTCCTCCATGCATTCATAACAATGCATGCTTTAAATTAAGTTACTTGTAAACCACAATCCGTGAAACTAAGTTTCTGATCAAAAATTGCAGAAACGATTATCCGAGAAACTTCTGTATGGAGGCCCATATTTTGGAACGTAGGCTAAATTGGTTATAAAGACGTCACTACCAAATGATTCTTTTGTGTGGGTGTGTGCGTGTGTATGTGTGTGTGACGCATATGAAATTGTCTGTGTTACAATCTATCCTTATAACTCCCACAAACAGACATTCCACGATGATTTCGTGAACTGAAGGCAGAACGGTATAGAATACTTGTTAAGATTCGAACATATGCTGTGTTTTGCTGTATCCTTTAAGATTAATGAAACCCACGCGCGACGAACGTGCCCACGCAGATTTTGTTTTTGTTTGTTTGTTTGTTTTTGCATAACCGGTATCTGTGAATTGTTGTTTGTGTTGTAGGTGCCATTGAAGGTTTGCTTATTAATCCATTGTTGATGATATTTACTTGAATGCAATTCCATTGTTTGAAACAAATGCCCACATCTAGACCTTTCTGCTAACAGTGGGAACCGCAACATTTGTGTATGCAGAGGCGAGCGAGGATTTAGCACCAAACATATCCGCTTTGGAAGTCCAGATGTTCTCAGTTCGATTATTTTGCCAAATACCTTTGTTTATAGTGAACTAATACTGCAGTTGTGCTTCCGCAGAAATTTTGATAATAATATGTAAAATAGATTAGACCCACACACACATTATTCATGCTGATATGACAACCTATTGTTTAGCTACCCTTGAATACATCGGAGGCTAATAGTACAACAACGAAAGATAAAATGAATATGGAAACACAACCTAGAGTGTTAGCGAGAAAACAAATTATACAGGTGATGTATGCCGCAAACAGTCAAGGAGTGGCATGGTATAGGTCTTTGCCTTGACATATAAAATTTGCACGTTAGCGTGTAGACTTAACACATTAGATTCTTACGGGCAAATGGCAAAGGCCTAGGTAACGCTTTCTTGGAGGATTTGATGTTTTTATCCTTCAGGGGAGAAAAATTGAGATGGCAGTAAACTAATTTGAACAGTGAAAAGCGAGTCTCAAAGTAAAGGAGTTTTTGAGATAAAGAAGGAGCGAGGAAATAAGGTTCGAAGAGTAAAGTGTATCTGCAGAATACTGTATAATTTTAAAAAACAGAAAATATTTTAACATGCAAAGTAGTACGCCTGTGGTGGCTTTCTGTAATGGTAGGCTAAATGACCTTTTTGAAACATGTTATAATTTTCACAGAAAGTAATTCAAGAAGTGCTGGATGGAGTGTCAATAAGTCATATACAGGCGCGTAGCCAAGGGGGGGGGGAACGAAGGGGGCAGCCGCCCCCTTAAGCATATTTTTGTAGTTTTTAATTATTTTTTCATGATATTGCTCGTAACTCAAAATAAAAAAATGTTTAGATGCACTTGCAAGGCCTGGGAAGTGCCATTTCCAGCGATCTGGGAGGTATTTTGGGCCAAATTTTTTGAGCGCTTCACGCCAACCTATGTTGGCGCTACGCTTAGATAGTTTGCCTACAGTCTTCGCCACCCCCCCCCCCCCTTGGCAAATTCCTGGCTACGGGCCTGTACACGTGACTTTCACACTCTAAAAACACTTAAATTAACTCAGATTTTGTTTGGTGGTCAATTTTGGCCAAATTGAGTCAAACTGATGCCTGTTGGGGTCATAATTTGACTGCAAAATCTGAGTAAGTTCCCAGGAGTAATGGCTTAATTAGGGTCGAAAGAGTATAGTTCGTACAGAGATGTCAAAGCGCTGCTGCATGCGAATTTCTTTCGTAGGAGAGCGAGGGGCAGTTATGAATTATATATAACCTAGTTTGAGTGGCTGAGTAGATGATACTGTTGACTGCACAAATCTTACAGGGGTATTTCGCGTTTTAGAAATGAACGTAATTGTTATTTCTTTTTTAAATTGATTTTGTTACTTTGTTTACTGCTGTCTGTGTGAGTACTTGAATTTCCTTTTTATGGAGTAATAACGTTTTACTTACTTACTTACGTAATCTTTTCAATTTTGATACAAACCCAAACTTGACCCCAGAAAGGCAAGCTGGGAAGCAATATGTACGTCTACAGGGCCATTTATGGTATGATATAATGACTTGAATTTGATACTTTAAAACCACGTTGCTCGTTGTTCCGTGTTAGTTTCATATTTAATGAATATAAAATTGCGTAAATACTTTGCAGTAAGCAAGTGAAGCAAGATAAAATGGCTACCCGTAACCATACAAATAGTATTTAGCCGGAAAAAGATATGGCAAGTTTGGCTACAGACCTTATACATATGACGTCACAGAAGAGAAAGTGCGCCCTCTAATGGCGGCAAGGGCGTATCATTTCAACTTAATACCAAAAATGCAGACAGCTGATTTGTGTACCGGTGGGTAAATCTAAGACACACCGCCTGCGAAATCCTCGTGTGTGCATTGTGATTCACTGTTTGCTTCCAAAATGACGTCGCGTGACGTCAATGCGTAAGTTCTATTGATTAAAGGTTTTTGATATAGCATCCCTCAGTGTTTTTAAGAAAGAGCTGAAAGGAAGAAACAGTCATCGAAAGTAGCACTGTAACAATTGAATAAATCCTATTACTAACTTATTAAGAGACGATTTCCTCGTTTTCAAACGTCACTTGTCATAAGTGTTGGTGCTACATTATATTGTCATGATCTTGTAAGATCGGTAGTCGCATTTACGGTTGTTGCATGTACACCGAGCGACGTACAAGTGCATGTATGGAAGACTATGTATACACAAACGAATTACCACTTCATCTCAGTTCAATCAAGTTACAAATGACACTGACGGCGTGTCTTTTAATTCATTAACGACAGAACTGCTTAATGTTACACAACACTGCCAAGATCTTATGTGAATACTGTATACGCGCTGCGGTGGCGCTCTGGCGAGAGACGAGAGACTCAGAGCAAATCTCATGCCGACAAGGGAAATAAAATCTTTGCTAAAAATTAAATGTCAAGTTTAGACAAGCTCAAGGCATTTCCCCAATGTGACATCTTCTGCTACGTGATTAAAAATGAAATCCTGTGGAAAATTGTCACAGATTTCTAGGTCTCCGGGGAAGTTGTCCAGATTCTGCCGGCATTTTAATTCTTGTTTTTTTCATAACAATGGTTAAGTCATTTCTTCACTGATTTGTGGCGCGCCAATATTTACTGACGTAGGAGATAAAAATAGCACAAATTTTTGTTCCCTGTCGACGCTGCTAATGGGTCCTCTCGCAAAGGCCGTTATACTTCAGTCTACAACTTCTATGAACAATAATGTAAGAGAGACTACCAATGTATTAAGACGTACAGGACTTGAAAATTCCAAGCGCTCGACAACGCTCGATCTAAGTGGAAATTCTACAACGGCATACTTGCCATAACACGGAGGTTACAGGTTTATAGGGATTGGAACGTTATGTTACAATGACGTGGGGCTTAATAAGCTTTTCAGTTGAATACAAACCGTCGGAATGCACGATATGACTGCACAAGGGGTCGCTGATTGCTAATAATAAATCCAGAAATATGATGTATAGGTCACGGGGAGTTAATGACGTCAGTAGTCAGTGATTCTGCGATGTTATGCGATGCATGAAGTGTCATATCCATTATGGTTCAAGGAATCCGTAAGCGGAGATTGTCGCGTAATAATGTAAGTAAAGGAAGAAGGATTTGATATTGTTTATTACAAAACCAGTGTGATTGTTAGACTTAAAGATTTTGTGAACATTGGAAGTGATAGAACTTACGTCAGAGGCACTCACGGACATTGGTTTTACATTTGTCGCAAATTCTTCTTAAGGTTTACGACCTTTCCTTCAGTTAATGTCTGTCAAAGCCGTGTTTCAAGAAATGTCATTATATTTAGGGGGCAAGGGTGATCGGATCGGTTCAATAAAAGTAAAGGAAAAAGATAGAGGATAGAAGATTGGACAAGACGAGAGCTATATTCTAAGTGTTATGGATACTGCATGTACAGTTGCAGTAAGTTGCTTTGTGCGTGTGTAGTCTGTACATAATGTTTTATTTCGGGCCGCTGCGTGCGTCATGTTAGTCGAATCGAAATGAAATGTGTTCTCGATTATTTACCTAACGACCAGAAATAAATTTGCGCTACTAGTTTAAACATAGTTTTGCTTATATAATTACCACTTGATTTCTACCGGCAAACAGTACAAGTTGCCTACATAAGCAGCTACCTACTGCCATGCCTGTTTATGCATTGCTAATCATCCCTGCACCTGTCGATGGTACAGGCAGCTATATTTAGAAACATAACTTGTTCTTTGCAAAACGTTGTGAGAGCGTAGTAGAGGACCATGACTCCATTTTGTTTGCAGTGATGTGGCCATTAGTGGCATATATGCCCCTGAAGGCCCCTGGAGACATATAGGATAACTGTAGGCTCTATGTGTGAAGGCTGCCAAGATCGCTCATGTTTTCTGCAGGTTTTCGGTAGGAAAATAACGGCATAAAACAAACATTAATGTGTGATGACGTCACTACCTCAATACGTACGGTAGGCTATCTTTCCCAGTTAATATAACAGTCTATTACTTAGATTATATACCTCCACTGTTAAGTGGGTTAATTGTTATGCTAGGGGCCATGCCCCCCCCCCCCCGTTGGGGAAATTTTCCAGTTTCGTCGGGAAGCCTTTTTATCCGTACGATAAAATATGTAATCCTAACGACCTTAAATCGCCCCAACGATCAGCTTGATTTTGCTCATAGGAAGGGCGTATTCTTAAATAAAGATCCCAGTTCCTCAAAAAAAAAAAAAAAATCTCAACTTTTCAACCATAAAAATCCAAATTTTTCAAAATTTCTTCAATAAAACTCCCAAATTTTTATTTTTTTGTAAAAAAGCCAAATATTTTTCTGCGCGCTTCGCACGCCGTAATTTCGTGTTCCCCATCCTTTTGTCAACTCATCGCCTTTGTCGGGGCTTTGGGTTGCTGGCCCCCCCCCCGTCTGGGAGCTTGGCCCCCTTTCGGGCAAATTCTGGCACCACCCTTGTTGCAATGCATTAACCATTCATTAGAACCGTAAATTTTATACCGGCTATCTTTGGTTTCTTGCTAACGCAACCCCGGATCACATAGTGACAAGTTTTTTACTGTCGGCTATAACCGACAAGCTTGGAAACATGTATATTCAAAACAAAGAACAAAGTGCACTACTTGGAAAAAAAGTTTATTGTAATCACTTTCAAGAGTAAATTTTGACTCGAAGATATGAAAGTGTGTTATGTTATTGTATGCATGAAACATTACCATATATCGTTGCCTGCCTGATAGATGTAACAGTTGTTTGGCGTTTGAATTAAAAGTGAGAAGCAAGCTATACAGGTAAAATTGATAATTACAATGACACGATGTGAAAGAAATGAGCAACGCTTCGATCGCGAGTCATGAACAGCGAAAAGAAACAAAATTCCATCTCATTTCCTGTAAAAGCTTTTCTCACCGTTTGGTAAAATTAATACCGTCAATTTGTGGTATATGCACAGCGTGGCATTCTCACAAGTGTACCATCAAATATGGATAAATGGCCAATGGCAATGCTGAAAACCGTTATATTGGAAGTCTCGTTCTCAATACCTTGACTAATGCTTTACGGAGTAACATCTGCTACTGCTGGATTAAATGCAACCACTGAGGTGAGAATTATTACCCTGTCAAGGCAAAACTCAACATTTTTATCATTTTTTCATATGTGACGTAAATTAAATATGTAAATACATGATTGGTTCTTTCACTTATAGCCAAAAGAGACCTCGGTGTCTATTATGGCGTTTCATGGAGATGAACAGTAAAATATTGTACAGTTTAAACGACTGTGAATTACGAGCAAGATTAACAAAGAGGTTAAGATGAGTTTCGGTGAAATCACTCAAGATTTTTCGTTTTTAGGGACTCTTTATATCAGCGTTGGGCTTTGCATGACAGGCGCTGACGGCAGGGTTTTTCATGGTGACAGGGTGATTGCAAGATCCAGCATGACGAAACCAAACTACATGTTAACTAATGTGGTAGGTGGGGTCACAATGGAAAAGGTTTCAATGACAACGTTGATGACAGGGGCGGATTTAGGGGGGGGCCCGGGCCCCCCCCTTTCAAAAAATTTTGAAAGTTTTTTTCAACTTCATAAAACAAAGGACAAGGCCCTGTTCCAATGAAATAGGCCTATGAGATGTGTCAGAGTGAAACTCAAACTTGTTTATTATTTTCTACCTCAGAAAATAAGTGTTATGATAATAACTCTACTACTGACTTTCAACTGATAACATTTTGGCTTATACTGGTCTCAGTAACTTTCTCTGGGCATTGCAAGGAGTTACTCATGAGCGCTGTATTAATGGATTGCTAACTTCAGTCTATTACCAGCGGCCAGGCCCACAGCATTGGGAGCGCTGCTTCTACTTTCAAGGGAATTTCAGAATTCTTTAATACTTAAAGGAATATTTCGACAACATCAGGCTTTTAATTATAAACTTGCTGCAATGTTTTACCCTGTAGTGTCTTATTGAAGCCTTGTAATTTATTTTAATGAAATGCACTGTGAATTTAGGGTAAAACTTAAAATTCACCAAAATTATGAACGCTTTCCAGCAATAGATGATCAGTTCAAAATAAACACCACAGAAATCACCATTTTGCATCTGAGCAACCTTAAATTAACAAAAATTTCTCAAAGGGAAGGGGACGCCCTCCCCTTAGACCCCTCCCCAGAAAAGCATCTTTCACCCAACCAAAAATTAAAATCACTGAATTGTGAATGCTTTCCAGTCATATATGATCAGTTCAAAAAATACACCCAGACATCACCATTTGGCATCTGAGCAACCTTAAATTAACAAAAATTTCTCAAAGGGAGGGGGACACCCCCTCCCTTCAGACCCCTCCCCAGAAAAGCATCTTTCACCCCCACCAAAAATTAAAATCACTGAATTATGAATGCTTTCCAGCCATGTATGATCAGTTCAAAAAATACACCCAGACATCACCATTTTACATCTGAGCAGTCTTAAATTAACAAAAATTTCTCAAAGGGGAGGGAGAACCCCCTCCCCATAGACCCCTCCCCCAGGACGACGATTACTCATCACATGCTTTTCCCCCTATCAAAATACACTGGTACTGCCCCGGTGACACCCCCTCCTTAGACCCCTCCCCCAGATCGGACTTATACAAACCACTATGACCTGGGCCCCCCCTTTTGCCAAATCCTGGATCCGCCACTGGATGAGACAACAGAGGCGCAAGTAGGCGCATACATAGTGACACAAGAGAGTCTAGGGGCTGCCCCATGGTGACACGATCAAAGGTAGAGGAATAATAAGGTACCTTTAATTAAGTAGGTTCGTCTTAAGCCTTGTATCTGTATGTTATATCAATGGGCGAGGGGATTACAAAATAACAGTGACCTTTTTGGTTGAATCAGGATAATAAGGTGAACGAATAGGCTTGGAAGAAATGTTGTAAGAGAGCCTGGCAGAGAAGGTTAAAGACCAGCATAAAAAATATGTACGCTTACTGGAGTATGGGGGAAACCGAAAAACGATAATATACGGCTAGGTATCCTAAAGTGTTTGCAATATCGCAATCGGTAAGACCTTGCCCTTTGATCTTTCCAGCATAAAAATTCATTTGAAAACTAGGAAACAGTTGTGATGAATTGAAAGTCACCTGTTAATGGTGCAAAGTACATGCGGTGCATATTTGTAAGAAATGCTTCTGAAACATCGATGTACTTCTGCGCAGTTCGAAGTGTTGACACGATCTATGTTAGGTGTAAATGAGCTCTGCAGCCTAAATTAAGACGGTCGGAGATCTGTTTGCCGACATTACCTAAGCTCCACACACTGTAGCTCTCAGCCGATACCGACATTCACCCATACGCGTAGGGTGAAGGGGGTCTGGGCGTCAAAAGCCCCTTTCTAGCATAAAAAATCGATATCAGGGCAAACAATGTTTTTATTTCATGATTAGGAATTAGGAAGTTTCAAGGCAAGCGCCTTCCGTCCTTAATTGTAGAGTGTCTTCCCATACCCATAAGAGCTAACTTGTACTTCCACGCAGACCTGTAGCCAGAAAAGGTGCCTGGGAGGGGCGAGATAGCTTCCACAGGAGAGAAATATTTCCAGAGGGCGAGATATATTAAAATGCATTAAGGGAATAGTAAGTACCGGTACTAATTTTCTAGTGGGTAATTTTTTTTCTAGGGAGCTCCTGCCTCCTCCCCCCTCCCCTCCCCTGACAACGGGCTTGTTCCCACGTAATTAGGCTTTCCATAATGCAGTAAAGGCCTTCCAGGCTGACTGTAATCTAAAAGTAATACTAAATTATCCAGTGGTTGTCCATATTCTGACAAAAAGGAACCGTTTTTGCAGTGCGGATACGGCCCTAGGCATATTTAGCTAAGTAATCAGGGTTGAGAATAGACCAATCAGCCAATAAAAACAGCTTAGTGTGGTTTTTCGTGGCTCACATCTCTTTGTCAATAGAATAGATTGTCATTGAACAGTGTACATGAATGAAATAGCCGTGACAAACTTCAGTATATAGTCACACTTTTAAAGCAAATCACAGTTTTTCGTAAAGCTATTTAAACGAAAACAATGTGTGACAGATCTCGGCATCCTAGTTAACTTAGCTTTCTTTTGATGTACCGACAGTGTGGCCTAGTTTCATAAGGAAAAAGTTTTGGTCTGCATGGCAAAATTGATTGTAACTGAATGCTAACGAATACCTATATGTTATTACATATATCGAATATTTATTGATCATTAAGCTAGAAAAGTCGGCTTTCAGATATAAATAATAGTCTTTCCTAAATTAAGCACAAGTAAAGTCCTTAAGAAAGGTATCGCTCTAGGTGTTGGTTACTATGTGCGAAAAATTTGATAAAATGTGGGAACTTTGGAAAACTTTAAATGACCATGAAGGTTCTAACCGGTGATTGAGGTGATGTCGTGAATGTTATTATTACCGCTGATCACGTCCAAGTAGGTTAGACCACTGTCTGTATGCCCACACCTCCCATGTTCTTGGCAACAAGCAAAAAAAGAAAAAAAAAATCCCACGCGAATGATCTTTTCTGTAGCAGTATCTTTTCTCCATCTTGTTTTCAACTTCTTGTCGGAAAGATTGTGTAACTTCGACTCTGCGACATCTATTTGCGTGTTATTGATCTCTATTTTAAGTGTATACTTATATGGAACATATTGATCCATCGACCTTCAGACTAGCCGAGCCATGAATACCCCGAAGTCTCACTGATTTGCTTCTGACGCAAGTAGCTGTCGGCCGGTAAGTTTCTTAACAGTCTCTTGACGTATACCTAGGGCTCGAAGCCAGAAATAAACTAGGCCTAAAAAATGCAGCTCACAGAATGTCAATTGACAAACTAAGGAAAATCGGAGCCTCACAGACATATGACATCAATAGCCTATACGATCACTAACATTTTTCTACTTTTTGCCTCTTTTCTTCTCATCCATGTTCTTTTTTTTCATTTTTTCCCCTTTGGAATGCTGCATTCTGTTGGATAACATTATTCTGATTATGCATGTGACATCATCGAAACTAAGTAACGCGCTGTTAAGAGGAAATCTGTCGTAATGTGAATGTTAACTCGCGTAAGTTTTACGAGTAATGCCTTTCATGTTTTAATGGAAAGTGACTGAAACTTATCTTATTAACTCCATCGTTGGTTTATGCGAGAAATACTCTCATTAGGTGTCTCTAAATTGTCCACGGACGTTCCCGTCTCCATCTCAAATAACGAGAGAAGTGTAAACATAAAATGTGTTGTCTCAATAAAATAAAGGCAAGCGAGAAAACCAGTGTAAATCATTCTATGGCGTTCTATTTGTAAAGATACGGTGAAGCCAATACAGTAATTAGTCGAGCTCCACAATATACACTCTTCGTGTGGACATGAAGGCGTATACCTGCAACACCTAGGGATATGGGAAGGGTACCGGTAGGTTAACACACTCGACTTCATTTTATGACGCCGGTATCTAATACAATTCTATTTTCATCGAAACAAGGTTAAGAACGGTTAAGAAAACAAACAAGTTATCCACTTCATCTGGCACGTTTCATCACCAGAAAAGCCTGGCATAAAAGGAGAAAGCGTTCTTTATTTCCACCCTACATTACTGCATACACGACTACGGAACGGTTTCAACCCCCGAAATATTACATATTCAATGTTCATTCATAATCCCACTTGAATCCATCTTGTTAGAAGCCTAGCTTGACTCACCCCT
This sequence comes from Holothuria leucospilota, assembly GCA_029531755.1. Taxonomy (NCBI): domain Eukaryota; kingdom Metazoa; phylum Echinodermata; class Holothuroidea; order Aspidochirotida; family Holothuriidae; genus Holothuria; species Holothuria leucospilota. The sequence goes on from CM055968.1 coordinate 33,304,150, forward strand.
ACCCCTCCCTTTTGCCATGTTACTATCATATAGTTGTAGTAAGGTAGCTGCAGACAATGTTTTCAGTTGTACAGCCAAAAATGAAATGTTACATTTTTGTTACACTTTCCAATGAACTTTTATCTAGAATTTTCCCAGTGATGTCACTGGTGGATATAAGGGTAAGACTGGGGGCCCGGGGAGGGGGGAATGGCCTCTCCGAAATGTGAGCCAAAAAAACTAAAAGAGCCTTTAACGAATGAACAATTTAAAATATGCATAAAGTCATTTTCTATTGTCAAATTTCTATGTCAAAATAGTATATAAATTTCGCACTATGGAAGGTTACCCCTCCCCTTTTACCCTTCCCGAAGACACAGATCCCTATAAACTATAAATTCATTTTGCCTCCTTCCATAAAAGAAGCCTGGGTCCGCCAGTAGGTGGTATTGTCAGATATCTTCGACTTTCCCCTTGGGATTGCCCTGCCTCACCACCCAGTCATTGTGTTTGTAATCAAAATCTTTAGTGACCTTAATATTTTACCACTGGTGTGTTCTCTCTCGAAAATGATAATTAATTTTAATCAGGTTATGAATCTACAAAATAATGGCTTTGTGCAAATCTCTTGCCCGATCTGCAAATCTCCGATAACAATGCCTTTCATTTATTGTGTTATCCTATAATCTGTCCTTATCTCGGGTGGAAATTACCTCGTAACCCTTTCACTAATGTTCTTTCCCCTGATTTTTCATTACATTGTAACAAAAGACCTACGTACATTCTGACGTACATTCAGTTTTACAATTTCATGGAATGTGATTGGACCATCGGTATCATCTCGTGAGTCACGTGACATGAACATTTCCTCGAATGGTAACCATGAACATTGCAAGAAAACTACCTGGATTACCAAGTGATGCATGGATGGATATAACTTGAATGTCATATAGCATTTTTTATTGGGTAAACTCAAAAATGGCAAATAAATGTATGGATAGGATAAGGTGGAGTTGGAATTTTGTGTAGGATAAATGTAATTTTGGTGGTGTTTGTACCACGAAGATTGATTTTGTCACCGAGTTTTATTACAAGAAATTGAATTTAAGAGCAAAGCAAGTAGACAATAAATTTAGACATATAGACGGCTTCCCTTCAACAGTTAAATAACTTTCACTCTTCTGTATCTCTCACTAACAAATAAATTAAAAACTTATGTAAAAACGTTGAGATGTGAAGTGATCAGAAGTCTACAAGGAATGAAATTCCCCCCGGAGGGTTGAGCAAAGAGTACAGGACTCCTAAGGGGATGGGGTCGCGTCAAGATAAAGATAAATGATAATTCAGATCTTCCAACAAAAATATTTAAAATATTTCACTTCCTTGAGTTTAGTTTTAATCCGTGAAAGTGGGCGTAAAAATCCATTCGCTGGGTTAGTAATAAGAAAAAAGGTCCAACATTTTATCATGTGGGCAGTAAATAATTGTTGTAGCCTACATACCGTGAAGAGAGGGGGTGTATATACTAAAAGCATATGATCCGTGGGAGGAAAAAATTTGTATTACTCCTTTCCAGTCCTTGCAGAAAGAAATTAATATTTGTCTGTTGCAGTTTGTATTCATTGGTAAAATAGCTTACTGGCCTATCGGAGGACTGTGTCGTATGGTTTATAGTAAATTGCATGCAGTACAGGATGCATGAAATACACGAAGCATGTACGGCATTTTAAAAGCAACCTGAACGGAGCCAGATAATTAAGTTAAAAAAAATGCACACACTATAACCCAAACCAAATCAAAAAAAAAAAAAATTGTTAAACATAAGGGCCATTTGAGACACAAATTCGTATGAATTCCTATATAAATATATAAAACGTAACTTTCGATTTTATTGGTAACAAATCTTTGTGAGTAGGCTTACACATTGACAGGCTGCACTTTCAACGAGGAAATACTACTATTTTGCATAACCAATCAATTAAACAAATAAACAAAATGACACCTTTCTTTGTTGTATGATCACTTCCGTACTTATTTTCTAATAAACAGTGTTTGTAATCATCTAGTGCTTAATGTTTTGCCATTACGTACATATGTCTGCACGGATGTCAATTAAACAGAAGTTTTAACTCCTAAATCTTAAACACTCCGAAATTTAATGGAAATAATCCTTATAAAAAAAAATCAAAATTTGCAGCCTACCTTGTTTATTTTCTGGCCTGTTGTGAGAATGTATATCCTGATCGCAGTTTTCTGGCTTACATGTGCAAATTCGTATCTTTGTTCCAATGTATAAAAAATGTTCGTACAAAAATTGATAAAATCGAGTTTGAGAAGGTAACTACACACTCAACCCGTCCTGTCTCATTGAACATCACGAGTAAAAATAAGGACACAGCTCGTGGCTAAGCGATATTTATTCCACATACACTCTGAGCTTTGTTGTGTATAGCAATTCAGCAGAACACGTGTAGAATGCCAATTAAGCTTGATGACGTCACGAAATGGGAATTAATCTCCGCCTACCGTTTCCTCAAAATACAAACTCTTGTTTTGAGCGAACGTTAATGCAAATAACATTGTGTCCCGTCGTTTCGTCCTGTGAAAACGGGAATGTTGTCCATCGGTGTTCGATGTATAAAATGTTTTCCTTGATAATATTCATGTTGCTTTCTAAAGTTTTGTTCCCATTTCTTGGTTCTGAGCTAGTATTTAACTGTAGCAACAGAAAATAACTAACGGTGAACATGAAAATACACAAAGATAAAAGATTCGAATATCCTGTTTAGGGACACTGTGACAGTTTATCCACGATCCTGCTCACGTTTCGTTATATTGTGAGAGCTGCTGCGAGGGAAGCCAACAGACGACCGGATCTTTAATTCAATCGCCATAGCAACGCCAATAGTGGCGCGTGCCGCTCGCGTGCGTCATCGAGCAAATCCCGACTTTAGATACCACTATTTGTGTGTACTTTCCCCATATGTCAATCAGCGCATGTCAACCGCTGAGAATGCCACAGAATTAAAGATATCAGCAGGAAGTTATACGGAAAGGTTCACATTGAGGAGCAGTTATATGCGGGTTAAAATGGAGGTGGTATTATCCGAAGACCAGGAAGAATCCCCATCCATAGCAGATAAAACGTGGGCGTTATTTCTATACCCTCATTCCGTTGTCGAGGTTTTTCCCCTAATTTTGCCTCCAGCTCCTATTTAAAACTATGAAGATTTATCAGTTGTCATTCCATTATCATGCAATCTTGAATAGGCAAGTTGGGAGCATCAGTTTTGGCTGTTTGGTGGATAAAAATAAAACCGTTGTTTTGTCTGCAGGTTTAGAGTATTCATGGAAATATTCTTTTTTCACTGAATTTGGGTTTTTTTGCTTTGGTATTCTCACGTATTTGATCCCAAAACAGGACTCTTCTGACAGTCTGAAATGTGTCACTCATTTTAACGAGCGGATGTCTACGATATATTTTTGTTGTGTTATTTGCGTATGGTTTAAAGTTGTAAATGGTGAGTCTACGGCGGACATTTAATATTCAAGGCACAGCAACAGACCGGGAATAATCACGCTTTATTTCGACCACGAGAGAAACTGGGTCGTTACAGCTTTGTTCATGTTGTAGATCAATGGATAAAGGGATGTCTTGCAGTCATTGCCAGCTAAATTATTTTTCTTCTCATCTACAGCAAATTGAAACATCAAGCAGTAATAGAGCTATTAGAAGGCGTTGTGCGACAATAAGTTTTACAGCAAACTCCTGTACAATTGTACCTGGACATTTTAGAAATAAAGTTACATCCACCTAATTTATCACCCCCCCCCCACCCTCCTCGTCATACTATCCCGCTTTTTTCAGAACGCAGTGTTAATATTTTCCCAACTACAAACAGACAAAAGGAAATCAATTTAGACAGATACAAAATGCCTAGGGTCTTGATACACCCAGGTACATGGACTAAGCTTATAACTGGTAGTATATATTCCCACCATTGTCTACAGAACGCTCATACATAACTGCTATGGGGCGTAACTGCTATGGGAGGGGGTGCCGGAGTATCTTACAACAGACGGGGGATGGAGATGCGTGATGAGAGGGAAGCCTGGTGAAAGGGTTGCAAAGAAAACGAAGATTTTGTAGTGGAAAGAACTACTTTAAGGAGGAGGGATATGAGGAGGGGATGAATTGAAGAGCGTTGGTATCGAAAAAAGATCTTATTCAGATTTACAGTGAGAGGTTAACTAAGCGAGGAAATTTTTTCTTTATTTTGAAACAGGATGTCGAAAATACAAGGAAAAGTTCCCGTTGACTCTTGACATATAATCGGCGACAAGATGAGTGGGTGTGGTGATGACAAGAATACATACTTTAAACAGATGTTTATCTTAAATTACCTTACGATTGCAAAGATTTGTATTCCTTGAATTGGTTGCAAAATTTTGATGAAGACCATGCATGCATATAGGCTAGGTTATGATTAGAAGATTTAAGGGTTCAATCTGCATATTTAAAAGAACTCGATTCAGAATCTTGTAAGTGCCGCGATGCTGATCATAGACGCCATTTTACCTAGGGTTTTCCACCCCTGTTACCACTGCAACGGAGGGAAAATTGTTAAAATGACACATGCTCGAATAATGTCAATTAAATTTTCATTTATCAGATACAAAACTGATGATACTCCCCTCTCAGATTGATCGCTTTCAGACCGGTGGGGGAGGGGCGGTGTCAGGGCAGGATACTAGTAAATCTACCATTGTGTTATACTATAACTCTGCATCGTACATGCAGAACGGCATGTCGTTCACTAGGGGGCCGTTTTGACCATGGACGTCTTTTATAGTGTCCGAGTGGGACTTTAAGAGGCAAGAACCCCAAGACAACCTCCCAAATTCACGGCTTAAAGGGGCGGGCCATGTAGCTTACTCAATATATGGTACACAATAAGAGTTGAAATATCCCAATACATTGCTTTCAGTTGAAAACGGTTATGAGTATGGTCTTCTTCTCTTGTATTGTGAAGGTTGTCTGTAGACTTCCTTTGGTTCCTGACTACAAGGAAACTTATTCCAGTGTTGCTTGATCCTTCTTTATTTTAGTGCAATATTGTTTGTACTATGAATGATGAAATTTTAATTGAATGATATTAATAACCCCATATGAGCTCCATAAATCCAAACATGCAACGAACTGAAACTCTCCGATAAAATTCAGGACATGTACTCACTTCCGGTCTGAGTCATTTCAGAAACAGATCTAATTGAATCCTACTCCTATATGTCATTTACACTGACTCAATGATACAGATCCATCTTGGGGTAAACGGGTGGAAGCCCGTATCCTGCATCGGAGTGGAGGCCAAACCAGTTTGATTTTGTATATTAACAAAAAGTAAGAAAAAGGAGAGAAAACAGAAATGAATAAGACTTTATCCATCAAAACCCACGCTTTGAAATAACAGTTAATATGAGCTCCTGCATACAGTAATCTTCTCTGATTCGAGGCAGGAATCCAGGAAAACGAGAGTGGGAGGACGGAGATACTACGGTGGGGTGGGGCAGTGCCGAAGTAAACAAGTCTAGAATGCTAGGTTAGGGAGAAAATCCAACGAACCAGTAGTGTGACAGTACCTAGGTGTATTTTATTTAATATATAGCCATAGCTGAGAAGAATTTATTTGATCAATGAGCTTAACATTCCCTTTGTTTGATTGTGAGGGTGGGGAGGTGTCGAAATAAACCATCACGAATTAGACTACTAATCTGAAATTGAAAAGGACAATGGCGCCATAAAGCTTGCATGCAGCTGACGTAGGCAGATCATGTTAGCATTTAACAGTTTAATCGATCATAATTGGAAACATAATATGCCTTCAGAACAATGCAATTTCCACGTAATAATACGTTTTTGTAGAGAAGATTATTAAATGTTCTTGGAAACGTGTGATTTTCACACTGGAGGCCGAATCTGATGTTTGATAAATATTTTATGATCTAGAAAGTGACTGTCATGATTTTGAAAGCGAGTCGCAAAGGAAGAAAAGGTGACATGTACTGGCTTCCTAGAGAAAGAGTTTTAGAAACATTAATTATAAGTAATAAGATCTATGTCATGTTTTAATATCGCTTATTTCATGTATCTTATTGGAATTGAAAGTGATTTAAGGTTTGTCTTAAGGATGCAACTTAGGTTGTAACTAAACGAGGAACTTAAAAGATTATCTCAGAAGAAAATATTATTCGAAACACCGAAGATTGTAATAAAGCCCACTTTACACAACACTACATGAGTTAAGCAGACAATTCGGATATATAAAAATCCACAGATTGATAAATTAATCCAGAGGTTATGATTTTTTCTACACGAGGAAAGACTCCATTCATATCTCCTCGTTACTCCTTTAAAGCATTTCTCACGAACTGCCTCTCATCTACGTAAGATATGAATGAAGTCCGTTACCATGGCGACCAAGCCACCATGTACGTCAATGTGCGCTAGGATAGTGTTTTGTTTACAGCAATCTATATTTAGTTCTCCCTTTCAGTAACCGTGCCTGACCGCCGTTACAAGAACCACTTTAGTGAATTCATACTGCTCAATTTTTGTCAACTATCGGAGCTCCTTGTTCTAGTAAGCTTTTTGTTTGAAATTTAAGTTTCCTTCTCGGCACAAAAGAAATCACGAATGGGACATACATATACTCACTTAATATGTTTGCACGTTTGAACGCAAGGCGATTTCGCAACATCACAGAAACTTCGATCTGGGTATGATGGGTCATACTCTGTCGCAGTATATCTTCCAAGGATGTAGAGTTGTGAGTTTGAAAGACCCATGTGTACGGAGTTCCCAAATCCCATGATGTAAATCTGTTGAAGATTGAATTAGGACCATGGCTGAGAAAGATGGATTTCAGATATTGATTGAAAGGGACCTTTGACCAGCACAAGAAAGCAAATGATTGGGGAACACTTTTCCCAGCATTGAGCCGAACATGGCTTCTTCGGTGGTACAAGACAAAGGATTTGCATAAATAAAAGAAAAGGGTAGAAGTTTTTACATTAGACTGTTTCAAAAGATTCCACAACACTCCAGATGTAAGGAATTCTTGCTGGCTGATTACATGCAACATGCACTAGTAATAAATCATGCAAAAACATTTAGTGCAGGCGTACATAAAAGCTTCTAAGATTTGACTACGAATAAAGAGATTTATGTGAGAGAACAAAGGAGTGAAGTTATCCTTGGCGACAGGTGCGATCAGGTTTAACCATCAATCAAAGTTTCTTCAGGTGCACTTATGTAATAATGACTTCCTCTCCATGACTACGTGCCTTCCTGTAACTATGTGTCTCTGTCGTCATTTTGTTGGGAACAATATGAAATAGAATAATGCAACCATGGGCTTCCGCAGAAAAAAATTTAGGTGGGGGAGGGGGGGAACAAAACTTTTAATTGATCAAATCAGGGTAAATTTTTACTCCCAGAGAGAGCTTAATTGCTAAATGTTGGTGCCTTTTACAAAAGGTGTGGTCAGGACTTTGCCGAAGTGGGGCAAAACCAGTAGGCAAACTATCTAAGTGTAGCGCCAAGATAATTTTGGCCAAAATGCCTCCCAGATCGCTGAAATGGCACTTCCCGTGCAGGCCTCGTGAGTTGCATCTAAGCATTTTCTACTTCTGAAAGCTCATTTTCCGGAAATTTTCTAGCGTTATCGTAAAAATTGTTGTTATTTTTTCTTCAAGTTTTTTCAAGTTTTTGATTTTTCCAGAGGGCAGTTCCCCCTGCCCCCCTCCGGACGCCCATGAATGCAACATAGTGAAACAATGGTAAGGCCACTCATATGCACGCATTGACGATATGGATTTGGGCCCTTAAAGAAGACAATGTCTGTGACCGTCTGAGGCCACCGTAGCCTCAAGGTGTTAAGCTAGCAGGTGAAAAAGACAGATTATAGTTTCGTACACTGTTAAAAATTTCTGCAGAATTACAGAATAAAAAACAAATAACGTAAAAATAGAAAAAAATGCTCTCAATTTTTTTCAAAAATTGGCAGCACTTTTTCCGTGTCCTCTTTGTATTTCTTTATTTTTTGTTTTGTAATTCTTCAACATTTTACAGGCGTTTTTAAGAGCGTATAGTCGTTGTTTCCTTTTATTTTGAAAACGAGTTTTGTAACATTCATTCCTTACCTTTTCCTGACAGTTAACAATGTATTTAAAAATAAAATGAAAAAATAAACCTATGAACATATTTTACCTTATAGCAGGTATGTTAGGGACGCGAGAAGTCTGTCTTTCCCTTTACTTACTCATACTAAAAAAAACTTTTATGTACATGTGTTTGAATGCGAAAATGCTGAAAGGTTAGACAACTTTTGCCACATTTAAAAAATGTAACCTGCATTTATTCAACAGTTTTTTCTGTTCATTCTAAAATGTTAGTGATCATTTAAAGACAAATAAAAGGAGGACACCAACAATATGGATTTTTCAAACGGTTTCAATTGGTTTAACTTTTTCTCACGAATGACCAAATGACCAGATTTTGCGATGCTTATTCATATGCTCTTTGCAAGATTTTGAACAAATGTCAACTTTCCCGGATACCCATTGCACTATTCAGCTACTTATGCATAAAAGAAAACTCTAACTTTTGCGACTCTAGAACAAAAATAGCTCAATCAATGGGAGACGTTATATGAGTAGGAAATTAGGACCATGTAAGCTTCCCGCGGCAATTTAGACGCTTTAGTTAAAACATTTTCTTGTTTGGGGATTTAGCTTTGCTCTCTACCGAGATCAATATTTCCATATGGAGAATGAGTGACGTAGGCTATATGCATGGTAGCAATTTTATGTCGGTCACATTATATAGCATGAGTCAAATGGCAGACGTGATTCAGAGCTTCTAAAAAGTCGATTTTAAAAAGACAATTAAATTAAAATGTAAAATAAAAAATCACCCAAGAGTAGATTTTAATTGAAACAATGAACTGTAAATACCAATTATTAAGGTGGCTCAGTCCTGCTTTGGCCAGTAATCATCGTTTTTCGTTAGAAATCTGACTTAAGACAGAGCAAATGTGATTATTTAGTAAATTTGAAGAAAATTTGTGATGAAAGACTTGAACTTTTGATTTTACCTCTTCTTTCCTGAGAAGTCTTAATTCCCTTGCAGACACTGACTTGTGGGAGATGGAAAGATTGTCATCAGAGTTAGTTTGTCTTCCTGTCTTTAATAATGTGTAGTACCTTACTGCATCGTCAGTTACTCATGTGATGCTGTATTCATGTAGCAGAGCGGTACTGCTTCGTATCGTTAAATCTATGGTACTTTACTGTATCAGTAGTTACCCATATGATGCTGTATTCACGAAACAATTAGGCTGTTTACTAGTTTGTTTAAACGTCCTAGCGTTTACAACGGTGATGTACTTTACTGCATTTTTTAGTTACCCAAGTGATGCTGTACTCACATTACAAAGGGTTTTTATTCCTGACGTTAACTTAAACGTAGTACTTTACCGTATGCTGGTATGGTTAGTTACCAGGTAAGTGATTACCACATAGAATGCTGTTTTTATGTAACGAGTTTGTCATGTTGGGGAGAAAAACAGGGAAAGGATAGACTATACCACACATGCACACCATAACAGAATAATGGTATCTACCGCAAGAGCGGATCCAGGGGGGCAACTGGGGTAGTTGCCCCATGACCAATATGGCGCCCCTAAATATAAGAAAAATGCGCCCCTCCTGCGTCCTGAGAAATTAAGTAATACTACCACTTGCTGGTGCCCTCTTTTCAGACTCAGCCCCAATGAGCAAGAGGCTGGATCCGCCCTTGATCTACCGTAACGGGTATGACCGTTGAACTTGAAACTGCTCCTCAATATTGGCCAAACAAATTAGGTACTATTTTCAGTCAATTTTCACCTCAGTCGGGAAAAAAATTTACTTTTCATCTATCCCTCAGTAAGTCTGAGCCTTGCCCCATATCAGTTTACGTGGCTCTAGTCATATGACTTGACTGTGGTATGATTTAAATTATAAAAAAGGAAATGTCAGTAAATTTTAATAGTATTTAGTTTCACTATGCATACTGTCACACCCTGCATTATATTTTCTTTCAAAAAGTTCACAAAGTTGTGCTCTTTGTACACCGTTAAGAAGAATGCTTTATCATAGGTACTACCAGAAAATGTAAAAAGATGTCAAAAAAAAAAAAATACCAGCTGCAAACTTAAACTGTAATCGAGCATATTTAACCTTTAGCGACATTTGACTGAGAAAACGATTCCTTCACACCCGATTCCCCCACCTGGTCACGTGTATGTGGATTATTTGGTAAATATAGCTTACACTTTGACCTTTGTCGCGATGTATACTGTTAACGATAAACCTGTTAATTTAAAAATATTCTTTGGCATTAAAGTTTCCAAACGGTTTTTGTAAATCCACACTACTAAAATATTTTGTATAATTTTGTAATCTTTTCATGTAAAATTTGAAAGACTTGGTATACTATAAACTTAGCAAAGGTTACATAAATCTAGACCAATTCTACAGAAATTATGTACAAATTAAAGTTCATTTCTTTATACTTCGAATAACGTCCCATGAGGGGCAAAGTAACCATCCTCTAAACCTTTAGACACCTAAGCATAGCCTAATCTTAACCTTAAGGCCGGGATACTTTCTCTAAAGTTCCCCCGTCTCTTTGGCGAAGAGCCGAAGGGCAAAACCAAACCTTACTCCTGAAAGTTCTGCTCACCACAGGAGCTACAGTACGACCTCCGGATTGCACTCAGGTTTAACGTGACCTACCTCTTGACCTTCAGGTCTCTACACCATGGGTCTGACATTCGTGGCCCCGTTCTAGACTGGTTGAAAAGAACAGAAACTGGTTTTAGCCAAAAGGCCGGAATGTTTTAAAGATTGATTTTTTTCGAAAAAGACTGAGCCATCATGTTATTCAACTGAATTATAACGTTAAAAACATGAATGTTGGTTGAATAACGGTATACTTATGTAAAACAGAATAAACACAAAATTACTCTAAAAAATGTTTGTAAATTCTTAGAAATTTTTAACAGTGTAACCGACTCGAAGAGGTATATATTTGACGCTGTTGGATCTTTCTGGTGATTGGATATGACTTGTCAAATCCAGATAACATTGACCATAGAGGCAGAAACATGTGCAGTGTTTTAATAAATATTGTCTTCTTTAATGATCATTGATCACCAAGTGTTTGAGAGTCTCTCTTCGTTCACGTTATTCGGGCAAGCTTGTTGTTAAACCAGACAAGCTCTTTTTCCATAGCACTTTTATGGTCGAGAGTAACAGCTTACATAGCACATCTTCACGTCCAGTGATTAACAATTTCAAAATCTTACGTCCAGTATGGATTCTTTTAATTGAGATGGTCATTTTATGTAGGAAATGTAGTTTTTCGTTGCATATGCATAAACCCTCGCAGTATGTTGCGAACACCGTGGCCTCTGTGCCCTCGACTAAAGAGCTTTGAAATGATATAGTGTAATGATATAGTTGTATATATAGATCAATTGGAAAATAACTTTGCCTGTGATCCATCCTGTTTGACACAGGCATTGTTTTAGTGACGTCACCTGCTGAACGGAAACGGTATTTCTAAAAGAGTGATACAAAAGGAATCACGTGATCATTGGTTGTTCATTTAAATGCAACAAGAATCTATAAATAAAGATATTTGATACTTCTCACCAAAGAAAACTTTTCGGTTCGTTTTTCATCGCCTTGCCACGAGAATTGTATAGAATTTACTAACTTGAAACTTGTCTTAATTTAGGTTGTAATAGACCAGTGGATATTCGATCTAAGGCTCTGGCTATTTTGGGATGTTTGCCTCGCAATCTAGCACAGTTCTGTATTATTTCAGTACGCTCTTAAGTTTTCAACTCCGTCCTATATGAGATGAAAAACGGTTTCTACAAGGAAAGAGGTAAAGTGTCTTATTCGACAACTTACAGTCATCGATACTTGATAATTGATATGAATTTTATCAACGTATAATATTTTTGGCAGTTCATATATAACGGTTTTTTTATACAAATGAATGCATGGAGTTGAAGAAACCAATAAACAGATAAGAGTAGAGTGCATTTTCAAAATAAGTAGTTGTAAAGATAAACTTCTTTAAAAATATACGTTAGTGGGTAAAGCTAGCAGCTATATCGTGAAAAAAAGATTCAAATTAAAAATTTCACTGGTAATGATTTTCACTTAGGGCACTAGGAAGCTGAATCAATGAAACAGCAAAGTGATATTGTGAAGTTCAAAACGCACATATGTAAAAATATTTACATGATGTTGCGCGAGGTCATTAAACATTTAGGCTTCAAACGAATATATTGCTTGTGTGTGGCACCTATGTAAGTTATCGCTTCTGACAATCAGTGTCAGAGAAATATGAACAGAGGGGTCCTCAATACGAATTATGATAGCCTTATCAAAACTTTAAAAGCTTGTGTTCTTAAAATAAAGAATGAAACTCAGGCCCGTAGCCAGACAAGGTGCTGAAGGGGGGAGGGGAAATTTTCCAGAGGGGGCGAAAGATACTAAAATGCATTACGGCAATAGTAATTTTTGATCTTCTAGGGGAGCGAAAAATTTTTCAAGGGGGCGCCCCCCTTGGCCCCCTTGACTACGGGCTTGATGAAACTAAATATATTTTAGGTTCTTGTTTCTGAGTCAACAAAAGACAACATGCAACCTTCTTTTGCAATAACTTGAAACATGTTTTGACACTGCTATTAAGTAAGGGTCGGAGAGGGATAGTGCCATTTGAATCTGTGCGGCAGTTTAAGCAAAATATGTTTTAGGTGCCGTAATCAACTCGCCAATCAATGTTCAGATGTTGGCGAGCCGCTCGTCTTAGTGTGACACATAAGACCTCCTCCCATATCCCTACAGCTGCGCCTGATTAGGGTTCCGATGCTAAGATACCCCGACCTCTCTAAGGTCTTAACTCGTCCCTGGGTACTGTGCAGTCCGAAACAAACACTAAGATGGCTTTGCTAGCTTCCACGGTTTGAGCAGTGAGTGCGATCGCTAGATCTAAGTGGAGGCAGTGGCGTGGCCAGACTTTTCCGGGGGGGGGGGGGCAGAGAAGGGCGAGGGCTCGAATAGGGGTGGGGGTGGGCAAGACGAGCCTTAACATAGACAAACAAACCCACACGGTACTCTATCATTTCATTTAAGAGGGGATAAGAAAAGGGAGTGCTTCTAAGAGGGGTCGTGTCCATAACCCTCTCCCTCTGGCTACTCACCTGGCAGTGCAGGCATGCTAAATCTGCTTGAAGAGATGACTCTTCAGAAGGTCTTCCTCAGCTATGTAATACCGGTAATTGTCTATGATTACTTTCAAAGTGCTACCATTCAGCCATTATTAATAAGAGAGGGCCAACTAGCACCTTGAGCAGATAAAAGCGACATAGTTTAGAGAGATCTACCATCTAGAGGACATAATATTACACGAATTTAATTATCGCGTACGAAACGGTCCTCGTTTGGGCAGGGAATGTGTTAATTTATGAGTCTCGATTAGAAATATGTGAGAAGTTGCGATGTCAATCCGAGTATTGTGTATCCTGGAATCATCGTGAAAATGAAGAACTTAAATTACCTAAAAAGTTTTGGAGACTTACTGAAAGAAACCATTTTCAAGTTAACATATTATTTTCTCCAACTGACCAGCAAGACGGCAACCTGTTTCTGCATGTCGTAAATGCTCCTACATCCTAGTCTGGTTCCAATATATTACATGGATACAGGCCTGTCTGACGCTTATGTTTTTGCCGTGTTTCAAGATGCAGTGTTGTCTGTGCGTTTAGGTGCTTCTGCCGGTGGTAACGATGATCCTTCCACCTTATAATCATCTCATTTTGACAGTTGCATGGTTTGATTAGTGTTGAATATATCGATAGCGGAAATGGTCATAATTTGAACTTGTCATCTGATAACCGGGGAAATCGAAAAAAACAAAAGCCCATCCAAATCCACATTGCCCTTCACGCTTCACTCTTTAACAAACAATCAATTTTACGTCTTTTATTTTCGATACTTGAACAAGAGCAACTTTCCATGGCAACGACCGTATACGCAATCACTGGCCCGTCAACCGTCCATGACGTCACGGAATTCTATGAACTGCGATTGGTTCATATTGGCAACAAATTAAGTACACAGAGTTGTTTCTGCGTGCTTTAAAATTGAACGGATGAAGTATGCAAGTATCAGTAATATTATTTAAGTCACAATTGACGCAAAACATCACTAAGATTACACAACATGTGTTAATTGTGTCTTTTTAAGTTTCGTTCCTTTCACACCGGATTTGCGTAAATGACGGGTGTTTTTTGTCTCGTTTGAACAATTTCATGACATGAATAAATCAGACAGATTTAGAGAAGGATGAAATGTCATCTATTAACAACGGAGAAATGAAGATCCTACCGCTAGCCTCATATTTATGTGTCCACGATGTCAGTCCGTGTGTCTTCCTATCCGAAAGGACAGGTCTCTCTTTGAATGACTACACGGCCTCTAAAGATTAGACGGCGTTATTTGAAGGCAACTGCTCTATATAGGTCGATGCTCTTTAAGACCTTTTTAATTTTGTAGTCCCAAGGGCCAGGCAAAGATCACTTAAGTACTGCAACGATTTGTCTTCGGGGCATGTTCTTCACTGCTCTCCGACCAACGTGCCGTTATGCACGGAACCGCTAAAACAGAATGACCAAATCTTCGCAACTTTGCAATTTGCGCAAATTGTCATGGTACTATTGTCGTAGAGTTATACTTTCTTTCAAGCAAATAAAATTAAGACTTTAATGAATGATTGATTTTGTAGTGTACCAGGTGAAAGGACAAAATTTTAGGCTGACTTTGGAGATGGAATAATGTACTTGCGATCACTTAGATTTCTATTCGAACGAATAAGCCTGTAAGCGCGTGAATTTCCCTTTTCAAAAGAAAATGAGGTGGAGGGTGGTAGTTAGTGCATATTTTACCCATTGACTGATTAATTAAATTTATTCGGCAAGCATTTATAAATGCATGTATACATCACAAACACCAGTATAAGTGGTTACCTAGCAGGCGGGGATCCAGAGGGGGGTTCTCCCGCTCCAGTCCCTTTTCGACACCACTTTCTTTTTTGAGTTAATGCCGACTTACTTTGATTGTCAGATGACAAGAAATGGCACCTAACAGTGCTGAATTTCTAAATTTTCATAACGGAAATCCAGACCCCTTGTGTTGCTCATTTAAAAAAGATACTTGGTCATGGATAGCTAACCGGTACCGAAATTGCTTGGCGGTCGTACTGCACTGTAATGTTCAATTTTGTAAAATATCTTTGTATACGTGATGGGGATCGGAGAACGTTGATACACGTTTTAGGATTTTTTGTGGATGATTTTCTTGTGGAAATCCATCCTTAAACATAGACGCTTCTTTTTATAAGATTAGGTAATATCATGACCGCCTTTCAAAAGATTAAAGACAAACACTCTGAACAAACTTGTGCGTTTTACTCTCAACCCCAACGGAGGCCTGGGCAGGGCATGCGGCAAGTTATAACGCCTTTTTTTTCTTTCTCGGAGACAATAACGAATATTAAAGCAAAGTGGCGGAATTCTTATTTTTATGTCCCAACATATGTAAAATATTTTACCTATTGTTCTCTTGTCAAAGCATTGAGCAGATCCGTATGCAGCTCCTTCAATGGTGGGTTCGATATTTTGGAAAGTGGGCCATCTTAAATTGTTTAATCGGTTGACCACGTGTTAGAAATCCCCCACAATTGTAGGGACAACATTTTGTTTTGGAGAAGGGGGCTATGATATTGTCACTATGTATGGTGAGGTCCTCATTGGTTGAAAACTAGCAAGCAAGATATTTTTTACCAAACATACCTGGTTCTAGCTTGTCAGGAATGAAACTTCCTGTGCCTTGTGAATTGCTTGTAAACGTTGAATTCGTTAGTGTGAGATATCGTGTTTCTCGACTTAAAAATGGTTGAGTCGAAAACTTTATTTCTTAAAATCACTCACCATGTTATCTAAATGGAACAACAGATAATCAAGGAAATCACGAATCATTCGCTGTTCAATGTTTTAAGGTCTGTGTGCGGTACAATGCAATAATTATTCACAGGCCTAAGTTTAGTTTGTAATAATAACCAATTTGGCAGTGATAAATTGAAAATGTACAGTAATAAATAGAAATATGTGTAGTGATAGAAAAGTATGTTCACACTGTTATAATCAGACGCGGCGCCACCGGGGAGGGGCAGGGCAGGCATTTGCCCCTCCCCTATGGTTTTTCAGCCCAGGAAATAAAATCGTCTAAAAACGTTTTAAGACACATTATTTTGGAGGTGGTGGGGTGAGGTGTTACAGTATGTCACCCATCTATCACAATATTAGTTAAAATGTTCTTTACAAAATACCTGAAACTTGCAATCCCCTCACGGATAGCGTTTTCTGTTTTCTCCATTGTTTACGTGAATGCAGGTTAAGTATTACATAAACACTAAGGCCGTTATACATAACGTACAAACAAAAAGAGCATAGGAACCGAGAGTACAGCTAAAACAATACAGTAGTATACCCTAACGCCAAGTTATTGTGAGACCTTACACATATGGTGTCACAGAGCAAAAAGTTCTCCCTCTCTTGGAGAAAAGGTGCGTATCATTGCAAGTTACACCAAAAAATACAGACAGCTAATTTGTGCTTCAGGGATACCCCTGATCCATGAATATCTGTCTAACCAAAACCCCAACCCTACTCGTAACTAGGAATATATTTTCATCCGGGGGAATCTTCGGTCTTTAGTGAACCTGCGACCAAGTGAACCTTTCGTCTATGGGTATTCCCCCTGTCCTGATTATGTAATGTTTGGCAATCTCAAACATTTACTGTAGGTGCGTTCGACTGGGCGGCTCGAGTAGCTCGAGCTACTCGAGTTGCCGTTCGACTGGAAGAAACGTCACTGATACGTCACATCTCGAGCCGGCCAAAGTGGCCGGCCTCCAGAGGTCGGCCACTTGAGCCAAGTGACGTAATTTACGTCACACATAGTCTAGCAGTGTTATAAACTATCGTGACCCACACAGTTGAACTTCCTTTGGAAAGAAAATATCGATGATCGTAAACAGTGGCCTGGGAACAACTCTTCACAAGAAGTGACACACGGTGTGTTAATGAACAGTTCTGAGCAATTGTAGTTATAAGTGTCGTTCTCGGTGTATTTGGTGAAAGGCTCGATCAGCGATCAGTGTGATTACTTGATTCAACATATAACACTGTAGTGCGTCAGTGTAATAAGGTGTTCGGCAAAATTTTGAGCTAGAGGGACTGCGTCTCTTCTCCATTGAAAAGCCGCCAAGAAGAAAGGAAATGACATTGGGATATGCCGACTTGAACTGCAATGCTACTAAACCTTGCATTTCACTGTTATTTAAAAAATCGCAAACTTCTCCCCCTAGTACGGGCAGTCATGTCAAATTCCTAACTGTCCGTTATATCTTCACCTGAGTTTAAACAAAGTACGCACGCGCATAGCCATCAATACCGACATTTCGACTCGAGCTACCATTCGGGTTACCGGCTCAACACGCATGCGTATAAGCCCCAACTGTTGACGTCAAAGTGACTCGAGACATGACTCGAGTCGCCCAGTCGAACGCACCTTGTTTCTCCATTCCCAGCATGTGACCATTTAAAGTTTACAACGTGAACATATATATTGGGGGTATCATGAGTCAATCACTTAAAGAACATTTTGATAATAAAAATATAAAAAACATTTAATAAAATGAATTAAACTTTAAAGTAATATTATATGTCTCCCTTACTGCATAAGCGTAGGAAGCGGGGGGGGGGGGGCTAGGGGTAAAGCCCCCAGTCAAAAATCTGGGAGGATGAAGTATGCTTCTTCCCCGAATATCCAAGGCCAAAACCCCTTATTTGTCTCTTCAGTAAAAAATGTAAAAAAATTGCAGTAATTTTCCTTAAAATTTGCCCAAAATGTTGCACCAAATTGCATCTGAGGACCCTCAAATACCCAAAAATTTTCCAAAGGGGAGGGGACACCCCTTCCCCCTTAGACCCCTCCCGAGGACAGCGATCCGAAACAAGGTTCAGCCCCCAGTCTCGAAAAGCTACCTACGCCTATGCCTTATTGTGCTTTATTTTGGTGTTGTCTCGACTGAGTAATCCATAGAAAACGAATTTTAAATAGGTGCATGGCCGTACACAACACAATCTTTACTGTATGAAGAAATCTTGAGTCAATCAGAAAAAGAGCAAACAAAAACAGGGCGATGCCACATGGGGCAGGGGGCACCATCTCCTATCATTTGCAAGAACAGGGGAAAGAGAGAAGGAAAAGAAAAGGAAAAAAGAAAAGGAGAAAACGAAAGAGAAGGGGAAGCGAAGGAGAAAGAAGAAAGGAGGGTGGGGTAGGCATATATTGATCCATATAATTAGTCCAGAGCTTCCAGGAGGCCCTATTCCGGTGTCTGCCAGCCTTTAGATACCTTGTATAATGCATATATAAAGCAACGAAAATATTCGTAATAGTTCGTGTTTCTGTCGACTCAACGCACATATTTTTGAGTGAAAACATAGCCATATATAAAAGGGGGTGGCTTCAGGAGGTGTGTTGACTACATGCATACCCTTCTCTTAGACAACAAAGGCTACTGTCCTCTTTCACTAAACCAAAACTTAAAATTCAATAAATTATTAACACTTTTCAGCCATATATGATCAGCTCAAAAAATACCAAAGACATCACCATTTTGCATCTAAGCAATCTTAAATTGATAAAAATTTCTCAAAGGGGGGCACCCCTCCCCTTAGACCCCTCCCCAGAAAGGCATCTTTCCCCCAAGCAAAAATTAAAATTCAATAAATTATGAACACTTTCTTCCATATATGATCAGTTCAAAAATATACCAAAGATGTCACCATTTTGCATCTAAGCAATCTTAAATTAAAAAAATTCTTAAAGGGGAGGGGACACCTCTCACCAGAAAAGCATATTTCCCAAAACAAAATTAAAATTACTAAATTATAAACTTTCCAGCCATATATGATCAGTTGAAAATATGTACCAATGACATCATCATTTTGCATCTAAGCAACCTTACATTAACAAAAAATTTCCCAATGGGGAGGGGACACCCCCTCCCCTTAGACACCCCCTCCCCTTAGACCCTTCCTCCAGGACGGAGATCACTCATCTCACGCTTTGCCCCCCCCCCCATCAAAATACCCTGGTTATAATTCTACAATCAGTAGCATAACGACATGGTTCATCACCCAACTGAATCTGTACGGACGTCCACACTGAACCAGTTTCAGACTCACAATCTGCCTATGAAGCAGGCTGTGCGGCAAATTCCTTGTTGAGCCATGTCCTTAGCTTTAGAGGTGGTTGAACAACCGAGTTTGCTTGGCGAAGTCGATCAAGTTGAGCTTCTAACAGCTAAGTTTCTAACCCGTAGAAAAGACACAATGCTTTTAACCTGTTTTTCTGTGACGTCACACTCCGAGCAATGTTGCTCTGGTAAAGAATTCACGTGGGTTGAAAGGTCAATGGGAAAAAAAGAAAAGAAAAAAGAAAAAATAGCTATATAGTAGTGCTGCCACGGACTTCAATACATGGACAGAGGATTGCGCAATCAATACGGTCGCCACCGTTCGAACAAATTTAGGCTGACCAAGATGGCCGCCGGGCTACTACCATTTGCCCAATTTGACGATGAATCTGCAAAATTTCAGACAAAATATCAGTATGAATGGAAGAACAATATCACAGTCCTCCATTCTATTTGATGAATTTGACCTGAGTTTGCATTCTTTCGAAAATATTACAAGTTTTTCACACAATTTGTCGATACCGAGCCACTTGAGCAAGTCCAAACTTTTACACACAAGACTATAGCAGGCAGCCATATTGGTAAGCCTACTCGTGTACGTACACGGTGGCGACAACTTACGCATAGGACGTTAGTGCAATATGCTCCGTCCATGTATATAAGAAGTCCGTGAGTGCTGCCCATGGTCGGATAAGGTGGGTTCTGGGGACGCGGTAAATAGTTGTCGATTTCAAGTGGAAAAGGTGTGTGTGTGTGTGTGTTTTTTTTTTTTTAATTTTCTGTTATGAACGTTTGCCAACGAGAGAATATTTATGAGCAAATAGCTTCCGCCCCAAATAAAATGTCTTCCCACACGTCTCTTGCTACTACCAGCAAAATAAATGTCCTTGACATAGCCTACATTTGCATGGAGGCAATTAAACACGTAATGCTGAGTTTGCGACATAATTTCACATTTTATGTAAAATGTAGAATTATGAATCATTCGAACTAGATGGGCATTCAGATATAAGTATGTAATCTGAGTGGCAGATAATAATATAAGATTTTACTAAGCCTTGTCGAGGTTGTTTCTGTTGTTTTAAGTGACAAATATATGGGTGTCACTGGGACAAGAGGCGTTCGGTGCATGTTGGAAAAAAATCCCTGGGGACCTTTACCCCGGGTTGTTGCTTAAATGTGCATGCCTGATGTACAAAACATATCTCATGGACATCCACCGTAGAGCATTATCCACTACATCGTTAGATATTGATTCGTTTATGATCATTAATCTATAGAGAGGCAAGTGACCATGCCTGATTTTGGAACTGAAAAAGGATTATATTTAAAAGCCATTGAGGCACGTTACAGCAGCGTTAATAGGTTAAACAACTAAAAACAAATAAAAAGGGCTTTCCAGTAAGCTTGGAAGCAGACTCTAATTTCAGAAGGGAGGAAAGTTTTAACATGGGCTCAATACAGGCAAACGCCCTTATCCTGAAATTGTTATTCTTGATAAACGGAACAACCATAGCTGGTCGCTGGGCAACTTACGAGTAACATCCTGAAGTTATATGAAGATGAGAGGGGGCTTGTCTGCAAGACTTGTACTAAAGGAGAAAAATTTTGAATTAAATTCTGAATTAACGAGGTAGCCAGTGCCAACATTTGAAATTAGGGTTAATATTTTGGGCCTATTCGATATCACTTATCACCCTAGCAACAAAATCTCGCAAAATAATAGGTGTAAGAAAGTCAGCCTACGAATGAGCTTCACGACGGAAGCTTTAGAAAGATGCCTGGCTATTTTTGTTACATTATGAACACTGTGATTAGCAGTTCTTAGGCATTGTTGTGGTATGTTTGTCACAATATACATGCAGCGCCATGTGATTTATAACTTTACATACCGAAAAGACTGTTGGTCCTACATTATATTACAATTTTATGGCATCTGTGGTCAAGCCATTATGATTTCAATGCGACATACGTGTGCGACATGCAATACACAACACATAGTCAAACAATTATATTGGATTAAATTTTGAATGATCCTTTATCAGTTCAGCTGAGCTGACCCATGCAAATCAAAAAAATCAACAAAGAACGACAAACCATTCTTAGAGGTTATAAATTTTCTATGGCATCTGAAGTCAAGTCAGTTGGCCTAACTTCATTCCCTCTCATTCTTTTGCAAGCTGTTCGCGCATGAAGATTCGATGACTGTGAAGAGCTTGGTATGCTCTCGATGTCGTTGGAGGTAAACTGGAAATTTCCATGCAATTATCCCCATTTTGTTAAAAATTCACCTTTCCGGGAATTTTTTTCTGGATCCCACCGTAACGGTCCTGGACGACGGCAGGACACTACGGCAGCCCATGGACCCCTAGCTGTTCACAGAACACTCCATCCTTCAAGTTCAATTGCGCTTGATGAGCTGAATATTATAACCAGTCCTCAGTCCACCCACTTGTGAAAGATGTTCTACCCCTCTGTATGGTAAGAGAAAAAGAAAATTGCCACTAGGGCAGGTAAAATTATGGCACGCTTCGCGCACATGTTCATAATTTACGACTTCCTTAGGCTGTCTTGCTATGGCTAGGTATATGTGTATATAGCATTCCTGTAAGTACAAAGTGTCAAATATTCCAAAAGATAAGAGCAATTATTAAATATATCCCTTGAAACAATCTATCTGCAGCAGCTGAAATACTAAATTGCCTCGAACTTCCGGGGCCTTCGCCTCCGGACCCCCACCTGGGCTTTGCGTCCCTAGACCTCAAAAAAGGGCCAAACGAGGGGACCGTGGCCCCACCCGTAATGGGTTTTGCTCTTCGCGCTCGCCGTGCTCGCTTCTCGTGTACATTTTGGTCCCAACTTAAAAGGACGTTCCACTGCCACTGTCCTAAGCGACCATTCCGTTGCTCCCCTATCGAAAATACTGAATACGCTACTGTAATAATTTGGCAAAACCTGAAATCTTTGCGAAAGTTGTGCGAATATTAGACAGGTTTCACTACTCAGTGGCCATGGGAAGTGATGATTCTGGCCCGCTTCGGTCGTACGTGTTTGACGATTACCAAGACATTTAAACACACACAACTTCTATACACAATGACAAGGGGGGGGGTACATTTCCCACCATAATTTGTTTGCGGATCACGCCCGTTAGCCAGACAGGTACTGGAAGGGGCAGGACAGTTTCCGGGGTGAAAATTCTCTTTAGGGAGAGAGATATAATAAAATAAATTAAGTTATAGTATTTCTTATTTTTCTAAAGGGCGAAAGAGTTTCTAGGGGTGCCTTCCCCTTGTTCCCCCTCCCCTTGGTGACAGGTCTTTGGTTCATCCCCATAGTCGTTCAACAGCTGCAATATTTGTGAGTGTAAGATATACTTTTCACTTTGGCTGAGTTGCGAAATACTTTTTCGTCCCTCTACAGCATTCGCCAACTACCGTAATCTGGCCACAACTGGAAACAGGCCGTGGCCGGCCCACCTTAAAGGTAGTATGCAGTCACCCCAATCTGAGTGAGTGTATCCTGTCACTCTAGTTCATGATTGGCCTATTTTGATCATGTGACAATATTTTTGTTGGTAAATTGTGAAATTCAAGGAGAATTTCTCCTTGCTTTCCCTTTTGTTTGTAAGAGTTATGTTCAAAACATCTTCAGAGGTGCTTGCAATGCAATAAGAGGACATCTGCAAGAGTTTGCCGATTTTTCAAAGAAAATTTTGGGGCGACTGCCTATTGCCTTTAAACCAATTGGTATAGAAACTGAGCCGTAAAACCTCATCTAACTCTAAGTCTAACTCCCTTGGCCATCCAAGATATCTGATGATTGCTGAAAGATTCTTTAACACACAACCAGTATAACAAAAACAAAGCCGTCATATTAACGCACTGAATTGGGGGCAAAGATGACGATCATGGAATCGTAGTTTACATGATTCCCCGATTCCCTCAATAATTTGGTTTGGGGATGGATACCTTTGGGTCCGCCAATAATTTGGCCAATTATCGTAATATTTGGCAATATTTGTTGGTTTAAGAAATTGTCCCCTCTAATAATTTGGTTTGAACTGGCACTCTTAGCAAGGTACATGTTTGATGATTAGTCTTTTTTTTTCTCCATCTTTATTGTTCTTCTTTTTCGCACTATTTTGTAAATCAATCATGAAGTATATACATTATATTTGGTGATTAGCCTATCAAGATATTCGTGCAGAAATGTGGTATACCATGCACAAGGGCGGCGACATTTTCTGCCCCAAAATTGGGTGAGGACGAAATGCCTTTGTTTTCACGGCAACTGCCGTATGCCTAATATTTTCTCAACTGCTGTACGCCTAATATTTTCTTATAGCCTATTTGTAGTAAAAGACATGGCACCTGGTAAATTTGACGACTGCGAGAGGAAATAGTTTTGTCCATCTCAATATTTTGTCAACGACTGTAATATTTGGCTCAATTGATCTGAAAATCCATTTATTACCACTCCGTAGATACAAACAATATTACATACAAATACATATACAGGGCATTCAAATTAACACAGTAAATGCAGCTGGCATATGAAGTGGTACTTTGTTTTCTTATATGCACCAACTGACAGTGCGCTCCGTTGGTGTCAGAAATAACAATCTGTACATCCAGACATCTGTTAAAATTGTTTAAAGGGAAATATTGCGTTTGTGTCCCAGAAAATTTTCATATTTTTAAAACCAATATTTAAAGATATATGCAGAATGATAGATAATTCAAAATAAGACAGTTCTTTAGCTTTCTTTGTATAAAATATGGTTCCCACAGAAAAAAATTCAGTTATTTGTTGCGCAAGAATAATTTGATGGCCCCAAACTTTCAAATTTTCAAATGATTTTACCTTGCTAACTCTTGTAATATTTGGATGAGATAAAGCTACTGCTGAATTTTATTGGTGAGACTAAATGAATGGTTTAAATAAGAATTAAGGCTATTTAAATTGCAATATTCCCCTTTAACATTATTCCAATTGCTTAAACATGCATTGTTGTGAGGTTTTATCTCCGAAAATGGCCAAGCGTTGTTCAAGATTTTCAGTCAAACGACTGTCAATAAACGTTCAAATACTCTGCCTTTTTTTCTCCTTACGGTTGCGATGTGTCGTTTGCTTGAAACGTTGTTCAAGTCGTAAGCATTCCTCTCAGTTTTGGCAATATTCTACTTACCGTAACTAACGAATATACTCGAAATGTAGGTTTTGAGGAATTCTTCAATGACGTTAACTGAAATGAGATTTATCGTCCGAATAACGAAGAAAGTTTCAAATTTCACATTTTGGCATGAATAGAGGCAATGACAAGTTAACGAGTTCAAGAGAATTAGTGGTTCTTTTTACTAGCATTTCGACAATAAGTCCCTGATCCTAATTTATCCTGGTGTTGTGATAAAAACTTTTAAGTAGAAAAACAGAGTTTTGGGGCTGCGAAATAACAGGAATGTCAGATGCCAAAAATTTAAGTCTAACTGCGCCTAATGTCGTATTTTTCTGGTGAAGGATCCGGATGCCCTTTCTTGGAAAATTTTGCCGGATGCGCTTGTTGCAGGGATATCCAAAATTGTGGCACTGGTCACACTGCATGATAAGGGTACTCAATATTAAACGGTTCTACGAAAATCGATTAGTCTCAGGCGACAGGAAATTGCATCTAAATTGACAAAGATTTCCTAGAACCTCTTTGTTTTGACCATTTAACCAGTATACGATTATTAGCTTGCTGGTAAGTCTGCTCCTAATTCGCGGTGGTGACGCTTCAATAGCATCGGTGGTGCACAAAAACATTGTTTGCTCATGCAGTCATGTATTTATCTTAATTGCCAGATACTGGAATCTAACAGTGTATGATTTAGAATAAAACATCCCAGACCCCCCCCCCCCCCATAACGGTCTTGACCACGTTATCGGTACCGGTTCATGATCATAGTCCTACTGGTAAACCTATTCCGACATTGCAGTGGTCGCACATCGTACCTCCGCTAATGAACAAAAATGATGTTTACTTGTGCATTTATCATGATTGCTATATGCCAGGAATTACCATTTAACACTTTCTAATATCAAAGTTTTCTACAGACCCCTCCCCCCCTTCCCATTGAGTCCCGTACATTTGACACTCGTATGTTAGATTGCGGTCACGTCCCTCCCCCTTGTAGAATCCTGGATCCACCCTGCCTATAGGACTACACGTAAAGTACTTGTTTCCCATGTGTTCCTAGAATTAAAAACAGTGAAACGCACGAAAAACACAAAGAACAGCTGCAAAACCAAACTACTGTGAATGTACGATAAGAACACAGGTAGTCATAACAAATCCCACGACAGTTAAGTTTATACTGCACCTCTAAACACTGAGTACTAAAGCATTCTGTTCAGACATGACAGTTTAGAGGAAACTGTATTTACCAAAGTCCTTTACCCTTGGAACAATACCATATATTGTACATGGCATTACACTTGACCAGATGCATGCAAGATTGATGCGCAGTGCCTAACAAAGGTAGTATTAGTAGTGAATCATTGAAGTTATCAGTAAGTCTCAACTGTAACATCTTATAGTTCATCCATCTCATTTAAATAGATCATATCTAATGGTAGCCCAGGGATGAACATTCTTCAAAAACCTAAAACAATTAATTACCTTGCATAAGCTCCATTAGTTGAATGAGCGGTAAAGTAACTGTCCAGTCTTAGTTACATGCGTATTTTTTTCTCATAGCGGCATGGATGGAACTAAGCAAAAAGCGCTCAAAGAAAACTTTCTCAAGCTTACAAGGTTGGGGTTTTATGTCTATGGAATATAAAAAAGAAGCATCGATCTTTTCGGCTGACTAGCTGAAGTTGAAATCGTAGCTGAATTTACTTATTGTATACGTTTCTTACTTTCGAATCGCGATACTTTCCAGTTGCTGTGTATTACTATAATGCAATTTCTTTCATAATGTATAATACAATGAGGACTGAAACTATACAAGCAAAGAATGAGCGGACAATAGTCCTTACCACTCCATTGTTTGTGAATGACATTCCACCAACACTGGGTACGTAGGCCTATGTGAAAATAGTGAAAATTTTGCCTAAAAATTGTTAATAAATGGATTTACCGGCAAGCTGGTTACCAGTACATGGAACAGTCAGCCTCTCTTTAAACCCCAATTGTTAGGTAACTTTAACCAATTTCAGTATTTTCACATACGTGCAAAGTGCTGGTGAAATTTTTACCATTCTTTTTAGAGTGCACAAATAAACAAAGTTTACAACAAAAAGTGATGTCTTTCTTTCCAATTTTAACAGTTCTGTAATAGAAGGAGACAAAGTAAGGCGAGCCCGTAGCCAACTGCTCACATTTTGAGGGACAAATTGTATGGTATACTCTGTTTGCAAGGACCGCAAGAGTAATGATCTATCATTGGAGTCTGACACTGATATTGTTGATGTGAAAATATTTATGGGGGGGGGGGCACAGGCTGGCCAAGCCGCTTAAACTCCCCCCGGGTGAGAAGGGGGGCGTAAGACTAACACTGACCTAGGCCTTATATATATATAAGTCGAATAAACGCTATATTAAATAGTCGCACAGAGACTTAGGCCATTTAACCTCTAACATAGGCACTTACCTTGATACTGTAAGAGGATTTTTTTAATATATGGATGAACCATTGAGGCCTATGTGGAAGATATATATATATATATATATATATATATATATATATATATATATATATATATATATATATATATATATATATATATATATATATATATATATATGAGTTGGAGAGTCAGACTTTTGTGTCATTTAATGAAAGCTTTACTATGGTATGAAAAATAAGTAATAGCGGTGTACGGAGGCTAAGGTGTTTCTCTGTTGAATATGGGTATTGTCCAAAATACCACAACATACAAAATTAGATAGAAAGGGCACAGAGGAAGGGCAGGGGAAGGAAAATAGGGTGTGTGGAAGTGAATGCTTTTGGGTTCGTTGGGTCGACACTGGACATAGGTCGTCGAAAAAATTATGAAGTAGTCATCCAGACTGGATGAATTTTATTACAAGGTCGTAATCAATGTTAAATGGTAGCTTAATTTAAAGAAGTCTTGTTATCACATTTGTTTTTTTCCACAGATGGTTAACATACGACTTATCACAAACATGACAAAACTGTGCAAAGTATGACTACCTGTGTTACTACAGTGATACAAACGGTCTTATTTTCTTCACGGAGGAGACGGAAATTAAGTCCGAGTTTCCAACAGAGGAGGAGCATTTTCGTGACTCAGTTCAACATTTTGTCATTTTTTTTTCTGTCTGTCTGAATTCACCATCGCAATCCGGATTTGACGTAGTTCTCTCCTGTTTCCTTCTGTGAATCACGTATAGATGCCGTTTCTCGGAAAATTACCGGCTTGTGAGGCTGTATAGATACTCACAGAAGGTATTGAGTAACTAAGTGGTGAAGGCACGCTCCTATATCCTGATATCTGTATAATGTTTCTGTACGAATCCATTTTCCATGAACAATGACATAACAATACACGTGGGAAGTGGTTGTTGTAGTATTATAGGAATGGTGATAATAGCTCGCTTGGCTTCTTCAAATCGTTGAAAAACTCCATTTTTCCCCATTACAAGTTATTTTAGGGTAATAGGAAAGTAATATTTGAGCGGCTTGTATCACTTTCTTTCCAGAAATGCCACAGAATTATATGAAAAGTCATTCCTTCTAATAATACCAGTGATTTACGTAACATAGTTGTCACGTAGAACGGAACCTTCCTTCGTAACCCTGTACAGGGAATGTCATCCTGGCAGCCTGGGGAGGGCACTCCTTTTTGTTATATTAAAATCTCGTAGATGGAAATACTCGATAGCGGTTACAATCTCGGCAAAATTCTGAGCTGATTTTGCACTTAAGAATATTTATATTTTAATGCAATGCTCCTTAATTATTCCCGTATTTTTTCTTCAAATTACTAAGTCCTCGTAGAAAGTTAGATTGTTATAGCCCACCACAAAAAGAGAAAGAAACTACTGAAAATTTCCACCTTTTTCTCTATACCCGATCGCCGCTTTAGCATTCCGATGAATGATTTCGAAATCCATCCGTAACGGTACCCGGCTAGCCGCCTCCTCTTGCTTTACTTTTCTGTGTGTTGACTGTGTTCTTTCACCTCTGGCATGGCATGGCATGGCACCCCTGACAAGTACCAGGGAGAATTCCCCCCTCGCCCCGTTTAGTACACCTCTGAATAACACTATTCAACTGCACAGTATTTGTGTTCAGATAAATATACTTGGCAACAATCACGGTATAGATATAACATTTATTCATCCGAGACCTTTTCTAACATGTAAACAGAAGTATTACCGGTATATTTCTAAAACATCCTTGATAACATCACTTTTAAAACCTGTGAATAAAATATGAATGTCTGCAGGTTGAGATCCTGAACTGTGATTAGGATAAAAAAAAAAACCTTGATGGAGAAGGTCGATACTTAAGAGAAATATTAATAGTTAAATGCGTCATCAAATAAGAAGTATTGTGCAATGCTAAGTGACCTCGAATGTGGAGGAAGCAGGCCCGTAGCCTAGCCAGACAAGGCAGTGAAGGCGGACGAGATAGCTTGGGGGGGGGCAAAAAATTTCGGGGGGGGGGGGAGGAAGGCCAGATACAATAAGATGCATTAAAGCAATGGTAAATTTTGTTCATCTGGGGGTGAAAAATTTTCCAGGGGACGCCCCTGCCCCCTGTCTACGGGGTAGGAAGGCAGATATGAATATAACATATGTACTATACGTCATTAGACAAAAAATAGCCAGGTCCAATCGATGGGGCAGCACATATACTAGCACTGGTCAATTAACATGATGGCCTTTCTTCATCATTATACTCTCTACTAGGCCTATAGGGTGTATAGTCCTTTTTTCCATGAAAAGCCATTATCGTAGCCATGACACCATTCACGGGCCATATAGGTGCCTGGGGGAACGCGAAACTCCTCGAAAGAGGCGTGGGGCACAGTTGTATATAAGGTGGTCTCTTTGAGGTTCAGGGAAAGCAGATCAAAACATCTTGGAAGCTCTGAAGTTCTACAAAATTACGGGCGTTTTAATGAAGTATTTCACTATCTTTGAATGGCATTGGGTGTGCGAGTAGATAAATAGTCAACAAATATCACATATTGATCATTCCATTTGCTTCAATATAGCTCGGAGTAATCTCGTAATGGCAGGTCTATTTTTATGATGTATGAGTAGGGAACTATAAGAAACAGCTTCCTGGTTTTCACAGCTCCCTAATATGAGGTAGCCTGATAAATGACTTGCAGCTATCAATAACGCACGCGCAGAAAATTAAGCTCTTGTGAAGGTATTGTATTTAATATTTTTCTTCCTTTATATGGGAAAGTTATCCACTTTGTAAATTTGCAACCAACCGATGGGAGAGGGGAGGGTTCCGGAATCTATCGGTATTCGAACAGCAACCCCACCCCCCCCCCAAATATCGGAAAATGATGAACAGAATAAATGTTTTACATCGTATTCAAAACCTCACTTGTTTCTTAAAGGCATTGTCTGGTGGCATTTTATATGGGTCTTATATGAAAGATAAAAATTTTTCATTACATGTCATCCAAACCCCATATCAAAACTCCATTCCTAACTCAAGATATCTCTTCCTAAAGATTGGTTACTTTTAATAAGAAATACCTCCAAGTTTCCTCAAGGTCACAAAACGTGATCCAAAGTGGGCAAATTGCCTCAGATTCCTTTTGTTATTCTTTATAATTGGCTACCTTGTTTGTCCTTGAAATTTGATACCGTTGGAATGTTTAGATGTTTTTTCTGTGTAGATATAGTGAAAAACTGTTGCATACTTATGGTACAGCAAATAAAGTTATGGAATATTCAAAGTAGTGATATCGACATTATAAAGAAATACAAAGCTACATCAAATTGATTTGCCCAGATGACGTCACAGATTTCCCATCATGCACTAGGGAAACTGAAAATGTAGTATTTCTTCAAAAATTTGTATCTTCCGAATGCAAGATGCTATTGAGATGGGGTTTTCACTGCCTAACACAGGAAATTTTTCTGCTTTTTTTGAAAGCACCAAATTTGGTCACCAGACCATGCTTTTAAATTCCATTTCGCGGGCAGGAGGTTCCACACACGTGCTCTAGTTAGTTACACTAGATACCTATAGTGACTTACGTATACAACGCTGTGTAGAGTGGCTAGCAATCTAAACAGAGTTGGTCAAATCCAGGTATTCTTGGAAGAACAGTGAGCAAGAGATTAATCGTAGGTTGCTTTTGGATGAAGAATAAATGCTACTAAGACTAGACCGGGGGTCTGACTTGCGTGGTTGCTATTGGTCTACAGACCTCATTTCTTCAGTCTTCAAATTAACCTATCAACTCCCTGGGCTAAAGCACTTGTTTGGCTTCAGGCGGAAGAGCTCAGTTGAAAAAAAATTAGCAGATCGATTGTTATCATGCAATCATGCTAGGCTGCGTAATGTCTGTCACACTTTGTCAGTATGTTTAGACGGTTACTATTTCGTTAATTTCCTATCGATTTCACTAATATCTGGTCAGTGTAATGTGGGAGGACAAGTTTTCAAAATGCAATTATGCAAATTTGATGATTTCGATCTTCATTTGAGCGTCAGGGAGTCATTTTCTGAAATCATAAAAAGCTAACCAAGCCTAGAGATTTGATCTAAATCCTTGGGAATGTCATAGATTTAATAGTTTGAATAGTGATGAACCAGAGTGTTCTGAAAAAATATCTGCGTCATCATGTGTGAGGACCCTACCACTTACCTTCTGAAGAGTTTAAGGCCACAGATGAAATGTTGTGGTCATGTTGTGATACACAATAGGGGAGTTGGTAATTCAGTAAGTTCCGGTGGGGTCACAAGGTCAGCTACTCAGCTGTATCATGACAACAGTTCCTCAGGGTAAGTGGTTCACTTGACCTTTGACCCAACCCCTGATGCATTGCATGAAAAACATTTTCCCAACTCGTCTATTGACTTTCTTCTGACGACTTATCGCAATGTACCGTGAATACACTCATCATTACATGACGAATGGATTTAAAAAAATACGTCACTTCCTCCGTGTCTTCGTCCGTACCGACCGTGTCTCGAACGACTTCATAGAAAATCTACTTTTTTCGCCATCAACTCAATTGCCCAGCCGATGAAGAATATTGTACGGCTGTACGGAAAGGTTTAGTTTTGCTCTACAAAGCTGCACATTGCAACATAAGTATGTGCTAAAACATTGTACTTACCTGCTGAGTTGTTTTCGTCGAGTTACTTTTACGTGAAAGAGCGGGGGATGCGAACTTATCAGGAATGCTAACAATGTTCTCACTTCAGACATTTCAAACTAAAGCAAAAATAAAAAAATTAAGAAAAATAAGGAATTTAAAAAGATCTAACTGACAAAACACTCTCACATGAGCCTTTCACATGGAAAGTTGAAGAAAGAAGGCTGAAGAAATTTTTAAGTGTCACCAGTTTCATATATTCCAGAGATTTTGACATCGTTTTATCGATGCACCCGACCCCCCCCCCCCCCACCAATAATGAGGCTATAACCTTGTACAATGAGAGGGAAAAAGGCTACACGTTTTGCAAAAAAATGAGGGGTATAAGTTTTTCATACCCGGTACACGCTTCTGCAGGGTTGAAGGTAATTGTGACGAAAGTCGGCTGCATCCACACATCGGAATACGAAACCGCGCTTTCAAAAGTCTCCAACTGCAAATTGCCTTTAGTAGGCAAACGCCACGAACATTACAATATTTCGAAAACTAATCAGACTAACGGCCCCGATTTTGATAAGGGAAAATATAGAAGTATAAAAAGGGAGACAGGAAGAGCGCACGGTACAATAATTACAAGTAAATTGTCCTAAAATATTTTGAATAATCGACACACATGCACTGAGGAAAAAGTGCGCTTGGACGGGGCTTTGAAAACAACACAAAAAATATTAGAGCATCTCCAGGATTCTTAAATTAACAGGTGAGTGGAAGAGTAAGTCCGGAGCATTTCACTTTTGCCCTGCGGTTTCTTCCAAAGAAAGGCACTGTCGACAAAAGTAACTAAACCAGATTGGTTGTGTCAAAATTTTACAGTATGCAAACCAGAGTGAGAAACTAGTTACAATGATTACCCCACCCCCACCCAACCAGGCCCGGATTTACCTTTCTGGGGGCTCTGGGCCAGCCCTACCTGGGGTCCCATCTTCTTCCGGCACATTGAACTTGAAACCTAAAATTTCTTTTTCCCCACTGCCCCCTCTCTGGCACTCTCTCTCTATCTGAGACTATCTCTTTAATTTTCCCATAATTTTATATTTTCACTCCTCCAATTCGGGGTCCCCTGAATTTGGGGGCCCTGGGCCCGGGCCCATCTGGCCCAATGAGAAATCTGGGCCAGCACCCAACGAATGTGTCCTGTGAAACATCAGCTTAGCTAGGCTGTAGCATCAGCTCTGTCTTTGTCTCTTTTTGTTAACACAGGGGACTGCTCTTCTGTCAAAATTTCCATTTTTACAAGATTGGGAGGGGGTGGGCATAAAGATACACATGGGCGTGGATCATGGGGGCGGGGGACGCGTCCCCCTCACTTTTTTTGGAAGGGGGGACATCTCCAACAAGTCTCCCTCCCACTTTTTCAATAATTTAACATAGATTACGAATTGATACTACATCTTAAAACCTAAAATATGGCACCATTTGCCATATGGACACCTTCCAATTTCCATTTTTTTCACCTTAGACCCCTCCCCCGGAGGGCGATTCACAAATGGTGAAAAGTCCCCCCACATACACACACACCATTGGATATGGATCCACGCCCTTGAAGATACATAGCTGCATAGTGAGTCACGATCGAATATTTCTGCGTTAGGTCCGAGTCTCTACGATTTCTAAACTGCGGTGAATTGATTCTATTCAGAGATGTGAAATTTTCAACTCGGAGTCCTCTAACTCTGACACATATTGTTGTAATAAGGAATATGCAAAGATTCCCTTAAAATTGGCTTTCCGCAATCTGGTATTCCAAGGTGCCCACTAAACGTTTTCAGGGGCGTAACGAAGGTGTTATCTTTGGGGAGGGGGGGGGGGTGTGGAGATTATGTTTTGCCGACGGAACTGGAATGCGTAGTGCGAAAACGAGCTTTAGCGGGTGGGGTCCAGGGCCCCGCCTATGGACCCAGGGGGGCAGCCCCAGGAAGCTCTGAGGTTTAAGTATATCTCTGGGTGAAAAATTAAGTCTCAGGATGGATATATTTTTTGTTCATAACGCATCATCAAATACAAACTGGATCCCCACTAATTTTAATGTGTTAGGCTATTCTTCTTGTCAGGCCGCTATGGTTGGGATCCAGGGATTCGCCAGTGCTTTAGATAGGACGTTTTCTTAATGCGAAATTTACTAATCTGTGGCCTGGGGGAGGTGTCTAAGGGGAGGGGGTAGAAATTTTTGGAATTTGTAAGGTGCCTAGATCGCAAATGGTGCAATATTTGAGTGGATTTCTGCCCTAATGAGGAACCTCAAAATTTACACCCGGGTAGAATTTGCGTGTCAGATTTTTTTGTGCGACATTTGTCGCCGTTTAGGCGACATTGTCGCACAAATAGGGGCTGACTAAAACACTGGGCCCGCCAAAGGACCCCTAGTGGATTCCGGAGGGCGAAGCCCCCGGAAGCTCAGAGGTTTAAGTATATCTCTGGGTGAAAAATTAAGTCTCAGTTCGGTTCATAATGCATCATCAAATGCAAAGATTCCCATTAATTTTAATGCATTAGGCTATCCCTGTCGTCAAGCCGCTATAGTTTTAAGCGGTTGGGATCAAGAGTGTTTTAGCCTGGACGTTTTCTCAATGTAACAACATAATGATCTGTGGCCTGGGGGAGGGGTCTAAGGGGGGGGTGTACCCCGGAAATTTTTGGAATTTGAAAGGTGCCTAGATCGCAAATGGTGCAATATTTGAGTGGATTTCTGCTCTAATGAGGAACCTCAAAATTTACACCCGGGTAGAATTTGCGTGTCATTTTTTTGTACGACATTTGTCGCCGTTTAGGCGACATTGTCCTGCAAATAGGGGCTGGCTAAAACATTGGGCCGGCCTTAGGGCCCCTGGTGGGGGTTCGGGGTGCCTCGCCCCCGGAAGTTCTGAGGTTTAAGCTTAATCTCTCGGTAAAAATTAAGTCTCATGCAGGATGGTATATTTTGGTTCATAATGCATTATCCATTGCAAAGATTGCGGTTGGTTCTAATGTGTTAGGCTACTCTTCCCGTCATGCCACTAAACTTCAGGAGCTGAACCTGTCGTTCAGAACTGGAACTCTATGTGTTCAGCATTTGAACACTAGACGCGTCATGCGTTCAAATACGATAAGTGGATAGGCGTCCGGCGTTCAAAAAGGGAGAAAAAGTGTTCGGAATCTTAACACAAGCGTTCAAAATATGCTTTGAACGCAAGGATCTGAAGATGGGTTCTGTATCTGCTTCATTTCGATGTTCAAAAGTTAAAAGCCTGAGATTGCAGTGAAGGGAAGACATGCGGCACGCATTATTTTTTCCCAGAATGTTTGTGGGTAAACCGGATCCTCAGAAGTTTGCAAATGTGTTTGAAGTCAAGGTTAGGGTTTAGAAGACGGGCTAATGATTCCCTCTCCATAGGTAATCGGGTGCTGCTCCCCATGGTGATGATTAAAGTGAGGAATAATGTGCAGAAAGTGGTTTTTCAAGAATGTCATATGACCCGAAATAGTGCATCTATACGGAAGCCGTTAATTCCCTTTCTTTTCCCGAGTTGCCGACGGACTCAGTCACTCGTCCAGTTACACCGACGGCCGTTGATACGGCCGTATACGGCCGTCACATGCATAATGAATTTGCCGACGGGCCTTCAACTTGAATGGGCCAATTAGATGAAGAGCCGTAAATCGAAAGAGCCGAAAATCGAAATAGACGGTAACAGACTGGCCCGTTCTCTCTTTCTCTTTTTTCTTTTCATGCTTCGTCTTCCCTTTCACTCCCTTCCTTTCCCTTTCTTTTCCCTTCTTCTCTCTTCTTTTTCTCCTCTCCTCTTTTCCTCTTTTTTCCTTTCCCTCTCCTATTTTTGCCGACAGACGGACAATTTGCCGACGGGCGACCAAATATTGGGGGGTGTGACACCCCCACACACACACCCCCGCTCGCTACGGCCCTGAACGTTTTGTTTGGGAATAACACAAAGATTCCCGTTTCTGCTGTTAAACCTTTTCGGCAAATCTCCTCCTTTAACTGATAAATTAGCGCGACAAAAACAATTAGCTAACATTGTTGCTAGATTCAAGAGCGGCGATTTGTTCTCAATATTGCGGGGACATGACCAAATTTTCCAATAATTTACTGTGTGAAAAGTCAAAGTCAATGGGCGATTTCTCAAATTATGGGGGGGGGGGTGTTCCCCTGTCCCCCGGGATCGCCGCCCATGGATAGATTATTTACTTGCCTACATTTAAGACGTTACCTGTTTATACTATACGTATTTGGAGCACAGGATAATCAAGATTAACTATTTGGGAAGAAATTGGAATTTCCCTTCTGCAGCCATAAATCCATTTCGACGAATACCTTTTCACTTTCATTGAGAAAACTGTAACAGATAATTAGTCATATAATCAAAAACGCAACAAGACATGATAAATTGCTAATGATGTGTTCTCTTACTTCCTTCTTTGTTTTCTTATGTAGGAATTTATTCTGTTGGGTTTTCAAACTCTTAGCATTTCTTGGCAACTGGCAATCAAGATAAGTACACAAACCTGTTGGGAATCGTCTCGAAAAAGAAGGTACCGGTAGTTGCGAAAGGAAGGGGGGGGGGGTCTAGGACAGGAAAGGTCCCTTTTATACCTGCCTGACTATAAACTTTTCGTCACAAGCAAGGGTCTGGGGAAGGAAATGGTGCATGGTAGATGTTTTCATGGGACAACGTAATTAGTTCGTTGAAGTTGTCTCAATATTCAGTAAAACACGTTTTATTTTGAAGTTGACGCATTTTCTTTTATCCCCCCCCCCTCCCCCTTCCATCTCCCTTTTTTGTCCTACAGTGCTAAATTTTTTGAATATCTGCGCCAGTAATTATCTAAGAAAAAAAGGAAAAACCTGAACGCTCCGTGAGTCTATTCAGATGATAATTTTATTATTGGTTTGCGCTCCATCTACAAAATATGTGATAATATGTGTATTGATTTTTGTGTAATAAACAGCATATAGTTGTAAATTTTGTTGTTCTTTGTGATCTGGTTTGGAAACGACTTAAAGGTAACGAATGATTTTATCTTGATATTGTCAACTATTCAAATTAGATACTGCGAGGCAATTAGATATTT
Organism: Holothuria leucospilota; assembly: GCA_029531755.1. Classification (NCBI taxonomy): domain Eukaryota; kingdom Metazoa; phylum Echinodermata; class Holothuroidea; order Aspidochirotida; family Holothuriidae; genus Holothuria; species Holothuria leucospilota. The sequence continues at coordinate 33,341,016 of CM055968.1, forward strand.
TATGATACCGTAGTTAAACTAATTTCTCTTACAGTCTTAAGCAAATAAGGAACGCGCAGTCGTATACATGTACCGTAATTTATAGTACCCTGAGGATTGTCAAGAAAAAAGATGCAACTCGATGTCGGATGATTTCCCTTCAAACATTTTGTGTAAAAATTAATATGATGGATGTTTTTCAAGAAACCTGACACCTCAAGCAATAAAAGCCAAATCGGCTTAACGACAAGAAAGTACCAATATGTATAATCCCCACGGTTTATAAGTTCATAAAATGTGCCCGATCTTTTAAACGTAAGTTTGCGTTGTCAATGCCCCATGCCATCTGATATCCTTTGCATAGAGAGCAACTCGTGTGTGACTAATGCTTATAATCAAAACCGTATTCCGAATATTTCAAGAGAGCAACATTTTCTCATCTGAGAGTCTTGAAACAGGCCATGCTTATGTTTCAAATACCCAGTATGTGCTACAAAGACAGACAAGCTTTTTTCGTGCCTTTTCATAATTTCCTTCAACTTTTTGAATCCCATAATAAGATAAGAAATCTCCAGAATTGAAATATTCCCACACGTGCGCGCACGCACTCCTCGCCTGCTGCCGAGTGCAGAGTGACGTCACATGACCTCCTGCTGACGTCATGAACGAGAACATCCCGAGAAAAACAATTTCCTTGAGGTGATTAAGCGAACGAACAAGATGTTATTTCCGATTTCCGTACAACAAGGAGAAGTGCAGAGACGGGAAGCTGTAGCCTTGACTCCTTGGAGGATGAATTTGATGTAAAACTTTTCAAGTGGAGGTTTGACTTGCGGGAGAAAGAAATAATTTTTCAAATTTAGGAGACAACTGCGGTCAAAGGGGGATATTTTAACGAGCAGGAAATTATGACTGAACTTTGATGGCGGGAGGAAGATTCGTCTGGAAAACTCTTCATGAGTAGATGAGTTTGTGTGCTCTAAGCCGCATTCGGTGTTGAGAGAGAGACTATCGGCACTTTTGGACTTTACAAATGGCATTTAAGTACGCATCTTAGCTTTACGAGATGCATGGCCCAAAGTGTATGTAGCCTTATGTAAACACTCTGCAGGGACGCAGTTGTATTCAGTCCTTCTGGAAAAGAGTATACTCCGGGTTATTCTGAATTTATTGTGACAAAAAAAAAAGAGCAAGTTGCTAGGAAACCACAGCCAATAAGCTGGAACAATAAGCCTTTATCGATTAGTCTTATTAAGTTCCTTTATATTTAACGGAAAATAGTGTAAATTAAAGTAAAACTTTTATTCTAATATCACTCGCTACAAGGTAATGGAACTATAGTGAAGACTTGTAGTAAAGATTTGCCTTTAGGTTGAAAATCAGCACTTAGGAGAGGAAGTTCGTATGAGATAATATTAAGTATATGTTACAAATTTCGAAAAAAGGTGACGGTCAACGGCCCATCTTTACCGTACTTTACAGTGCTGAGGTATAAAATGTTGAACTTTATACCAGTGTAAAAGTATATCGAGAAGTAATATATAAAGTCACTCTTGAGATGTACTCTCGTCATTTTCCTGTGTCTTTGTTCGTTCGTTTAAGTTCTTAATGTCATTAAAACTTGTTGAAAAAGACGATAAGTATCTTACAAAGGTTCCGTAACGTGACGTCATTGCTTCTCGTAGGATGACACAAATCTTAATGCATGAGGTGCGAGCTCGAGTACATGATGCCGTCCACTTATGACGTCAATGCGAGACTTGTATAGAGTGACTTGACTGTACCGGCCTTCATCCCACACATTTCTGAAGGAGTGAGGCGTCTAAACATTTTAATTATAAAAGGAAACAAAAGTAGGAATGAGTTTCACAGGGGACGTTTTATTTTTCAATGGGACAATTACTTCATGGCTGAACCTGCTAGTGATGCATCACTAACATGACATATTACTTCATGGAAGCCCTACTTAAACTTATGTGTTAATCGCTGTAGTTGTATGTATGTAACTTGCATAAAGTGATTAATGGGCAAGCTAACGACGACGGGTGAAGTGTACGGTATAGCCTCATGTTAGATTCATTTGCGGCCGAAATGGGAATGCAGGTATATACCTCATAATGTGTGTAAACGATATGTGAGAACTGTAATCTTTACCTCTCAAATGTAAGATTTGTTAAGTCGTATAAGTTCCGTCCAAAATTATCATTTGAGGATAATCATCGGTTGCATGTGGAGCCTGATTGAAGCAGGAATGACTTACCCTCGCCATACTTTAACTTGACGTAATATGTCATCACATGATGTAGAGGTAACTCTACAATTGCGTAATTGCAGATATATATCTTCCATGTTCTACGATTACTGAAATTGTGTAAAGACGAGGAAGTATTTTAAGTCTTAAAATTTTGCATAACGATCTATGAAGAGTATGTGACGGTGATGTCCAAGTGCCTTAAAAACTTTAACAATGTATGAGTGGCATAATTATTTTGTGCACTTAGACTATAAAATCAATCATTACATTTTCTAATTTCAAGGTTTCTTTGCTTGGAGAGATGAACTGGACATCGAAATTTAGATTCTAACTGTTGAAATGACAAATGTTAGAGGATCAGCGTTAGCTGTGGGATGAGTGTTACGTTGAGTAAGCTCTATGTGCAGATGTTAAGCTTGTAAATACCGCAAATATCAAAGAACAGGAAGAACATAACAAAACGGCTGTTGTATGTGACCACCCAGTATGTGAAGATCGGACCAGGATGCATCACTAATAGGGTGTCACGAGAGACCTTGTGACAGCGATTATTTTATGTATGGTGGTAAGATTCTCGCTTGGGGAGCGAGGGTTCCTGGGTCTGTTTCCCGGATAGGCCCCCGCAAATGTAACATCGCGTTACTACATGCCTTGCTAGGGTTGTACCCTAGAAGGTGCGATTTTTATAAGCTGGAAAGCTCTGAAATTAGTGTTACTTAAATGTATTTGTGTGTAGCTAATAGATGCTGTAATCAGGAGAAAGAACAAAGATCGTCTTGTAATCCATGACTCAAGACTTACATTACGAACTATTGCGCAATCTACGGTTCAAACAGTGTGAACAAATTTCAAAATTATGCTTCTCTGTAACGAATAAGACATGGAAATGGGAGTTAAAACGATACGTTACATTTTCAACCTCTGTATACTATCAGAATATATACTTGGAATCTTAGGCAGAGTAGACCTCACATTAATTGTGCCATTTCAAATTATTTACTGCACTGGCAAAATCCAGAAGGTTAAAAAATAAGCAGTGACTTCTTCTCGGGTTGCCACAATTTCGTTGGACTGTTTTTGCAATTAAAAAAGACAACGATCAAACAGACGTCGAAGGAGTGAAGTAGATTCTCGGTATTTTAATTGTATATAACGAAATGTTTCTGACTTTTATATACGAAATCGTCACCCACGTCTTCTGTTTCTATTACATTTCCAAACGAAAATGTCAAATCTACCGATCTAAAAAGCTCATCTAGAATCTGAGAAGAAAGATTAAACTCCGCTTTCCTTTCGTAAAACAAATACTCAGGCAATTGTAAAACACAGCCAGAACCCTCTCTTCCCTCTTGTTTTTTGTCTCTATGTCTGTTCAAGTCATCGTTATCGCCAAAGATGCCAAAAAGGTTAAAGGTGAAAGTTCATCGTTCAGCGTGAATATAAAGATGCCATAAACCCAGACCTAATCTTCATCCCTTCGGCTCAATTCTTCTGCATGCTCAGCTTATGTTCCAAAATAGCTGTTGTTTTTGACGCCGTATCATGCCAAACACTTTTGACAGTCCCCCACAGGACATCAATGGCCTGATGAACTTTTCACCCACGTGTATACGTGCAGTTCTGTTTCAATTCAGGGAATATAATCTATTTGTTTTTGCTTTTTGCTAAATATAGCGCTAAAGCCGGTGGAAATAACTGATGGAGTTAAACTTTCCATTTTAAGAGCAAATTGCGAGACGTAAGACACACGTTTAAGAAGCATGCACGTGGAAAAAACGTACAGGCTGGAATTTAAGTTGAGGTGCGTTTTTATTTAGATGAATAAAAAACAAGAATGAGATTTGCTAGTGTTATCATTTATGTAATAAATGACTAACATAATTAACCCTCTGAAAAATCACTTCATTGCTTTAAAAACCTTGCGATGTCACATTTATATTCGTTTGTAAAGATAAATTTTTGCGAGGGAAAATGAGAACGAAGAAGTTTTATATCTGGAGGTGTTCACATCAAGATACATGCACAACATCAAAATTACTGCAGAATCTAGCCTGAGAAATCTATGTAAGAATGACGGTGGAGCAATTTGGAGAGTGACTTGAAGGGGGCTAAGTGACAAGATGATGCCTCCTTGCAACTGCTATAATGTTTTAATTTTTTGTTACTCATATCACTACTTTGGTGTGTATATGGAAAACTTTGGTAAGTAAAATGAGGTGAAAAATTACAAAAAAATCTTAAAAATGCAATTGTTTGTCATTTGCAACCAGAGTCCCCCCGCTGACAAAATCCTGGCTTAGTGCCTGTGTAATGTAATAGTAAATCGTCAACTGCATGTTTCGTTGTCAGCACAATTGTAATCGGGAAAAAGTAATGTGTATTTGTGTGTGTGTAGGGGGAGGGTGGGAATGTTCAGCTGTAGGCAAAAAAGTGAGGTGTGAACCCCCGACATCACTGTAAAAAGAGACGTCTTAATTTTTAACACATTAAAGCGTTTAATAATTAGAAAACGAACAACAAAATGGATAAGTACAGTAAATAACTGAACGAATATTAACACAAGATAAAGATAATGACATCAATTAAAGTGCACTCCGCAAACACGGTTATATGTTCTATAAATATGTTAATTTTTCTTTATTAAAAACAACTTGATGTTTGCAGTAACCATGAAATAAACGCATAAACGTGTTTACGAGATGGCGTTAAAGTGACGTCAATGTGTTAAAGTTGGCGTTTTAGACGTTTAATTTGCTTATGTACTTTGTTGTTTTTTCGGTTACATAAACGCCAAGACGCGTTTATTATCTGTTACAAAAAAGTGTTAATCATTTCTTACAGTGATCCCTCCACCGTTATAGCCGCCATTGCTTCACAAAGAGAAATATATAGCAACCTGATAATTAGTTTTCTCTTTTCGGGTTCATCAAAAGAAGATGTACATAATGATGGAAAAACTGCAGTACAATTGTAGACGTTTCTTATCTAGTTGACTCCTAATAAGTAGCAGTTGTCGACACTTTGTAAAACCGTCTTCAGTGTCTGCAGTCAAACGACTACGAGAAATGAGGGGTGGGGTCGATGAGAATCCCCATTCTTTTCAGAAATGTTTCAAAATTCGGACATTTTCTCAAGATTATCACTTTGTTCTAATTACAGTATGTGGCATTTGAAGAAAGTATACTATATTATTACTAAATGACCTTTATTTTGTTCGGAATTTCTTTATGAGCTGAGACGAGAGGAACCAGAAAGCCCATTCTTAGTGATTCCTTGTCCAATGGGGATGCTTTGTTGAACAGAGGTTTACCTCTCAACCTTATACTTCTTGTAATATCATGTTTTACGATGTTTTCACAATTTGATCTCTGCTGACCTCACATGATGCTTAAACTCCAACAAAAATTGGATAACACAAAATGAAAAGCAGAAGTGTATTGGAAGGGTCTGCGTCAGAAACCGAACACTTTCCACTGCACCTTAAACAAAATCGTTAAACGTAAGGTATTTCTAATTATCCTGTAGTATCAGCATACTTTGCACGTGTTAATTATTAGGAAATTGAAATTAGAATTACCAATTATTGTAGCAGTCATGCTTGTGAAAAACACGAATGTGGTTCACTATAATTTTATCTTTGGAATGTTACAAAAATTCAGCCCTAACTTTACGTCACAAAACGACACAATTTGGAGGTACAGTCCACTGTCTATTTAGTTTACGAGGTTTTCATTGTTTCACCTCTGATGATCTCAGATGACCATCGACCTTCATAAAAACCCATAGGGTTCTCTCTCTCTTTTGAAGTAACAAATCTATGCACCACGTATGAAAAGTATCCATCATTCCTGTCTTGAAATACAGTGTTTTTCAAGGTTTTCGGTTTTTGACCTCTGGTGACCTCTATCCTCCACTGAAAACAATAAGGTTTTTCCACTCAATATGATAAATTTATATACCAGGTATGAAAAGTGTTGCTACCTTGAGATATCCTGTTTACAAGCACTTTTTAAAGATACCGTATTTTCATCTCCGGTGACCTCATGCAGATAACCTTTAACCTCTACCAAAACAGTAGAATTCATCTTCTGACTACAACAAATGCACGTGCTAAGTATGAAAAGTATCCATGTTCTCTACTAAGAGATATCGTGTTTACGATGTTTTCGGTTAATGACCTCTGGTGTCCTCACATGACTTTTGAACTCCATCAAAATAATAGACTTCTTTCTGTTAACATGCACTGAAAATCTAAACTAGTCAGGATGGTGCCTCTCCCGACTAATTTGACTGACTAGCGTAAAAATTAGTCGGTGGATTAGTCAGTGATCACAAACTAGTCAGTGGATTAGTCCGTGTGACACCGACTAATTAACTGACTAATTTGTGATCACTGACTAATCCACCATTTTTACGCTAGTCAGTCAAATTAGTCGGGACGGCACCATCCTGACTATAGGTTTTCAGTGATGGTAATTCTGTATATCTTGAGATATCGTGTTTAAAGCCAAGCGTCACAAACACACACACACACACACACGCACATACAAACACACACATATCCTCGCTAGCGTGATTGCATAGATTCCTTTCACCTTCGGCCCGGCAAGGAATCAAAAACGGAAACTAAGTTTACTATTCTGTAATATTGTTACTAAATAGCATTCACTTTGTTCGAAATTTCTCTATGAGCGGTGACGAGTGGATAAATGGAAAATCTTAATCTACCGGTATATGTTCATTTACAATGATATGGTTTTCTTTTTCACAGGAGACAAGTGAGGGTATAACCTATGGTTAATATATTTAGATATATATATGTATATATATATATATATATGTATGTATATATATATATATATATATATATATATATATATATACAATGGAAATGGAAGCACCTTTGCATCCAGCCTAGATCCTTTTGCTGAGTCCATTGTTTGGGTTCGTTGTACTTTTTGTAACTTGTTGTGTGTATATATTTATGTATGTATATATATATATATATATATATATATATATATATATACATATAGTTAGTGATAGTCAATGGGAGCATCTCTAAAACGAGGGACATATTATCTTCCACGGGATTTCCGCCAGTGAATGTCAAGTCTTTCATGCTCGTGCCATTCACTCCTTTTGCTCGAAATAGCTTCAATGTAATACATTTGGAGAAAGAAGTATTTTCCTTCAAATTTTACAATCATGATATATTGATTTATCACACATTCACGACAGCTTATGCAATAATCCCAATAACCCTGCGAGCTTACACTGCATGTCTGCTTCGTGCCAACAAAATTACAGCAATGCTCGGATCTTAATTACTTGTAAACGAAGTAAGAATTTTAATCACCATATTGCTACAAGCATGTCGATTAATCACTGTATTAACTTGTAAGTGAATTGCACAGCATGGAGATGTAGCAATTACAATACGACACCAGTGTTTTCCAATATTCAACCAGATGACATTCTGACGTTTGTTGTTTTTTTTTTTATTTTTATCTTTTTTTTTTATTCATGATGTCGGTATCACACATAGGAAACTGAACGTTACCGAACACACACAATATAAACAACGTACAGGTGATGCCATTTCGGTAAACAAGAGGGGGCATTTCACTAATTATCTTACCTTCCATTCCCCATCTGGTTGGTGAGTTCAAGGGAAGTAAGTTAGAGAGTGCATTAAACATTCAGTAAGTTGAATCATATTTTACAAACTTGTTCGGGGATTAAGTGTCTTCTTTTCAGCTGTCCAAATACAAAGTGCACAGACACATTCCAGAGCTGGCACAACTTACCAAACAAAAAACCGTATACAAAATATATCACTGTCAGTGAAACTAAATGGAGTTTATTGATAGTCGAACATAACAGTGTAATGCATCAGTGCCAACGACCTTTGTTTACCTAATGATGTTCGTATAAGTGACGTAGCGGTACATTTGTGTGTGTGTTTGTGTCGGAGTTGGACGTTGCACGTATACCAAAATTTTCCAACAGACTTTGGTTTGAAAAGGGGGTGGGGGAGGTTATTAGGCTTGAAAATTACGGTGTTGCCCTGGGAAAGACTCGAAGAGGAGAAAGTGTCTTCCTCCCTTTTGGAAGAGATGAAGTAAAACTCAGGGCTTAGATGTAAACTGGTGATATATACGTTTCAATATTTAATGGCACTATGAACCTTTCAAAACAACTTTTTTATTACTGTGAAAAATAATGCAGTTTCGAAAGCATAGGTTGAAGTATGATTTCAGCAGTCAATGAAATGGTATTATGGGCAATTGATGTATGCAGACATAATCATCATTGGGTCCGTATAGAAAGAAATGTCATGCATTACCTGTCACCGGAGGGCGCATCCCCGTATTAAAACAACCGGCAAAACTTTTTATCAATCCACTTGACATCGCGGTGTTTAGAAACTCTCTTGGAAGGGTCCCTTAAAGGGTCCAGGGCGACGGATGTATATTTAATTTAAACATATTCCATCTGAAGCCCATAAAACAGATGATCACGAGTAACACAATTTGACCATTATTACTTTTGTATTAGCGAAAAGCCTGTGCCATGCAGATGAACTCATGCTAGATTCAGTGGCAAACATCCGTCCCAAAAGGAGAACGTACTGGTGGATACAGTATTATCACAAAATCACCCCGCCCGGGTGACTTTGTGATAATACTTTCTTAGCGGAGCGTCATCATTGGGTTAAAACGTTGCGTTTCAAAATATTGCTGCAATCAAATATATGCCAGAGAGTTCGCGGAAATGTCACTTACCAAGCCTTGTCAGTTGTATCTAAATTATGTTCATAATTTTGAGATCTCATGACTTAGGAATACACACTTCGAATAAGAAGAGTCAAATAAGAGGAAACTTCCTAGGCCTAGTTTTCCCCTACAAATCGTAACCCCCAGCATGCAACCTGGTCTCCCTTTACTCTCTCCTGTCCAGCCCTCACTGATCTGTGCTACTTTTGTAGGACTAACCGTACATCTATTTGATTATACCAGGGAGCTGTCCTAACAGCTCACTGATTATATACAATGGTCTCGCGGTGCATAGGCGTAGGAAGCTGTCCACAACTGGGGGGGGGGGCGGTGAACGTTGATTCGGACCGCCGTCCTAAACAACGTCTAAGGGGAAAATTTTTGAATATTTAAGGGCTCTTAGAATAGATGCAATTTGGTGCAACATATTGGACAAATTTTGAGGAAAATTACTGCAAAAGTTTTTTTTCAGAGGGAATAAATAGTTATGGGTGGTGCGAGAACTAACTTAGGTGGGAGAATTGGAATTGTCTGGCGTGAGGAAATTTCCCCCTTTAAGCCTTGCAAACGTATCTGAGGCCAGTTCGAGACCGATCCGAGGCCAGTTATTAAATGAAACTTTAGAAACCATTGCCATGCTTGTAAATATCTAAGATCGCTTTTCACCAGGGAGGTGAAGTTTGTCTTACGGTGCCATATTAAGTTACTTAGGCTATAAAACAGACATGGTTAGGTTTACTCAGTAGCAGAGCTTTGTGAGAAAAACCGGAGAGATAAGAGGCCCTCGAAGAAACAGATACTGTGTGAAACTGTGGCAGTTAATGGGAGCTACGCCTCTTTACCTTGTATATCTTATCAGCACACGGTTAGCTGCCCTCGGCCTCGGCGAGGGTCTCGACTATATAATGTAACGTACCACTCTAATTATTGCCCCCCTTGACTTACACACTAACTCAAGCTACTTCCCCGCCCCCTCGGATCCTTGCAGAAGCTTTCAACCTGGACATGTTACCCCTCTGCTTAAAGCTCACAATGTGTGCTCTCAGGGCACTTCCAAATTTCTATACCATTGCCACTGAGATTTTGAGCTAGGAGGGCTTGAATAATAGGCTCATACGTTTCCAGCCCTGATCACTGCTCAAAGACGGCAATTCACAGAGCTGAGTAATACAACAAAAATGCATTAAATTTGGTCAAATTGCCAGTCTGTATTCCAACTCATTTCCTACAACAACCAAATCAAAAATTGATCATATTTAGTGAGTAACATAGTTAAAAGCAAGCTCCCAAAATTTTTGAAGGGATTAAATTTGTCAGTCAATATTTTTCCTCGTAGCAAAAGCTTGAATTAGTGGTCCACTGCCACAACACTATAGGAAAATGTTATGTCTATTGGAAAGGAACCAGTGCCGAGGCATGAAAGAAGAAAGATCTTCGCCGAAAAAGTAAGCTTAAAGGGAGAAGGCAGTCGCCCCAAGTTTATTTTCAAAAATCTGCTAAATCTTATATCTCCTCTTATTTTGCTTACAAATATCTTTCATAATGAAAGATTTTCATTATGTTTCTGTATGAAGACATTAAAAAATGAAGGTAAACCAAGGTGTTACTCTGCATGAATTTAACAAATACGCAACCAAAATATTGTCTTATGATTGACATGAGCCATTCCTGAATTAGGATGACAGGGTAATTCAAATTGGAGGGACTGCATTTTCCTGTAATTTTCATTGTAGCCAATCGCGGAAGAAGGGGGAGAGGATTCGACCTCTGTATCATGACGCCCTATAGTGATTATGGAATAGGCTACCGGAATATTTTCGCAACACCCTAAAAAGCACCTTATTTTAAAACAACGATGTAATTAGTCGTATTAGACATCATCTTGACTATTTTTAGTTGATATGCTGTCGAATGACTAATTAAGAGTTGTCTGGCCACTTTATTTGGAGTGAGCATACTACACAGTGAACTCAAAGAAGATAATATCTCTGATAAACGGTGATGACCATCATCTTCACCGTTTAATATTGCTAGTTTCTCAGAAAATTGACAGTTTATCAAACTGTTGAAAACTTAGCAGCCTTGTTTCTTGACCCTTGGTTCATTTAAGATAAAGTTTACAATGACATCATTACATATTCTAAGACCACGTGACAGAATTGCTTTGCTGTATCAGACCGCAGTCGGAACCGAGGGGCACCACCATTAATTTTCAGTTTGAAGGTATTTTGTCTTACAATGTTCAAAATTACCCTAGAAAATGCCAGAACTCTGAAGCTGAATGGTTTAGCCCCACCCCCCCCATCTTGAAGACCCTCCGACGGCACTGTATATGCCCTCACGTAAATCATGAGTGACTAACACTAGTGTGCCGAGGGGTGCCATTGGACCATGCCCCCTCATTGCCCGCTACCCTCGCGACATTCGTACTGTATTTTTCGGGTAGGGATTAAACTTGGGAGATGGTCCCTCGGCTAATTCAGTAAGACATGCGTTCGCTGCTACTTGTGACATAACATGGACTTATGGATAAAGCTCTCAGCTAAATGATTCATTTGACGGGTTGTCACATTTTCGTGGGAGAGTTCATGTTTAGAGAAAATTTAACAGACTATCACAAATATTAATATGTACAAATTGATCCTTTTCTGTCCATAACTTTTAATGAGTTTGATGTGGTTGTAGTTTAATCTTTCAGAGATAACTCGAATCAAATTCAACGAAATTGCTCGTCTGCCAAAATGACGACCAGTATATTGTGCTGATCATATGGACAACAACATCCAACATCAAAAATTACTGGAAAGAAAATTAGTGCTTTGTTTGATGACAAAACATTCGCCCACTCACCTATTGAAATAAGTAACAAAATTAGTACCACCCACCAGAAAAAATCTCCGACTATACCTTGCAAAATTTTCTTCAAACTTTGTAGCAACTCGATTTATACAAAATCTATTAATAAACTTTTTATGCAACATCCTCATTTACGTCGATGAATATGCATTACTTTACGTGAATAAATGACAGCATAAATTGGCAGCTTAGTCTACTCTTTTTGTTTAACATTATTGTGCATATGGAAAACCTGGCCTACAATGATAAATTTAATTGTAACCGGAAATCTCGTGGCAAGATGGGTATTTCCCTGTTGTGTTTGTGTAATGTATGAGACACACGGATTATTACGGATGCAGGGCGAATGACATTACCCCTTTTGAAGAGTACCTAAATTTTGAAATTAAAACATATATGTTAAAAAGCTTGAAAAAATTATTCCAAACGGTCCAACCCCAATCTTCACTGGATATTCATGAGCTGAGATAAATGTATCTTTCAAAGTTAACATTGTTCAGCATAGGTCAATTTATTCATCTTAAGTGATTTCGGAAATACACACATAGAACTTCGTTTATAAGTGCATATAATGACTCTAGAACTTGAAACTGGGCCAAGGTTATAAATGCAGGCATAGCTTTCCTTGGTATATGCTAGTGTTAGAGCCACATATGATATGTTAACAGCCTTAACTGAAGGGTAGGCCTATATGCCACACTTCTTGATAAGGTCATTCGGTGCTGTTCTTTACAGAGAGCAAAACGGGGGCAGATATTAAAATAAAATCTCCCTGCTGCAGCACTTCACACTGATCAATATTTTTGCCATATGATGCCCTAGGTGAATCCATTGTGAATCGTTTAACCCATTATAAATATAAAGCAACATTAGACGCTAACAGTTTGCCAAGCATTTCGATAATGGAAATCACAGCTTTTACAGCGATTGTGCTTATGTAAGACGCACAAACTCAGCCAGTTCGGTAGGAATTTAAAGAGGCACTTTGAGTTGGTTCGTGAAATTCACTATTTTTGCCAAACCTGTCGTTTCTTCACTTACTAATGGCAAATGGTCAAACTAAGACGATCCCCATACCCTACGTACAAATAAATTTTCATGAGTGATTAATAAATGATTCAATTCAGTTTTCAAAACTTAGTGACCATACACTTTTTCACATTAGTTTTAATTGTAAGTGCATATGACCGTTACAAGGGTCCAAACATTCCAATTTTTTAGTTTTTACACAAGTGGTGGACGTGATACTTGACTAATTATGCTAATTTTAAGCAGTGCCATGTGGTAGTACTCTTCTAAACCCTCACAAAATTATCAGTATCAACTTAATGTGTCGCTTTAAAGGAGAACATCCCAGCCCATCTCAAAAGACATGCGGCACGAAGTTGATCGTATTCCACAACAAATTTATTTATCTTCCTCTATTTTGGGATACCTTCTTTTAATCATGACAAGCAAGGCTTCAAGGTGACAAGGTTTTAGTTGTATTTTACCCACCTTTTCTCTCAACACGAGGACGGCGCACGTACACTTTTTAACATTTTACTTGATATGCGGTTTTCATAACTATGGGCGTCAATTATGGGGGAGTAGGCCTGTAGCCAAATACAAACTGAAGGAGACGAGATTCCTGGGGTATGTTAAGATGTATTGATACAATACTAATGTTTCCTCTAATAAAATATAATGGTAGATTTTTCTAGGGGACGACGCCTCCTGCCCTTAAGGCCTGTGGGAGAACAGAGACACGTCTCTCTATAGTTTTTCTCTGACGTCACAAATACACGTGACAACGACAAAGTCGTCCAAATTGGACGTCAAGCTTATTGTGCGCAACATGTACCCTGTGTACCAACGCAATGGTCAGAGCTTCAAAACTTTTGATTACCTTTTTGAAACTCATGTTTCCTTGATGATGGCGAAAATTTGTCGCGTAATCTTTAAGAAAAATCAGTTTATTATCGATCCCCAACAAATATACAAGAATACAACGTAGAGCCAGATAGGTTTCTGGAAATTCTTCAGAAGAAGTATTGTGCATTAAAGTCCACATCCTAGATTGAGCTGTGCTCATTTCATATCCGGCAAGCGACAAATGATTAGCGTATTTTTTCTATGTGATCATTACAAGGCATTTAAGCCCAACACAGGCTTACACGCACACGTACGTACGATCAATCCCTAACAGTTAAGAAACCTTATTGAAGGAACGAAAAATTTTACGTTGACTTAGTTTCGTGCGCACTAAGTGTAACGTCCAATACGGCTGAACGGGTAGAGCTGGGACCATTACGACGCCACGTGAAAAAATCTGTACTCAGTGCACGGTTCAAAACTTACTAATACAAAACTTAACCTTTAAACTAAATCCTAATTTTTTGCCACTTTACCTTTTTAAGAACACCCTAATTGACAATAAAATACTCGCACAGTCGTTGCTCGATGCAAATACATCAGTAATCCAAACAGTACAAAGTATCGGAAAAGGATTGGAGAAATCACGGGTCATCGTCCACTGTTGTTCAAAAAGTGGACACGGGTGTACTCTTAGACCTCTGTCATGTTGTAGCTTCATCACCGACTTTAGGAAAGCACACCACCAATTATTCCTTCAATGACTTGTTAGCTTTGGTCCGTTTCGTGGCCTCTGGACCCTTGTAGAAGTTTTCAACGGGCACAAGCTACCCATCATTATAAAAGCCCATGAGTAAGACCTCTCACAATGATTTTAAATTTGTGTCCCATGACCGTTGAGATTTTGAGCTAGGGAAGGTTGTATAATAGGGTAGTTTCTGCTTCTTTTACTTCATTCAAAATGCCGTTTTCGATTGCGGACGGATAAATTTCAAAAAGTGTCTGAAATACCTTCAGTATTCTTTATTTTTGCAAAACGAGTACTTCAATTCCTTTCCTACCACATGCACATCACAAAGTGAACGCATCACTTCAGCAACATGGTCTATACTGTGCCCTCAAATTTTTTCTAGGGTTTTAAATTCGTAGGGTAATATAATAACACAGGGATTCCCCTTGAATTAGTAGGTGTGCTATCTTATGGGACTTGTGACTTGAACAAAGACTCGGTGTGAGTTACTACTAGCTCCCACTGTAAACCAGTTACTCAAGTTTCATTTTGCACCTCAAACTATAAAAGGTAGCAAACATAAAATAAGCCAGTTCAAAGTTGTTACTGCGCATGTGCAGTCTCTTCAGGTCGTAGGTCTTATGGGTATAAAACGCAGGACATAAGTCACGCTCTGTTCATGGGTCTGTACATTACGCGCTACTATGATGCGTTGCTACAGTAGCGTTAATGCACTGGAAGACCGGATACCCTTTTAACCCTTGAACTTTAGAAGGCACCGGTAAGTCTGAACTGGCTTATTTCCGGTAATCCTCCACTCTGACTAATTCCCAGACGTTAAGTGGCCCCTAAAACCCGGTGCAGACGTTTTTCGCCAGGTACAAGCTGTCCCTCACAAGGTAGCTGACAAGTTGGCAATTCATGGCATTTTCAATTTACCATACAATGATCATGAAGATTTTAGCTGGAAGAGCTCGACATTTTCTTTCTTTTACCTGCGTCCTACCACACTCAAAGCTTGCGTTTTCCTCCGCCAGCTTCCGAGTCCACAATTTCCCTGTAATTGCCTCAGTTGACCCCATTTTGACATCACTGATACTTCACTAAGGCTACTTTCATATCAAAGTGACAAAAGACCCGATCTCATGGGGCAGCATATCGTAAAAGTTGACCAAATGTCTCCTCTTGGTGATATTTGTGAAGGAGAAGAATGTAATGTCATATGTATGTCATAGTGGGAGTGTTTACTAGAACAAGTCAAGACCTATTATTAATAACCAACACAAGTATAAAACGTGCAATTTATATAGTGTTTATTGCACTAAGGAAGCGAAGAAGAAAAGTTTTACTGGTTTCGAACCTAATGTGTAAGGGTCCCGACAGCTAAGCAACAAAAGAAAAACAAAACAACGTACTGCTACAAATATGGATTCGGCGCAAGTGAGAAGGACTCGAAACCAAAAATCGGAATCACTCTTCTGATTCTCTGGCTTTAATTAAGTAGTCGAGGAGTTGACATGTAGCTTTCAGGGGCTGATCTAGGATTTACAAAGAAGGGGGCAGGTTACTTCCGTGAGGGCTAAGTTCGAAGCTACGGGCGTCAAATGTACGAAGCCTTGGTGGGGGCCAATAAAGCTCTGTGAAAATTTTAAAGACAGATTTGCATCACTCCAAGTATGACTATTAGTTGGGGGTTAGCAAAAGTCCCAGTTGGTGACTACTCTTTGATTGACATCAGAGTTACAAAATTCAAAAGATGCAGAGCAGCTCATATTACACAGCATGCACAGAGAATGCTTTGATTTACACATGGGGTCTTTTATACTCACCAGGATGTGGCCTTGAGCAGTGAACTGTTTGTGTCTGCACAAGGAGATGCAGTAAAAACAATTATGGGCGGGGCTTACCACCAATTAAAAGTCGTACTTGGGGTGATGCAATCCCTCTTTAAAGTAGACACTGTTAAATAATATTTCCTGGCATCTAGCAATCAAAATTTGTATACATAAATTTTGCAATGCAGCTTTGAAACCGCCGTCTCAACAAGAAAGTGACTCGGATGCCGAAGAAGGGGGGGGGGGAGAGGGTGGAAAGAAGGGGCTGAAGCCGGAATATTCCCCCTCTGCATTCGCGCCTGGCTATGTCACAGATATCACCTGGAAAAAGATCGGAAGGAAGCATTTTTGATTGGAATGTGCACATGAGGGTAACGCAGACCCGTAACCATAGGAAAGGGCATTTGAGGGGCCCAAAGCTCTTCAAGTTTATATGATGTCCCCGATTTTTGCAGCAATCATCAAAAAGAGGGACCACAAAATGGATCCCTTAAGTACTTCTCCAAACACAAGCCTTGCCATTTTATGCATTAAAGCATATTTTTGTCTTTCTTCGGAGGCGAACTTCTTTGCTAGGGGGAGACCCCGTCCCTCTTGACTGCGGACCTGGTCTCCCACTCCGCACAACTTGTCGATAATAGGCCTAAAACAGGGAAAAGATAATTCCTTGCAAAGCAGGTTGCACAGCCGTTTCTGATGCACACTTCAGGTAGACCAGATTACAGTACTAGACATTTTGCTGTACCCTCAAGGAAAACACGACTCCAGAGAAAATTTGACCGAGTAAGATGTTTCGCAAATTTATTTTTCGACCTTACCATTCTGGTAATACGTAAATCTGTTAATGACCTTTAGGTTAATGTTGATGAATGCGTGTTGTTTAACAAGCCGCGACCATAAAACTTCTTGAACTTCATAGAAAAACATTTCAATTTTAAGGGAAAATAACAGTGCTACCTGGCAGACAGTAATTTCCCAGTCATATATCGAGCCTTTCTATTGAAGGCTGTTTTTTTATTGGGCACACTTGATGACCTCGGAATTATAGGGTCAGCCGGAGGCAGCCGCCGAAGTCATTTGCTAATTGGTTTATCCACGCTATTGGAAATCGGTTGATACGTTTGTATTCTTAAAGGGAACTGGTTGGTAAAGCTATACATTTAAAGGCAGTAGGCAGTCACCCCAAACAGAGTGAGTGTATCCTGTCACTCTAGTTCATGATTGGCGTATTTTGATCATGTGACAATACTTTTGTGAGTGAATTGTGGAATTCAAGGAGAATTTTGCCTTTCTTTACCTATTGTTTGTAATAGCCATGTTCAAAACGTCTTCAGAAGTGCTTTTAATGCAATAAGAGGAGATTTGCAAGAGTTTGCTGATTTTTCAGAGAAAATTTTGGGGCGACTGCCTATTGCCTTTAACTGTAAAACACGTATCCACGTCAAGAAAAGGGAGTAGATATGCTGTCTCTGGGCTCAACCCGTGATTGGAATGGTGTCGTACGTACCCAAATTTTCCAGTGTGGACCACGCTATATGCCTCAAGTGAAAACTTGATGTGGCTGTAATTTTTAAGGTCTATACAAAGGCCTTGGACAGCTACTACAGTCCATGATATACTGTCTTTGCTGGATGAAACTGTTCCCCGCAAGGTGTCGCACAGACAATTGAAAAAGTTAACGAGTCCAAAGTGATTGGGGCCAACATTTTGATCCGTAAAACGGGCAATTTGCTCAAGCATCAATACCTTCATGCGTCATCAGTGACTGTTGAGTGACGCGAAAGATATCCATCGATCATTGTTTGATTGGGGACTGGCGTCGTATCGCAGAAAAAGTTTCCATTCAATGAACACTTTAAAATAAACAATAAATGAATATATAGTAAAAGTTAAAAAAGAACGAAATATAAATCCAAATATTTTGAGCTTAATAGTGGGACTGAGTATCTCTATACGACGAGGTTGATGTATAATTTACAAACCATTAGGCTTCTCCAGAAGTGCTATATTTGCATTCAAAAGGGTTCGAGTATACTGGGAGAAAAAATGGGGGAAAATATGCCTCATTTTTAAAGTATCCGTGCCTAAATTTAAATACACTCCTTTTTGTAGGACTTGGTGTACCTTGTTGGTTTAAGGTTTTCGTGCATTCGATGATAATGTTTTACCTAAGTTCCATAACTTCTGTTTAGTCTCATTTGATGTATAAAACTGCACATTATAACCACAATTGACTTTTGTTTTCAAATGAGGTTAAAAATAGGAGAATAAAACAAAAAAATGAAATATGAACTTTCAAATATTCTACCCCTTAAGCTCATAAATATACACTACAGCGTTATGGCTGCACTAAAAACTCGACGATCGTGTGATCGCAAGTATTACCGTCGAATCGCTGTAAGCCACCTTTAAATACAGCCAGGAGTCCTACGGAATCTTAAACATCAAAGTGAAAAACAAAATTACAAGCAAACAGTAGTAACAAAAATAACGCTTGCGTCAGAATGACGCACTAAACATTCAACGGAGATTTGACTTCAATAAAAAAAACCCGACTACGCAGCGTCTCTTCTGCCGCTTTTCGACAAGAGCGTTTTGCTCCGATCCAACTTATCAGGTAACCCGAAGCAATTGACCGTGTCAGACTGCTGCAAGATTTCATAACAGTTTTTGTTTTTTAAAACAGAGAGATTTTGTGGGCGGAAACGAAATAATTACATATCGAAGAATAAGTTTATTGGTTTTTCAGGTTTCGGTTTCAACGACGCTAAATGCGTTTAGAGAAGAAAATTGTAGGTACTGGCAGCTGGTGTGTGAATAGTCTACATTTGATATGAATACTGGTAGAGCCTCGATTGCCTCAAGTTCTCAAAACGACATGAATATAAATTTATTTATCGCTTAGTCCCTGCATAGAGGAGAACGAGAGGTTGTAATATCAATGGTGTTGTAATTCTATTAACCATTTAGGACAAACCACAAACTTGTTCGTTACGATTGTATTCCATGTGAAATTTAAATTGAACCATTGTAGTTCGTGACAGTATTACCGAATAATCTGTAAAAACACGCTTATTATGTACGTAGTTAAAAGCATGACGTCACCGTATTCAGGGTATAGGAAGAAATAAATTACGATCTGTGTATAATGACAGGACAAGTGTTCAAAAATGAATGCCGCAACATGTAAAAAAGTGTTTATGATCACGAAATAGCAACCTCAAAGCAGTAAGTCATGTACAATTAATATAAACATACGACGAACTTATTTCATTCGTCATGAAAACTAACATGGCGATTTTGTATAGCCTGTTTACAGTGGAGTAGCTAGACTTTTTTCCAGCGGGGCAAGCACCTAAATTTTCCGATTTTTTTTCTATAGTGTGAGCATTACTGCATCCCTTGATGATATGGTGTCGGCAAATTTCCGAACTTTTCATTTTCCAGAGCCAGGGGGCAATTTCCCCCCTGCCCCCTGTAGCTACGCCACTACCTGTTTAAGATCAAGGAAACTTGTGTTGCCCCTACCTTGGACCACCCCCTTCTTATTTTGATAAAACTGAATGGTGACGGTGAACTTAAGATGAGTATCTCATGGATTTGTGGTTGAACAAGCTGTGAGCTCAAAGCAGCCTTGCAAAGAAGGTGCCACGTAGATAAGTAAGCCTGTGACCAAGGCGGATGTACTACTGTAATACACACAGGAAGATTCTTTGCTGTATGTAACTTAAGAAAATTTCTCAAGCAGCTCTCAAGGATTTCAACATAAGGGAGTACCCACGACCACCACAGTTTTGAAGTACGATCGTTGCCATACCCATGACAGTCTACAAATATGTTTACGACCTTTCGGAGAAGGTAAACTTATCCATCGGGAACTAACAAGAATACCAAGGGTAGAAGAGCGAATGTTTTGTGTGCAATAGGACTTATGCACATGACGACACAGAGTCATAAAAACCGAAGTGCACGTGCTCAGAGAGCAGATATGTACACACTTTTGTACACCAACTGCAGTGAAGCATGTCCTCTAAAAGGGCGGTTATCAAGTAGGTGATTACGTCATTGCATACGATACGTTCATAAAGTGGGGGTAGGTAAGACCCTTTCATTATATCACCCCACTGAATCGAATAAGATCATTTACGGGCACGGTACGTTCAGGGCATTTCATCCAGCGTTGCTTCAACTGCTGTATTTATCGCAGTAGGAAACCGCTTTTTCGCCAATTTGTACAGATCAGTGTTCTCCACTAGCTGTTTTGTCCGAGGGCTCCACCCGTACAAAATCTGCCACACTACTTTAGCTCCCGGACAAAACTTTGCCGCCCGCACAGAAAATTGACCCGCCAGCTCAAGAAGTTGTCTGTACACTCAGTCACAAACACCACAACTTAGTCATTTGACTTTTATATTTGATTTCAAATATTCATGACAAGCAATGTATAATAAAACATCGGAGATGCAAACCTAGCTCACTTGCAACTGAGCTCTTATATCATTCAACATGCACTTAGACAACTGCATTTCTTTCATATGTTTCCACAGAAGGAATCCGTTACCATCAAACTCATACACTAAACGAAACCATTCAATTGAACTGTCCCCTAGGTTTCCCGATTTTCACCTGAAATTTCCATTAAAGTGAACTACTTCATTCTTGATTACGTCCAAGTGGAAACTGGAGCTTCAGATCTGCAAGTAAAGTCAAAGATATTTAGAAAATGCAATTTGCAAAAAACAAATGACCACAGAACGCCCAGTTTTGAACACCATTTGCGATCTATATAAGCCCTCCTAAATTGTCAAAATTTTCCCAAAGGGGAGGGGGAACCCCCTCCTCTTAGACCCCTCCCATAGGACAGCGATCACAAGAGCCCCCGGACAGAAAACAGACCGGTGGAGAACCCTGCAGATGAAGGGAAAAGACATTTTTTCATACTGCTCCTACAGCCTATGTACTACGTAAATCATCTCACCATTATACCCGCCTTGGACTTACAGGTTCTTTACCGGCGTCCCTGTGGCACGTGTCTCTTTAGTGGACTGACATTTTGACCGTAAACATCAGAGCATCACAATTGTATAATCTACGCTGTCCTGTTGTCCACGCGTTCCTTTAGCGCGCCTTTTGCGCATGAGCTGTGACCGGCAGGGTAGGAATCGGACAAGTGCTGACACCATCTAAAACGAACCCTCCATCTACAGATCTACTAAGTCATGCAAGCGAGTGAGTTAGATTTCTTTTGAGATATTATTATTGCCCCACCTTGATGGTCATCCATGATAAGTATTCCAAACTGTCTGATGCACAACTAAAGCATTTTGTAGATTATACGGCACTGTTGCTTCCAATATAATTGACACCAAACAATGCGTTCTAAATGACAAAGTGTGAACGTGCTATGGATTATCCGTTCAGACTCAATAGTATATCCTGATTGATAGCTCAGAGCTAACACACACCGATGACGTGGTTCGAGGAAGCTTTCACGGCGAATTTCCCTTTTCCTCTATTATGCAAATTAACCTAACAGCAAGATTGGCAGTAATTACACACGGTGCTTAATTACAGACAGTAATTATGATTTTTGTCTTCTCTACTCAAACCGTGCGTCAGCGTTTTAAAACTTTTATGCAAGCCAACAAGAGGACCTGTAATTCCAACCTTATTACCTTGCCATAGCAAATAGATTAATGTATACTTTACTGTTGGAACCAGTGAAAACTATAAGGCTGGCACCACGTTTATTTACTTAGCACTCACTAAGGAGGAGGGGGAGGGGGGCTTGGGGGTTGAATCACCCTCCTCGTTCAAATATCGTTTGTTTAATCTGCCTTAATATCATTTTATATTTGCTACTGCTCACCTTTTTAAGGAACGGGCTGTAATATTTTCTAGTGACGCTTATAACCTAATTGTTGCCAATGCTCACGTCTCCAAGGGTGGCAGTTCATCAGGAGTGGCGTGGCCCTATTCCTTCACAGTAGTGATAAACAGAGTGCAATAGGGCCGGAGTTACCTGCAAGGGGCCCGTAACCTATTTTATGGGGCCCTTTCGGTGTCAGCCTGTGGTGATATTATGTGGGGTGGGTCTTATACATGACATCTAAGCGAAGGGCCACCATCAGTGGGCATGTAGCATACAAAGAAATGTTTAACAAAAATGCACTCTCTATGCCTTTCAATTTGCATTTAGAGTTTTTACCCTTCATGAGTGAAAAATTTCTACCCCCTAAAATTAGGCAACTGAGACACATTTAATTCCGTAAAATTATTGTGTAGGGGGAATATGGAACTTGATATTAACCTATAAACCCTGCTTATTCGTTATGTTTATGTGTTAAAAAGGAAATCAAAGAAAATATATTCACATGACATTGGTAACAAATCCATGGAAGGTGGTTTTGGCAAGTCCCATTTCTGTGAATTGCAACAAGCGGGTATACCTGCAGGTAGTATAGTAATCGCTACGTCAATAAACAGATACGAAGGCGCGCTTGGGCATTCTGATGGTAGTCTAAGCATATGTATATACAATATGCTCACGGAATCCATACCGGGAATTTCCCCTTTTCGGTGCAGGACCATGAACTTTAGTCACGTTATACAAAAAGCTTCAAATGAACTATGTAAATATTAAAAATGAACAGACTACATTCAGTCGCAGAACTAAACTAGGGGGTTCGGTCAGAGGTGTTGAGAATGGTACTTAAAAGTGGAGCTTTGTAGGAATTAGATAGCCTTCCTAGTGCACGGAAACTATTACGCTAGTGCTTAATCTTAACCTGTTCTTTTTGATTTCCTACTAATTTATACTCTTCCCATTCTTTCCCCGTTTTTTTAAAGAAAACTAACAATGTATGTTTTCAATAATTTTCTTTCCCATACCAACATGAAGGCGAAAATTCAATTCACTAAATAGGCTGTTCATGTTATCTCTTGGGTGCGGATTTACGATTTTGAAAAAAAAAAGTCCTTGGGGTTGGTGGCTCACTTTGAGAGAGTAGAGGTTAATTAAGGACAAGAAGCCACAAAAGGATGGCTGGGGGTCTTCTGAATATGTTGAAATAAAATAGTGTTAGATGCGAATCTTGAGCTCTGTCATCACGATAATTATGCAAATAAACATTCTATAGAATCGTTTATCATTATGCAGGTGTGATCACCCTGCAATTTTGACAGACCCATCATTCATGGGGGTAGGAGACCTAGAAAAATTACTTTCTACTAGCCAGTATATCTAATATGCTAGACGTAAGGTGTGGGCCCTTCACTAAGAAAATTATGAAATTAAAGACTGTTAGATGTGATTGTCATGGTAATGGAAGTTAAGGAAATTACTCAAAAAGCATTTCATGGCACTGTTAACCATTTAAGTGTCCGATGACTAGAAATGCATTGACCGTCAGATCATGTGCGTGTCAAATGAACAAGACAAAAGAGACGAGGCTAAACATCGACCAGAATCCAGTACTCCTTAAACAATGCCACACATCCCCATTTCTCCTTCTCGATTCAACCCAAGGTTTTTGGGACCCGACTGAGAAGCACTGATAAGTGAATCGCCACTGTACGTTAGCGTGTTGCGCATAGAAAGTTTTCTGCTAAAAGTAGCTTCTACATTCTACATACAACATCGTTCGAAATGAACCTTCCCACTACTGCAAAATGCAGATAATGACCCCCTTTCGAGTATTTTATTCAAAAGGCCTAAAAGTAACACAATTAAATCATCTTAATTGAAAACAACGTCAACAATGTATAGCGAATATGTAAAAGCACTTATAGGCCTTGCGTACACTCACGTAACCATGTACCCGTATTAATATACTTGTATGCATCATTTACCCACATGACATGCCTCAGTAACAGCTTCCTTGTACATCTTATGAGTCACTCCAAATTCATGAAATTTCCTACCATGTAACACTATAGATCAGAGAAATAAGACTCGTCAGGGACCGCGGAGACAGGGGCAGGGGGAGGCTACGGGGACTTTAGCCCACGCACTTTTTCTGCCGAGGGCATTTTGGGCCCTAAACTGGTATGATGGGCTTTTATTTTCTTGAACATATTGGGCCGTTTCGATGATTGGCGCCCCCTACTTCAAAATTGGCTCCGCTGTCCCTCCTTGTACTGCAGAGTCTATACTTTGGAAATCAGGTCAGGATTTCTGTTTTAACTCAGTAAGAAGTAGAGGTGAAAGCTATAGGCCTAAAAGGAAGCTCGTTTATTGAAATTTTCGGGGTCCCCTAAAAGTCAAAATATCGGGGGCCCGTAACTTACAGATTGCCTTAATTATTCTGTAAATCCGGGCCTGGGTACAAAATTAGATCAATGCTCGGTAAATTCTTATTCTGCGAACAGAATATGATTCTACCGGTTACAGCCCACGAGACCGAAGGTCCGCGAGACCAAAATTGAAATAGGGTACACGACACCGAAGGTCCGCGAGAACAAAAATGAAATAGGGTCCGCGAGACCGAAAATGAAATAGGGTTCGCGAGACCGAAGGTCTGCGAGGCCGAAATATGAAACCCGCTCGGGAGACTGGAACTATTCAGGATATACGTAGGTGCACAGTTGTGTAACCAGAATTCAGCTAAGGGGGAACATGACTTTGTGAACGATGCTCCGGGAGAGGGGTCGAAGAGGAAGGCGTCTAACGGGAGGATTCTCCCCTCCCCCTTTAAGATGATTTTTAAATAATTTTGTGTGCGGTCGAAGACTTTGGAAGTCAAATTTGTGTTTATTTATTCTTGCCAGGGGTTGGGCCATGACCCAATTAAGCCCTCGCTACGTCACTGTACGCTACCACTATTTATTACGTAGGTACGTATTATTATAAAAAACGTATTCGTACGTGATTATTATTACTACACGCGAACCTTTCCTCATTTTGGTCTCGCGGACCTTCGGTTTCGTGGACCCCCTTTTTCGGTCTCGTGGACCCCCTTTTCGGCCTCGTGGGATGCCCCATGGCTTTCTAAGGAACATTCAAGAATTCGAAACGAAACTACTGTACCACTTAAGTGGGAGATGTGTAATCACGTTTGAAAATATTTTAGTCGTATTTCGAGAAAGTAGACCAAAGGAAAGGCCAGTCCGAAAATTCGGGAAATAATAAACCTAACTGTAGGGCCATAGCCTGCAGGGGGAGAGGGCAGGGGAAACTGCCCCCTGAGATTTCCAAATCGTTATGAAAGTTGGCCTTCTTGAGAAAAAACACAGAAATACTCAACACTAATTCACTGTCCAAATTATGATTTTAAGGCCCCCAAAACCTGAATGCCACCGTACGTTAGCGTGTTGCGCATAGAAAGTTTTGGGCTAAAAGTAACTTCTATATCGTTCGAAATGAACCTTCCCACCAGCGCAAAATGCAGATAATGACCCCCTTTGAGTATTTTGTTAAAAAATAACACAATTAAATCATCTTAATTGAAACAATGTCAATAATATAGCAAATGTGTAAAAGCATATATAGGCCTAGCTTAAGGACAAGCAACCTCACAAAGGAAAAAGTTCTCAAGAGTATAGAGCAGGCTTTCTCAACTAGTGGCGCACGCGTCACTGGTGGCGCGCGGCACTATTTCAGATGGCGCGCGTCGGGCCGGCTGGTTGCATGACAAATGGAACGAGCGGCGGAACGTACACTATTATTCAGACATTCACACTCAACCTGTCAATTGGGCGAACTTACGCGTATCCCGGTAGCTGCAGTTACTGTAGGTAACAGGTGGGGAAGCCCCTGTAATGCAAGACTCACAGTTGCAAGCTTCACTACAGCGACGGTACACGGAAATGTTACTATGCAAAACACTACCGTATACAATTTGTTGTGAGTGTTGTGATCAGGCACGTAGCCACGGGGGGCACGTGCCCCTAAAAAATTTTTCAATAAAAGGTCTTGCACTGAAGGAGGAAAAATTTATTCCGAGACCAGCCTTTTTGGAATACAAATATAGGAAAAATGGGAAAAACACACACTATTTTGCATCTAGAGTCCTTCAAATCTACAGGCAACATTTTCAAAGGGTAGGGAACCCCTCCCCTAGGCGGCAAAAGTCCAACATCGATATACCCCCCTCCCAAATTGGTCACTCTGGCTTTCTACAGGCCTGGTTGTGATAAACATCGTTTCGATGTAATTACTCCCACAGGACGAAACGGTCACCAGGTTGGATGGTGGCACTCCTTATATTTTATTCAATCAAGTGGCACTTCACTGAATATAGCTGAGAATGCCTGGTATAGAGTGTCATCCCCTTTTCCCAGACAGCACTTCTTGACTTACGCCCAGCCAAAAATGGGAAAAATATCACTAAATAATGACAATTTGTAAAGATATAAGAAGTACTGCAACTAAGCCTAGCTTTATATGTGCCCCTCCTCATAGCACCCTCCCCCAGGATGGCACTCATGCACAGGTGAAAAAGTAAGGGTCCTCCCGGGTGTCAACTTCAATAAGTAGGCATGCCACTTGGTGCTCCGCTTAGCTAGTGTAATGAACTGCCCCTACCGATTTTGCCAGGCTAGGGCCCTGACCTGTCATATCTAAAGAGGATAAATACTATCGTAGTAGTGTGCTCTGCGGACCGAGAGAGTTGAACATATACAGATGCCGAGATATACTGCATATTATCTAAGGGCAATTGTCACCTCCCCTCCCTTGACCAGTACTTAGAGTTTGCTGTTTTTTAACATAGTTTATCAGTCATGCTGTTTGGACTTTCTTCCATTAGTCGGAGTTCAAACAATTTCATACCACAAATAAATCTCCTTTGCTAATTAAACTCCTTGTGATGTATTGGGAAGTGTTACTTACTACATCAGGAAAACACAACGTATAGGAAAT
Source organism: Holothuria leucospilota (assembly GCA_029531755.1). Lineage (NCBI taxonomy): Eukaryota > Metazoa > Echinodermata > Holothuroidea > Aspidochirotida > Holothuriidae > Holothuria > Holothuria leucospilota. Next base: position 33,368,164 of record CM055968.1, read on the forward strand.
ATGTAGGATGAATTTTGGTGATGGACTATAAACACTGATGTGTATGCACTTACATCTTTACAAGTTTCCATACCTTTTTGATACCAGACATAAATTACAGAAGCGAAGTACCCAATGTACAGCATACACCTTCATGGAGTCAACTGATCCTTTGGTATTTAAATTGGGGTTAAAAAGACATGATGAACGATCACGGAAGACAGGCTTGGTTAACAGAGCAGAGTGATGGCAGAATAATAGAACAAAATATGGCTGTATATTATCGATCCAAATTTGTGGTTAACTCATCAAAAACTTCTTTCAGTATTGCAAATGTACATCTTGCTCCGGGAATGATTGACAAGCAGTGCCTGTTATTTTCATTGTCTTAAAGTTTTGTCAGAAATAACAAGCAAGGAGTAATAGCTGACATTCCATTTTGAGAAATGTTATAACCTTTAGAGGGAAAAAAGACACATTGAGCTGTTGCCATACCTTGCAGGCACTTGCAAACCATATAAAAAAGTTTCAAAGAGTTTGATGGAGAACTGAAAATATTAAGAAAGACAAACAGCTACCTAAGAAAACAAGCAATCACACCTAAAACGAAGAACTTAAGCTTTGCTTCTTTAGGGTGAAACCAACCGCCCTCATGCATGCATTAGTTAGGATGTGCTGTGCTACAGTATATGTGATGGGCCTGAGGTAGCATATTGATAACAAACTGAAAAGTTGCCCCGAACGAAATAAGTAGCAGAGTCATCTGTAGGGTGAGTCAAGTTTCGTTTTCAACTATGTTTTTCTACAATCTTTAAAGCACTAGTGATCACATAACATGATTTAAGACGAACAGCAATGAAGCAGAAGAGTAACTGAAAATAAAAAAGACCCGGGGCTTGTCAAGAAATTTCACCCCCCTACAACCTCAAAAAAGGTAAAGATACAAACACATGTGTTAAAGGGCAAATTAAGTCATCCCAGTTTAACATACCTGGGTGTGCTTAATAAAGATTGGATAATTTTAATCATGTGACAGACTATTTGGTAATAAATTGTGGATCTGACCCTAAACATTCAAATTTATAATGAATCCGGACCAAATGGGCACCGACCTTAAATCTATTTGACTAGATTCAGTTCATTTTGACCTAGAATTGGCTATTTTTGAACCCAAAATAGTCCAATGTTGGAGTGGACCCATTTACAGTTAAAAGCCTATTTGATCAGTTTCACGTTTAGTTTGAAACAGACCCTTTTTGAGTTTATGCACTCCTTTGCTTACATAGCCTGTGCATGTGCCTGTGTTGTGCACCATTAGATCGACCTGCTTGTGAGGGAAAGACTGAGCAGGTTCAATGTTTCAGAGTTACTTTGGGGCGATTGTTTATCCCATTGAAAAGTAAACCTGGCAAATGAGGTTTGTATTTGCCTCAAATGTTGTTAAAACTAGAAACATGTCACTTTCCCATGGAACAAAACTTTGTCTTCCTCAATGTATCACATAATACTTGGCTAACAACACCTCGCTTTAAGCGGGTGCATGTAATTTATGTCAGATATGTAGGATGAAGTCATCAATAGTTGTAACATGACCTCATATTCTCTTTGATGTTTTCAAACAGTAACCCCACCTGCTTTGAGTACATTCTGGCTTTATTCTTTAATACATTTTGACATGAAGTCAGAACACATCAAAGAGAATTGCGGCTAACGGCTAACGTACTGATCTAGAGCCTCACAGCAGAGCACCTCATTGCTGAAAAACTATGGTAATAACTTTATGAATTATGTTTTTCCTATAATCAGTGGATAACCACGCCTTCAAGCATAACCTTAAAGGAAGCAAGACGAATATTCTGTAAATCAAGTAGAAACAAAATCAACTTGACATAATGAAAACATATATTTCTCCAGACAAAATGCACGTCTTTTCAAAACGTCATATAAGGATAACATCAATACATCCTTCTTCATAAATATCTCAAGAGGTATATTTTCAACATCTGAATACACAACTAGAACATTTTTATACAAAAAGAGGGAAATATAGAAAGAAAACTTCCCATTAAACATGAAATATATCAAGGCACAAACAATGAAAGATGTTTTTCCTTCAAGTTAAATGCAAGGTGTCTGACTTGGTCATAAAATTAAACACTAGAGGAATGTTGTGAACTTTTTCCCTGAAATAAACACATCCACACCAAAAATGTCACGATTTCTATCACCAAAGATTCATCAAAATTTGATGCTTTATACACAACCAGTCTTAAAGAGGTTGTGTAGATACAGTTATGACAGTACACTCCCTGATATTTTCTCAACAATTTTTCCTCTGTTTTCAGGCACCAAGAGGAGCCAGCAGGGTTTTCTTTCACCTAATGGCAAATATCAATATCATGTAAGTGATCATACACTTCTGAACAAAAGAGAAACTATAAGACATTTTGGCAAGACAGTCTGAGGCTAGATTGGATACAATCTCCATCTAGATGGGATTTCTCTATCTTCATTTTAACACAGAAATCGCCCTTTATTTGGTAATTTTAGTGCTTCTACCTAAATGCACATTAAAATCATTTTAAAAGGTGCATGGCATCACCAAGAAGTGAATAAGTACATACAGTAGCCCTCTGCCATAAAAGGAATATTCCAGTGATAAAATATGAAAATTTCCCAAACTCAGGGAAATTTTCTTTGTCTTCAGTTACAAACACGAGTTAGCAAATACTGATTCAGAGCCTAGGCATACTGCAAAGTTATAAACCTGTACATACATATTAATTGAACAACACTTTTGCATTATGTTGACACATGTGAAATTCAATATATCTTATCTCTAAAAAGTTATAACCATCACTGTCAGGAAATTTCTAACTATTTACTATACATGGGTATAGTGTTCAAGTTCTGTCAAATAAATACTCCTAATTTTAACTTCATAAACAATGACACATTTTGGGAGCATGTAACTTTCACAAGTTTATGATACTGAACCAACTGGAAGTCCTCCGAGACAAGGGCACTGAACCTTTCAACACGATCTTGAGCTGCAAACAGGATAATGATGTAGTGTGGATGGAAGAGCATCTGATGAAAGTTTATCCTTTTCATTTCTGATCTTCTTCAAGCTGGCACTGGAATATCACATCACATGGTTAGGATCTTCTTAACCAACCCTACCCTTCCTTGAATAGATATGCATGTACATGAGGTTTTACAGTTGGACCAGACATGATTCACTTATCACTTTCCTGTCTCTAGTGAATCAGGATTCTTCAAGAGGTTCCAGCAAAGAGCACAGAATTACTTTAACAAGCACAATTGGTGTTCCAGAGTAAGCCTCTAATGACTGACTGCATATGCCCTTACAGGGCTTGATGTAGTAATAGGTTTGGTCCCTCATCAGTCACACCTGACAGATAAATTTTACCACAGTAACATAGTTTTTCACGAGTGACACCGACTCCCTTGCTCGTCATCCTGTCACTTCATTTACACTCTGGACACTACCAATATGTAGATCCAGCTGGTGCTCATCCACCACCAACTTGGTATAGGTCTTTGACAAGCCCAATGGACTTCTTGACCCTGAATTCACTATTTATTAAAACCAAAATGTCCACTGGTTTAGTCATCAAAGGTTGTACCCCTCTTAAAGACTCCCCTCCCTAACCCTCACCCAGAGTATTATAGATGACAATATATGATAATCAAGGCAAAGCCATTTGAAGTTATGATGCCTAGTGACTAGGAAAGTTCCAAGCAATGTGCCATCCTTGCTGAAAGGTATCAATGAGTTTTTCAAATCAGGACAATTTATTTGTTCCTCACATCAACTGACCTTCCAAAATTTCTATGAATACAATTCCTTGAAGGACCTCCTTGACACAAAATCAAACAAAATATAATGATGGATAATCTCAAGCAGTGACAGCTTTTCCCCACATCTGAGATCATGAGAAATTGCAGTAAAACAACTCTTTTTGAAGGCCTGCTAGCATTGCTTGTCTCTAAGAAAGTAGATGGCATCAATCCACTCAGGGTACCATATCGATCCTCAAGGTACCATATGGTGGTGCTTTTGGGAATTATGTTGTGGTCATAACACAGGATGCTCTGTCACATTTTCAAGATTCATAAAATTATGAAAACATACAATGGAAAGGTTTGTTTAACTGAGGACTGATTTTTAAGTTTACAAAGTTCTGTTCATTTGATATGTGCCCCTGTTACCCCCCCCCCCCCACTCCAACCAAGTGAAAACACTGCATACATGTACATTCAGCATCTGTGTAACTATGTCTTCCTTTCAAAAACTAAGTACAAATGTTCAACAAACATAACATTGCAATTCTGCTTGTGTTCACATTTCCTTCAAAATACTGTGCAGCCCTCTCACAGAAAAAGATAATTTGATCAAAGAGATGATAAGACATTAATTTGGTTGTGAAAAATAAAGCAATTATTGTGAGTAAAAATATAAGGGTCCATGTACGAGCACATTGGGGCATGGTAGCCTGACATCTTACCTATGACTTCTACAGGTACTTAAAAATTCAAATACTTATGCTCTGGAAGATACATTTATACATATATACTAGTAAGGAATTTGAACTCTTTAAGCATAACCTTGTATTGTACCCATTTAAAATGTTTGCACAAGTGCCCAGACTCTGCTGAATAAAAGATGAAGTCAAGGCTGAAACTATTTCTGTAAATATGCACATATCATACATACTTTATCCATCAGCTCTGCATGGTGTCTGCTGATATTTATGGTTCCTACTAATAACCTGTTTATATTAGTTTTAAATGTGTGGGTGTGTATTGCTTGCATACAAATAGTAACGAGAAGAAGCTGTATTTAAAAGGCTAATGTGTAGCCTAACACAGTTGTAACTAGGCTGACCTGCCCAGACTGACTGGCAGCACCACAGCTTGCCGACCAGCACACAGTTATGCAAATAAAAATGTTACCAAACAGCACTAAACTGAGAAAATGTGCTGACATGTCAAAAATACTAATATGTTCACTTGTTCTACAGTTCGACTCTTAAAGAAACTTTTGTTTTGATTACTCTAATTATTTTGTGGGTTCAAAAGTCTTTACACAAACCTATAGTAACACTCTCCATTTCAACCAAAACAAACATCAAGCTTTGAAGGGAAATTTAATATACATACTGTATGGAATGAACCACTCCACTACACGTCAATTAATAGATTGCTTACTTGGCCCTTCCCTTACTATACTTGTTAGATAATACCTGCATTAACACAAGCCAAGGCAAAGAGCAACAAGGCCACAAAACTTAACAGGAAAAAAGCTTGAGTATGCAATCTGATTTCATAATTACTTTTAACTTGATGTCACAGACATGTTCATTCATCTCTGCTCAAAGCATCAACTGTTTCACACATTCTCTCCCAGACTCTCAGAGATTGACTCTTCCCTTTACTTCCCACAGGGCTCAAAATAATTTGAAAACATTTTCACTGATTTAAACAAAGCTTATTTTAAGGTCAAAATCGACAAAACATTTTACATTTTTCTTTTACATGTGCCAAATGTCACTTTATTGAGCTGATATAAGTCATTGGTACTGCAAATGCAACTCACTGAAAATGACATTTTACAGATTTGGTGCAGGAGCCAATCACAAGGGACTGCCTTCACACATATCCTCTCTAAGCAAATTGCCAACATTTGTAAGCTCGTGCTCAAATGTGGGAGTTCAACTTCTATTTTAGGAATTTGCCCAGAAAGTGCATGGAAACAAATAGTGGTGTAGACGACTGAGAGACAACAAGTTACAGGGTTGACCACTCATTTAAAGTAAAACAAACATTATCCTACAAATACCCTCCTTGTTTTTCCCAAAAGTTTAAATATATCTTAATTTTATTTACAAGAAAATATGGTCGGCAGCAAACTACAATACAATTATTTCAGTAACACTGAGACTTTAAGGTATGTCTAACAAGGCAAAGTATGATTTTCGAGCAAAACTTGACATTACACGCGACAAAAGTCTTCTTTATGAAAAAAGTAAAAAGATATTTACAACTCAGGAAACTTTAAGAATAAACCCAGCTTGTCACACTTTTTACTTCTTAATACTTCTTAGCAGTTTCACATGTATGCACTTATAGCTGAATGAGGAGCACATTGTAAACCGAAAGACTGTACATACAATAAGAATAACTGAAGACAATAGCTGACCTAATGCCTTAATGATTAACCCCACCGTACACATAGAGATGATTTGGTATCGAACTGTTCAAAAGAAATGCTGATCACCAGGGCTGGAAAAAGTGTTTATTTCTTGGGACATGAGTGATATTTTCCACCATTCTCTTCATACTGCCATACATGTACCAAAAAGGTAAATTTCCCTGCAATTGCCAAAATTTCCCTCCAAATGTCCAAATTTCCTGGGAAGGAGCCTCCCAGCTTCCTAACTTTAAACACCCATGCTGATCACTTCTGTTAATTTTACAGACCATGCAGCACAAAAATAGTAATTAGTTTAACGAATATTTTACACCCACACGTTGTATGTATGGTATATGCTTTCTTCCAAAATGCATGTTTTTCTTGATGACAGTCTTGTGTATGAGGAACAGTGGATGGGTGTGTGTGTATGGGGTGGGGGGGGGGGGGAAGATGTCTGCCAGTGGGGTACTGGTAAGAAACTACAAGATTTTGCAGCCCAAAAAGTGGTGGGATTGCATGTTAGGCAAAGGTAGGTGCTAAATGAGTGAGTGTCATAGGTGCAAACTGGCAAAGTGTCATATAGAATGTTATGTGAAGTTGAGGGTGCTCATCAACAACACACAACAGCAATAGCTCGGAGGCTCTCTGACATGCTTTTTGCACAATGCCTGATCTAGTTAGCATTAAGTTTAAAACTGAGGAGCCTTAAAGTGATATTACCTGTTTAAGAAAGGGAAATACATAACACTCCCTTGTCCAAAGTGTTGGAATAACTTTTCATAAGCAGTCCATCTGAACAATAAAGATAAAGATCCCTCACAGAAGTAGTTGTTCCAAATATTATTTCAATTATCATAAAAATAACAACAAAAACTATGAAAATCGAAAATGTGTGCACACAATCTTTATTCCATTCAATCCCACTCCTGGGTGAACAAACCAATGGTAGTGCTATAATATATGGATATGCAAAAAGCAGCACAATGAAAGGTGCCCATGTATATGCCAGCGAATGAACACTGAACACATGATATTCACGCTATAGCCTAAGTACTTGAAAACTCACTGTAGGCCTATAGTACCATGAAGCTGATATCCGAAAGGTTCTATTGGCTCCATGATAGTAAATCGAAAGGAGAAATTTCTGTTGAAGCCCACCCGATCAATTTTGGAACAAACTACAGCCCTCGTGAGCTACACCACAACTTGGGACTAACTATCAGCAAGGGTTGCTACCTGGAAGGGAAAGGACAGTAAAATTTGTGCAGTTTGTGAGCTTTTGTGATCATCGCAGAGTGTTTTTTGCATGATTCTGAAGGCAGACTCAAGAAAATACGAGTAAATCTAACTCAATTTACCCACAAGACTGGCCATCGATACAATATGTAAGTACTACCTCCGACGAATAATACTGAACAATTCTTGAGTCATTCAAATCATCGATGGTCAACGATATCAGCTTGGAGTCTGACATCTGAGATGCTTACCTCCATCGCAAGGTCATTCCATGGAGCTACTACCGGGACTGTCTTTCCCTGTTAAATATAATCCCATGCACAGTACTTCGGTACATACAGCTGCATGATCCATTGAATATTCATATAGTGTTGTGATAGGCATGGTTTGAGCTATTTGTAATGAGGATGGTTTTTTTTCAAAATAGCCTGCAGATTTTGACTGTTTTTGCACTGTTTCTTTATATTTTGCCATTCACACTACCATTTTCAGCCACTACATAAACATCTCCATCCACGAATCGTATAGTCAGTGTATTGACACATAAAGAAAAACATCAGGCCATATGTATTTCCCTTTCTTGAACAGGTAATATAACTTTAAACACCTCTTTAAACACATTGGTCGGTAACAGCCCACGAGACCGAAGGTCCAGGAGACCAAAAATGACATAGGGTTCACGAGACTGATGGTCTGTGAGACCGAAAATGAAACTGGGCTAATGAAACCGAAATTAAATACCTGCTCGCGAGACCAGAACGTTTAATACCAGTAGGGTGGTAATGCAAGGGCAACACATTAGTTTGCAAAAGGTAAATAGCAGAATGCCAACATTAACTCAACGCAGAGTGTAGCAGTATGGCGGATTGATACTTCTGAGGACTTTTTCTTAAGTTGTCAGTCTCACAAACCTTTTCTCATTTTCAGTCTTGGGGACCTTTTCTTACTTTCAGTCTTGCAGACCTTTTCTCATTTTCCGTCTCGCAGACCTTTGGTCTTGTGGACTCTTTTTGTTTTTTGATTTTCGGCCTTGTGGGATGCCCCCCATTGGTCAGGGAAAAGCTTGTGGGACGGGGTATATTATGTCCCCACAACTGGAAAAGTTCATGGTGACGCATCCCACTGTGCTAGATGTGATTTGCAACCATGGAACATGTCAACAGCTACAGAAGCAATTTCCAGTGTTCTGGCTAGAAACACTTCCTGGGGATATGAGGTAGGAACACCTCTATCAGGCCCCCTGTCTCTGCTGTACAATTATAATATTTAGTTTTTATACAGTGCAGGTCTCAAAGCATGGATATCTCTTTACAAAGGCCATTTAATATTTTCATTCCTACACACTCTCAAGCATCTGGGGACTTGACAATAGGCTTGTGCGAATTATCCAACTCTACTTCAGAGTCGTCAGGACTCCTGTCCGGGAGTCAATTAGTAATGACTCAACATTTATAGGAATTATGACTCTTGGGGAGTTTCAAATAATGGCATACATATGTTCCCACATCATATTTTGGAGTACACGGTTGTTTTATTTTGAAGTTTACAATGAAGTATATTTACAATGCAGACTATTTTGGTAATTTTCTTTATTCAATCACAAGTTCTCTCTAACGTACGTCAGCCACTATGACTTCCGAACACTGTCAAGTTGGCACCCTCTGTCAAAGAGGGGCCAGTTGTGTAAAGCCTACTTGTGTATTGATACTCACTGATAGACTTGTTGCTTAGGTTTATGTTCCTGTGTCAGTTATGACATCATTGTAGGGGTCATGACTCCATTCAGAGTCATGACTAAATAGGGCCTTGGGGCCTGACTCCAAAACTATTGGAGTCAGCCAAGCCTTCTAGACAACCTGATAGCCAATGAACGAGGCAACCAGCATATACCTAAAGGATTTTTTCCCCTTTCATCTGTTCTTCACTTTTAAAGCCCATAAAAAAAGTTATGACAGATACTGTATTATGTTGTGTCAAGAAATAGCAGCTCTTCAGTACAGTACTGCAAAGAAGCAAGACTATCTGTGCAAAGAATGCCTGAAAATGTCAAACGCTAGTACACGACAACAAAAATGTATGATCATGTGAGAGGTAAACTTGGACATGAATAATAGCATTATTTAAATTATGCAAATCCTCTTCTAAAAACTTGAACTCACTTCAAGGCATGCAGATCACAAGAGTGATGCTCCACACCAAATCATTTCATGCACAAGGACAGTCTTGTTGAACAAATCACAATCAGATACAACTGTCACTTCCCTCGTTCTCAGAGAGAACCATTGTACAACATCTAATCGGATCAACTCACCAATGAGAAGGCAGCACACTGCAAAAGACTCCTCATCATTGGTCCATTCTGGTTTCACTCCTTATTTCCTTTCCATAGAATGGGCTAGTTAGATGAATGAGAAAAATGATTACTATCCTTCAGTAATCCTTATCTCCAAACATCCAAACTGTCACTCAATTCATGACCTCATATATGTCTCGTTACTAGCCGTAGCCTCCAAGATGAGAAACAGATCACCTCATAAAATGCCGCTTTCAAATCTCCTGAATGGTAGAGATACCTGCTTTCACACAGATTTCATCCCATCTCATAAACATCTGCCATCTCTAAAAGAGAAATGAATTTCTTCAAAATTAAATGCACATGACTAGATTTTATATCAAACATTATGCTACCAAACTGAACATTACAAATTCAGTCTTCATTCACTGCATTTTTACAAAAAACATTCACATTTTCCAGTCCCCTGTTCATCAACCAGCCATGTGCAAATAATTTTTGGCCTTACAGCATAGTATGTAGCTGTCCCCACCATCAATTTTTAAGGTGGCTATTTCTGGATTTCAGCTCCTTCCTCTATGGTTTCTTCTTCCCAGAAGTCAAGCAAAGGGCTTGTGAACCCTTCAAGGTTGGGTTTAAAATTGAAATTGCATGATTGTAAAGGCAAAACTTTAATCTTCTTTTAACTGCAATTGAAGGTACAGTACCAGGAAATCAATTCCTAATACATAAAGTAAAAGTTCTTAGCTTTTCTAGGAAAGCCAACAGAAAAAAATAGGCAGCACTTTGCAGAAATAATACCCCCAAAACCCTGCTTCTTGATCCTCAGGTTAAATACCATGACAAAATGTTCTAATGTCTGACAAAGAACTGTTTCTTTCCAGTCATTAAAATACAACTGACTAAGTCAAGGTGAAAGTTTAATTTCACACAGCCTCATAAAAAACTCATCAGCTATACACATATATATGTCTGCAGACAGATTCTTGAAACATAGTGCTGCATTTGTGTGTATAAAGTCTGGCTGAAATAGTATCCAAGGCCTCTTTTACAACAGTTCACTGTACTCCTGAGAAGCATATATAGCAGACAAAGGTGATAAAACTCCACATTGTTTACTTTTCCACACATCTCTGTGTGGTAAGGAGGGGGAAGGAGGGGGGAGGAGGGGGGAGGAGGGGGAAGGAGGGGGCAGAAGGAGGCAAGAAAATACCAGAGTTGTGCATTTTGGAGTTTTTTGTTAATTCACTAACATGGGAAAGTGACAAAAGAAAGGACTCCTCTTGGAATATTTGGACAACTACATTTGATTACATGTAAAATGGTGCTACCTTTCTGGACTTTTTACCAGTATGCATGATGAAATTTTCAATTTCGTAACTCTTTGCATGTACTTTATAAATAAATATTTAATATTAATAAAGTATTTATTTAATATATTGATAACAACAACATGAACAGATCTAAGACTCTCTTGAGGGCAAGTGGCACCCTTCAGGAGTGTTGGGGTGGGCTGGTGGAATAGTTTTAATTATCTGCTTAAACCTCAAGGTCTATGAATCTTACGGCCCACAAAATACCATGACTTTTTCATGATCTTTAGATTTAACCAAATTATGAAAAATCCACTGTTTCTCATTTTCTCACGTAAAATCTGAGACAAAGACACACAAAGATACACGCATTTAATAGGGGTAACAGTCTTTACAAGGTTCTATGATTTCTGTTTTTAATGAAAAGTTTTCACTTAAGAGCTGAAAGAACAATGTATTTGGTCCAAAATATCATGACAACATTTTCAAGATTATGGTATGAGGAACATACATGATTGGAAAAGGGTTGGCAAACTTATCCACTTGTGGACTAGTGTTGCCCCACTACGATCCTGTCACTGTGTTATAACTAACCCCACATACCCTCAGTCTGGCCTATATTTGTCAATTACAGCTGCAATGTAAGGATGTGCAAATAGCATACCTTCTGTTTGCTTTTTATAATTTGCTTAATGTAGGAATCTTCTTCTTTGCACCTGTGCATAATATAATTATGATACAAACTTTCAAAACTTAGTCCAACAAAATGTTGAATTCATAACTCACAAATTTGCCTTTATGTGATGAAGTGAAACAATAGGAATACCTAAGGCTAAACCAACAAGGTTTGTTCAAAAAAAATTTCTTCGATAAGTGCGTAGCACGTTCAGTTTCCCTTTATCTCTACTTGCTGATATGAGCAACTACATGCTTTAGACTTGCACAGCACAAAGGTATCATAAATACATGTATGTGATCATGGCAGTTTTGGAGAGGTCTGTACAAAAATAAACTTTAAGTTGTAGAATGTATCATCCGATAACATATAAACTGCATAATTTCAACTGCAGTTCCCGAACTGTCATTTATTCACAGTTGTAATATAATAATTATGATCCAAGCGGTTCTTGATCAAATTTGTATGAACTGGTCATAATGTGGCTAGATGAATTTCAAATAAACTTTGGACTCTCCATTGTTTACACTAGCAAAACATTTTTAGCTAGCCTGAGTTCACAAACTAGTAGATTTAAACTCCTAATGAGTGTCCTTCCTTTACATTCAAAACCTTGTCATCAATCTCATTTTGAAATATCATATTTCCTACATTGATGAGGTCATGTGGCTTCAACTGTTTTTGCCTTTTCTGATGCCTCAAGACCTTTGAAGAAAATAACTTCCACTTTGAACTGTTATTTTTTGTTTGTCAAATCTGTGGTAAAAAACTTACAATAGTCTTTAATATTAATGGTCTTATGTAATACAGTAGGCCACTTCTTGGGGGAGGGGGCACGAAGGGTGGGGGTATTTTAGAACACTCAGCATAAAGTTCAGCACAGAAAGGTTTTACAGAATAATAACAACATCCATGCAAACATCTACTCAATGAAAATTTCAGTCAATGAACTTCAGTTTATTCCAGTTCTAGCACCAGGTGGGGCAGGGTGACTGCTCCCCCCCCCCCCCTTGGTGGGAAAATTTTCCAATTTCCACTGGGAGCCATAATGCTTATATGGTAAAATTTGTACATAGTCCGCGATGGCAGCCAGTAGCCCCGATGATTTACCTGATTTGCTCTAAATTAAGGGCAAATAGTTTAATAAAAACATAAGATTTTCCAATTTTCCTCACTAACAATCCAAATTTTCAATAAAGCCCCAAATTTTCAAACTTTCTATGACAGAAACCCAAATTTCTGGCACACTGAGATTTTGCTTTTGTTATCCTTTCAGCAACCTGTCAAACTGTGACCCTTGTTGGGGCTTCAGGTTGAAGGGATGACATTGTGGGGCCAATCTGGTTTATTCACAGATGAAAGTTAACTACGTCACATTATTCATTTATCTTTGACACATGACAAAATATTTCAGTTCCTGAATATACTGAACCCAATTTTGTCAAGGTTATGTGTCAGAGGAGGATCGTAGCTTTTTTCAGTTTCCTTCACTGACAAAATCACCCTTGTGAAAAAAAAAAATTCAAGGGTTGTAATGGTACATTTTAAAGGGTGATTTTGTAGACTTCCAAGGGCAAATTGCATGTCACCCTGCTTATTTCCAGCACTGATCTGTGTGCACACAGTCAAACTGATGGGAAATTGGCTTCAACTTTCACAAACTTAATTTCCATTTCCAAGCCACTAAACTGGTTCTGAAATTGTTCAATCTTGCAAGGTTGTAAAGGAACTGATATTTTCATAATTCAGTTACTATTTAAAAAGCATGTAATGGATGCAATGGCATCTAAATCAACAACTTAATATTTTATTAATAGTAACCTGTAGTTTGACCACAAAAATAGAAAATCTCTCTTCTCCAATTAGGTGCTCTGAGTATACACACTACTTCTGGATCAAGATATTTAGCTAAGCTTGAAATTTATCACTCAGTTTCCTACAAAGTGTATGAAGATAGTCACAAATAAGTCCCCATATTACTCCACACAGTAATTAAGACTGCATCGACATTAACTACAGCCTCAAATGGTGACACAATCTAATATAAAGTATCTGCTTCTCTAAGGATATATACTTCTGAATGATTTTAATGCCTTAATGAGCAATTCTGAAAACAAGTTAGATCCACTTGAAGTACTGTAAATGCACACAGTTCAAATCTGTAGTGCTCAAATGTAGGACAAATAAATATCGTGCCAAGCTTCAACAGAAATGACTTCCCCAGGGTTCTAAATCTGCCAAAGCACTTTGACAAGATAAATATTATGTAAGATTGTTGGAGCATCTATGACAGCTTTTGTTTTCATTTTCTAGTGAATCAAGCAGGTTGCAAACCTGATTCAGGAAGCAAGAAAAATAAGTTGATGCGCAAAACTGACACTTCAATTTTATGCTAACTTGATCAGCAATCTGAAACTTCCCTACTAGAATACAAGGTAAACAGCAGACAATAAAAAAGGCCATTTTACTTAACATTTGAGCCTCGAGTTGTGATGTTTGTATTCTCAGTCTTGCGAGCTTTCATGAAGTAAAACCATTGGATTACAAAAAGTCTGCTGATGCCTTAATTGATGGAATCTTATAATTTTGTTATCTGGCACAAAAATGAAAATAAATACTAGAGACCAGTCATTGGCCTGGGTGTGGTGTAAAGCATTTGAAGCATAGGAACTGGGACACATGGCATTCAATCCCAAGTCACATCTTTCATGGTAAGGTGGGTTTTCATCCAACAGAAACTTATAGTTTTCTCATCTGAAATGACGGTCCAAATCACAAACTACATTTCTGCTGTTTGAAATTTGAATTTAATTCCTCAATCTAAAGTCACACCACAATGTGAAGTTGTATAAAGTGATAAGACCTTTAATGGTTCTCCCACACTAATGGTTGAATGGTGTTGTTAAAACAACTGCTCTCTATGCATGGTTTGTTCACATTAGAATCCATGCTACTATATCATTAGGGTTCAAACGATGGCAACAGTTGTCAGCAAGGGTCATAGTGCATAATTATGTAATTGGTCTACAGGGCTGAAATTTAGCACTAGTCCGATCGTCTGTGACGGGTAAAACTTGCATCGGACAACCACTTTCTGTCTTTGAACTTGTCCGATGGACGAGTAGATTTTATTTGTAACTGAATAGTTCCCTACATCAGCAGGAAAGTATGTCATAAAAATCCCCTTAAGAAGTGGCATCGAGACAATTGTATTGACTACCATTCATCATTGTACCATGCCAATAAATATGGAAAAATGCAGAATTTAAAGTAAATGTTTGTTTTCTATGGCAGAGACAGGAAATAGAATTGTTCATCTCTTGTTCGTCAATTTCATTCGGACAACCAAAACTATTTCGGACAACCTAAATTTAGCTTCAGGTTGTCCGATGGGCAACCTGAAAATTTCCTTAAAAATCAGGCCTGGGTCTATATGGTCAGCAACATGGAAATTATTCAAGGGTGAGGGGAGTATGTGGGAGTGGGCAAAGAATTTGTGCTTAAAATGCTGTGGATGAATATGCATGTTCACTCACAGTGTTTACATGTTTTGTCTTTACCACCTTATACCACACAGCAAATCAGAGTTATATGTTGGACAAGTTGGGTTTTACTTTCCTGAAGTCCACCAATTGATCAAACCACCCATCTCCTGAATGAGCTGGCTGAACATAATGCTATCCTTCTTCTAGCTATTCACAGAAAGATCATGTTACATCTTTGTGCTTACTGTGATTGCTTGTTACGTAACTCTCTTTGAGTTAAATCATTTAGGTTATTCATGGCTCATTAAACTTGACTCTCCTAGATGAGATCAAGTGTCACCTTCCTGGCAGAACTGGATACTTTGTGCAGCTGACCATGAGCAAAGTATTCCACCAAGGGCTAATTCTTTCAAAAGAAAGATGTGGACATTTGCTACATTGGTGGTAAGGCAATGTACACACTATGAATGCCAAACTGCATGAGGATGTGTGTAAACAACTACTGTAGTTCTTAGCATGCTTTTCACGAAGTCAAACAAGTAGCACCAATTGTTTTAATACAGTAAGATACGAATTACATGATAAATTATTCTCAGCACAGTGCTAATAAAATAAGAAGACCCTTCATTTACTTTAAAAGCTGGGAATGTGCCCATATCACCAGAAATGACTTTAATAGATCACTATCAATCTATTTTTATAGTGGAAGAAATATATATTCACAACCATGACAATTGTACCATTTACAGAAAGCTATCACAAGTCAAAGGCAAGAAAGATAAACATGAATTACAGACAGACATTGGTTCTTAAGGATAACAAATGTTTTGCAATGCTCTGTGTAAATTACAATAAACAAACTGCCCACAAATCACTAGTTTTGGCAGTCCAGAAAAATCTTAAAGTATGTCTACAGACTGAACTGAAATCTCTGACATTCGTCATTCTTAATTTCCATTAAGCTTAATTGCAGTAAGTTGTACCACTATTGCAGACATGTTTACAAGAACTGAGTCACTTAACAGAACTTGTATGGTATGTTTTACAAAATCCCCTCATGATGCATGTACTACACACTACGTGGGTGCAACACACTCCATGGGTGGGGGCAGGGGTAGTCATAGTATATGACTGGACAAAACATTTTCTGCTCCAAACCTTACCATTCTTACAGGTTTTGCTTACCTGGATATCAAATTAATAATAGAGCCTGGCTCTGAAGCATTGTGCAAGTTTTGCAATGTGTTATGAAAATCCAGGGTTCCTGTATCATAAGGACAGTAACATTAAATGACTTCCAGGGCAATTCCCTCCTGGACAATTCCTATCCTAGCCGATTCCTTTCCTGGACGATTCCCATCCAGGACGATGACTATCCTGGTCGATTCCTATCCTGGACACTTCCTTTCCTACATAATTCTCACCTATGGCAATTACCCCTAAGACAATCCCCTCCTCCCCCCCCCCCCCAAAAAAAATTATTGAATTTTGAAAATTTTCCAGGAAGGGGCAGTTGTACAGGAACAAGTCAATAATCTTCAGTTTTCCTTTCATCCTTCATTCAACTAAACACATAAACTGCTAATTAGGATGATCATGGAGTAAAGGCAGCCATAAACAACTTCTGCTTTGAATGCATAAATAATATTATATAAACAGGGATATTCAGCAATACAAGGTTAGGCATAAGCTAAGTGGACACATGTTACCCAGCAAGCAATCAGAAATGGCTGTTGACCTATACCTGAATGACTTACTTATTACTTAACACAAACAAAGGTAGAGAAATTGTTGAAAACAAAAAAAAAAAAAAGAAAAAAAAAGGAGTAAAAAGGCTATGACGAGGCCAATAGTATCCTATAGTTTAAATCTTTAGTCAATGCATAACATTGTAAGTCAAAACAGTTTGATTCCTTTGGTATTATTAGTGTGTTATCAATGGTAAAACTATCCCAGGCAAACACAAATTCTTCACTACAAAACGCTCTCCAACAGCTGTGCTGTCTTTTCCTGATAGGCAAAGTTAAAATACAAAAGAGACGTACACAGTTAGACAAACATATATCAAACTGCTCATATAAAGTTGTTTCTTATCTTTGTTGTTTCATCTTAGCTAAAAACAGACCTGTGGCTCCTTTCTTATCAACTTACAGTATAAAAGGAAACATCTTCATTGCACAGTAATTGTATATTTGATCTCAGCAAACACAAGCAAGACTGGGGCATGGCAACCTGTTAATTTCTCATCATCCTTAAATGAGAGCAGCTAACGTTACGAGGGAACAAGCCCTAAAACAATCAAGGGAGTTCTTCTGTGAAAAGGAGGTAATTACATCTGTCACCTGTAAAGTAAACACGACGGGACTGAAGGTGGTAGAGACAAAGAAATTATACCACTAGCAAAGAAGGGGCAATGTTCATAGACCATATGTTTCTCAAGTTGCAAATTACATGCCACTTTTTACAAGATTACATTTATGCTATGAGCAGTACAACTTATTCAATATCCACTTACTTGGCACAATATTAATAACTTTACATCAATGAAGAGTGCTTCAAATTATGTCATACTTTAATGAGTAGGCAACATGCTGTAACTCAAAAATATTTTTAGCTGGGTTTGCCAGGCTCTTAGGGAAGACAACCACACATACTACTCCTGGTAAGAACACATAACCTGTTTGTAAAGGTGCTACAGTAAGTCCATTCATGAGGCTTAGGGAGGGGGTAGGAAGAACTACACCTTCACATCTGCACCGTATTGCTACATCCAATTCTCATTTAGTCTCAAAGAAAGTTTAATCTACCTATCCCCTCTGCAGGGGTGTATCCAGGAATTTTCAATAGAGGGGGTGCAAGGTTTGACTGATCACTGTACTGGGGTAGGGATATATGGGATGGGGGTGTGCCCCTCCCCTTTTGCAAATTTTTGCTTTAGGAAGAGGGCTGAGTTGCAAAATGGTGCTATATTTGACACATTTTGAAGCATTTTCTTTTTTTTGCCTCAACTTTTTTTTCACGCATGACGGCCAATAGGGGAGGTGCATGCCTGTTGTGCCCCTGCCTAGATCCACCACTGCCTCTGAGAGGGTCAGTATTTGAGCTGTTATGCAACATACATTAAATACAATATCTGTCTGAGATTGCTTGATTAACTTTTCTACAGTATGATTGCCAACCTTCCACTTTAAGTGAATAACCAGGTCTGGTAAGTCTAGAATATACATTCAAGATGACTTATAAACCCCATGTTGGACATTCTTTATGTCCCTAGACACAGAATGAATCTTATTTAATGTGACATTTATTGAAAGAAGGGCACAAAATTACACTAACACTCGATGTAAACTATGGAGCTTGATGGAGTGGACAAAATTGAATGGAAAGTTACTTTTAACACCTCCCTACATTGTAAAGGTCATAATGTCTGCCTAGCTCCTGTTTGACCAAGTGGAAAATAAAATAAGCCAAGAGTGGAAAAGTAATTTTTTGGTTTCCCAAAGGGTAACCAATGTAAACTTATGCAAGTGGTATTTGGAAAAAGTCGGTAGTATCCTAACCTGATGGGCTTCCAGGACTAGGGGTATGCAATTTCTCCAGATCCTGGAGTAATTCTTCAAACTGAATTAAAAGGCCAATTATCTCATCCCAGGCAGTTAAAATTCTCACGTGTAGCTATGTTAACTTCTAGCTCCTACTCCAATTTAAGTGAAAAAATCAGATAGCCCATACTGAATTTAAATTATTCAAAGCCATATTTGCTGAGTACACTACTGTGTGTGATTCTAATGCTCCTGTAATCTGACCTGTCCATGCAAAGGGCTACACTACATCACATTTCACTTATGTGCACAAGCCATCATACACAAATCAGAGTGGCTCAAATATTGAAACAATTATTTGAATTTACGTCAATCACAGTGCAGTCATCAACTGTGAATATAGATACCTGGGGATTCCTAAATATGTTTGGGGTGAAACAACAGCAGGTGGCTTTAAACCAAGGACACTTCACCTTCAGCAGATCTGTCACTGATCTGCAAAACTAGTGGGCCCTATAAAGAGTTATGCTTGATCTTGATTTTGATTTCAATAAGGCTATTACACCATAGATTAAACTCAAGTTCAAGTGGAACTCTTCACGATGGCCAGTCCAGCCCATTTAAGAATGTCCTCAAATTCACTGGGATAGTAATAATTTGACACTTGATAGTAAACTAACTACCTAAAGTACTGCCAGAAGTAGGATCTACCCTTGAGTGCACATAATTAATTGACCCAGACCACCATATGATTGTAGACACATCTAGTAATTAATACTAACCAACTGTACCACCTATCTATAGTGCATTATGTATGCCAGGAGTGCCCAACCAGCTGATCGCAGTCTACTGGTAGACCGCGGACTGATCCCAAGTCGACTGCGAGGGGTGTAGAAAAAATGAAAATATAAGGTTTTTCTATGTGAAACTCTATGACAGTGTGTGTTTTGTAGATCTTGGGAGAGTGGCTATTTGAAAAGTAGATCTTGGGTCAAAAAAGGATGGGCACCCCTGATGTATGCTATTCTTTGTAGTGTTGTACTAAATTAGTCTCTATTTACTCTTGGAAGGTAACTGGTGGTTATTTAAGAACCAATTTGTGCAGTAGAGCATTCAATGAGGATAATGTTACAAACTTGGGTAGATATTTAATCTCCCCTTTTTTGGCCAAAAACAGGAGACTCAGGTGGTATTCCTTATGGGCAGAGAAGATCCTAATACTTATGAAACAGGGCCCAGGTATCTTCTTAAAGCCCGCTGCATACGCTATGACTTTGCAGGTACAGTAGCAACTAAACTACACTGTGTGACCTATTTTCGAATGGTTGTCACAATTTCAAGTTGTACGACAGACCTGGCACACTACACGACTGATTAACCTTGATTAGCTAGCCCATGCAGCAACATATACCATGTACTAGATATAAGCCCACACTGTGAGATAGAATCAGATAAGAAGGGTCGCATGACCTGTTCAAGTAGTCACACAGAAAAAGGCACATCCAAATTCCATCATGATGAAACATCTGAATTCACGTTCACTGTGTGTTCACCACGGTGCAACAGTTGCCACTGATACTATTGCTGGTCAACTGGGAGCACTCCTTATAGTATAAGCAGTATGGGATCCCATGGTAAAGTCGCATTTAGTTTCAGCCCGATAGTTTGGGCTTCTTGCATGGGTTTACAAATTTTCAGCTTAAAACGTGAGATTCCAAGAAAGACTGTCAATTTATTATTCCACAAAAGATTAGTGCTAGTCCTTGGAAAGGAAAACATCCATCTTTTTATTTACCAATCCAATCAGACTTTTTGTAACGAAAGTTTTGTGGCAGTTGAGAAGACTACTATGGGGAAGAGGTCAGTAAGGTCACCCCTTGCTATGGTACTTCAAAATCAGCCCATCTTTAACATTGACATGCTTCATCTAGTTCTGTATAGAATATCTATGAGCCCATGTTGACAAGGTTGCACTATGGTATTTCAGAACCCTCCGACAACTTTCAAAACAACTTTTGCTAGCTGACTAGCAACTGGTTGAATTGCTGAAGACCACATACATGACTCTGGACAGTCAGAAATAATAAACATGTTTGGTTTTCCTGACTCTGGCCAATACCACTTTAAACTGACCTAACACTGTCAACCCACACATATTTCATGACAATTTGACCGACACAGTGGTCAAATTGAGTAGTTGAAATGTGTGAAGTTATGTAGTGTGGTAATGCTCTAGTGACTTTCACAAAGCCTTCATGGAATCACAAATGCTCATTATGAAACAAAATGTCTCAAAGAAGGAATTAAATTAATGTAAATGCAAGCATGACAGCTTTAAAGAGCACTGAATCTTACCCCAAACAGTAAATATTCCCCCTTTTATGTTTACTTCTGGCCCCTCCTGTAATCTGAATAAAAAGAACACCAGTCTAGTGCATCTCCCAGACAAAGCTGCAGTAGCCTAAACTGAGTTTAAATTGCTCAAGGCCATATCCACATACTGCTTTGTATAAGCTGTCTACTATGCTACTGATCTGTGCAAATCATCTTTTACCAATCATAGTGATTCTATTGTTTCAATTTATTTCAATCACAATGCAGCTACCAGTTGTTAACACTAAACAGAGGTTTAAGAATGTTCCTACATGTTTGTAGTGATGAAATAGCCCTTTAAGGTATAAGGGTTGCCTTTTGGGACACTTTTCAGACTGTGCTCTTTACTTTTGAATGACCTGTTTGAATGCAAAAATGCAAAGGCAAATTTACTGCAATCTCATTTTATCAATTGAATTTAATACCATTCCTATACTATCAAAATTAATACAGAGGTTACAGTTTTCAACACCAACCAATTACTGAAGAGCTGTGAAATTATAGCTTTTGACCTTTCACCTTCTGTTTCACCAGTACCTGGGCAAACACTTGTTCAAAGCAATTAAGCAAATATACCTCACAGACAATGGGTAACAGAATATTAACATTACAATCCTGCTACTGCAATATTGTAACAGAATTGTCTTTTGTAATGATGGCAAGTAACTTATTTTCTGTACAGTGACAGACTGCAAACTCTGAAACCTATGTGGGATGGGGGAGGGAGGGTCGGGGGACCCTGAGGAATCTCCTTGATGCCTTTCCACAGTTCATGATGTTTAAAGAAATCATAAATAAGCATAACAAAAGTGTAGGCCCATTCATAGCAAAAAAGGATTGCTCTCTGCCCTCAGTGTAGGGTTCAAACTTGCTGAACATTTAATTGTTATCCCATCAGGCATTTGACAAACATCTTCCACCAGACCCAAAGGACATTTTGGTAAGACCTCATAGGGGGCTGCACAGGCTATGGTAAAATGACACCAATACAATAGACGAGTTGGGAAATTAGATTTTGCTGTACCATTGTACTACCACAGATGAAGGCCACAGATAAATGCGCATGGACAAGAGGGCATTGAGAAAGTATTTTTTGTCTTTCACAATTTACTGCCATACTGCCCAACCTTTTCAGTCCACGTTAAGGAGACTAAGTTTATAAAGAACTTTTCCTCTAAAGAAAATTCTCTTTGACCCGTGATTGAAGTCTAGAGAACCATAGTTTAACACTGGAAAATTGAGCGTGATTACACAAAATACTGTCTTGCACATGCAGTCTCTGTTGTGGTACACTTTCGTTCCCAGCATGCACTGTATCCCGAAGTTTCCCAACTCGTCTATTGTTTGTACTAGCCCATAGTCCTTTTTGTTGTTAACTGACATTTAGCCCACACGTGATATTGAACTAGCCCTGGGAAGAGGGCTTATGAATTTGTCAAATGATGCCTTTATCCATCACCTATAAATTGGTACTGACATCCTCAAAATACAAGACAATGACATAATGTGAAAGGAAACAGTTATCTTACCAACAAATCAAAGGTACTGGAACTAAAGGTGACACAACATGAATGCTTAAAACACTATACACAATATGTTTGGACATATGTTTCCTAGTGTGTTAGTAAATAAAGGGCAAGGTTTCTCCATTAATCATTAATTTGAGCTCTGAAATGTTATAATTACATGCATGTTATTTACTGAACACAATTATGTCATACAGTTTTCATATCTTGTAACAGGCTCCTTCCACTGTAATGTGATCTTTTCAAGAACACAGACTAAAAGACCCTTGGGCTTTTGCTACAATCTCAAAACAGAAAAAGTAAAAGGAATAAAACATTAGCCCAATGCATTATCTATCATAGAAGATTACAAAAAAAAAGGAAATATAAAAAAAGATGGAATTAATGCACAGCAGCACTTTACACTAATATTTTATAATCTTCTGAGTACATGTAGCCATAAGCAACTTTAACAACAATAATGGAACATTACCTAATGACAACATAATGGAATGTCAGGGGAAACCCCCTATCAAGATATCTACATAACAACTTTAGACAACTGGCCAATTTCCATTCAAAAGAACAGCTGAGAAGATGCAAGCTTTTTCAAGGAGAATTTTTTTCCCTTACTGGTGGTTGCTGGTGGGATATAAAGTGATATGCAAAGAGGGGCCCCAAGGGAAAATCCCTCCAGCTGAAATGCTCAGAAACTATGTGTAAACAAATGTGCTTTGCTCCTTCAAAAAGCCACACTAAATTATTTGACTTTATATTAGAATCTGACAGCTAATGGTTAGCCATTTCACTTCATACACTGTAATCTGGCCCCTTGACTTCTGTCTTTGATAGCCTGTCTAAATAGTAGGCCACTTTGAAATGTAATGCACCACATACAAAAACTGAGAAAAAAAACAATAAACCTGAGAGCCTTCAGACACTAATGGATTGCCTGTTTCGGTTTCTCTGAATTGTCAGCACCTGATCTGAAAATGTTCTCCCTTTTGCATTGATTACACTTTGCTTATGTATTGTGCAGTAGGAAAAGCAGTGCCCAGTGTTACTCTGTGAATACGCACGCTTTCTAGTGGACCTAGGTGAAAAAGTATGATAAAAGTACAATAAAAATTCTTAATAAAACAGGAGAAAGTTAGGACTTTAAAGAGTAAAAGAGGGTTTAAAGTAGGAGTTTTTAGCTTTTCAGGAGTGCAGTAGTTTCATTTCAAAGTCTACAATATCCCATGATTCTTACACAAATGTTTCTTGTACTCAGTGATAGCTCACATTTTGAACCTGCAGCTTGCATGCTACTCACTATTCCTGCACATAAGCCTTTGTATTGTGCTATGGTGGACAATTATAAGCACAGCTTTCTTGAACTGTTCAATTTGTTGAGTCCAACTCACACATAGCCTACCTCATCACCACCAGGGTTGGGGCTGGTGTGAGAAAATTGGAATTTTTGGCAGTCAGGACAGAAGAAAATCAACTCTGACACACAAATTTTTAATATACTTTTCACTGTTTCCTATCAGAAATGAACTTTTGGGGGAATATGTTAGTAATGACGAATATGAAATTCCTAGACTTTTTGTGATGAACAAGCTTACTTTAGGGTGATTTTGCTGGTTTATTACTTCCAATTTTGATTTTGTAAGATTTGGTGCAGTTTCTGTGAGACCTTAGGACAGACATCTGGCTTGATAGGTCAGACCAAAAATTCAAAGATACACTTACTACTGACTGTCCATAATAGTTACCAAACTTTTTTGCTTCTTTAAAAATGTACTTTTAAAATATATTATATGGCAATGTTTATAATGTCAGGTTTCTTAAAAACTGGCATGCAATTTTATTTTTGCCTCATAACTGGATGGACTTAACTCTCACAAACATGTATGTCTCATTTATTTACATTATTTCAAGTTAGGCAGGGAAAGCAGTTAAAATAAGAACTGCTTGATTCAGAGAATATCAAATTCACTTGAAAAAAATGTTATACCGTCTCTACTGACCATTAATATATTGTTGGGATGACTTTTGTTTGCAACGGGTTACAGAAAATATATCCAACTAAAAAGTACCAAACAGTATAGGCCTACACATATTACCTGAGTATTAAACATACTCAAATATTCTGTAAACAGTACTGAAAGATGTCAATACTAACAATAAGAATATCAAAAGTCACATGTTATGTCTGTCCAAAGAAGGCTCATGTGCTACTATTCTTAGAATAAGTATAGGGAGTTGCACTAAAGGTCGAACGGTCAAATTCAGTGGACACGCTAGTTGTTCTGGAGGTCACTGCACCTCGCACCACATTGCTTTAGTACATGTGCTAGCATCCCCATGTTTGTTTGTCCTGCAGAACGTCTTTGCGTTTATAGCTGACTTTTGCACACATGAAACCTCCCTAAACTATGACAGCACATAGGGGGTGTAATTTTGTTTGTTGCACTTGCAGTAGTTTGCCAGCGACTCCCTTTAACAAAATGCAGCCTACCCTGGTATGACAGAGATATATGGTTCTTCTTTGTATAGATTCATCATTGCAAAGGTACAGTAAGTCTATGGCTGTGTTCTGTGAGGAAACACTTTTCAAAAAACATGTGACATAAGGCTAGAATAATATACAAGCAAAAATAAGCTTACCTTTTTCACTAGTAAAGGGCCCTGTTGCCCATCAACTACCACATACATTGTTATTTGCGTCTACTGTGTGCACCAGGATCTACTGCTGTAATGCTTGCACAAACAAGGCTAGGAAAATGTTTACTTCCTATCCATGGAGCAAGTCAAATTTCCTTTGATTTTTGCATGTGTTTGTAAACAGATAGGTAAATCATCATTCCCTATATTGCAAAAATTACCTCTATCCAAAATTTTCTGGGAAGTAGCTTCCCAGCTTCACCATTCTTTCCACCCAATTTGGACTGACACCAGTAGTTTTTTGTTGCTGGACATTGGAGGGTCGTTTACAAAACTTTACAGAATGCTAGATATATAAATATCTGCATCAAATCAATTTGTTGGGCGACCTTTAAAAGATTTTAAATTAACAGCTACCATTTATATCATGGGTTACTCCTTACAGTACAGATATCTGTCCATGAGTAAAACTGTACACATGGCTATGCATCTGTTCAATAGTTATGTGTGAAATTGAACAAAGTTTGGGTATTTTTAAGCCACAAACTACTGCAAAAGAATTTTTTGGCAATAACTTGTTGTGATACAAATTTTGTCAATAAAATACAAACAAAAATTAATCTGGCCTCTAAGTCAACAATGTTTTAAGGCGGTGTTATGAGGAAAGTCCATCGTACTTGTATGCTATGACTAATGCGCAACCTTTGAGAGGAATTTTTAAAATACTGACGGTATGTCATCTTTTCCCTTTCAGGTCAACTTCATTTACATGCTTCTGTAAACCAAACATAAAATGCATTTGCATTAAATTTAACAATGTTTAGTTTTGGCCATGATCTGGGAGCTTTTTGACCATCAAACTGTGAAGCTGCCTAAAGGGTAGGTATGAATTTCTTGAGACTTATAGAAAATCTGTGGGACAGGTCTATATGTGTGGAAAATATGATGCTAATGTACTAATACTGATCTTTCTGCGTGATAACAATGTCAAAAAAGTAGAATAATGTAGGAAAAAGTAGGATTTTCAAGAAAATTAGATGTTGGAGGAAAGTCCAAATAGCTGGAGGAAGTAGGAAAAGTAGGAGTCACTGGAAAGTCTGGAATATGGCAATGGAGGATGCCAAGATACATCTGAATAATTTGCCCACCCAGGGCCCCTTAATTCTTCCAACCCCGTACCTCTTACAACCATGGGAAAACACATCACAGCATTTTTATGCTGTTTAAAACAATATGCATCTCATAGAAGTTATGTGTAAACATGAAACTTCTTAATTCTTCTAGAGCCCTTTGACACTTAACTACTCTTCTTTATTATTTTGAAGGATCACCATTTCAGCAGGGGATTTGGGGGTTAGCAATATCAACCAAGTAAGTGTAACAACTGACCAAAGACAGCTCTCTTTGTATTTGCAGACATATTTAATGTAGTTTCACATTTTTGTCAACAAAAATTTCATGATAAAACACAATACAGGCAACAAATTTAAAGGAACATATTCCTACGAGCCATACAAACACAAATACAAACACAAATACAGGCCTTGATGGGCAGTTGTATTACAGTGCTAAGTGACCAGGAATATGGGAGAAGACCATGGTTTATAAATTTCAACTTCACCTCCAGTCACTAACCACCTATGCATTTTAGCTCAAATTTGGTTTCTTTTGAAAGACCAGTTCAGATGGCAACACCACAGATTGCTCTTGGATACAAACCCACCATACTTTGACCTGGCCGGGGATCGAACCCTGAACCTCCCAGTTGCAAAGCTTCATTTCTTCAAATGCCACAGCCTTTATCCACTTGGCCACAGCAACACCACTGATTAATAACAAGCTTTCAAGGACCCAAGGCCAAGGCACAGAAAGACAGCAAATACAAGCTTTGGAAATCAGTTTGAAAAGAAAAATAATGCTGATAGCCAGTATAATTGAAGGGACAAGGTACACAATGGGATTTTTGAGAAACTAGACAGTGTCTTCTGTGTTTGAATGAAAATCCAAATTTTCAAACTCCACCCAAAATAACAGCTAGTACTTTTTCTAAATGGTTTGAAATAGAATCTATGATTAAAATCACATTCAAGGTAGTCTTCCTTAAATGTTTGTTTTCTTTAATGTATACAGCTTCCAAAATTTTCTCTGGGGATGGAGAAAGGTCACATCATTAATCAAAACAACTACCATCTATCAATCACTTAAAGGCAATAGGCAGTTGCCCCAAAATTTTCTTTGAAAAATCAGCAAACTCTTGCAAACCTCCTTTTATTGCATTACAAGCACCTCTGAAGATGTTTTGAATATAACTATTACAAACAATAGGTAAAGCAAGGAGAAGTTCTCCTTGAATTTCACAATTCACTAACAAAAATATTGTCACATGATCAAAATAGGCCATTCATGAATTAGAGTGACAGCGCATGATTGGGGTGACTGCCTACTGCCTTTAAGAGTGTCATACAGTGTCAGTGGTAATATGAGAGTGAGGAAGTGATGCAACCAGAGACAGAGGGGGGTGGGGGAGGGAAGGGGTGACGGAAAGAAAGGAGAAGTGAAACATAAGTGAGCAGTCATACGGTACCTCCTAAAATGTAATAAAGTCCTTTCTGTCTAAACATTTTCTGACAGCTGAGAAATTGACATACGTTCTAACTACACCAATTTCTGTCTAGTTAAATGTTTTTTGGAATCCTCGTTATATTCGCCAACAGAGATGAGGCCTATTCCCACACAAAGTTCTATCCACACACATCATCTTCAATGACATATTGCAGTGATGAATCAAGGAGTAATTTTTTTCTTTTTAATTGCAGGAAGCAATCATATCATATTTCAATTAGTGATGTAAAGCTAGCTACCCTCAAAAGATTCAGTGTTTCTTACTAGTAGTACAGCTGATACGAGAAAATGGAAACTTAAAAAGTAGTTTAAATGATTCAACTTCTATCAAAATTACAGCTGGCTATGTCATCTGCTACACAACAATTTACATCTGTCATGATACCAGAGATTAAACCAACGTAAATCCTGGCGATTCAAATTTACAGAGACAGCTAATAATTCAAAAGAAAGAAAGAAAAACAACCAAAGAAAGAAAAGCTCTTATACCCTCTTCAAAGGTATAGTGTTACAGCTTATGGTGTCATGTGTAAATATTCAAAGTACCATCAAATTCAAAGATAAACAAATGAGACATGCAGACTGATAAAAGCACTTCTTCCCATTTACTGTTGGTGGAGACTGAAAATTAAAAAAAAAAGTTGCTGAGATGAGATGGCAGCATTACAGAACCTATCTGAACACTGATCATACACAAAATAGAACTTTTGCAACAATGAGCTACACAATTTGCTCGCATTCTCCATCCAGGGGTGTGTTTAGTTTTTAATGATGATAGCATAATAGAGGGCAGTATTACAGAACCCATGGGAAATGTTTGCACCAGTCTTCCCACTGGTGATGGAGTAAGCTGTGTAAATTGATGTATACTTAGTTCATTCTCAAACTTTCATCCTAGCAGTGTTTCTGTCCTAATGCTGGAAAGAAACCCAGTAGTACTGCTGAAAGGGGCCCATCAAAAATGCACGTAACTTTCTTCATTCTCTTTCCCCTCCTGGCTGCGGCCACCTACAGTCTACAGGTAAAATAACTGCTACATGTACATATGCAGTATTATGAGAGGGACATGGCGAATCAAACCTACATGCAGGAATTGTCTGAAGAAAGACAAGTAGGAAGTCTTGTATTAAAATCATAGTAAACTCACCAGTTTCTTCAATTTAACAAAGACTAGCAACCTTTACTCTGCTTCCAATTCCACCGACTGCGAACATTCTTCCACCATCTGTGCTGTCTAGAGCCTGAACTGACTTGTCAAGTTTCACTGAACCCAAATTCTAAGATGCCAATAAATATTAAAGAATATTCTTTAATCATCCACTGAACATTTCATTAAAGAATATTACAAAAGGAAAGTTCTATTTAAAATATGTAAACATAAGGTTATTACAAAAGATCCTTGTACCTTTTGATAAACATACTTTGCTTTTCTAAGAGAGAAATTTGCCAATTCACACATATCAAAGATAGCTTTTGAAAGAAATTAATCCTAACATACAAGAAAATGCAGAGAAGGGAGGGTACCAGCAGGAATATGTTGAACTTTGCATCACAATGCTTGAAATATTCAAGTTAATAGAAAAACATTAATGAGTAATCCTATTTGCAAGTACATATCCAGTTGTTTCCATTCCCTTCTGTTACCAACATTACACTAAACTCACTGAATTACACTAGAATGATTTTCACTCAAATGCCATATTTATTCGGATGAATACACATCTCAAAGCAAGTGGCATGAAGGAGTGAAGCTTAGAAAGTGGGAGGTTTGACCTAGGCAGAACAAAGAAAGATGGGTTTTGCTCCCAAGATCAAACTATAGTTCTCCATCTGAACTGACGTGTCAAGTTAAAAGTCTCTAAATTTTAGTTAGTATTATCTTGCCTTGCTTTGTCACCCCATGTGAAGTTGTATTAATTAGAAGTCATAGGCTTCCTCCACATTTGTGGTCCATTACCTTTGTAAAACATCTGCCCATCACTGTTGATGTTTTTATAAAAGAACATGACTTGTGGTGGGTATGTATCGATAAAAATAAAAGTCAGAGAATAACTTGTAGTGTAAGTACAATGTGATGAGTACGAGTACAAGGGCAGTGTCTGTGTTTCTGTGTTGTGAGTAGCAGTACGAGTACAAAATTTTGCATTAGCCCCTATGCAGAACTTTCAAAATCTGTGAGTACGAGTACGAGTACAACCAATTCTCATGAGTACTGAGTACAGGCAATTGTGCAAACCCATGAGTACGAGTACGTACTCACTACAATTCTGAAGAATAATACCTTAAAAGGTAAACTCACCTCAAAGCTTACAGAGTTAACAGCCTGGACATCATTGGTACCACTGCCCCCTGCTAGCACCACACTACCGTCACAGAATTGGGCACAATACAAGTACTCCCCAGTCTGTTCATCACACTCTACAGGAATGACCTGTTCCAAATGACCTGTTCCTAAATCCCACAGCTGCAAGGCATCTTGATTCACCCATGATGCTGTAAGGACTTTGCCATCCTGTTTTCATTAAAAGAAATTAATACACAAAAGATGTGTATGAAAGGGTGTCTCCTAGAGAACACAGGTACACGTAAGTCACAGAACACACTTTAGGGTAGGAAACAGGCAAGGACTGCAGACAAATTGCCCCAAATTTCCTAAAACAGCCCCCTCATAAAAATTGAAGGCACAAACAGTTTTACTCAGTATACCCAAAAGTGCCCTTCCAATTACCCCATAAGTTCTGAAACCACAACTTGAATGCCACATTGAAAGTTTTGTAGTAACCTCTGTGACTACATAAGAGCCGTTGCAAACACATTCACAGGGAATTTTTTTAAACATAGATTGAACACATCCTCAGTCAAGAAAAAAAATAATATAAAACTTTCTTGTTCATGTGATCAGTGCCCCAGGGAAGGAATGATTTTTTTTCTTGACTTCCACTGAAAAAAGTAAGGGATGTTTCAAAGCATTTACAATCATCATTCAAAACAAGCACACAAACTGTGCTTATGCAGCCAGTTTATGGGAGCATAATACGTTGAAACTTTTCACAGATAGACATATACAGTATTCAGTACGAATGGTTTTCTGCCTTAAAGAGAAACTGAATTAACGAAATTAATGCTTTTGATAGGATATCTGAAGTTCCTCAGAAATGAAGTATGGTCTGGCAATGATGTAATGTTTATTTACTGTATTTGTCTGCTCATAATATTACATTCTATGTAGAAAGTTGCGGTATTCAAATATTATAACTACTGAACTATTGCCAAAGAAATGGACTGCCAGATGGCATTCAAGCCCCAGTCTCCCCAAGGTGGGAATCTTTAACTGTATGACAAGGACAAATTATTGGTGGTCTTAGGACCTAAGTCATATTTCTGCTATGACCTCAAACAAGACCACACTATGAAAGATCTACATGTACATAGGACTGGTCTCAAAAGTCCTGCAATAAAATGAACAAAACTTGTGGGTGATGTAAGATCAGTTGAATGATTACCACTGCTGGTCCCACTATTGCTCAAATGTCACATTTTAGGACCAGTCATTTTTATCAAAAGTCAAGTCATGAGACCCCTTGTTGGTGTAGCAACTGGATGCACCATCCCCAGACTGGTAATACAACTAACTAAGGGATCAGTATGAAGGTACAGAGATTGTTCATGGGCCTAACCCCTCAATATTAACAGTTGTGTGTAGCATCACTGGAAATCAGATTCTAACCAATTGCAACTGGTCTTTATACCACCATGTAGGACCTACCAACCACCACCAGGGCTTGAAATAAGCTTGACAAAGGGCACTGCCAAAATGAGCAAAATGGCCTTCGGTCTATGTTATTTCAATGGACATTTACTGAGGGGCATCATGGCCATCAGAATGGGCCCGTCGGTGCCATCGGTTATTTCCAGCCCTGCACCACTAACAGTTGCATGTTGAAGCCTGTGCCAAGTAAAAACCTGAACAAAGACTTGCCACCAGTATTTTCTATCGGGACTGTAGAGGACCTCAAAGACTAGTCTCAAGAAAAGCTTGCAATCCCCCATGACCCCAAGACTTGCTCCACCAGCTGGTCATATGTAGCAAGTCTTGCAAAGGTCAGGTCTGCAGTGTGACTGGGGCTATTGTGGGGTTGGATACAATTGTAGGTATACAGAAAGATTTGCTCAAAAATAATGCCTGTTTTATGGCTTCTCACTACATAAGAAATAAGAAAACTAGGCTGATAAAATTGTAATTGGATGAGGCCATGGTAAAAGCCACTTACTTTAATATCCAGACCATTTCCACAAATGTGAGGGCCAGGGATACTTCTCTGCACTCCTGATGATGTTCTGCTATCCCAAATCTATGAGAATTAGACATTGAGTACATATGACACATAAGTATGACATTTTCTTCAGCAATGAAAGAACAAGTGTCATTATTCCTTTGTGTTACCAGGAAGGAGAGAGGGCAAAAGAGCATGGACAAAACTTTAATGCACACTTATAAAAGGGAAACTACCCGTAGTGATCTCTGGTTTTGTCTTGTTTTAGTTCTGTTTCAGAGGAACATACAAGTAAATGACATCACCCTTCATGTCCTTCATGTAACAGAGTTTTTTCTCATGACTTAGTCTTTGCCAAGATTTACAATTATATTCTGTCACAAATTTTCTTTGACAAAACATTCACCATGTGGCCTTTGGTATATACATACAAAATTTATGACACTTTCCAGGAAGTATATTTCTTATCTCTTATCTCTTTTACCAGCTCACAATAAATGAATGTCACAAACCTTTAACTGATTATCCCAACCTCCAGTTACAAAGATGTTGTTTTCATCAGGATGAAATCTGAGAGCAAAAATTCTCATCCCATGACCAAACTCAGATAATTCCTCCTTGTCCAATAACAGGGAGTTGCTTCCTTCATACACCCTCAACACCTGTATAAAACAAAGAAAGATTTGAGAATTTTAACACCTTCAGCTGTAGTCTTCATACTAATATTTTTCTAAAAGTTTAACAGAGAGGTGAATTTTCAGTTACAGTTCTACCACCGGCAAACACCATCCCATTTTTATTATGGCACATACTCCTGCATGTTCACGTACTTCTGTTGGGAAACTTATTTGTGAAAGGAAAGTATGTTGTTGAATTCTTTCATTAATCTAATCAAACCTATCTGTTATCATATTAAGAAGATTAAACCACTTGGGATGAAATCAGTCATGAGGGGAAGGAGACAACAGGTCTTAGAGGCTCAATAATCTCACCCCTGATGGTAAAAATTCTCACTCCTTAGTTTACCCAGGGAGCTGCCATTGGTCAATTGCAGGTCCCTGGTTTACCTCTAGCCCCTCCTCCAATTTAAACAAAGAAAGTATCTAGAACAGATCACAAACAGTGCCACAGTAGTCTCCACTAAGTTTAAATTGTTCAAGGCCACATGAATACAACTGTGTGTGAGCTTCATTAGGAACTGTGACACAACTGACTGCACAAGTCACTATTGACCAACCAGAGTGAAGCTATTGTTAGCATTAATGTCAAAGTGCAGTCACCAATTGTATTTAGACATAGAGATATACCTAAATATGTTTGGGGTGATGCAACAGCCCCTTTTACCCCTATGCTGCTGACTCAATTCTGGGTTTGCTCTATTTGTGCTTTAATAAAGTCTGCAGATGAGGCCATGAAAATGCAGTTCAAGCCAAGTGTGACTACAATCTAGAATTTAAACTAAGAAGTCAAACAAAGGGCACTCTTGCTACATAGATATAGTAGTTTTAATTCTTATTGGCATATATTGCCTGAAGCATGATACTGTAAGGGTTAAAAGTTTTACTTTTTGATCCTAATCTTGACAAAGACTGTCAACACAACACAGGTATTGTGTTCTATGATTGCTTCCTAGCCTTCTGGCTAAAGATCACATGTGGCATCTGTTCTTTTCAACCAGTCTAGAACAGGACCACGCACGACAGACGAATAAGGTAGAGGTCTCAAGGTCAAGAGGTTAGTCATGTTCAGTCTTGCTGTCCCTTAAGGGACATAGCTTCTTCGGGGAGCTGAACTCCTCCGGGAAGGTTTGGTTTCACCATTCAGCCTTTTGCCAGAGAGTACAGGGGACTTTGAAAAAACAGTACTTTTGAGTACTTTGACTTGTCATTCTAGAGATGCTAACATGTCCTCTAACCATATGACACTAATGGCTGTAATTCAACAACATTTAAGATTAATCCCTCATAATTACTTCTCCAATTACAAAGCAAGATGACTTATACATGATACATCAATACAGTAAGAATACCAACCTGCATGTTCACGTACTTCTGTTGGGAAACTTATTTGTGAAGGAAAGTATGTTGTTGAAGTTCTTTCATTAATCTAATCAAACCTATCTGTTATCATATTAAGAAGATTAAACCAGTGGGATGAAATCAGTCATGAGGGGAAGGAGATGACAGGTCTTAAAGGCTCAATAATCTCACCCCTGATGGTAAAATTCTCACTCCTTAGTTTAACCAGGGAGCTGCCATTGGTCAATTGCAGCTCCTGGTTTACCTCTAGCCCCTCCTCCAATTTAAACAAAAAACTATCTAGAACAGCTCACAAACAATGCCACAGTAGTCTCCACTGAGTTTAAATTGTTCAAGGCCATATTAATACAACTGTGTGTGAGCTTCATTAGGAACTGTGACACAACTGACTGCACCAGTCACTATTGACCAACCAGAGTGAAGCTATTGTTAGCATTAATGTCAAAGTGCAGTCACCAATTGTATTTAGACATAGAGATATACCTAAATATGTTTGGGGTGATGCAACAGCCCCTTTTACCCCTATGCTGCTGACTCAATTCTGGGTTTGCTCTATTTGTGCTTTAATAAAGTCTGCAGATGAGGCCATGAAAATGCAGTTCAAGCCAAGTGTGACTACAATCTAGAATTTAAACTAAGAAGTCAAATAAAGGGCACTCTTGCTACATAGATATAGTAGTTTTAATTCTTATTGGCATATATTGCCTTAAGCATGATACTGTAAGGGTTAAAAGTTTTACTTTTTGATCCTAATCTTGACAAAGGCTGTCAACACAACACAGGTATTGTGTTTTATGATCACTTCCCAGCCTTCTGGCTAAAGATCATGTGTAGCATCTGTTCTTTTCAACCAGTCTAGAACTGGACCATGCATGACAGATGAATAATGTAGAGGTCTGAAGGTCAAGAGGTTAGTCATGTTCAGTCTTGCTGTCCCCTAAGGGACATAGCTTCTTCGGGGAGCTGAGATCCTCCGGGAAGAAGGTTTGGTTTCGCCATTCAGCCTTTTGCCAGAGAGTAGAGGGGACTTTGAAAAAACAGTACTTTTGAGTACTTTGACTTCTCATTCTAGAGATGTTAACATATCCTCTAGCAATATGACACTAATGGCTGTAATTCAACAGCACTTAAGATTAATCCCTCGTAATCCCTCCAATTACAAAGCAAGATGACTTATACATGATACATCAATACAGTAAGAATACCAACCTTATTTGTTTCTGCACAGTAAAGCCTGACATTTAAATCTTTCCCTGCAGTGGCATATGTTCCACCATCCAAGTTGAAATCAAGGCAATTGATCTCATTGTGAGCCTCTAAGAATTGAAGAGTGATGAAATGTTATTTTTTTCAAGTAAATGTAGTCCTGATTATCTCCAAAATTATTTCCTCGTACAATTCCATGAGAATTGTCATCCCTCTTCAGTTACTACCCTTCTACAGCAGTCCAACCATTTAAATTCCTCAGGCTGACTTATCTTTGGCAACATAATTGATGTGAGTTTAGGAGATATTGCAATCACTAATTCAACTGCTATTAACAACATTTTCTTATGAGCTTGTGCACAGTGAGTAATTTTATCATGAAATACCTCTGCTGTTTCCTGTCCCCCACCCCCAACCCACACAAAACAAGAATAATGGATGAGGATGAAAACACTCATGATGGTCAATGTAGCCCATTAAAGGTTGGTCCTGAAATTAATATGCTATTGTGAACAATTGTAGTCCACTACCTTTGGAAGTCAATTGGTGGTTATGTAAGAACCAATTTGTGCAGTAGAGCGTTCAATGAGGTTAATGTTACAAACTCGGGTAGATATTTAATCTCCCCCCTTTTTGCCCCAAAACAGGGGTCTCGGGTGGTATTCCTTATGGGCTGAGAAGATCGTAATGGTCTTGAAAAGCTACTTATCAGCAGCATTTACTGAAACACAAAACAAATTTTATTATGTAATAATGCACTAAATTTTAATAACAATATCGTAGAACAAATAGTTAATTGACAACTTTTCCTCTTTTATGTCCATTTAACATATACAGGGGTTTAACTGAGATTTTGGCAGCTTATTACCTATCACAGTGTCCACTTCTCTTGCATCTGTGAGATCCCAGAAAGAAACACAACCATTTGCACCAGCTGAGAGAAGAGTCGTCTGTTTGGAAGGATGAAATGCCAGTGAGAGGACAGGAAGTTCTGCAGCACTACCTTGATGCAAGGATTTGCTGACTCTGCCAGCTTTGCTATCAATAAGCTGTGAGGAAAAACAAATGATGTATGTTTAATATTTGTAGGTTGTAAAACTAATACCAGGAAGGATCATCCAATTAGGCCAGCATACACCTGGCTACTATATCATAACTTCAACAACTATCTGGATGGCAAACAAACCAATTAATTTAGCTCCACTGTGATAAGATTATTTTAGAATGAGAAAAAATTGTTCTTTGCTCTTCAACCTAACCCCCACCCCCAAAAGAAACTGACCATGATGCAGTTGGCATACAGTACTTTATCCCAACTGGAAAGTCAGAAACAAATGCAACCAAATGGTTATAGTGGTCTACAAAATGTCTCACTGCTCTGAATACCCTTTGCCAAGTCCACCCTGCCACAGTCTTACTGTCAGCACTCCAACAATAAACTTATATTGCAAGATTTGCTTACTACAAATGCCAAGAAAATCAATGGAAACTTATGAAATTTCACAATGCAGTGAATGAATATGACTGCACTTTACAAATCCCACCACAATTTGGCTGAATCAAGGACTTCTACAATTCAGAGACTTTTTCATACTTCACAAAAATAACTCCCAGTCCACTGTCATTGCTATGTGGATGAATGATACTACAGCTACAAATAACTGAAGGCACCAGAACAAGGCCTGAAATCAGGACACCTTGATTTGCCTTGATTCTCCTCAAATATAACCAACTCTGAAGCCATACTTGTTTTAGTGTCCAATCATTCACACTTAATAAAGGTAGGGAGGGAGCTCTGTTTTTGTAAAGGAACTGACTTAAACATTGACGTAGAAACGTCTCCAGTGTCAAAGAGTTCACTGCATTTAACTGTCAATGTACAATTCGTTCTAATATCTAAAGGTTGAAATATTTAAAGTATGATAATAAGTACATCCATGCTTTTGAGACAAAGGAGCAACCTTTTTACCTAAAGTTTGACATCATTCTTTGCACTGTATACAACAGGGGTAACTGGAGTTGATCAGTGAGCTCCAAATAGTAGAACTGCATGAAAGCCCCACATGGTTTGAGTGTATTTCACCACCTGTAGCACATGTACACTCTTCAAACAACATCAAAAACTAGTATTTCTTCTGTTGTCCTTCCTTTCCAAAAGTAATGCAGAACTGACTTTTGAAGAAGTAAAATTTGATCCAGAGTTAAATAAATTTTTAATGATGAGAAAGGAGAGAAAGTCTAGTGTGAAACTACCATCCAAAATTTGTTACAAAAGCAAAACATCTGCTTTGTTTTCAATGAAATGATTCTTGACTTTGGAGCAAATCAGTGTCCTATTGGTTGCTCTGCATAATGATCGAATCAAGGTATCGATATCATTAACATGAGTGTATCAACTGCTATCTTTCATTCAAAATTTGGTTGTCAGGACTTGCTCTTTTTTAACACATCCAGCAGGACTGTATAAAGACATACAGTCATATCGAGGAATGTTAATAGAAAATTTCCTCTATTTTACTTCATGTTTTGTATAATGTTTACATCACAAGACAGCTGAAAGTGAATAAACAGTTGCATCAAATTTATTTCCAAACTTGAGATGAATCTTACAAATATCCTCTTTTTCCTTTCAACTTTCATAGTTTCCTTACATGAGTGTTACATGGTAAATTAAAGAGTAAATTCTGCATGAAATTACAATTCAGTAACAACAATAGTTTCATCAACATAACCATCAATGAAGATATCGGGGCATATTTTATTTATACTGGGGTGACTACACTTTTCTTTTCCTTTAATAAAGGGCAGCTTGCCTCTTCCCAGACAGTGAAAATTTTACTTTTAGCTCGTCCTTCAATTTAAAAACCAGAATGTCCATATTATGATTCCTTGCCAAAAAAGAAGACCTTGTAAAGTTTCCTTCATTCTCTATGGGTGGGCAGTGCTGAGGGGTAATGGGCAGTGACAGGCTGTGTAAGGCAGTGCGAGGTGTCCATCATTCTTATCTTGAAATATGGTTTTCCAAGATATTTGATTTTTGACCTCTGGTAACCTCAAAATGACCTCTGTCCTCTACCAAAAACAACTGGCACCATCCTATATCAAATTCAATATTATAAATCTGTATCCTAAGTATGGTAAGTAACAGAAGACAAAAATTGGGTATTAAAAATAAAAACTCAAGAAATGTCTGGAATAGGCTTCAAACCCTTGCTGTAAGATCGAGTCAAAAACTGAGCACTTTCCGCTACATATTCAACAAACATATTGGCTAGAAGGTACAGTACTTCTAATCTGCTTATAGTCACAGCATCCTTCTATTGTCAGTAAGACAGGCTGGGCAGAAGTACAGAGTACAATTTGCAAGTTCCTCTAGCCCATCATGGAAAGCTCGTATCTGACCCCTCAACATTTGTACAGGCTGGTCACTTATCCAGACACTCATTCCTATGTCGTGCCAAACTGGCGTATTGTATGGGCCATGCCTAGGCTGCACACCCCCATGGCTATACCCCTGGGGTGGATGAATATCTCTCCCCCTCCCCCTAATGTGTGATAAATTTCTCACTTGTCTACAAAAGGGTAGCATGGGTATGATGAAGTATGTAATCCCTGATCCCCATGGGGACCAGTCATCCACCAGTTCCCTTGTTTTTCCTCTGGAGGAGGACACATTTTTTAATAAAAGCCCCAAAGTTTCAAATTTTCTTCAATGAAAACCCAAAACTTCCACATCTGCATCAATAAAATTCCCAAATTTTTAAATTTTGTTCTATTAATACCATATAAAAGCTGAAAATCCGTTTCAGCAACATTACCTGTCGACGTTTTTCTGGCTTTAGAATACTGTACTGGCCATCAGACAAAATGCTGACCAGTGCCACTGCTGACTTTAAAGTGTGCATGCATTTATTCAATCACTTTTTCTTGTTAAGGTTTACAGTGCCTGCTTTTGCCCAAAATTATTTTGCCAAGTTTTGAACAAGGCCTGTTTGGGGAAAACACTGTACATCCAATGGGTATAGCCATGCATTAATGAACTGTTCATAAAAACTTTGTAAAGCCAGAATCTAAAGTGGACCGACATAGATATGGTGTTGTATGTTAAAAATACTTTGCTATTACTTTTGAGAATTAATTCAGAATAGCATATAAGTTAGCGGTACTGTTCAAAATGAGTGGAAAAGAAAACACAGGAGGCTTTCAGTATTAAACACTGGCTAAAATGGCGTTGATGATTAATTAAGAAGCTTACGTTTAAGCAAATACAAATTTCTACCTATCTTTTTCCAGCAGGTTGTGCTAATTGTTGATTCAGGGTGACAATACATGCACTGCAAGTTCAATCACACACTTGTTTTTCATTTCCTAATACCTCAGTCCTGCTTGTCCTTTGCACTTTATAGCTGCAAAGGACAGTAGGCCTTTTTATCATTTTTGTTTCTTGCTGTTGTTTACCCTTTGTTTCTGTTACCACCATGCTTCATATACTAAGGAAAATGAAATTTTGTTGCCAATTTTGTCAAATTCTACTTTTTAGAAGGTCATTCAACATCAGGGAGGGGGGGGGGGAGGTACTATTCAAAATCAAATTTCCCACCTATATTTATTTTGTTGAAAGGGGAGCATTCCATTTTTTTCTTCAGTTATTGTTTCAAATTATGGCAAATCAGGATTAAGTAAACCTGGGAGAGTGTGGAGCTGCTATAAGCTTATATTCATCTGTAAAGACCAAGGATGTAAGAGTAGTGGTCTCATCCATGTTGGCAAACTTAATTTTTAATATACTGGAGGAATGCAAAATTATAGCTAGGCTAACTTTGCTGTAAGGAAATTCACCACCATTTGGCTACAGATCTTAACCACTACCGTGCAAAATCAGAAATCCTGATAGAGAGTGATCTTCACACACCAATAACCCTTCATTTACTTTGACCACTAAACAGCAAGAAAATTAGATTGCTAAAGATCCTTCTTTTTTGCCTACCTCAATGATTAAGTGGAACAGCTTGCCTACTACCACTACAGAGGTCCCATCCATGGAGGCTTTACGATCAAAACCATCTAAATTGTTTTTTATTTTTTTTTTTTTTTTGGGGGGGGGGGGGAAGGGTCCCAGTACAAACTAATCTTCACGGCAGTCAAGTTTTTATATGCTACACCTACAACCTTACATCTGGCCTGTGGAGAACTGTTTGTAGTGGCCAACCAGAACCAGAAATATCATTCTCTGACATTCTTAACAAATATGACCATTCATGGTTACACTGTAAATTTTCATGAAATTGACTACTAGCATAATTGGGGAGAACTAAGGATTAACAGACATCCAGATTTACCCTGATATGTCCTCTGTTTGGAGGCTTACCTAGGCATCCAGGTGGATTTTTGAAATTGCTACACAAGTCCAGATTTTTTTTAACTTTTGTCATGAAACCCTGTCAAATGTGAAAAAGTTTGCTGAAAAAAATTGCTTTTTATGAAAACAAAACAAGCAACCTCAGGCCCATACATAACAGACACATGATATAGAGGTCTGAAGTTCAAGAGGTTGGTCATGTTGTCTTAGTGTCCCTTTAGAGAGCATAGTTCCTTTAGGGAACAGGGTCAGAAAAAATGTTTACTTCCCGGGAACATAAATCCAACAAAGTCGGATTTCCCGCCACAGTATGCAGCGGAGGGGAGGGGGGGGATGTGCCCCTCAGAAGCTGAAGCTTTTTGAAAAACGAAGACCCAATTGACGTGATTTGATAGCCCAATTTTACAGTGATTGCCAGTGTCCTTCTCGTATGTTAAACCATGCATGTGGAAACCATACAAATGCATGTAGGCCTTTACAGACCCAACAGCGGCAGTAATGAAATAGTTTAATGAGCGTATTTAATGGCTAATATGGTGTTTTGTTGCTGGATGCATCCCATTTCTTGTCATATTTCCCCTTCCACCTTTCTTTCTTCCTCTCTCTTCATCTTTTTGCTGTCTGTTTTTTTTCTTTGCTCAAAAATTTTCCGCGAGTGACGAACATTTCCTGGGAACGAGTTTCTCATGTTACCTACTTTTTCCCACCATGTTGGGGAGCAGGATTCCTTCTGGGGTACAGGGGCCAAAGCCAAAAAAGGTTATCACCAAACCTAGAATTTAAACAATGTCAATTTGGTTGACTTCACCTATGGTAATTTAGGCTACTGCCTAAAGTTATGTAATCTCAAGAGAAAGTTGCAATTAATTGCATAATCAGTGACATGCAGTCATTCAAAGATGCAAATTGCACGTTCAAAATGTAGGGGGATGGGATAAGGAAACAAGAATGCAAAAATGCATTGTGGTTTTGATGAATACAGCACTTAATGTGTAATCCCAAATAATGCCAAGATGTTGTTTCTTTCAGTCATTGGTTGAATGTGATCGTAACGTGCTGGAAAATTAGTTTCATACATGTTCATATTTGACCTTGGGAATTCTCGGGAATTTTTGCTTAATGGCCTCTGGCGATTTCAGCTGGCCTCTGATTTCTGACAAAACCCATAGGGGTTTTCTGATGGATTAATGCAACACCATGGGAAGTATCCAACCTTCCTAACTTGAGCAATCTTGTAAACAAGGTTTTCAGAGTTTGACCCCAGATGACCTTTGACCTCCACCATAAAAAATAGGGTACTTCCTCTCACCATAAGTCATCCACATACTTTGTATGAATCTATCCAAGCTTCCTACCTTGCGATATCATGTTAACAAGGTTTTCAGACTTTGACCCCAGGTGACCCCAAATGACATTTGACCTCCACCAAAAAACAATGTGCTTGTACCTCTGAAGATTATGCATCCACGTGCCAAGTATGATATCTATCCAAGCTTCCTACTGTGAGATATCATGTAAACAAGGTTTTCAGAGTTTGACCCCTGGTGACCCCAAATGACCTTTGACTCCTGCCAAAACAATAGGGTTCTTCCTCTCACCATAATGCATCCACACACCAAGTATGAAATCTATCCAACCTTCCTACCTTGAGATATCATGTAAACAAGGTTTTCAGAGTTTGACCCCTGGTGACCCCAAATGACCTTTGACCTCCACCAAAAATAACAGGGTTTTTCCTCTTGCCAAAATGCATCAACACACGAAGTATGACATATATTCAAGCTTCCTACCTTGAGATATCGTGTAAACAAGTTTTTCAGAGTTTGACCCCTGGTGACCCCAAATGACCTTTGACCTCCATCAAAAACAATAGCATTCTTCCTCTCACCATAATGCATCCACACACCAAATATGAAATATATCCAAGCTTCCTAACTTGAGATATCATGTAAACAAGGTTTTCAGAGTTTGACCCCTGGTGACCCCAAATGACCTTTGACCTCCACCAAAAACAATAGCATTCTTCCTCTCACCATAATGCATCCAAACACCAAGTATGAAATACATCCAAGCTTCCTACCTTGAGATATTGTGTAAACAAGCTTTTCAGAGTTTGACCCCTGGTGACCCCAAATGACCTTTGACCTCCACCAAAAACAATAGGGTTCTCCCTCTTACCATAATGCATCCAAACACCAAGTATGAAATCTATCCAAGCTTCCTAACTTGAGATATTGTGTAAACAAGCTTTTCAGAGTTTGACCCCTGGTGACCCCAAATGACCTTTGACCTCCACGAAAACAATAGGGTTCTTCCTCTTACCAAAATGCATCAACACACGAAGTATGAAATATATTCAAGCTTCCTACCTTGAGATATCGTGTAAACAAGTTTTTCAGAGTTTGACCCCTGGTGACCCCAAATGACCTTTGACCTCCATCAAAAACAATAGCATTCTTCCTCTCACCATAATGCATCCACACACCAAATATGAAATATATCCAAGCTTCCTAACTTGAGATATCATGTAAACAAGGTTTTCAGAGTTTGACCCCTGGTGACCCCAAATGACCTTTGACCTCCACCAAAAACAATAGCATTCTTCCTCTCACCATAATGCATCCAAACACCAAGTATGAAATACATCCAAGCTTCCTACCTTGAGATATTGTGTAAACAAGCTTTTC
Organism: Holothuria leucospilota; assembly: GCA_029531755.1. Lineage (NCBI taxonomy): Eukaryota > Metazoa > Echinodermata > Holothuroidea > Aspidochirotida > Holothuriidae > Holothuria > Holothuria leucospilota. The sequence continues at coordinate 33,411,625 of CM055968.1, forward strand.
AGAGTTTGACCCCTGGTGACCCCAAATGACCTTTGACCTCCACGAAAACAATAGGGTTCTTCCTCTTACCAAAATGCATCAACACACCAAATTTGAAATATATCCAAGCTTCCTAACTTGAGATATCGTGTAAACAAGGTTTTTAGAGTTTGACCCCTGGTGACCCCAAATGACCTTTGACCTCCACCAAAAACAATAGGGTTCTCCCTCTTACCATAATGCATCCAAACACCAAGTATGAAATCTATCCAAGCTTCCTAACTTGAGATATTGTGTAAACAAGCTTTTCAGAGTTTGACCCCTGGTGACCCCAAATGACCTTTGACCTCCACGAAAACAATAGGGTTCTTCCTCTTACCAAAATGCATCAACACACCAAATTTGAAATATATCCAAGCTTCCTGACTTGAGATATCGTGTAAACAAGGTTTTTAGAGTTTGACCCCTGGTGACCCCAAATGACCTTTGACCTCCACCAAAAACAATAGGGTTCTCCCTCTTACCATAATGCATCCAAACACCAAGTATGAAATCTATCCAAGCTTCCTAACTTGAGATATTGTGTAAACAAGGTTTTCAGAGTTTGACCCCTGGTGACCCCAAATGACCTTTGACCTCCACCAAAAACAATAGGGTTCTTCCTCTTAATATGTGGCATATACCTACCAACTTTGAGAACTGTCAGAGTTTCCCTTCTTGAGATATCGTGTAAACAAGAAAAGTGTCACAAACACACACACATACACCCACACATACATACACACACACACACATGCCATCATGACTGCATAGGTTTCTCTTTTCATTGAAACCAAAAAGACGTAATCACATGCATAAAGACAATTTGAGTTCCTTTCTTTTGCTGTGTCAAAGCTCTTTAGTAAACATACTTTATACACTGAAAAAATGGTAAAAGTTACTTTTAAAAAAGAAATGAAAATCTCTAATTCTATCCCACCACATTTTTTGACAACATTCCAAAACTATCAACTGTAACGCAAGTGATTCTTCTGTGTGCAAAAAAAGTTAATACTGTAGTTTGGGTAGCCATGATGATTGCTCAATTTCTTTGTGTTTTGACGGAAACAAGTGTGGTCATGGTGGGATGAAATTTCAGTTTAAGGGTATGTGCAAGCCGTATACGGATATCAGCACTCAAATTCTTTCTTACAATGGTTACGTTCTCCCTATTTTTGATTATTGTAGTACTGTTTGGGGTACTTCCAGTGTTGGCAATATTTCACATTTACAACGCTTGCAAAAAATGGCCGCTCGAATAATTTTAAATGCCTCTTTTGAAAACAGATCAAGTGAACTGTTTGAAGCTCTCAATTGGAAGTCAATAGATGTTTCATTACGATTAAAACGTTTATGTATGGTATACAAAGCTCTTAAAGGGGAACAATAGTGGCCATTTGACCCTTTACATACGTGTAGTATACATATAAATACTACAGATAACCTTTACCTGGTGGACCTTACATGAAACCTTTATTAAGAATAATATATTTCAAATTTCCCTCGCTTGCTGGCATGTGCGCAGACATATTGGAAAGAAGACGACTAAATATCAGCTGATTGCTGACATACCACATGCACCTCACGATTTCCAGAGCAAAATGTTGCCAGCTCAAATAAATTTAAATAGGCCTTCTTAATTTTTGTGAGTGGTGGTTCAAAATTTCAAAATTATGTATTTTAAATCATAAAAAATATAGAAAGTATAACAAAAACTTCAATGGGATTTTTATGCCCCACAGCTAAAAATACTAAATAGTTCTTGCCCATTTATTTTTCGTAGTATTGCAAGAGGATGCTATCAAGAAATACCCTCTTTCAGTGGTTCCATTTTCCGATCCCATGGTATCACGCTGAAGGGCTGTGTTCATGCGGTGTTTGGATAGTTCTTCATAAAGATTTCTATACGTAAATGATGATTATCTGTTCTCTTCGGTAGTAGTCATGAAAACTTAAGGAAACTCTGATCCACTGAGGGAAATTTTTGTCTAACTTATGGAAACACTATTCTCCTAATAACACCTATAAGTGTTCGCTAGGGCCTGGCTTTCGTTCGAGACGAAAGTCTTGTGATATTTTCTGATTTAGTGCATATAATGAGGATTTTGCGTAGACACTGTGGAGTATGATATCAATTTTTGCAAATGTGGTGGAGTACTGGGCGCATTCTTTCAGCAACACCTTGAAATGTCAGTCGATCGAGAGTTGTATTTGAGTCTACCGGAAGCAAGCGTAACCATTCTCCGCGATGTGTTCCCATCATGGCTGCCTCGAGCTTTCGGTAACAGGCACAGAATTTCTTTTTGGTTGAGTAAGCTTCAATCAGACGCATTTGGTCTGGTAAGAGACTTCTGTGTATTGTTTGAATATTTTACTTTGAATTTTACAACTTTTATTGGCAGATTGGCTGTTGAGAATTTAGAAAAATCTAAAACGTTTTGACAAGTATGATCGAATCCCCTCGGACTACGGCGATGCAGTGCACTGGTCAGTACCATGCATGTGTGTGATATGCCATATAGAGTCAATATGGATTTCAAGCTGCACTTATAAGTGTAGGGTGAAGGATTTTCTCGAACTTTTTAACTGGTTAAAAATCGTACGTATCAAGTTAGAAGAAGGCTGTAGGATGATATTAGATAGTAATGTACAGATTTCTGGATTTTAATGGCAAATTTAACCGCTGCATTTTTTGAAAATTAAAGATAGTTTTAACGTTACCGTGAATACTGTAGGTGTGTGCTTACAAACTACACAAGCAGTTGTTGTAAAACCCGCGGCGAGGTGCAGGTGTGACATCACAGTTCCGTTGCATTGTGGGTAATATCACAATATCATGACTGCCTACGCAGTGGCATTTAGTGAGTTTAAAAAGTTTTTGAAAAATTCGTTTTAAATAAGATATTGAGTTATATTAGTTGTTAATGGTATCACAATGCTTGGAAAAATGTGTTCTAAATGTTGTACTTGCTTAGAAAGCTGTACAGTTGTTTCCCTTTAATGGTTTAACCCCACAGTACATTACTGATATGTTTAGATTTTCAGCTGAGGTGCATCATCGAGCTCTCAGACCTACGTCAAATAATAACATATTCTTAACAGGTGGAAGAACTGAATATCAAAATAGAAAATTCTCATGCATTGCAGCCAAAGAGTGGAACCAATTACCAAATGAGTGTAAAAATGCTTTGTCTCTTCCCGTTTTTAAACGCCTTTTGAAATCTGTGTTATAAATTGTATTCTTTTTAGTGGCAATTTTATTGATGGTAGTATTCGTAATTTTTAATCACAATTTATTGATTTACATGCCTGTAGATGTTCTTTTATGATTCTTAGTCTGTATGTATTTTATTTGTGTTGCTATCTTAATGTCTATTTAAGTCATGTCTTTGAGCATTTTCCTTTATCTCTGCTTTACCCTTTCTTTGAGCCAATCCTAAGTTATTCTTAAGTCATGTTCTTTGAATTTTGTTATCCTTTTTGTAGATGCTTGTAGATGTTTTTATGTGTCTTATTCAGTATGTATATTCTTTTTACATATCTATTTTAGTTATGTTTTGTGATTTTTATTTGACCTCCATCTTCATTTTCAATCTGTTTTAAGTTCATGCTCAATTTTTTAGTCTTCTATGGTGTGTTTAACCCTTTTATTGCTAACCTTACATTTTATATTGTATTTAACTTTTTGTATCTTTTGTAAAGGGCCTGGGGTGAGATTAGCTTTTTAAGCTAACCACGTTTACCCTTTTGAATGTTTAAATAAAAAAATAAAATAAATAAAGACTGGACAGTTTCTCTAGGCATAGGCTAGGCCTGTATTCGGTACATATTAATGTCAGCAGTAGGTACTCTCCACTCCACATAATGTGCACACTTTCCAGTATAGCCTCCAGCCTATGCTTTTTCATCCCTTCTTTGACATACCACAATACCACCATTCCCACATCCAACTGCCAGCTGGGTACTGTCCAGTGAAAACTGCAGGCTGTAGACACCCATCATTTTCTCATCCAGTGACACAGAGTGCGACTCTGAAATCTTCCTGAAAGATTCATTTTCTCTTTTTTGTTGGCTGTCAATTTCTTTTCCAGCACGGATTGCTGCTTCTAATCTTCTTCTTGCCATTTTTGGTAACTACAAAATCATAGTTCACCAGTCACTGATACTGTGATAGTGCTGATCTGACCTGCAGCGTTCTTGGCAACCGGAGATACTGCGTCGACTCCGCAGGTTGAATTCCCTTCTTAAAATGTTACTTGTTAGTCAAGAACGCCGGAGCCTAGCCAGGAATTGCCTACCCCGGGCCACATTTATTGCTGTTGACACAGTGGAAGAACGCGCCGGTAGCGCAGGCTAAGCATGTTGACCTTTGCCCAAGAAGAAGAAATAGACGAATCCGTTCAAAGTTCACACTCACTGGAAGTTGAACATACACATACTGTGAGTATATCGATGGAGAGATGAACATTCTCCGTACGTACGTGCCGACAGTCCTCAACCAGTTCATGCGTTTATAAAGAAAGAACAGCAGCTAGCCGCAGGTTAATCTTAGTGAACTTTCTGGTGTATTTACTTGTGTTTTTCTGTTACAATACGATTACGAGAAAAATTTCAAAGATCAGTACTGCTACTGTCTTGGTTGTCATTAACCTTATTAAGTAATGCCAGTGGCATCCTAACACTTAATTTGTACGTTGCAAATACAGTTAGGCTACGCACATCAAGTTCATTTGGCACTTCAGTTTTCAGGCGTTAGCACAGGCGTTCCGATTTATATGTACATATATATTACACTATACATATATATATTAACAAGGTATGACAATTTTCTGGACGAAGCTTACAACTTGGCGTATTTTTACACTCTTACGCTCACTGTGAACCTCTCTGATTTCTTTCAATCACGTCATTCCATGAGAAAGAACATTCAACATCCCTTCGGGAACAACTGCGGGCATGATTATAACCTGCGCAACCATCTATGCCGTCTCGTAAGCGAAAACACGCAGCGCAAGGTAAAGCAAATCAAAAGAACGTACGTTCGCTATGCAGATTGATACGTGTAGCGCCTAATTTGACAAATCCTGGTAACGTGCGTTGTGATTGGCGTCAAAATGATTTGACTTAGCTATACGCCAATCACAACGCACGTTACATAGGATTTGTCAAATTATATAATTTGTCATATTATATATGTACATATAAATCAGAACGCCCGTGGGCATTAGCCACCAATCTAAATGTAGGACTGGATAAAACTCGCGCTATTGTTTAGCATTAAAGCCTTGGGGAACCACTTGGTGTTCACAAGGTGGCACAAACTACTCCTTAACAAGTCATCGCACAACTAGCACATAATGGTGAACGGTGTGGGATGTACACGAACATGGAAAAATGAATCAAAAATATTGATATCTATCTTTGAACATATTCTTTTATTTCTAATTTTCTTCGTTCTTTACTCCCTAAATTTCTCTCTTTCTGGCAGACTTGTTTTATATTGCCTTTGCTATTTCGGTTTACCCACACCTCGACTATCATTTCATGTTAAGTGATGTAATTTGCGACATGAAACGAATCAAGGGGTAGGGATGTATCTCTGCTTATTGAGAACTTGGCCCTGACAAACCTAAGCTAAACTGCCAGTGAACACTTCTTTACAGTAATATCGTACGGTCATGTATATTTTTACCATCAAATGCTCAACGTCATCACTCGTTGGCAAAAGAACGCGCAGCCTTATTCAAAATAACTAGACATTACACGCTTTACTGTCGTCACAATGTACAACTTAATCCTTATTCGTCTATTCCTGCACATGTCGGTTGCAGCGTTTAACACGCGCCATATACTTTACAGTTTACACGCACACATACTTATCATGGCACGGGTTCTGTCAATCGTGACGTCATCATATATTGTCCGGTTAGGCTGCATCTTCTTTCTTAGAAAAAAGTTTATAAAACTCATATTCCTCACGATTACTGTATGTAGCGTTAAACGACGAGTTTTGCATTGACGGTTGGTGCATTTGTAGGCTGCACATAGGCCTACTAACATATTGTAGAAATTCTAAAAATACGCTGCTCTCATAGCATTTTAGGAGGAGTAGTTACTGTGAGCGGAGTGGTTCCCCTTTTTAGACGCACATGTTATATCCAGTCCTACATGTAGGTCGGTGGTGTTAGCCGACTAGCCGAGGCAGGATGCTAAAACTCAGCTGTGTTAGGGACATTAAATTTGAACAATTAGGCTATAACCTTGTGTACAAAAATTACAGTATCAACAAGGTAAAAATAGAGAGACTCAAATTAGGCTAGAGTACTTCACTAAGGAGTAATTGCAGAAATACCACACATGGAAGCTGTTTTTTGGGAAGACATAGGGCCAGGCAACAAGTTTAATTTGAGAACGACTCATCAATGATTATTGCACCACTATTCTTTGGATATGATTGAGGTATCTCGCTAGTTACCTTTCAAGAGACAGTGAGGATACACAGTAGTCTTTGTTTTTGTGAGAAGCCAGATGGATGTGGGCAATTACGCAGTAAACCAACATGGTAGCATCACGTAAGGGTTAATTTCCATTCTATGTTAGGGTAAGATGTGGGGTTTTTGCCCACTTACGGGATTTTGGTTTCAAAAATTAAAAAGAGCAAAGTAATTGAACCATCTTACCTTTGGTCCTTTGTTTTATTAGTTTTCTCTAACTGGAAAATGTAATGGTGATAAAAGTGGACGAAAATTGGCTATTTTCAACCTACCTTAGGGTATTTTCAACCGCCCCATTGAAAACCATGCTAATTTAAGGCAAAATGAATTTTGTATGGGTCATAAGTGGTCATCAGGCAGATGTTGTGATAGAAGTTACATATGAAGGTAACTATTTTACAATTGGTGTATGGCCATAAATTATATCACATAGAATTAAAATTAATCAAATTGTTGTAGTTTCCATGATTTTATGCTGGTCAAAAACTAGGCGGTCGAAAATAGCCTGTTAAATTGAAAAGTGGTGTGTGGTTTTCGACCTCACCACTAAATGAGGACAGTAACAGTTTGGGGGCAGGTTCTTTTCATTACAACATCCCAACAACCCATCTATCTTGGTTATCAAATTTGACCTCTTAATAATTAAGTTTATGGCTCTAAAGGTATGTAGAAGTAAGTCATATGGCTTATCGCCCATTGTAAGAAAACATGATTTTGAAAAATATGTATACAAATTCCGTTTTCAGGTTTGGATTTTTTATATTAAATGGTTAGCTTGGGTCAAAAGTTTGGTGATTTTGAATTGCCACTAGTTCATAGTACTTGGTTCCAAATAGTCAAATACGTTTTTACTGTTGTTTCTTCAAGAAATTCAAATTTGGCAGAAATATTCATTTCGGACGGAAATACCCTAGCGGTCGAAAACCCCCCATCTTACCCTAGTTTCATATGTTTTATTGTGTTCAGGGCTAATCCATAGATTTACAGAGATAGCCTAAAAATTTTCATCTTGCTACCTCAATTTTCAAAAAATATTTGTATTTAGGTTAGGTCCTATGGAAAATATAATGGGCGAACATTGACATACTGTACATAAAATAAAATAACGGGTGTAACACATTGACATACAAAATGGAAATGGCAATTTTTCAGAAAGTTTATCATGTACTTACTTTTTGCCATTTCCTGAGGATGATATGTAGCAATACTTAATAACTAACCCATTGGGGGCACTTTTTGATCAATATTAAGCTCAGGACACCATTTTTTGGTTCCTTGCGTCAGCAAAAGGAACCTATGTAGTCAGCTTGGCATGTGTGTATGTGTGTGTGTGCGTGTGTGTGTGTGTGTGTGACACTTGCTTCGGTACGCTGTATCTCAACAAGGGAAAGTTGGACTAAACTGAAACTTGGTATATGGATCTTTCATAGTGAGAAGGTGTGCCCTATTGTTTTTGGTGGAGGTCAAAGGTCATGTGGGGTCACCAGGGGTCAAAGACGGAAAACCTTGTTTGCACGATATGTCAAGGTAGGAAGCTTGGGTAAATTTCATACTTGGTATATGGATGCATTATGTTGAGAAGATGAATGCTGTAGCTTTTGGTGGAGGTCAAAGGTCATCTGGGGTCACCGGGGGTCAAACACTGAAAACTTCTTGTTAACACAGTATCTCAAGTTAGGAAGCTTGGATAGATTTCATACTTGGTATGTGGATGACTTATGGTGAGAAGATAAATCCTGTCATTTTTGGTGGAGGTCAAAGGTCATTTGGGGTCACTGAGAGTCAAATACTGAAAACCTTGTTAACACAATATCTCAAAGAAAGAATCTTGGATAGATTTCATACTTGGTATATAGATCCACCATAGTGAGAAGCTGTGCCATACAGTTTTTGGTGGAGGTCAAAGGTCATCTGGGGTCACCAAGGGTCAAAAACTGATAACCTTTTTGTTAGCACAATATCTCAAGGTAGGAAGCTTGGATTAATTTCATACTTAGTGTGTGGATGCCTTATGGTGGGGAAAATATTTTTTTGGTGGAGACCAAAGGTCATCTGGGGTCACTGGAGGTCAAACTCTGCAAACCTTTTCAACTCTATATCTCAGTGTAGGAAGCTTGAATAGATTTATGCTTTGAGGTGTTGCATTAAATCCAGCAGAAAACCCATATGAGTTTTGTCGGATGTCAGAGGTGAAATCACCAGATGCCAAAAAGCAAATTGCCAAGAATTCCTAAAGTCAAATATAAGCACAAAACTGTATCATTCCAGCACATTAAGATCACATTCACCCAATGACTGAAAGATGTGGGACATCTTTCAGAGATGCCAAGTATCTCAGTTTTAGTTGAAATTATAGTATTACAATTTTAATCCATAATTCTGCCATTGTGAAAACCTGTATCAAATACTGCTTTTTAATATTGCAGAAGATTCTCTGTTCACAAAGCAGAGGACTTGTGAAAGTTCACTAGACAGACATTTGTCCTTAGATAAGGACATGTGAGCTTGCAGAAATTGGAAATTGGAATTGATTAATTAAATGCTACTATGGGTTGTTAGTTTCATAAAGAGAACTAATTTACTGATCATTTGGATCAGATACCATTGAGCGTGCATGAATTGTGATTGCTTAATTGAATAAAACAAATTGTAACTGTATATTGTCTGTGTTGATATCCCTTGAAGTGCCTGTATTTCTTCAGAGTAATTTATTTATGCTTGAATGTGTTAACACAAGATGTGCATTGTCTACAGAGCAGATTTTGTGCATCTACAGAAATGCTGGTTCATTCAGTAGTTGGCTCAGTTTCATTACATTCAGCAAGGAACCACAGTGCCCATTGGGCTCTTATTTTTGTACAGGAATCCTATCCTGTACAAAAAGGCGGCTTCGGTGGGCTATAAAAGTTAGAAGGTTCAGTTGGAATCCATCAAATAGCGATTGCCTATGCGATGTAACTTTACAGTATACAACTTACTGTAGTAATCCATGTAGGCCTAACCGTAGAGTGGGCTTAGCCTTAGAGTTAGATTATGACGTTCTGTACAAGGCCTAGCCTATACCGTATACGGCAGTTCCATCTCTATATTCCGACTGCTTGATATTCCAACACATAAACCCAACTACCACTCCTAACCCTTTGGCCTAACCGGCTAACCCTAATCCTAATACTAACCCTATTGGAGAGTTGTCGGAACATTCCCATAGAGGCATTGGAATACCAGAGCTGCAGTCCTCAGACATAGGTTTAGGAGCAATGGTGTATTTAGGGGGCCATTGGGCCATGCTCCCACCCCCTCACTGATGCTGATTTTGTTTTTACTTCCTAAAGATAACGTAAATTTTTTAACACAAATTTTACTGGAAATGGTAGGCTATGTGGTACCAGATTGAATGTAAGGACACCTAATTTTTCAAAAATTTTCAAAGGGGAGGGGACACCCCATTGGGCCATTGTTCCCCTCACTGATGCCAGTGTTTTTGTTTCAGTTCCTAAAAATTTGTCAATTTTTTAACACAAATTTTACTTCAAATGTAGCATATGTGGCACAAGATTGCATGTAAGGACATCCAATTTTTCAAAAATTTTCATAGAGGAGAGGGAAGCAATAACAGATCAAACATTGCTCCTGGATCTATTAGTAACATGAGAAAACTGTAACATTTGCATACCTTTGACTTTGATGTAGGTTTTTACATAGAATACACCCTGGTCAGTCACAATTTCTAAAACCTTGGCCTAGGCCTTTCCATAAAATAAAAAAGTCTCACTAGGAAGTGCTCCCCTGTATTTACCCCTTCCCACAAGACCTCTCCTGAAACTTTCACTAAGTAATGAAAAATCTTTAGTGATTAGTTCAACTTGCTTACAACTTTCCATAAAAAGCACCATTTTGCATGTATGCCATCCTACATTAATGTACTAGTAGTACCAGGTACCATTCAGGTACCTGACATTATGGTGACTTTAATAACAGCTCATTTCTGATGTGCACAGTGACTTAAAGTGCAGGCCCTGTGTGTAAACCTATGTATAGAAAGGTAGCATTCATTTCAAGGAGACTCAAATTGTCACCAAAAAATCTGCAGCTTCAAAACCAAAATTACTTATAAAAGAAATGGTAAAGAAACTAACCAATTAAAGAAAATGAAAGCAGGTCCTGCAGCCTTCTCAGATTGATTTTTGGGACATTTTCTGACACTACAAGGAAGTCAAACTACTGTAGGAGCTGTTAAGACATTAAAAGTACCATTGTAACCACCAGTCAGAGACCAGAGCATGGAGAATTCTCCTGCACATCTTCATGCAAGTGCTACATGTTACAGAACTTTCCTCGAAAAGCTTTGTGTATTGTGTACCATTTCTTTTTACATGTGTTAACAGCAAGCACGCCCCTTAGCTAGTGTTGCATCTCCCTGCATGCAGATCCAGGAACATATACCTTTGCCTGCATGTAGTATACACTTAAACATTTTTTGACGAGGTCAACTTCTAGGTCATCCGGTGACATGTACTTCTGCTTTTTGTGAAAGTCTCTATAAGCTTTGCAGCAGGTCCATTGATCTCTGTGCAAAGTGCCCTACTATTGAAATTTGGACACCAGTAAAAACTTCACACAAGTGCCTTCTTGGTGCTTACTAGTTAAAAAAGTACAGTTTGGTTCTATAACTTTTTACAAACATTTGCAGTATTAATAGTGGTTTCAGTTTCACAAATGGCATAGGGTTGATTTTGCATTATAGTGACAATTTACTGTACATAAACATTAATCGAGGCATCTACTTTGCTATACTCAAGGCATTTAGTGGGCTGTGTGGTATAGCTTAGGCCCACAGTAGTTTAGACAACTCATTTAGGTTGTGTGTCAACTAGCTGTTTTTGTACATGGTTAGCGTACAGCATATCCTGAACTCCTGAAGTGACTTTTGTGAATCACAGACTCACAAGGGTGGAGTCGATGGATTGTTAATGTAATTTCATTGATACAATAAATTGATGCAGATGTTTTTGGAGGGCTTTTATGAAAAATCTGACTTTGTACGAAAGATCTGAAGGATAAAACTGATTCAAACTTTGGGAAACATCAACACAGTTATATGGGAATAGCTTATGCAGGGTTTTTGGCTTCTTTTTTGACAAGCCAATATTTAATATGCCTGACCAGAATCTTGTCAACAAGCTACTACATACTGCTGACCTTGTGATGTTTTTCACAGACAGCATTAATGTTTTGCTTGGGGAATGGGGCCTGTAGCTCAGTGCTACTTGTACAGTATATATACTTAGCACTGGTGTGGAAACATGATGTTAGCACAAGCTGGCAGTGGAAGGAAATAAGTTTTGTAGAAAATCAGGAACTGTGATCATGCAGAGACTTTTGGAGGATATAATCCCACTGCACAACAAAGAAGTTAAAACTTCTCTGAAATGTGTAATTTTGTGATTGTTTTGTTCTTAGTTGGCATTTGAGATAAAGCAAATTAATGGTTCAGTTATCTTGGGAAATAATAAATAGGGAACAATTTCCTACTCCTGCAACATTTGTTTTTTAGGAGTCTGGTAGTAAAATTGGAAATGGGTAACAGAACTTGCAGTGGTTGTCTGGGTACCCGGGTTTCCAGTAGATGCTCACTTGAGAAGTCAGATGTTGGATGGAGAATTAGTGAGGGTGCCTTTAATTTGGGAATGCTCTTCAGTGTACCTTGTAGTCCATTAATTTCTTCATCCAGGTAAAACTGCAGAATGCAGTCATTGCAGTGTCTCTCTAAAACCAGGGAGTTGGTTATCCAAATGGAGGTAGGACAAGATGTTTAATTTATGCTAATACTTTAAGACCTATTCAAGTGTTAAAAAATTATCAACTATTAGCTGGTAATAAGGCTTACAAGGACTTAGGCCCTTTATTTAATGCTTTCAACTTGAGTTCTTCTCCTTGGCACATCATTCCTCTCTAGTAATACTACCATCTCTAGTAATACTGCCATCATAGTAATGACAGGGTTTTTAAACTCAAAACAGCTGTTTAATAGAACTAGATCAATACAAATGCCCCTTCTCCATCTAAAGAGACCATATGCAAATGAGCTAAAGACACAGAAACCTAATTCTTTCACTGTATTCTGGAAAGTTTTCTCAAGTTTCCTAAAATAACAGAACATAAAGCTTTGCTCACAATTTTACATAAAACCAAGCTGATGGAGTCTCATTTGTGACACCAAGTGAAACCATCTGGAGAGAAAATATACTTATTTTTCATGCCACTGGAAATGCTATGGCAATGGATGAAATCATAGTTCTACTCCAGATGTAGCAGATGACAAATCTCTTTGTGTTAACTTTTTAATCCAGCTTGGTGCTTATGGAATACTTAAAAGCAGGATAGTCAAATGATTACTATGTAGATGACCTTGAATGTGCAAACCTCACTTCAAAGGGAGTTATGGTGGGTATCTCCATTCGGATAACAACTACTTGCTAAAACATACAATTGAGACTGGAAATGCAGTTGCCATCACAATAGTTTGCTGTGACTGCAACTTTACTGAAAAAGGTGCACAAGACAATGATGAGTCCTTCTCAATACAGCAGTGTCTTTAGAACTTTTTTCAGTTAAGTGTGGGTGTAATGGTGTGCCATTAAAACAATAAACTGGTTAAACGATTGATCAGTCTTTAAAATGTGTGCCATATGTCATAATGAACAACAGGAACCTGGCTAAATCGGGCAGTTATTTTGTCTCAGTCAGGCGGAAAATTGGACAGTTAAATTAGGTCTGGAGTTGGGAAAAAATCACCGCCCTCCCTGAGAAATGCAGATCGTATGGGCATGTCTATTATATCCATCTGTTGGAACAACGAGCTGCGAGTCTCATGCCATAGTGCGGAAAATCATTAGCAATACTCTTTCATACAAACTTAAGAAAGGATTAATATATCTAAGATATGTTGAAAGTAGAGACTACTTGCAACAACAAGTCAGTATGCCTTCTGAAGTATGGAACTCTTTTAAAACCTTGAGTGGACTGGAAAGTTATTTAAAGTCTTCAGAAAAATATGCTGTCCCAGTAAAGTTCATCAACCTTCCCAAGAGTTCTGGTAACAACACTGATGTATTAAGGGTGTTTATGAGGCACAACCAATTCATACTGTAGGAAACAGTTATCAAGCTATGTAGCTACAGGTTATGCAGCCCAGGCTTTGAAACCCAATATGGTGCACTTAACATATTTTTAATACGATTGTAGCTGACTGAAATATTTTTACAAGTCACACCTCTACATTTTGCCAAAGTTACCCTGTTAGTAGGATTACTTGTAAAATTTTCAACCCCCAAAGTATGTAAAAGAACAGTGAAATACCGTACTTTCTGCCACATTGTTTATGAACCTGGTAGCAAGTAATTATGAATAGAGCTTGCAAATGGTGACTGTCTTGAATATTCATAACAGTTTCCAGAATGAATTTGCTTTCATCCCAGGGACAATTGTGCATAGTATTATATGGCATGCCATATCATACAAGTACTCATGAACATACAGTATACAGGCTAGTTGCGGTAGGAATAAAAGTATGGTGGCTGTCCACATGGAGAAGTTTCTCCTCTCATAATGTCAAAGAAAATATGGTGTTTTTAGATGATAGGAAGGCATGCAATTGAGTACAGATGCTCAGTGGGATATCATCTGCATAATCGAATGATGGAAAGACATAGTAGCAACCTGTATTCTATAGTGTTGTACTGCAATTGTTTATGGAGAGGATGATGGTAGGGGCTTTAATCTCACTCAAGCTACCTACATTATAATGCTAAAGTCCATCTACCAGTGATAGGAGCAGAGTGCTCAAAAAAAAAAAAAATATGAAGACATGCAGTAATTAGTTTCATTTGACATTATAAAAGTTACTGTAATAAATATATGAAATAGTTGTGAATAAGTTAAGTGATGACAGACATTTTTTTCAGTCTATAGTTTTTTTTTTATACATAATTTGTTTTTCAGGCCTGATTTGATTGTCTTGTGAGCCAGATGTGGCACTTAGGCCACTATGTAATGGGTATGGTCACTGATATCAGCTATTTAATGTCAGTTGCGGGCCTTTTGAAATGCTCATGCTCTCAAAAGGTTTAGGGTGTCAAAGTTTCATACCTAAACTGTATGTAAGAAGCAGTTATACAGATGATCTATAGCAATGAGATTATTCCTTTTTGTTTACATTACAGGCTCTACCATCATGTATGGCCATAGAGATGTCCGTATACTACTTCTTGGGGATGGTAAGATATTTTTGATTCCTTGCCGAAGGCCGAAGGAATCTATGCGATGGTGATGTTGTGTGTGTGTGTATGTGTGTATGTATGTGTGTATGTGACGGTTTGGCTTGTAAACACGATATCTCAAGAAGGGTAACTCCGATGGATCTCATACTTGGCAGGTAGATTTCCGATATTGAGTAGATGATCCCTATTGTTTTTGGTGGAGGTCAAAGGTCATTTGGCGCCACGAGAGGTCAAAAGGTCAAAACCTTGTAAACACGATATTTCAAGAAGGGTAACTGTGAGTGATCTCATATTTAGCATGTGGATTGCCCATATTGAGTAGATGATCTGTATTGTTTTTGGTGGAGGTCAAAGGTCATTTGGGGTCACCAGAGGTAAAAGGGTCAAAACCTCGTAAACACGATATTTCAAGAAGGGTAACTGTGAGTGATCTCATACTTAGCATGTGGATTGCCCATATTGAGTAGATGATCGCTATTGTTTTTGGTGGAGGTCAAAGGTCATTTGGGGTCACCAGAGGTAAAAAGGTCAAAAAACTTGTAAACATGATATCTCAAGAAGGGTAACTGTGAGGGATCACATACTTACCTTGTGTATTGACCATATTGAGAAGATGATCAGTATTATTTTTTGTGCAGGTCAAAAGTCATTTGAGGTCACAAAAGGTCAAAACCTAGTAAACATCATATTTTAAAGGAGGGTAACTATGAGGGATCTCATTCTTAGCCAGTGGATTGTTTATATTTAGCATGTAGGTCATTTTGGGTCACAAGATTTGAAAGCTTTTGACCTTATTAACATGATATCTTAAGTAGGATAACTATGAGGGATCGCATGCTTGTCATGTGGGTGATTCATGTTTGTTACAATATATCCATATGGCAAGGAATCACTAAGCCTTTTGGCTTTCTGGTTATATTTAAAACCTATACCACAGTACAAAAATAGCATTTGTTTTTCACACTACCATTATTCATTTTCATGCTCCAAAAGTTTCCTGAAGTCCAGTGGACAACACTTTTTCCAAGATTTGTACTGCTACACAGTAGATCTTAAGCAGCTGTTGTGACACATGGAATCCTTGTTTTCTGATTGAACCCTAGTACATCTCCTGATATTATTAATGTGGTGACATATTTTCTTCTTGTAGCTGGGGTCGGGAAAACATCCCTGATTTTGACGCTTGTGAGTGATGAGTTTCCTGATGAAGACGTAAGTTTACAAAGTTAGTTGTTCTGACTTTAAAATTGAGCTGAATAACGTAATGAAAATGTAGCAAGTTTATCAACTCCAGGTTGTTTATCAAATGGAAGCTCCTTACATGCCTAAAATTCCCAACAGAAATATGATGTAAGAATATTTCAAATCAAAGAACAAATTTTCATGTAATGCTTGAAGTGTTACAAAAGTACATCCTCTTGCTAATACAATAGGGTAGTCTGGAAGGAGGGAAACATCCAGATCCCATATTAGTTGCAACCCCTTATATGTGAATGTGACACTTCACAACCCTGCACTTTTTTTTATGTAGAAGCAGTTTCCTAGAGCTTCAGGGTCAGGTCTGTCATTCAGGAATAATTAGCTCAATGAGTTGAGCTGTTGTCATGGCAATGCAGTTGTGTGTCTGTCTGTTAAAAATGGTTAAAAGGCTGCTGCTGCAGGTTCTTTGACCATGTCTTGTGAATTTTTTAAGATTATAACACATGCTGACTGTGGTAACAGGAAGTAGGTGAAATGGCATGTGGGGTCATGGAGAGGTCAAACAGTGAAATAACTGAAAAGCCTTCAACTCCTACTTTTTGTATCTGAATCTCATCAGATTTGGTCACAGTGAAGTGGAGAGTTTATTTCATTAGGGCAGCATCATGTGTTAGCCTGATAGGCTACTAATACATTACTGGGCCTAGGCAGGGCCTAGCCAAGTCCTAAAGTCAATGCAGTAGACTACTACAAGGTCTTCAGCAAAACTTAGCATATACATTGCTTATTCTTGTGATTTATGTTATGGTAACTGTGCGAATAAGTATTTCACAGTTGTCAAGGTGAGTGGAATGGCCATGGGTTGGAAAATGTTGGGTACTTTTTAGTAATCTTCTTTACAAAAAAATAGGTAAGTTTACTGCATGAATATACTTGAAAACAGAATGGTAGTGCCATTTTGCACCTAGACCCTTTTCTGACATAAATTTTCTCAGAGGGGAAGGGACACCCCTGCCATTAGACCCTCCCCCATGCTGGCCCATCTTCGACAATACACTTTCAGGAAATGAAGCATTACATCACTTACGTCTCTGACCAAAAAGCCTCCACCTCCTAGGGGTTGTGTTTGAACCTTATCAAATTTGGCCATTGTGTTCAGTAGATGATGGGCTATCAAAAGTGTAGTTGGAAGCAGGTCAAAGGTCATCTGGGGTCATGACAAGGTCAGTAAGTGAAATCATGAAAGCCTTCAACTCTTTGGGACTGTATCTGAATCTTATCAACTTTGGCCATAGTATTCACTAGATGATGAGTTATCATAAGTGTACTTTGGAAGCAGGTCAAAGGTCATTTGGGGTCATATCAGGGCCAGTAAGTCAGTTCATGCAAAAAACTTCAACTCGTAGGGGCTGTGTCTGAACCTTATAAGATATGGCTATAGTCTTCAGTAGATGATGGATTATCATAATAGTACTTGATGTTGATGTTAAATATCACTTGGGGTCACAAGAGGTCAAGGGGTGTAAAAAGCATTCCCTTTAGATAGTTGTGGATTTTTGTGATTTATTATTTGCTGTGGGAATGGTTACTTGATGGGCCTGACAATTAGAGTGTAAACAGTCATTTGGGGTCAGCTGAGTGATCTGCAGTACTACAGTATGCCCATAAACATTTGAAAAAACAATTGTCTAGTACTGGTCAATACAAAGTGATAAGGCATCTCTTATTTGACATGACTGTGACAATTGACATTTTCAGCACTGAAGGTGGGTAGATCATGGCTGTCCGATGTTTCCTGTCATAATGCATCCTATTCAAGATGTTTATTCTGCTCTATGAGGGGCTTTCAGACTGTTGGGTTTAGGTCCCTGATGAAACCATACAGTAACTGTGTGTGAGGGAAATTACAGTTGGGCCACTGCATTCTTGATGCTCTTGTGTTTGTTGTGAAGTATTCAATAAATTTCTTATTATCTGTGAAATGCTAGGCAGTAAACAAACTTTTCATAACCCTATCAGTATGCATATCGGTTTGTCAAACATGTTTATAACATTGAACTTGAAAAGCAGTTAATTACATAACTTCCAACCATTGCAGATTTATAAGAAAGTATAGTACCCATATGGAGTTGCAACTACAAGCTCTGTGGCAAAGCTTATTATCACTGAACTCAAGGAACCCCTTCAGACTTTCAAACTTTTGAAATAGCTTTTTACATCAAGATTTTACTCCATTGTAGGTACCTGCTAGGGCTGAGGAAATCACCATACCTCCAGACGTTACCCCAGAAAAGGTTCCAACTCATATTGTAGATTTTTCAGGTGAGCTATTTTGTTCAAAATAATTTCTTTGAGCAATAAGAATGGCTGATACCATTCAAATGAACTTGAATGACATGTGTTTTGTTATGGAAAGTATATGTTGAGGAAAATTTGCCAAGGGTTCTGTCATTTCTGGCCTGTACAGTAGGGATTGGCCTCCTGCCATGGGGAAGTAAAAATATATTTCAGAGCAAGTGGATCCTGGAAGCTACTCACCTGACTGGGCAAATTATGTTGTAGCCATATTATATATATTGCAGATTATAATTAATTGACATGTAGTCAAGAAACTTGCTTTAGTAACATTGTGCTCTGGTGGGATGGGTCAAGTAAAACCTATGAAGTACCACAAACTGCAGGATCCTGTGTGTTGCAAATCATTGCAGGAGTAACCTTTGCAACAAGATATGGTAAATAGTAAGTTCTAATTGAGTGGCTTTTTGGCCAAAATATACTTTTCATTATTCAGACATTTGTATGAATGTTGAAGAAACTTCCTTGTCGTAACCTTTGTGACATGTGTACTTACAATGATGTTTTCAATTTGCAAAGATCATTAGAGACATGGTTGGAAAAAAAGGGAATCTGGGAAGCACCTTGCTGGGAAATTTTGAATTTAGAGGCAAAGTTTGCTAGTTGGAGGGAAAGTTGGCTCTTTGGTACATGGGAAATGTAAAAAATTGTTGGGATTTTGACTTGCTTTGTGGGGACCCAAACATTTTTTGCCAGCTAAGATTAGGAAGTGGCTCTACTGGTTATCAAAAGTTGAATTGAAATGGACCAGTTGTTGTTACATTTTTCCTCTTTTCATTTCTGTGAATCACAGCTAGAGATCAAAGTGATGAAATACTTCTAGAAGAGATTGAAAGAGTAAGTAAACACTTATTGTTAATCATAGCTTTAATCCTTACAGTTACAAAAATTGTTGCTTCCTAGAATGAAATCTGTTGGTTTATCTCAAATGTATTTCATTCGTTTGCTCACTTATAATCCCTTAATTTTTTAAGTTACTTGTCTGTATTTGTGGTAAACTGGAAAATAAGATTTCTTTGTAATGCTTCAGCTCCTTCCATTTGTCACTTTTTTTGCATGATGAAAGTGTCACATTTAAAATTCCTTGCAAGGTATACTTAGTTCATGTATATTCCTTTACCACATTATCATAATTTGTGGATGAAGAGTATTGAATTATATTTATACAGTGTTAAGCTATTTTAAATTTTGAATACATTAGTTCTTTCGTTTTAAGTGTTGCTCTCAGTGTGTTTGAGGAGGAGTTTAGTATAGGGGATATATTCTTTAATCAGTTTATATTGTGCAGGGTATTGTTGTTTTATAGTACAAGATCAAGGCGGCTCATTATCCAACTCTTGTAGGGTTCAGTTATGTATGGTCAGCATGTATCTTCTTTGTAGACTTGACGTATGATATTTGTCTCTCTCTTTCACAGGCTGATGTTATATGTGTTGTGTATGCTGTAAATGATAAAGAGACCATTGATAATATCACAGAGTATTGGCTACCATTGATCAGGAATACCCTGAGTTCAGACCACTCTACCCCAATCATCTTGGTAGGGAATAAATCCGACCAGGCAGATGCTAATAGCCTGGAGACAGTAGTGCCTATTATGAATGACTATGCAGAAATAGAGACTTGTGTAGAGGTGAGTAGTTTAAAAGTGAATGAAAGTCATCAAGGGTGTAAAAGAAACCACACTTTTTAAGGAAAAAAGAAATCAGATTTGCACAACATGTTATTGACCAGGTAGATTGTCAGCTCAAATGCTTTTCAAGAGAAGTTACAGCACCCTTCAAGAGATTCATCTACAGTGTATTCAGTGATGGAATAATACCTGATGAAGAGAGTTATTTCTAAAGTGATTGTAATAACTTGGTAACTAGATTTGTATTAAAAGGTTCTGGATCATCAACTTGCAAAATCACTCTCAGAAAGTACAGTAGTAGGAAATTTATTCATTTGAAGTGACTGCTTCCTGTCCTTTATAAGAGATACATTGTCAATGACTCTTTGCTACAGTGTATGAAAGGCGGCACGTTTTTGAGTTTCTGGTTAAATAGTTTAACAACTATTAGAGTGCCTTCATAACATTAACTGGCCTTGAGAGATATGATATCTCATGTTGATGAAAGTACTTGCTAAAGATTAAAAAGCATCTACAACTTTCCTGTAACAGTTTTTGAAAGTTGCATTTCTTTCTCTTCCAGTGCTCAGCACGAAATCTGAAAAACATTTCAGAAGTATTCTATTATGCACAAAAAGCAGTTTTACATCCAACTGGTCCACTTTACTCAGCAGAAGACAAAGAGCTCAAGCCTGAATGCAAGAGGGCGCTTTGTAGAATATTCACTATATGCGATCTAGACAATGATGGCACATTGAATGATTATGAGCTAAATCTATTTCAGGTTAGTTCTATATGAAAATCAAGAGTAGAACAAGAGAAGAACTTTGATGTATATGTAAGGAATTAAAATGGGTTCACTTTAATCTTAATTGTGCTTTGTGACCAAATTCTCTTGCTTTAAGGACATTTGTGGAGAAAAGTGTAAGATTTGTTCAGCCAAGTGTTGTTAGTAAGGAATGAAATTCTACTCTTGCCTTTTGTGATGGAAGAAAATCTGAGATAGGATGTTTATGGGGAACAAGTTTACTGCATGTCTGTATCACAAAGTTAATAAACATAAACTATCAGGATATGAAGTATACTTACAATGTGTAATTCTCAATGAAGCATTGGACTTAAACATCATTTTTGATTGCTTGCCGAAGGCAGGCAAGGAATCTATGCGATGGTGATGTCGGTGTGTGTGTGCGTATGTGTGTGTGTGTGTGTGTATTTGTGTGACAAGAATCTCGTTAGCACTCTAGTTTTTGAAGGGAAAGGGCGAGACACTTCAAAGTTGGTTTGTGGGTAAAGCATATAAAGATCTCAGCTGGGATTGGTTTTGGTGTGGTTCGAAGGTCATCTGAGGTCAGCAGCAGGTGAAATATGGACAAACCATGTTTGCAGTATCTCATCAGCTGTATGTTGCCTGAACTTCAGACATGGTGGGTAGAGTAGTACCTCTTGAGTTATGAAAATTTCCAGAGATTTATTGGAGGTCAAAGGTCATACAGGGTCATGACAGGTCATGGAGTAAAAAGTTTGTTAGCACTCTAATTTTTGAAGGAAACATGCAGGATACTTCAAGCTTGGCACATTGGTGTATTATGCAAAGATCTCCTTTGGGATTGTTATTGGTGTGGGTCAAAGGTCATTTGAGGTCACTGTGAAGCAGAAACAGAAAAGCACAGAGCTGCATATATCTCAGGCACTACATGTTGCATGAAATTCAGACTTGTTTGGAAGTTGCTGCATTAAAGTTTACTAGCATTTTCGTCATTTCGTGGAGGTCACATGGGGTCAGGAGCAGTCATAGAGAGAAAAGTTTGGTTAACTCATAAAAAATTGGTTGATAGTTACTATTTTAATGTTTAGTAAAATTTTTATTTTCCCTAGAGGTCACACAGGGTCATGTGTGGTCAGAGAGCGAAAAGCTTGGTAACACTAATTTTTTACGTGGAATATATGAAATACTCTGCAGCTGGGGTTGTTCTTATGTGTGGGTCACATAGTAGGTTACAGGTGTTATGTTTAATTCAAACACTATATATTTTCTGCCTTTCACTTATCCTTATGATTTTATTGCTTTTAATATAACCATTTTGAACAGATCCATTTGCAGTTACTTGGTTTATATTATGATTTTACAGGTTCTAAGCTCTTCTTTATTTGTGCCTTTGTTGAGAACTGGAGACATTGCTTCTGATACAACATATACCACTTTAAGTACCAGAGGTAATAACAATTCCCCTCTACTTGTCCACTGAGGATAACACTGTCACAGCTCACGAAGACAAATCACCTTTGTAGACTGATAACGCTGGCCTCTGACCCTAACTTGTTGGCGGTGTAGCTGTTAGAGTCACACCAGATTGACATATGATTGCCTATGGACCAGGCAAGAGAAAAAAATTTTGACAGTTTGTCCAGTGCAGTGTTGACAGCCCTTAAGTGTTTAGATTAATGTCAGTATAATGACCTAGTTTGTGGAAGGAGGATATATAAACCAGGCAATCCCTTGCTGTGTGTGAATCCCTGCTGTCATATGCCAGCACCAGTCATGTGGACCCATCTTTTCAGGGTGAGCTGTGTACTTACTGTAATTGCTAATGATGGTAATTGTTCTTTAGGGAATACAGTACACCTTCCATTTCCCTGACACCTAACCTCCTAAAATCACAGTCTTGACAGTGGGGCTTTTTGACTGCCTGAAAGCATTATGGAAACCTCAATATATTTTGGCATTCTGGTTTTTGTGAAGGATAAGAGTGGCACACTTCAGAGTTGATGTGTAAGTTCAATGTGTAAAGATCTCAGTTGGGATTGCTTTTAACAGAGGTCAAAGGTCAATTTAGGTCACCAGCTGTCAAAGTATAACATCTTTTGTAACCACATTTTCTCAATAAGGAATACATAAAGAAACTTTGTCATACATTTACTTCTATTGATAACACAAGCCTACCATGATGGTCCTCATTGATTGCAAGAAAGATTTAAACTTGTGCTCTCATACCTACTCCATCTCTCAACTTGACAAGGAATCACTACGCCTCTTGGCGTTCTTGTGTGTATATATCTGGTTGGGCCTACCACAGATGCTGATCAGCCTTCAAAATATATTAGGGCAAAAGGCAGTGTGCCCTCACTGCAGCTTTTATGACCCTCATAAAGATGTTGAGGAGGGCACAAAATTGCTACATGTAAAGAAAATTGTCTCCCTTCTCTCTGTTAAAATGATGGTAGATGAAAACATTTCAGATTGTCCCTTTGGTACCAAAGTAGCCTTCCTAAACTTTTCAGGGGCTGATTTTTTTGTCGAAAACATTGGAAAAGACCCCTCACGAAATATAATTTGTAACCTGATTCTGATGAAAAGTTAAGGGGGTTAAGCTGATGTTTGAATGGAGGTAGTATTATTTTAACAATTTAAGGGTTTACTTTCTCACCCACAGAGAAGATGTTTCAATGCTCCACTGCAAACTCAGGCTCTAGATGATGTTAAAGCAGTGGTTAGGAAAAACATACCAGAGGGTGTTATGAACAATGGACTCACACAAATTGGTATGTAGTGCTGGTCTCAATTTGGTAGAGTAGCAAACTTGCAAACCTAAGTTCAATAGTAACCTGATGACAGTAATGCCCCACTCTACAGATGATGTAGTAACAGAGTCAGTCAACATATTTACATGAAAAAAATTGACCAAGCCACAAAATGAAAATACTTTTAACAGTTGCTGGTCTTCAAAAGTGTCTTCCTTCTCGTCAAGTTTAAGAAGCTGAAATTTATGTCATGCTACTGGTACATTTTCATAACAGAAGTCAAGACCGTCTTTTTTGAAAAAAAAAGTCTCCAAAAGTTCATTCAGGATAAGAACATTGAATCTATATTGCTTAATATTAAGATACAATGCTTTTTTTCTGGGGCAGTCAGTTCAAAATCATGTCATTAAATGCTTTGTTTGCTTTGTTTTGCCTGTATTTCATAGACCCTTTTCCAAATAACAATTACAAAGGATTGTGGGATAGAGTTTGGTATGCGTCGTTCTTGTCAGTGGCATATTACTGGCGAAAAACGATGCATACAAAAACACTATCCCACAATTCTTTGTAATTGCTGTTTGGAAAAGGGTCTATGGACAGTATTGCACAGACATGTTACATCTGTGATTAAGTTTGATATTAAATACTGATTATTTCCTGTATTTGTGAGACTTAAAAAAGCTCATAAGAGGTTCTTTACAGATATTACAGTGTCACCCAACCTCTACTGTTTGATCTTGACATATTGACTACCAAACATTCACTTTATGTAAGACCTGCTGTCTGGTTGCATACATTTCATTCAATGCAAGCTGGCTTAGTTAGGTGTTGCATGAAGAACCATGTTTTGTATTCAAGAGCAGACAATTCCTTAGAGAGTAGATAGTTGTATTCCTAGTAGTTAACATTCTCCCTTTCTTTCTCTGCAGGTTTCTTATTTTTACATACATTATTCATTCAAAGAGGAAGGCACGAGACCACTTGGACAGTTCTCAGAAAGTTTGGCTACAATGATAACTTGAAGCTGACTGCTGATTATCTGAGACCCAGGTTGCGAGTCGGTAGAGGTTGTTCTACAGAGCTTAGCCATCTAGGATATCAGTTTTTGACTTCACACTTTGAAAAATATGATCAGGTAAGGAACTTTACTTCCTGAATTTGTTAATGTGAAAGTATAAAATAATATTTTCATTCTCTTTCTTCATTATTTTGAAGAATTCTTTTAACATGAGGTCTATGCTTGGTATCCATTGCAGTATGTTCACTGCTAGATGTGTGTGAAGTAATACGTAAAGCATGGTGTTGCTTAATCATCCTGTAGCCTATACCATAGCATTAACATCAGCCATCAACCAGGGCCAAGAAACTTGTAGCCTCTTGCAATTCCTGTCCTCGTCCTATGTGGTATCATCAGAATTTTGAGAATGATGTGTGTGTGTGGGGGGGGGGGGAGGGGAAGGGGGGATTTAAAGGTGTATCATGCAGTAAGCAGAGCATCTTAATTCTAGCAACACATATCACCCTGTTTGAAGTATAAGTGGAAGGGTGAGAAAAGATATTACCCCTGTCCCCTTCCCTGTGTATGACCCCTGACCCCAACGTAACTTTTTATGACACTGGGACATTTTCCCCAGGTGTAAATAATGTTCTCATACACTTACACAAGGTTGTCCTGTGCATGTTCTTCTAGTTGAAACACTGCAGTGGGTAACCCCAAGCACATTTACAAGTTGTGTTCTTATCTTTGTGTATCACAGGATAAAGATGGTGCATTGTCACCAGCAGAGCTTCAGAACCTTTTTCAGACATGTCCCATGATGCCATGGGGTCCAGATGTTAATATGACTGTCTGCACTAATGAAAGGGGATGGATAACACTTCAAGGATATCTTGCCCAATGGACGTAAGTCAAACCCACCACTATGTTAGTTACACCACATTGAGCTCTAACTGGTCGAAGGTGCCTTAAAGTCTGTTCATGTTTTGTGGTCTGTATGTCAGTTGAAAATTTATGCATTAATAGCTTAATTTTCAAGTTTTGTGTACAGAACTGAATTGGTCAACTTTCTTTCTAATACATTTCATTATTTTTACTTGTAGATTAACTACTTTGTTGGATGTGTCTCGTACCTTGGAACTCCTGGCATATTTTGGTTACAGATATGTGATGGCTGATCATGAAAACCAACTTTCTGCAATAATTGGTGCGGTTTGAAATTTTTGCTGTTTTTTCTAGGAAGGGGATCTTAAAATGTAACCAAAGTTTAGGGGGAAATGGTTAGCAGCATGTAGTGTTGCCATGTAACATGCATGTAGAGTAATGAAATACCTTGTCACTTGTAGGAATGTTGCTATAATTCTTCACACTTGATACACTGAATGCCCGGATTAGGAGATTTGCAACAGAAATGGCACTGTTATACAGCACTAATGCATAGTGGTGTGAATACTCTTCAGTGTGTGTGATGGATTTGAAAATTCAAGTATGAAAAAGGTTGTCAGACTTTTTGCAACATCAGTTAGCCTTGTTTTAGTGATTTAAATGTAACAATTCTTGAAGAGAAAAGTGTTATATATGTAGCAAGATATGCAGAAACATTGTTGACAGCTTACAGGTATCATGGCTTGTTCATTAGATATTATCTTATTTCACTGTTGTCTGTTGGTGTGAAGTTGTAATGTTGGCAGGTGTTATTTTTTATGGGGAGGGCACTCTTGCCAGAAATAAGTATCAAATAATGAAGTATGAAGTACTAATCAATCTCCATCCATTCCCCATCCTGCCCTGTACCCCAGCAATTAGAAATCAATGAACTACATGATTCATTGGTTTTGCATCATATTTTACATACTGCAAAAATGCAGACTTGGTATGATTTTCTTCATCTGTCTGGAGGTGTAACTCAAAGCAATGTAGGGGACAATGTTATTCAAAATATGGGGTGACAAGATCTAACAGGTGATTGACTGTCAAAACTTGCAAAAGAGCCACACTAATCAAATAAAGAAAGATTCACAAAGGATGTTTGGACTGAAGTCCCAACTAGGGCTGTGTCCTTCATATTGTAATGGAGGGCCTGGGTTTGTACAATTTTGTGGTAAGTTCTGCTTGAGACTGAACTAAAGAAACATTATTTATCAGGTTGTCTTAGACTTTAATTGCTAGTACTGTAGTTGTAATCGATTAATTGCTAGCAGTAGCAATTACTCTTTGAAAGTTTGATTAATCCTGCTCAGAACTTAAGATGCGATTACTCGACTTCAAGCACTACACATAATCTGCTGTTTAATTAAAGTCTGATCTATCAAAAATATATCACTAAGCACGTTGTGAGCAAATGTCACATACATTAAGCACAGTGATGGTTTTCTCACACTGCAGCACACTACCCTACAAATGTTATTTATATTTGATAGTGTCTCAAAACTTGGAAAGTTTTGTTATGGCTTTATTTTGACAATATGAAGAATGGATAACATGGTAACCGTAACCAATTAACCACTGTAGTCGCAAGAAGAGCTGCTTGAGTAATTGACTACTAAAGATCAGCTGTCTTGTGTACTAAAGAAGCGTGCATTAGAGGAATCAGATTTGTCAAAGACCAGTTCAAATTTATGTTAATATCCTGGGTTGTTTCTCAAACTGGGAAGATTATCTTTTGTTATTCATTATTATCTTCAGTGGTTTTACTAGGTTCAATATCCCTGAAATAACTCTTTCTGATCTTGAAATAAATTTTTCTCTCATCCCCAGTAACGAGGGATAAAAAGATTGATTTACAGAAAAGACAGACATCCAGGAATGTCTTCCAGTGTAATGTGATTGGCCCCCGTGGGGCTGGTAAAACGGCCTTTCTGCAGGCTATAGTGGACAGACTGCCAGATTCACCTGTCATCAACTCGGACCATTTGTCCATGTATGCTGTCAACACAGTGCAAGTTTATGGGCAAGAAAAATATCTCTTGGTAAGCTGAGATATGAAAGGTGAAAGAATGAAGGAAATGTTGTAATCTTGTGTAAAAAATGTGATACCATGAGGGTAGACGACTTGTTATGTATCTCTGTCTATTGAAACAATGTATGTAGGAGACTGAAGTTGTGACTGTTACATTACAATAGTGGTGAAGCTAATTATGTGTGACTGCAAAGGTAAAACTGGAGGATTTTTTAGGGTTGAGTTCTACGGTTACATTATGTATAAAAAGCCCCATGTAACTTTGACCTAGTGTGGGTTTAAATGGAAAGATATTTGCAAGAGCTGGGTAAATGTATTTTGTTACATTAAAAGTAATTTATGTTGCCTTTTCCAATCTAAATTTTGGTCTGATGTGTTCATTGCGTAATTATTTAACTGTAACTATTCTCCATTACCTCTGAAGCTGGAACTTATACTTGTATGGGAAGACATTTCACAAGGAGATGAAACTTGCTTGCTTCGAAATTTTGCCTTTTTGGCAACCAAGTGTTACATGAATTTTGCCCTAAACTGTAAATTTCCCCCCCCCCCCCCCCCCCCCATTCAGTATTACCTTGCCATGCTTGAACTCATAGCTGTGTGGGAAGATATTTTACAATGGGGTGGAGTTTGTTTGCTTTGAAGTATTTTTTAATGGCAAACAATTATGACATTGATTTTCCCATGATATATCACATTTCTTTGCCCACCTGCTCCTCCTTAACCCCTCTTCCCCTCTCCCCCATTGCTCATATACCTGTGTTTGAACTGCAGAGAGAAAGAGTGTTCTTTTTTTCTATGAACCTTGCTTTTTTCACTATGTCTTTTCTCTTCTCAAAGCTTCATGAAATTGATGTAGGTTTGACAGATGAACTCACATCAGAAGATTTAGAATGTGATGTTGTCTGTCTGATGTATGACATATCAGATCCAAGGACGTTTGAGTATTGTGCAAGGATGTACAAAGTAAGTGGGCATATATTAAGGAGAACCTCTTAGGGCTATGAAAACAGACACTTCTGTTAATTATGTTCAGTTTTGGGGTTTAGTTTCTTTCATTAATTACAGTTATTGTAAAGAAAGAGGCTTAACAGGCATGAGTTGGTTTAAAAGACGGGTTTAAGCAAACATTTACTTTTCATATGTGAAAGAGGAACTTAATCTATGCATTTTGGTGAAACTTTCATTCAAATCGGACTTGTATTAGTCGAGATATCAGCAAAAGAAGTTACAACATTTGTGACCTAAAGTGAGCTTTAGGCAGGTGGAAGTTATATCAGTAGGCAGCTCCCTGATATCACTTCCTCACATTGATAAGGAATGCTTTGTTTCCTTTGTTTTTTTCAGTCTGTTGTGTTGACCTTGAAATTAATAGGGATAGGACCTCCCCACAGGGAATGTGAATTTTGTAATTTTCCCATGCCTCTCATGCAATCACATTGCCATAACATTCCATTGTTGAGGAGAAAATTGGTGATAAAGTTTATTGAAAAACAAAAGACTGCTCATTAATGTGAGGGTATGACATCATATGTGCTTGCTTCATGTTCACTTTGTGTTGAAAATGTGACAACTTTATCTGCTGATATCTTGAGAACCACACATCGGATTTCAATGGAAATTTCACCAGATTGCTTAGAATAAGTACGCCTCTAATATATCAAAGCTTGATTTGAGCTTAGACCCTTCTTTTAAGATGGTGGCATTAAAATTTTTATTGTGTGGATATTGTAGTAATAGAGATGACAGACCACAAGGAAATTTTGTTAGTATTATATTAACAATATATTAAGCAAAATTGACAGCATTTATGAACAGGATTAGTGATCAGCTTTTGTTCTGTTAATCTGCAAAGAAGAGATAAGTGTTCTCATGTTTTCTATGTACTGATGTCTGGAGCTGCGGGCATCGTCATACATATTATAGGTGGTTTGTAAATAGCATAAATGGATATATTTAGATACACAAATTTACTTAAATTAAAAGATTTGTGTTTTGCTGACGTAACTATTTTGATAGCAAGATTCAGAATCTTCAGCTTATGTCAGTGTCTTTTAAATAAAGAACAATGTCAAATATTTCTTTCTCTAACACATTGCAACGTACCATGTAAATAAAGGTTTCTGCTACCTTGAACAGTTTGGAGTAGAATGCTTTTACTAAAATTTTGACTTGTGAAATAATTTATAAACTTTTGCACTGATCATTTTGATTAATGCAAAATGAATCAGTGACAGTGGTTATTTACATGTAAGTTGTTCATTGAAGGTTTACATTTAATATCAGAGTTATGCATCAGATTATGCTCTTTGGATATGGAGGTTGAAAAAAAAGTATCTCTTTTTTAGAATCATGTAAAGTGCTTAACAAATAAAAGAAGTTGCTGTGACTGTTACCACTTTATTTTGGTTTTCATTTTTACCCAAAGCTTCACTTTGAAAAGAGCCATACTCCATGTTTGTTGGTAGCTGGAAAAAGTGATAAACATCCCGTCAAACAGGATTATGCAGTGCAACCAGCAGCCTTCTGTACCCAACATCGCTTACCTCCTCCTCAAACTTTTACTAGCGAAGGAAGACCAAGCAGGGATATTTATATGAAGTTAGCTACCCTGGCAGCTTATCCGTAAGTACATTTTATAAAGTCATTACGTGTGTTTCGATCATTTCATGCTTGCTGAGCTTGAAGTGCCATGTGTACACCATATTATATAGCTTGTTTTTAATAGGGATGGCCAACAAACTATGGGTCACAGTGCAATTTGGAGGTCTGGAAGGTTATGAGGGGGTGGGGATTGCATTAAAAAGTGAGGAAATGTTGATTAATTTTCTCACACCTGGATAGACCAAAAATCAAACAAGTGTGGGTAGGTACTTTGTTCATGAGCAACTGCTGTGGTGAACAATACTGCCTTAGAAGTGCATTCCAAAGCACTTGCTGTGAGTTTTTGGTGCACACTGAACACTGAACATATTTATACTTTCAAATAGGCTTAACACACTCTGAATAATATTTGGTGTTGTGCAGTTGGCACTATGTGGGGACATGTGGTAGGCCCATTTGGGTCTGGGCTGGGTGCCTGGGATTTTAATTTGGTAATTGTCAAAGATAGGTTTGCTGACTGTGGCTTAAAAACAACTACAAATGAAACAACTACAAATGTTTACTTGCTTTAGTATCTCCATAGTAGTAAGAAAGAAGTTACTGTTTATCACCACAGGCCTGCAGATTTTTTAGTGTAATCATTTTAAGATGAGATTGTTACACAAATGCAAGATATGGTTGGGTTTTGCTGAAATCAGAATGTTGCAAAATATTGATGAAAAACCTGTAGGATATTCTCATGCACTATGTATGCACAAATAGCATGCTTGATATACTACAAGATGTTTCTTTGTTATTTAAGTTCTGTATTCTGTAGTGCTAGCCTTCCCTGCCTCATGTCTGCATACTTTTCTTTCAAGCTTTTTCATGTTCTTCTTTCTCATTACTTTTCCCCCTCTGAAGTTAATTTCCAAGTTAAATTCGTCATTTCATCCAGCTTTATACCTCTAGCTTTAGGCAGAAGCTTACCCTTTTGGGCAATTCCCATAGTGCTTTGCTGGGAAGTGTGTCTTATAATTTGGTAGCTGTCTGAAACAACTCATTTTTGCACATTGATGACAAATATCAGTAACAATCAGAGCTTAACATTCATGTATACCCGTATATTTCCAATCACATCTTACCATTCATGTAACATTGGTACACCCTCTATATTTCCAATCACAGCTTACCATTCATGTAACATTGGAACACCTTGTACACTTACAATCACAGCTTCATGTAACATTGGTACACCGGCTATGTTTCCAATCAGCTTCATGTAACACTGGTACACCCGCTATATTTCCAATCACAGCTTACCATTCATGTAACATTGGAACACCTTGTATACTTACAATCACAGCTTCATGTAACATTGGTACACCCGCTATATTTCCAATTGCAGCTTCATGTAACATTGGTACACCCTGTATATTCCAATCAAAACTTAACATTCATGTATCATTGGTACAGCTGTTTATTTCCAATCGCAGCTTAACAATCATGTAACATTGGCACACCCTATATATTTCATCTTGTATTTTTCCTGATGCCGGTGACTATTTCTTGGCTTTGTTTTAAAAGAGTCATATTGAATTACAAGCATCTATAAGTCAATCATATTTTGAAGTGTCAATAACAGTTATGCTTTGTTTACTCTAAAAGTTGGTAGCAATGGGATCTTTTTTCAATCATGATGGTTGCAAGGTGAGAAATTCTGGAGCGGTATCTATGTATTTTAAAATATCTAAAAAGGGATTAGATTCAGTCTCAAAGAGTAATAGGTATGAATACCAGTGTTGTGGCAGTTTAATGGTGTTCCTTGCTTGAGTTTTGTTCGTAAAATGACTATGTCAATATTTAGCAGTATAATTGACTTAGTCCTTGGCAGATTTCAGGGATCACTGTTTTCACATTTCATTACAGTAGGGAATGATAACATCATGTGAGGTGAAATACACCATATGCTGCAACCGTTGAAGTTGTGATAGGATGAAATGAAACCAAAAAAGGAGGGTAGTCCTTTATTCAGTCAATTAGTGAGAAATATCAATAAATATTCATAAATTTGTAATTAAAGAATAGTGTTGAACCAGTATGAGACCATATAAAGGAATGAATATTCATGAGGTTGACTATCTGTTCTCATGCACAGTGCAGTGAAGGGGGTATTGGTGGACCACCCAGCCGCTGTCTGGGTCAGAGACAGGCTCCTGGCATCTTCTCCAGCATTCAGGTTTTCAGATCTTTTAATGTTAGCTGGCTTGATGTCTCTGCATGTTAGCCCCCCTTCCCATAGATTTTTATGGCTGAATAAAGCGTATATTCTTTTGGCAGTGGTTGGTAATGCATGATCAGGGAGTTTCCCCTTTTAGCAATTTCTGTTTTGAATTTTTTCTTGTTGTGGATTGATTGATTCTGAATTAGTGTCTATTTGCTTTGTTTGCTAAAACTTTTGTTTTGTTTGCCCTCAAAATACTGATATCAGAACAAGGCATTAATTTGTTGAGTGTCTTCACCATACTAATATTCGTCATGGACTTAACAAGAAGGTTGATGTTATTCTTTCATTCAGGCATGATAATCATGGGATGATTAAAATGATTTAACTTTGATGTTCTGGGTTACAAATGTATCTGTTCTAACAATAGTTATGCATGACTTTCTAACATAACTTATGCTTGGCTGTGTCAATTTTCTTTTGTTTTAAGTGTAGAACGGTTGGAAGGAAAAGGGTTTAGCAGTCGAAATGGGGTAGGATATACTCGGTGGAAAATTCCTAAATAGGAGGAAGGTTATCTCTTTAATACTTATAGTTGGGGAAAGATACCATGACTGAGTTCATATTCAGGCACAAACATTACTGAACACCTCCCCACCCTCCCAAAATTATCCTCTTAGGGACATTTCCACCCTGGATAGTTGCACTACACCAATTCCCTACCATGATGATTACCCCAAGAACACAGATATTGTCCGCCCCTAGTGATTTTAGCACTCCTTTATACTGATGTGCTGTACTAAGTGTTTTATAACTGCATACCCACCATTGCTTGGAGACTTGTGGTACTTGTGGCCTCAGAAATAGTCAGTTCATCATACCTGCTGTAGAGTATTATTTGCCACCATGAATTTTGAAATGTTCATAGTTCGGGAAATTTGATAGGATAACATTGCATACATTGTTGGAAGGTTTCACATGGACCACAGTCAATTTTGCTTATTGTAAAGCTGTTCTGTACAATCGATGGCCCTTGCAAAGGTGTCGTAGGGCTTACTGCTAGTGTAAATGGCATAGCTTGTAAAGTCTATCACACAAACTGTATATCTCTGTTGTGTGTTTTCAGTCTGCTTCTGTGTATAATGAAGGTATTGTTTTGCTTGAATTGTTGACTCAAATTATGAATACTACAACACGTTTTCTGTGTTGGGGTTGTAGTCAGGACTAAGCTTATGTTGATTTAAGCAGTTTGATCAACAGCAGCATTTAATCTGTCAAAGATAGTTTAGCAAAACTATTTTGAAAACAGTCTACAGAGAAGAGCAAGTATCCCAGTTGGTTGTGTCTTGAATGAAATGCAAAATGCTACTAGATATGAGCCTTTGGTACATTATTTGCCTTAGAACATGCTTTTGTACAGTTGTATGGAGGGTCAGTTTCTGAGTTTACCTGTAAGTTTAGACAATGCCATGTTATGTAATGTGTATTGAAATCCATGCAGGTGCCGCAACATTATGTGTAACGAAGTGCACTGTCATTTAAGTTATTAGCAACTGGTGTATTCAGACAGTATGTAAATAATCAAGTTCTCTGTTATACGCAGCAATATGTCGTACAGTGTATCCCATGTGCTGGTGTAGTTTGTTATGCAAAGAAAGTTGTATGATGTGAGAATTAAAACTGAGTTGTTGCTGCTTTGGATGTAGTCTCCTTACAGTATTTTTCATTACAAGCACCAGTGTTGTAATTATGTTGTTGTCATTGACAGTGGATTTGCAGATGACATCACAGATAGGTTTAGTCACACTGGAGGGTGAAGGCTTTATTATAAGATGAGCACACATATTTGTGATTTAAGTTTGATTCCATTAGATGAGACAGGACATGCCTCCATACAACAGTTTATCATACTACGTTTGTAATTCTTCTGACACAGTTAGCTACAATTGTTGTTACAGGGTAGGCTGTCATAGGTTATTGGTGG
The DNA here is from genome assembly GCA_029531755.1 of Holothuria leucospilota. Taxonomy (NCBI): domain Eukaryota; kingdom Metazoa; phylum Echinodermata; class Holothuroidea; order Aspidochirotida; family Holothuriidae; genus Holothuria; species Holothuria leucospilota. The sequence goes on from CM055968.1 coordinate 33,445,852, forward strand.
CTATTGTAAAGTTCTGATCATGTTCAAACTGTTTGCATCATACAGTATTGAATCATAGACAGTGGAAATTTCTTACGATTATGGCATTTTCTTACGACTGACGACACCATTGTGTGCAATATCTCAAGAGATTGTGTTGTGTCCTATTGTGGCATGTTATGGCGTAAGGTAAAACTTGGTAGGCAAACTTACCCTGTGTGTTTCCCACTTCACAAGTTTAGATGCACAATTTACCCTTTAGGGACAATTCACTTCACTGTTATATGCAATTAGGCAACTGCTATATGGGGTGCTATGTCCTGCATTTCTGTTGTAGGTACGCTCCACTGTACTACTGTAAAAAAAGTTGATAGAATTGCTTATTGTTTATACTAGGAAAGAAGGAGCCCTATTTTTTGTCAATGGACTAAATATTTGTATTGTACTTTATGAATCCTTCACATGAGCCAAAAGAGATAAGGGTAGTTGAAATATAATGTCATATTTTGTTGTCTATTGTCTTACAGCCATCTCAAAGGAATGCCAGAAGAAAGCAAGAACTTGTGGTTATTCGTAGGTGTCGGTGTGGTTGTATCAGCCATTGGAGCATATGTAGCATACAGGCTTATCAGCAGGTCTGGCTCAAAGACTGACCTTTGACCTGAAATGTCAACCACTAGATGCTCAAAGAAAGAAAAACTGTTTGTAAGGTTTAGTAGCCATGCTACGTGATCCTGTTCTCCCAGAAGTGTGAGGAAGCTGTGCTAGTTGTATGTATCAATGCAACCAAGGCAGGAAAGTTGCTAGTTGCTGCATTTATAGGTTTGCTTGCCACTACAGGGAGAGACGCTAGCTGTCTTGTGTTTATGAATGCTGTATTTATTCACTTTAACTTGGGAATAATTAAGCTTAAATTATATTATCCACATCAATGCCCTCAGTATGTACCATTAATCCCAGCAAAAGTTATATTCTATTCATTTGAGTTCTATGCTGTCCACAGTAAAAGAAAGAATTTGACTAATACAGCCAAGTTTGTAGGTTGTTTTGCAATTATTTTAGGCTAGTGATATAACACATAGTAAACTTAAAGTGGTCCTATCAGATAATGGGTTTGACGTGACTATTCTACAGTTAGATGGGTGTTAATTAACACTGATGCTTACAGGATGTAGGTTCAGAGAAAATGTGAAAGGTGTCAGGAAGGGCAAAGGCTAGAGTTCTTCATAAAGAGCTGCCTGATGTAGTAAGAAGTCAGCTTATCTTAGCATTCATTTGACCTTAAATATATGTATAATGGGTGTTTTAAATTTAAAGCATTAGCTGTAGACACAAAGAATGAAACGCATGGAATGAAAAGGTATAAGTGTTTGATTGCACTATTAAGAGTCAAGTACAACAGGGAAAATTTGTAACTTCTGGATTTTTTTGGAGCTAAAAATATGTTTAAAGAAATACAAAACCAGTTGAACGTTGTTGGCTGAAACAACTTTGAGGGTAACAGAACATGTATGGTATGGGGGTGGGGGTTGAGGGGGAAGGGATGCTTGATGTGCTAACATGTCATGTTGGGTATTCAGATGATAATACTGCCATCCCTAGATTAAGTTGAAGCTCAAGTTTGCCAACAGCTGGTAGAGAAATGTAAGGTTTTATATTGAAACAAATATGAAAGGTGATTAATATCACAACAAATTGTCCTCAAAACATTTTACTTTTTAATAATAGCAGCTTCTTCATTTCTGGTGTCAGCACCTTCTTCACGTCTGATGGCAAATACTTAAAATGATGAGGAATGTCTAATTGCAGAACTATCTCAGAAATTGCACAAATTTTGAAAGAGGTCATCTTGTGTAAGGGAAGACTTTGTCATGTTTTCCTTACACAGTAATCAGAAGTGTGATTGTGTGGGGGATTTCTGAGCATCATTAATTTCACAGAGTTTGCAGTGTCAGTACATGCACTGCTCAATACCCGACTTACATTATAGGTATAAATCCAGACATAAAAAATCGTTTTGATGACTGAAAAATACGTTGAATCTCTTTGAGGGGGGTTTGAAATAATTTCATTAACAATAGTTATACCTCTTTGGTATCTGTGCACAAATTAACAAACAAAAATTTTCAATTTACATTGGCTTCTCAATGATGTGAAAAATGTGAACTTATCCTATGCAGAGGAGCTCACTAAATATGCCTTTGATTTTTGAAACGACCATTTTTCCTCAAATTATATCAGGGTAAGAGACATGGCCATCATAATATTTTTTGGGGGAGCACCCAACTGGACAAGCCCTCTGGATTTTTTTAGAGTGCTTCCTTTCACAATATCTTGATGTTATGTATTGTCTGTATTCCTGTACATTGTTTCAATTATTATCAAATAGTGTGAAGAACGGAACAAATGAAATGAAATGTGAGTTGTTTGACTGGCTGATGACAGTTCCGAGGCTGTCAAATCACAGTCACATTTTGTAATCACATCTACACATGTTAGGTTTAACATATATCCATAAAATTAGAATTTCAAATGTGAAGATAAAAATATGCATATCATCTTAGAAGAAGGTGATTTCCTCCTGAAATGTTTGACCTTAAGCACACTTAAGGGGATAGTTTTTGGTGTAACATACAGTACATGTTTGAATGATGTTCCAGTATAAACAATTATATATGGACGTATAGGAGAAAAGAATATTTGATAGCAGGGAGGTTTTTCATGTTTATGAGGGCTCCACACAATAACAATGGTTCTGTATTGCTGTGTGATTACTTTGCTATTCTGAATTCTCGTACAAAGTGGTAGAATTGTGTTGTATCCAGTTCATTAGTTTATTGGTTATTTTCTTTGCTTATGACAGTGACCTCCACATGTGGCTGTGTGGAGTAAACATTCAAGAAAAGATTATACAAGTTATCCTGTTAGTACGTGCATGCACTTAAAAAATGAAGTAAATGTGAGAATTTAAAGACAAGGCTAATTTATTGAAGAGAGAAGAATGTAGTATTATTTTATGGGACTAACCTTTTATATTAAATTGAGCAAGGGAAAATGGCTTTGTTAAAGGAAAAACTGCCCAGAATATGGGCTCTTTTAATAAATGTCTCCCTCTTTTGGGGGTTTTGCAAACTGTATATATGAGATGCGGTATCTATTGAAGACTGGTTTGTTTAATAAAACAAGGAAGAAAAGAACAGTGTGTTGAATGATGGCAGCAGTTGTAGCACAATATCACGTGTCATGTAGCTAAGAGCAATATACTGGACAATGTGGTAAAGATGTCATATTGGTCAAAATACTGACCTTTTGAATGAATAAACCTATTTGCTGGAATTAATTTTATGTGGCACATTTTATTTATGGTGTCCAGGTATTAACCATGCCCCTTCCTAGCCCATCCAGAGAATGACTATGACCGTTTAAACATTTACAGTCTTTCTTACATTGTTCAATTAAGGAAAATAAGGTAATTGCAAGTCCTATATTCTTAAGAACATAACACAGTTGATCAAGGTATTCCTCAGTTAGAATGAAGATAAAGTTGGTTATTTTCATACACCTTGCAATGACTGGAATGTGTTTATAAGTTCATTCCAGTAATTACCCCATTTTATATAGATGATTACCTCAGTTCCCACAATTTGGAGGAATGTGTTTTCATAACCTATGTCCTGGACTTTATCCCTACAAGACATAGGCATAGGAAGCAGGGGGGCTTTGGCCCCCCCCCAGCAAAAATGTGGGGGGGCTGAAGTATGCTTCTGCCCCCTGGCCCCCAAGATCCAAGGGCAAAAAACCCTTATTTGTCTCTTCTGTAAGAAATGTCAAAAATTTGCACTTACTTTACTTAAAGTTTGTCCAAAATGTTGCACAAAATTGCATCTGAGGACCCTCAAATACCCAAAAATTTTCCGAAACAAGGTTCAGCCCCCCCCCCCCCCAAGTCTCGAAAAGCTTCCTATGCCTATGCTACAAGAAATCAGTTCTTTGAAAATCCAAGCCCCAATGAGGAAGCTTGCCAATCAAAAGTTAACCATAAAACCAGAAGCTTGAATCAAGAATGCCATTTACCATATTTCATGTTTTAACAGAGGTCCAGAGTAACTTTGGTGCTAAACTAGCAACTCTCAAGGGACTTGATATTACCTGACTGCAAGCATACAGGTACTTTCCCTGGGGACTGTTTTTTGCCAGGCAATAACCAGACTTCAATTCTTTCTTGGGTCCAAATTGCATGAGTTTCTCCAATACTCTGCCAGAGAAGAGGGCAACTTCACAATAATGCCAAGAGAGGGGGCTGTATCCCCTCACTGTGGGGTTCTGTGCTTATGCAGTTCTACAGTTTCAGGCAAACTGCATGCAGCAAAAAGATTCTGATGTCCCAACCTAGTGTAGAATATTATGGCCATGTCAGGATGGAACAAAACATGAGTTTACAAAAAATATCTACCAGAGTTCAAAGATGGCAATGTTTTCTCCAGTTACCTGTTTTATTTGGAAACCAATATAAAATACACAGTTAACAAATACTGAAATTTCCGATTACAGTTTGAGGTATTTCTTATTTGAAGCTTTGAAAAGTGGTGCCAATCTTGCTACATAGTACTGATCATATTACATTCCTGTTGGTATTTCAGAATACATAGTTCTTCTATGCAGTGATTGCCATATAGAAGCTACTGCAGCTACAAGATTAAAGATTTTTAAACCTCATAAATAGCTTTGTTATATTTGGTAGAAGACTGATGTAACTTCCAAGGCAAAACAAAGAGGCAAGAAATATGGTCAGCAGTTCTAAAAAACAAAGATTTCCCTAATCCCTGTTGTTTGTGCATATTTCCTCACAATAAATATGGTAAAATATACAACTGATACAGAAATAAATTTATATCACACAGATTAAATAAGATACATATTTAAACCTCCTTATATGAATTTCATTTCAGTTAATCCCAAAATTATTAACTATAATAAATGTTAGTATCAAGAATCTTTGCTACTCTGGAACATTTTTTTTGGTCTTTTTAAGAGGAGTGTACAATTCATAGTGCAAGATAGAAAAATATCACCTGTATAAAATTACAAACCACTCTGATCTCCTTAAAGGAAAGGTTTAAGCAAAAAATTCATTTTTATATGTGAAAGAGGAACTAAATTTATGCAATGTGGTGAACTTCCATTCAAATCGGACATGTAGTACTTGAAATATCACCTAATGAAGTTACTACATTTGTGACCCAATGTGAGCTTGAAGCAAGCAGGGGTTATATCATTTCCTCACATTGATGAGAAATGCTTTGTTCCCTTGAGTGTAAAGTTTGTAAAATTCTTATGCCCATCATGCAATCACATTCCAATAACGAGATTGTGAAGGAGAAAATTGGTTCTAAGGTTTATAAAGCAAAACAAAAGACTGCTCATTAATGTGAGGCCGTGACATCATATGTGCTTGCTTCAAGTTCACTTTGTGTTGAAAATGTGACAACCTTTAAGTGCTAATATCTTGAGAACCACACATTGGATTTCACCAGAATGCTTAGAATAAGTACCCTTTTAATGTATCAAACTTACTTTGAGCTTAGACCCTTCCTACAACTATACTTGGAAGTAGAATCATTCTATGTTGTCCACCACTGTACCAACAGAAAATTCATATTTTTTTCAATTTCAGTACCACTACGTGGTGGTATCTGTGGCTAACATGTACATGTAGACTGAAATTGTTATAAAATGGACAGGAGTGGACAAAGGAAAAAGAGGTTGAAGAGGACTATAAATGTTAGTTCCCCTTTCCAAGAAATTCAAATTAAATACTTTTCATTTATAAAGTATATAAGTAGTACTCACATTAAAGCAGCTTACATTTTCTAGTGCATTAAGTCATTACAAATAAATTCTGCCCCTTTATCATGTGATTCATAGATCCTTACAAGGATGAACAAATAACCAAAGCTTCAATATGGGGCATCCACATACAAAGTATGAAAACTGTCAGTTGTCCTTCTGGAGACATTGTGTTCACAAGCTGAATATCAAAAACACACCTTCCCACACATACAAACCTAATAATGAACCACAGGTGTGTCTTTTCATTGCAACAAAAAAAGTGGAAAATGTGCATTACTGTGAACAGCAAGCAACCTGAGATACACACCATTGCTAATAAGGCACGGTGGCTCACTCATTAATCACTATTCAAGTAAGAGTGATACATCACATCACATAGTGGGCAGTTCAGCTTGCAGCGAGAGAGGCATGGCAAAATTGATTTCACAAACACAGGACAATTTTGCCAGAGTAAATTTTGAAGTGACATGAGTCCAAATCAAACAAGGACATCACTCAAAGACCCAAAATTGTGATTAACTTTTTCTTTCAAATTAACCCCACAAACTGTGGTTAACATTTTTAAACTCCAAAATTTCCACACCAGTATACTTTATAGAAACAAGGAATACACAGAAAAGAGGATGGAGAACACAACATACCCTTACATCAATACAGCAGAGTTTGTCTTTAATATTTGTAAAAGTTTGTCTATTTGGACCCATTTTGAGAAGATAATAAAGAGACATCTTTAAATCAAAATCAAGCAAGTCTGTGCATTTTTAATTTCAGTTTATAAACAGTACTTTGCAGAATTGGCTGCAACTCAAAATTTGTGCCCATTTCTAGTTCTGCTACTTAAACTTTATCTCATTTCATCATTTAACATTTTACAATGCAAAAATTTTAGCAACGTACACAGGTGATGGCATAGTGTAATGCACCTGTACATTGCCTTACCTACATCATACTAACAACCATCCTGCACCCTCACAACAGACCCACTTCCAAATAGCAATTACTGGATAGACTTTTGGCATCATTCTTTACCACAGCAAATGCCACTGACAAAAACAATGCATACCAAAACTCTATCCCATAATCCTTTGTAATTGCTATTTGGAAAAGGGTCTACAGTGTGCCATGTAACTCACACATTTAGTATAAGGACTGATAAATTCTTACAAAACACACTGGGTTTACAATAATGTCATAATTCACAGAGTTGCAAGATTGGCAAGCAATTTCAAAACTGCATTTTAAAATGTTGATTATGCAACATTTGAAACATGATTAAAAAAGGTTAGGCTTATTACATGATGAATACTAGAAGCCATTCAATTACCATATGAGTAAAGTAACAATGACGGTCATACTTAGCCTTCCAGAAACTGAGAAACTGAAAACTGCTAGAATGTCTATCCTACTGCCACTTTTATGGCTAAACTGAAAAAAGGTACTAACATCAACCATTTTTATTTTCACAATGAACCCCTGGGGTTCCATCCTGTCAGAGATGCAGGGCAGCCTATTACAATTTAGATAAGAAAACCTAGCTAATGTAATCACTTTCACATGAACACACACACACACACACAAATGCCTAGCCAGATATCATGGTATACCATAAACAGATCATTGTTTTTCCTAACATTTATGAGATGTCTACTTTTAAATATGACCCATTGCAAACACTTACAAGAGTAAGGGACAAAATTCTGATAATTCAAGCCCATTTCATGGTGACTGATATATTTGTTTTTCTGTCAATTTTTCTGTTTCATGTTTTTCTCTTCATGGAATAGCATGTATTGTCAGTACCTAACCTGAAAATGTTGTCTGAACCTAACTTCAAAATGCTGTCCTCAACATATATATTTCTAAAGTCACTTTTTAAATGGTAGACGTACCAACAAAATTTATGGCAATAGATTATAAGGAGTAACATTACAGCTGGTAAAACCCACAAGGAGCAATCTACCTCTTGTGTGTAATAACATCTATGGTAGATAAGCTCTCTTGATCTGCACTGCAAGCTTGTGAGATAAAGTGCCATTTAAAGTTAACTATCATATATTTTCATCATTTCAAGCCTAAACTCTCATCCTTTTAGAGAGTATTTCAACTCACAATTATGTACTTTTTAATTCCTTTTTTCACTGTAAATAGGCCTATTTTACAAACCTTAGTTATCTTACGTTGGGTAATCTTTTACTCTTTTGATGGACTTTTGATTTGTACCTACAACTGATTTTATACTTTGTAAGACACATTGCCATGTTTTTCAAGGAATGCATACTGTAAATTTACATTACCTTACATTACATTACATAAAATGAAATGGTCACTGAGATCATCTCAGACTTACTACAAGTCAACTTGCTTGGAAAATGGCAGCTTCCACAAGAATTCTAAGAAAAGTCAATGTAGTGATTGCAAAACACCATATGAAGATGGTTTCATACCTGGCTGAGAATGGGAAATTTTCTCTTTGTTCTCATATGATTTCATTTTGACTAAAAGCTGGACAACTTCTTGGCCATTAAAACTGCACTTTTCTACAAAACATCATGTTGTGACATTTTTACCTTTTGACCACATTTTCAAAAGTTTCCTACCAAACATTTTTATGTTTCAATATGCTTTGCAACTTTTGTGTGAGAATGACGGACACGATATTTACTCCATGTATATATCCTACATACACTCAAAATAATGGGGAGGAAACAAGAAATGTTAAACATCACATTTCTGAGACATTCATGCTCTGCATCAGTAAGACTTCCATTTTGCAAAGACTCGTAGCCATAACTATTGAGCATTGCAACCACAAACATTGGAGCGACCGATACAGCTGGCTTGGTGAAGAGTGCGTTGTAACCAAATACACTGCTTGATAAAGGTGTCCTGTTAAATAGATGAAGAAAATCTTAAATGCAAAATACGGTTTCTTCTACTATTAAAGTGGCTTCCAACTTCTTCACAAATCTAACATTAATTTGCAAACTGCTCCCAAAATCAAGACTAAGACTGCAAACACCAACTCTTCTTCAGAAGTAAGCTTACCTTCTAATATACTCTTTGTGATTATCATGGACAAAAACTCCCATAATATATTCCTAGAGTGTTGCTAGTCAAATTATATTCTAACCATATCAAGGTAGGAATAACTGTCTCAAAATGCATGACACAGTTAACACTACAGTCTGTAACTTTTTGTAAACAAACAATTTCTCAATTATCCAAGACAACAGCAATGACATTTATGCTTTTCAATCATCTGTGGAGTACTGCAAAATACAGTTCAGTACAGTACATGAGCATGTACAGCACGGTACACTACAGCACATCACAGTACAGTATAGTACAGGCCTATGGGGCAACTGAGTCTTTCTATACAGTCAAAGATGGAGATACCTGTACCACTAGACACTTACAATAGGCTATACACTTTATGTGGTCATTCACCATGATGACCAATCCAGCCCATTGAAGTACAGTTCTCAAATTCACTGGAAGAGTATTGTCACTTGAATGCATAGGCAGAGGATGCTGTTTGAGACAGGGTTGAATGTTGTTTTGGATCGCACATCCTAGGGGAGGGGTCTAACAGGAGGTATCCACCACCCCTTTGAATATCTGTCAGTCTTTAGATGCAATTTGGTGAAAAAAATTGGGCAAGTTTTATGGAAAATTACTGCAAATTTTTGACACTTTTACAGAGAAAACAAATATGACATTTTTTGTCCTTGGATTGCACATTTTTGACAGCGGGGCTTAAGCCTCCCAACTCCCCCTCCCCCTGCCTTCCTATGCCTATGTTGAATGTATACTCACTATTAAAGGACTGCCAGTAGTAGGATTCACCACTGAGTGCACAAAACTAATTGACCCAGCCACTGAACCAGTTTGTAGACACATCTGCTATATATACTGACTGCATGGCTATGTACAGTGCATTCTGTGTGCCATATTAGGTACTTTGGTACTAAAGTCTTTATTTACCCCTATAAGAATTATAAGAATTCAAGCAGTTATAAGAATAATTTGTGCAGGAGAGTTTCAGTGGGGCTTATTTTACAGACTGGTAGATTACTCATATATCCCCTTCCCTCTCCCCTTCCCCCCAGTCTTTGGCCAAATACAGGGGACTTGGGTGGTATTCCTTATCAGCAGAGATTTTAATGACTGTTGAATTACCCTTAAAATTCCCAAATTTCACCAACTTATTTTCATGACAGTCAAAATTAAAAACAAAAATCAACTTACTTCCTGCCATACTTCTCTTGATCTCGGTCAATGATGTCAGACAGAGGTAGGTTAAAGAAAGAGAAAATGTAGGAAGAAAGGCACCTGTCAGACAAAACAAAATACATATAAAACATTTCAACAGGACATACTGCATGTCTGCATTAAGAGGTCATTAATGTTCATTTTACTTGACTTTCAAGTACTTCAAGGGGAGATATATTTACTTCATCCCACCATGTATGAATTCAAGATGACAACTGGAAGCAATACCCACCAGGCCGAACGTCAAAGTTGTGCCAAGCATGTAAAGTACCTACTGACTATGGGGTTCACTTTGACCTTCTTTACTAAGAATATGAGCATTTACAACCTCTTCCAAGGATTTTGACATTTTGTCAAGTCTACCACTCATGAATACTGATGATTGATCAATCAATACCACAGAATGTTACAACTGGTAATGTTTAAATATGTAAAATGATGCAAAGATTATTCTAATTCATAAATAGCAACACATTTTTGTGTGTGTATGTGTGTGTTAATTTAAGCCCTTTTCATAAATATCCATGTCACTTGCACAGACCCACCAATTAACCCATTGGCTTACACAACTGGGACAATTAAAACAATGTAATTCACAAAGTCATTTGAACAGGTCAACTTTGCTTGAGAAAACTGCTGCAGTGAGTGCCTGTGAGTGGACATTGTATCTATGTCGTACCTGTGATCAGCATAACACATTCCAAAGTGCTAGTAACAGTATGCTAGCAGTGTTTTTTTTTGGGGGGGGGGGGGGGAGGAAGAGGGGAGGAACAGTGTCCCACTAGTTCAATGGAACTTTCTGGGACAGATGGAACAATGTAAGGTGAAAGAAGAATGCCACATTCAGTGCAGAGATAAGGCAAGGGGGAGGCATGGTAGGTTGTAGAAGTACAGACTAGGGTACAAAGGATTTGGCCTATAAACAACTTGGCCCAGGCTTCAGACAACCAGGGCCAGTTGTGCTAAGAAAGACATGGCAAGAAGAGAAGGGGAAATATTTGACAGTGCCAGGCTGAAGGAAAAGTAGACACAGGAGTGCCAACAAGCCAATGGAAAGTCAAGCTTTGTTGGAAAAGTAACCAGTGCAGTGTAGAAGGGATTCCATGTGTGTAATGCTTGTGACCCTCTGTAGTTTGTGGTAGATGCCTATATGGTTGCAATCTGGGGTTGGAAAGTAATGTGAAGGGTACATGTTTACGTATGTGCTGTTATGGCTTCAGTTGTATATACTGTATCAGTGGAGTGAGTGCCTGTGTATGTGTTACCACCAAAACAGTATCATAGAATTGATATCCAAAACATTCCATTCAAATGAAATTTGAGCACACAGTAAAGCCAGATAAAGTTTTCATGATTCAGAAGTGTTGAGGCAAAGCTGTTCCATGAACAATCGCCAAGCAATTGAAAATGAGTTAAAAGGAGAGTGATGTCACACTGTGACAGGGTAATATGTTTGGAGGGTAATCTTGCCATTCTACCACTGTGTTTGTTCTTACCTGTCAATAATGAAGAAAGCTACTAAGATCCAGGTATGAGACTGTCCAATAACAAACATTCCTATGGCCAGGATAATGTTAATGACATATGTCCACATTATCATATCGCAGTACCCATACTGAGAAACCACTGAACTGAGACACAACACTGCAACCTGGAATGAAAAGAAATATTTATGGATTCTGTCTTGAAAATAGTCTATGAGTGATAATTTAACATGAAGCAAGGACATAGCTTTTAAAATAGTCAATTCTTCTCAGTGTAAGATTGATTACTCCATTACAATATACAGTATTTCAATCACCTGCCATCTATAACCCAGTGGAGACTGAAATGTCACTTAAAGTACAAACAGTGTTCAACTCTCTCCACACCCACAATCATGGGCGTCCGCAGAAAAAAATCCGGGGGGGGGGGGGCAAAAATTTCTAGGGGTGGGCAAAACCTCCGCGTGACCATGAGTTGGCGTGAAACGCAAGAAAATTTCGGCCCGGAATGCCTTCCAGATCGCTGGAAATGGCATTTCTTAAGCCTATTTACCGAATAGAAACAGGAAAAACACGTTTTGTTTGGTTTTTTCTTTAATTTTTACTCATTTTTCAAATTTTTGATTTTCCAGGGGGGGGGGCAAGTGCCCCCCCTTGACCATGCCTGCGGACGCCCATGCCCACAATCAATCTAAAACAGCATATGATTACAGTGCAGATGAAATACTTTGTTTCAAGCCAGTGACACACAATAAAATCTTAAACGGAAAATTAAGTCAAACCCTTGTATGCTAAGCAGAGTGAGTCTTTTCAATTGTCTTTTTGTAGAGAACTGTCGATCACGGGTACTATACGTCATGATTCCTTGGCAAACCTTTAAACACACTTCTTAACAAGTGGCAATAACAGAACTCCCATTTATTTTATAAAGAGATAACTTACCGTTGGTAGGAATGCTGTTGAACCATAAATAAGCTTTCTGGTAACATCAGAAATGTCCCCTGCTGGTATCAACTGATCTCCAAATATAACCATGAAATTAGATCCGTATTCCTTATGCAAAATTTGCAGGAAGTTTGTTGCCACTACTGCTATAAAATCTCCTGTTAAGATTTCCTTCAACTGCTTGCCAGGCTGTCCAAAAGTGCCTGATTTTGCATCAGACTCTGGGATGTCCTTGTTCATAGCTGTGACTTTTTCATAGCGGTAGCTTGGATTGGTTCTGACATATTTTCCAGTGAAATGCATGGAGATCCAAGCTAAAAATGCAATGACAATACAACACATCTGGAATGCCTGAAAGTCATCTAATCCATTCGATACAAACTCTACGACAGTGACTGAACAGGAGGCTAGAATCCCACTCAATTTACTGTATCTTGTCAGGGTGAGACGGTAGTCTAAATCTTTAGATATCTCCGCAAACAGGGAACAGTACGAAAGAAGGACAAAGGTCAAAAGAGTATCATAACAACATAGTGACACCATCAAATGGACTCCGATCAGCCAATGGTGACTTTGATACTGTCCCCATGGAAACCAAAACAAGAGAAAGCTCAGAGCGTAGAGCGGAGATTCATAAAGGATGGAGTGTCTTCGACTTCTGAAGCAAACTATCTCTGAGTTGTCTTGCAAGTAGGCAAAGAGTGGGTCATTTACAGCATTCCACACAAGATATACAACCTGTGCAAACTGGAACCATGGTTGAGAAATATTATAGTGGTCTAAAAATAGCTTCACATAGTAAACCCGAAACACACATGACATCAAACCTGAACCAAATATTGTCATAGACAAGAAAAATGCATTCCTGTCAACAGATTTGCAAGCCATTGTGCAATACGATCTTCACTCTTAACAAACCATTTCTGTTGCAGGCACCAATGAAAAAAATAGAGAGTATAAAAGGTACTCAAAAGTGACTCATATCCACCACAATCAGTGTTGCATCAGTCAGTACTGCACTGTGCTTTTCTGTGCATTCGCTGTCTTGCATTTTGTCAAGGCTACCCTGATCTGTGAAAAAAGAAAATTAGGTTTAACGACATATAAAGCTATAAATCTTTCTTGGCACCTTGGTCCTTGCCATTCAGTGGGACTGCATGTCCTACTAAAGTGTATATCTGGAATTACAACAATTTGTAATTCAAAGGTATGTAAATGAATCCTTTTCATCCAATTCTCATTTTCATAGCTTATTCCATTGCTGAGATATAAAAATGTTGAAATTTATTCACTTCATTTGAAAGTCAATGTAGATTCTTTTCCAAATTGCAATTACAAAGGATTATGGGATAGACTGGTGAGCCTCATTTTTATCAATGGCATTTTACTGTCAGCAAACTTGATGCATACCCAAACTGTATCCCATCATCTTTTGTAGTTACTATTTGGGAAAGGGTTTATTGTGCAACATTTTGTCCTTCTTACACAACTCACATTGCATGTTTTTGCTTCCTTTGGTAATAAAAATGTAATATATGACAATGGGTGGAAAAATATGGAAAGCTAGGAGGTTCCTTCCTGGGAAATTACGGTATTTGGAAGAAAATTTGACAACTGGAGGGAAGTATGGAAGTAATTGTGCTAAATTTGATTTCAGTTTCTGGTAAATAAACATATTTTCAGCCCTATGTATGACCCCTTTTCTTTCATAGAATATTGTAAGGAGAGGGCTTGTAAGGTCTCACCACTCTATCACAATAAGACAGTGACCATGTTCTGCTACAAAGGGCATTGTCTTTAGGCTAAAAACAAAGAAAAACAAAGACTGTAATCTAAGTAGCGCAGGAGGAATCACAAATTACTGTGCAATCTACCATTGCAATTAAGAGAACATTACTGTAAAGTTCAACATTTTACAGGAATACAGTATACTGTAACATTATGTTAGAAATTCTAGGTTGTTGGTACATTTCAAGCACAAGGCTAACTTACTGTACTGTAGATACACATATAATCATTTATGCCTTTTTAACCAACACAAACATGCAACAATTCAGGGTTAATTGTGACTTGATATTTCAACAAGCAAGTCACATAATTACTTCTGAAGGATGGCTTGCTATCCCAGTAGCTCACTGTATATCTCTGTAGTGTAAAAATTACATAATTCCTCTGTGACTTTTTTGAGCCTGTACGTCAAGGGTACCCACAACCACAATGGGATCCTGTTTGGCCACATAAACTTTTGAAATAATCAGTGGACTACAAAACTAGTTCACAACAGTGAAGAATGTGTGTGGTCATGCTTCCTGAATGTTTCTTGAAATGCAAATCAAAAATGTCATAAATTGCATCAATACCATGAACTTGACTAAACTGGTAAACAGTTCATCTTTGTTTGAACTCAGGGAGTCTACTGAGTCAATGATTTAGCCAATAGCCAGACCATATTTGTGCCACTCTGTTGAATAAATTAAACAGTATGTCACACAAGCAATATTTCAATAATGAACAATTCTCCGTACATAGTGATTTCCTCAGAGTACACCACACCTAGTTCAATTTTACCAAGTACATTTAAGCACAGTGGCAGAATTCAGTACATGTTCATCCATCTTCATTACATGTACTATTAAAATCATATTAATTTATGCTCAAATATTGCATCATACTGTACCCCATAAGTTTCAATTTCCTCCAACAATCTTCCCCTTATAGACAACTGATATAGCCACTGCTCTCCCTGATAACTTTCTGAATAGACCTTTTTCCAAATAGCAGTTACAAAGGATTGTGGGATAGAGTTTTGGTGTGCGTCGTTTTTGGCCACAGTAAAATGTCACTGACAAAAATGACACATACCAAAACTCTATCCCATAATCCTTTGTAATTGCTATTTGGAAAAGGGTCTATGGTTGGCCAGGGGAAAAGGGGACTTTGATCTAGGCCTTTATACTGGCTCAAATCTTTGGTGGATCAGACACAAACCTTCCTGTACATGGGCCTTCATGGCCTGGGATACTGTTGGTGAGGCTAGGCAAGCCTAAAGTAAGTCCATAGACGTACACCCTTATTTTTGTACAGTTAGGCTAGCCTAAAATTGATGTCAGCCTACTGCATGAACTTGCTACATTTGACAAACATGCCAATTTGGCCTTATACCAACCCACACTGCCACAAACTGCTCACAAAGGTACTTGCTTCTAACCAATAGGAACACTGTTTGTGGTGACTGCAACCAATAAGAAAGTAAAATGTCATTCATTCATTCCGGACAGACTTCTGTAAATCCTTGATTGTGTTGGTACTGTAGTTATTATAACTTTTCTCAGGAGTCTGCCAAACATCTTGAAACTAATAGAAAACACACTTTCAGACAGATGTGTGGGAGCAAATGTATGGTAACAACTTTTCCTGTATTCCTACCTCTCAAGGTTAAAGGTCAATATCATTTCAACATCAGACAGTTACTGCACATCTTTTCTGAACCCCCAAAAGATTGCCAGCATGATTATTAATCAAGTGGCTGCGTCCAGTTCACTTTTACTGCATTTCAATCCAGCAACAAAATACATATAGGTAGCCTTGTTCTGTTGATATACAAAAGTAGTTAACTACTGTACTGTATGGTGTTGCCACTGAAATGTCTGAATTACAGTATAGACTGAGGGCCTGGCCATGCAGGGACATATGAAAGTAATGTATGCATGGGTTTGAGGACCCATGGGTGACAAATCCCTAACAATGGAAGCCCTGAAGTTCCAACTTCCAAGGAACCCTTGTACTAAAGCAAAGGTGGTGATCCCAAATTGACTAATGTAGAGGAGTGGCACCTTGCAAGATGGATAATCATCATAGAGAAAAGGGGAACCCTACAAGTCCAAAACCAACTAAGAGACTCAGTGGAATCTGGGTTTAGGCTCCCCCAATAAAAATTTTTTGACGATGCCCTGGACAAGTACAGCGGCAGGTGCAACAACTTTGGAATTGGATATCATGCCTTGATTCTGACTGCACTGGCTATGGGACAATTTGCAACTGGGTTTAGAATGAATACATATAGCATCCTGAAAAAATTATGGGGCCTACAAGAGTGTTACAATAGCCCATAAGAAATTTAAGGGACATTTGACATCAGCATAATGGATAGCTTTAGACAAATTTAGGGAGCAAAATTCATCCACCCCATCCAGAACTGCCACTTCACATATTCCAAAATTTTGTTTTAACTTCAAAAACCAGAATATCCAATAAAATCTCAACTTCTCTCTCATCTTTGTCCTTTGGCCATACCAAACTGCTAGTAATCCATAGAGCAATATTTTGGTTAAGAAAAGCAATATACTACCCCCTCCCCCCCCCCAAAAAAAAAAGCCCTGCCAATAAAACACCTACAATCTTGCTACTGTACATATCATGATCCATTAGAAAATCAAGAATTTTGTGGTGAACTGACCTGGATTAATTACTGTTGTGACTATGGTAACTCATAAAACTATAATTCCTGTCCAGATATTTCTTCAGTCTCTTGAGACATAAGTATGTACCAGGTGTAAGGTGCATGATGTCGGCATTGAAATAGCCTGTCGAATTATGCTGAAGTAGCATTTAAGATTGTCTGAAATAAATATGCTGAATGGTGTAAAATAGGAGTTGGTATTTGCTTTGCAGTGAGAGAAGACAGAAATAAATTGGTTCCTGAAACAACACTACTTCCGTCTGTTGAGAACTTATTCTTCTAGCGTGCGATACAACAAATTTGTACTTATTACTGATGAAAATCAATTTTGCAGGTACAGCATAATATTGAGAAACCTTGTAGACATGGCATCCATCCTCATTTAGTCCTGAATAAAATTTGTGCAGATGCAACTACTGTGCCTGCAGGTATGTAAGCCAGGGGAAAATGTTGCAGGCACTAGAAAAGCTTCAGGCACAGAATCACTGCATGCCTTTAAGTTGTAACCCGGCCTCCACCAAACATTTCACATAGGACTAGGCATAGGCCTTGATACTGTACCATGAAGCAATGTTACCACTTCCATTTCACTCCATAATATTGATTTTCTGTCACTTAGCACTCACAGAACTTCAAGTTCTACAGCAACAGTCTCCAGAATAGACCTAAAAATATCATTCATAAATTTTATGCCAAACAGGTGGATAAAGGTATTTTGTGGAGCTGATATACTGTATGGGAATTTGTTCACAATTAGAAAATAGGTAAAATCTACAATTTCTCTATGTTGAAAGCTCTCTCAACCACAAATATTTTTGCATGTAAACCAGTTATATTGAACACATAACCAATTAAAGCCTGAGACAAATTATGATGTGGGGCCAATGTTACCTGAAGGAGTAGGTCTCGGTACAACTATAGAATACAGGGCCACTCTTGAACACCACCTACAGTAGCATCAGGATGCGCAGATGCGATGTGACACTATTTATCTTGGACATACTAAACTTTGACTCTGTATCCCAGCATCTACGCATCCACTCCAAGACTGATCTTGGTGAAGTCATTTACTCCGCATCCAGCATCCCGGCATCCACTCCAGAATATTGCTTGTGGTCTTAGTAAGAAATGGATAACAATGAATCATTCCCAATTTAAATATTTCATATTTATCTTGCACACTAAACTTTGATTCCGCATCCAAGCATCCACTCCAAGACTTATAGCCTACACTGGTGAAATCATTCACTCAGCATCCAAGCATCCGCGCATCCACTCCAGAATATTGCTTGTGGTCTTAGTAAGAAATGGACGACAATGAATTGTTCTCATATTGTTCTCAAAAGGTTGGACGTGAAACTCATTTTTTTCTCTAAAGATTATTTAGGGCCTACTTGGCACCCAATCATCTTAACCCTGCATATTCAAGGTGGACTGAAAACTTCAAAAGGCTCGTCATATACACATGCATTCGAAACATTACGTACATACTACACTACATAGGCCTATATATATAAATATATACTAATAAGGTAGGACATTTCTCAGGACGAAGCACGGATTTTGGCCTTTTTTTACACTCTCGCCACGAACCTCAAAAGACTTTGTTAGTCACGTCATCTGTTCTAGCAGAACATCCACCTCTTCGGATACAATTTTGCGCATAAGTTTAATTCCAAACAGTAAGAAATGTGAGAAAATAAAATTTGGAACTCCGTCATCCAGTCTGGTCACATTTCACTGTCTGTGATTCGACAATACTGATGAAGGTAGGCTATGGCCTAACTAGCTATCCATGCTGTCTTTCTCATGGAAACATGTACCAGAAGGTGAAGTGATGCAAAAGAACGACAATTCGCCATGCATACAGTAAGACATATTTTCACTATTTGCTACCACTATGTAACATGCGCTGTGATTGGCTAAGAGTAATGAACCTGAGTCTTCATACCTTTCCATGTGATAAGTGTCAGGTATTACTCTTAGCCAATCACAGCGAACGTTAAGTGTGATGGTAGCAAATTGTGAAAATATGCCTTAATCTGCATGGCGAACTTTCCTTCTTTTGTATGAGTGACTAGAGGTAGGCTACGGATTATACGGTCACGTTTAGTGACTTAGCCTAGACTAGGCCTAGGCAAAATTCAAAATACGTTTTACTGCATTGATTGCACACCGTAGTATAATCAGGGAGCTGCCACTCTAACAGCTCCCTGGTATAATACTGTGGTAACTGGGTATCTGTATGAATGCCGGGGATTGGACGAGCTGTGCGCGAAACGGCTCTGTAAAAAAAAGAGAAACAGTAATATTGCCTACCAGTACTATTCAGCGCAGCCCATCCTCAAGAATCCTCACTGCTGCACGGTGGCTGTCGTAGTCGAGAAAATCGCTTTGAAATACTGATTTCTAGTATAAATAATGAGCAAATAATGTGACCAATATGTTTCCATAACTTGAGACAAAATCCATTTCCGAATTATGTGGTGGACGTTCCTGACACATGCGCATTTACCTGTTCTTGCTTTCGTTTCCTCATGATCGAATATTTGTAAGAGCAATATATCATACCTTTTAGGTGAAAAGTAAAGAAGAAAGGTTTTCATCTGAATAAAGAGATCGCCTTAACAAAAAAACTGAAAATTTCAGAAAGTGGAAACACTCTGTGACACTGACAAGTGGCACCAGCCTGAAGTTGGCACAGGATTCACGACCACATTCAGAACAGGATTTCCAGCAATCGTTTCTGTTCGTGTGCATAAGAGTTATAAGGAAGGAGCTCATCACTGCAAGAATGAAAAGAGGGGGAAATCATCAGGGGACTTAAGTCATATTTTATGAAAATTGAAAGCTTTTACGAATGAACAAAAGAGCTCTCATGGATACTTCAGTTAGATACCTTTCACCCTACAGGCATTAACGTAAAGAAACTAGTCAAGCAAACCTAAGTAGCTTTCTTTTTTGTTGTGTTCTTTGTTTTTTCTTTGTTACGGTTGGTAGCCACAGCATTTTAGTTTGCTGGCCGGGTAGTTTGTATACATACGTACGTACTTTTTTATGATTCAGAGCTATTTTACACCTGAAGAAGATAGGTAGAGCTTATCGAAACGCCGCATTAAAGTTGGAGTATTTTTCCGTAATTTGTTTGTCTACGTGTATATTCTTAGTTATATTTCGTGATCTATATATATATATATATATATATATATATATATATATATATATATATATATATATATATATATATAATATATATATATTATATATATATATATATATATATATATATATATATATAAAAGAAAAAGAAAAACAAGTTAGGTGTAGTACTTGTTTCATGCAAAACGTAATTTGTTTTGAAGTTTAAAACTAAGAGTATTTATTGACTAGAGTCCAAGGTCAAAATGGCGGAACGTCCGATCATGGAGGCCACAGAAGGTACGAATTTGCAGTGTCTCGACCAACCAGTCGTTTCTTCGGATGCTGTGATTAGTAAATTCACCCAAAAATATTTTAAATTGTCTCGGTAACATAAGAAGATAAACATTCTGCATAGTCAACATCCAGAAACCGAGCACTAACGTTGTATACCTAAAAAAATTGAATCAAATAGGTAATAGGCTTAAATTATAAAGATATTTGACTTAATCGATAAAGGATGTAGGTCTAATTCTAGTACGTATGTGAGTCCATGTCTCAATCTACAGCAGACAAATCGTTACTAAGAAACAGTGACTAGCTGTTGTTGCTGACGACGACGGCTCTGCTGTCTTCCGACGACGAAATGGGTCGTAAATGTGCAATAAAATCTTGTCAGAGCCGTCGGTCATCTGATCGAGCGGTTTCTGGCGAGATAACATTCCACAGGTATACAGATTGTTAGGTGTTGTATCGGTAGATGGCCCAGATTTTTTTAATTTCAGTTTTAGGCTACGCCTAATGTTATTGTTAGGCCGGCTTAACGTTAGTTAGCCGATGTTAGCCATAGTATTAAGTTAGTGACTCTCATTCACTCAGACTCACTGTTAACTTGCCTAACGTTAAGTCATAATGACCTGAACAAAAGCCGGGTTCAACAATATATACTTAGGCCTATCGACTAGTCAAAATAAAGGTCTACAATTTTGACCTTCACATTAAAGCACTAATAATATTCCTAAAATTTATTTACATCAAATTAAGGCCCCTAAAATGTTGTAAGATTACCCACACCACAGTGAAGAGGTCACCGTCTGTCACTCACAGGGATTCAAGTTTCGACTGTGGTAGAATGTAATTGTAGACCTACTAACATAGGGCTTACTTGGTGTAGGCCTACTTGGTTATTTAAATATTGATGTTGAAGTAAAGGGTGATAGGACTAAAGGTGCATTTAATTATGACCTTAATTCTGTAGGCCTAGCCCTCTTTTGTCTTTCTATTGTACATGTATCATTGTGTGATGTTATGACAATTGACAGTCTGAGAAAATGTTCAGCCTGCCCCCTCCAGCTTAGAAAGCTCCTGCAGATGCCTTAATTGGCTATTAAACCATTTGCTTATATTAAAGCATAAAGAGAAATAAGTGGTCTTATATTTAACCTTCCTTGCTAGTATAGTCACCTAGCCTACATTTTTCTGAGGTGAGAATTAATTGTGGCCAATTCTAACTAGAAAATTTCAATAAAACTGTGCAGTTGCAACAGAGATTTGCAACAAGAAGTTCAAACTACAGAAAATTCTGTTGTTTTTTGCAGTGGCAAAATATTAAATGTTCTTTCTTTTTACAGCGGGCTTGTTAGGTTCTGCTTGCATGGAACTTAATAGTTCTACAAATAACTCAATGAAAGAAGAAAGAAAGCAAAATAGGCCTAATCTTTTTTACTCTTGCAAATGTACCTCATACTTATACCCTGTAGGGAGCGGGCAGTAGGGGAAACTGGCACAGTTGATCAGTGAAAATGATTAAAAATCCAAAAATGACTATCAATCCAAAGCACCACCAGTTTTTTTTTATGCTTTTCAATGCCTACAGGCCTACACATAAATTTCACGAGACTGGTATCCTTCTTGATTTTTATATGAGTCATTTTTGAGTATACCAAAAGTGAAATTTACCAGTAGAGATTCTTTTAACAAGAAGTGAAAAATTGAGCAAAGAAAAAAGTTTTATTATTAAGGGTACGTACATAGGATACCGTACTATGGTGACTAACAACATGACACAGCTGGAGAAAAACATCAGCTTTTAGGGTTGCATAGCCTATAGGACAACATTTCTATGAAAAAACATGCTGGGTACACTTACTGATCCAGACACAGTTGATCATGATGTACAAACCCAGAAGAGGGATCTAAAGAAGTTTGAGTTTCCCACCTGGCCTTAAATTTGAAGCACTGCAAATTTAGCATGCTACATCAATTATATTGCTAAAAATACACAACAATATGCTAGCTACAGTATCTCAGTGTTTGGTCCCCAGAGAATAACTTGACAGATTTGATTTTTGTGATGAAACTTTCTTTGCAGGTTATAAGAGGGTTCCTAATTTTAATGATTCCTTTATACATTATTCTAGTAACTTGTATAAATATGAGGAATTGGCATATTCAAATCCAATTTTAAATGGGAATTTGCAATTATCATTTTTATTCTTTGATAGCTGATCAACTCTGCCCCGGACCCAGGGCATGTAACAGTTGATCGGTACAAAATTTTTATTAAACGCTATTAAATGCAAAGATTACTTTGAGTATAAATAAATTTTTACAATAGTTCAAGAATAATGTAAAATATTCTTCAAGAACTAAACTCTCTCTATGTGGGAAAGGTGCTGAACTTTGACCTGAAAAAATTTCTGATCAACTGTACCCTTCCTATTTGCCTCAAGTTTATTTTCAAAAAATTACTAAATTTTATGATCTCTGTTTTTCTCTCTCAAGCATTTTCCATAATGTTCCTGTACAGTGCATCGAATATTGAAGGTAAACCAAGGAGTTGTTATGAATAACTTTTAGGATTAAGTAACAAAAATATTGTCACATGATTGATAATCTTGCCATTCCTCAACTGTATAGTGTGACAGTGGGGTACACTAATTCAAAACTGTCAATGTTTTTCCTTTAAGGTGTGATGTTGAAAGTTTAAAAGTCAGTAGGCTGAATATGATCATGCATACATGCTTGAACCACTTGCTTTTTGCTGCATACAGAATATCTAACCAGGGAGTTGCTATGTCAATAGCAACTCCCTGATCTAACAACTAACAGAGCTGCTGTTACAATCTCAGTATGCATGTGTGCACGTACCAGTAACTGTGGTAGGTTAACATGAAACCACGAAGCTGCATGATGCTAAAGGGTGCAAACTGAGTTATGAATAACCACACAAATTGGTATATGAATACAGTAGGGTGCAGTCACAGAAATTGCTGTGCAAAAGTTTGGGGCAATTAGAGAGACACTTCAGAGGAAAATGTTACATAAAATGTGAAAGTGAATGCGAGCAGCCCCAAAAAGTGGAGGGATATATCCCTCCATCCCCTTTGGATTTCTGCCTATGAGGGACTGGTTGATGGGTACTGGGTGGCTCTACGTACCAATTGCAAGTTGAAAGCACTTACTCATAGCACAGGAATAGTCAAGTTTTCCCCTGGGTTTTAGAGAGAGTGAGCTGTTATTAGTCCATGGGGCATTGCAATAGTGAGGGAGAACTATCAATACTTCAGTATAGTAGGCCTACAGTGCAGATATGATAGCAAATTTCTGTGAGGTAGTGCCCAAAACCTGTGGGGTGGTTACCTCCTCCCAAAATGGCACTTGTGATCAAAATAATATCTTGAATGCAATCAAACTTTTTTTTTTCTGTCTGTCTTAAAACTTTATAAAGATTTCCCAAGGCCAAGACAGAAGAGTGGATGAAGGCTACAGGGCTTCTTGGAGAAGAACTCGGCCCAGAGACGACTTTATGCTCCGAGCAGTTTGAAAAGGATTGTTTTGCTATCATACGTACTGGACGACGGTGTCTGTTGAAGAACAGCATACGAACTAAAAATCTTGGCCAGGTGCAGTACGTATTATAGGGTACCAAGTCTTGAAAAGCACAACAATTACAAGGGTTGCAAAATGGAACCCTTTGTTCCCCATTCTCTTTGTGGGAGGATATTTGTGGGCACAGTCCACTCTGTTTGCTAAACAAAAAAACTCCGTCTTCTTTATGAACTAATCATCAAAAGACGGCAATCACTGTGCTGAGATATTTGTTTATACCTGTTTTCTCTTTGGCATCAAAATATATTGTCGAATAATTTTTGTTTGAAATGTTGCATTAAGCACGGGTCACACTACAGCGATTTTGGATCAGATTACGGTCCAATTTGTGTGAGTTTTAGTTTAAATCTCCCCCATCCCTGGTCAGAAAGGGCCAAATATTTGCCAACTTGTGTTAATGTATGATTCACATCAAAGGACTATGAAAATGAAATGTAAACCAAGTATTTGGTGATGTCACAGCTTTAATTGGACGGGCGTTCAAAAATTGGACCGATTTTCGAACAAATAACGTTCTGCTGAGCGATATAATTTATACTGTATGTAGTGGTAGCAGTACAGTTTATCGTGACACCAACTAGGATCAGTTATCGATATAGCATGACTGCACCCTTAGAACAAAGTCTGAATACAAAAGTGTTGGTCCTATGTAGAAAAAATTAGATCGGATTTAGGATTGAAAATCGCTGTAGTGTGACCCGCCCTTTACTCAGTTTTCTCCTGTTTGATTCTTAAATCTTATTGTGTAGTAATTTTAATATGTTGTTAATCATATTTTAATCTCAATTATTGTTAAGTTTTACATTTAATTGTTCCAAATAAAGTGTACTGTAAGTAATACCAACCATTTTTTGTATTAAACTACTTTCACAAAGTTTCTGTAGGATTCTAATAGAACTGTTTGATTGGAGAAATTCTGTGCCTTTCAACTCTTTGTTTTCCTCTTATACATGTGTGTTCTTTTCTTCTACTGATGAATTTCAATTTGTACCTATCTTCACTTGTGATTTCCAATTTGCTTTTCAAACTCAAGACCTAGCAGAATTCACTTGACCTAAAATATATCCTGAAATTGATGGCTTTTACTGAACCATTCCAGTGACTCATGGGTAACTTGCATAATATCTAGAGATACTCCAGCCTACCTCACAAGATTTCTTTTTATTGCTAATTGTATGCATAGTGCTAGCATTTGTATTTCATTGTGGTGGTTTCTTTGGCCTAAAACTGTGCTGTGGACTTGTTCATTTCTTCAAAAAAGTTACAGATGCCATGGTTGTATTAACTTCTTGTTCTAACATCTGGCTCAAACTTGTGAAGTGTGATGTTCAACTGAAAACAGCAAGAAGCAATTTTAGACTACACTATACAGTTACAGCCTACTGTTGGAGAGACTTAAACATTTCATATTGCATTTTTACCAATTAAGGTAGCCCAGAGGTTATATTTAACTGCAACAACGAAAACTCCCCAAGACAGAAAGAAGTGGGATATAGGCACAGCAAACACTCTTGAATACAAGGGAAAATGTCTTTGAATGAATTTATGAATGTGAATGCTTTCTCAAGGTGAGGTGAGGTGCTGTCTACAGAAAGCAGTTTATCGGAAACATTTATTGGAATTATCATGAAAGCTCAGATGCCTTTTGCTGCAATAGTAAGCAAATTCCTTGAAGAATGTGTATGTCTACAGATCTTGGCAGAAGTCTGTATAGAAATAACAGTCTTGCAACTGCTGCCCTTCCCCTCTGGCTACAGGCCTTTGATTGTATTATCAATACCAAAAATAGCATGGTTTCAAGTGGAAAGCAAGTTATTTAGAGTTTTTCAGATTAATTTGAAAATGTCCTTTCTTGAATATTGTTCCAAAAATTTTCTGGTGATTGAGATCCTTGGCCTCCATTCTTGTATTTTAATGGGCCAAAGACCAGTCTAGGAGGAAGAAATCAGAGTCTTGATGGGACTGTTAAGAACTGCAGTTTGTAAAAGTCCAGACACCAAACAAGAACTCCAACAAAGAGAGAGAGAGCGAGAAATGCAGGGTTTCTTGTCCATGTTAATAGAGATAACTCTAACTCAAACAGAAACAGAACAGATGAAAAAGACAGTACAAATACAAATCCCAGATCAACCTTAACAACATAATTTGAAAAAAATGTGAATCTGAATTTTACCAAAAACACTATTTAATAGGTTTCATTTGTCAACTCCAAATTTTACTGAACAAAACATTCTTGAGGCTGTGTATGTATCACTCACATCCTGAGAATGTAAATTCAGATGTAACCACAACTCTGGTTGCATTTTTACCATGTCACCTTCTACTACGGGAACAGTCATAGTAATGGGATTAGAAGAACCAGTACCATGCTGGAAACAGGTAGTTTTTTGAGGAATACATGTGAAAAATTTCAGGGGCATTTCATTGCAAAATGACACAAACTGAAATACAGTAAATGCAGTTTACAACATCTTCCGAACTTGGTAAGGAATATACAAAACAGAAACTTAACCTACACGAGACTAATTGATCCTGCAAAACTATGTTAGTAATTGTCTGTTACAACATAATTCAGTCCTTGCCAATTGTACACACCATGTAAGTTATGATTACTTTCATATCATCATGTACAACTGTTTACTAAAACAGCACTTTCCAAAATATAAAGGCTCATAGTCTACAAATACTTCACTGGAACAAGGGGCTCTTCCCAATCATTGCAAAGCTCATTGTTCCTCATGTAATGTTAAGGGACAAAATCTCAACCTACTAATAGACCTGTTAGAGTAAGATGATCTTTTATGGCTCACTTTCTAAATAGACCTGTGTGCCTAATGGTCCAACACTAAAATATCTAATTGGTGCTTAATACAGCCCACTGGCCCTTCAGTCTTATTCCTACTATGCATATTTATGAGCAAGATGCCCTTGACATACAATTATTCCAAACTCCTGCACTAACTCATTTCTTCATGCATGCTTCAGAATAATATGAATACACACTAGCGGATTAAGGACGGGGCAACAGCATGTGCCCTTGGCCCCACACATTTGGGAATAATAGATAACTTGGGTGTTCCAGTACTAAGTCAAGTGTTCCTAAGCTGTACTATAGGGCCCCACACACAACTGCATGCCCTAGGCCTCCCACACACTTAGTCCAGCCTTGTGAATACATATATGATCCACTCCCTTAAAGTAAGTTCTTAGGCCACCCTAACATTAGCTCCCTACAATCCCCACCCCACCCAAAAATCATGCACATTACTACTGCAAATAAAACATTTTTGAGTTTTATGTAGTGCTTTATCACCAATGCACCAAATCCCTTTACACATATATTTATACTGGTCAGGAGTTACATGCCCAAGAGCAAGTCCTCAAGATGATGCATGGCAGCTATGAACAGCACCGGATGACAAGTTACCTTACAGGTACCAATGAAGACAGGGTGAAGAGAGACAACTGAGATGAAGGACCTTGCCCACACATACAATATAATGAAAGAAAACTAAGCTTGGCTCATAAGTTTGTTACCTTAGCCAAAAGTCCATCACACCCTCACCGAACTATTTCTATCAATTTATGCACATTATGATCACACCCTGAGAACTTAAATGGGACAATTTTGGAAGATCCTGGACAAAACTTTTCTGTCTTCCAGTTTAGTCCTACTCCTTTTGGATAATTCTGTTAGGAAAAATTGCTGCTTTTGAATGATTTTTCAAGATTAAGAAAGGAAAGTTTTAAGTGTTTCATAGTGCAATCAGCAGACAATTCACACCATGCACTCTTGACTTAATTTAGAGTTTCATGACATAGACTGCATGTCACAACTACATTATGTCTACCATTGTCCACAACAAACTATGAGCCTTTTTTTCAATGACCAAAAATCTGTGACAGGAATACCAATGAAAGGCTTTTGCATAATTTCACTGTCTGACCACCCATGACTCCAAATGGCCTTTGACCTACTTTCTGCTAGCATGATTATCAAGCTCTTACCTCACCAGTTGATGTCAATATGTAGACAGCAGCCAAGATATTCAGACAGACAGACAGACAGACAGATGCATTGCCATGACAACAGTTCAACTTGTTGAGCTTAAAAGGTAAGTTTCAAAGATCAACAATATGACCTCTGTGTCTCAGATTTCAGAGTGGGAGTCAAGTTGTGCCTATTCAAGTTGTCCTTCACAGTCTCCCTCGTTAACATGGTTGTCCCAACACTCTCCAAAAATTCAAATTGAGCCTACTACAAGAAAAAAATAGAAATTGACACTGATATGTTGCAAAGAACTTGTCCACAAATTTTGAGGAAAAGTATACTAGTGGCACCTTGCCTGTATGAAGTAAAAACAAGCCCTGGGCATGAAAACGGGCATTTTTCAGTATGGTCATAGCGACTCAACTTTGTATTTGAAACTATGAACCAAATCAGGCTTCAAAATGGTCCATCACAAAAATATTGGTTTTATAGGAAGGATCCTGATCAATAAATAGAGTTTTATATGATTTTCCAGGAAAATATAGACTATATATAGAAATGTCACACACTAGGCCAGCTATCCTAAATATCTTCAAAATTCCTGTACGTTGTGGATGGCGTGGGGAAAACACAGTACCATAGGAAATTAATAACTTTACTGTTCAATTGATACAAATTATATAATTTTTGATTTTTTTCTATGCAGTTCATATAATAATATACATAGTAAGATCAATTTTTAAACACATATTAACTTTTAACTCATCTGATCATAAAAAGAGGAAACTCAACAAAGTGAAATACTTAATCAATAGCCAAATCATAAGATTAATACCACTTGCAGCACAAGACCCGTACATGGATGAGATCTTCCCCTTTGGTTTTTTTTTAATAAATTGATATAGCATGCAGAGACCTCCCATAGAGCTTTTAGTGGATTTTAGGGAAAAACATGTTAGATCTGCACATTGTAAACTTGTAAGCATTACAGGGAGATACTTCATTTTCTCAAAGATTTGACATTTACTGATCTGTGGCCTGGGGAAGGGGTCAAAAGGGGGTTGTCCCCCTTCCCTTGGGAAAATTTTTGGAATTTGGAAGGTGCCTAGAGCACAAATGGTGCAATATTTTAGTAGATTTTTGCCTCAAATGAGGAACCACAAACCTTAGAGACAAATGCACAGCATGCACAGAATCAGTCCACTTTCTGAACTTTGAGATGAAAGTAGGGTGGCAGGGCTCAAGGGATAAAATGAAGTTTTCTGAATAAGAAAGTACTGCTGCAATTATACCACATACACATATGACATGCTGGCAGTGAAAAATTGGCAAATTATTTTGGTGAGCCTAATGGTGACAAAATTAACACCCGGCCAGGTAGAATTTATTTGTCAGGTTTTTTGTGCAACATTTGTCGCAGGGAAAATATTGGTCCTTTGAACCATTGTACTACAACATTTGAGTTAAAGAAATAATTTATCACAGACCATGCACTTATCTGTGAATGTAGAGTAAATTTAAGGTTTTTAAAATGTGGAGGACTACAAGGGGTGCTAAGCTAAGGGCTCTCATCCATCTCCTTGACAATAATACTACTATTACCTTAAGAAGATGTCATCATAGATTGCTTAAAATCAAAGGTGTGAGAGTGGAACATTTATGGGTGATGAAATATGCGTTTATAAGTGCCCTTTGCAGTTTTATTAGAGACTACTTCAGAATCCTGTTATTGACAATTATGTTCTTGCATCCAATTTTGATACTTGGCATCACACTGCTACCTTTCTGACTAAGCTGCTCTGAGTCTATGACACTAACTCACTTGGAAGAAGAATGCATCTAAAATTTTACCTCAGAATACCATATAGGCCTATAAGAGAAAAAAAAAATTTGCAAGACCAGAAAAATATAAGAAAATACAGGAAGACAAGCCCAAAACCATACAAATATAGGAAATAAAGGATTTTTGGAAATATATAGGAGTTTATAGGAAATATAGGATCACTCTGATGCCTGCAAAACAAAATGACCAAGAATCTTTGGCATGGGTTGACAATTTTTGAACTAAGAGATTTCCTCTTTTCACTGTTTATCAAAACTGATGATTCAGTTATTACACATGAAATTATCTAAAAACTGGGTAAAACATGAAAGGTCTCACTGCTAGTACTAATTTTGGGGTAAGGTAGATGTTGGTGAACTTGGTGACTTTCTAGATATTCAAACAGACCAAAATGAAAATGCCTCTCAAGTCATGGTATTCATGCTCAATGCACTAAATTCACACATTAAAACCCCAGTTGGTTATTTTTTCATGAAGTCAATTACTGGGATAGATTTATCCACTCTTATTACTGAATGCCTCTGGAGAGCACATGATGCTGGTGCACACATTATCTGCATCACATGTGATGGTGCAGCCAGCAACCAGACCATGGCTATATACTTAAGAGCAAGCCTTCATCATGCAGCACTTCGAGGAACTTTCATCCACCCGGCCGATGGATCTACTATATTTTATATGCCTGATGCAGTTCATATGATCAAGCTTCTCCGTAACACACTTAAGGCAAACAAGGAGCTGTTCTATGATGGAAACAAACAGGTAAGCTTCATTTAAAAGAGTTTATTATCATCTGTCCATACAAAAGTGCTCCAAGGAGTTGAGTAGGATATAGGAACATATAATCCCAACTTTCACTTTGTAAATACATTCATGTGTACGGCCAGTCTTCAATAATGCTCCTGAAAAAAAATATGATAACATCAGATGAAAATTTACCACAACCAAAACACAAATAATATATAAATGGAATGTTCAAATGATTCATTCATCAGCTGTGCAACAAAGAGGGGGGGGGGGGGTTACCCCAACATGGTCTCTAAATTCCCCCCCACCCCCTGGTCTGCTCCTGTACAAAAAACAGTGGCAGTGGTGGTGAATTATGGGTCAAATTTTTGTCAGTTTCTTTTCTGCAAATATGTGTACGAGGTACAGAATCACGAAAAATTATCCGTGTGGAAATATCTGGCTATACAGTAAATAAAACAGGGTAAAAGATCTGGGAACTCTTGGGAAATTTTCCTTTTTGACCTCTGGCAACCCCAGACAAAGACTTTGGTTTTCAGGGTTTGACCGCTGGTGACCTCAGGTGACCTTGGACCTCCACCAGAACCAATAGGGTACTTAGTCTCACCATAATATGCCTACATCTGAGTACTACACTAGAGCACCAATGGTGTTAAAGCTCATACCTACACTCTGTTTAACATTTATCAAAAGAAGGGGTTAAGCATCTTGCAATATTTCTCAAGTTGGACCCTACAGTCCATCTTGGGCCTTGGATCCTGGACACCCTGAAGGCACCACTATTAAACAGAGTATCATTATGACAATTAAATCAACAAAATTGTAAAAGCGAATTTGTAGGAGTATGCAATTTGCAGAATTTCATAAAAAGGGCCATAGGCCCTACATGACACCTTGGACCAGAACCTCCAAAAAATCATAAACAGACCAGTGATCCCAGAAGACCTTTGACCTCCACCAAAACAATAGGGTTCTTCCGCTCACCATAACACATCTACATACTGAGTATGATTTCAATCCAAGCTTCCTACCTTGAGATATCTTGTTAACAAGGTTTTTAGATTTTTACCCCCTGGTGACCCCAGATGACCTTTAACCCCAACCGAAAATAAAAGAGTTCTTCCTCTCAATATGGGGCATCTATGTACCAAGTTTGAGAACTGTCAGTTTCTCTTCTTGAGATATCATGTTTACGAGCAAAGTGTCACAAACACACACACACTTACATACATTCACATACACACATACATACTCATGCCATCATGAATGCATAGGTTTCTCTTATCATCGAAACCAAAAATGATATCAATGTGATGTCAATGCATAAGGTCTATTGAAATAACTAAAAATCGGCATTGAGTGAACAAGACCCATGCTCCTGCCCCTCAATCATCAGGGACAGGATTCAGGACAGGGTTTGCTCTGATGACATGAAGCTCATTTGTGTAAAAAAGGTGAATCTGAGGTGCATAGTGACAGATGCAGGAGTTTTTATTAGGGGAGGCTTCCTTAGAGAACCAATAAAGAGGACCATACTTGACCTTGGCTAAGGCAAAGATCAAACTTTTGACATCCAAAAAATCCTATAATGTGGCTTGGAATAGTACCTTACATTTAGAACAGTACTGATTTAGAGTCCCTAAAATAGCTGAAAGCAGGAACTTTAGCTGTACACTCAACTTGTTGGCTACATTATTTGCATCAGCCACTGGCGTACCTGGATTTCTCTGAAGTGGGGGTGGGGGCATGCACTAGGTTGTGTGATTGCCGGCCTGTGGGAGGGGACTAAGGGGAGGGGGATGGTGTCCCTACATGCAATCTGGTGCCACATATGCTACCTTTTGGAGTAAAATTTGTGTGAAAAAATTTACATTATTTGGGGGCCTGATAACCAGTATTTTACTTTAAAGATCATGGGCCTAAGTGCTGTACTTGTCTGAGAGTTGCTATCAGAAGATTTTGATAATAAAAGCCATATTGAGGTAAGGTTTGAAGGATTTGAACGAAAAAAAAATTCTGACAGTTTGAGAACCATAACTTGTGATATTTTGGTTCTTGTGATAGGGTATTATAACAAAAGATCTATCACTGGTCCAAAACAAACCTCATTCTACCCCTCCTGGCTACACCAATGAATGGCCCTGTGTTCTGAAATTATCAATACTTTTGGAAATCCTTTGCAACCTATCAAATATTTGCATGCTTCCAGTCTCATTGCTGTAGTATCATTGTTTCATGAAATACCCTTCCAAGCAAAATTTTCATGCTTCCACTGCCCACTTTTTGTATGAATAGTGCTTCCAGTGCCCTTTATTCACACGAAAATTTTCGTATGAATAGGCCCCACCATATTTCTAACGTTAGGCCTAACTTAGGAATGAGAGGAGCCCCCCCCCCCTCCCCCCCAACCGCTCTTAAAAATCTGTGGAGAACACTGCATATAACATAACAAGCTAAAGGGCAATGGAGGGCATAGCCCCATATGTATTTCGCGCCGACTTACCATAACTTTTAGGCTAGGATGGGCCAATCTAACTTATATTAAATAGGGCCTAAGATTAAGTTGCCTAAGGTACGTCTTGTCAGCCCAAGCCTTTCATCTTCCTAGCCTAGGCCTAAGTTAGAACATTGCTTTGTAAGTTACAGGCTACAGTTACACACTCAGTAGCCTGGGCTAGTACTACACCGTACGGGCTACAGTAACGTTACAGGGTCACTGTCACACTTTACCTCGGTAAATAATGGAGGTTTCTCGTCTTTCTGATCCACTGAAATGATTTAGGCCGATAATTTCTTCCTAAAGACTTACAGCAGCCACCACATTCACAAGATGTACACTGCAAAAACGTGCTGCCTGCGATTTGCGAGTACAAAACAATGAAAAGTGGACTGATCGTGTCCTTCTAACCCGCGGTTTGGTTGTCGCGAGCGGGAGCCAGCAACGCGATGTGCACGTACGTGCTGAGCGACGACTGATCGTCGGAGACTAAACCATTTTGTACCTTGCTCTTGCTTTCAAATCGGCCGGAATTTTGTACAGGGCATGTATTAGACCTTGGTCTCTAGTCAATAAATACTCTTAGGTTTAAAAGAAGTAAAACGCCCTCATCCGGTAGATGGATCCAAGATGGCGAGATCGTTACTCGCGTTACTGTCGATTAGCGAAATGTCAAATGTCAAAAATAAGGGTTAATTGACAAAGTTACTGTTTGATATGTACAATACTGTAGAGGGTAAGTTAACTAGATCAAATATTATTACGGATTTCTTCCATGAACGATTCGTTGTTGTATTCAGAGCAAAATTTCGACCGTTATGTTATGTGTGTCGTAGTATTGAGAACGTTAGCGTTGCAGACAAAGACTATGGACAGGTTGAGAGTTATCTGTTCTTATCGCGTCAGTTTTCGGTATATTTTACGGCTTATTGTGTGAGCAATGATTTAATCGTGACCTTGAAACTATGTTTATCCTTTTGTAAGAGGTGTATTGGCATTGTAAGGAATGTTTCTTTGTGTAAAATGAAGATACAAGTTGCAAAGGGGGTCTTAGAAATGTACACTTTTAACATGTGCTTAGGTGCTTAGATACCATACCCAACAATGTGTAGCGATGGTTGATAAATATGCATGGCAGGCAACAGGTTAAAGCTATAGCCGAATGAGGGCGCTATTCCAGAATAATGATGGTTGAGGCAAAAGGGTTGATTTCCAACCAGTTATGTAAACTTACGTACTGATATATGAATTTGTACTTTCAGGATCCATGATTAAGCTGAATTCCAGATGCTAGCCATTGTTTGCCGTCAGATGTTTATTTGTTTCATCCGGTCACAGCAGTAAGTGAAGTTGCAGTTGTTTGAAGTTATTTGTCATGTATCATTATTGTTCAAATGATGAGTTGGGGCGCTTAAAGCATACTTGTGATGATTTTCAGTTGATTCGGTTGGGCTTTCAGAATGATTCAGAGCTGTTTTTTATTTGTTTAATATTTTTAGAATTGAATGAGGATCAATAAAGGTCTTCCATACATTAAAGATCGGGTGTAAACAACTTTCTTGTCTTTCGTCGCCTCGCCAAAAAATTCAATTTGCTAGGAGAAATCTGCGGAGCGATGGAAAATAAGAAAATCAAGAGACGTACGAGTAGAGCCAGATTCACTCGTCAGAAGAGAACTGTTGAATCTCTCCTAGACCAAGAGGAGCCCTTGAAGGAAATTTTAGAGAGCTTCCAGAAACTCGAATTGGCGTATGCAGAGCTCCAAGACAAACACGATGAATATTGTGAAACAATTGAAGATGCAGACCAATATAACAAAGAGGAAGAGTACTTAGAGGGCTGTCAAGATGAATTCTTAGCTATCAGAGCTAAAGTAAAAGCAGTGACGAGAAAGAACGAGGACAGTCGTTCCCCAAAACAGGATCAGGCACCCAAACAGCCAGTTCAGTCACCTCAACAACAAACAGACGGAGCTTCATCAGAATCCAGTTCGATTATTCAAAGCAACAGACAATTGACAGAAGATCAGTCAACACATGAATCTACACCAAGTAGGCCTGGCAAAACAAGGTTGAAGCCAAGGATTGAAAAACCAAAGTTGCCAATATTTACTGGTGATGTCAGAGAATACTGGACATTTAAGGATGACTTCAGGCACATGATAGACCAGCTGTATGAACCCAGAGATGCAGTATCGATACTGAGGACAAGTTTGACTGGGCGTCCGCTGGAGATGTTAAGGGGCATTGGTACAGATTACAATGCCTGCTGGGAGTACCTAGACATGACATATGGGGATCCCAGAGTAATTTCAGATGCCGTCACCCAAGATATCACCAAATTCAGACCGTTGAAGGAGGGAGAAGATGCAAGATTCTCTGAGCTTGCTCATCTTGTGAGAAGATCTTATAATATTCTTAAGCAAGTAGGAAAGGAATCAGACTTTGATAACAACCATATGCTGGCCATAATTGAACAAAAGATGACCCCTGATGACAGGAAAGTGTGGACCAGGCATCTACAGCAGAAGTCTGAGGAAGCTTCCCTAAAGAATCTTCTTAATTTTGTGACAAATGAAATGAAAGGTAGGATGAGAGCCACAGCATCAGTCAGAAGCACCCCTGATAGGCATGGCAAAGTTAACTTGAGTCAACAGCGGAAAAGTAATCAGAATAATCGTGAAAGGGACAATCAATGGAAAAAGTGTTGGGGATGTGACTCAAAAGACCACTGGCCCGACCAGTGTGAGAGGATACAGGAGCTCACAGTGGCTGACAGACTAAAGCAGGCAAAGGACTGCCACGTCTGTTTTAGTTGCCTGAAAATAGCAGGAAAGGGACATTCTATGAAGACATGCAGGAAGCGTAAAGAGTGCACTATCGAAGGGTGCAAGACCTTCCATCACCCTCTACTACACCAGCCATCTTGCCCCAGTCCTAATCCATCTTCAGCCATTGATACTTCTGCAGGAAGGAATTTCTCGGGTGTAGTATCTGAGAATGAGGAAAACGGCATTGCGTTACCAGTCCTAACAGCAAATATGGGTGACCAGGATACAGAAATGAAAGGACTTATAATGTTAGATTCGGGTGCAACTGTCTCTTTAATTCGAGAGTCTGTGGCGGAGCAACTGAACCTTAAAAGCAAACCTATAAGTGTTGATATAGGCGTTCTTGGAGGAACAACCCAGATATACCAGACTAAGGTGTACAAGGTACAAGTTTGGACAAGTGAGGGAAACTATAGGTTATCAGCAATTGGTGTACCGGAAATCACGGATGTGCTGCCTGTCAAGGACGACGTTATACGCAAAATGGAGAGTGTTGTTGGCAGACCACTGAACCGAGGCGATGGTACTGTAGATGTGCTGATAGGGGTAAATTACCCCCAAATGCATGTTGGTGAAACCAGAGAAGTTGATGGTTACGTAATCCGAAGATCGCCTCTTGGTTGGGTAATGTTTGGAGTATCAGATGGTAGAGGCCCCCATACAGTGATGAATATTAATGTGACACAGAATGTAGATATGGCAAAGTTTTGGTCGACTGAAGAGATGGGAGTGAAATTGCAGAGCTGTGACTGTAGACCCACCGACAAGTTGAGATTGACACCAGCTGAAAGGGAGGAATACAAGGAAATGTGGCGATCATGTGAGAAAGTGGGAAACAGATGGATGGTACCGTATCCATGGAAAAGGGACCCTACCGAGCTCACCAACAACAAAGGCCAATGTGTGGCGAAGTTACAATCCATTGAAAGAAGGCTGATGAAGGATGAAAGTCATGCAAAGTTGTATGACGAACAAATGAGAGAAATGGTTAAGGAAGGGTTTGCAAGAATGCTAACCAAAAGGGAGATAGAAAATTACAAGGGACCGGTTTATTACCTCTCTCATCATCCAGTCTTCAGACCAGAGAAGAAAAGCACACCTGTCAGGGTGGTTTTCAACTCTTCAGCTATATTCAAAGGCCAGTGTCTAAACGATTTCTTAAGAAAGGGCCCAGACCTCCTCAACAACTTATTTGGTGTACTGCTTCGTTTTCGTCAGAGCCCAGTTGCAGTGTCAGGTGACATAAGCAAAATGTTCCATCAAGTCCTTGTTCCAGAGAGGGACAAACATGTACATAGGTTTCTCTGGCGAAGCTACGATACAAAGAGGGAACCCGATGTTTACGTAAAGGAAGTAGTTACATTTGGAGACAAGCCGGCCCCGGCCATGGCGTTAACAGCTTTGAAGAGAACAGCTGAGGAAGGGGCAAAGGAGTACCCTGAAGCTGCGAGGGTTCTACATGAGAACACCTATATGGATGACATCTGCACGTCCGTCCATAGCCGAGAAGAAGCTAAGAAGTTGATTAATGATGTAGACAAAGTTCTAGAAAAGGGTAGCTTCAAAGTGAAGGAATGGGTGTCTAATCTAAATCTGGGAGACGGAGACACTCGTCCACAACAAGACAACCGACCAGTGTTTAAAGGTGAATCAGAGCAGAAGGTCCTAGGTGTAGTATGGGAGCCTGACAGGGATTTATTGCTGTACAAAGTTAGCGCAGCAGAGATTCAGGACAAAGACGTGCTAACAAAAAGAATGGTGCTGAGTGAAATAGCAAAGGTGTTTGACCCCATTGGACTTGCCGCCGCCCTTCTAATTAAAGGCAAGATATTGATGCAAAAACTCTGGCAACTTGGTTGTGAATGGGATGATGACCTTCCAGAGGAAAGGAAGGAGGAATGGAAAAGGTTCTTCAAGGAACTGAAAGACCTTGATGGTTTGTCATTTGAGAGATGTCTAATGCCAGAATGTACCAGTAAACCTGCTGATATCATCATATTTTGCGATGCCTCAGAGGAGGCATTTGGGGCTGTTGTGTACATCAGATGGGAACTAGATGATCAAACGATCATTGTGAGGTTCATTGCAGCTAGGTCCAGAGTTGCACCACTTAAGATGCTGTCTATCCCTCGCCTCGAGTTGCAGGCTGCCGTCATTGCATCAAGACTCTATAGTACCATTGAGGACGAAATGTCGTTGCAGTTTGGCAGAGCTATATTTCTAACCGATAGTATCATCGCCCTGTCTTGGATTCGGGGTCAATCGAGACAGTACAAATCATTTGTGGCAAACAGGGTCTCCGAGATCCAGAGTCGAACTGACCCTTCCGACTGGCGTCATGTACCAAGTGAGTTTAATGCAGCAGACAAGTTGTCAAGAGGAATTGATGCCAGGGGACTTCAAGGTGACTGGAAGAACGGACCGGCGTTCTTATACCGCCCAGAGCAGGAGTGGCCAAGAGCTATTCCAAAAGCAGATTCTGGCGAAATTGACAAAGAAAGGAAGAAATCGAAATCCATTCTAATAACCAGAGAAATAGAAGAGGCTATTGATTGCAAAAGGTTCTCCAAATGGAGGAAATTGGTCCGAGTAACGGCATATGTGTTCAGGTTCATTGCACATTTGAAGGGCAAGCGCCATACTGACAATGGGCCGTTATCACCGGAAGAATTGTCAGAGGCTGAACGTCATTGGATCGTCCAGGCCCAGAAACAACTTCACGACAGAATGAAAGAAGGAGAGTTTAAGTCACTGAGCCCCTTTGAAAAGGAAAAAATTGTCTATGTGGGAGGAAGAGCTGATAATGCACATTTCTCATATGAAAGGAGACATCCAGTGCTTTTGCCGAAGGACGGCCACATATCTTACTTAATAGTGCAGCATGTGCATGAGCAGGGACACTATGGTGTAGCCACAACCATTGCCAAAGTAAGAAGTCGGTACTGGATTGTAGGTGCGACAAAGTTGGCTAAAACAGTAAAATTCCGATGTGTAACATGCAGACGCTTTAGGCAAAAGACCGAGACCCAGCTCATCGCAAATCTACCCTTGGAGAGAATGGCCCCATTCACGCCCCCATTCTATTTCACTGCAT
This sequence comes from Holothuria leucospilota, assembly GCA_029531755.1. NCBI lineage: Eukaryota > Metazoa > Echinodermata > Holothuroidea > Aspidochirotida > Holothuriidae > Holothuria > Holothuria leucospilota. The sequence goes on from CM055968.1 coordinate 33,484,872, forward strand.
GTGACTATTTTGGACCGTACGTTGTGAAAATTGGAAGAAACAAGACGATGAAGCATTATGGTGTGATATTTACGTGTTTGAACACTAGATCAGTACACTTAGAAGTGGCGGTAGATTGCTCTACTATGGAGTTTCTGCAAGTATTGCGTCGCTTCTTCGCTATCAGAGGAAAACCCAAGATGATAATAAGTGATAATGGCAGTCAATTCGTTGGAGCCGAGAGACAACTACGACAAATGGTGAAAGGCTGGAGTGAAGAGGAACTAAAAGAGTTCTGTGCCGAAAACCAAGTGACCTGGAAGTTCACTACCCCCCTTGCGCCTCACCAGAATGGCTGTGCGGAGGCACTAGTAAAAAGTTGTAAACATGCCCTAAAAAAGGCAGTTGGTGATCAAAGACTCACCCCTTTTGAACTACACACATGTTTTCAGGAGGTGGCTAACTTAGTTAACGAGAGGCCAATTGGGAGAATGCCAAATGACCCTGATGATGGTAGCTACATATGCCCAAATGATGTCATCCTTGGACGAGCTTCGAGCAGAGTGCCTCAAGGTCCGTTTCGTGAAACTAAGAATCCAAAGGAAAGAGTGGAGTTTGTGCAGAAAATTGTGAATGCATTTTGGAGATCCTGGATCCGGGATGTTTTCCCACTATTGGTTCCAAGGCGAAAGTGGAATGTGGACAGAAGAAACGTTAGGGTTGATGATGTAGTAGTTGTCGCAGATCCAAACGCCATGCGTGGCAGGTGGAATCTAGGGAGAGTAACAAAGGTCTACCCTGGGAAAGACGAGCGAGTGAGAAATGTCGAAGTGAAAACTGCTAAGGGAATCTTAAGTCGACCAGTTACAAAAATCGTAGTGATTTACCCCGTTGAGGGATATGAGTAAAGTTAAAATTGTGTAAAACGTTGAATATGTTTAAGATGCAACCATGTCGCATCGTGGGGGGAGGATGTTTCATGCAAAACGTAATTTGTTTTGAAGTTTAAAAGAAGTAAAACGCCCTCATCCGGTAGATGGATCCAAGATGGCGAGATCGTTACTCGCGTTACTGTCGATTAGCGAAATGTCAAATGTCAAAAATAAGGGTTAATTGACAAAGTTACTGTTTGATATGTACAATGCTGTAGAGGGTAAGTTAACTAGATCAAATATTATTACGGATTTCTTCCATGAACGATTCGTTGTTGTATTCAGAGCAAAAATTTCGACCGTTATGTTATATGTGTCGTAGTATTGAGAACGTTAGCGTTGCAGACAAAGACTATGGACAGGTTGACAGTTATCTGTTCTTATCACGTCAGTTTTCGGTATATTTTATGGCTTATTGTGTGAGCAATGACTTAATCGGACCTTGAAACTATGTTTATCCCTTTGTAAGAGGTGTATTGGCATTGTAAGGAATGTTTCTTTGTGTAAAATGATGATACAAGTTGCAAAGGGGGTCTTAGAAATGTACACTTTTAACATGTGCTTAGGTGCTTAGATACCATACCCAACAATGTGTAGCGATGGTTGATAAATATGCATGGCAGGCAACAGGTTAAAGCTATAGCCGAATGAGGGCGCTATTCCAGAATAATGATGGTTGAGGCAAAAGGGTTGATTTCCAACCAGTTATGTAAACTTACGTACTGATATATGAATTTGTACTTTCAGGATCCATGATTAAGCTGAATTCCAGATGCTAGCCATTGTTTGCCGTCAGATGTTTATTTGTTTCATCCGGTCACAGCAGTAAGTGAAGTTGCAGTTGTTTGAAGTTATTTGTCATGTATCATTATTGTTCAAATGATGAGTTGGGGCGCTTAAAGCATACTTGTGATGATTTTCAGTTGATTCGGTTGGGCTTTCAGAATGATTCAGAGCTGTTTTTTATTTGTTTAATATTTTCAGAATTGAATGAGGATCAATAAAGGTCTTCCATACATTAAAGATCGGGTGTAAACAACTTTCTTGTCTTTCGTCGCCTCGCCAGTACTGGCTCTATATTTCGGCAGCAAGCTGCCTTCGTCAGGAACGTACTAATAAAATGATAGACACAAGAGCACAGACTCAATACACGAGGAAGGAATGTACAACGCAAGAACAAAAACTTCAAACAAAGCTAGACACAGAATAGATAGGAATGTAAACCATCCAAGGCTAAAAGGAGACAAAGAGGCAGACTATAGGCCTAGCAAATGCAGAAAGAAAGAAAAAAGAGAACCACAAGCAAGCAAACCGGAAAACCAAACCCATCAAAAAAAAAAAAAAATTACAGCATCCAACACCTTTCATTTTGACTAAAAAAACCATCATCTTGGTTTAACCCATACGGAGCAATGGTACCCAGATTCCAAATCCATTTTCTCTCCTTTCTATTTAGTAGTTGATGAAGTTGTTGCCTACTAGAATTGGCGACATGCAAAGTGTCGACAATCAGCACATGGAAATAGTCCAAATTATGATGAAGTGAGTGATGATATAAGAGTTTATATCCATTTGATTAAGTTTACCAGCCGTATAAAGGCAGAAATCACTTTTATGGCCATTCATACGGGATCTAAAGTTATTACTTCGACCTACATATTGCACTTTGCATATTGGACATTGAATAACGTAAACAATCCATTCTGAGTCACAAGAAGTATCACGGTTGTAGTATTGAAAAGTATTATTAGCAGTACTAGTAATTGAATCAGAACATACACAAAGCATACGTTTTTTTCCACAAATTCGGGTTGACGCAGCTTCGCCCGACACAGGATTCTGCCCACATTAGGAGGCTGACTAAAACTAGTCGTAGGCAATTTAGGGACAGCGGTTTTCATAATGTCAGACTGGTGCAATAACGGCATATACCTTTTTAATATACCTCTAATGTCAGGCAGGCTAGGATGATACTTCACATTAAAATACACAGTGCGAGTGGAATTTCTTTCACGCAAAGGCGTGGGATTGGTAAAATTAGTAATTGCCCGTTCGATCTGGGCATTAAACTTTTTAATTACAACTTCGTTTAACCAAACTGTCCGTAAGCTCACTGCACCGTACTCTAGCCGTTTCTAGATTGGAGCATACCCTAAGTATACAAAGGGCTTTCCTAAAGGGTATGCTGCGTTTCGTATGGTTTGGGTGACAGCTGGTAGCCAGTAGGTATTGATGAGTATCAGTCGGCTCGACATAAAGATCAGTAGTAATGATACTGCTACTGTCCACAGTGACAGAGACATCCAGAAAATTAACGTAATCATGAGCATAATCCCATGTAAATTGGATACTTGGATTGAGGGAATTAATATAAGACAAAAATTCTTTAAGCTTGGCTTCACCACTAGTCCAGACAACAAAAATATCGTCGACATATCGAAGCCAAACATAAGATTGGTTACAAGTACCAGACAGTAAAGCACGTTCAAAAACCGACATAAAGATGTTAGCATATGCCGGGGCCATCTTAGTTCCTATTGCTGTTCCAGACATTTGCAAAAAAACACTCTGAATTAAATTCAAAAGTGTTCTTTTTAAGCACCAGATCGGTCATACTAAGGATGCCACTTACCACCTTGGTCGGTAGGTGGCATTCAGCTCAGAATAGATTCTAACGAAGGCAAGTACTTGCCTTCGTTAGAATCTATTCTGAGCTGGTATTAGCACAGTTTTGGTGTATGCTGATGAAGAAGCAGGGCTTCGAAAATTTTGTACGTCTCATAAACATGGTGCAAATATATGTTGGTATCTAAGGCATTAACTGTTCTTTTTGCAATTTTATATATATATATATATATATATATATATATATATATATATATATATATATATATATATATATATAACCCCAAACCTTCTCGTTTTTACACCCTACCCAAGACCCACAAAAAACCCGACTCACAGGGAGATATCCCCATTAGACCAGTGATTGCGGGTAACGGCTCAGCCATTGAAAATCTTTCATCCTTCGTTGATCATTATATTAATCCAGGAATGCAGCAACTCCCTTCTTTTGTTCGTGACACCAAGCACATTCTCAATATTATTGAAGACATTAACGAACATGGCCCCTTGGACCCAGATATTAGTATGTTTACTATCGATGTAAAAGCCATGTATCCAAGTATGCCACGTGAGTTGGGTCTTAAAGGGGTCAGAGATGCCCTTAATAGGCTTTCCAGCTTAATTCCTAGTACGGATAATCTGATCTCTTGTTTGGAAATCTGTCTTGACTTTAACAATTTTATCTTTGGGAAGCAACATTTTTTACAAATTCATGGTACATCTATAGGACCTAAGATGGCACCTGGTTATGCATGCCTAGGGATGGGGGTGTTTGAAGAAATTATGGCTAATGTTGTAAATAAAAAGCCGTTGAAATGGGCTCGTTATATAGATGATATATGGGGTTTATGGAAGGGTGACAAGGTTTCTTTTACTCAGTTTTTGGTTTCTATTAATAATCTTTTTCCAGGAGAATTAGAATTCACCGCTGAATTTAGTAATACTAGTCTTCCGTTCCTGGATCTATCTTTGACTTTAAGTAATGGTGTCATACATACTAAGTTATTCACCAAGCCTCTTTATACAGATCCTATGTATGTTAATTATTCTTCATTTCATCCTAGAAATGTTTTGGATAATATAGCTTATAGCCAAGCTCTAAGATTCAAGGCTTTATGTTCCGAAAATTCTGATAAAGAGAAGTGCTTTCTTGATTTAGAGAAAAATCTTGTTTCTCGGGGTTACCCTAGTAAAATAGTACGTGAAAAAATAAGTAAAGCTGATGGCTATTCTAGAGCTCACATTTTAAAGAAGGCGTCTATTAAGAAATCGAATCATACTAAACTTAAGGCTCCACTAGTAGTTACCAGAAACCCTCGTCACCCGCCTTTTAGGGATATTCTTCAAAAACATTTTCATATCTTGCAGCTTTCAACAATCATGCGCAAGGAAATCAAGGCTCCCCCCAAAGTAGTTTTTCGCCAACCGCCTAATTTACGTAAACTTCTGGTGCATTCGACTCTTAAAGCCGATGTAGAGCCGCAAACGCACAAGGGTTGCTTTAAGTCACACGAACGCAATTGTGTCACTTGTAATGTTCTTAAAGAAACCAAAGTTTTTAGAAGTCAAACTACAGGTATTACCTATAAAATCTTTAACTCAGTTACTTGTACTTCTACTTCGGTTATCTACTTAATTAATTGCTTAGATTGTAAGAAACAATATGTAGGTGAAACAGGGGGTGAACTTAGACAAAGACACAGAGGTCACAGACAGGAGTTCAAAAAAGGTCATACTCCTCTGGGTAAACATTTTAAAGGGCCTTGTAATAACTTTGAACTTATTGGCATTTCAACATTACCTAATCTAGACAAACCACAACGTGAACAAAAAGAGTTGTTTTGGATTCACCAATTGCAGTCTCTGCATCCTAGTGGCATCAATGTTAAAAAGGTACCGAAGCAAAACTAATCTTTTTGCTTCTCTTACTTGGTTTCAAGTTACCTTTTGTTAGCTTTTTTGTTACGCTGTCACGCTTTTTTAGCTTTGTTAAGGTTACGTACACTTCAGAGTCTTCTTACTCAGCTTTTCTCTAATCTTATTCTGTTGGTCTTCTGGTATTATTCTATATATCTAACAGGTTTTTACTGTTCTCAGTACAATCCATTATTACACTGCCTCTTGAGAAAGGAAGGACGACCCTTCCGAAACGTCGAGTTTTAAATACACGGTTTTAGCCAATTTTAGTTCTTGCTTTTAGTGTATTCTTTTAGACAGTTATATATATATATATATATATATATATATATATATATATATATATATATATATATATATATATTGTACAATTAACCCAAACAATGAACTCCCAGCAAGTGGATCCACCTAGGCTGGATGCCAATTAAGGTGCTTCTATCAAGATAATATGAAAGTATACTGCAAAAACAAGAAACACAACTTTTGCTGCTCCACTTTAATTCAATATCAAGACGTTTCGGTCATTAGACCTTCAGTTGACATTTATACAAGCAATAGTAAACAGAGTTACGTATAAAGCTACGAAGCATAATTGATGCGCTTTCTAGGGGTGAGTTCATTTCTTTTGTTGAGGTCGTAGGGGGATATGGTGCATAATTGAGCAGTCCAAAAGACTTCATCGGTGTGTAGTTTCCTATTGATTTTTCAGTGTCAGTGATACACTCTTTAAAAAATGAGCAAAATTTGCCCAACTTTTTGACCAACACTGGGCATCTATTCAACAACCTAAACAGTTGGGCAACATTTTAACCAACCAATTTTGGCAAAGTTTGAACTCAACCGTTGAGAGGAAAATTATCCAACTATTCAGTAAATGAACATTTCCAAAGATATCCAGTTCTTGAGCACTTCTTTCATCAAGCTGTTGGGCAAATACATTAACCAACCGTTGGTTTTATGCTAACTACCTTTGCCTAACCGTTGGTGCTTTTCTTACTTCAGAACTAGCATGCATGCTGGGCATTTCTTTTCCAGGAGAGTTGGGTTAACTTTCTACACAACAGTTGTTAAAATTGTATAAATTCATTAAGAAAGATATTAACCTCTTCCTAGGCGGTTTATCTTTGGATGTTTATGGTGCACTATAGGGCTATAGTGGTCTATTATATCTAGGCCCCTACCACTGGAAACTGAGGTCATGAAAGCCTGAGCAAAATATGTTAATTAGTGTAATTTATTTTACATTATGAAATGTCTTTAGGGTAAATCAAAACATAATGATCGCTGTTGGAAAACATTACAAAAATATACCTATAATGCGATGTACATTTCAAATGCCTTGGCCTAATCTGTTTGTTGGTTTGTCACCGACTTCCGTATATGTCCAAAACAACCAGGTTTAAAAGGGAATGTGAAATGATGCTTTTGAAATCAAAACACAAGTGTGCAGACTGAGAACTACTGTAGCCAGTGAAACCGGCACGGGGGCATGGGGGCACGTGCCCCCAGTCGATCATGATTTTTTTTTGAAATTTTACAATGATCCTAAAAGGCGTTTAGCTAGTTTAAAAATGCTTATGCATGCTGGTCACCATACCTTGTGTGAGTGGGAAAACTGCATACCTTTTGAAGATTTGACCATCAGAAGCCTACTGCCAACTTGCCAAGAGTGTACCATTACACTATAATTCTCCGACTTTCAACATGTAACAACTGCTGTGTATAGGTCAGTCTCCCTCTCTTTACAGACTATAAGTCTAAGGTCTACTACGTACACTACAGACTGTTCAAGGCTTAAAGACAGACAGTCATCACCCCAAAGTATATTTTTAGTGTATGTATATCAAAATTCTCAGTTGGTGACTGCTCTTTGATTGACATCAAAGTTTGAAAATTTGAAAGATGCAGAGTAGCTCACATTCCACACAAGGCAGAGAGTATACTTTTATTACATTTTATAGCCTTGTATGCTCACCAGGACATGGTCTTAAGCAATAAAACAGGTTTATTCTTGCACAAGGAAGAGCCTCATACAGATATGGGAGGAGCTAGAAGATGCATAGTTGGCAGAATTGGAACTGTCTGGGATCATGAAAATTCCCCTTAAGGCCAGAGAGCAGTCCAGGAGTCATTTGGACTCCCAAAAGTTTGCATTGCCTTATATGTATAATACATTTTAATACACAAATTTCACTAAAATTAACTGTTTGGACTCCCTGATCTCACCATGCTGCTAAAGCCCTGAGGGAGTCTACGTGCATATGCAATGGTGCTGTACACTAAAAGATTCATAAGAGCAGAACTAATACAATTACTTTTTAAAATAATTCAAAAACAGGAACAAGTATGAACTCTACAATTTGGAATAATTTCTACAACAGTTAATTTACACACTTTCACAGTGTAGGTCAGCTATTCCCTACAGTACATTAAAGGGGAACTATAGGGGCCATTTGACCCTTTACATATGTGTAGAAATACATATAAATACTACAGATAATCTCTACCTGGTGGACCTTACTGAAACCTTTTTTAAAATAATATATTTCAATTTCCCTCGCTTACTGGCATGTGCGCAGACATATTCGAAGAAGACGACTAGATATCAGCTAGTTGCTGACGTACAACGTCACCTCACGATTTCCAGAGCAAAATTTTGCCAGCTCAAAAAAATTTAAATATGCCCTTCTTATTTTTCTGAGTTTGGGGGTTCAAATTTCAAAATTATGTATTTTAAATCATAAAAATATAGAAAGTATAACAAAACTTCTGTGGGATTTTTACCCGCCACAGCTGAAATACTAATATTTTTTTGCCCATTTATTTTTCATAGTATTGCAAGAGGATGCTATCAAGGAATACTCTGTTTCAGTGGTTCCATCTTCCGAGCCATGATATCACGCTGAAGGCTGTGTTCATGCGGTGTTTGGATAGTTCTTTCAAAAAGATTTCTAAAACGGTAAATGAGGGATTATCTGTTTTTTACTCTTATGTTACCATAGAACATTAAGAGATTCACTCTTCGGTAGCAGTCATGAAAATTTAAAGGAACTCTGATCCACTGAGGGAAATTTTTGTCTAACTTTTTGGAAACACTTTTCCCTCCTTCAAACACCTATACGTTTTTCGCGAGGGCCTAGCTTTTCGTTCCAACGAAAGTTTGTGATATTTTCTGATTTAGTGCATATAATGGGGATTTTGCGTAGACACTGTAAAGTACGATATCGATTATTGCATATTTGGTGGAGTATGGCCTCATTCTTTCAGCAACACCTTGAATGTCATCGAGATTTTGTTTTGATCTCCCGGGAAGAAAGCCTAACCATTCTCCGCGATTGTTTCCCTCTTTGCTGCCTCGAGCTCTCGGTAACAGGCACAGAATTTCTTTCTGGTTGAGTAAGCTTAAATCAGACGCATTTTTGTCTGGTAAGAGACTTCTCTGTATTGTTTTAAATATTTTACTTTGATTTTACAATTTTTAAATTGGCAGATTGGCTTTTTAGAGTTAAGAAAAATCATAACGTTTTGACATGTATGATCGAATCCCTTCGGACTAGGCGATGCAGTGCAGTGGTCATTTACCATGCTTGTGTGTGATATGCCATATAGAGTCAATATGGATTTCGAGCTGCACTTATAGTGTAGGGTGAAGGATTTTCTCGAACTTTTAACGGGTTAAAATCAAAACTATCAAGTAGAAGAAAGCTGTATGATGATATTAGATAGTAATGTACAATTTCTGGATTTTAATGGCCAATTTAACCGCTACATTTTTTAAAAATTAAAGATACTGTAGTTTTGACGTTACCGTGAATACTGTAGGTTTTGTGCTTACAAACTACACAAGCAGTTGTTGTAAAACCCACGGGAAGGTGCAGTGTGACATCACAGTTCTGTTGCATTGTGGGTAATTTCATAATATCATGACTGCCTACGCAGTGGCGTTTAGTGAGTTTTCAAAATTTTTTTGGAAAAATTCGTTAAATAAGATATTGAGTTATATTAGTTGTTAATGGTATCACAATGCTTGGAAAAATGTGTTGTAAATGTTGTACTTGCTTAGAAAGCTGTACAATTGTTTCCCTTTAACTTTACGTGTGTTGGCATGTTGTGGTTGTCAAAGTTTTGAATTTGGTGTCCCATTTTGTCTCTAAATTTGCTTACTACCAGTGTCAATCTATCAAAGGAGAAATGTGGCACTGAACAAAACTACTCTTGGGTTTGATGGAAAGTCACTTCAGTACTGTAATCAGGGAGTTACTATTTGAATTGAATACAAGGAGTTTTTTTTATAAATGCTATACTTTAAGACCTATTCAAATGTGAAAAATTACCAATTATTGGCTGTTAATAAAGGCCCTTTAAAATGAACACTGTATCTCCTTGCAACATCTGCAATCTCCACTAATACTTTAACAAGGGGTTTTAAAATTTAACAATGCTTTGATGTGTAGGTTTGTACAGCCAACCTTAAAATTACAGGTTTTTCCCTTAAAATCAAAATAGAACTAGATCAATACAAGTGCCCCTACCTCAACAAATGAAACTAAAGAGCAGAAGTCTGTTCTACTACATTCTTTAAAATTTCCTCAAGTTTCCTGAATCAACCGGACATAATCCCATTGTACAATGTCTTTCACTTAAAAATTTCTCCATGTGGTCTCATTTCACGCCGGAAAAAGACATCAAGAGAAAATCTTTTGTTTTCAGGCATTGAAATGGAAACCAAAAAAATTGCATCAGTCCACATTCTGTAAGTCTTATGTTACATTGTAAATTTGCCACCACACTAATGTCACAAATATTGGTCAAAAAGAGGGCAAAATAGCCCCAAAATTCTCCAAGAACACCTTTACATAAACTGGACATTCATAAAATTTTCTTTATTATCTCTGTGTAGTATTCCAAGTATGAGAACTATAAAAATCATCAAAAGTATACACACATTTTTCAATAATATCATCATGGAAAAGAACAGACTGAATGTACACTTTAGGTGGAATTACACAGATACTTGTAAGCTTTTTTTTTTTTTTTTAAAAAAATTTCCATACAACTTGTTCGTTCTGGGAGAAAATTTATGTTCCCCTATGTTCAAATGTTCTTAAGTGTACCACTATTATGTTCATAGTGGTGAATAACTGTTGTTCCATTGCTTTTTCCATTGTAAATAATAGAAATTGGGACATGATATGTTGTATGAATATCGCTTTACATAAACACATTTACTTACAGGGTCCGTATTGTAAAGCCTGGCCCGTTATCTTGTTAGTATGTCCAATGGAAAACAATGCACTTGCGCACCATTATATGCACCTAATTATTACTGCCACAGTTCTCATAATAACATTTACAGATCAAGGACATATTTAAAAATGGGAGAAGTATGACATTTGAATCACGTCTCTACAGTGAAACATTATGCAGTTTTCTTTGCAGTACAATACGCACCAGATCCACTGTGACACAGTACTTTTAAAACATCCAAACAAAAGCAATTTTTGTAGTTACTGAGATTTGCAGTTTTAAGTCTCCATACAGTACAGTTATTATGCACAAAGCTATTAAAAAGATGTTACTGTACCTTTTAAGGGAAGATTTGGACACAAAATCATCTTGATCAAATTTGCAGCAATGAATTTAGCTGCAATACTCTCAGGACTTTCTTTTTTTCTCTTCCTGATCGAGTTCCTGCAACAAGAAGAAAACCAAGAAATTCATGGCAACTCTTTTAATTCTGCCACATGCTGCAGCTTGGTAGAAAGGGCACATATATGCCATCAACACGCACTGACCAACACAATTCAGTTCTTTCAAAAAACAATGGTTTTCCAATTCAAAAAGGTGTAAATGATTGGAATGAAAATACCTCTCATGTCATCTCTTATCTACTGCACCCAACCTATGTTGAAGTCACTGCTTTAACATTCAAGCAGTTAGGAGCAGCATTGAGAGAGGGATTTTCTTTTTAAATACAGCAGGGACTTGATTCTGAATGGAGATAGCTCACCAAGGACTTCCTTTGAAGTGGGTTTACATATTCAAAGGTCACCTACGTAAAATTGTCAATTATCTTACTCTTTAGATTTATAAAAGACGTAAGCTGATTAGAACAGTAACAAACAAATTGTTGTCTGCTACATGAGGGAGCTATATATGGCAAATTTTCGATAGCACAGCATTGCCAGGTCAATGCCTGAAAACTAAAAGATTTTCTCTCTGATGTCGTTTACGGTCGTGAATGAGGACCACATCGGAGCAATTTTAAGTGAAATTGACAGTGTGACAATAGATTTATGTCGGTGATCAGGAAACTTGAGGAAAACTTCTCAGAATGTAGTAGGAACTAGGACTTCTGTCTCTTTAGCTCATTTGTGAGGTAGGGGCACTTTTATGATCTAGTTCTATTTTGAGTTTAAGGAAACTGTAATTTAAGGTTGGCTGTACAAACCTACACATCAAAGCATGTTCAATTGAAACACCCTTGTTAAAGTATAGTGGAGATTGCAGCTGTTGCAAGGAGATACAGTAGTTCATCTTAAGCCTTATAACAGCCAATAATTGGTAATTTTTTCACACTTGAAAGGTCTTAAAGTATTAGCATTATAAATTAAACATCCTTGTATTATCCAATCAATAGTAAACTCCCTGATTACAGTACTGAAGTGACTTCATCAAAAGCAAGGTAGTTTTGTTCCAGTGCCACATTTCTCCTTTTATAGATTGACATGGTAGTAAGACAAATTAGAGACAAAATGGACACTCAAATCAAAAACTTTGACAACACATACAGCCAACACACGTTAAAGTTAAAGGGAAAACAATGTACAGCTTTATAAGCAAGTACAACATTTAGAACACATTTTTCAAGCATTGTAGATTACCATTAACAACTAATATTAACTCAATATCTTATTTAAACGATTTTTCCAAAAAAATTTTGAAACTCACTAAACGCCACTGCGTAGTCAGGTCATGATATGATGAATTACCCACAATGCAACAGAAACTGTGATGGTCACACCTGCACATTGCAGTGGGTTTTACAACAACTTGGGCTTGGTAGTTTGTAAGCACAAAACTACAGTATTCAGGTAACGTCAAAACTACAGTATCTTTAATTTTCAACAAATGTAGCCGGTTAAAATTGGCCATTAAAATCCAGAAATCTGTACATTACTATCTAATATCATCATACAGCTTTTTCTTACTTGTACGTATGATTTTTAACCAGTAAAAAGTCGAGGAAAATCCTTCACCCTACACTATAAGTGCAGTCGAAATACATATGACTCTATATGGATCTCCACACAAGCATGGTACTGACCACTGCACGCACGCCGTAGTTCGAAGGGATTCGATCATAATGTCAAAACGTTATTGATTTTTCTTAACATCTCACAGCCCAATCTGCCAATAAAAGTTGTAAAATCAAAGGTAAAAATTCAAACAATACAGAGAAGTCTCTACCAGACAAAATGCGTCTGATTGAAGCTTACTCAACCAAAAAGAAATTCTGTGCCTGTTACCGATAGCTCGAGGCAGCCTGATGGGAACACATCGGGAGGAATTGGTTAGGCCTGCTTCCGGCAGACTCAAATACAACTCTGATGACATTTCAAGGTGTTGCTGAAAAGAATGAGGCCGTAACTCCACCAAAATATGCAATAATCGAATCGTACTTCACAGTGTACGCCCCCCAAAAAATCCTCATTATATGCACTAATCAGAAAATAATCAAAAGATTTCGTCCGAAACCGAAGTGCCTAGGCCCTCGCAGAACAGTATAGGTGTTTGAAGGAGAATAGTGTTTCTTCATAAGTTAGACCAAAAATTTCCCTAGTGGATCAGAGTTTCTTAAGTTTTCATGACTGCTACCGAAGAGTTGAATCTCTTAATGTTCTTATGGTAACATAAGAGTAAAAAACAGATATCATCATTTACGTATAGAAATCTTTATGAAGAAACTATTCCAAACACCGCATGAACACAGCCCTTCGCGTGATATACATGGGCTCGGAAATGGAACCACTGAAACAGAGTATGTCCTTGATAGCATCCTCTTGCAATACTATGAAAAAATAAAGGGCAAGAGGCTATTTAGTATTTTCAGCTGTGGGGCGTAAATCCCACAGAAGTTTTTGTTATTTACTTTTTCCTATATTTTTTATGATTTAAAATACATAATTTTGAAATTTTGAACCACCACTCGAAAAATTAAGAAGGCATATTTAAATTATTTGAGCTGGCAACATTTTAGCTCTGGAAATCGTGAGGTGCACGTTGTACTCAGCCAACTAAGCTGATATCTAGTCGTCTTCTTTCGAATATGCTGCGCACATGCAGTAGCGAGGGAAAATTTGAAATATATTATATTAATATAGGTTTCATGTAAGGACACCAGTAGAGATTATCTGTAGTATTTATTTGTATACTACACATATGTAAAGGGTCAAATGGCGCCACTATAGTCCCTTAATGTACTGTAAATAGCTGACTTACATTGTGAAAGTCGTGTAAGTAAACTGTTGTAGAAATTATTCCAAATTGTAGAGTGTCATACTGTGTTCCTCGTTATGAATATTTAAATGTAAGCGTATTGTTGATCTTATGAATCTTTTAGTGTACAGCACCATGCATATGCACTGTAGACTCCTCAGGGCTTAGCCAGCATGGGAGATCAGGGAGTCCAACAGTAATTTAGTGAAGTTGTTATTAAAATGTATTAACATATGAGGCAATGCAAACTTTGGGAGTCCAAATACTCCTGGACTGCTCTATGGACTTAAAGGGGAATTTTCATGATCCCAGACAGGTTCCAATTCTGCAAACTAGCATCTTCTAGCTCCTCCCATATCTGTCTGAGGCTCTTCCTTGTCAAGAATAAACCGTTTTATTGCTAAGACCATGTCCTGGTGAGCATACAAAGGCTATAAAATGGAATAAAAGTAACTCTCCTGCTCTTGTGGGGAATGTGAGCTACTCTGCATCTTTCCAAATTTTCCAACTTTGATGTCAATCAAGAGCAGTCACCAACGAGAATTTGATATACATAAACTAAAAAATATAATTTGGGGTGATGACTGTCTGTCTTTAAGCCGAACAGTCTTAGTGTCACGTAGTAGGCCTTGGAATTATAGTCTGTAAAGAGAGGGAGGACTGAACCTATACACAGCAGTTGTACTGATTGAAAGTCGGAGAATTATAGTGTAATGTACACTCTTGGAAGTTGGCAGTTAGGCTTGAGGTCAAATCTTCAAAAGGTATGCAGTTTTCCCACTCACACAAGGGTATGGTGACACATGCATAGCATTTTTAACTAGAAAACCGAAATGGATGGAGAAACACAGAAAAAAGTCCTTTATCTAAGATTATCATGGCAGTCTCCCACAATGATAAAAATCCGCTGCACTATGGCTTGTTTTCACACATTTGGTGAAAAGGGGTACGGGCAACTAAATTACAAGGATGCCATCTCCGCTTCCTCACATTCTTGCTGACCAGGTGAGCATGGTTAAGCTCTAGAACCAAGCCTCCATGTAAATGCTGGAAGGTTTCCACATAAGCCTGTCTTGAGTTAAATGCCATGCCTCCTAGTCAGGTATTCAGTATTTTGGAAAGGGCCCCAGCCATGCCATGACTACTCAAGGTCTACAGGTAGCTAGGGAAGTTAGCCATAGCTGCTGCGTCTTATATTTTCATTATGGAGGTTACAGCATGTAAAATCTTTTGATTTTAGGGGTAGAATCTCTGCATGAGTGCTAGAATGCGGGCCATGGTTCCTCTCCAATGGAAAAAGTTAGGTTTCCTCCCTAAAAAATAAAAAGCACGTTAGGTTCCTTTATACATACAATCGTACTTAAAATGAGGAAAATTTGTTTTGATTTTGTTGAAGCGACGAAAATGTATGTTTTTAATTCGACAAAACAGAGTAGGTCTATAAACAATGTTAGGAAAGACTTGTGAAGTTGTGTAATGCATGCCGCAAATTCTTCAATTTAAATGAATACCGGCCTTTGGCCAAGAAAGGATAGTACACATGACTGGCATTTACTATATAGTCCTCTTATAAATATCTTGTTCCATAGTGGTCTATTCCCACTGAAGTATGTTTCCCCTAATAAACTTACCCAATGTTGCAACCATTTAAAATGCAATTCCAGGGGCAAAAGTATAATGCTTAAATAAACGGGCGAAAATCGACAGCTTCCAGTTTTGTTTAAATGCACATCTCTTAATAAATTCTAATTTGAAGGGGCAATTGAAGTTTACAAAAATTACATCCAAGGGAAAAAAACCAAAATTTGATTTACTTGAATAATATATTAACAAAGGGTACCCCATTTGAAGAAAAATCATTAAAATATAATTCCCAAATACTTTAAACTTGAAAAAAGTCCACAAAATAAGTATTGCAGGGTAGGCTTATCCATCATATGCCAAAACATCCCATCAAACTTTGATTGTAAAATTTTTTAAAAAACTGCATGAAATTCTGAAGAGCACCTCTTTAATGGCAATTTTACAAAGCCTATCCATAATGCTTTGAGCTTTGCAGCTAATTAATAGGAAAAATTTTTGTTTCGAAGTCTAAATTAGCCTCACAAGTCTGATAATGAGCTGCATGAGGGGTGCAACTTGCACGACCTAACTAGTGGCCCTGCTGAACTAGTTTTCAAAAATAAAGTTACTACATACGTTGGTATCCTCATGTTAATGTTAAAATGTCAATGTTGAGTCTGTTGAAGATTAGCAGCAACGACGGATTAAAAACATAAAGATCTGGCATACACATATGTAGTAAATTCACTTGCAGCGAACATACTTATGAGTATAGAATTGTTAACACTTTCAGCAATTAGTAAGATCTGGAAAAACTTCAAAATGGATTTGCTATCAATAAGACTTTGCTATTTGAAGTTACCATAAAGCTAATACTAAGTTATCTTGTGCAACATAACTTAGTTGATGTAAGGAAATCTGTGATTAAGGAACGTAAATGTCAGATTGTCTGTTCTTGTCCACAACCATCTCACCTTGAATTGACTCTGATGAAGTCAAAAGTTCACTCGCACCAATCGATTTTGTATCCTAAAAGATATTGAAGTGTAAATGCATACTTTAAGGAAATATCACAAGTTCTTCTTTAGACATGTCAGTCTACCTAATTTCATACTGGAAAGCTTACAAATTTCCAGATTTGCATAGTGTAATCCACTGTTTCCCTAGCTTTGTATGTTATACATAATATGGAAGATAGGGCCAATTATCTCGGTATAGTTGCAAGTACACACAGTAGCCTAATTAAGCGTGACCACAGATAGGCCTAGTAACAAAAAGAACCAATGCAGACTTGTGTCAGCAAATGACCTATGTCGTGCGTGAAGTCCACTATTGCAAACTTTACAGTTAGGAATAAAATGCAACACTACAAACTCCATTAACTATGTCAGTACTATGTATGTTATTTTGAACGTATGCACTTATCCACAAATGAAAAGACAAATTTTTACAAAGTTAGGAGTGCTGTATATCGGCCAAATACAGTCTTGCACAAACTATTCATACAAATGTTAACATCTAAGCTTTTAGCGCATTCTTAGCTAACATACAGCCTAGATGCGTACATTCTTGCAAAACGTTGCTCAGTAACGACAGGATTACTTTACACTTTATGGTCAGACGAATAATATTTTCAGATGGCATTTGCTAATTTTTGCGCATCGAGCTGGTAACACCTTGAACGAAGATAACATGTAGGCAAACTCAACTTCTAATGTAAGGTTAGTGTCAATGATTAAAAAATATAATGAACCTGTCCAATGCCTTAGCTGTATCTACTAGATGCTGAAGCGCTGTTACTGGTCAAACTGTACATGATAGGACGTCCTAGACGAGGCTTTCTTTTTCTGAAACAGGATGATGAGTACGCCTTACATTTTGAGTGATTTCAAGTCCCTCAGAAAATCATGTGTCATTCATTTTGCATCAGATTAAAGATAAAGCTGATTTATTGGGAAAGTCTAAACCAAAAAATTTTCTCCTGCACTTAGGTAAAAGGCGGCAATTTTCAGTTGCTACGATTCCAATCATGCCGAAGAATCTGAAATACATTCTTTGGAATCCATTGGACTATTTAAGGATGTACAGTAGCTCGTTATTAGAAATGAGGACGGAATAGGATATAGCTAGAGAAAGTCTGCCAAATAATTTTCTTAGTTTTTTATTTTTTCTAAGTGATTATTAAGGTCTGCATTTAATTATAAAAATCCTACTAAAATTGTCAAATTTAGCACCCGTACAATAGTGGGTATAGTTCGGAATTGGTCAATAGGTCACTAACGCCTGATCGCCAATTGTAAATTCTTTGCCAATGATGTCATTTAACTATTGTTTAAAAAGTGAAATATCAAATGGTAAATCCTACAATAAGTTAATGCGTAGCAAAGCAATTTGAGGCCACTTTCAGTTTGGATTGCATTTATCTCATTTAGTAATCTTGATACACAAATGTCAATTCATACCATTGAACAGTTAAGTTTGCTACAGAATGTCGTAGGTTACCTTGGATGGTAAGTAATGTGTTAATTATGTCGAAGGTGCATTCATTGGTTATGCTATATTTTTAACATTTACAAATGTTTGCTCTTTGCAATTACAATTAGGATAAATTCAAGACACATCTGAGTTCTGACATAGATAGTACAAATTGATAAGACAGGACTAGGTGAACTAATTACTTACATTCAAATGAGAATTATTGGTTTAAGAATCCATGCATACCTGCCAACTCCCTAATTCGCACTTCGAACTAGTTGAGGAACGATATCAAGCAGGCGTCTATGTATGAATCCCCTACTGGCTGCATCTTTCAAAACATATTAAAGTGTCAAAATCTGCGCCTACTGCCCCTGGCTAAAACTTGTTACATAAATGCATTGCTGAGAAACAGCTAGGCTTAGTCATCGAAATTAAAAGATAGCAATATGTGTGACATGCATACTTAAGGTCTGTCTGAAGTACAGACTTACTAGCGTAGGCTAGCATGTAAGTAATTGTGAGAATTTAGAAGGTCCAAAGACATTGCAAGTGCACTCAGCTTCTAGGAACATCTATAAACCAGATAAGTTCAGCCTTTACCTTAGATGCAACATACATTGTCAGATGCATAAGATTTAAACTAGCACGAAATGATGAAACCCAAGAAAAAAGTCTCTTTATGCTCGAAAATTTCATGGCTAGTATCCAATTGATAAAAATCTTGTGCACTAGGCTGTTTCCACATTTCGTGAAAGGTACAATTTTAAATCAGGTGTATTCCTAATTTCCCAGTAATGATTAAGTACTGACCAGGTTCACCCATGAATCGGCCATTTGAAGGCTTTCCACATAATTTCAGTTTAAAATCCATGTCCTAGTCAGGTATTCGTCATTTTGGAAGAGGGCAGCATGCCATTATTCTCAAGCTAGGAGCTAAAACCTGTCTTTTATAGCATTATAGGTAGCAGACACATATCTTGATTCTTAGTAAAAATATCTGATGAATTCTAGTCCCTTAATTCCTTCTGGAGTTGTTTCTACGTGTCCCTACAAAAATTGACTCAAATTTTTTCTGATTTTGGCAAGCGAAGAAAATGTACTGTTTTAAATTCAAAACCTAAGTAGGTCTATTAAAAGATGAGACTTGTGGTTGTGTATTGTTGGCAAATTCTGCATTTAATTTGATCGTATTAAAAGTAGCCGCATTTCTTTAGTCCTTCTTAGCAAAATCATGGCTTATGAGGCCTGTAAGTTAATTAATCGCAACTGTCACATGTTTAATGTATGTTTTCAAGTAAGTTTAACCATTTCCCATAAATATCCAATTGTAGCTTTACCCTAAATAGTGTGTGCTTTAATTTGTAAGTGAAATCATTTATAAACCACACAGAAATCATAGACGGAGTCGTTTAGAGATTGTTTGAGGTTCTAAGACAAACTAGGTGCCAACTGACTATATTTTCGAATTCTATTAAGGGACTTAAAGCAACTATGCCATCACAGTGCTGGTATTACATCCTACAATGATCCAAATTTCATATAGACCATTAGTAATTTGCAACTTTCACAAAACATAACAGTGGCTTGAAAAGATAGTCCACCAGTGCTAATTCAACATTCAAAGTGTGTCAAGAAATAATCAAGTATGTACATCATTCATGAAAGAATTTGGACTTTAAACATTGCCTGGACAACTCAAGACAAAAATAAATTTCATGGGTAACCTACTGAGGTCTTGGAAACTAGCACGTAAAGAATGCATGTAATTAGCTGCAGTCACCTGTTTTGAACTTACAAATAGTCTAAATGCACCATGACCTGAGGCTGCTAAAGCATTTCTAACCTAATCTTAACTCTAACCGTAATGCACAATATTCTTGTTTGTCGGTAAATCTCTCTTCAGCTAGTACCTTCGACGGAATCACTATTGTGTGTAAGGTGCCTGATATCATGAACTGGCATTAGCAAACTAGGGAATGAAGCGATGCCTGTTAAAGCTTTGTAACTGAATCAGATAAAAAGAATGCATGTGTGTCACCCTGAAATAAGGTATCGTCAAATTTGAACTTAAGATTGCCAACCCACTGTTGAGCAATGAGACTTTTGATACAAAGGAAAATTGCAATTATCTCAAAATTTGAATCTATGTTTTCCAAATTAAAAATGTAAGAACCTTAATGACGGGAATGTTACAATTTAAAAGAACGAAGAAATTCTGATTTATATCAATATCCGTAAATTGAATTCTATACGAATCTCATTGTAAAATTCAGGTACTGATATTCAAATTCTTTAAAACTATGACTGAAATATCATTTAGTATCCGGACCCTATAGATAATATCATTTCGATAAGTATTACAGAAGGTAGCCTCAGAATGTGAACCTTCAAGGAATTTGGACTAAGTATAGCTTTATTATGATGCGATGAAATTCTCAATTGCTATTTGTCAAATATCTCTATTAAATTTCGTACTTAATTGCCTTAGATATCCTGCATATTGTTTGAATTCTAAAATGAACAACAAATTTAAAGCTCTTAATTTCATGGCAGCTTAAAAAGTCGGTTGTAAACCAAACACACAAAAAGCAGCCATTTAGTGATATTTCAACTAGACTGGCTAGCCATTTTATAATTCATTACAAACATGGAGAAGGCATAGCAGTTGGTCAAAAAGCATTACTGGTGTCTTATGTAAGGTCATGTTCTTATAAAGAGTATTATAACGCAAATAACAACTGAAGTATAATTCAGTATTTCG
Source organism: Holothuria leucospilota (assembly GCA_029531755.1). NCBI lineage: Eukaryota > Metazoa > Echinodermata > Holothuroidea > Aspidochirotida > Holothuriidae > Holothuria > Holothuria leucospilota. The sequence goes on from CM055968.1 coordinate 33,505,626, forward strand.
ATAAAACAGAACCACTATTGAAGGGTTTTGCTGAAAACTGTGTCTTAGGGTGGGAATCAGCTTTGTCTGTGCACAAGTTAATTACCAATCTTCTTTTCGCGTCTGTAACCTTTTGTTGTTGTCGTAGGATATTGAAACAGACGCAATAAATTGATTGGGCTATGCTGCAAGCTTGAGGGATGCATGGACTCAGTATTACGTACGTGCATATGTAGGGTACAGACCATGTCCTTAAATGCGAGCTCCATGGTTTGGAAATCAACTGAAAAATCACAGTTTACGGCACTGGAAGGAGAATGACTACTGTTTCTTGCAATACAAAGACTGGAAAGCCATTTTAAAACAGTCGAATTTAATTATGCCAGAATGAAATTTTAAATACTACTGTAAAAATAGGTGTCAGTTGTCTTGGAATGATTTAGATAATTAATAATATTGATATTAATAGTAATAATCGGTGCAGATTCGGAATAGAAAAAACTAGAGAACTTCAATAGCCAATCTATTAGAAAAACTCACAAATGTAACTCGAAGACATCAGGAATAATACCTTTACATGCTGAATTATGCTCAATAAGCAAACAGCTACTGCACTCAAAAAACTGACCTAAATTGAAAATCTAAATTGTAATGTCAGCACTCGAAAGATCATGTTCCAGAGGGCCATCTCGAACACTATTTCAGATAAATCTGAACTCTTTAAACGAAAGTTGCTCAATTCGTTTACATCGAATGACCAAAAGAATATCTAATCTGTAAATTGTAATACCGAAACGGCTTTCCTATAGCTGCCTGAAACAGTTATGTGTCTTAATACAGTACATGCTGGGGCTAGGTTACTTGCACTACAAAGCAGGCTGGTGCTTGCAAACGCCAACTATTGTAGCATATTAAACTTGGGTAACTACCTCAATTGAGAATTCCTAGACATTTTAAGTCAGTTAGATTTGAAATACGAAAAACATCTCAGGTGGCATGTTTTAAAAATGGGAATGAGCCTGCACGAGAAACTGATAAGGAAATCTCTACAGTAATTAATTTCTGAATAAAAATACTAAAAGCTATGAGAAACCATTAAGTTATAACCCAGTAAGAAGTTCTACTTGTACAATCGTGATCTAGTCAGAAGACATAAACACCAAGGCCGATCACAAGAATGCCATTTCAAGATTATCAGCATGACGTACAAGCTATACTCATAAAGTGCCTTATTGTAGAATAATTTGACATCCTTAGTTGTAATGAAAACTTTGAAAAAAATTAACAAAAAATTCCTAAACTTAAGTATGTGCGACCTATAATAAAGTTTTAAATACTATTCCATGTTCACTTCATGCCATCATGGAAATTAGAAACATAAATCATTAGGAAAATTAACTGAACTTATTTGCGCACAGTCTGACCTTTTCCTTACTCCAGACTGAACCACATTCAATGTAAAATTATTTCTGTACTAAATTCAAAATGGCCGTGCACACACTTTGTGACTAAGCTGAAATATAGAATATATATACATGTAGTAAAAGGGCAGTGTAAATGTATATGTCATCCCACTAGCTATACTGATATAAAATTGAAGTCATTTAAAAGTATGACTTAGGGCTTTACTATACTAAAACCTAATGACGGCTGCCGCATTTGCCATAGAATGCGAAGCATATTGTTTCACTGAATGGAATTTTCTGAGAAAACACATCAAGTGTGATTCCTCAAGGGTAGAACTAGACTTAATACTCGAAAATTTCGTAAAGTAGTTACACGTGCACAAACCAAAAAAAATTTGCCATGAAAGCTCATTAGAAATTGAACAGTTACATCAGGGCAATCTCTCATTGACCAAAGGGATATTAAGCAAAGTAGTTGTGAAAAATGATTGGTTAAGAATATTGTAACCCAAGAGAACTTTTCTGTGTGTTGGCCAATGTAGTGTTGTCTCTGTGAGAAAATTACAAGTTTCATGTACTTGTGTGATTAAGACACTTAGAAACAATTGTGTCAGTGTTACGCTACAAGGCATTTACAACTTCATTCATCAGATAACAATTGCTAAATAACAAAGTTATTTGCGATCTAGAGGAAATTTTAATAAAAAATATTTTTGCATTTTCCGCAAATAAAACATGAAAGCAAAATTGTTAGAGGAATTGTCCAGAAAAACTTTTTTCGCTTTCCTTTTATAATTCCTGAATGAAAAAAATATTCTGAAAACTGTCTCGACTTCGCTAGTTCCCAAATTCTGGACCACGGCCATACCAAAACCTATTTTATCGAATTGCATGATACAAATAATGTATATTCAAAAGGATTGTTGATATACTGTATGCCGAACCCAATCATGGGATCTCAAAAATAATTGATGTCACAATTTTTGGGTCAGATTCTAATGTTTTATGTAAAATTATGTATCACAGGTGCGTGATTAGTCCAATTTTGTGATACACCAAATAGTGAAACGTGAATTAAGTGATGTAATGCAAAAATATGTTGATGGTTCCAATAAGGCCTTATATCACAAAACAATTAAAAATTGCAATATGCATTTTGTATTATCAAGCAATAACTCTGAAGTCACCTGATAACTTTCTAATGACTATTCATTTTTCAAAATAATAACAAAATGCTGATAGCTTTGAACACATCTTTGCTATACTGAACAAACAATTGGATACAGCAATATGAAAGAATACAATGGACAGACTATAGAAATTGTGCAATGTATGTCACAGAATCATATCTGCATTTCAAATTCAACAAATGGTAGGGAACAAAAACAGTATAAACTACTATTCAAAACAGTCACAATAGGTTATTCACGTAATATCAGTCCAATCGACTTAAGCACCTATTTTGGGAAAAATATTAGATTTGCAGGGACAATTACAATTGATTATGTTAACCTCGTTTATTTTTGAGAGTGACCAAGTCTTTATGGTATGCTTCTCATCTGTGTATGAAGATCTGATACATTTCCCATTGAGTTACTTGTTAGAAAGAAGTAGGAAATTGGTTTTGACCTTCAAAAGGGTAATTTTGCACAAAAACGCAAAATGACTGTACACATGATATGTAAGTTAGCATTGTGACGCGGAGATTTTATAAATTAGTTTGACATCAAGTTGTATAGGCGATGGAATAGGCTAATTTGGACCGTAACATGAAAAAGCTCTAGTTCAATTTGGCAACAGATTTTAGGGATGAAGCTTTAGCTGTTTGATTTACTAAAATCGCTACAAATAAAGAAATGACATTTAAGGCTAGTTTGGCGTACCATCGAAATGTATCAATGGATGAAACCACTTGGTTACAATACTGTTCAATGCCTGCAGCCACATAGGTTCGCAAGCCCGTGAAACATCCAAATCCCTGTCATGCTGGAAATCTCTTCACGAAATATACCGTAATAACAGTGAACGTTAGGCTCATCTTAATTATAAAATTATGTTACCCAATTAAAAGTTGGGGGATGCACAACACATTTTGAAAAAAATTTTTCATTGTCTGTATTATAGAAATTCATTCACAGATTGTTAAAATATGTATACCACTTATTTCTTACGTATTTCCAAAGTTTTGAATTTCCGCCAAATCCCCGTAACCGCCCCCGTGGGCACCCCATGACATATATTGGAATCATTTGTTGCATGGCTTGGACTAATCTAGAAATAATCATTTTTAAACTGAGGACATGCAATACTGCAATTGTTGCAGGCACAGATTCATTAGAAATGGCTGATAGTTAAAGGGTTAAGGCTAAGGTCCCTATTAGTAGTAATTACATTTATTGACTACTTTCTACAAGTAGTGTATTGGTAACTGCCTAGCGAACAGTGGGATTATACAAATCCTAAATTTCATTTTAGTATAGGCAAAATATATACTTGTAGACAACAAAGATGAATACATGTTCATGATGGAGTTTCACAAGGACGTTAAACAATTGCAAGTAACAAGACCGAATGGTGCGTTCTTAATATTAACGTGTACATCTAGTACCTCTTTCCACACTAATATATATCCTAGTGAAGCCAAATGTTCTACATTTATTCTTTTGACGTGTTGCTACTAAATCTCATTTTTACAATTATCATCTGCCATTCTTATTTGAAATGCAGATCTGTTCCAAGCCAGTGGTAAAATCCATTGCGGCGATCAGAAATCTGAACAACAATGGTTGCAACTGTGGCCAACTATAGGAAGTGAAATGCCATTAAAATTGCAGTACCTAAACTCCTTCCATGAATTTGAAAATGTGGAAGTTCTAGAAGCCTGAATTTTTGGAGTTTTCGTGAATTCACTGTGGAAGATTATCCATATATCTGGGGCCAGAAAAAGAAAAATTCCTCCATTCTGAAAATCAAAGTCGAAAGGCGTGCATCTTTAGAGTTGTTGAGACCACCTGGTTCAGAAAACATTACGACCTTTTCGAACCGTGAAAATGCGTAGAATCCTGCATGGTAAAGCATTAATGTTTCTGGTAAATTCTTCAATAAAACGAATAAAATGCCAATTGAAACCTGGTTATTATGTTTGAAGGATGGGAACTTTGGGTAATTGGAAACATGTATGGCAACATAGGATTAATGGTGCCGACCCTGAAAGTCGTAATTGATAAATGAGTATTGTACGTGGGTAACGTGACCCAAAGCCCCCCTACAAAATGAGAGTTTCCATGATTCTTGTGACAAAAGTAATATAAAATAATCTAATATACCAAATTATGAGAGTTTACGTTTCACTGTTTGCATAAACAGCCTAAGTTACGGGATCGATGAAAAGACTCTGCACCCACACACACTCATGTAGACAACAATTAAACACACTTCGGAAATATTACACGATACGTGCTCCAGACATTAACTGGAATATCTCATGGGGGAGGGAGAAGCTTCTCGCTGTGAATCATTTACGAATAAACAAAACGCCAAATTTAAGAAAGTTATAGCATAAACTTTAAATGCGAATTCATTAAAGTGGATAGTTAGAACCTTGAACAATATTTACAATACGACTGGTTATTTGAAAGATTGCTGAATTTTGTGAAAAAATGAGTGATTTGAAATGTAGTTATCCTTTTTATAGATTAAAATGCCAGTGCATTACTTAAAGCCAAAAAAATGGCTTGAAGGCAGGCTTCTCCAATTTCATGCCCTTCATTTATTGCTAGGTCTGTGGAATCATTGACGTAGCTAATGAACCCTTTTCTAAAATATGTTCCATGTAATACTAATAGCTCTAGGTGCATTTGGAAAGAGCTTAGACCTCCAGGCTTATAGATGTACTGCATATTCGTGAGGATTTAATTTATCCAGACTGCTCATAAGTACGTTCTACACTGTAGGCTGGGCCCGTTATGTTATATCTGAATGTACTACTTTTGTCAAAAGTACCCAGACTCGCGGATAACAAAACAAACAATATAACATGTTACCCATTAAACCATGATGAAGTCAAAATTTAAAATTGATGACGAAGTAAGAATTTTTTAAAAGCCCTCGCAAACGAATTTGAAAATGCGCATAAGTGCTGCATTCATAAATGTTGAAACTATCAAAAGCGTGCAAATACTTAAGTTACTGTACAATGCCTGCTGATTAGTAGTGAGTACTGAGGATGAATTCTCTATCTGTCAGTGTTTCACATCAAACAATTCTGAAGTAAATCAAAAATTCTGAAACGGAATTTGGACTATTCCTTGAAAAATTTGTCAAAAGTTTTGAATGACTACGAATGTTTCCAGATATCAACACTGTAAGTATAGTCATTTGTATACGTTTCATCAATTTAGATTTTGTTATCCCACCCGAAAATTTCGTAAGCAACAAGATTTGTCGAGAATTCGGGAATGGAGATTGGAAACAATTATTGCGGTTGCAAGAAGTCAGTATACAACGTACAACCAAATTTTAGCCTATAGCATATTTAGTAGAAAACACAATTTCAGAGTTTACGCAGAATAAGAATATCGAAATTTAGCCGAATATTGGTTGTATCGAAATTGAATCTGATGACCAAAAGATCAAATTTTCAGTGGAGTAGCTAAAATTTCTGTAAAAATTAAGCCACTTTTTAAGCTAGAATTTTTAGCTCAAATCACTGAGCTAAACCAGCTAATTTCTGACTTTTACAATCAATTTAATGTAGATGCTATTTTCCATAGACTTTGAATACATCCATTACAAGTAACATGGAGAAAACAACGGCTTCATAGTCGTAAGTAATATCGAGTAAGCTGCTAGGTGGTCATGCTGTCTTTAACACAGGGGATACAATGTTATCCGAAGCTTTCACTCCCACATGAAAATCTAAGATTAGCATGGTAAGTCAGCCAAAGATTTCGTGCGTGAGGGCCAGCTATTACCAGAAATCTATCTTAGTCTAGAATGCGTGAACACAGTGCGCATTGGCTTTGTAACATTTTAATGCTTGGGTGGCAAAATCCAACTGCAAATTGCCATGTATTTATGGTCTCAAGTTGATTTAGGATGACTAGATCAGTTGTGGTAAGTAATGGTCAATTCAACGACCATCTGTTGGGACTTTTTGCAAATTGGTGTTGTACACTATTCAGTTCCAGAACTAATTGAGCTAAAAGCTACCGAATTTCAGCTGCACGAGTCCAATATACTTATTCCGTACTCACCCGAAAGATGGTTGGATACTTTTCAAGGGTTAGAGACTCTTGAACAGATAAGAAGTTTAATTGTGATTGTTTCGATAGGGAATGAGTGATTAAAAACTTTATTATAAATATGATATTTTTAAAGCCGCGCAAATTAGAGATTTAAACAGGAAATAGTTCCTACGTAAGCTTTTAGCAAAATATACATCATTCTCAAGTTTTTAAACTCGCTCTTACCTTCAGGAATTGGACCAATAGCGAGGTCAAATGGATTCATCCCAGAGTTCTTGCAACTGGACCAAACTTCGCTACAAAAGTGGAAGGACGTACAGATTTTATGTTCAGCCTCATCCGCGAAGAAGAACTCTAGTCGTAAGCATACAAAAGGTGGCGGCAGCCACAGAGGCGCTACGTAGGCTAACAGCCGCACAGCAGTACTAATTAATGAGACATCAATTTATTTCAGGCTCATGCATGGGAAGCACGTCGAAAAATATATCGAGAATTGTCAAGGAGCCGTGTGCATTGAATGACGTACAGTACTTTCAGTGACTCTTATGTCAGAGCTTCAAGTCACAATAGTGTGGTGCGTAGGAGAGGCCCATTCTTTGAAAGAAATCTTACGGTGCCAGACAAAATTTTAAATTGAATTAGTCAGTTTTCTCGGGGGGGGGGGGGGGTGCGCCAGAAGCGTGCAGAGAAAAATCTTCCAGGCATTATGGTATTTGATGTTAATGTTTCCCTTCATTTCACATTGCAAAATTTAATCATAATAAGCTATTGAAAATTCTCGTATAGTTTTTCTTGTCTCGCATCGCATCGTTATTTTTTATTATTTTTATTATATTTTTAAAGTTTTCTACAACAACTGCACTGTTAGTTAAAGATTTGAAAAGGAAAAGTTATGGCAGTAAATAAGGACTTTAGGTCCAAGCTTTGCTATAAGAAAAAAAAATCCAATCTCGACCACCAGAGTGCCTGGTCGAAGACCCCGGATTTTCAATGGGTCGTGGTAAGGACCGAGCACAGGGAGCTATCGGCGACCGGCTAGACACGTATCTTCACTGAGGACTAAACCAGTCCCATTAGAGTTGCACAAGCAATATTATTGAGTACTGTTTTACGCAGAGGCAACAAAATTATTACAGAGGGGAAAAATGAACAGACTCATATTAAAAATCTCGTACAACGAAAGGCCCTGAACCCACCCCAAGAATCATTTAGATGGCGGCAACCCTGTCTGTGCAACATGTTGTTTTTCGATCGAAATCACTGAGACTGGTGATCGTACTAATGGTCCATGCCTGGCAGGATGTGTACATAGTCTGATATGACATGCTTCCGCAGCAGTGAATGCGGATTTGTCAAACTGCCCGGCGCGGCCCTTTTGTCAAGTGACAATTATACCATAGGCATGCAGTGCTGGTATTGATTACACACGAAAACTGTGTGTTGCGGCTGTATGGAAAGCCGTTTCTAACATTTCATCAGGAGTTTTAGATATCTCAAATTGTGTGTTATTTTAGATATCTAAAACAGAATTAGAGATATCTGAAACTCAATTCGAGATATCTGAAATTGAATTCGAGATATCTGAAATAGAATTCGAGATATCTACTAATAGAATTCGAGATATCTGAAATTCAATTCGAGATATCTGAAATAGAATTCGAGATATCTGATATAGAATTCGAGATATCTAAAATAGAATTCGAGATTTCTAAAGTAGAATTCGAGATATCTGAAATTCAATTCGAGATATCTAAAATTGAATTCGAGATATCTAAAATAGAATTCGAGATATCTAAAATTGAATCCTAGATATCTGAACTGGAATTTTAGATATCTGAAATTCGTGATTATTTCGAGATATCTGCAATTATTTTAAGATATCTGCAATTATTTTAAGATATCTAAAATTCATTTCGAGATATCTGAAATAGAATTTGAGATATCTAAAATTAATTTGAGATATCTAAAATTCCTGATTAAATGTTAAAACGGCTCTCCATACGGCCGCGTCTTCCTCGCGATATGCAAGTGCACAGTCCAGAATCAGTACATCTACAAACATCACAGTCGCGTCAAAGGACTCGAGTCGCAACAGGAGACTCGAGTCGCAACAGGAGACTCGAGTCATTTTCCCAGACTCGAGTCTTCAATTGGACTCGAGTCATGCTATGCTCGAGTCCGAGTCAAGTCAAGTCATTTTAAGTGGTGACTCGAGTCAAGTCAAGTCATTTAGGGTTCCAGACTCGAGTTAAGTCAAGTCATTTTGGCTGATGACCGAGTCAAGTCAAGTCAAATATGCGACTCGAGTCGACTCGAGTCCGAGTCAGTGACTTGACTTGTTGCACATCACTATGAAACTGCAGATGTAGCCTACCGGCTGAATTTGTTTCACAGTTCTATGTTCTGGCCCCCTGCCAATATTTAATGTTCATTATAAATTAGTTAAATGTAATACCAGTTGTATATATAGGCTGTATATAGTTCTGCTAGAAAGTCTACAGGTAGCACACCACTAATTATAGCCCTGTTGACTTACACACTAAATCAGGTTACTCCCCGTCTCCTAGATCCTTGTAAAAGTTTTCAACCTGGACATGCCACCCCTCTGGTTAAAGCTCACAATGCGGGCTCTTATGACATGTTCAAACTTTTAAACCATGACCATTAAAATTTTGAGCTAGAAGGGTTTGAATAGCAGGTACATGTATTCAGCCCTGATATCTACTCAAAGACGGCACTTTACAGAGCGGATTAATACAGCAACAACAACAACAACAACACAACAACAACAACAACAACAACAACAACAACAAAAATGACACTAAACTTAGACAAATTGCCTTGAATTTTTCACAGTCTGTATTTCAACTCACTGTCTACAAAAACCATATGAAAAATTGATCAAATTTTGTAGGCAACACAGTCAGAAACGAGCTCCCATAAAATTTTGAAGGGACTAAATTTATCAGTCAATATTTTTCGGGGTAAGAATATTTGAATATGCGGTCCGCTACCTACAAGGCTGTATTTGACCAGGGAGGTGTTATTAGACTCCCTGATTTGACGAACCCGAAACCATTCCTTTATTATTAGCTTAAGCACTTAAAAAGTGGTCCGTTTCGTGGACTCTTGTAGGAGTTTTCAACGGGTACAACTTACACCTCAAAAGAAAGCTCACGAGTAGGCATTTCACAATGATTTCAATTTGTGTACTAAGACTGTTCAAATTTTGAGCTAAGAGAGCTTGTATAATTAGGTGCATGGTGGTTCCTGCTTGTTTAATTCATTCAAAATGTCATTTTGCATCGTGGAAGGACAGGGGCGTAGCCTGGTTTTTGGTGTAAGGGGGCCAAGTCGACTCATCGTCCCCATTCTTGACCGCAGTCCTGGGGGAGGGGAAATTTTTTGCTGTCTCGAAGGGCTTAGATGCAAAATGGTGCTTCTTTTTATACTAGATCCTGTAGTGTTATCCACAAAGGTTTTTAAAGGGGCGCAGGGGTGGCGCCAGGATTTGCCCTAAGAGGCCAGACTCCCCGACGGGGAGACCAGGGACCCGGCGAATCCCCGACAGCTCCGATGCCGTCGAGGGGTTGGTGAGGGAGGATTTGAAAAAAAAACCTGTGAACTATACCATGCCATTGCACGCGGGGTATGTATTACATAAAATTTGTGTATACTAGAGGAACATAGATTTACCGTTTTTATCCGGAATCTGTGAAATTGCAAAGCGCGCGAAGAGAATCTGTACTTATTTAAAACTTATATAGGTCAATTGTTCGGGCAGGTGGGCCCTATCAGACATAAAACACATTTTACTTAACTCCTCGGGTCACAAGCCGTACCTCACGACAGACGTATGAGAACATTAACTAGGTTTACGGAAATGAGATGACATTGGATTATATTTAGCTATAAGTAATGGAACTGAGGAAGAGTGGGCAAAGCGTACGGAAAATTGTAGGTTTTATCTCAGAAATTATCCTTTTGAAAGCCAGAATAAGTAAAACGACCAATGGGTGGCGACAGAATGTTCCCAAACGGGGGACGGGTCATGCCAGCGACCCCAAGTTCCGACAACCCACTACGTCGAGGGGTGCATGGTGAGAAGGGGATTTGAAGGAGCCTAACTATCCCATGCCTTTGCAGGGCATATTTTGCATAATACCACTTAATACTTCAAAAGCCAAGTTGCGCACTGATTTCGTTCTTCAGAATCTGAATCGTGATACTGCAAAGCGCGCCCAGCGCGCGAAAATTTTTGGTAGACTTCCACAAAAAACATATTTAATCATTAAGAGCAAAAAGAAAGAAAACTGTAGGGGTTGAAGACCGTATCGGGGATAACATACATTGTATCGAAGCCACCTGGACTCGCTCACCAACTGACCGAACAGCATGACACACATTAGAGAACAGCAACTAGGCATTGCGATATGGGATGAAACTTACGACCTCTACATAAGCCGTGTACTCTGCCTACATGTTACTTGGTAAGGTGGATTCAAGTCTATGGAAAAATAGCGAAATGCTACTTATTTAAATACGATGTCGAAAAGTGACAGACATTTGCCATGTACGATGGTTATAGCTCAGCTGGAACCTTCAGCTGAGCTAAAAATGGCGCTAGACTTAGAGAAATTGCCTTGAATTTTGTACAGACTGTATTTCAGCTCACTGCCTACATGAAAAATTGATCACATTTTGTAAGTGACACAGTCAGAAAGTTCAGAAACAAACTCCCAAAAAATTAAGGGACTAAATTTGTCAGGGAATATTTTTGGCGTAAGAACATCTGAATTAGTGGTCCGCTACGTACATATCTATAGGGCTAAAAAGTTGTATAGTACGTTGTTACTACCTTGCTTGGCACAGTCCGAATAGGACCAGTGTTTCCACTCTTCCCGAAATTGCCCGAATCTCGGCATATCTTGGTGCTCTACGGGAAATTTTCGGGAAGTGGGATTATTTCGGAAAATCTGGAAATTGCATGAAGCGTATAGAAATGACGTATGACTTGACAGGGTGAAATCCTGGATCAGCCATTAAAGTTAGCATTTAACAAGCGTTCTTGAAAATTTTAGGAAATACCAAACCGATTTCAGGAAATTTTTGATTTCACTTCAGGAATAATGATTTAGAGTGTGGAAACATTAGAACAGACTAGATCTGAATATAGCATCCTAAATACAGTACACGGACTACAATATAAGAAGTCAGTGATACAGTAACTTAGTATTAGCAGCCTTTTGATAGTTCAAAAGCAGCCTTTTGATAGCAACCTTTGGATAGTTCAGTTCTGACATAGCTTTAAAATTCATTACTTCGCTCATGACCGCTCAAGTTTTTATTATTGGACTACATCATGGTGGTAAGGATGAAACTTTTATTGTTTGTTTTTATCCGCGAGTGCTGCTAATTCCTTTGGACACTAGGCTACATCCGACATGATAACATTAACACAGGGCCTAGCCTACAGTAGGCTAAGTAACGTACTTAGAGCAGGCGGACTCCTATATCCTGCATGTTCAACATATGCAGACGTACATTTCCTAACGTGAGGCCTAAGCCTAGCTTTCCCCAGCCACATGCATTTACCGTTAGAGCTATTAGTATTAGCATGGCAGTAGCGTCAGCATGGTTATGTGGATTAGGCTATGAAAAATTGCACAGTTAAGGGGTTTTCATAATTAGTCTACGTGCCAAGATGATTCCACAGAACTGACAGTCATGAGAGTTGGCAATGAAATAGGGAAAGTTTGGCAATGAATTGGGAGATAGCCTATGCCCTTCAATACCACTTTATTTTATGGACTTTCTCAAGGTTGACTGGTAGTGGCTATATTATGACTCAGGGTTTTCTTCAAAAGTACACATTTGTCAATAATATTATTCTAAAAATCAGATTCTTTGGAAAATTTACACCTTCCTCGATGTAATTTTTGTCAAATTCAAGCCCCCCAGAATGTTAGAAATGATAGAAGAAAAGTAAGCAATAAATCACAATAACTTGACAGCCTAGCGACAGCTGTTCTACAGCTATTAAACTTACTCCCTGCCGTCAAGAGAGTTAGCACCTTAGAATTCTGTGGTTGGCAACGACTTGGTAAAATAGAAGTAGTGGTATATAGAGACATCTGAACAGAGAGGTGTAACCGTCAAGGGTTTGTAGGCTATGCCTATTGATATTTGATTGGAAGGCTATAGGGCCTAGCCATGCTATTAATGTAGCAGCTGACTAAAACTTTACAATTTAAAGTAGGATATTTTATAATTAATAATGCAACGACAGAACATGAAAAATCCTCAATGAAATAAATAAAGTAGCAGTTGGTGTCACTTACAGTAAAAGCTTTTTTGCAGACTACAGGGGGTCCACATATAGGCCTATGATTCCTTCTCATTTCTAAAATTTATATCTGAGCTACTGTACATCCTTCAAGCATAAAATATGTACCAATGGATTCAAACATGGACTTTTCAATGATTCCGTTTTGGAGTGACTTTTGGTTTAATTTAACCAAACATTAAAATGCCCCTTTTACCAAAATGAAAGCAAGGAGGTCATTACAATTTTCTACTGGCTTTCATGAAAGCGCTACAATCCCCCAATTTTTTTCTAAAACAACTGTACCTATCTTCTACACATCCTGAGAAGATCAGGCCTCAAGACCATATATTTTCTGAGAAATGGGGAAAATGTGCCCCAAATCCAACTTCACAAATTTTGTCGGCTGAGCAGATAAAAAATCACTTCCACATCATTTTTCAACTGATTTCAAAAAAGGATTAAAGAGCGCTCGTCTAGGGCTACCGTACTTTCACAGTTGAAAACAGGCTTTCTAGTAGTGCTGTAATACCAGAAGGCATGGTATATGATTTATATGATTTTTATGCATTGAACACGTACCCCTTACCTATGTAGATGAGGGTTCCGCGAGTTTTGCAAATTTAGCGAAATATCGTTCAGATTTACCACAGAACCAGCCAAAAACCTACCAACACCACTCCCTGCAAACAAAGATGACAAATATTTGTCATTTAGGCCAAACAAGGTCAAGAGGTAAGATTGTAGTGAAAAACCTGAAGAACGTCAAACGGACTAAGACTGGGCATTCCTAGGCTGTATGTTAGCATGCACACAGAGGTATAGTGTGTTGACCGTCGAATGCGCACTTAAGAACGCTACCATTGCAAGCTTTTTGTATGATATGTTGTGCTAGATGCGCACTCGATGGGCCCGTGCAGTTGACGGTCACCCCATCATAAACATGGTATTTTGTGTGTATTAAAATCGTCCTAACTGTTTCGTTTTACACAAATTTGGTGCTAGGCCTATACCACAGGCGTTCAAAACATAACGTACATATACTACACACACCCATACTGGAAAGTTTGTATGCTGTACGCCACAATTTAAAATTGCACCAAATTATGTCTTGCAATGAGGGACTACACCACGCCAACTTAATTACAGCCAAGTCTCTGACAGAATCAGTCCTGCAATGCATTACTGTTTGTTACTGCAGGTGTACTGTGTATTGGTTTAGGGTGTAGGCTATCGTTAGTGTTATGCCACAATAATATTGTCATTGTGCACCACGCCAGTACGGCGAGGTTTATTAAAACTTGACAATCATGCCATAGGCCAAAAAGTCTGGCATACAGTTTTATACGCCACAAATCTGCGTGAAACTGTTGAACTTTCCAGTATGGACATGGCTTAGACCTAACATAGGCATGAAAAGATTTTGGATTTACCTTAAAGATGGATTTGCATCACCCCAAGTATGACTTTTAGTTGGGGGTAAGCAAAAGTCTCAATTGGTGACTACTCTTTGATTGACATCAGAGTTACAAAATTCAAAAGATGCAGAGCAGTTCATATTACACAGCATGCACAGAGAATTGATTACACGTGGGGTCTTTATGCTCACCAGGATGTGGCCTTGAGCAGTGAACTATGTTTGTGTCTGCACAAGGAGAAGCAGTAAAGACAATTATGGGTGGGGCTTACCACAAAGTAAAAGTCATACTTGAGGTGATGCAAATCCCTCTTTAACGTCCATGGCCAACTGCTTTTCACAATTAGCTTAAAGTGTCAATAACCAAATTTTTAACTAAGAGTTCCTGATTCTTGTAGACTGCAAGGTCTTCAGAATTCTTACTGACCCTATATCGATGCCAACATTTATGTTTCTTCCTGGCTGCTCTAAGTACCTCTCTAGAAATCCAAATTGGCCTAGTTTTAACCATAGCTTTCTTGAGTGGGATACACAACTTTGTAGTGTCAGTAACTATGTTATGAAAAACACTCCATGCTTCAGCAGGGCCTAAGTTACAGTAGACAAATGTGCACCCCAGTCTATGGTAAAGCTCTTTAGCATGAGTAAAGTTAGCCTTGCGGAAATCAAAAACAGTTTTGTCACTACCTTGAAGTTTGCTGAAACAAAGTAACTCAAAGCTAATGAGGTCATGGTCACTAGATCCTATCTTACCACAACTACGTAGCTACTTACTGCATAAAGACCTGCTTCTGGTCGAGTAAACATAGGTTCGAAACATATACTACAAGGTTAACAAATGTTGGAAAAAATCTAAGTCCAAAGCTTTTCCCTGAAGTGGCAATGCCTGCTATACTGGCTACGTATGATGTGTGATGGCGTAGCCAGCTACCCCATGGACTTTTTAATACTGTATTTCATGGCAGAGTACTGTATTAATATAGGCAAATTGTACCAAGTTTATATGGAATTTGGAATCTGATATAAATGATTTTTCCTTTAAAAATACAAGACATAAAGATATGTTCACAAATAATCTCTCCAGTATCATATACACATATTTGTATGTTTTTCTCTGGTTGTATCTTGTTTGGAATGGCATTCAGTATCAGGAATCGGGCCATGTGGCCTTCAAAAGTATAGCATCTGGACATTAGATTGCCACTGCCAGTGCTAATTAAAACAAAAGGCTCAGAAAGCTGTGCTGATGCTGGCCCTGTGATCATACAGCATGTTCTCTAGCAAATGCCCTGGGGGCATTGCATTCTTTAAAGTGGGGGCCTTTATTTGGGGGTATAGTTTTATTAGAAAAATAACTTACATGCTAAAGACCTTACCTTATTGTAAAGCTTACAGTAAGCCTGTATTCACCTATTCACCTATTTTTTTCAAATAATACTAACACTGCCACCTTGAACATAATTTTTACTTTAAAAACAGTAAGCATCAGAAACCTTCAAAAAATGTAGCATCAAAGGTACAGTATCTCAATATTGAGGGGGGGGGGGGGGGTGGCATTACAGTATATACCTCATTTTCTAAAAATACTGTTTGAAAAAGCTAGGTCATGGGCAATTTTTCAAGTGTTGGGGGACATCCTCCCGGTCCCACCCTCAGAGACAGCCACCCATGGCTCTGAGCAAAGACAGCTCTAACTTTGAGGTTGCATGTCACCGGCCATAATTTAAAGGGAGAATGAAGGCAGTTGCCCATGTGATAAATCTATCAAACCTCCCATTTTTGGCTGTAGTGTTTTTCATTTTCCGTGAATAAAGAAAATTGAAGTTCACCTATTTGCCTTCCTAGCTTAAAATTTCCCATTAGACCCCCCAATCTTGACTGTGATTCTCAGAATGTGGTCTATTTACTATATTGTACTATGTGTACAAATGGTCTCTATGTTGGTGAAACTGGTACTAAATTTCGCTATAGGTTTAACAATCATAAGAAGTCTATCCGCGACAATTCACACGGTTTTCCAGTGGCCGAACACTTTACATTGGCCAATCATTCCCTCCAAAATTTGAAATGTGTCCTGCTTGGTTCAAACTTTCATTCTGCTCGACACCGCAAACATACAGAACTAAGCTTTATCCTTAAATTCAATACACACCAACGGGCTCAATAGAGATTTGAGCCCTCTCAACCATTACACATTCTACAATGCTTCTTGAGCGATTCATGCTTGTTTACTTTGTTGTCTGTTCATCGTTATCTGTACATTTACCTTAAATTTACTCTTGCGTGCATTAGTCTTAAGTCTATCTTGGCCGAAGAAGGTTCCAGGGGAACCGAAAATTTCCAAGTTCAATTATACACTTGTTTTGTACTTCGTATGTCAATTATGACTTTGTGTTTCATTGTCGTCATTTTATCGGTTATATATATATATATATATATATATATATATATATATATATATATATATATATATATATATATATATATATATATATATATATATATGCCTAATTTTCACCTTGGGAGAAAATTCGTGGTTAAAAAATGGTCATTAGGGCGAATTTTGAGTTACAGGGAAATATACGTTTCCCCTTAACGCTTTGACTGCCTGTTCCCGCCTCTAGGAGTAACCGTAAGGAGTCTCGTGACGTAGAATTGAAGCGGGGGATCCAAAATGAATATTTATAGCAACCTGTCCAATTTGCAGTGATAGGGAGGAAGTTAAGCCAGTTGGAAAATTGAACCCTTTATATCTACCGTGCGGAAAAATCATACTTTAAGGTGAAATGAGGTTTTTTGGTCATATTTTTTTTAATTCGGATTATATCTTCATTATCTCCGTGCATGCAAAACTATGAAATCACTTTACATAGATATAATCCTGTGTAGGGGCTGTAAATGTCCTATAAGATGCGTTCTCGCGCTCCTCCTTTATAAGTGTCCTTATTTTGACAGAGCAAAATTGGTACGCATGTGTTGAACAGTCTTTCTCCTTGTACACTTTATACTGCACCGTACGTACCTAGCTTGAGATCACTGAGCTATGCATGCAACGCATACATGTACGTCGCATATAGTACAATCCATGCTACACGTGCTATCTACCTGTACCAGCTCGTTCCTTTGCCCATTTTCTCTACATGAACTGAAATTTGCCGCGCCTGAAGACTGTTTGCCGATCCCAAACAAATCTGATGAAAGTGCATCTTTTCAATGGCAGGTAAGTTACCTAAGTTTCGTCTATAACACCTATATAATAGTGTCTCAAGTTGGCGCTAGCCTTGTGTTTCGGTTTGTTGTCCAACCGTTGACCAAAACGTAACCATACAAACACTTATGTACCGCTATAGGCCTACATGGAATGTGTGGTATGGTCTAGCTTAGTTATGGAAAACACAGTATTCGGTGATTACAACTTGTATAAACTTTAGAGCCTGGGCTTATAGACCCACGCAGATATGAAGCCCAAATTTCGTTTAAAAAATTAAACCTTCATGCATTACTGATAGGAATATTCAGTTCGCAGTGGCCGTTAACAGTTTAAGCGAATACCTATGTTTTGAGGATTCTTGACCATTTAGGGCTTTAGGCCTAGGGTTTTTAGGATGTTTCAATTTGGAGGCTCTAGCTAGCCTAGCCTAGGCTGTTTGCTCAAGTGAGGCCCATAAATTATCAGCAGTAAAGGTTTTTCATGCTGGGGCCGAGTGGGTCTGTGACTGAGTTGGCTTTGGGTTGAGTTGTCTTTAGGCCGAGTTGGCTTGGGGCCAAGCTGTCTCTAGGCCGTTTTGGTTCGCAGCCGACTTGGGCAGCTCCTGCATACATAGGCCTATAGGCTAATTAATATATAGCCAAGCCTATTAAACCTATATACTGTAGGCCTACTAACAACATAGGCCTAGGGGAACACACTAGGACCCTATCTACAGTAGTCTTAAAATTTTTCATGCTGGGTCCCAGTTGGTATTGGGCCGAGCTGTCTTTAGAGCAAGATGGCTTGGGGCTGAGTTATTTTTAGGCCGAAAAGAAGGCATTTGTAAGTCATTCTTCCGCTTCTCAGATGCCAGTAAACTGTGCAGCTAGCTTTCAGTTGATTTCACAAAACACATAATGAGGCTTGCACTTGGAATTGGGTGTAAGGAATGGGGCGGGTACCTATACATATATGCACAGTACATAATGGACAAGCCATGCATCACTCAATGCTTGCAGACTACTTCAATAGCAGAATACAATATCACCTTGCGTGCGTGTGCAAATATACATACAAAACCAAAGGGAGAAGGTTCCACGAGACGGGTGCAAGCATTGGTAAATGCGTGTGCATAGATCAAACAGCTTTTCGACAGATCTCCACCTTAAACACAGGATTTTACAACAAAAAGTCCCCCAACAAAGTGCCGTCATCTGTTCGACGCCAAAACAGATAACTTCAATGGTTAGCTTCTGCTTGTTATATACTCCCAAAATTGCAAGCACCTTGACCTTACATAAAGACAACTTCAGTAGCATTAATGCTTCTTTTGCCACCAGCTGCTATGACCATATCTCAATACATGTTATGTAAATTGAGATAAAAATAAGGCTAAGCCAGGTTACTACTTCAGAGTAATTCTACTTAAAAGTTAGGCTGTCCTTCTTGTTGTGTTTTGTGTTTTACATTAGCGGTCACTTCTCTTCAAGCTAGCCTGAAAAAGATGCTCAAAGACCAACTTGAAAATTGTCATGTGCACAATTCAAACAATATGCAGGATATCTCTAAGGTTAATGTTAAGCTACAGCAAATTTAATATGGAGACTTTTTGACCAAACAGCAGGGATGTTTTTGGTATGGGGAAGTTTTCATACAGCATCATTAATAGAACTACTGGTGACTTTTATGGCATCCCCACAAAAATCCTGTTTCCTAAGGTTACTATATACTGTAGGCCTAGCCTTACTGTAATAGTTTATGCAGAGGACATGCCATAGTATATCTATAGGGCTGCCATGGTACAGTATTGTGATAATGGTATCATCAATATAGTTTTGCAGTAATGATATCAACCTGAGTTTTACATGATGTGATATCGTAATAGAATATCAACATACGATAAATGATCATGAAATCATGAATTCTCTTCGTTCTATAATTTCAAGCAGCTTCTTCAGTCATTACAAGGGTAATACTTCAACATTTTATATAATAAAACAAAAGATCAACATTGAGAGAAAAATTTCCTTTTCAAAAGGTCTACATGTGGCCTACAACAGCTTACTGGTCAAGTACATTGTAAGTTACAAACTAACAGAACCTTAATTCTCGAGCTGCACACACATACTGTACATTCTAGTTGTTATTGGCTTGATGTGAGTTCAAAGCTATGTTAAACCAGACAATATCGCAATATCACAAATGCATCCCTATTCGTACAGGCAGTCTGAGTGATATAAAGCACTTACACAAAATAGGTGATTCCCACTATACCGAAGGTTCACTAGCTGACAGAAGATCTACCGTACAGTACTATAGGATTAGGGTTAGCATTAGGGTTAGAGTTAAGATTAGGTTATAAATGGTTAGCAGACCTCAGGTCTATGGTGAATCTTTAGACTAGTGTGCTGTATTCAAAACAAGATGACTGGCTCACTTCATGGCGTTCTAGGGTTACCAAGTGCTAGTTTCCAGACCCAGTAGTTTCCTACCCTATGAAATGTTAGTTTTCGTCTCTGACTTGGTCCAGCTAATGTTTTAAAGATCCAAGATTCCTTTTCAGTTTGAAATGATGTGATATACTCTTCGATTATTTCTTTGACATTTGTTTATTTACACTGTGTAGAAATCTTGTCAATGTGGCCAACTTATGGCTGTGAAAGTTATGCAAAATTACTAATTGTTTAATCCCAAAATTTTGCGATCGTTTAGTGATTAATCGCAAGCACCTGTGATCAGCATAGAGACTTTAATGGTGCCCTTGAACATGATGAATACGTAAAATGCATTAGTGACGTCCGGGGGACATAGTTTCTATGAACCTCAAAAACGGATCCTCATAGAACTAGAAGCTCAACTTTGATGTCGTATGTTTTACGTGTGTGCCATTTGTATAATTATGTATTTCACTTTTTCACAAAGAATTAAAAGTAAACATCTAATTTTCTGTAATGACTACAGATTGTTTTTTATTTCGTATGGAAAAACGGGTTTTGCGATTAATAGCTGGTAGCTTTGTACTAAACATTTATTACACATGTGATCATTTAGCGATTAATCTCCAAACGGTTACAGCCCAAAGCCAACTATATTTATTAAGAGGACTACAGTAGTAAATGCCATTCATGTGACCTATCCTGTCTTGGCCAAGGCCGATTCATTTAAATGAGAATTTGAGGCGTACAGTACACACATATCGCGTACAGTACACACATATCGCGTACAAGTCCGTTAGGGAAATGTTACATACCTCCCCGGGCTTTGATAAGAAAGCCCGGGTGATCCATCTTGCTTCCTTTCAAGCGTGCTAATTGATTTGCTTGCTCGGCCGGCCACTTGGCTGCTCGAGCTTCTTGCGTAATGCTATTAATAACATGCAATGCCAATTTAACAATGACTGCAGCCAGATCTGGTGCTATAGTGGTCTCCGTGTCCCTCTCCCCTGAAGAAGTCATGCGAATAATCGGCTAATTAGCCATGCCCAAGATTGTTGATTACAGAGATTATGTTCGGTGATTGACATGGAGAGGTTGGTCTTCAGACTCTAACCGAGATGTTCACCTTGTGAACTTCACAAGTCTTTCTTACAGTGTTATAGACCTACTGTGTTTTGCAATTAAAAACATTACATTTCTTCGCTTACAACAAAATCAAAACAAATTTCCTCATTTGAAGTACAATTTATGTAGGAAAGGAACCTAACGTGTTTAGGGGAGGAAACTAACTTTTCATAGGAGAGGAAACCAACTGGCCCCGCATTCTAGCACTCATGCAGAGATTTCTTACCCTTAAAATCAAAAGATTTACCTGTAAACCTCCATTAATGAACATATAAGACCAGCAGCTATGGCTAAACTTCCCTAGCTACCTGTAGACCTTGAGTAGTCATGGCATGGGCTGGGGCCCTTTCCAAAATACTGAATACCTGACTAGGAGGCATGGAATGTACTCAAGAAAGGCTTATGTGGAAACCTTCCAGCATTTTACATGGAAGGACTATGGGTTGCCAGACTTAATCATGCTCCTGGGCAGCAAGAATGTGAGGAAGGGGAGATGGCATCCTTGTTATTTAGTTGCCCTTACTCCTTTTCACCAAATGTGTGGAAAACAGCCATAGTGCAGCTGATTTTTATCATTGGGGGATGACTGCCATGATAATCACAGATAAAGGACTTTTTTCTGTGTTCTTCATCCATTTCGGTGTTCTAGTTTAAAAATGCTTATGCATGCTGGTCACCATACCTTGTATGAGTGGGAAAACTGCATACCTTTTGAAGATTTGACCATCAGAAGCCTACTGCCAACTTGCCAAGAGTGTACCATTACACTGTATAATTCTCCAACTTTTAACATGTAACAACTGCTGTGTATAGGTCAGTCTCCCTCTCTTTACAGACTGTAAGTAGGTCACGGACATATTGCACTAACGTCCTATGGGTAAATTGTCGCCGGCGTGTACGTACACGAGTAGGCTTACTAATATGGCTGCCTGCTATAGTCTTGTGTGTAAAAGTTTGGACTTGCTCAAGTGGCTCAGTATCGACAGATTGTGTGAAAAACTTGTAATATTTTCGAAAGAATGCAAGCTCAGGTCAAATTCATCAAATAGAATGGAGGACTGTGATATTGTTCTTCCATTCATACTGATATTTTGCCTGAAATGTTGCAGATTCATCGTCAAATTGGGCAAATGGTAGTAGCCTGGCGGCCATCTTGGTTAGCCGAAATTTGTTCGAACGGTGGCGACCGTATTGATTGCACAATAAAAGGCCCGAGATTCGGGCAATTTCGGGAAGAGTGGAAACACTGGTCCTATTCGGATTGTGCCAAGCAAGGTAGTAACAACGTACTATACAACTTTTTAGCCCTATAGATATGTACGTAGCGGACCACTAATTCAGATGTTCTTACGCCAAAAATATTCCCTGACAAATTTAGTCCCTTAATTTTTTGGGAGTTTGTTTCTGAACTTTGTGACTGTGTCACTTACAAAATGTGATCAATTTTTCATGTAGGCAGTGAGCTGAAATACAGTCTGTACAAAATTCAAGGCAATTTCTCTAAGTCTAGCGCCATTTTTAGCTCAGCTGAACGTTCCAGCTGAGCTATAACATAACATAACATAACATAACAGGTTAAAGGGCAAAGGAGGGCTAAGGCCCCATAAGATGCCCTGAAGTCCATACAACCTTAACTGAAAACAAAGAACCAGCCAACACCAAACGAGCCCAGCACAATTAGATTCTACCACACTTATGGAAGAACTTGTCAATGTTAACCTTAAAGCAGTGCACAGATGTGGAGTTAACTACCCACTCAGGCAGACTATTCCACTCGTTAACAACTCTATGAGAAAAGCTGAACTTCCTAATGTCGAGCCTTGCAAAATTCTTAACTAGCTTCTTACAATGGCCTCGAACCCGAGAATTACATTGAACCTTTAAATAATTGCAAGAGGACAAAGGATTCCTTTCAGAGAGAAATTTGTACACCTGAAGCATGTCCCCCCTAATCCTTCTCCTCAACTCCAGGGTGGTGAGCCCAAGATGCTTAAGTCTAACATGATAAGGTAGGTGTCTCACCTTGGGTATAAGGCGAGTGGCTCTCTTCTGAAATTGCTCTAAAAGAAACTTGCCGTTTTCATTGAAGGGTCTCCAAGTCTGGGCTGCATAGTCAAGGTGGGGTCTTACCACCTAATACAGATTTAGTACAATTTCTTTACTAAAACAACTGAAATTCCTCTTGATCAATCCAAGCACCCTATTAGCCCTAGCAGCAGCAGCTGCGTGCACACTGACTAGATGGCTTCAAATCGCCTGTAATAACTACACCCAGATCTTTCTCAAAGTCACATCACTCAGCATACTACCATTCATGTTACAATCATAGCTGAATTTTTTTAGGACCAAAGTGAAGGACTTTGCACTTATCTGCATTAAAAGACATTTGCCAAGTCTGACCTATGCAAGCCTTTTTGCAGTAATGAGGCATCACCTGTCCTTATCACTAGCCTTCATAGAGCTTAGTATCGTCAGCAAACTTACTAATTGTAAGAGAGCTATCAATAGGCCTATCATTGATGAAAATTAATAAAAGAAGCTGGCCAAGAACAGAACCATGTGGAACTCCTCAACTCCACTTGTAACCTCTTTCCAAGAAGAGAAATTACCATTAACAAAAACTCTCTGAGATCTACCATTGAGCCATGAATTTATCCAGTCAGCACAACTGCCCTTGATGCCTAACCTATGCAGTTTAACCATAAGTCTACCTAATGGAACTTTATCAAAGGCTTTTGAAAAATCAAGGTAAATGACATCAACACTGTGACCACAGTCAAGAGATAAGGAAACATCCTCAAGAAAGCTTAGTAAATTAGTAACACAAGATCTACTCGGTAAAAAACCATGCTGTGACAGATTGAGTAACCCATTATCTAAAAGATATTTAAGTAAACAATCCTTAATTACAGATTCCATAACTTTGCACACAACACTGGTTAAACTGACCGGCCTATAATTGCAAGGCAAGCTCCGATCCCCCTTTTTGAAAATTGGAGTAACATTAGCAATCTGCCAGTCAGCAGGTACAAAGTTTGAATCCAGAAACTTCTGAAAAATAATGCAAAGAGGAACTGACAAAATCTCGGAGCATTCATGGAGAATGGCAGGATGGATCCCATCTGGCCCAGGGGCCTTACTCGCTTTTAAACTCTTCAACTTATTACAAACCAACTCTTCAGAGAAGACAACATCACTAACCAGAGAAGAATTATCAGAATCCGTACAAGTCCCCAAAACAGATGATTCCTTGGTAAAAACAGATACCATCGTACATGGCAAATTTCTGTCACTTTTCGACATCGTATTTAAATAAGTAGCATTTCGCTATTTTTCCATAGACTTGAATCCACCTTACCAAGTAACATGTAGGCAGAGTACACGGCTTATGTAGAGGTCGTAAGTTTCATCCCATATCGCAATGCCTAGTAGCTGTTCTCTAATGTGTGTCATGCTGTTCGGTCAGTTGGTGAGCGAGTCCAGGTGGCTTCGATACAATGTATGTTATCCCCGATACGGTCTTCAACCCCTACAGTTTTCTTTCTTTTTGCTCTTAATGATTAAATATGTTTTTTTTTTGTGGAAGTCTACCAAAAATTTTCGCGCGCTGGGCGCGCTTTGCAGTATCACGATTCAGATTCTGAAGAACGAAATCAGTGCGCAACTTGGCTTTTGAAGTATTAAGTGGTATTATGCAAAATATGCCCTGCAAAGGCATGGGATAGTTAGGCTCCTTCAAATCCCCTTCTCACCATGCACCCCTCGACGTAGTGGGTTGTCGGAACTTGGGGTCGCTGGCATGACCCGTCCCCCGTTTGGGAACATTCTGTCGCCACCCATTGGTCGTTTTACTTATTCTGGCTTTCAAAAGGATAATTTCTGAGATAAAACCTACAATTTTCCGTACGCTTTGCCCACTCTTCCTCAGTTCCATTACTTATAGCTAAATATAATCCAATGTCATCTCATTTCCGTAAACCTAGTTAATGTTCTCATACGTCTGTCGTGAGGTACGGCTTGTGACCCGAGGAGTTAAGTAAAATGTGTTTTATGTCTGATAGGGCCCACCTGCCCGAACAATTGACCTATATAAGTTTTAAATAAGTACAGATTCTCTTCGCGCGCTTTGCAATTTCACAGATTCCGGATAAAAACGGTAAATCTATGTTCCTCTAGTATACACAAATTTTATGTAATACATACCCCGCGTGCAATGGCATGGTATAGTTCACAGGTTTTTTTTTTCAAATCCTCCCTCACCAACCCCTCGACGGCATCGGAGCTGTCGGGGATTCGCCGGGTCCCTGGTCTCCCCGTCGGGGAGTCTGGCCTCTTAGGGCAAATCCTGGCGCCACCCCTGCGCCCCTTTAAAAACCTTTGTGGATAACACTACAGGATCTAGTATAAAAAGAAGCACCATTTTGCATCTAAGCCCTTCGAGACAGCAAAAAATTTCCCCTCCCCCAGGACTGCGGTCAAGAATGGGGACGATGAGTCGACTTGGCCCCCTTACACCAAAAACCAGGCTACGCCCCTGTCCTTCCACGATGCAAAATGACATTTTGAATGAATTAAACAAGCAGGAACCACCATGCACCTAATTATACAAGCTCTCTTAGCTCAAAATTTGAACAGTCTTAGTACACAAATTGAAATCATTGTGAAATGCCTACTCGTGAGCTTTCTTTTGAGGTGTAAGTTGTACCCGTTGAAAACTCCTACAAGAGTCCACGAAACGGACCACTTTTTAAGTGCTTAAGCTAATAATAAAGGAATGGTTTCGGGTTCGTCAAATCAGGGAGTCTAATAACACCTCCCTGGTCAAATACAGCCTTGTAGGTAGCGGACCGCATATTCAAATATTCTTACCCCGAAAAATATTGACTGATAAATTTAGTCCCTTCAAAATTTTATGGGAGCTCGTTTCTGACTGTGTTGCCTACAAAATTTGATCAATTTTTCATATGGTTTTTGTAGACAGTGAGTTGAAATACAGACTGTGAAAAATTCAAGGCAATTTGTCTAAGTTTAGTGTCATTTTTGTTGTTGTTGTTGTTGTTGTTGTTGTTGTTGTTGTTGTTGTTGCTGTATTAATCCGCTCTGTAAAGTGCCGTCTTTGAGTAGATATCAGGGCTGAATACATGTACCTGCTATTCAAACCCTTCTAGCTCAAAATTTTAATGGTCATGGTTTAAAAGTTTGAACATGTCATAAGAGCCCGCATTGTGAGCTTTAACCAGAGGGGTGGCATGTCCAGGTTGAAAACTTTTACAAGGATCTAGGAGACGGGGAGTAACCTGATTTAGTTTGTAAGTCAACAGGGCAATAATTAGTGGTGTGCTACCTGTAGACTTTCTAGCAGAACTATATACAGCCTATATATACAACTGGTATTACATTTAACTAATTTATAAGGAACATTAAATATTGGCAGGGGGCCAGAACATAGAACTGTGAAACAAATTCAGCCGGTAGGCTACATTTGCAGTTTCATAGTGATGTGCAACAAGTCAAGTCACTGACTCAGACTCGAATCGACTCGAGTCGCATATTTGACTTGACTTGACTCGGTCATCAGCCAAAATGACTTGACTTAACTCGAGTCTGGAACCCTAAATGACTTGACTTGACTCGAGTCACCACTTAAAATGACTTGACTTGACTCGGACTCGAGCATAGCATGACTCGAGTCCAATTGAAGACTCGAGTCTGGGAAAATGACTCGAGTCTCCTGTTGCGACTCGAGTCTCCTGTTGCGACTCAAGTCCTTTGACGCGACTGTGATGTTTGTAGATGTACTGATTCTGGACTGTGCACTTGCATATCGCGAGGAAGACGCGGCCGTATGGAGAGCCGTTTTAACATTTAATCAGGAATTTTAGATATCTCAAATTAATTTTAGATATCTCAAATTCTATTTCAGATATCTCGAAATGAATTTTAGATATCTTAAAATAATTGCAGATATCTTAAAATAATTGCAGATATCTTAAAATAATTGCAGATATCTCGAAATAATCACGAATTTCAGATATCTAAAATTCCAGTTCAGATATCTAGGATTCAATTTTAGATATCTCGAATTCTATTTTAGATATCTCGAATTCAATTTTAGATATCTCGAATTGAATTTCAGATATCTCGAATTCTACTTTAGAAATCTCGAATTCTATTTTAGATATCTCGAATTCTATATCAGATATCTCGAATTCTATTTCAGATATCTCGAATTGAATTTCAGATATCTCGAATTCTATTAGTAGATATCTCGAATTCTATTTCAGATATCTCGAATTCAATTTCAGATATCTCGAATTGAGTTTCAGATATCTCTAATTCTGTTTTAGATATCTAAAATAACACACAATTTGAGATATCTAAAACTCCTGATGAAATGTTAGAAACGGCTTTCCATACAGCCGCAACACACAGTTTTCGTGTGTAATCAATACCAGCACTGCATGCCTATGGTATAATTGTCACTTGACAAAAGGGCCGCGCCGGGCAGTTTGACAAATCCGCATTCACTGCTGCGGAAGCATGTCATATCAGACTATGTACACATCCTGCCAGGCATGGACCATTAGTACGATCACCAGTCTCAGTGATTTCGATCGAAAAACAACATGTTGCACAGACAGGGTTGCCGCCATCTAAATGATTCTTGGGGTGGTTCAGGGCCTTTCGTTGTACGAGATTTTTAATATGAGTCTGTTCATTTTTCCCCTCTGTAATAATTTTGTTGCCTCTGCGTAAAACAGTACTCAATAATATTGCTTGTGCAACTCTAATGGGACTGGTTTAGTCCTCAGTGAAGATACGTGTCTAGCCGGTCGCCGATAGCTCCCTGTGCTCGGTCCTTACCACGACCCATTGAAAATCCGGGGTCTTCGACCAGGCACTCTGGTGGTCGAGATTGGATTTTTTTTTCTTATAGCAAAGCTTGGACCTAAAGTCCTTATTTACTGCCATAACTTTTCCTTTTCAAATCTTTAACTAACAGTGCAGTTGTTGTAGAAAACTTTAAAAATATAATAAAAATAATAAAAAATAACGATGCGATGCGAGACAAGAAAAACTATACGAGAATTTTCAATAGCTTATTATGATTAAATTTTGCAATGTGAAATGAAGGGAAACATTAAAATCAAATACCATAATGCCTGGAAGATTTTTCTCTGCACGCTTCTGGCGCACCCCCCCCCCCCCCGAGAAAACTGACTAATTCAATTTAAAATTTTGTCTGGCACCGTAAGATTTCTTTCAAAGAATGGGCCTCTCCTACGCACCACACTATTGTGACTTGAAGCTCTGACATAAGAGTCACTGAAAGTACTGTACGTCATTCAATGCACACGGCTCCTTGACAATTCTCGATATATTTTTCGACGTGCTTCCCATGCATGAGCCTGAAATAAATTGATGTCTCATTAATTAGTACTGCTGTGCGGCTGTTAGCCTACGTAGCGCCTCTGTGGCTGCCGCCCCTTTTGTAGGCTACCGCCCCTCAGATTTTTTCGCAGCGATGAGCTGAACGAAAAAACTTCGTCCGCTCCGCGGGGTATATGCGGCTGTCCGCAGGAAAACTTTGGTGAAATTGCCTCGTTATTAATTCCTGAAGGACAGCTTGAGTAAATTATTATTTCTAAAACCTCGCTACACCTCTCGCTGTCCACTTTCTCGACCTCGCACGGCCACCAGTTCATTGTGTTCACAGACTCCAGCCTTTTATCACTCAAAAGGCCATGAGGAAAAACACCCTTATGTAGTAGCTCTCCGTGAAACGTACTCCAATTTGGTGAGGCTACAGAAATCAGTTGTGCTTGCGTGGATTCCGAGTCACGTCGGCATACGCGGAAATGAAAAGGTAGACACACTAGCTAAAGAAGCCCTACAGATGGACGTTACAAACCTCCACTTGCCCCACACTGATTATCATCCTAAGATCAACGGTCACATAAAATCAAAATGGCAGGGACAGTGGGATTCTTTCCCTGAGAACAAATTGTACAGAGTCAAACCAAGGGTCGGGACTGTAGGTGGTGCAGCCCCCAGAAAACGGAGAGATGATTTGGTACTGACTAGGGCTCTCATCGGTCACACCTACCTTACCCATGCTTATTTGCTCCATGGGGATGAAAGACCATATTGTATCCCCTGTGATTGTGCTGTCACCGTCAGTCACATTCTCGTTGACTGCTATGAATACTCCCATATTCGTCAGAAGTATTACACTGTGCCGGACCTAAAGACATTGTTTGAGCGCATAGATCCCTCTCTCATTTTGGACTTTCTCAAAGAAAGTGGACTTTACAGAAAGTTTTGACATGACTCCCGCGTTTGCTTTTGTATAGACTTTTTAGGATTTTGCCCAATGTTTTTCTTTTTTTAGTTTCTCCCTACCTTTACCCTTTTTTATCTAGCTGACACTATATAACACATTTGTGTTGATGTGTCGTTAAATCCCATCTAACTAACTCCACTTTCTCGACAACTGCTACCATCCCCAGCAAATTGACTGACGGTTACCATCGTAAATTTACGATTTTTATAAGAAACCTATTTCATTAGCATTTCAAATTACACGTTTAGAAGCAGAATTTGTTCGAGGAATTGTCCAGAATTACCGCAAAAGTCGTCAAATTTAGAAAAAAAAAATACTCGGGGAGGACCCTCAGTCTCCAGCCTTCGTAGCTTGCAGTTACTTGGCCAGGAGTGCCCATCCAGTCGATCGCGGTCAACTGGTAGATCGCGGACTTATCCCAAGTCGACCGCGAGGGGCAGGAAAAAATTGAAACAATAGTTTTTTTTATGTGTAACTGTATGACAGTGTATGTTTTGTGATCTCGGGAGGTTGGCTACTTGAAAAGTAGATCTTAGGTAAAAAGGGTTGGGCTCCAAAATACCCGTAAAACATTTCATTATTTTTTTAAATTATCAGAATTATACTCTATAACCTGATAACCTTCGAAATCGACACTAACTTATTTTTCAAATTAATGAAAAAGGTTGAGCAGAATTTTCCCAGACCTCGACAAAAATGAAACATGAAAGAAAGAACCATAGAGCAGGATATAGGAAGGATTTTTGTGTGTAATGAACAATACTGCATTTAAAACTAAAGAAAAAAATAAACTACAATTAAACGTCTCAATGTGTTTTCTTAATTCAGCGCACATCACGCGCACCCGTTTTAAATATTGTTCAAGGATTCTACGTTACTTCCTGTAGAACTCTCGCTGTTCATAGCTTTATTCTAGCTCTTCCATTATCATTGGAATCCTTGAATTCCCCATGACCTTACGCAGCGGAGGGAAAGTTCCCCCTCCCCCAGAAATTTCCAAAGCAAAATGTTTATCACCATCGATCTGTGTAAATTTACCGACTTTTTGAAGATTGTTTACATGCAAGTTGTAAGGCTAGAGAGTGTTATTTCTGGTACCGTAATATGGGCGCTTAGCGAAGGGGGTGCAAGAGCCCTCTCCTTGGGGATACTTTTCTTAGCTTTTTATTACTAATATCGCTACAAAGTCTAAAAAATGCCATTTTAGCGCGCTTTGCGCGCACGTACTCTGAGTACTAGATCTCACATTTATACAATTACTGTTCCAAAGTCCCAGCCTTTGGCAGTCCACACAGGTTTGCCAGCCCCCTCCTCCATTTTTAGAAATCAAATCCCGCCCCTAGTCACTGTGGCCATTTTCATTCGTTATTGACGGAGAGTTTATTTCCGAGAGGCGCACAGTGCTACTGCTAGGTCCTTGACGTCCTTGTTCGATAAAAGTGTATGTTACAGGCGCGGATCCAGGTGGGGGCGCACCCGGTGCACGCCCCCTTTTTTCGATGACCAACGATTTTTTTTTTTTTGCCTCATAGATATGGAAAACATGCTTCCCAGATGCTGGAAAATCACATCTAAGCGCATCTAGAGTTCACATTTTCTTATGGGAGGACCCGCAAACCCCCACCGTGGCTTCACTCGCTCGTCGGCCCCGTGTGCGCCCCCTTTCTCAAAATTCTGGATCCGCGTCTGTGTTACGCCATGGCTTGGCCATCTGTGGATCATGAGGCGACGACATCTAACGTGAGATTGTGCCACGGCCAGCAGATATACATTAACATTGCTTGCCTGAGTAGTTATAGCATTCGTGTGTTGGGCGTAAGGTACGTGTGGTACCTTGGTATGAGCCGCGTACTCCTGGCAAATTGCATGTAAAGTTATGTGAAAACAATGTACCTGTGACATACCATATAGATGAAAAAGATTGCAGTCAGTAACAGGGACACTTCAAAAGAGGCAGAAAGGAACCAGTTGTCTCTAGGTCTCACCAAAGAAGAAATACCAGTTTTAAATTTACTATGATTATGTAATAGTGTGACTTGCGTTGACTTGTAGACACCAGCAACTGACTCGAGTTGACTCGACCAAAATGTCTGACTTGACTTGACTTGAAAATGTGCTTGACTTGACTTGACTTGAAAATGTGCTTGATTTGACTTGACTTGAAAATGTGCTTGACTTGACTTGACTTGAAAATGTGCTTGACTTGACTTCACTTGACTTGAAAATGTGCTTGACTTGACTTGACTTGACTTGAAAATGTGACGAATGACTTGACTTGACTTGCGACTCGACCACCGTTGACTTGACTTGTGACTCGACCTAAAGGTGACTCGTTACAAAACTGTCGGTCTCCCTTGTCGGGCTTCAGGCTGCAGTCCTACGTAGGAAAGTTGGGACCCATGTCGCGCAATTTTTGGCGCTACCTCCTGCCGCGTCGGGATTACACATTTTATCGTACCTAGTAGGCCTATCCCGACTACATGTTTACCGAAGAAATTGGAAAATTTTGCGACCGGCAAAACCACGGCTTCCTGAGCTTTACCCCGCCTCTCCCCCACCCCTATTGATATCATTTATAGGGCAGGCTACTAAGGAAAATTTACAGGTCATGCTATAAACATCAATAGCGTAACATTCAAGCATATTGAAACAAATTTTAAGGGCGTGCATCTTGCAATTTAAAGTACGGTATAGGCTACCAATATGTAAGGAAACAGGCCTAAGGGGGTGCTCGCTCCAGCTCCCGACCTCCTTACATCCGGCACTTCTACTTGTATATCACACAACTTAACACTATGGACTATTAATATTAATTGCAGTGCGCTGGTTTATCAGCATTGTCGTGGCCTAGTTGGTATGACGTTCGACGTTGTAAGTACGTGAGTTCAAGTCCTCCCGGAGACTGGGCAGTGTGTTTTTCTCGTTTTGCGGTTTTAATGTCGACTGCGGTTTTGCGGTTTTAATGTCGGGAACTGTCGACTTTTTACAGTTGCTTTCTCATTCATATCTTCCTTTTTGTAGCTTTTATCGACTTCTCTTCGTTCCCACCTTTTCTTCTCTTAATTAGGCTTCGTTTTGTTAATCATATCCTACTGTTAATTTCCAAATCAGGTCACTACACGACATTGCATGTAGCCTACATTATCAAGTCGTACACCCCACCCACCCCCTTTTCACGTTGCATTTTTCGGTTTCTTAGATGAAACTGGTTCCATATTTCATGTAATTTGCATTTGATACGAAAGGTATCAATAAAGACAGGTCTCCCGGCTACTAAAGTAGCCGGGAGCCCTGTCTTTATTGATACCGAATTTGCCTAGGTTCCCAAAGCAACTCTTGTTTCTAAAGGAAAGCCACTCTGGACTGAATATTCATAAATGGCCGACTGTAAAATGCTCTTCTTGTATTGCAACTATGGATTAAGTTTCTTAGGGGTAGGGCTAAGCATCTGCCAACAATAGGTGGCCATTGTCCACGTTTCATGGTGCGATGATTTGTAAAAGAAGACAGCGGTTACTTTAAACTTGACCAAGTCTCCCTCCGCGTTCCCCTCCGCGTTCCCCTCCCGTTTTAAGGGGGCGCTCCATCATTCCATAAAATTGCACTTTGGCTGGGGGGGGGGGGTAAACCCTCTACATGTAGTCACTAAAAATTTTGTTTGGGTTGATTTTTGACCCTGTTATAAGAGGGCAGTGAATCCTTTGTTAGATGTATTTTGGTAGTGATTGAGTTGGAGATTATGCTGTCAAAAATGGTTGAAGTTGATACCACTTGAGCCGATTGCGAGGTTTTGGAAAGACAGCGGACCTATTTCATATATTGGTGAGTGACAAGGGGCGGGGTGGGGGATCATAAGTTTTTTTATTCATGCGCCTGTAGCTCACTAAAAAGTCAATGATCATGCTGCAAAAATTCTTATGTGCCAGTAACAACCAACTCGTGAGCTTTGCTTTGATGGGTCACATGCTGGCGTTGAAAATTTGACAAGGAATGAGAGGCAGCTTAACAATTAGGCCCGCTTTAGTGTGTAAGTCGGACCAAATTTTAAGTGCTGCATTAGGTTAATAATAAAGGAATGTTTACGGGTTCGTTGAATACAGCCTTATACATCCGCGTATGCAGGATCATTTTATTGAAGGGGGGGGGGGGTGACTTCAAGCAGGGAGGTTTTATTAACTAATAACACCTCCCTGCTTCAAGTTTGACAAATGCCGAGTATACTAACGGCCTATGGAAGAGTGTAGTAAAGTGTTTTCAACCCGGGGTGCCCCATCGCTCTCCACCTCCCTCCCTTGATACGCATTTGTGTGCAAAATGCAGTTCAGGTGAAAGATACCAATCACAGAACAGACAAAAAGCTGGCCTTCATTAGATATTCAAATTACTGTATCATTATGGTAAGAACTTTGCAAAGTAGTCTTAGCCTTTATTTAAACCTCAGAAAGCGCGTACCTGTTCCAGAAATCATTCTTCCATTGATTCGCGTATACTTGATTTTGGTCCGTTTGAAGGCCTTTGAAAAGTTGTAACATGTTAAAGTCACAAGTAAGTGGAGCTCGAAACTCTACAGCGCCCGAACTAAGGGCGATGAAAATATTGTGTTCGGGTTGGAGGATTTGAAGGAAGTCAGAAAGTCAGGGAACTGATCGTCATCAGGACAGTGGTGAAACCAGATGGGGGTAGGTGCCATGTATGTCCTTCGTCGAGGACGGAGTCCCCCCACGGTCGTCTAAATTTCCCAGTGTAATCGGGGAACGTTAAAATATGAAGAAGTCCACAATAGCCAGTCACCCCTTGTGGTTTACTTGATATCTGGGTTTAAATGAAAGCAGATCCTGTAGTGAATCCCCGCAAATTTTCCAATTTTACGCCTAAAAAAACAACATGATCGTCGAAAATTTTGAATTCTGCCCTCGACGATCGTATGGCACTCCGTCTCCCTTGTCGGGGCTTCAGGGAGGCAGGCTGCAGTTCTACGTAGAGAAGTTTGGACCCCTGTCGAGCAATTTCTGGCGCTACCTCCTGCGCGTCGGGATTACACATTTTATCGTACCTAGTAGGCCTATCCCGACTACATGTTTACCGACGAAATTGGAAAATTTTGCGACCGGTGTAAAAGGAAATGGTGTCTCTCCTGGAAAATGTGTCCCACCAGACACATTTTCCAAAAAATATGTCCCGCCGGACAATATTTCTCAGGAAATAGTGTCCACCCGCCACAGGAAAATGTGTCCGGGGACACAATTTTACGAGGAAATAATGTCTGCATATAAGCAACAGGAAAATCTGTCCTTCGAAACGCGGTTACGGAGGAAGTCGCCTTGAACATGTATGGCCCTGGGGAGTTGGGAAGCGACTTGCCAACATTTTGTTTTTTATTGCGGGAGACCGAAAGTGAACTTATGGGATGTCAAAGTGAACTGAGGGAGACCGTAAGTTAACTTTGACATAAGTGGACTCGGCGGAGTGTCAAAAGATATACTAGTACAAACTCAAGAATAAGTCCCAAACTTTCACCAAAAATGCGTAAAATTACTTTCCAAGATTCAAGGCAAGGCCATGTCCTTTGGATCAAATAATACTTTTGTCCGTGAGCACTTGTTTGGCAAAATTTCGCAATTTTTGAAGGTCATGATGGGTGGGTGTTGAGATCTGACATCATTTAAGCCTCAGTCGAACGGACACGATCAAACATCTTTCCTTTCTTATTAAGTCTCTGGTCACTACCATGGTGTCATACAAAGATGATTCAGTACCACACTGTTACAAGGAGCTACTAATTTTTAAAAGGAGATTGCATTTTTCATTAAAAATTGCATCCTGGATCTGCTTTCAGTCAGCCGTATTATACAATTGCTTCTCCGTTCTCGAGACCGGCCTAGTCGAGGCCCAGAATACGGTCCCGGGCCTCGTCATAGGCAGTGGCGTATCCAGCGGGGAGTGCAGCAGGCCATGCCCCCCATTGAAAAATGAGGAAAAATAAATTAAAATAGGTAGGCGGTAGCATTATCTGATACTACGTAGGCAGTCCCTTTTTCAAAAGTTTTGAAGTAATGCGTTCTTAACGGACATTCTGTCTTGTAATTAGACAGGTAGCATCTTTGTGCTGTGGAGTGGGGTTAAAGACCGCAGATACTTTGAAGTATACTGCTCTGTTAGGTTTCTGAAACCTTTTAACCTTTTCGTTCGCTTGGTAGCCTCACTTGTGTGCAAAGGTCCCAGCAGGTTTACTAGTTGGGCCAAGCACGCAGTGGAGTCCCCAGACTTTTCGAAGAGGGGGCACTAGGGTTCAAGCGTTCCTCAAAACGGACACCCCAAAATGAAGGACCGAGCTCCTCTGGAGGCCTCGTAGTGACGGGCAGTGCTCCCCTGTAGGCGTTGGGCCCGGGGTCCCACTGTAAGACCCCTAGTGGGTCCAGAGACAATGCTAAATTGGGGGTCCAAGGAACGGAGACCCCGAGACTCTAAGGTATTAATAAATTGTTATCATTCGATTAAAGCATTTGACTATCTCCAAAGTGGCATTGGATGTTTACAAAAATGGAATCAAAATCTGGCCTTTTTGGTAGTCTAATAGCACAAAAGACATAATGATGGGGAAAGGGTTGAGTGGACACGACGGATCATGTTAAGGGTTTCCAGGCCCCCAGCTAGGTGGGGGTACGTGGCCCGTGTCCCCCCGTACGCATCACTGTGCCCTACAAGAAAAATCGATCGAAAATAAACTTTTACTACCTGTAAACGTTGGCCCTGATATGACTCCAGGATTTGACCAAAAATAATCCCCAAGGGCGTTTAATAAAGAACGTACTTTGTTTTCTGTAACTTTTTTCTTTTTAAAATTACAAAATGTCTCCCGCGCTACACGCGCTTTCATCTTCAGTTACATTTTGCTCCAGGGACGCTGCCAGGATTTGGTGATGGAGGGAGAACAGTCGTAATGCCACCTCAGTCCCTCCCCCCCCCCCCCAGTCTCCGTAAATTGTGACTTTTTGGGTGCCCCTGCGATTGTATACAGCAGTGTGGAATCCTTTTTGTCACTTCATAAAGATGTCGAAATAGGGGAGGGGTCTCCCTCCTCTTTGAAATTTTTTTGTTAATTTAAGGTTGCCTAGATGCAAAATGTTGCTATCTTAGGGATATTTTTGGAACTGATCATATCTTGCTGGAACAGGTGCGTAGCCAAGGGGGGGGGGGGAGGGGGCAGCCGCCCTTGAGCAAAATGTTGGTATTTTTTATGTTTTTTTTTTTACAATATTACTAGTGTTTCCCCTATTTATGTGCGGCAAATAGGCCTGGGAAGTGCCATTTCCAGCGATCTGGGAGGCATTTTGGACCAAGATTTTCTCGCGCTCCTCGCCAACCGGTTGACGCGGAGCACTGGCAGCGTACTTGCCAACTCCATACCGATACCGGAAGGGGACAAATTGCACCCCTAAAATATCAGGAACACATGGTATCTAGTGGTAGGCCTATGTACAAAAGCAACACCTTACACTTGTTTGAAGCTGTTATGTGATTCTGCATACTTGTAGAATGATAAATTATTTGCCAGCAATATGTGTGTTGTGTATTTGATTTCTATATAGTTATTCCATAGTTAATATGTATTAACTATGGTTATTCCTACAAAATATTTCACAAGATACATAATAATATGTCTCCTTTTGCATACAAAATATCGTATAAAGTATGCAACAAATCACATATTTTCACATCACCGTGGGAGGGCCCACACCCCCTCGCGCGCAAGTGCTTAAACGCCTTTTGGGATCATTTTAAAATTTAAAAAAAATTCTGAAATCGATTGGGGGGGGGCACGCCCCCCCCCCCAGTGTAAATCCAAACTCCCTCTCTGTATTACAGGGCTGTATCCTAGTCCACCTGGCCCGAATCCTGGCCAATGTAGATTTAAGTGACCACCATTCATGGTCAATCCCGAGTCCAGTATACCCTTCAATTCCGAGCCGTATCCGATTCCAGGTTCTTCAATCCCGGGCCAATTCCGAGTCCAGCAATTTGGCAAATGTGGCATCATGCTTTTTGTACTGTTTTGTAATTACATTTAATTAAAACCGGGCATTTTAGGAGTCAATTTCATGCCCTGGTTCAAGCTGTATTTTAATTGACTGTATGTGACCATTTATATGTTGAACTGTGCATCAATAACAATGTAGCCCTAGGGAACAAATATTTAACTTTCATTTTTGTGCACTCTTCTTGAATCGGTTCCGAGTCCGAGTCCAGCTGCAGCCCATTCCGGGCCAATTCAGATTCCAGAACCTCCCATTCTGAGCCAGTTCCGAGTCCGACAAAGCATGGACTCGAGTCCAGAATCGAGTACGTCACAGCCCCGTTGCATTGTGTGGAATGTAAGCTACTCTTCATTTTCAAACTTTGCTCTTAATCAAAGAGCCGTCACCAACTAAGATTTTTGATGCCCCCACACTAAAAATATACTTTGGGGTGACGAGTGTATGTCTTTAAGTATCCAGAAAAATCAGTAATAAAAACTTTAGCTTATAGCTCCGTCCGTCTCCTTCTCCCACATTTCCTGCCTCTCTTCATTGTTCCTTCCCCTATTCAGGGTCGGGAATCCAGAAATGAGAGAGGGACGTAAACGTCTGTAGAAAGTGCATGGTGCAATCAGATGGGCTTGGAGGTTTAAAATTCTGTCACAAAAATCATTGTTTTGCTGAAAATAGGGGCGTACGCCCCTTTCGCCCCCTTGGATTCGGCGCTGCCATTACTCCTTATCTCTGTTTCCCGAAATTCCTCCTGCTAAGTTATATATCATGCTTTCCTGGGCGTTTCTTCCCCGCAACTGACCTTTTATTGTTCCTTCCCTTTCTTTTCTCTCCGCTCATTATTTTTCTCCCTCTTGCAAAGTCGGCCTTTCTGCAGCCCTTGTCCTTGTTCCATTCTTCCCAGCCATTCACTCTTTCAGGCTATTTCGTTCCGTTCGTTTTTTCCACCATCCCTATAGCCCTGTCTACCACAGAACTAGTAACATCCACATTTCCTTCCAAATTTACCAAGCCAATTTCCTCTTCCCCACCTTACCTAAATTCATTTATCACCCCTATTCATATTATTTCTTTTCTTGTCTGTCGTTTTGATTTTCCCGGCTTTATTTTACTTTTCCTTTCTTTTAATTATTCTCCTTTCTCTTTTCCTTTTCCCGGTATCCCGATTCTTCTTAATTTTTTCGGCGATGCAGTTTTCCCCAGCCCCCTCTGGCGCTGCAACCTATGGGCCAGGGAATGCACAGAGAGTCAAAGATCTGGGCGGAAACATCACTGAAAGGTGTTCTGTATACAATACAAATCTTTCTTCATCCCTGCAGGTAGT
The DNA here is from genome assembly GCA_029531755.1 of Holothuria leucospilota. Lineage (NCBI taxonomy): Eukaryota > Metazoa > Echinodermata > Holothuroidea > Aspidochirotida > Holothuriidae > Holothuria > Holothuria leucospilota. The sequence goes on from CM055968.1 coordinate 33,544,444, forward strand.
CAGAACGTGAACTTAACCACTCAAGCAAACCTAATTTTCTGACCAGGGAGGCGTTAACACCCGAGTCTTTATTCTGAGTTAACTAGGCAATCCTACAGTCAGTGGCGTAGACAGGATTTCTCTCACGGGGGCCATGCAGTATGTTGTGTGGTCGCCTGCCTGGGGAGGGGTCTAAGGGGTGGGGTCCCCTCCCCTTTGAAAATTTTTGAAAAATTAGGTGTCCTTACATGCAATCGGGTGCAACATATGCTACCTTTTGAAGTAAAATTTGTGTTAAAAAATGTACGTATTTTTAGGAACTAAAACAAGAAACAATCGGCATCAGTGAGGGAGGACCATGGCTAATGGGGTGTCCCCTCCCCCTTTGAACATTTTTGAAAAATTAGGTGCCCTTAATACATGCAATCTGGTGCCACATATGCTACCTTTTGAAGTAAAACTTGTGTTAAAAAAGTTTACGTATTTTTAGGAACTTAAAAAGATCGGCATAGGTGAGGGGGGCATGTCCCGAAGGCCCCCCTAAGTACACCACTGTCTATAGTACCACAACTGACTGTTTTGTTTGCATGAAACTCTGTAAAGTCAAAAATAAGTGGATTATTCTGTAAGCCCCGGTCTGTCAAAGCAGTTTTACCGGTTTTCAATTTAACCCACGCGGGTCCAAAATGACATATTTCTCTCACATTTCTCTTTGCAACATGCGTGTATCCGAAAATTCGACCTGAAATTCTGAAATTCCATGTACATTTACTCTTTCCTCTGCTTGTAGCCCCCTTCTATTGAAACGGATATTGTTTTCTATTAAATGTTCGCTGTTCGTGTGTATTTTGGTCTGCAGGCGTCCCAAACACACTGTCTGCCTTTTCAGCTAATGGTGTGGGCGTGTTTGTGTGTACTACTTCAATGTATTGAGAAACTACCTGTTTAAAACACTGTAAAATACTTTACTGTAGTACCACTACACACTACGCCATGTGGAAGAGTATTAATAATCAACCAAATCAAACCAAAATCATTTCATAAGTTCCCTCTGTTTTCAATGGATTCTAGTCTATCCCATTGTGTAATGGTATAACCAACGATCCGTGGATTTGATTGGTTCATGGTCTGTTTTCTACGCGTTGAGTTCAGTCCGTCTTATGTCCACCGCGGCCAACCATATACGGATGCCTCAGTTTATCGTTGCCAAAATCATTTCCGGATAATCAAAACACTGTGTGTTTCTAGCGGACAGTGGCAAAAAAGGACAGTATTTAATAGTGGGATTTGTTTGTAATTACTGTCCGGAAAAGATGGTAACAGTAAAATGTGTCTGACGGGACACAATTTCTTAATGTGGTGGGAAAAACTGTCTCTCCAGACACTGTTTCCAGGACTTAACCTGGAAATATCGTCCGGTGGGACACAGACTAATTTTTCAGGGTTGATTTTCAGAGCTTATGGCATAAATTCAGTCTTTCCACTTTTTATCATTGTCTCTGATAAAAAAAATGAAATTACTGTACATGTGTAGGCCTATAATTAAATCCAATATTATATTTCATACAAGCTGTCGTGAAGTGATGGTTATTAAAGAAAATTATTTGTCTTTCACCGCTGTAATGATGATTTTGGCAAGGTTGTCTTGGGTAGAGACAGTAACAGTGTGATACCAAACTTGAGTATGTTGACTTTCTCTCACGTTAAACGAGTAGACTGACATGATCCCCCCGTTGTCACTAGTTAAAAAATGGGCAGGTATATACCCTCAAAATGTTTAATCCTGTTAAATAGTTATTCCCTATGAAGACTGTGACAATACTATGTACCATACTTGATGGTCTTCCGTACATGGATTTCGTTTTGTGGAGGTACTGCTAAGAGGACTCTTTTTACACGGGAGACACATCTTCCCGCTACACCGGCAAGACAACGGCTTCCTGAGCTTCACCCCGCCTCTCCCCCACCCCAATTGATGTCATTTATAAAGAAGGCTACTAAGAAACATTTAAAGGCCATGCTATAAACATCAATAGCGTAACATTCAAGCATATTGAAACAAATTTTGGGGGCGTGTTTCATGCAATTTAAAGTACGGTATAGGCTACCAATATTTAAGGATGCAGGTAAAGGGGGTGCTGCTCCAGCTCCCGACCTCCTTACATCCGGCACTTCTACTTGTATATCACACAACTTAACACTATGGTCTACTAATATTAATTATAGTGCGCTGGTTTATCAGCATTCTCGTGGTCTAGTTGGTAAGACGCTCGACTCCGATTGTAAGTACGTGAGTTCAAGTCCTCCCGGAGACTGGGCAGTGTGTTTTTCTCGTTTTGCGGACATGTTAGGGAACTGTCGACTTTTTACACTTGCTTTCTCTTTCATATCTTTCTTTTTGTAGTTTTTATCGACTTCTCTTCGTTCCCACCTTTTCTTCTCTTAGTTAGGAAAATTCCGAGTATAGTACACTGTATTCCCCCGAGACTGTATTTCTTAGTCGGAATTTTCTCCAGAGAAAATCGCTTGAACAAGTGTCAAGTTCGTGGTACGTTTAGGTAGAGCAAAACTTATTATTTTTACATTACTTACTATTTGGTTCGTGCGTCTAGCCTTTCACATAACATAATATAACATAACATAGCATAGTACCGTATAGCATAACATAACATAGCATAAAATAACATAATACATCATAACATAACATTACATGTTAAAGGGCAAAGGAGGGCTAAGCCCCCATGAGACGCCCTGAAGCCCACATGACAAGGTAGATGTATAAGGCGAGTGGCTCTCCTCTGAACTTGCTCTAAAAGAAACTTGTCCTTTTCATAGAAGGGACTCCAAGCCTGCCCGTGGGCTGCGTAGTTGAGGTGGGGTCTTACCAACTTTGGACCCTCCAATTGTGTACCAGTTCTTACCAGGCACAAGCTACCTTTATATAAAGCTTGCAAGCTTACCTTTTACACAGTATTCAAATTTAGGTATTGTAAATATTTACATTTTAAGTTACAGGCGTTGTGTAATACGGTTCGAGTTTCCTCTGTGAACACTTCTCTCAAAATTCGTTTTTTTTTACAACAGAAGCGCTATAAGGCACCAAAAATGCCTTCAGTTCCTTACATTCTTGCAAGATAAGTAGGCTACTTCAATTCGCTTGCTACTTCACCCACATCACAGACTTAGCTCACCCCCCCCCCCCCAGCAACATATGGTAGGCTATACACTGTGAGTGTGCCTCTTCCGACGCCAAAAATAGGGACTCAATTCGATGGTGGTATTCCTGCGTACGAAATCTTTTTAATAAGTGGTATATTATCTGATTCGAACGTCGAATGCGCCTGTCACCGCTGCAGTAATTATTATATTCCACTTCTCTCAAAAAAATCCTAAAATTGAGCACATTTTTAACAGAATTATCAGTATAAAAACATAGTTAACAAAAATAGGTTGAAATAATAGATATTTATTGTAGCAATGTTCAAAAGTTTTATATATTTAATTGGCGAAATTTATTGCGACATTTGTTAGTTACTTATGCAAAACAGGAAATGCCCTCTAAAATATGGAATCATCGAATCAATCAACGGGCTATCCCGGGCACTAGCATCTCGAGGTTTACAAAACTAGCATCCCGGGCATGCAACGCAGACTTTTTGTTCGAACGGCCGTACATATCATCGTTGTTCAAACCAGTTTTTCCACTCTTCCCGAAATTACCCGAAATTCGGGAAATCTGATTGGACTTCGGGAAATTTTCGGGAAGGGGATTATTTCGGGAAATTTCGAGAAATCTGGAAATGGCATATGGCGTATAGAAAGACGTATGGCTTGACAGGGTGAAATCCTGGGTACAATTATAGAAAACCCCGCCATGAAATAAGTCCACGGTGTAGCCGGCTACGCCGTCACACATGCTTCATGACGTAGCCGGTGTAGCCGGCGTAGCCACATCAGGGGAAAGCTTTGGACTTAGATTTTTTTGCAACATTTTTTAACCGTGTAATATGTTAATGTGTATTCGATCAGAAGGGTTTTTTTACGATGTAGTCGGTGGAGCCGGGCGTAGCCACTCCAGGAAAAACATTTGGACTTGGGTTTTTTTACAAAATATATTTAAAAGTTGTGTGACATGAAAATAACATAGTTGGATATTTGATGTAAAAAGCATTAAAAATCCAGAAAATAGCCGCAATTTCCATTAAAATCCATCAAATATTGACCATTTTACAGGGAAATTTCTATTTCACCCTTGTATCATGAATAAACATGAGCTAAACATGCAAATATGTGACATTGAAAGAGGGACATACCATATATGGCACATGTTAGCCTTTGTTTTTTCAACCTTAATTTCAAGGACACTGGTAGCATTGTTATTCCCTGAGGGGTTTATTATAAAACTTTAATTTTTTTCCTTGAAAAATATTGATATCACTCATCAAACTGTAATCTATATGATCAGTAATTAAGAGGTAATTTATATAGGGTTAACAAAAGAAATCATGACACTGTGCAACACTCCACATCATTATTTTTGCATAGACAGTGAGTTACTTCAGAAAACATCAAACTTTGAAGATGTATATTTTGAGAACGGTAAAAGATATTGAAATAGTTCCAACGGATCTTTGATTAGAGGACTTAATTCTTTAAGTGAAAAGTGAAACAGCTCTTTTTAGTGGCATGTCACACGACCTTTAAAGTATTTGTTAATATAGGCCTAGGCCCGTATCTTCACGGTGTAGCCAATGTAGCCGGCGTAGCCACTTGGGGGAATAGAATAGCTTTGGACCAGGGAGTTGCAAACAGAACTCCCTGTTTGGACTTAGTCCTTTCTTGTGCGCGACGTCGAAGACCTTTTTTAAAAAATTACAACTTTGTCATTTTACACTCCTGAGCCTTCATTTAACCACCAAAGTAAAGCTAACAAAGAGATTTGTCCAATTCTACTATTTTGGGGGTGGGTTGCTAGTGACAATTTTGTCTAAAAGTTGAGTGAATTTGTTATTATTCAAAAAATAAGCAAAAATTCGGGAATTTTCCGTTCTGATATAAAAAAAATTATTTTCGACAATATAACATGGGCCAACACCCCCATCCCTTTTCTGAAGTATCCCTGGGCATCAAAAACACGCTGAGAAAAGCCCCGATGTGAGGGGTACAGGATTTAGGGTATATCCTTAAATTTAGGTAAAAAACTGGTTCAAAACTGTGGAAAATTAAACTTTAAAATCGGCCTGACAAAAAATATCGTAGCTCTGCAACGGCAGGTCCGATTTTTTTTTCATTCAAACACCAAAATGTTCTTTAGAAGATTCCTTAGATTTTTCATGCAATACTCACAAAGATATTACAAGCATAGATTCCAAACTTAAAATGGCGCGTTGACTCCTCATGGAGGCCAAACACGGACTTCTTATATACATGGACAGAGCATATTGCACTAACGTCCTATGCGTAAATTGTCTCCACCGTACGTACACCAGTAGGCTTACCAATATGGCTGCCTGCTATAGCCTTGTGTGTAAAAGTTTTGACTTGCTCAAGTGGCTCAGTATCGACAAATTGTGTGAGAAACTTGTAATATTTTCGAAAGAATGCAAGCTCAGGTCAAATTCAACAAATAGAATGGAGGACAGTGATATCGTTCTTCCATTCATACTGATATTTTGTCTGAAATGTTGCAGATTCATCGTCAAATTGGGCAAATGGTAGTAGCCCGGCGGCTATCTTGGTTAGCCAAAATTTGTTCAAACGGTGGCGACCGTATTGATTGCGTAATCCTCTGTCCATGTATTGAAGTCCGTGAGGCCAAAACATGGGGGCGGAAGTGCTGATCACTGCTCAGTCGTTTTGAAAACAAACAGGCAAATGAATGTCTTACAAAAGTGTTAATACTTGTTATTTCGGAATGTTGTTGACTGAAGAAGTACTACGCCTCAATAAATTCAACTTGAACAAGAATAACTTTTTTCTTCAACGCGGCATTCCACGTATTTACACTTGAACATGAACGCACAATGACTGGTTTCGCGTATAGAAGGCGTTGTAAAAGTGCACCGGCGTTAACCTCTCTGAACAATGGAATTTTCTGTAAAGCATTCTTATTTTTATACGCAGATCGCAGAATAGAACGACGCGCATGTCAAATTAACACTTCCGCCCCGATATATTTTTTCAGTTTTTATTCAGTTTATTCTCAGTTCATCCTCATTATGAGGTATAAGAGACTTATACAAAAGATACAAAAGATACAGATACTACAAAAGATACATAACACAGTTTGTAACAAAAAGCATAAGGCTTCAAGATAAGGAAAAGAAAAAGAAAAAATACACAAAAAGGAGAGAAAAAAGAAAGGAAACAAAAATACGTGAAATTACAAACTTAGAAACCTACAAATGACGTCAGATCAGAATAGGACACTAAAGAGTGCAATTCTATAATAGGGAACATACAACAATATAACTCAGAGAGTAGTTCAGGCTTCAATTCTGATTGGTAAAGTTCATTGATGGGATGTTTTAGAAACTGTGAATTATTTTCCCGCAAAATATACTTAAATTTACTAAGGACTCAATGTTACCTTTTTGGAAAAGCTGCCTCATTTGTAAGGCACTGGCATTTCTTCTATAGTAGGGCTTAATATAGTTACATCTCTCTACTGATAAATTTGGGCATTCAAAAATGTAATGAAGTTCATCACCTAACTTATCCTGAGAACAAAGGGTACAAATTCTATCATTGAACAAAATATTCTGGTATCTTCCAGTTACTGAGGGAATTTTACTATTACTACAACGAAATCTGCATAAGTTTATACGATTAGTAACTGAGAGGGTAGTGAGGTATTTTTCAAGTTTCAAATCAGTTTTAAATATTCTATAATTGTTACATTGACTATTATCATGAACTTCGGTGGACCATTTTTGCTTAGAAATGCCACTTAATCTTAGTTTAACGGTTTTTTTCAACCAAGGGTAATTTACGGTAGGGGATCTCATAGAACCTGCAATTGACAAATTATTATCATGGTTGTTCCATACAAATGGCATTCCAACTCTGTTAAATATGTCATGTACCTTTTTAATCCAGGGAGAGCTATAAATACCTTTATCATGAAGAATTCGCAAGAATGTATACATAAGATGTGCTAACTTGTGATCACTGCTATTAACTGTCCTACCCCAAAATTCAACCATTCTTAGATGAATTATATCTGCAACCTTGTAACGTCCTAGCTACCCATAAGTCATACAATTTGGGGTACTTTTCTAAACCTTTAAGATCTGTTTACAAAAATTGAGGTGAAATGCTTCCAATTGTTTGACGTCTTCGTAACCCCAAGTTTCACAACCATACAGTAACACAGGTATAACAATTTGATCAAACAACTGTAGCAATAAATCCAATGGCAAATTAAGATTATACGACTTAGTAAGTAAACTGTAAAGTGTTTTTCTAGCGGAATTTACTTGCTTACATTTAGCCTTGGTAAACTTATTATTATAATTAAAGGTGACACCGAAATAGTTGTACTCATCAACGACATTAACAATTTTTCCTGCCAAATGAAATGTTGGAACTTTCCTAACTTTCCCTTTCGAAAAAATAACAATCTTAGACTTACTCGTGTTAACAGACATATGCCAGGTATTACAGTAATCTTCTACCCCTTTTAACGCTAGTTTCATATCGGACTCAGTTTCAGCAAGGACAATAGTATCATCAGCATAGAGTAACGTGAATAACTTAATAAAAACATGGACATCTTCGTTGCTTAAGTGTTCACACATTGATTGTGATAAATGATCTAATCCATTATAGTAATGACTAATGAACTCACCGAAATCGTTAAGAAAAATAGAGAATAACACTGGTGATAAGTTCTCACCTTGCCTTACCCCTACATTACAATTAAAAAGATTAGACTTTTCCCCCTCGTTGATAACACAAGACTTCGCATTTCTGTAAAGAGTATAAATTACATCGAGGACTTTACCATTTATGTTATAAGAGATTAATTTTGCCCATAGAGAGGTCCTATCCAGTGGCGTAGCCAGGATTTTTTTAGTAGTGGGGCGCTGCGGGGGGGGGGGTAGGCGGGGGCTTGACCATGTCATGGGAGGGCGCCTTGTTACTATCTAAGCGGAGCGCCACCATGAGTTGGCGCGGAGCGTACCAAGAAAATTTGAGATTTTAATACAACCCAGATCGCCGGAAATGGCACTTTCCAGGCTTGATAGCAGCCATCAAGATGTGCAATTTTGGTGAAAAAACGTTAAGTTTCATTTTATTTTATTCTCACGAGGTAGCGGTGGGCTAGGTTCCTCTGTGGACTCCACGCACGTATTTTTGGGTAAAAACTTTGCCATTAGAAGGCGGTAAAGTAGCCAAAAAGGAGTCTTCAGGAGGTTTGTTGGCAAGTATTCTTCTCTTAGACAACATGCTCTCCTTTTTCACCTAACCAAAAATTAGAATTCACTAGATTATAGACACTTTCACAAGCTATTTATGATCAGCTCCAAAAATATTCCAAAAGATAGCACCATTTTGCATCTAAGCAACCTTAAATAAGCAAAAATTTCTCAAAGGGGAGGGGGACACCCCCTCCCCTTAGACCCCTCCCCCAGGACGGCACCTTTATGTAGTGACAATGGAAAGATCCTCACTGTTGTATTCAAAACGCAGGGCGCGAAAAAAGGGAATATTTAAGCGTCGCCACTCAGTTGGAAAACAAATATCCAGCCAGTCGGAAAAATTAGAATTCACTAAACTATGGACATTTTACAGCCATACAGGTATGAGATCAGCTCCAAAAATATCATAAAGATAGCACCATTTTGCATCTAAGCACTTTAAATAAACAAAACTTTCTCAAAGGGGAGGGGGACATCCCCTCCCCTTAGACCCCTTCCCCAGGACGGCACCTTAGTGCAGTGACACTTGACAAAGGAAGAATCCCTACTGTGTATACGAAAGCAGGGAGCACACGAAAAAAAAAAGGATTTTGCGCAGACTTAGGAGGTTAACTGAAGTGCCATTACGGCATCATCTGTTGTGCCCCCCAATCACCAAAGCCTGGCGGCGACACTGATTATGACGTCATATGAAAAGCCTCTATAGATAGTTCTCAGTGACGTCACAACTGGGGGTTGGCAACCGCCATGTCATAGGGCAAGCTTGTACGTACATGCCGGGGTTGCCCTATGAGATGGCTGACATACTACACGTGAAAAGCTCCTATGACGTCATGTGAGAACTATCTATACTTATAATATCTTTGAATACTCACAAAGATATTACAAGCATAGATTCCAAACTTAAAATGGCGCGTTGACTCCTCATGGAGGCCAAAACATCGGGGCGGAAGTGCTGATCACTGCTCAGTCGTTTTGAAAACAAACAGGCAAATGAATGTACGTCTTACAAAAGTATTAATACTTGTTATTTCGGAATGTTGTTGACTGAAGAAGTACTACGCCTCAATAAATTCCAGTTGAACAAGGATAACTTATTTCTTCAACGCGGTATTCCACGTATTTACACTTGAACATGAACGCACAATGACTGGTTTTGCAAGTTCATGAACATTCATTGGTCAGTTCCTATGGTATCTTCAAGTGACGCACTTTTATATGCGCGTTCAATTACTTACGCGCTCACAACAGGAAAGCAACTAGCGCGTTTGTTTCCAGAGCGCGCAGAACTGTGCGTCAAATATTCCCGATAATACACAGAGAAATGTATTCTGCGCGTATAGAACGCATTGTAAAAGTGCACGCTCGCTAACCTCTTTAACCAATGAAATTTTCTGTAACACGTTCCTTATTTTTGTATCGCAGATCGCGGGATAGAACGGAGCGCACAATGTCAAATTAACACTTCTGCCCCGATAAGAGGGGATTTCAGTCACGTGACTTTTTAACCAACTAGATGCTATTTTGAAGGGCAAGGATTTGCGCGGTCTCCTTTGGTTTTGACGTGGCAAGCGTCCATTGTTTCACATTAGTACCTATGGTTAATTGCCGTGCGCGTGAGCTGTAAATTCGCATACTTGCGTGGTGGTGTTTTGCCCTTCAGTGCCTGGGAACCCATTGCGCGTGACGTCACATGAAATCCCTCTATACGTCTCCATGAGGAGTCACTGAGCGTAAAAACAGTGTAGGTATAGAGCTTATGCACGTGACGTTCAAGCGCGTTTCAATTTTGTGCTTACTGGATGGAACTGCCATACGTAGTATGGTGTGGTTAAAGATACGCGCTCACGATAGCACCTTCGTAACAATTGTTGCACAATGGTACGCTTGGATGGGAAAAATAGAGAAACGTTGACGTAGGTGCATAAGCTCTATAGGAGTTTTGGGAATCTATGCATATAATATCTTTGAATACTCAGCAGTATTAGCGCCATCAACACCTGGTCAAAAACAAGGGGTCTTTCACACAGTGTTTTCCACTCTTTCCCGAAATTAACCCGAAATTGCGGCAAATTTGGGTGCTGCTTCGGGAAATTTTTCGGGAAATCTGGAAATAGCGTTATGACCTATGGAAATAATGTATGGCTGTGACCAGTTTGAAATCACTTGATTAGCCATTAGAAGTAGACATAAAGAAGCGTTATTGGAAAATATCAGGAAAGTACCAAGCCGGATTTCAGGAAATATAATATGCACATTTCAGGAAAAATGAATTCAGAGTGTGGAAACACTGCTTTCTTATGTTAGACTGTACTGGTAACGTTACTTTGTATGCTGTTTTTTTGTGTGATCAATAACAACGTACAACAACCACACAAGACACAAAAGGACAGTCAAAAATGGACAGCAAAGGGAGGCCATAACCATAATTTTCAAGGTATCCAAGTCAAGTGACTCTCCAAATCGGTGGAATCAACTCTACTGTTATCGATTTCCCAAGCAGGTATGTGGTGCCATGTGGCTTGCCACACATTGTGTGTAGTTAGGCTACGTTACAGTATGTATGTAGGCTACGAGTGCAGGCCTAGGCCTAGGCTGGTAATCCAGTCCAAAACGTCCCACAGACCAAAACGTCCCCGCATTTTCGCTACCAAAACGTTCCCCGCTTTTTACCAAAACGTCCCCGTACTATTATATATGGAAGTCAAAAACACGTTCCCCGCCATAGAGACTTTGAAACATGATTTTAGGGAAATCCAAAATTTAAAACTATCGGTTGGAACAAACTTGAGAAAAACTTGAGACATGTTAAAAAAAAAATTGAGTGGCATGAGGATCGATTACGATAAAGTTAGGCAGGCTAGGCCTAAGATTTACACGTTAGAACTGAGATGCTATCCGACTAACGATAGGCCTAGCCTAGGCCTAACTGTTAGTTTTACAACTGACGAACGTAGAATGATTTACCACAAACACTGTTGGAATTTAACATAAAAGGTTAAAATTTTCCAGAAATTTCCATTTCATTCCAATAATTGTACTTAAAAAAAAATTATTTGAACTTCAGAGTAGGCCTACTGTAAGGAAGATACAAGGCTAAACCCAAATCCGGGGACGTTTTGCACGGGACGTTTTGACCAATAGCGGGTGGACGTTTTTTGGGTACTGGGGACGTTTTGGGTCCAGGGGACGTTTTGACTGGTAAGCCCTAGGCTACTATGTATCTAGTGACTGTTACTGTGTTTAGGCCATCCTACCCTTGACTATAAATTGTTCTATCTTTGTCATTTTACCATGGATATTTCTAGAATTTTGGGTAATGAATGAAAGAGGAAAGTGTGGCTGGCCAACATGCCTCTACACCATGAAACAAACAAGGATGATTTGCATATGGTTTTTCTATGGAAGCAAAAGCGAACTTATTTATACTGAGCTAATTTGCATATTTGCATAATTAATGAGGACTAATTGTCAAAAAATAGTATGCATACATCGATCCTCAAACTCTGACCTTTCCATGATATAAAGGTCCTGCTGTACAATTTTTTTTTTCTGGAAGGTTCAATTAAGAATCCAAGGTAAAGGTCAAGTAAAGGTCAAGATGTCTGTTGTAAAGGGTTAGTTCTATTTTTGCAATCCACATACACCTTGTGCATCAGCTACATTATATGCATGAGTCGTTCTCAAAATAACTAACTATGGAAATGTAATGAAGTAGCCAATTAATTTTTGGGGGCGTTTTTCGCGTGGCAGGGTATTCTATATTGCTCCAAATCCTGGCTCAGCCATTAAAGTAGCATAAAAGAAGCGTTTACTGAAAATATCAGGAAATACCGAGCCAATTTCAGGAAATTTTTAGAATCCATTTCAAGAAAAATGAATTTTTGGAGTGTGGAAGCACTGGTCAAAACAGCTCTATGCGTAGCCAGCCTTACAGGATGCACTAACTACAATGTGTCAGCCAGGGTGCATTCCATGTAAGGCCTACGCCGGGAGGGTACGCCGAGGTTTTTTTGTGATTGTACGCCGGGCCGATGTACGCCGGGGCCTTGATATACTAACGCCAGGATTTCCTGTAACTGTGCATATTCAATGCATGTACATAGCAAATCGTAGGCGTGCGTACGTTCATACAGTATACATGTACGTGCCGTGGATGCATACACGGTCACCATACAGTTGGCAATGCTTCGTACAGGTATATAGTACACACAACATTAGAACTAGTTCAGTAGCAAATTCTTAAGGCGTTGTAGACATGGGCTTGGTCCTACAGTAAAAGGAAAATATTCATGTGTGTGTTTTTTGCTTTGATGATATTTTGGAAAAGATGTCACAATGGTTTGGTGATTTTACAGTTCACTTCACTACCATACTTGGAGGACTATAGAGAGATAAACTAAAAGACAATTTTATCAATGTCCAACCTTTATATAAAAGTGATGTTTTTGGGCAGAATTTTGGGGCTATTTTGGCCTTTTTTACACCTTATAAGTGTTTACAGAGGATGTGGAATAAAAGTTATGATGTTGAGTAGGACCTTTGCAGATGTATGACTGATGCAGGTTCTTTGTCTTCATTCATAAATGTAATGTACAAAATAAAATGGTAAATGTAAATGAAATATTTTTAGGTGCACAAACACCGCAAAATTTTATCAGCAATTTGGAGTAAAAAAATTTTTGAGATTTGTCCGTTCCCATCTGGATATTAATCTTAATAGTTGATATTTTTAAAACTGAAAGAAAAGATTTCCAGAGCTAAGGGTTTATGAATGTAACACTTAACCTTGATCATGTGCAGTACCCACCGAATAAAATAATCCAGCAGTAAATGCATCATAGTCAATTGCGGAGCACATGATGGTTACGTTGGTACAGATGTGCCAAGAAGTAACTACTTGACATTCTGCGCGAAATACAGATGCGCCCAGAATAAGTGTGCGAGTTCGCTTCGGTGTCCGTGATTTTCGGATTATACACAAAAGGACCACTGAATACAGCGCTGCATACAATAGCACTCACTTCCTCTACAATAACACCTCGGTACAGCGCGGTGCCTTTGTGACCGTAGCGGAAGCCTGTGTAAGCGAGTAGCATCGAAGTCTCACACGACAAAAGCTGCTGCAATTCACGTACGTAAGTCAAAGCGAGACTACTGCGTAACTTGACAACAGTGACCGGTTCCCGTTAGCTATTACCATGCAATTATGGCACGAACATCACGCATGTCTGCTGTGCAGGCTGTTAGTAGCATTGCGAAATGTATCCGTAAAATTGCGCAACATCTCAGTATTGCGCTTACTGTATGCATGCATGCAATCACGAAGTCCGTGACCGTGGTTATTAACACCAGTACTATTAGTATTAATTAATAACACTGCGTGATCGCAAACATAAACATTACGGCATGCATGCATAACGTACATATACTCATTAGTAGTAGGCTGGAATGAAATACTCCTGACTTAGTTTCGAGTATACGTACGTTTGCAAGGCAATCCATCTTTTGGTTCATCGTTACGGCAGTTTATTTTGACGTAACTACTTAAGCCAATGTTAATGATTTTTAAATTTGATCTTGGGAATTCTTAGTAAATTTTACTCTTTGACTTCTGGTGACCCCATGGGACGATCTTGGAAATTCTTAAAATTTTGCTTTTTGACCCCTGTGACCCCAGATGACCTTTGACCTCCACTAAAAACGAAAGCATTCATATTTTCACTACAACGCATCCACATACTGAGTATGAAATCTACCCAAGCTTCCTACCTGGCGATATCGTGTTAACAAGGTTTGCAGTGTGTGACCCCAGTGACGTCAGATGACCTCTGACCTCCACCAAAAAGTGATAGGTTCATCTTCTTACCAAAACGCATCCACATACCACATATGAAATCTATCCAAGCTTCCTATCTTGAGATATCATGTTAACAAGGTTTTCAGGGTTTGACCCCAGTGACCCCAGATGACCTTTGACCTCCATCAAAAACAATACGGTTCTCCCTCTTACCATAACACTTCTACACACTAAGTATGAAATTCATCCAAGCTTCCTATCTTGAGATATTATGTTAACAAGGTTTTCAGGGTTTGACCCCCGGTGACCCCAGATGACCTTTGACCTCCACCAAAAACAATAGGGTTCTTCCTCTTACCATAACACATCTACACACTAAGTATGAATTCATCCAAGCTTCCTACCTTGAGATATCGTGCACACAAGGTTTTCAGGTTTTGACCCCCAGTGACCCCAGATGACCTTTGACCTCCACCAAAAACAATAGGATCCTTCCTCTTACCATAACACATCTACACACTAAGTATGAAATTCATCCAAGCTTCCTAACTTGAGATATCGTGCACACAAGGTTTTCAGGTTTTGACCCCCGGTGACCCCAGATGACCTTTGACCTCCACCAAAAACGATAGGGTTCTTCCTCTTACTATAACACATCTACACACTAAGTATGAAATTCATCCAAGCTTCCTACCTTGAGATATTGTGCACACAAGGTTTTCAGGTTTTGACCCCCAGTGACCCCAGATGACCTTTGACCTCCACCAAAAATAATAGGGTCCTTCCTCTTACCATAACACATCTACACACTAAGTATGAAATTCATTCAAGCTTTCTATCTTGAGATATCATGTTAACAAGGTTTTCAGGTTTTGACCCCAGGTGACCCCAGATGACCTTTGACCTCCACCAAAAACAATAGGGTTCTTCCTCTTACCATAACACATCTACACACTAAGTATGAAATTCATCCAAGCTTCCTACCTTGAGATATCGTGCACACAAGGTTTTCAGGTTTTGACCCCTAGTGACCCCAGATGACCTTTGACCTCCACCAAAAACAATAGGGTTCTTTCTCTTACCATAACACATCTACACACTAAGTATGAAATTCATCCAAGCTTCCTACCTTGAGATATCGTGCACACAAGGTTTTCAGGTTTTGACCCCCGGTGACCCCAGATGACCTTTGACCTCCACCAAAAACAATAGGGTTCTTCCTCTTAATATGGGGCATCTATGTACCAAGTTTGAAAACTGTCGGAGTTTCTCTTCTTGAGATATCGCGCACACAAGCTAAGCGTCACAAACACACACACACACACACACACATACATACACACATACATACACACATACGCCATCATGACCGCATAGGTTTCTCTTTCATCGAAACCAAAAATGAGGTATATACTGTAATGCCACCCCCCCCCCCCCCCCCCTCAATATTGAGATACTGTACCTTTGATGCTACATTTTTTGAAGGTTTCTGATGCTTACTGTTTTTAAAGTAAAAATTATGTTCAAGGTGGCAGTGTTAGTATTATTTGAAAAAAATAGGTGAATAGGTGAATACAGGCTTACTGTAAGCTTTACAATAAGGTAAGGTCTTTAGCATGTAAGTTATTTTTCTAATAAAACTATACCCCCAAATAAAGGCCCCCACTTTAAAGAATGCAATGCCCCCAGGGCATTTGCTAGAGAACATGCTGTATGATCACAGAGCCAGCATCAGCACAGCTTTCTGAGCCTTTTGTTTTAATTAGCACTGGCAGTGGCAATCTAATGTCCAGATGCTATACTTTTGAAGGCCACATGGCCCGATGCCTGATACTGAATGCCATTCCAAACAAGATACAACCAGAGAAAAACATACAAATATGTGTATATGATACTGGAGAGATTATTTGTGAACATATCTTTATGTCTTGCATTTTTAAAGGAAAAATCATTTATATCAGATTCCAAATTCCATATAAACTTGGTACAATTTGCCTATATTAATACAGTACTCTGCCATGAAATACAGTATTAAAAAGTCCATGGGGTAGCTGGCTACGCCATCACACATCATACGTAGCCAGTATAGCAGGCACTGCCACTTCAGGGAAAAGCTTTGGACTTAGATTTTTTCCAACATTTGTTAACCTTGTAGTATATGTTTCGAACCTATGTTTACTCGACCAGAAGCAGGTCTTTATGCAGTAAGTAGCTACGTAGTTGTGGTAAGATAGGATCTAGTGACCATGACCTCATTAGCTTTGAGTTACTTTGTTTCAGCAAACTTCAAGGTAGTGACAAAACTTTTTGATTTCCGCAAGGCTAACTTTACTCATGCTAAAGAGCTTTACCATAGACTGGGGTGCACATTTGTCTACTGTAACTTAGGCCCTGCTGAAGCATGGAGTGTTTTTCATAACATAGTTACTGACACTACAAAGTTGTGTATCCCACTCAAGAAAGCTATGGTTAAAACTAGGCCAATTTGGATTTCTAGAGAGGTACTTAGAGCAGCCAGGAAAAAACATAAATGTTGGCATCGATATAGGGTCAGTAAGAATTCTGAAGACCTTGCAGTCTACAAGAATCAGGAACTCTTAGTTAAAAATTTGGTTATTGACACTTTAAGCTAATTGTGAAAAGCAGTTGGCCATGGACGTTAAAGAGGGATTTGCATCACCTCAAGTATGACTTTTACTTTGTGGTAAGCCCCACCCATAATTGTCTTTACTGCTTCTCCTTGTGCAGACACAAACATAGTTCACTGCTCAAGGCCACATCCTGGTGAGCATAAAGACCCCACGTGTAATCAATTCTCTGTGCATGCTGTGTAATATGAACTGCTCTGCATCTTTTGAATTTTGTAACTCTGATGTCAATCAAAGAGTAGTCACCAATTGAGACTTTTGCTTACCCCCAACTAAAAGTCATACTTGGGGTGATGCAAATCCATCTTTAAGGTAAATCCAAAATCTTTTCATGCCTATGTTAGGTCTAAGCCATGTCCATACTGGAAAGTTCAACAGTTTCACGCAGATTTGTGGCGTATAAAACTGTATGCCAGACTTTTTGGCCTATGGCATGATTGTCAAGTTTTAATAAACCTCGCCGTACTAGCGTGGTGCACAATGACAATATTATTGTGGCATAACACTAACGATAGCCTACACCCTAAACCAATACACAGTACACCTGCAGTAACAAACAGTAATGCATTGCAGGACTTGGCTGTAATTAAGTTGGCGTGGTGTAGTCCCTCATTGCAAGACATAATTTGGTGCAATTTTAAATTGTGGCGTACAGCATACAAACTTTCCAGTATGGGTGTGTGTAGTATATGTACATTATGTTTTGAACGCCTGTGGTATAGGCCTAGCACCAAATTTGTGTAAAACGAAACAGTTAGGACGATTTTAATACACACAAAATACCATGTTTATGATGGGGTGACCGTCAACTGCACAGGCCCATCGAGTGCGCATCTAACACAACATATCATACAAAAAGCTTGCAATGGTAGCGTTCTTAAGTGCGCATTCGACGGTCAACACACTATACCTCTGTGTGCATGCTAACATACAGCCTAGGAATGCCCAGTCTTAGTCCGTTTGACGTTCTTCAGGTTTTTCACTACAATCTTACCTCTTGACCTTGTTTGGCCTAAATGACAAATATTTGTCATCTTTGTTTGCAGGGAGTGGTGTTGGTAGGTTTTTGGCTGGTTCTGTGGTAAATCTGAACGATATTTCGCTAAATTTGCAAAACTCGCGGAACCCTCATCTACATAGGTAAGGGGTACGTGTTCAATGCATAAAAATCATATAAATCATGTACCATGCCTTCTGGTATTACAGCACTACTAGAAAGCCTGTTTTCAACTGTGAAAGTACGGTAGCCCTAGACGAGCGCTCTCTAATCCTTTTTTGAAATCAGTTGAAAAATGATGTGGATGTGATTTTTTATCTGCTCAGCCAACCAAATTTGTGAAGTTGGATTTGGGGCACATTTTCCCCATTTCTCAGAAAATATATGATCTTGAGGCCTGATCTTCTCAGGATGTGTAGAAGACGTTTTAGAAAAAAATTGGGGGATTGTAGCGCTTTCACGAAAGCCAGTAGAAAATTGTAATGACCTCCTTGCTTTCATTTTGGTAAAAGGGGCATTTTAATGTTTGGTTAAATTAAACCAAAAGTCACTCCAAAATGGGATCATTGAAAAGTCCATGTTTGAATCCATTGGTACATATTTTATGCTTGAAGGATGTACAGTAGCTCAGATATAAATTTTAGAAATAAGAAGGAATCATAGGCCTATATGTGGACCCCTGTAGTCTGCAAAAAAGCTTTTACTGTAAGTGACACCAACTGCTACTTTATTTATTTCATGAGGATTTTTCATGTTCTGTCGGTGCATTATTAATTATAAAATATCCTACTTTAAATTGTAAAGTTTTAGTCAGCTGCTACATTAATAGCATGGCTAGGCCCTATAGCCTACCAATCAAATATCAATAGGCATAGCCTACAAACCCTTGACGGTTACACCTCTCTGTTCAAATGTCTCTATATACCACTACTTCCATTTTACCAAGTCGTTGCCAACCACAGAATTCTGAGGTGCTAACTCTCTTGACGGCAGGGAGTAAGCTTCTTTTAGAGCAAGTTCAGAGGAGAGCCACTCACCTTATACCCGAGGTGAGACACCTACCTTATCATGTTAGACTTAAGCATCTTGGGCTTACCACCCTGGAGTTGAGAAGGATTAGGGGGGACATGCTTCAGGTGTACAAATTTCTCTCTGAAAGGAATCCTTTGTCCTCTTGCAATTATTTAAAGGTTCAATGTAATTCTCGGGTTCGAGGCCATTGTAAGAAGCTAGTTAAGAATTTTGCAAGGCTCGACATTAGGAAGTTCACCTTTTCTCATAGAGTTGTTAACGAGTGGAATAGTCTGCCTGAGTGGGTAGTTAACTCCACATCTGTGCACTGCTTTAAGGTTAACATCGACAAGTTCTTCCATAAGTGTGGTAGAATCTAATTGTGCTGGGCTCGTTTGGTGTTGGTTGGTTATTTGTTTTCAGTTAGGTAACGTTTCAGTTAAGGTTGTATGGACTTCAGGGCATCTTATGGGGCCTTAGCCCTCCTTTGCCCTTTAACCTGTTATGTTATGTTATGTTAAGTTTAATAGCTGTAGAACAGCTGTCACTAGGCTGTCAAGTTATTGTGATTTATTGCTTACTTTTCTTCTATCATTTTTTAACATTCTGGGGGGCTTGAATTTGACAAAAATTACATCGAGGAAGGTGTAAATTTTCCATAGAATCTGATTTTTAGAATAATATTATTGACAAATGTGTACTTTTGAAGAAAACCCTGAGTCATAATATAGCCACTACCAGTCAACCTTGAGAAAGTCCATAAAATAAAGTGGTATTGAAGGGCATATCTCCCAATTCATTGCCAAACTTTCCCTATTCATTGCCAACTCTCACGACTGTCAGTTCTGTGGAATCATCTTGGCATGTAGACTAATTATGAAAACCCCTTAACTGTGCAACATTCCATAATCCACATAACCATGTTGACGCTACTGCCATGCTAATACTAATAGCTCTAACGGTAAATGCATGTGACTGGGTAGAGCTAGGCTTAGGCCTCACGTTAGGAAACGTCTGCATATGTTGAACATGCAGGATATAAGTCCGCCTGCTCTAAGTACGTTACTTAGCCTACTGTAGGCTACGCCCTGTGTTATCATGTCGGATGTAGTGTCCAAAGGAAGCAGCACTCGCGGATAAAAACAAACAATAAAAGTTTCATCCTTACCACCATGATGTATTCCAATAATAAAAACTTGAGCGGTCATGAGCGAAGTAATGAATTTTAAAGCTATGTCAGAACTGAACTATCAAAAGGCTGCTAATACTAAGTTACTGTATCACGGGACTTCTTATATTGAAGTCCGTGTACTGTATTTATGCTATATTCATGTCTAGTCTATTCTAGTGTTTCCACACTCTAAATCATTATTCCTGAAGTGAAATCTAAAATTTCCTGAAATCGGTTTGGTATTTCCTAAAATTTTCAAGAACGCTTGTTAAATGCTAACTTTAATGGCTGATCCAGGATTTCACCCTGTCAAGTCATACGTCATTTCTATACGCTACATGCAATTTCCAGATTTTCCGAAATAATCCCACTTCCCGAAAATTTCCCGTAGAGCACCAAGATATCCCGAGATTCGGGCAATTTCGGGAAGAGTGGAAACACTGGTCCTATTCGGACTGTGCCAAGCAAGGTAGCAACAACGTACTATACAACTTCTTAGCCTATGGATATGTACGTAGCGGACCACTAATTCAGATGTTCTTACGCCAAAAATATTCCCTGACAAATTTAGTCCCTTAATTTTTTTGGGAGCTTGTTTCTGAACTTTCTGACTGTGTCACTTACAAAATGTGATCAATTTTTCATGTAGGCAGTGAGCTGAAATACAGTCTGTACAAAATTCAAGGCAATTTTTCTAAGTCTAGCGCCATTTTTAGCTCAGCTGTAACCATTGTACATGGCAAACGTCTGTCACTTTTCGACATCGTATTTAAATACGCAGCATTTCGCTATTTTTTCATAGACTTGACTTAAGTTTATGTAGGTGAGGGAAATATCTTAATGATGCAACCATTTTCGATAAATATGAACGCTTTTTGACCTAGGGATAGGGCTTTGTTTGAAAATGTAAAAATCCCTTCTTTTCGTTCAATTGTTGTGCACTAGATGTGCTGGAACGTTTCATATAGATAGTTTGAATAGTGCTGAACCAATGTTACATCCCCCAGTTGTTGTCGTTATGATTTGAGTGCCGAAAAGAGTACTTTCGTGCATAAAACGTACAAAAGAATAATGTACACATTTAAATGTACAGGACGTCGAGGCTCCCAGCTGTTGTCGTTATTATTTGAGGGCTCAAAACAGTACTTTGTATAAAATAAAAACTACGTAAAAAGTATACTGTACACATATTAATGTACAGGACGTCTCGTGCTTACATCGTCGTGGGAGCTTTTACGCAAAGTGCGGTACATCGACTATGGAGTACCGTATGTGGACTACCCCGCGGAGCGGACTGATTGCTAAGCTGCTCGGCTTCCCAAACCACCAGATATGACTGAACAAGGAATATGCCGTACAGCCTGCTACGGAGGCAATATGTGGACATGTGGAGTAGATGTCATTCAGACATTTTAATAATAGTATCCAGGCGCGGGTGGGGGGAGTTCACGGCCTCCGCCGCCCCTTTTTTGCCACATTAACAATAACAAATACGCAAGAAATTAGCATATGTTATTCTAGGAGGATATTCAAGGGGCTTTCAGCCCCCCTCCCCTTTTCGAAATGTCTGGATCCGCGCATGGGTATCTGAGTTGGTTGGATGGTTACTCGAGAAGAAAGGGCTTTGAAGTTTTGCAAGTCCTTGCGAATAAGTAGCCTTGTCCGAAACAGTACACATTTTTGTGTTTGGGCAGAGACACACATGTTTAACTTCGCCTAATGTCTTCAATTTAAACAAAAATTCTAAGTCTTGCTAAGGCCCCCCAAAAATATTGTTTTTGTTTGTCTCCTCGAGACCTGCCAAAAAGGGCCGTCAGGCGGGCGTTTTTTTTTTTTGTTTTTTTGTTTTTGTTTTTTTAATTTTTTTGAACCTTCCCAGCAGAGCACAAGACAATGAAACGTATGGACATGTGTTTACAGGATGAACTGTTAGTGGCTTATTGTTAACATAATAACATAGGGGGAATAACAAAGGGATGTGCAAGTGATCTATACCCATTCAAAGTCCATACTCCACAGAAGGCCGAGAAACATCGCTCGTATCGCTCCTCACTTTCCCTGACTAGGCCAGGACTGCAAAATCAATCACATTCTTTAGGCATTGAAGCAATTACTTATTGGATTGAAAAATATCCTGGGGTCCTTCCTCATCGAATCCCCAAATACTTTATCATCGACAGTATCTATCTCACTTTGAACAATAACTACTTTCAATTTGGTAACCTAAATTTTAAACAGATCAACGCTACAGCCATGGGAACAAAAATGACACCTACCTACGCCACCTTAACTCTAGCTTTCTTCGAAAACAAACTGTATAATGAAATTAAATTGAAGTTCGACTCCACTGTTAAAGAAGTGTTTGTAAAATCTTGGAAACGTTATCTTGATAACTGTTTTAGAATTTGGAATAATACCCGGGGCAACATTAATGTTCTATTTAACATCTTACAATGTTTACATAAGGATATAAAATTTACCATGCATTGTAGTGAAACGGAACTACCGTTTCTTGATATCCAAGTTATTAAGTCAAAGGGCAAGCTTTTGACAGACATTTATTATAAAGCGACGGACACTAAACAATACCTCCATTTCAAAAGTAGTCATCCTAGAACCTGCAAGCTAAACATCCCTTACAACCTTGCCAGACGCATTTGCACTACAGTATTGTTAAAACGCCAGACTTACGTACAAAAAACTTCATGAATTATCAGCTTGTCTTACCACACGGGGGGATCCACATAAGTTAATTGAACATGGGATAAGAAAAACCGAAAGTATCCCTATTCATATTTTACGAAATTGTGAAAAACAAAGGGACACGACAGACACACTCGCTTATGTGTCCACCTTTAATCCTAGACATCCGGAAATTTTCAATTTAATATGCCAGAACATGCCTATTTTGAACTGCAGCGTCAAAATGAATACTGTCATGAAAGACGTAAGACTTATCAAAAGCAAACGACAACCACGTAATTTGAAAAAAATGTTAACCCAAGCAA
Organism: Holothuria leucospilota; assembly: GCA_029531755.1. NCBI lineage: Eukaryota > Metazoa > Echinodermata > Holothuroidea > Aspidochirotida > Holothuriidae > Holothuria > Holothuria leucospilota. The sequence goes on from CM055968.1 coordinate 33,567,481, forward strand.
AGTTTGAAGACAGCGAATCAACTTCGCAAATAAGCAAATGCAACCGCCCTCGCTGCAAAATATGCCCTATAATATTGCAGGGTAAGAAAATTCATTTTTCACAGACGAAGATTTCTTTGTTAAAACTAACTTTACGTGTGAGTCTAAAATGTTGTATATGTTCTTAATTGCAGTAATTGCAATGATCAATATATAGGTAGCACGAAAAATTTTGCAAACCGTGTTACTTTACATAGAAGCCATATTAAAATGAATGTTACAGGATTCTGGAAGTTAGTAAACATATTCATACGTGTGGTAAAAATAATTTCAGAATTTTACCCTTCTATCAGTGCTCCAATGAGAACCTACTACTTATTAAGGAAAACTATTTTATCTGTAAATACAAGCAGTCACTTAACAGATAATTCTGTTAACTGTACATATCTAACCATTGTATTTGTCTTCTTGGAGTTCTCGCATCACATTGTAAATAGCTTCTTTGTTGAGCTTTAATCCGGTAAATGGGCAGAGAGCAGAGAGGCCTATAATCTAAAGATTTGTTGACTTAAGTGTGTAAAAACATCCGCCAAGTCTAATTGGCATTTACTATTACCTCTCCAATTTCTTTGTATCAACTAATTTTGTACATACTCGTGTCATTCACCTCTGAAGATCTGATATATATATATATATATATATATATATATATATATATATATATATTATATATATATATATATATATATATATATATATATATATATATATATATATATATAGGAAAATGGGTTTATGATACCATTGGTTTGGGCCCCTCCCTGCCTCTTGTCCATGGGCCCCGAGGGTCGTGCTACGCCGCTGATCACTGTGCCCCAACGAACAGCAGTAGCAACGTGCGTTGCGTCTGTGCAATAGCTGATCGAGTGAACTTTTCTCCGCTGGTACGCTTCGAGGCAGACCTGCCAGACCACTGAAACAGGGACCGCGGAGGCTGGGGCTATTGGGGATTTATCCCCCGCACTTTTCCTGCCGTGGGCATTTTGGGCCGCTTTAAAAGGCTTTTATTTTCTCGAAAATGTTATGCCGCTTTGATGGTTAGCCCGCGCATTTTCAAAATTGGCTCCGAGGTCACGGTCCCTGTGAAATAGTTGAACAACGAACAATATTCGAACCAGCTACGTACGTAGGTATTCTCCATATAGCCAGTGATGAAAATGGGGAAGTCAGTAACTCCAGGAAAAAGCAGGCTTATGGCTTCCCTCGAGTGTTGTATGTGTGTGTGCGTGGGTGTGTGTGTGTGTGGAGGAGGCGTTTCATTTGTTCTGCTTTCGACGGGATATTCAACATATACGGGCCATTTAGTGCAAGGTATTTCAGTCAGGAACAAAAAAAGTTTCGTCGGAAAATATATAGGTTTGTGTACAACACAAAAGGCAAAAAAAAAAAAACATGAAACTAAAAAAATAATACGAGCGGACGAAAAATTACGTGCGGGCGGTCGAAGACAAACAAACAATTTCTTAGGCCTAATAATGCAGTCGCAAAAGAGGCGTTAAGTTGTTAAGTTTGCTCTACAGGGTGGTTTGGGGAGTTTGGCTTAAAATTGAGAGGGAATAAGCAGTCGCCTCACGTTTATTTGTAATGAATATTACCTTAATCTTACGATTCTTCTCTTATCTCCTTTACAAGCATTTTCTTTACATTTATGGACAAAAATATTTAATGTTAAAGGTAAACAATGACTTAATTTTCTTGAATTAAGCAGCAATTAAATAAGTGTAAAAATAATTTTGTCACATGATGGAAAGGAGCTACTCGTGAATTGGGATGCCGGGAATATAGTACTTCAAGTTAAGCTTAAGGTAAAATTGTCAAGGAAATGGGTGTAAGGGAAAGAGGACCTCCCTCCCCCGTTTTTTAAAAAAAAACATAGCGCTTTGATTGAAAATATAATGCTTCATGTTTTAAGCTTTAGGGTTGTGCTAACATTTCAAAACATTTTTCGTTTTGAAAACGAAACTGACGTACATTCTTGAAGGCGTGTGCATGTCAGTCTTGGAGCATAGTCTATCGAGGGCCCCTCTATAACTATGCTCGGAGGCAGAAATTGTGCAGTCACGGGGAAAGGGGGCGCCGACACTGCATGAGGCACCATTCAAGCTTATTTTTCGTTGCCGAAAGCCCCACCAGAAGTTGGTAAGGCCGGGAGCAATGGGCTTGAAATATTACCACCCATTGCTCCCTGGCCCTATACCACTTCTCGTGGGACTTTTCGGCAACGAAAATCTAAGCTTGAATTGGGTGGCCTCATGCAGTTGTCGGCGCCCCCTTTCCCCGTGACTGCACAATTTCTGCCTCCGAGCATAGCTATAGAGGGGCCCTCGATAGACTATGCCTCCAAGACTGACATGGCACACGCCTTCAAGAATGCACGTCAGTTTCGTTTTTCACAACGAAAAATGTTTTGACAATTGTTAGCACAACCCTAAAGCTTAAAACATGAAGCATTATATTTTCAATCAAAGCGCCATGTTTTTTTTAAAAAAAAAACGGGGGAGGGAGATCCTCTTTCCCTTACACCCATTTCCTTGACAATCTTACCTTAAGCTTAACATGAAGTACTATATTCCCGGCATCCCAATTCACGAGTAGCTTCCTTTCCATCATGTGACAAAATTATTTTACACTTATTTAATTGCTGCTTGAATTCAAGAAAATTCAGTCATTGTTTTACCTTTAACATTAAATTATTTTTGTCCTAAATGTAAAGAAAATGCTTGTAAAGGAGATAAGAGAAGAATCGTAAGATTAAGGTAATATTCATTACAAATAAACGTGAGGCGACTGCTTATTCCCTCTCAATTTTAAGCCAAACTCCCCAAACCACCCTGTAGAGCAAACTTAACAACTTAACGCCTCTTTTGCCACTGCATTATTAGGCCTAAGAAATTGTTTGTCTTCGACCGCCCGCACGTAATTTTTCGTCCGCTCGTATTATTTTTTTAGTTTCATGTTTTTTTTTTTTGGCCTTTTGTGTTGTACACAAACCTCTATATTTTCCGACGAAACTTTTTTTGTTCCTGACTGAAATACCTTGCACTAAATGGCCCGTATATGTTGAATATCCCGTCGAAAGCAGAACAAATGAAACGCCTCCTCCACACACACACACACACACACACACACACACCCACGCACACACACATACAACACTCGAGGGAAGCCATAAGCCTGCTTTTTCCTGGAGTTACTGACTTCCCCATTTTCATCACTGGCTATATGGAGAATACCTACGTACGTAGCTGGTTCGAATATTGTTCGTTGTTCAACTATTTCACAGGGACCGTGACCTCGGAGCCAATTTTGAAAATGCGCGGGCTAACCATCAAAGCGGCATAACATTTTCGAGAAAATAAAAGCCTTTTAAAGCGGCCCAAAATGCCCACGGCAGGAAAAGTGCGGGGGATAAATCCCCAATAGCCCCATCCTCCTGCGGTCCCTGTTTCAGTGGTCTGGCAGTTCTGCCTCGAAGCGTACCAGCGGAGTGAAAAGTTTCACTCGATCAGACTATTGCACAGACGCAAACGCACGTTGCTACTGCTGTTCGTTGGGGCACAGTGATCAGCTGCGTAGCACGACCCTCGGGGGCCCATGGACAAGAGGCAGGGAGGGGGCCCAAACCAATGGTATCATAAACCCATTCCCCTATATCGGATATATATATACTATATGTATATATATATATATTAATATATATATATATATATATTTATATATATATAATTAATATATATAAATATAATATATATATCTCAGATCTTCAGAGGTGAATGACACGAGTATGTACAAAATTAGTTGATACAAGAAAATTGGAGAATGGTAATAGTAAATGCCAATTAGACTTGGCCGGATGTTTTTACACACTTAAGTCAACAAAATCTTTAGATTAGGCTCTCTCTGCTCTCTGCCCATTTACCGGAATGTAAAGCTCAACAAAGAAGCTATTTACAATGGTGATGCGAGAACTCCAAGAAGACAATACCATGGTTAGATATGTACAGTTAACAGAATTATCTGTTAAGTGACTGCTTGTATTTACAGATAAAATAGTTTTCCTTAATAAGTAGTAGGTTCTCATTGGAGCACTGATAGAAGGGTAAAATTCTGAAATTATTTTTACCACACGTATGAATATGTTTACTAACTTCCAGAATCCTGTAACATTCATTTTAATATGGTTTCTATGTAAAGTAACACGGTTTGCAAAATTTTTCGTGCTACCTATATATTGATCATTGCAATTACTGCAATTAAGAACATATACAACATTTTAGACTCACACGTAAAGTTAGTTTTAACAAAGGAATCTTCGGGGGGGGGGGGGGGGGCCCTGTGAAAAATGAATTTTCTTACCCTGCAATATTATAGGGCATATTTTGCAGCGAGGGCGGTTGCATTTGCTTATTTGCGAAGTTGATTCGCTGTCTTCAAACTTTGCTTGGGTTAACATTTTTTTCAAATTACGTGGTTGTCGTTTGCTTTTGATAAGTCTTACGTCTTTCATGACAGTACTCATTTTGACGCTGCAGTTCAAAATAGGCATGTTCTGGCATATTAAATTGAAAATTTCCGGATGTCTAGGATTAAAGGTGGACACATAAGCGAGTGTGTCTGCAGTGTCCCTTTGTTTTTCACAATTTCGTAAAATATCAATAGGGATACTTTCGGTTTTTCTTATCCCATGTTCAATTAACTTATGTGGATCCCCCCGTGTGGTAAGACAAGCTGATAATTCATGAAGTTTTTTGTACGTAAGTCTGGCGTTTTAACAATACTGTAGTGCAAATGAGTCTGGCAAGGTTGTAAGGGATGTTTAGCTTGCAGGTTCTAGGATGACTACTTTTGAAATGGAGGTATTGTTTAGTGTCCGTCGCTTTATAATAAACGTCTGTCAAAAGCTTGCCCTTTGACTTAATAACTTGGATATCAGAAAACGGTAGTTCCGTTTCACTAAAATTGCATGGTAAATTTTATATCCTTATGTAAACATTGTAAGATGTTAAATAGAACATTAATGTTGCCCCGGGTATTATGTATCAAATTCTAAAACAGTTTTATCAAGATAACGTTTTCAAGATTTTACAAACACTTCTTTAACATGGTGGAGTCGAACTTCAATTTAATTTCATTATACAGTTTGTTTCGAAGAAAGCTAGAGTTAAGGTGGCGTAGGTAGGTGTCATTTTTGTTCCCATGGCTGTAGCGTTGATCTGTTTTAAAAATTTAGGTTACACCAAATTGAAAGTAGTTATTGTTCAAAGTGAGATAGATACTGTCGATGATAAAGGTATTTGGGGATTCGATGAGGAAGGACCCCAGGATTATTTTTCAATCCAATAAGTAATTGCTTCAATGCCTAAAGAATGTGATTTGATTTTGGCAGTCCTGGCCTAGTCAGGGAAAGTGAGGAGCGATACGAGCGATAGTTTCTCGGCCTTCTGTGGAGTATGGGACTTTGATGGGTGATAGATCACTTGCAAATCCCTTTGTTATTCGACCTATGTTATTATGTTAACAATAAGCCACTAACAGTTCATCCTGTGAAACACATGTCCATACGTTTTTCATTGTCTTGTGCTGTGCTGGGAAGGTTAAAAAACAAAAATAAAAAAAAAAAAAGTGTAAAAACAAAAACAAAAAAAAAAAAAAAAAAAAAAAAAAAACGCCCGCCTAGACGGCCCTTTTAGCAGGTCTCGAGGGAGACAAACAAAAACAATATTTTTGGGGGCCTAAAAAATGAAAAAAAAAAAAAAAAAAAAAAGAAAAAAAAAAAAAAAAAAAAAAAAAAAAAAAAAAAAAGAAGAAAAAAAAAAAAAAAAAAAAAAAAAAAAAACAAAATAGCAAGACTTAGAATTTTTGTTTAAATTGAAGACATTAGCGAAGTTAAACATGTGTGTCCTCAGCCCAAAACACCAAAAAATGTGTACTGTTTCGGACAGGCTACTTATTCGCAAGGTCTTGCGGCAAACTTCAAAGCCCTTTCCTTCTCGAGTAACCTCCAACCAACCTCAGATACCTATGCGCGGATCCAGACATTTCGAACAAGGTGTAGGGGGCTGAAAGCCCTTGAATATCCTCCTACAATGACATATGCTAATTTCTTGCGTATTTGTTATTGTTAATGTGGCAAAAAAGGGGCGGCGGAGGGTCCGTGAACTCCCCCCACCCGCCTGGATACTATTTATTAAAATGTCTGGAATGACATCTACTCCACATGTCCACATATTGCCTCCGTAGCAGGCTGTACGGCATATTTCCTTGTTCAGTCATATCTGGTGGTTTGGGAAGCCGAGCAGCCTTTAGCAATCAGACCCCTCCGCGGGGTAGTCCACATACGGTAATCCATAGTCGATGTACCGCACTTTGCGTAAAAGCTCCCACGACGATGTAAAGCACGAGACCGCCTGTACATTAATATGTTTACAGTATACTTTTTTACGTAGTTTCTTATTTTATACAAAGTACTGTTTTGAGCCCACAAATAATTAACGACAACAGCTGGGAGTCCTCGACGTCCTGTACATTTAAATTGGTACATTATTCTTTTGTACTTTTTATTCACGAAAGTACTCTTTTCGGCACTCAAATCATAAACGAGACAACAACTGGGGGATGTAACATTGGTTTCAGCACTATTCAAAACTATCTATATGAAACGTTTCCAGCACATCTAGTGCACAACAATTGAACGAAAAGAAGGGATTTTTACATTTTCAAACAAAGCCCTATCCCTAGGTCAAAAAGCGTTACATTATTTATCGAAAATGGTTGCATCATTAAGTGTATTTTCCTCACCTACATAAACTTAAGTCAATATATGAAACAAATAGCGAAATGCTGCGTATATTTAAATACGATGTCGAAAAGTGACAGACGTTTGCCATGTACGATGGTTACAGCTGGAGCTAAAAATGGCGCTAGACTTAGAAAAAATTGCCGTTTGAATTTTGGTACAGACTGTATTTCAGCTCACTGCCTACATGAAAAATTGATCACATTTTGTAAGTGACACAGTCAGAAAGTTCAGAAACAAGCTCCCAAAAAAATTAAGGGACTAAATTTGTCAGGGAATATTTTTGGCGTAAGAACATCTGAATTAGTGGTCCGCTACGTACATATCCATAGCCTAAGAAGTTGTATAGTACGTTGTTGCTACCTTGCTTGGCACAGTCCGAATAGGACCAGTGTTTCCACTCTTCCCGAAATTGCCCGAATCTCGGGATATCTTGGTGCTCTACGGGAAATTTTCGGGAAGTGGGATTATTTCGGAAAATCTGGAAATTACAAGTAGCGTATAGAAATGATGTATGACTTGATACGGTGAAATCCTGGATCAGCCATTAAAGTTAGCATTTAACAAGCGTTCTTGAAAATTTTAGGAAATACCAAACCGATTTCAGGAAATTTTAGATTTCACTTCAGGAATAATGATTTAGAGTGTGGAAACACTAGAATAGACTAGACATGAATATAGCATAAATACAGTACACGGACTTCAATATAAGAAGTCCCGTGATACAGTAACTTAGTATTAGCAGCCTTTTGATAGTTCAGTTCTGACATAGCTTTAAAATTCATTACTTCGCTCATGACCGCTCAAGTTTTTATTATTGGAATACATCATGGTGGTAAGGATGAAACTTTTATTGTTTGTTTTTATCCGCGAGTGCTGCTTCCTTTGGACACTACATCCGACATGATAACACAGGGCGTAGCCTACAGTAGGCTAAGTAACGTACTTAGAGCAGGCGGACTCCTATATCCTGCATGTTCAACATATGCAGACATTTCCTAACGTAAGGCCTAAGCCTAGGCCTAGCTCTCCCCAGCCACATGCATTTACCGTTAGAGCTATTAGTATTAGCATGGCAGTAGCGTCAACATGGTTATGTGGATTATGGAATGTTGCACAGTTAAGGGGTTTTCATAATTAGTCTACATGCCAAGATGATTCCACAGAACTGACAGTCGTGAGAGTTGGCAATGAATAGGGAAAGTTTGGCAATGAATTGGGAGATATGCCCTTCAATACCACTTTATTTTATGGACTTTCTCAAGGTTGACTGGTAGTGGCTATATTATGACTCAGGGTTTTCTTCAAAAGTACACATTTGTCAATAATATTATTCTAAAAATCAGATTCTATGGAAAATTTACACCTTCCTCGATGTAATTTTTGTCAAATTCAAGCCCCCCAGAATGTTAAAAAATGATAGAAGAAAAGTAAGCAATAAATCACAATAACTTGACAGCCTAGTGACAGCTGTTCTACAGCTATTAAACTTAACATAACATAACATAACAGGTTAAAGGGCAAAGGAGGGCTAAGGCCCCATAAGATGCCCTGAAGTCCATACAACCTTAACTGAAAACAAAGAACCAACCAACACCAAACGAGCCCAGCACAATTAGATTCTACCACACTTATGGAAGAACTTGTCGATGTTAACCTTAAAGCAGTGCACAGATGTGGAGTTAACTACCCACTCAGGCAGACTATCGTTAACAACTCGGATGAGAAAAGGTGAATTCCTAATGTCGCCTTGCAAATTCTTAACTAGCTTCTTACAATGGCCTCGAACCCTGAGAATTACATTGAACCCCTTTTTAAATAATTGCAAGAGGACAAAGGATTCCTTTCGAGAGAAATTTGTACACCTGAAGCATGTCCCCCCAGTATCCTTCTCAACTCCAGGGTGGTAAGCCCAAGATGCTTAAGTCTAACATGATAAGGTAGGTGTCTCACCTCGGGTATAAGGTGAGTGGCTCTCCTCTGAACTTGCTCTAAAAGAAGCTTACTCCCTGCCGTCAAGAGAGTTAGCACCTCAGAATTCTGTGGTTGGCAACGACTTGGTAAAATGGAAGTAGTGGTATATAGAGACATTTGAACAGAGAGGTGTAACCGTCAAGGGTTTGTAGGCTATGCCTATTGATATTTGATTGGTAGGCTATAGGGCCTAGCCATGCTATTAATGTAGCAGCTGACTAAAACTTTACAATTTAAAGTAGGATATTTTATAATTAATAATGCACCGACAGAACATGAAAAATCCTCATGAAATAAATAAAGTAGCAGTTGGTGTCACTTACAGTAAAAGCTTTTTTGCAGACTACAGGGGGTCCACATATAGGCCTATGATTCCTTCTCATTTCTAAAATTTATATCTGAGCTACTGTACATCCTTCAAACATAAAAAATATGTACCAATGGATTCAAACATGGACTTTTCAATGATCGCATTTGGAGTGACTTTTGGGTTCAACAAGCAGTGATTTTATTTAAATCTTAGTTTTTGTTGTGTGTTGTAGGTATAGCAGCTTCATTGTTTATTTCAGATTTTCAGGATGTGGTCATTTGCAGTTAAAAAATGGATAAAATTTCCATTGCAGGCATATCGCCATGAGATATGATCACCATGGTCGTAAAATCTTTTGCAAAAGAGTTGTATAAATACTTTGGCATGCAAGTTTTCTGGATGTGGTTTTCTCATTGCACATTAAACACTGCAGTACTGTAACAAATGACGTCACTTCCTTACTAACAAAGATATCTGTAAGTCTTCACAGGCCAGTCCAAAGTCAAGCCTCAAAACTGGGAGCCAAATTCCCAAGTCAAGTCTGGAGTCCAAAAGACAAGCTTCAAGTCACAGGTCTGAATTTACCATAAACATGACTGCACTTAAAGCTTTGTGTATTAAACTTCGACCTTTTTTTAATTACAAGGTAATAATAATTGCCATATGGAGAACGGTTTTACCAACGAAAGCTGCTGTTTTGTAATAAGTTTTACTTTCTACTTGAGATCAGGAATAATTAACCACTTTAATGAAAACAAGTGTTATGCCAAATTTCATGTCAAGTTGCAAACTTTTGTCTTTGATAAATATGTGGGAAAGTCCCAGACATTAAAGGTAAACAAGTCAAATCCCAATTCTTAAACTTTGCAGCTCGGCGTAGTTCGAGTCTGTCTTAGGAATTAAATCCCCTGCTTTACTTGTAGAGTTGAACTGACTTCCAAGTTCTGTAAACTTTACAAAACTGAATATTACAGGAAAACAAGTCCAATTTCAGCCGAAGATGATTGACTGACTTGCAATGACAGTGAAAAAACATGTTTTATACTTAGAATACACAGACAAAAGGATGAAGAAGATGTAGCAGCTCCTTTTATACTGTGGCGGTTTTTAACATTTAACAAGCGCCCTCAATTTCAAGGAGGGAAGAAAAGACAGAAACTACCCTTTTCGATCGCAAACCTTCTAGAATAACTGTAAATTGAGTTGCTTCTTAAAGAGCGTAACACATTCTTTTGAACTGAATAGATTCCTTTGAACGGAATAGGATCCTTTGAAAGGAATACTTTTGAAACGAAACAGATTATGTATTGAGGGAACATCTCTCGACGGAATACTCCGTCGAACGGAATACTTTGCCACGGAATAGGTTATTCTCTTGACTGACGGAATCATTCCGTCTGTATACGTAACGTAACTTTGTAGCTCTAGCTATTGTCGATGTGTACAGTTTGACGTCTTTTCACTGAATGATCTTTCTGCATAGGCTTTGCTAGTGAGGGCGTCCTCCCTGATAAGTGTGACTGATTAACCAATATTCAGTCATACTTAGTTAAAATCCTCAACTTCTATTGTTTCATTACGGTCAGGTGACCGTGCATTATCCTAGGATAACCCACATTAAATTAAGAATAAAATCACCGGCGGATGAATACAATACCGTACTATATACACTGTATTATAAGATCACCTAGCTTTAGATATGGCTGGCTTGACACACATAGGCCTAGCTGAGCATGATATGATATATCCAACGTTAGGCCTATGGTGTGACACTACTCACCAGTCACATCAAGGCCTACGAAAACGCTTCCATTTCTAAGAAACACTTTTGTTCCCAAATCTTACGTGAAACCCTATAGAGGCAAAGGATCCATAAACGGTTATAATTCAAAGTTAAATAACCTAGGCCCAAGCCTCAGTAACGTTACAACTTACACAAAAGTTCCTTGTCGAGCACTGAATCCTCGAACGAAATCAGCGTTACTAAAGCTGTGGTCACACTACAGCGAATTCGGATCGGATTCCAATCCGATTTTTGTGAGTTTTTATTAAAATCTTCTCCATTTCGGGTCGGAAAGAACCCAAAATTTGCCAACCTGTGTAATTATATGATTTTTATCGCAGGACTACGAAAATTAAATTTATACGAATTATTTCGTGACGTCACATCGAAAGACAGCTTTTATCGGACTACGCGCGTCCGATAAAAGCTGTCCGTCGATGTGACGTCACGAAAAAAAGTCAGTTAACATTTCATTTTCATAGACCTCTGATGCAAATCATATATTTACACTGGTTGGCAAATTTTGGGCTCTTTCTGACCCGAAAGAGCTGTTAGGGCTGAGATCTCTAACGTGTCCAAACTTTTCTCCAAAAGTACGTTTGAAATGCTGTGACTGTTTATCTCCCAAAATCAGTATCTGAATCCAAGGCAAATTCCATCATTTGAAGTAACTTAAAAGCTCAAGAATACCTGAACAAGTCAAGGGTGGCGCCAGCGGGGGGCCATGGCCCCCCATCGGGGAAGGCTGGCCCCCCATCGGGGAAATTTTTCGGTTTCGTCGGGGAGCTGTTATGTATACGACAACGCCCAGTCGCTCCGACGATTTACTTAATTTTGGTCTAAATTAGGGCAAATTCTTCAATAAAAACCACAAATTTTCCAATTTCTTCTTCAAAGCCCCATTTTTTTCAAAATTTCCATGGAAAATGCCGGCAATTTTTTCAAATTATCTCCAAAAAGAGCCCAAAATTTTCGGCGCGCTTTGCGCGCCAAAATTTTCCTTCAAACATCGTTTCGGCACTTTATTTCCTTCGTTGAGACTTTGGGTTGCTGGCCCCCCGTCGGGGAAATCCTGGCGCCACCCCTGGAACAAGTCCGTTAGGGTTTGAACAGTTGACGAGCAATTTTAAAAAGACCGCGGTACTTAAAGCATACTGGTGGATATGTCACTACGTACTGCAGTATAGCCTATACGTCGTACGTGCATGTGTTATGTACACAGCATGTGCACCCACAGCGTACACAACGTACCATGATAGGCCTAGTAAATATGCTCTGTGTGAAGTGCAAATGTACATGATACAAATGCAAGATTTCGTGGCTAAAGGGTTACCATGGAGTCATAATACCTCTAGTTACGTTACCAACTGTTAATTTTTTGTCCTTTTCGGCTGTTGAAGTCTTTAAAGAAGAATACCATTTCTCAAATTTAGTCACATCGTTGTTATATTTCATGACTTATGAATATTTTATTGAATTCATTTTGTTTAATAGTAGGCTACTTCATTAATTGCGCACGAACAGGCCTATTGTTTTGAAAGGTTGTGAATAGGTCTCATCTTTCCTCGGGGTTTTGATTTCAATAAAAATGTGGTTATCTGCAAACAAAAATTTTCTTTCTTTTTACTATTTTTTCATCAAATTCGTGTGTATGAATGAACAGGGTTAACCAACGCTGGACCGTGCATTAAATAGAGGATAATGCACTCCGGGGGTTAATGCTACCGCTAGATGCACTCGGGCTGCGCCCTCGTGCATCGCTTGCATTAACCCCCGATCGTGCATTATCCTCTACTTAATGCACGGGCCAGCGTTGATTAACCCTTAATTAAGTATTAGCTTTATGTTGATTAATTATTCGTTTCTGACCAATCATGTTTGATTATTTAGCAAGCGAAGAGTATAAAAGATAATGATTTTTGTGATTTTAGTGCTTCGAACCTTGGATTGACTGTCCGGTAGCCATGGTATTCTGATGCTCCTACCCTTGTCCATACTTGCCTAGTCAGAACGGAATAGATGGTTCTAGTTACTTTAACTCCTTGAGTCTTGTTTCTTTCTGTCTTTCTGTTTCTCTGACGGAACAAGAAGTCACCTCCGTTTCACAACAGTGGCCTATCCCCCAACACAAACCTCATCTGTGACGGTTATTAAAATTCCGCTCGGCCCGTTACAAATTGGTGTAGAGCGGTGGGATAAGACTTCTGATTCCTCTATCAGAACTTACTGGCTAAAGAGCAACTCAGAAATGGATCTAGGTGCTGGAGTCGTGGAAGGACCGAGTCTTAAGCCTCATATACCCGAAATTCCTGGTGGACGGAATGACAAAACTTGGAGTGGCCAAGTTTCCGTGGCATCCAGAGATTGCGATGACGGCAATGACTTGCTTAGGCGGCGGTACAACTCTTTACCTTCGCTTAGCAGAATTGAAGGCCCGCGGTCCGGTTCAATGAAGGAATACCAATTCGTACGGAATACGGATGCTCGCACTGAACAGAATGTTTCAAGTGAAGCAGGGTTGGAAGGTTATTTTAATTCTAGGGCTGGTGACAAACGTAGACAAGCGGAATGGGAGTATGAAGGGAATGTTCTGCATGACTCCTCAGCTGGTAAAGTCGATTGCTCTCCATCCTCCGACAGGCCTGCGGGTAATGATACTGACGGTAGGGTTGGACACGAAATAAACCGTGGGCCGCCTTACGATGTCAATTTTATTCCGGCCAGAAGGAATATGGACATTCCGCCGAGGAATACTTACAATGATGATTATATTTCGGCCAGAAGGAATATGGACATTCCGCCGAGGAATACTTACAATGTTGATTATATTCCGGCCAGAAGGAATATGGACATTCCGCCGAGGAATACTTTCAGTGATGATTATATTCCGGCCAGAAGGAATACAGACATTCCGCCGAGGAGTACTTACGATAACGATAAAGGTCCGTTCAAAGGGAATTTAGGTTTTCAGCCAAGGAATTTTAATTTGAGGTATCCTGATGATCAGGCTTGGCTGGAAGAAAGAGGGCAAAGGAAGCTTGGCTTTGAGGGCATAGGGGATAGAGGCTATGAGTGGACATATGCCGACGAGCCCATCCCGGGCAGACAGCATGTCAATTACCCCACAAAGGGTTTTTATAAGATTTTCCCAGGTGAAGAACGGAAACAATGGAATGAAGGAGGGAATGGCTACCCATATAGAGACACGGGCTTCTCCGAAACGAGGAAACCTGTAATGCTCCCGGAGAAGTATGACGGGAAGTCATGTTGGAGTGACTACATAGTTCACTTCGAACATATAGCTAGTATTAACGGGTGGCACCAACTCGAAATGGCAAAATTTTTAGGGGCAAGCTTGAAAGGAGAGGCGCAAAAGGCGTTTACGGACCTCCCACCAGATGAGCGCCATAGTTATCAGGCTATGTACAATGCCTTGAGCAGGCGATTTGGAGTAGAAAAACAGGGTCTTATCTACAGAGTTCGACTCCAAAACCGAACTCAGGGTCCCGACGAGAGCGTTGTTGAGCTTGGGCAGGCGCTAAAACGGCTTATTGCGAGAGCTTACAGTAGAGTTAGCGATGAATTTGCCATTGATGCATTCAGAAATGCACTGAAGGACCCTGAACTCAAAAAGAGTGTGTATCAAGCCCGCCCCTGGGATTTAGATGAAGCTATAGGGGTCGCCGCTGAAATGGAAACGTATGTGCAGGCAGAAAAACACAGAGGTTAGCGGAAACGGGAAGCGGTACGTTCCGTGACTTCCGGTGCGGAAGAATTGGTTAGTAAGTTAGATGGAGTTTTACGGTGCGGAAGAATGTAACAATTTTAAGGACCTCAAAAGTGAACTGCAGCTTTGGCTACGAAATGAAATGGATCAGGCTGTAACCAAATTAAAGGGCACTGGTTCTAAGGAGGCGACGGAAGACCAGTCTCATAAAGGAAATCAAAAGAGCATTAGCAAAGAAAAGGTGACTTGTTGGAACTGTGGAGAAAAGGGACACTACTCAAATGAGTGTACGCAACGAAGGATCCAGATGTACTTCCCTTTAGAAAATCCACCAAGGAGGGCCAGAATGAGGTAGTGAACGAGCGAGTTACTACATGTAACGGGCCACTGATGACTGTAGAACCTAATTCGAGTAACGGGGCCTTCTTAAAATGTGATGTGTTGGGACTGACAGTGGAATTTCTAATTGACACCGGGGCCTCAGTAACTATCTTGAATAAAAGTGTGCGGCAGAGGCTGAAGCAAGACCAACCCTTACAAATACTGGGTTCTCCTTAAGCGTGGCGAATGCGCAACGCATTCACCCGCTCGGAATGTGTGAAATGGAGTTACAATTTCAAGAGAATGCGCAATTCAAACATGAGGTTATTTCCGCAGATATAAATGCAGAAGGAATTCTGGGCTTAGATTTCCTACAGAAGTACAATTGTGTATGGGACTGGGAAAAAAACCTTCCCTACTGATGAACGGAAAAGAAGTTCCTTTTCGTGTAGAGTTAACAGAGCCGAAAGCGTGTCAGGTCAAGGTCGAAACCGATGCAGTAGTACCTGGAGGCCGAGAAATGTTGTTCACTGGAACTCTGGTTAACCCAGATAGGTCGTGCTCTTTGGGGTACTTGGAGGGGCTTAGTCAATTTACGGACAAGTTTGGAGTTGGGGTCCCTAGTAACCTGGTTGATGCACAAAAAGGACAAGTCTTCCTACGTCTCTTTAACCCCGGCGAAGAGCAAATCCGGATCCGGCAAAACACACGCTGCAATGTTCATCCCTATCGAGGAAGTGAAAGAACTGGTACCCCAGGGCAAAGGTGAGGGGGAAGTTGTACATCGTATGGACACAGGAGTTGGGGCAAGAAAGTGCCCCACACTTAAAGGAATTGTACGAGAAAGCCAGTGCTGTGCTAGATGAAGAACAAAGGTGTCTGGTTACGAAGGTATTGACAAACTTTCAAGACGTTTTTGCGAAAAACGATGACGACTTGGGTAGAACGGACGAAATTAGGCATACGATTAACACTGGAGAATCACCGCCGATTAGACAGGCTCCAAGAACATTACCGTTTCATAAGCAGAAAGAAGCTCAAGAAGAAATCGAGCGTATGCTTGAAAGGGGGATAATCGAACCTTCAGATAGTCCGTGGGCATCGCCCATTGTTCTTGTTCGTAAAAAGGACGATGGAGTCAGGTTCTGCGTGGACTACCGACAGCTTAATGCCGTCACTATAAAAGATGAGTACCCATCGTATCGAAGGCAACATTGATGCATTAAGCGGGTCCACTTAGTTTAGCAATCTTGACCTTGCAAGTGGCTACTGGCAGGTTTCTATGGATGAGAAGGACAAGGAAAAGACAGCTTTTTCCACTTACTCGGGTCTGTACCAATTTACGGTCATTCCCTTTGGGCTCTGTAATGCACCCGGGGTCTTCCAAAGACTAATGCAAAAAGTTCTGGCCGGACTCCAATGGGAATCAGCAGTTCTTTACTTAGATGACATTGTAGTTTTCGGTAAAACTTTTACCGAGCACTTGGACCGACTACAAAACGTGTTGGAGCGGTTGCGTAACGCAAACCTTAAGGTAAAACCGAAGAAGTGCAGCATTTTCAGGAAAGTGTTACTTTCTTGGGCCATGTGGTTTCATGTGACGGGGTGTCTACGGACCCATCTAAGATTAAAGACAATGTAAACTGGTAAATTCCAACTAATGCGACCGAAGTTCGAAGCTTTTTGGGCCTTGTGTCCTATTACCGAAGATTTGTCCATAACTTTGCACAGATTGCAAAGCCTCTGCACAAATTGACAGAGAAATCGGTAAAATTCTCATGGTCGACTGAATGTACGGAGGCGTTTAACCACCTGAAGGAGAAACTAACCTCTACCCCACTTCTAGCTTACCCAGGGCAGGAAGGACAGTTCATTCTGGACACCGATGCTAGCTCTGTTGGTATCGGAGCTGTATTATCCCAGGAACAAAATGGCGAAGAACGTGTATTGGCCTACGCAAGCAGGACCCTGAGTAAATCTGAACAAAACTTGTGTGACAAGACGTGAGCTTCTGGCAGTAGTACATTTTGTAAAGCACTTCAATCATTACTTGTACGGCCAAACGTTTACAATACGGACTGACCATGCATCTTTAAAATGGCTATTAAATTTCCGAAACCCGGAGGGGCAAGTGGCCCGCTGGATCGAAATCCTGGGTTCCTATGACTTCGAAGTTTAACACAGGGCTGGGAAAACCACGCTAATGCAGACGCACTTTCTTGTATACCATGTAAACAATGCAGGCGCACTTCAGAGGAGATATCGGAAAGCGAGGAACAAATCGAAGGGTAGTTGTGTGAGTAAAGAAGATGTCCAGGTGAAGGAAGAACCGGTGTGTCATGTAGAGGGCCCCACTACTGAAGCTGAGGACGCACCTGGAGATAGTCATTGTAGGAAAGTAAGGGCGGGCCCGGCGGCCTCCGAAGAGCTACTTCTTTCTAGGTCACGAGATGAGATGTCTGAAGCACAAGTACAGGACAAAGAGCTGGGTACTTTATTTTCGTGGAAGAAAGCAGGGGAAAGGCCTGAATGGAATACTATTTCACATTTCGGGAAGGATGTAAAATTCTGGTGGGCCAGATGAGAACTGGTTATGCTCCAGGAGGATGTACTTTACATTCGCTGGTATCAAGGTGAAGTAGAAGTACTGAAGTATCTGGTACCGGCCTCACAACAGGAAAATGTACTGAAGCAGTTACATGAAGTACCCACTGCTGGGCACTTGGGGATAAACGAAAGTCTCTCGAGGGCTTAGAGGGCCAAAGTCTACTGGAGGGGGATGAAGGAGTCAGTGCGAAGGCACTGCATGAAGTGCTACGAGTGCGCCTCTAGGAAGCCAACTCCAAAGGGTCGGAAAGCACCCTTGAAGCACAGTACCGAGTCGGTGTTCCGTTGGAAAGGATTGCAGTTGATATTGCAGGACCTTTTCCAGAGACTAAGGCAGGGAACCGTTATATAATGGTAGTCACAGATTACCTAACCAAATGGACGGAGGCATGTGCACTGCCCAACCACCAGGCCCATACAGTCGCCACAGCTCTCGTGGAACAATTCATTTGTCGGTTTGGCGTGCCAAGGGAACTCCATACTGACCAGGGGAGGGACTTCGAAAGCACGCTGTTCCAGGAAATGTGCAAATGATTACTGGGTATACGGAAGACAAGGATGACCGCCCTTCACCCGCAAAGTGATGGTCTAGTCGAAAGATTCAACAGGACGCTTGAGACTATGCTAAGTGCTTTCGTGGTAGAAAACCAAAAAGACTGGGACCGGGTACTTCCGTACGTTTTAATGGCTTATCGTTTTTCCGAACACAAAACTACGGGAATGACTCTGAATCAACTAATTTTGGGAAGACAAGTAGAACTGCCCCTAGACGTCATTGTAGGACTACCCTTGGAAGGGGATGGCACCCCTCCTGAGCTTGTGGAGTATAATCAGTCACTCAGGGATAGACTAGAGAAGGCTTATGATGTGGCTCGAGAAAACACGGGGAAAAGGATAATCAGGCAGAAACGAAACTACAACCGCCATGCGACAAATTTGGTTCTTTCAGAAGGTGGCTCTATTCCCCAACAAAGAAAGTAGGAATTTCTCCTAAACTTCAAAGAAACTGGGAAGGTCCTTGGATAGTTGTACAAAATTTTGGAGATGTTCTTTACAAGATACAAAAATCGGCTACTTCCAAACCCCGTGTGGTCCATGTTGACCGCTTGAGAAAGTTTGGAAGCGATTTTGACTCGAAGATAGCAGAAAAAGTTTTAACAGGGTTCAAAACAAAACATGCTTTATCTCCATCCCAAGAAAAAGCTTCTCCTGAAACACAAAACCCTAACCAAAAAAAATTGAACGGAAGACAGTTAAATCAAGTAGTAAAATAAATCCGCACCGAGTGAAGTGACACCAGTGGTGGTGACTCGCACTGGAAGACGAAGAAAGCAACCTGCACAATACCAATGTGATTAGCTACTCGGGCGGAAGTCCCCCCATAATGAACTATCATCGACACCGAAAACAATAGCCGCATTACTTCGAGGTTTTCTTCGATGTGCAAAGATTGCTTGATCCTACCTTTTCCCCTGTACACATTTTTCATTCCTGTGTGTAACTTCAATACTGGGACTTGTGAAATAACCAATAATCAACATGGAGAAGTCGAAGGTACGTTTCCCCTGTGTTCATAGCGGGAAGCGATACAGTTGCAAAACTAATCTTAATGGACACCTTGCAGAAATTCATACTACAGGAAAGGCGAGGGCCTACCCGTGTAACCAGTGCCAGAAAAAGTTTTCATCGAGGGGGTACCTATTTGACCATCGCCGCAAGTTCCACCCCCAAAAGAACGAAAATACCACTGAAGGCCTTGAAAATAAGGGAACCCTTCCAGATAGACCACCGACCTCGAACATAGACTCAGAAGGTGAAATAACAGTTACTACCCCTGAAGAAGTGTCTGAGGATGAGGCTGCATCCGTTGCCCCATCCGCTAACTCCGTTAAAGTACCGGCAGGAACCACAATTAAGGTTAACGGAGGAACCTGGAGAACAGCGTATCCACAGGTGATTTTATGCTTCCCAAACCCTGGAGAAGTAAGGCCGTGGCAAGAACCTTCTTCTCAAACCGATGCTGTTGTCTGGCAGTTACGCCTCCAACTTACTGAACTGAGTTTAGACTGAATTTGGGAAATTCCGTTCCAGATTGACTCCGTCTGTTGCTTCCGTCCACATCCATGTAATTCCGCTCTGACGAAGTGACCCTGCTCTTTATCCGTATTCCGTCAGCATCATCCTGTACTTTTGTGATTTGTTTCTAACACAAACTTTGTGTAAATTATACAAAATGGACATCAAATTTTATTTGCTGTGCAAGGAAAGAATGGATAACTTGGAAAATTTTCTTTGTGTTTTCGTTTGTGCTACGAAAAGACGTTTTATATTTTACTCTTGTTTACTACATGGACATTTCATTTTGCTTGTGTTTCTTCATCGCAAAAAGGACGATTTATTTTTGTGATGTTTACCTGTGAATAGACACTTCATACTGATTTACCCTACTTTTCGCTGTGGACGCTTTATCAATTTTTGTTTGACCCAGGTGTTGAGATTTACCGTTTTTTGCATTATGGTGAATTAATGTTGTGCGGGATATTGTGAATTTTATCTTTTGTAAGGGATCACGTTGTCAAGGTAGGCTATGTGACTAAGTTCTTTTGTAATGTTTGAAAAAAGTACATGTGATTGGGGTTGAAATAAAATAATTTCTGAAGAGGACTGTATATAGTTAGTGACAGTAGTACCATAATTATACATGCATTACACGTATGTTCTGTATTTCACTATAGTCTATGCAAAAATTGCAATGGGGCGTAATCAAACGTATCAAAATTTTTAAGTGTTGCACGATAATGGAATTTGTGGTTGCTAAAAGGATTCTTTCTCTGTAAATAGTTAAGTTGCACCATTTAAGTTGCAATCTCTATGTAGTAAGAGATCTTTGTTTTCAATTTGTTCTACTAAGTAAAAGTGTGGGAAAATTTTGATGTGCAGCTGGCAAAGCTTATGATGCAACTTACCGTGTAAGGAGTGTTTTCAACATCGTAGTGTTACTTATTGATTTCACTTTGTAAGATTGTCCTACAGCAGAATTTTAAATAAGTTGTATGTAGATTTTATTGGTCTACACGAGGGCGTGTAGTCTTGGAAGGGGATGGTGTGGCGGTTTTTAACATTTAACAAGCGCCCTCAATTTCAAGGAGAGTAGAAAAGATAAAAACTACCCTTTTTTGATCGCAAACCTCCTAGAATAACTGTAAATTGGGTTGCTTTTTAAAGAGCGTAACACATTCTTTTGAACTGAATAGATTCCTAGGATCCCTTGAAAGGAATACTTTTGAAACGAAATAGATTATGTATTGAGGGAACATCTCTCGACGGAGTACTCCTTCGAATGGAATACTCCGTCGAATGGAATACTTTGCCACGGAATAGGTTATTCTCTTGACTGACAGAATATTCCTGACGGAATCATTCCGTCTGTATACGTAACGTAACTTTGTAACTCTAGCTATTGTCAATGTGTACAGTTTGACGTCTTTTTACTGAATGATCTTTCTGCATAGGCTTTGCTAGTGAGGGCGTCCTCCCTGATAAGTGTGACTGACCAACCAATATTAAGTATTAGCTTTATGTTTATTAATTATTCGTTTCTGACCAATCATGTTTGATTATTTAGCAAGCGAAGAGTATAAAAGATAATGATTTTCGTGATTTTAGTGCTTCGGACCTTGGACTGACTGTCCGGTAGCCATGGTATTCTAATTCTCCTACCCTTGTCCATACTTGCCTAGTCAGAATGGAATAGATGGTTCTAGTTTCTTTAACTCCTTGAGTCCTCTTTCTTTCTGTCTTTCTGTTTCTCTGACAGAACAAGAAGTCACCTCCGTTTCACAACAGTGGCCTATCCTCCAACACAAACCTCATCTGTACGGTTATTAAAATTCCGCTCGGCCCGTTACAATACCATTGTGTGCATTGAACAGCCTTTGACACCAATTCCAAACAAGTACTCTTAAATGTGCACCTGTCCTCAGCAAAGGTCTTCTGAAACTTAACCATCCAGCATTGACACAGATGAAATTTCAACTTATGAAAAAGACCTCTACGTGGTAGAGAATTAAGATTACATTTACAACTTATCTACACGATATTTCATTACTCCATTCAAATCCTGAATCATACTCAAAAAAGAGTTATAAATATTACTAATACTTTGAAAAGCTTAAAAAAGTTCTATGTGACCTTCTGATGAACTTTGCCTGTCATGTGTATGCCTCACCCAACCCCCCAACCCATTCCAGACCCCCTCTCACTCTCTGGGACTGAAGAAAGGCGTTTCATTGCACCATGAAAAAGACAATTTTACATGATAAAATGAATGGCAAGGTTGGCACTTCTTTCTGAGGAGGGTGGTTACAAGTCCCTGTAGAAATGACTGGGTGAGGCACAAATTGAGGCAAGTGAAAGACAGGGAACTCATTATCTTGAACTGTACTATGTCAAGCAAACAACTGATGGATGCATGACAACCAGTTCTTGCAACCAAGATTTCGGTGCAAATATTGAACACAGGGCACTGCCCAAAGTACAACTTATACAGAAATATTTGTAATGTTGGTCACATCTTCAGTAGTATTGCACAAATTTGTAAATTTGTAAATGTTCTTTATGATTCAATATGTTTTGCAACCTGTGTGTGGGAATGACGAATACGATATTTGCTCCAAGTGTATATCCTACATGCACTCAAAATTATGGGGAAGAAACAAGAAATATTAAACATAGCATTTCTGAGATGTTCATGCCCTGTGTCTGTGAGACTTCCGTTCTGCAGAGACTCGTAACCATACCCATTGAGCAGTGCTACCACAAACATCGGAGCAACCGATATTGCTGGCTTGGTGAAGAGTGCGTTGTAACCGAATACACTGCTTGACAAAGGTGTCCTGTTAGATGAAGAAAATATTAAATGCAATTGAAGGGTGCCCACCTGGACTTCCCCTCTACAAGTCCTAGACCCACTTACAAAATTTTCCAACCATTTTCATTCATATTACTGTCCACTCATGAATACTAATTAAGACAATTAACTATTACTTTGACTCTCTAACATGAAGCACACATCAAATATGAAGCAAATTGGACATCTTATGATAGATACTGCTAGATCTTGCTTTTCCATGACACCCCTCCCACTTATCATTATGCAAGGAATCTGTAACAGCTATAGGGCATATCTCCACCCAATAATGAACTATCTCCTGTACTAAGGATGGTGCATATCTCACCTTCCCTTTTTTTTTGTTTATTGTGGAACAAATCTAACCTATAACTGCAGCAATATTGCCACTGCCCACTCATCAATATGCATCATATACACAGCAAAACAACTAAAGCCCACATTTAGATTACATTCAACGTATCTCATATAGGTGATATGTTTTCCACATGATCTTCCCTTCCATGCTGACTGGTTAAATGTGATGGCGTGATGCACTACAACCAATATTTGACACGCTGCAGCTAACCAACTGTTACTGGAGCACTCGATTTGTCTCTCTCACTACACAATGGCCATTGCTGGGCTCTGTGTTGACAGTGAGAAGTAGCATTGACTCTTTGCATGTGGTGTAAATACATACCGTAGTAGTTACTGTTTACATATTCCAGTAGTAGCAATATTGAACAAAATCTGCAGATTGTTCCATTAAATCCAGATAACTTTCTGACAATTTTAAGGAAATCAGAAGTTCACTGAGTTCTTAAGATAACTAACATAAGGAGACTGGTGACAGTGTCACACAACACACCAGATACAGTAAATTGTAATTCAGCTCAAGATAATGGCAGTCATTACGTGATATCACCCTTGCTCAAATCGCCTTTCACTGCACAGTGCAAAACCCGACCTTCGGGGGGGGGGGGGGGGGAAGTCGGGATTTTACTGATGTTCGCACACACAGTTTATAGCCTTTGGGACGTTTATCAGGTTTTATCATATTTTTATTGATATTTCAATTTTTAGCCTTTAATCTGTTGTTGCAAACATCATGTAAAATCCCGACTTTTCCCCAGAAGGTCGGGTATTCCGCTGTTCATTGAAAGGCGATCTGAGTAAGGGCAATATCACGTAATGAGTGATGTCAAGAACACAATATTCAGTGTGCTATCTAGCAGGTTACACACGTCTATGTTCCGACATTTCTATGTTCCGAAACGTTATGCTAATACGTTCACCCTATCGTAACCCTTGTCCTAATACAAACCCTCATATCGACTTGTCAGAACATAGGGACACTAGAATACAGAGCTCTCCCCATCTGGCGCATTTGATGATGTACGGTATAATGAGATGCATAATGTAACACTTCTTCCCACAGTGTATTACAACGTCTCCATATTCCCATTCCCTAATTTCTGGTCCTGCTGAAAACACTGACTGCTACGCAGAGCATGTAAGGGGTGGGATTTTCAATTCTCCTTCTGTGTGACTAGTATTTAGACATAAGAATTTGCATGAATGAAAGACCTTAATATTTCAGTGAAGAAAATTCATCATACGGTTTAATACTCTGTGACCAGGGAAAAATTTAACAGTTTTCACATGCATTTTAAGAGAGTATGTAGCTGCTTTCTTCAGCATTTCCTTTTTCTATTTATCTTTTTCTATTTATTTAATTTTACATTCAATTTCACAGAGGTACTGATCTACACCTATATACACCATATATGCTCTTTCTCCACTCTACTGTACCTGTGTCAACATGATGTTTCTTAAATTGCATCAATAAAAAGCAGTCAGACCTAAAACAAATCAACTTACTTCCTGTCGTACTTCTCTTGATCTCGGTCAATGATGTCCGAAAGAGGCAGGTTGAAGAAGGAGAAAACAAAGGAAGAAAGGCACCTGTCACAAAAATAAACAGTAAACATAAACACCAACATGTCCCATCAACAATTACTGTCTGTGAAAATGATGCAAACTAGTGAATAAATATCCTCAAGATGCTGCATTAACTCTCACTACCTTCTCAAATTCCACAAATGTGATGATATATATATATATATATGTATGTATACATATATATATATATATATGTATATACATATATATATATATATATATATATATATATATATATATATATATATATATAAAAATAATAATAATAAGTAGAACACACCACAAAGATGACAATACGAGAGCACAGATACGGTAACAGAATAGCGTATATTTCGGACACTCCTGTGTCCTTCTTCAGCGCAAAATGTGAAGTGAAATTTAATTTACAAATAACAGACACAGCAATGAGGTTAAACCCCTTGACGAGGGTGATAAATCACAGAGGGGAAATCGCTTAGGATGCCCAGGTCCTTGTTTAGGCCACGGGTGTGTGTGGACAGTTTTATTACCCACTTGCTTTCGGATTTGAGTCTTTGAGTGACAGACGGGTAATTAGAACCGAGCAGAATACATCTTAAATTAGATAAAGAGTGGTTAGGTTCACTACTGAAATGTTTTGATACAGGATAGCTTATTGATTTATCCTGCACAGTTTTCTTGTGGTTATTAAACCTCAGCCTAAATTTGGTGCCGGTCTGACCGACATAGTTGCCTTTGTCACACAAATTGCAGCATAATAAATATACTACATTAGGCGTGTCACAATCCAGGGGAGGGGGACGGATGTTGCAAACAGTGCCGGGAGGAGTAAATGTTTCGTCCGTGATAATGAACCGACACACTTGACACCTAGGCTTGCCACACTTTTTATTGCCTATGTTCCCAACAGTAAGAAGCCTGGAGGATGTAAGGAGAGATTTGAGGTTGGGGGGTTGCCGTCTCGCAGTTAAAGGGGGATCATCAAAAAGTTCGGAAATGGACTTGTCTGTCCGAAGAATACTGAAATCTGAACGTATACATTTATGTAGGCCCTCAGTTTTAGGGGAATAGTCAAAGACAAGTGGGATACGTGAATTTTCGACTTTAGGTTTGTAACATAACAATTTATCCCTGCGGTAAACGGAAGCTTTACTAATTCCCTCTTTGATAACGGGTAGGGGGTAGTCATTATTAAGAAAAAAATCCACAAGGTTGCCGACGTGTTTGTCGTATTCAGACTTGGTAGAGCAGATACGCTTGATTCTGATGCATTGAGAAAATACAATAGATCGTTTCAAACTGATATGATGGGAACTGTTAAAATTCAGGTAGCCATGGGTGTCAGTTGGTTTACAGTAAAGGGTAGTTGCTATGGAACCGCTATGTAACTTAACCAGTACGTCAAGAAAAGGGATTTCCTTGTCAGAAAAATCAAATGTAAACTTAATAGAAGGGTGAAAAGCATTACAAAACGATACAAAAGAATGCAGGCTAGGTAAGCCATGAGGCCAAATGAAAAAAATATCATCAATATATCTATGAAAATGTAACGGGTGTAAAGGGTAGCCCGCCAGCATCTTATTTTCAAGATCCGCCATGAAAATGACAGCATAGCTGGGGGCCATTTTAGTACCCATGGCAGTTCCGCATGTTTGAAGATAGTGCTGTCCGTTAAATTCAAAATGATTATGTGTGAGGATAAAATTAATAATGGCAGTGAAGTCACTAATGAACGGTTGAGAGAAGCCGTTTTCCAAAACGTTACTATCTTAACTCTACTGTCAATCAACAGACGAAGGAGAAGTTTGTTAATTTGTCAGAACATGAACTTACGCCCCAGGAGCAAGCTATTCTCAACAAAGGCCTTTCTTTTTGTCCGAGTCGGAACCCGGACCCTATTGACTTGGTGTACGATTTACACAGTTTTACACGAAAAATTAAACTTAGAGAATATTTCAAGGACAAAGATGCCGTTTCACAACCCTCCCACCTGCCCACAACATCTCGCAAGTCAGAATGGACCCCCAGCTCCGGGAGGAACCCACACATCGACACGTTTGTCAACTCTGCGAAGGCCCATCTCAACCGCTTCATCGAAGCAACTACCAGAGACGCCAACCCAGCCCATAACCTTCGACGAGACGAGCGATCTGCCATCAGGTCTCTAAAATCAAATCATGAAATCGTAATACGGCAAGCTGACAAAGGAGGGGCTGTCACTGTCCTAAACCGTGCTGATTACATCAAGGAGGCGGAATATCAACTCAGCAACTCAAATTTCTATAGGAAACTCTCCTCTAATCCGTGTTCACTTTTTGAGAAAGAACTGCATAATCTGATTAATTCTTTTTCTTCTGAACTGGCCGACAAGGTAAATTTGTACATTCCTCCGTCACCCACTCCTGGGACATTTTATACAATACCTAAGTTACATAAAGTTTCCAAGCTTGTTGAAGACAAATTGTCTTCTGTGAATGCCCCTATTGATACCGCAAATTTTAGCCCTCGTGAATTATTTAACTTGGCCAAATCACTAAATGTTTCTCCCCCCGGTAGGCCTATTGTTTCATGTATCGGTACGCTCACTGAGTATTTAAGTGGGTTTGTTGATAGTATTCTGAACCCTCTTTTACCTTCCCTCAGTAGTTACATCCAAGATACTACCCATTTTCTAAGAATTCTCAAGGACGTTAAGTCTCTCCCATCCAATTCACTTCTGGTCACTATGGATGTAAGTGCCCTCTACACTAATATACCACATGAAGAAGGTGTATTAGCTTGTAAGAAGATCCTCTCTTTGAACGGCTTCTCTCAACCGTTCATTAGTGACTTCACTGCCATTATTAATTTTATCCTCACACATAATCATTTTGAATTTAACGGACAGCACTATCTTCAAACATGCGGAACTGCCATGGGTACTAAAATGGCCCCCAGCTATGCTGTCATTTTCATGGCGGATCTTGAAAATAAGATGCTGGCGGGCTACCCTTTACACCCGTTACATTTTCATAGATATATTGATGATATTTTTTTCATTTGGCCTCATGGCTTACCTAGCCTGCATTCTTTTGTATCGTTTTGTAATGCTTTTCACCCTTCTATTAAGTTTACATTTGATTTTTCTGACAAGGAAATCCCTTTTCTTGACGTACTGGTTAAGTTACATAGCGGTTCCATAGCAACTACCCTTTACTGTAAACCAACTGACACCCATGGCTACCTGAATTTTAACAGTTCCCATCATATCAGTTTGAAACGATCTATTGTATTTTCTCAATGCATCAGAATCAAGCGTATCTGCTCTACCAAGTCTGAATACGACAAACACGTCGGCAACCTTGTGGATTTTTTTCTTAATAATGACTACCCCCTACCCGTTATCAAAGAGGGAATTAGTAAAGCTTCCGTTTACCGCAGGGATAAATTGTTATGTTACAAACCTAAAGTCGAAAATTCACGTATCCCACTTGTCTTTGACTATTCCCCTAAAACTGAGGGCCTACATAAATGTATACGTTCAGATTTCAGTATTCTTCGGACAGACAAGTCCATTTCCGAACTTTTTGATGATCCCCCTTTAACTGCGAGACGGCAACCCCCCAACCTCAAATCTCTCCTTACATCCTCCAGGCTTCTTACTGTTGGGAACATAGGCAATAAAAAGTGTGGCAAGCCTAGGTGTCAAGTGTGTCGGTTCATTATCACGGACGAAACATTTACTCCTCCCGGCACTGTTTGCAACATCCGTCCCCCTCCCCTGGATTGTGACACGCCTAATGTAGTATATTTATTATGCTGCAATTTGTGTGACAAAGGCAACTATGTCGGTCAGACCGGCACCAAATTTAGGCTGAGGTTTAATAACCACAAGAAAACTGTGCAGGATAAATCAATAAGCTATCCTGTATCAAAACATTTCAGTAGTGAACCTAACCACTCTTTATCTAATTTAAGATGTATTCTGCTCGGTTCTAATTACCCGTCTGTCACTCAAAGACTCAAATCCGAAAGCAAGTGGGTAATAAAACTGTCCACACACACCCGTGGCCTAAACAAGGACCTGGGCATCCTAAGCGATTTCCCCTCTGTGATTTATCACCCTCGTCAAGGGGTTTAACCTCATTGCTGTGTCTGTTATTTGTAAATTAAATTTCACTTCACATTTTGCGCTGAAGAAG
Organism: Holothuria leucospilota; assembly: GCA_029531755.1. NCBI lineage: Eukaryota > Metazoa > Echinodermata > Holothuroidea > Aspidochirotida > Holothuriidae > Holothuria > Holothuria leucospilota. Next base: position 33,596,051 of record CM055968.1, read on the forward strand.
GACACAGGAGTGTCCGAAATATACGCTATTCTGTTACCGTATCTGTGCTCTCGTATTGTCATCTTTGTGGTGTGTTCTACTTATTATTATTATTTTTATGTTTCATGGAGCATACGTGGATTTTCTCTTATTATATATATATATATATATATATGCATGCTAAGGTGCCAAAGTGTAACTGTCAGAGTGTCACAGCAATCAAATGAAAGGAAACTAGTGACTGAATAAAGAAAAAGACTATAGGAGCCAGTTTTGTTACAACCCAGATTTGTAAAGATTGGCAAAAGACCAAAAATAAACATCTTTAGAACAGGAAAACATGGTTATCTGTACATTTGTTTACTGTGCTGAAAATAATCTAGGAGTTACGACTCCAAGGAAGTGGGGATGCTACTCGGCTCCCAACCAGTACTTTCGACTCTGAAGAAGAGTTGGGCATTAAACCTGCACAAGCCTAGTGTCCATCCTCAATGCACTGCCATGCTGAACTTCTCCCCATTAGTTTTACGTAGCTCCCAAACACTGCTGATTGCCTGCCTGGGCAGGTGTTTCCAGTTGACTAGCTCAGCTAACAGTTCACATCCTCTCACAACTCAGGAGGGCTGTTGAGCTGCTGTTCTGTTTGCCTATCGTGTAACTAATAATACAGTTGACTCAGCAAGGTAGAACCTCCGTTGTGTTAGTAAATAAACTCTCACAGTTCAATGAGCTTGGTGTATGGTATTTGCAGGAGATATAAACCACTGAGCTCAGTGTGTTTGCACAGGAGGCAAAAGAGATAAAGTTAAATTGAGATGAGGGCTAGGAGAGCTAAAATTTGCTACCTAAATGTAATGGAGGAAAGTTTCTCATGGCAACATTTTATTCCTTAGATTCACGTGCTGACACAATTCTGAATGAGCTGGTTAAAGACACTGGTTGAGATGATATCTGTCTGGGAACAAATTAATGTGACCAAATGAAGTGTATAACTTTGATCATGTTGACTGCATAGAAATTGGGTCTTCCTCGCAATATAAAATTTATGGGCTGCTGGCCAGAGGCAGGGGACCTTCATTATGTCAAGAAATGTTTAAAAACTGTTTCATAAGTTAAAACTTTATATAAGTTTAACCACTCAGAATTGGTAAAATTGAAAACCAGCGAATTGTGAGTAGTGATGTGAGCCAGTTATCAGGTCTCTGAGATTAATACCAATCACTCAGCACTCATCTTTATCCAAACTGGAATACAGAACTTATATATGCATTGATGTCACTTGATAGTTTGGCTAGTATGCGTAGTAAATTTCACACATATCCCACCGGTTCCCAAATCAGCTGTCTGCATATGCTGGTATAAGTTGCAATAACATGCACTTGCTTCCACTGGGGGCATACTTTCTGTTCTGTGACATCATATGCATAAGGTCTATTGTTCTCACCTGTCAATAATGAAGAAAGCTACTAAGATCCAGGTATGAGACTGTCCAATAAAAAACATTCCTATGGCCAGGATAATGTTAACGACATATGTCCACATTATCATATCGTAGTACCCATACTGAGAAACCACTGAACTGAGACACAACACTGCCATCTGGAATGAAAAGAGGCATCCAATGGATAAAGTCAAGAGATAAAAGCTGCACTTAACTTTTAACACAGAAGGCCATTTCATACAGATCTTAAAAGCTCATGGAGTTGATCTTTCATATAAACTTACAAGTTGCAGTATTTTAACCCCTCTCTTTGTTGCTGTGCTGTAACCACTAATAAAGTATACAAGTATACAAATTAACACTCCCTTTTAGTCTAGAATTGTGCTCTACACCCTCCTTGGTTTAACTGAAGTGTACAGTATATTAGCTCATATTGTGGAAAATCAGAAGTCCACTGCGAGACAATCAGTCTTAACTGATAGATTGGTACACCAAATTTAGATCTTGATCCCTTCAGTATACTACTAACTAGACCTGTACAAGTTTGTCAAATTCCAACAAAAGACGGTCTTTACAACTTTATTTGGACCATTTTGTTGCAAAATTAAGTATGATGTGGCATTGTTATTGCAAGAAATAACAGATTATTAGAACTGTGTGCTATGGCATAAGATGCTAGCTCTGCTAGTAACCATGGGTGGAAAAGTTGGAAAACTGGGAGGCTCCCCTACCCAGAAATTTGGGTATTTGAAGGAAAAGTTTGGCAATTGGAAGGAACTTTACCTTTTTTTCATATGAAAATATGAAACGAATTCTGGAGAAAATTTGACTCCCTTCCTGGGAAAATAAACTATCTTTCCAGCCCTGATAGTAACTTCACACACTACATTTATGAAGGGGCTGGTTGATACCTATGTGTGTATTTTTTCTTTTGTTAACATATTAATTACTTATTAATTAACTCAATACTTATTATTAATTATAACTCAATAACAACATACTTTGTCAGAAGTACTTACAGTTGGTAGTAGTGCTGTTGAACCATAAACTAGCTTTCTGGTAACATCAGAAATGTCTCCTGCTGGTATCAACTGATCTCCAAATATAACCATGAAATTAGCTCCGTACTCCATGTGTAAAATTTGCAGGAAGTTGGTTGCCACAAATGCAATAAAATCTCCTGTTAAGATTTCTCTCAACTGTTTGCCTGGTTCTCCAAACATACCTTCATTTGTATCAGATTTTGAAAACTCATTTTCTGTACTGGTAGACATGATTTTTGCATAACTATAGCTGGGATTGGTTCTGACATGCTTTCCTGTGAAATGCATGGAGATCCAAGCTAAAAATGCAATGAAGATACAACACATCTGGAATGCCTGAAAGTCGTCTAATCCATTCGATACAAATTCTACAACAGTAACAGCACAGGAGCCAAAGACCCCAGCAATTTGACTGTATCTTGTCAGGGTGAGACGGTAGTCTAAATCCTTTGATATCTCAGCAAATAGAGCACAATATGCAAGAAGGACAAAGGTGTACAGAGAATCATAACAACACAATGCCACCATGAAATGGACTCCAATCAGCCAATGGTGACTTTGATATTGTCCCCATGGAAACCAAAACAAGAGAAAACTCAAGGCAAAAAATGGAGCTCCATAAAGGATGGAGTGTCTTCTGCTTCTAAAGAAAACAATGTCTGAATTGTCTTGAAAATATGCAAACAATGGGTCATTTATAGCATTCCACAAGAGGTATACAACCTGAGCAAATTGGAACCATGGTTGAGAAATGTTATAGTGATCTAAAAATAGCTTCACATAGTAAAAGCGAAACACACATGACATCAAACCTGCACCAAATATTGTCATAGACAAGAAAAATGCATTTCTGTCAATAGAGTTGCAAGCCATGATTCAAAATACTTTCACTGGCAATTTTTGAAGGTATAATAATGCAATATACTGTAATTCAAGAGATCCAGTTCCATTCAGAAGTGTTGCAAAGCGAAATATTGTATGGCAACCAGTGCACACCATACTTCCTAAAAACTTGCTATCTTCTGCCTCACCACAAATACACTGACTTCTGAAAACAAACAATATTTATATGAGTTACTCACCAAAAGAATGTTTGCTACAGGACCTGATATTGCTACCATTCAACTTCAAAAGAGGTGCAAATTATTGACTATGCAAGTCGAGGGTTAACTGTTATTCTATATACACAGGACTTATGTTATTTAAATGATTTTGTATTTGATTAACCACATGTAGGGTGAATTTAAACACTGTGGGCTAGTAAACTTCACAAAAGTAAATATTACGTATAAAATTAAACATGGTATATGATAATTTTACTTAAACTAATAAGTGTAGTAATTCCTAAGTATTGAAAAATTTACATAATTGGTATTTCCAAGAAGAAACACTTTAGATGAGACAAACATTAGTGACCTGATAAAGCACCCCCCACCCACCCCACCCCCCAAAAATCCACTTTTCCATTCAAATGATATCCTTGTCATCTCCAAATCTGCTCATAAAATATGGCCATTTCGTATGCAAACCACCCAAAAATACAGTATCATCTCAAAATTTATCTACTGTTATTAAAAGTTATGTTACACTTATTTTTGGCTCATTGAGATTTCACATCAAAATATGCTATAAACTGGCGAATGTGATTCATTCAGTCATTTTAGTACCACTAAATGTTGTCTTTGTGATTTAAAACTGAAAACTGGCTTGTTTATGTACCTTCAGTGAACATTAGCTGCACAAAATCTGCAAAAAATTAGGTTTTGATCCTCCCTGCTGATGACATTGTTCGTAGTCACCCTCTTGTCATGCATCACAGGAAGTGACTTCAGTTGTCAAGGAAACAAAAAAATGTGGTAGACAGCCCAAGTTCTCTGTGAAACTATAGATACATGAACAACTGGGACAGAGATATATGTACACCATCCCACTCATGCAGGCTCAAGCCTTATACCAGGGGTCGAAATAAGCCTTCAACCTTTGGGGGCTAGCCGGGCCCCTAGCCCATGGAATCTAGGGGCCAAATGAAAAATCAAGGGGCCCAGAACTTACAAATAAAAAAGGACTGGTAAACTGTACGGGTGCTTTTTACCTGCTTGGAAACGTGTAGTATGGGTATAATTAAGGCAAGCTGAGGCTGAAACTTGCCTGAAACCAATCTTTCCACACCTTTTTAGACCATTAGGCCTACTTAACAACAGTACATGTTGCATTTTGTGTGCATTTTCAAAATTTTCTCGTAACTTCGGAAGTTATTACCCGATAAAATGAAGGGCACTGTTCAATTTCCGCTAACTCACGAACGCTAAATATTTGCCTGAGCGGCCCAGCTGTAGTGCAGCAGGTTTTGCAAATCCCCTCAGTCACTCAGTTTATTGTAATCTGATTGGATAAACCTGACATCATTCATATGTGCAGTCAATGATCTAGGCTGCAGTGTGTACGTAACAGTACAGAGACCTGAAGCCACTTGAACTGTACAGTATGTTACTGCATTACATGTGATAGATTTTTGACTGGCACATGGCTTTTGCTGCACAAATAGGTAACTACGTTCTCCAAGTTTTGTAATAGCAAAAAGGCCTGAAAATAGTTTGTTCTCATTCTTCCAAAAATCGAAAGGCTTCAAAATTTGTGTGATATATGGTGTGCTGTGCCTAAAAAAGATTTGCGCAAGTGTACAAGAGTTCAATTCGACCCTTTCCTTTCATACGTTGGTCATTGAAGAATGTACTGTACTTCCTACCATTGCACAGTCTCTTGCATGCATTACATAGCAAGCGATGGCACACTCGTACCTTGTTTCCAGTGCAAGTCTATGCATTACAGCAGTGTAAATTAAGCAGTGCAAATGCCACGCTGTAGGTATGGAGGTTGAAAAAGGAGATTGTCGTCAGTTGATCTTATGAGGCTCTGCCTACATTACTCATGACTGACATCAGGTGTATGTCTGTGTGAGTGATCTTCCGTGTTGTGACAAAGCAGACTGTTTATGAGCGATGTGAACTGATTTCAGAAATAATGTGTGTTTCGCAGGTTTTTAGAGAATGTTAGTATAGGGCACAACCGAAATTTGAACCGTAGGGGCAATTAGTGTTACAGGTATAGGGCAAAAACCAGAAAATTCATGATATTTACTACAAATGGGAATCATATCAGAAATCCTTAAAATGTGTTCTACCTTTTCACAAAACTAGTAAGATTATACGAAAAATCACAAAATAACACTACCTAGCTTGAAAATATGATGATTTTCTGCAACGTCTGAGCGCTCGGAAGTGTTCGTTAGAAAAGGATGATTGCGCAATAAAATCACCGTGTCAGCCTTGTGCCAGTCGTTTCTTATGTCTTGAATGTACTCACATAATATATGTGGGCTGTGGGAGATACAAGATCGTTGACTTGTGGATGGAGAGGTTCATGTGCAGACTGTACAATTAGACTTGAAATATTTTGGAGCCAACCGGGCCCCTTTCCCTGTAGAAGCTATGGGCCTGAGCGAATTTCTAGGAGTATTGGGCCCACGGGCCCCCATTATTTCGAGCCCTGCCTTATACCTGTGTAGACAATGATCACTTGCTATAGGCAACACTGCCATGCAGCCACACTAGATTCTAAATGGTTAGTAGCGCAGTCAGTTCCGAGAGAATTTTTGTGACCTTTGACCCTCTAATGGTCTTACGGAAATACATCCCTCGTTGTAATGCTAATATAACGCATTGACTTACTGTTACGGCCATTTTTTTCACTGAAAATTCATCCATTTGTACATTCTGATTAGGCTACTGTATATCATGTTTGCCAACGCTTTTGCAGAAAAGGTGAACAGGATGCCGGAGGTTGGGTATGTGAAGTTGATGAGAAAATATTCCCATTTGGGGACATGAAAGATGATGCTCAGTGGGCAGGTTGGCTAATGAGCCAAAAATTAGTTGTTAGCAGGACAAGAGCTGTGAAGTGTACTAGGCCCTATGGAAATTGTAATGTGTACTGTACATTGCCTAGCCTAGGTCATGTAACACTAACAATAACCAGTACAGTAACTGACTAACAGAACACACAGCCCAGTTCGGAGGCTATAATGTAAAGACCTACTACACTTTAGGAACATCAAGCATACATTGATGCGCGCCCAATCAAGCATACAGTGAACAGGATTTAAAAACCAAACACTTTTTGAAGGATAATACTGTCTTGACTCGATCTTCTGCATTTTGTTTACCTCTTCACGAATGCTTTGGCCTGTGGGCGTACGATTACGAAATTATTTCGCGGAACAGGTATCTCTCATGTGATTATCACAGACTTTGATGATCACAGACTTTCAGACCAAGGTAAATTCATCAATGAGGGAAAAATTGGAGACCCTTGGCCTAAACAAGATATGATGTGCAAAGTGTAAATTAAAAATCAACAAAAACGTTCCGTTTGTTACCATTTAGAATGGAAATTAGCGACCTTCAGCCTCAAATTCTGGGCGCCAGTTTGTCGACGTGTGCACTGGTGTTCATAGGCCTATCTGGTCAGGGTAACTGCGCGAGGGGTCCAAAGATGTCAACTGTTATTTAAGCTCTTTGCCCATCAACTGCTTGCGCCGCCTTGAGTGGGCAAGTGTTCTTGCGAAAGCTTGCGGAAACTTTCCTTGCGAAATTGCTTCGCAAGCTGTTACACTATTTTGAACCTGCCCCAAAAAACGCAGTTCAGGCTGCGCTAAAAGTCTTTCGCAATGGTCGCAATCGCAAGCGGTGAGCAGGACTATCGCAAGCATACGCAAGGAGAGCGATGCAGCGCAAGTCGGCACAATCGTTCCCTGGAAAATACAGCATGTATATATGCTAGGCCATGGTCGGTCCCGTCTCCGTCTGATGCTCTCAATTACAGTCAGTGATCATTTGCCTTTGGACCATCCTATTAGTGACACGTGGGACTGCAACATTCTCCTCACAACAAAAATAGCAGGAGTACCAGGGACGCCAAGGCAATTAAAGGGAAATTTTCATCATCCCAGAGAGTTCCAATTCTCCCAACTATGCAACTTCTAGCTCCTCCCATAACTGTATGAAGCTCCTTGTACAGGAGTAAATCTGTTTTAATTATTGCTTAAGGTCATGTCCTGGTGAGCATGCAAGGCTATAAAATGTAATAAAAGCACTCTCTCTATGCCTTGTGTGGAATGTGAGCTACTTTCAACTTATTTTCAACTTTCAACTTATTTTCAAACTTTGATGTCAATCAAAGAGCAGTCACCAACTGCGAATTTTCATAGCCCTACACTAAAAATATACTTTGGGGTGATGACTGTCTGTCTTTAAGGCAGGCATCATCATCGTCAGAGTCTAGGAACACTTCGTTGCCGTGGTCCCCGTCGCGGCTCACAATTCCAAGGCCCTGCGTATGGTCCATGTTCTGCTAGTCTTTTGCAGAGGCCAGTCTCGAATCTTCTGTGTCCGTAACTGACTCGACTGTGATCGAGCTGTTTCTCGAATATTTGCGCCGGTGGGCAATGGCATGAATAACTATATTCGTTGCAAATTTTATAGCGCAATTTACAGCGCAATTACTTGCGGAAAAAATGGTGCTAAAAATCGCACGCTAACGCAAGCTTCGCAGTTGGTGGGCAGTGGGCATTACGGAAATTGACTCCTCATGGAGACGCAAATATCGGGGAGGAAGTGTGAATTTGACATGTGCGCTGTTCTAATCGGCGATCTGTGTACAAAAATAAGAATGCGTTACAGAAAATTCCATATTGTTAAAAGAGGTTAGCGCGCACTTTTACAACGCGTTCTATACGTGCAGAATAGACCTTATGCATATGATGTCACAAGGAGAAAGTGCTCCCTCGTTTGGAGGAAAATGGAGGAAAAGCACGTATCATTGCAAGTTACACCAATAAATGCAGACAGCTGATTTGTCAACCAATCGTACACGCGCGTAAGTCTACTACACTTGCGGCGAAATCCACGCAGTTCGTGCACGTGTGTCGCATTGTTCTCACCCAAAATGACGTCAGTGTGATGTCAATGCATAAGGTCTATACATTTCTCTCTGAATTATCCGGAATACTAGACGCACACTTCTGCCAGTGTTGCATGTAAAGGGTCACGTACGACTCGAGTCACTTCTTCTCAAAACGATAGTGACTCGAGGGAATTCAGGAGTAATTTCCCCATTGAAATAGTACGTACAGTGGCTCGAGTCAATGACTCGACTCGAGTCACTTAAAAGTTTGACAATTGGTGACTCGAGTCACGAATTTAGTGACTCGATTACAACTCTGACTTCTGCTCGCTCTGGAAACAAACGTACGCGCTGGTTGATTTCCCATTGTGAGCGTAAGAAATTAAACGCGCATATAGATAGTTCTCACATGACGTCATATGAGCTTTTCACGTGTAGTATGTCAGCCATCTCATAGGGCAACCCCGGCATGTACGTACAAGCTTGCCCTATGACATGGCGGTTGCCCACCCACAGTTGTGACGTCACTGAGAACTATCTATAAAAGTGAGAAACTGACCAATGAAGAAGTCAATGAACTTTAATAGACGGGTTGGGAAATTCGGTACTTCCGGTCGGGTCACAAGGTCAAGTGCACCATGACACGGGCACTCTGCCTGCTCAGCATGCAACACACGTGCTGGGACACTGTAAGCGTGGTACACTTCACCTTTGACCCATTCCCATATTGCATTGCGTGGAAACATTTCCCAACTCGTCTATTAAACCAGTCATTGTGCGTTCATGTTTAAGTGTACTTGTTTGTAATGCCGTCAGGGAGACATAAACTTCTTGTAAGTAGAATTTAGTACTGAGGAGTGATAGGCTACTTCTTACATTTACAATGTTTCGAAATAACAATTATTAATACTTTCTAAGACACACATTTCCCTGTATGTTTTCAAAAGGACTGAACAGTAATCAAAACTTCCGCCCTGATATTTTGGGCTCCTTGGGGAGTCAAAGCGCCATTTTAAGTTTGGAATCTATTCTTTTAATACCTTTGCTTTGGTCTTTTCACTTAAACCGAGCATGGCTGACACGACCAAAATAAGTTTTGCATAATGCAAGATTGAATACAATGATGTATAGATATCAATTCAAACACAGTCACAACTGGTGCAATTCGGAACAAATAGAATTTGAAGAAAAACGTCAAACAATCCAATATCGAAAAATTTGGCGACAGGTCACCTGACTTTTATGACGCAATTGGCGGCACTTACGCAAACACTGTGCTATGCAGACTTTTAGTACTCCAGTACGTACTTGTGCTCGAGTCCGTACTCGAGTACAACTTTCTGTACTCGTACTCGAGTACCTGGCCTCAGTACTCATAGTGCGGTACCGCGTACTCGTACTCGTACCCGTACTCTGGATCTGTGCACTCGTTCTCGTACTTGACATGTCTGTACTCGTACTTGTACTCGAGTACAATAATTCTCCTATTTATTAACTGCTGAATTTTATTTCAATCAGTATTCCATCATAAATTTACTTCAATTTATTATTCTCAATTGGTTTAATCAATTGGCCAAAAATTCATTTTACCAAACTGGTAACCCATCCTCCTAACAAAGGTTGGCTCAGAGAATGCTTCCACTTTTTAAGGGAACAAGCAATTAGATCATGCAGGCTACTGTGGTGGTCTGACTTGGCCGGTGGATTAATTCCTTCACCATGCTTTCGGGAAAGTTTCAGCCTCAAGTCAAAGAGTTCTTCATCAGATCAGATAAATATGGGTTCACTGTAGATATGAGGTTTCTGCGATCTCTGGACTAGTCTTTTTGCTATCATGATCTGCGTCAGTCGGTCCTAACAACTCCCTGGTAGGTGCTCTGGTTGGAGGTTGCGGGGTTTAACAGAGGCATCCAACCGCCATGCAGTCCTTGAGTACATGCAATCCTTGTTTCACCACATATGTAACAATAGGGTGATAATGAAGCTGTCATCAATTGATAATAACAATCTGTCAAATTGTACTCGAACATCGTGAGGTGTGTACTCGTACTCGTGCTTGTACCCAGGGACCGCGGAGACGGGGGGGGGGGGCTAGGGGGGCTTTAGCCCCCTCACTTTTTTGCTGTGGGCATTTTGGGCCGCCTTAAACTGCATTTTGGGCCGCCTTAAACTGCATTTATTTTATTGAACATATTGGGCCGCTTTGATGATTAGCCCCCGCACTTCAAAATTGGCTCCGCGGCCTCTGAGTACCCCGGTGTTTTGTACTCCTACTCGTACTCTTGCCCTCACGAAATTATGTACTTGTACTCGTACTTGATCATGTATCGCGTACTCATACTCATGTTCTGGGCTATGTACTCGTACTCGTACTCTCAATTTTGTACTCCACGACAAGTCTGGTACTATATAGGACTGTGTATCTAGATGTGGAGCTAATGTAAAGTTGTGGTAAACTTACCTTAGCATCTACAATTCTACATGGAGGCGTACATCACAATACCCGCACAACATACAGAGCACAAAGCGCAGACCGTGTTGGGGGCTTCGAAGCATATATGGCCAATACGCACTCGTACATATGCGCGCGTGTTTAAGTTTCCCTACATAAACCTCAGTTCTACAGACCTTATGCATATGATGTCACAAAGGAGAAAGTGCTCCCTCGTTTGGAGGAAAATGGACGAAAAGCGCGTGTCATTGCAAGTTACACCAATAAATGCAGACAACTGATTTGTCAACCAATCGTATAGAGCTTATGCACGTGACGTCAGCGCGTTTCAATTTGGCTTACTGGATGGAACTGCCATACGTAGTAGGTGTGTTAAAGATACGCGCTCACGATATCACCTTAGTAACAATTGTTGCACAATGTACGCTTGGATGGAAAAACAGAGAAACGTGACGTAGGTGCATAAGCTCTATACGCGAGTAATTGTTCTACACGTGCGGCGAAATCCACGCCGTTCATGTGCTTCATTGTATTCACCCAAAATGACGTCAGTGTTATGTCAATGCATAAGGTCTATTTTTGTGCAAAAGAATGCGTCGGCACAGAACAGCTATGTACATGTATGGAGGGTCCGTAACAAGCGTGCTTATACTCTGTGTACTGTGCAGTGACGGTGTTATTGCGAATGCTATGCAGCACCGCTCAACGACGCATCATTCACAATGTGGTCCTGGTCACACGCGCTGCTCAAGTATCGTAGCACAGGTGTTTGCAATAATGTACCGTGCCTTAGCATGCACATGATTCCATAGGCGTATGGGGGTCAATATTTGGAGGGTCAGGGATAATGTTTGTCCGAATATAGAACTTTAGACCAAGTTGCCCGAATTTTGATACCGCTGTGTCGGTTGCAAAATGGCATGATTTATTTTCTTGGCTGTCTCATTTGCCCGAACGGATCCACTATTTTTGCCCCGAATCGGGAGGGCATATGCTCCCCCCCCCCCCCCGCCTCGTACGCTTATGCATGATTCGGTTTGTGGAACGATGGGTGAGCTGCTTTGCACAGTGTAGTGCTACTGACCGTGTCACCAATGACGTCACGTATTGAGACGCACTAACATACGTTTTTTTTTTTTGTTGTTGCTTTCGGATTTCAGATGGGCTGAGCCTGGCCTGTATTTGGGTAGTCACATGGTCGTATTTCGGTATAATCCTATATAGACGTAGTTTATTCCGGAAAACATTCGTTTTCTTTCAAGCTGTACCCAAAGATATTTACTGGAAAACTTACTTTGGCCGTGTCGTGCCCACTTTAAACCTCGACGGGGATATTAAAGACCAAATATAAATCCGTTCCCCCACGTTCGGGGTTCTCTAATTCATATCCTGCTCTATGTTTTCATTGTTTGGTACGGTATAAAATTACAGTATGTTTCACACCACATAACGTAACAACAAAACGTAAGATGACGTAACATAACATAACATGCAGGTTAAAGGGCAAAGGAGGGCTAAGGCCCCATAAGATGCCCTGAAGTCCAAAACAAAACCAACCAACACCAAACAAGCTCAGTACAAGTAGATTCTACCACAGTCAGGGAAGAGCTTGTCAATGTTAACCTTAAGTAGTGCACTGGTGTGGAGTTAACTACGAACCCCAGGCGCGGATCCAGACATTTCGAAAAAGGGGGGAGGGCTGAAAGCCCCCTTGAATATCCTCCTAGATTAATATTATGCTAATTTTTGCGTATTTGTTATTGTTGATGTGGCGAAAAGGGGGGGGGCTGAGCCCAGGAAAGCCCCACCTCCCTTGGATCCGCGCCTGAACCCACTCAGGCAGACTATTCCACTCGTGGACAACTCGAGAAGCTGAAAGCCTGCTGAACTTGCTAATGTCAAGCCTTGCAAAACAGTTCACTATTAGTTTCTTACAATAGCTTACAATAGCTTATCGCTACCCAAGGGTGCGGCAGCCACAGAGCCGCTACGCAGGCTACCACAGATTCAGGGGCGTCAGCGTTTTGTTTTCAAAATTCCAAAGATCACGTGTCAAAAATTTCCAAGTACTTCCAAGGTCAATTTTAAAGCACCACACTGTATTTTGCAGCGTTGTAATCCGAGCACTACCAAGTATACTTCCGATTACTTACAGTCCCAAGTACCAAGAACAGGGGCACAGCTTTTTCGAAATCGATAACAAAGTACCAGGGTCGGAGTACTCAAGTACTCTTTATTTATTCAATGCAATACAATATTCAATATAGGCTAGCGGCGAATTTGAAAAAGGGCTCTCAAATTGGCCACCCGGTACCATGGGCGTCAATCCTGGGGGGACGAGGGGACATGTCCCCCCCACATTTCGATGGGTGGGGGACACAATATCAAATGTCCCCCCCCCCAACATTTGCGTAAAAGAGTAGTGTCGTGGCTCTATTTGACTGGCTTTTTGAGTGACATGTAGGATTGTTGGGCAAATTGTTAAGTGTCTTGATGCAGATTCTGAATGTAGATTTCGTCAGGGAAATCTTATTTAATGGCAAAATTTCGGCGCGCTTCGCGCGCATGCGTCACGGATTGCACTTCTTCTCATGACCGTTAAAAAGGTAATTATACATGGAACAATTCTGATCACAACACTTTCCGAAAACAGACATACATCTCCAGACATCTGTAGGGGTCTCCCATCAATATGGGATCATTCAATCAGTGGCGTACGCAGAGGGGAGGGCCATTCCGCCATGCAGACCTTCACTGATTCCGATTTTTTTTAAGTTCCTAAAAATACGTAAATTTTTTAATACAAATTTATTTAAAAAGGTAGCATATTTGGCACCAGATTACATGTAAGGACACCTAATTTTTCAAAAAATTTCAAAGGGGATGGGGCCACCCCATTGGGCCATGTCCCCTTCACTGATGCCTAATATTTTAGTTCCTAAAAATACGTAAATTTTTAACACAAATTATACTTCAAAAGGTAACATATGTGGCACCAGATTGCATGTAAGGACACCTAATTTTTCAAAAAATTTCAAAGGGGAGAGGGACACCCCCTCCCCTTAGATCCCTCCCCTTAGATCCCTCCCCCAGGCCAGCGGTCACACAACATACTGCATGCCCCCCCCTTGTGGAAGGTTGAAAGTACGTTGTTGCCGTTAAACACTTTCCAAGAATTATTACCGAGCGTGGCCGAAGCCATTATTTTTACCGAGCTTCGCCGAAGCCATTATCGGTATAGATGGTACAGGCGCGGATCCAGGTTGGCCTGGGGAGCCCGTCCCCCTCCCCCACGAAAGGATAAAAAGGGAAGAAAAAGAAAAAAGAAAAGGAGAAAGAAAATTAAGAGCAAAAAATTAATAAAAGTGTCTAAGAACGTATTTGAAGTATATATTTCTCTAGGCTGCTAGGCAGGGGCGGCGCCAGGGTATTTTGAAAGGGGTGGCAAACGTGGGGTGAGTAATCGCCGTCCTGCGAGAGGGGTCGAAGGGAAGAAGGATATACCCCTCCTTTTTGAGAAAATTTTGTTAATTTAAGGTTGCTTAGATGCCAAATGGTGCTTTCATTTGTTATATTTTTGTACTGTCACCCCACCCCCACAAAAGTATGCCCTAAAAAAGTTATTTAGACGATTTTATTTTTTGAGCTAAAAGCCATAGGGGCGGCAAATGCCTGCCCTGCCACCCCCGTGGCGCCGCCTCTGCTGCTAGGGGTTGGGTGGAGCTATAGCTGGATTATCTCTTTAGATATCTTTCACATAATGTTCGAAAACAGGTGAATAGCTGAGTAATGATCCTTGACTTAAGATCTAAATAAGTAAACATCGTGACATGTGCAGTATGGGCCCTGCTAGCTGCACTGGAATCAGTAACAATTTTGTGTTAAAGAGTGAAAGTTTTTGTAATCTAAAGGGATTGAGAGGCAAAGTTTTCGCCATGCAGACCTTGCAGAATGAATACAGAAGACGAGCTGTCAAGTGACGTGCTATTGTGCACAGTGGCACCAGCTGTTGCAGGCAAAGTAGCGGCGTGCATACCCTATTCGATTTCGAAACTGTCTGAAAAGTTTTAAAATGAACTCAAAAGGCTTTTAAGCTACAGACAGTGGCGTCGGCACAGTGGGCAATGGGTGACGTGTGTCCCCCTCCCCCATCGATTCTTGAATTTTTTTAAAATGGTGACAAAAGTCGTTTAAGCTACAGATTTCTGTGGAGGGTGGAGGGTGAGATGTATTTTTGATGATTGGTTTACTTGTTCTTACCCTTTTCTTTCACAAAATGTTCTCAAACTATCATAAGTTTTGGAAATTCTTGACAAATTCCAAATTTTGGAAAGCCTTGTGTCAGAGTTGTCCTTATTTTTAATAGCTTTCGGTAACTCACGGGGGAACCAAGGAGCAAAAGTGCTTTTTAAGAATTCTCAGTCAGAAGATTCGTTTCTGAATAGCATAGGTTGGTGGGAAAATGACAGTGTCCGATGCAGGTTCTAAATGCAGTTTTGTCATGGACTAATATCTTATTCACAATTTCGGCGCGCTTCGCGCGCAAACGACAGGGTTTGCACCCGATTTCATATACCATTGACAAAGCTATGACGCAAGAAATAATTCAAATGCAAACATTTTTCTAAAAAGTACATTTCTTTCTCTGTAGGGCATTCATCATTTGGGATCTTAACTAATCTAGTCTAGCACATGGTTTGAAAGATTGAAAGTACGTAATGGCCTTATTTTCCAAACATTTTACCGCGACGTTCAATAGCGACGAAAATCTTTTCTGAAACAAATTTTGCCTGTCCACCATCCCTCTTGCTATACTTGAAAAGACAAGGTGATATATATCTCCTCCCATATGGATGTCGGGTAGTGAGAATCCCGTTGGTCCCTCTTTTGTATACTGTAACTAATTCAGAGCTCCGGGGAGGCGCTATACTGTTCTCTGTCAACCTTGGATATCCATTTAAAATGTAAAGGAAATATTTTATTATAGTCCAAGAATGTTTCTGTGGATTCTACGCAGGTACAGTATAATTGCGTGTACAATTTTCTCATGGGCGTGGATCATGGGGAATAGGGAGACGCGTCCCTCTCACTTTTTTGGAAGGGGGACATCGTCAAAAAGTCCCCCTCACTTTTTCAAAAATGATAGAACAGACTGCAATTATGCCTAGGAAAACGAAATTTTTAGAAGAAAAATAACCTAAAAATGCTACACTTTTGTTGCACCAAATCGCATCTGAGGGCATTCAGTTCTAGAAAAATTTCCTTTAGACCCCTCCAACATGCCGACAATCACAAAAATTATTGCCTTCCCGTGACGCAAATTCTGGCTACCACCACTGCTTCTTCCACCAGGACGGCGATTCACAAATGTGGAAAAGTCCCCCCCCCCCCCTACACACTTTTGGAGATGGATCCACGCCCATGATTTTTTCCTGGGACTTTAGGAGGTTTGAAGACAATATATTAACCGTCTCTTACTCCCCTTTTTCACCTGAACGAAAATTAGAATTCACTAAATTGTGGACATTTTTTAAACATACAATCACTTTAGAATGACCCAAAGATACCACCATTTTGCATATAGGCTCCCTAAAATTATCAAACATTTCTCAAAGGGGAGGGTAAACTCCTTCTTGGGATTGCACTCTCATGTACTAACAAGAAAAGGCTCTCCCACTCTTGTATATAGCGTATACAAAATCCCACTGCCTAAAAAGGCACGGTTTAGCAGTTACCTGCTGTTCCCCCTATCACCAACTCCCGCCGGCACCATCGGTCATAGATTCTGAAGGGTATACCCTTCAGAAATCCATTAAGAAGGTGATATATCATCTCTCCTCCCATATGAACGTCAGGTTGTGAGAGTCCTGTCCCCCCCCCCCTTTTCAGTGTACAATTAATGCAGAGCTCCCGGGAGGCTCTAAACCGAAAATTTTCGGCGCGCTTCACGCGCAATTGTTTACGCTTACGGAGAGAGGTATGTTTTTATTGAGTGATGGATTTATTTTTATCACTTTTTACGAAAAATCATTTGACATCTTTCACGATTTTTGCAAAGTCTTCTCAATATTTCTTGATTTTCGCTTGATCTGGGTAGTTTTAGCCTTGAATTCCTCCTTTTACTATCAATAAGGTCCCAAACGTATTCGCATTACTCATCGGTGGGGTTCTACTATAAGCCAATTATTCATGTGCATAAACGTGATTTCAGAGGAGCCAGCATTGTAAGGATGTAAAGCAACTGATATTCATTTTTTCACCCTCCTCTTCTTATGAGAACTGAAAAATTAGTATCGAACCCATCTTCTAATTGATAGACACACATAAAGGGAATTGAAACAGTTTGTAATAGCAATGGTTTTAAATGTAAATTCAGATTTTCGCGGGCAATTGTTTCATCTGACGTCCTTATACCTGAATACCGTATAACGAAAATAAAACACTCATTATGGCAAAATCATTTCAAGTTACCTGCATGGGCTCATAATGTTGGCCTGTAAGTTTTAAGATAACTTAGATTCTCCGGAACTTCTGCAGGTACATATAGTAACTTATACTGAGCCATACACATCAAATTTCATGCAACATGAAAAGGTATAAAATCTCACTGACATAAGAA
Source organism: Holothuria leucospilota (assembly GCA_029531755.1). Taxonomy (NCBI): domain Eukaryota; kingdom Metazoa; phylum Echinodermata; class Holothuroidea; order Aspidochirotida; family Holothuriidae; genus Holothuria; species Holothuria leucospilota. Next base: position 33,613,546 of record CM055968.1, read on the forward strand.
CTGGAGCCGATTTCTGTGCTCTTAAAATGCAATACTGCGAGAGCTTCCGGGGGCTTCGCCCCCTGGACCCCGAAGGGGCCCTATCGCGGGCCCCTGGACACCACGCGTAGGAACTCGCCCTTCGCGCTCGTGGTGAACCTTCGGTGTCCATGAGATTTTCCATCTTGCCTCCCCCCCCTCAAAATTTCTGGATCCGCGCCTGCAGATGGTGATTGTTAATACACTCACGACTACAAAGCATTCTGAAAACGCCCTTGCTAATCCTTCACACCTTTGCTATACTACGATCAGCTCCAAAAATATCCCAAAGATATCCCATTTTGCATCTAAGCAACCTTAAATTAACAAAAATTTCTCAAAGGGGAGGGCTACACCCCCTCCTCTTAGACCCTTCCCCCAGGATGACACCTTTATATAGTGACAAAGGAAGGATCCCCACTGCTGTATACAAACGCAGGGTGAATAAAAAAGGTGCAATTTACACGCCGCCACTGCAGTTAGTAAAGACATCCAGCCAGTCGGAAAAATTAGAATTCACTGAATTATGGACATTTTCCAGCCATGTACGATCAGCTCCAAAAATATCCCAAAGATAGCACCGTTTTGCACCTAAGCAGCCTTAAATTAACAAAAATTTCTCAAAGGGGAGGGGGTTCTCCCTCTCCTTTAGACCCCTCTCCTTGAGACCCCTCCCCCAAGACGACACATTTATGTAGTGACAAAGGAACGATCCCCACTGCTGTATACTAAACGCAGAGCACATAACAAAGTGCAATTTAAACGCCTCCACTCAGTTGGAAAAAACATCCAGCCGGTCGGAATTTGGGACCTTCACACGCCAAAATATATCACCCTAGCAACGGGCCTGGTCGGGCCCATGATCTCCGACAATGATCCACGCTGCGAAGCGTTGTTTCAGCTATTTTGGGACATGATGAAAATAACATCTAGAAGTAATTCCGTGGACTCCGTGTATTTCACCTGGCAGATCATCTATGATGGTCATGTTAACTTTGAAATGATAATTCTTATTAGAATAGGACAACGTCAGTCATCATAAGGGGGGGGGGGGAGGAAAGGGCTATAGGAAGACGGCCCCTCTTCAAAACCCCACGGTATTAATTTGTGCTAAGTCATGTATGTCCCCTGTCCCCCCACATTTGAATACGGATTGACGCCCCTGCCCGGTACCATATTGTAAACTATCGCCGAATATGCTAAAAGTGTTGTTTAGACTTATAGGTCTAATGACAATGTAACTTTTAATGTTAGGTTGGTTGTCACTTTTTAAAGATCCCGGAACATGCAAATTGTCAAGGTCAAGATCAAGACAATAGGTTAATTTTCAAAATTTTAGTATTTTGGACATACTTTTTAGTATAACGGTCCATAGAAGATGCTCCCTGCCAGACTAAATGAAAGATTTACAATTTTAAAGCGCTCCAGTTTGAATGAAATAAAAGAATAGTAACCGATTTATAGAGTGTTTTCATGGCCTTCAAGTTAGCAAGGAAATTTAAATACCGTCTTTGACACGTTGAACGGTCTGTTTTTAACAACTTTCAGTTCTACGCTTAGCCTCGTATGAATATGGAGTAGGATGCTTACAGTCTAAACGAATGTTCCTAAAAGTTCCTGAACATGCAAAGCTTTAAGGTCAAAGGTCATTGAAAGTGGCACATTTTTAAACTTGATCTGCATTTTACGATTTTTGCTTTAAGGGCCTAGGCAAAATCATGTAAGTTCACTGAAACAGAATTTATCCATATATTTTTCAACAAATTAAGCAGAGGTGGTGCCAGGTGGAGAAGGGGCCGTGGCCCTAGTCGAGAAAGGTAGTAACGCCCTGGTTGGGGAAATTTCCAATCTATTAAGGGAGCCTCAATAGGTACGATAAGTATGTCATACCCAACGGCGACCGGTCGCCCCGATGGTTTATTTGAGCTTACTCTTAAATAGGGGAACTTCTTCAATCAAAGCCCCTAATTTTCAATTTTCTTCAATGCATTGCAAAACTCACATATTTACATTATTTTCTTCAATATAAAAATTCCCAAGTTTTCAATTTTTCTTCAATAAACTCCAAATTATCAAGTTTTCTCTAATGAAAGCCCCAACTTCTTGCCGGCCAAATAAAGCCGAAAACTTAATCCACACTATCCTTCCCCCAATTCTTCACTGTTTTCTGGGCTTGGGCTGCTCCACCCCTTGTGGAGAAGCCTGGCGCCACCCTTGAAATTTAGTGTGATCATAGAAATTAAAGTAAGGGAGAATGACGTCTGCCGATCTGGACTGAAGCCATTGATTTGGCTAGGCTGTAAGGCAACAGCACCTGCCCGTAATACAAATATCACGTCATTGCTTTTGTCCCAAGTATTGGCAAAGAAACTACAAGTTTTCAAGGTAGGACTGTATAAAACAAAATACTTAAGGCACCATGACTTATTCCTGTTGTGAAAATTACTCCTAATCTTTCGAAAAATGGTTAAAATAAGCTGCAGCAGAATGCACACTGTACGGTACGGAGACACACAAATCAGCCGGTCTTTTGCCGTACAACGAAAACGCCCTGACAATTTTCGTGGCTTCAAACGTGCATGGATGCATTGTGTCAGCGTTCTCCCTTACTTTTATTTCTATGAGTGTGATATAAGGGGAATTTTTACAATTTGCAATGTGTTTTCGTGTGTTTATCAGCGAAATATGAACATTTGTTTCGATTATAAGTATGTGTGGAACCATTGTATTTGAGTAAACTAATGTGCAGCAATCACATAACTATAAATTAATAAATTTAATAAGTTATTAATTAGGCTTTCATTACGATGATTCTGTCATTGTAATTACCATTTGCCAACAAACATAGACCAGATTGGTGAAACAGGGTAGGCTGTAGCAATTTCCTTGTATAAACAGTACATGTCTGTCGGTCTAAAAGAGTTTGAACATGGCGACTTTAAAAAACGGACTCGAGTCTGGACTCGGGCTTTACAACCCTAGCCTTTAACTGGCACATAGCAACGGGGCCGGGGCACGTGCCCCCCAAACTTTTTCAAAAAGATCTTGCACTGAAGGAGGAAATATTATTACGAGACCAGCATTTTTGGAATACAAATATAACAAGAAAAAAATGGAAAATGCATCTACAGTCCTTGAAACAGGCAAAAATTTTCAAAGGCCCCTCCCCCAGGCCGGCGAAATTCCAACATTGATGTGCCCCCCGAATTGGTTATTCTGGCTACGGACCTGGCCCTTGGACACAATCTTCTCGGAATCGATCATCTGGCCTGCCTTTCAACTCCCGTATCTGGCCCCACATTTTAAATGCTGTGTCGCCAATGCTGCAGACGGACGCCCGTGACAGTCCACATCATAAGTTATCTCAAAATTATCAGTGCACACTTCTCTTTCCCCTTTCCTTCTCTCGACTGCCCTTCCCTCCCTTCTCTTCACTTCCCTCCCGTTCTCGCCCTTCTGTCCCCTTCTCCATCACTCTCTCCAATTCTTCCCCTTCCCTCCTTGAGTCACTTGATTTCTCCCCCACGATATTCCCAGGGACTCTAGAACAGCTCCTCTGGAACAGCTCCAGGAGGGGGATTTTATTTTGTTCAGGGCGACGTACGCTATTTTTAATTTTCTGCGTAGGGGCGAAAATTTTTCAAGGGGGTGTCCCTTCCTCCTCCCTCTAAGCGTCTGAACCCCATAACTACGGTCCTGTAATACTCGGATCTTACCATTACCAGGCAGGTGTATCTTCTGGTGAGCTTACGTGTTGTACACCATGCCCACACACGATTGGCTAGGATACCTTATTACGCAAGCACAGTGGAAACTTAACAATTCAATATGGCAGCCTCCATGGTACACCATGAAAGTGTAGATTACCTTTAGAAAAATGCAAGAAGAAATGTTCTAAAGGATGGAAGGTGATTATTATCCCTACTAAACTTTGAAGGTGAAGTTACCGGACTGCTACTCTTTATGATCTCCCGAAATGTAGACAGCAACCAAAGTAACAGTAACGTTAGGAATTATTAGTTATTACAAGGACTGCTACAGTGCTAGCTGAACGTCATTAATACTACTATTTTGTTAGTGTAGTAGCCTAGGTACTATGGTAAAACTATTAGTATAATACTACTTAAGAGCACAGTATGGCTGTGTTAGTGTTACTTGGCCTAGCCTTTGCGTGTTACACAGGCCTAATGTTATAACTTATAGTCCATAAGGCCAAGTAAAAAAAAATATGTTTCCCATCCGGAATTTTTCAGAAAAGGAGGATGCGGCCTTTTTTTTTTGGTACAACTATAGAATACCCCGCCTCAGTGATATTTACTGGTCATCCGGATTCCTAGTCCTAGTCCCACTCACAGGCAGTTCCAACGTTATATAGTGCATACATAGGCTATATATAAATAGACAAGGTAGCGCACTTCTTCCACACCACCGCGTTCAGTAGCCAGATTTGGCCTATTTGGCCATATATGCACGAATACATGGCCAAGTTAGTAAAAGCTTTGCCAGTTTGGCCATAGTATTTGGCATTTTGGCCATATTAGTCTATATTAGCCAAATCTGGCTACTGAATGCGGAGGTGTGGAAGAAGTGCGCTACCTTGTCTATTTATATATATGTATGCACTGTATAACGTTGGAACTGCCTGTGGTCCCACTTGGACTAGGACTAGGAATCCAGCTGAAAATGGATTCCTAGTCAGGCTGCCACTTGGACTAGGACTAGGAATCCAGATGAAAATGGATTCCTAGACAGGCAGCCACTTCGACTAGGACTAGGAATCCAGATGAAAATGGATTCCTAGTCAGGCTGCCACTTCGACTAGGACTAGGAATCCAGATGAAAATGGATTCCTAGACAGGCAGCCACTTGGACTAGGACTAGGAATCCAGATGAAAATGGATTCCTAGACAGGCTGCCACTTGGACTAGGACTAGGAATCCAGCTGAAAATGGATTCCTAGACAGGCAGCCACTGGGACTAGGACTAGGAATCCAGATGAAAATGGATTCCTAGACAGGCAGCCACTTGGACTAGGACTAGGAATCCAGCTGAAAATGGATTCCTAGACAGGCAGCCACATGGACTAGGACTAGGAATCCAGATGAAAATGGATTCCTAGACAGGCAGCCACTGAGTTTTTGAAGCATTATGAATGACCTAACATATCATCACAGAGTGTCCTTCTCAAAAAAGAAAAAAGGAAATAGGCTACGTTTGAAGCACTCAAGCTAATCCTGAGCCACTGGGAATCCGTATCCATGGATTGGAAAAGTGCCTTCTGCTGAGGCGGGGTATTCTATAGTTGCTCCTTTTTTTTTTGACGCACATGTCAAAACTGCCTGAAAAAGAAGACAAAAAAGTTGCATGCACAACTGTAAGTGAGTATAGTAAACAAAGTAGGCTAAACTTGCCTTGTAGTTATCAAATAACATTCGTTGAAGTTTTGGTAAAAACAGACTGTAGTCGTGTTGTTCAGTCGTTCCTTTTTATGTATCAATAAGGAATATCCCCGCAATTTGTGGAAAAAACCAGAAGAGTGGTTCTCAAACGCGGCTTTTAGGGCCACATGCCACCCCCAGACCCTGCCGGTGCGGCCCCTAAATTGATTTTACGTTTTGAGAAAATCATATTCCACATGAAAAAACTTACAAAAGGGGCTACTAATCTATGACATGTATGTATATAATTTAGAGTCACTATTTGACTCCTTCCAAATTTGCTCCCCTGCAGGTGCTAGTTTGCCCACGTAGTAGGCTCTCCGAAATGTTCCTTGATCAATTAGTCATATCTAGCCAAGACTTATTTTGTGTGCTGTGTTGTTGACAATCATGTTATGTACAGGGTGGCTTATAGTTATGTAGTGGTGCATTGCCGACTGGTAGTGACAAAGCTTGTAGAAAAGTTACATCTCGGAAATTTTATTTGCGAAGTGAGGTGACAGTATTTACAATTAAAAAATGTGTTAAACGTGTATTGATTGGTAAATGAAATCAAAATTTCTGGAAGTTACAGTATCTTTCGGTTCTCGTAAAAACTTAATCAAATGTAATCAGAGTGGCATTCACTAACAATGTGTTTCGACATTTTATATCGGCGTGCATTTTCCACAGCTCTGTTTAATGAAATAGAATCATTCAATCAACTTATTATTTGTCGACTTTTGGGAATGTGGCCCTTGAACTCGACAGACCTACTTCTCTATCTGACCGCATTTGAGAATAATTGATCAAGAGCTTCCACACATGCTGGCCACTAACGCAGGATAAGTACAGACTTGGTTGTGACTTCGTTCGTTTCAGAGAGCAGTTTTTGTCCGCAACATATTTTATTTGGAAAACAACGCATGGTAAACTTCAAAATGACCATACTGGTGACTCACACAATGCAGAACTGTAGACAGGGGTAGCGCCAGGTGGGGAAGCAAAGGGCTATGGCCCCTATCGTCTGGGAAACTCCATTTTCGACAGGGAGTCATAATTTAAATACGGCAAAGTATGTACTCCCCCCCCCCCCCCCAACAATGACCAGCCGCTGCAACAAATTTCTGTATTTTGTCCCGGGTAGGGCAGATTACTCAACAAAAACCACAATTTCTGAAAGTTGCTTCAACAGTAGACAAATTTTCAGCGTGCTTCCAGTGCCAAAATTCCAAGTTTGCCATCCTTTTGGCAACCCGTCGACCATGTCGGGGGCTTCTGGTTACTGGCCGCTCCGTCAGGGAGCTTGGCCTCCTTGTCGAGCAAAGGTTAAGAGTGCAATTTCCTGCAATCTGGAGTGCTTGGAAAGCAAAATTTTCTGACCTCAGCCCCAACCATGGTAGGACTGAGGTCAGGTTAGTACTGTTGGACGTTCCAAAAGTGCATACCATCTTAAGGAACCGCTTACTATGAAAAAGTCATACTTTTGCTTCAGTTTGTTGGTTTCGATGATAAGAGAAACCTATGCATTCATGATGGCGTGTGTGTGTATGTATGTGTGTATGTGCGTGTGTGTGTATGTGTGTGTGTATGTGTGTGTGTATGTATGTGTGGGTGTATGTGTGTGTTTGTGACACTTTGCTTGTTAACACGATATCTCAAGAAGGGAAACTCTGACAGTTCTCAAACTTGGTACATAGATGCCCCATATTGAGAGGAAGAACCCTATTGTTTTTGGTGGGGGTCAAAGGTCACCTGGGGTCACTGGGGGTCAAACTCTGAAAACCTTGTTAACACAATATCTTGAGGTAGGAAGCTTGGATGAATTTCATACTTTATATGTAGATGCGTTATGGTATGAGGAAAAACCCTATCATTTTTGGAGGAGGTGAAAGGTCATCTGGGGTCACCGGGGGTCAAACCTTGAAAACTTTGTTAACACCGATATCTCAAGAAGGGAAGCTCTGACAGTTCTCAAACTTGGTACATAGATGCCCAATATTGAGAGGAAAAACCCTATTGTTTTTGGTGGGGGTCAAAGGTCACCTGGGGTCACCGGGGGTCAAACTCTGAAAACCTTGTTAACACAATATCTTGAGGTAGGAAGCTTGGATGAATTTCATACTTTGTATGTAGATGTGTTATGGTATGAGGAAGAACCCTATCATTTTTAGTGGAGGTGAAAGGTCATCTGGGGTCACCCGGGGTCATACCCTGAAAACTTTGTTAACACAATATCTCAAGAAGGGAAGCTCTGACAGTTCTCAAACTTGGTACATAGATGCCCCATATTGAGAGGAAGAACCCTATTGTTTTTTGATGGGGTCAAAGGTCACCAGGGGTCACCGGGGGTCAAACTCTGAAAACCTTGTTAACACAATATCTTGAGGTAGGAAGCTTGGATGAATTTCATACTTTGTATGTAGATGCGTTATGGTATGAGGAAGAACCTTATCATTTTTGGTGGAGGTGAAAGGTCATCTGGGGTCACCGGGGGTCAAACCTTGAAAACTTCGTTAACACGATATCTCAAGAAGGAAAACTCTGACAGTTCTCAAACTTGGTACATAGATGCCCCATATTGAGAGGAAGAACCCTATTGTTTTTGGTGGGGGTCAAAGGTCACCTGGGGTCACCGGGGGTCAAACTCTGAAAACCTTGTTAACACAATATCTTGAGGTAGGAAGCTTGGATGAATTTCATACTTTGTATGTAGATGCGTTATGGTATGAGGAAGAACCCTATCATTTTTGGTGGAGGTGAAAGGTCATCTGGGGTCACCCGGGGTCATACCCTGAAAACTTTGTTAACACAATATCTCAAGAAGGGAAGCTCTGACAGTTCTCAAACTTGGTACATAGATGCCCCATATTGAGAGGAAGAACCCTATTATTTTTTGGTGGGGGTCAAAGGTCACCTGGGGTCACTGGAGGTCAAACTCTGAAAACCTTGTTAACACAATATCTTGAGGTAGGAAGCTTGGATGAATTTCATACTTTGTACGTAGATGCGTTATGGTAAGACGAAGAACCCTATTATTTTTGGTGGAGGTGAAAGGTCATCTGGGGTCACCAGGGATCAAACCCTGAAAATCTTGTTAACACAATATCTTGAGTTACAAAGCTTGGATGAATTTCATACTTTGTATGTAAATGGGTTATGGTAAGAGGAAGAGCCCTGTTTCTTTTGGTGGAGGTCAAAGGTCATTTGGGGTCAGCAGGGGTCAGACCCTGAAAACCTTGTTAACCTGCTATCTCCAGGTAGGAAGCTTAGATAAATTTCATACTTTGTTTGTAGATGCCTTATACGTAGAGAAAGAACCCTATTATTTTTGGTGGGGTTGAAAGGCCATCTGGGGTCACCGGGGGTGAAACCCTGAAAACCTGGTTAACACAATATCTCAAGGTAGGAAGCTTGAATAAGTTTCATACTTTGTATGTAGATGTGTTATAGTAAGAGGAAGAATCCTATCATTTTTGGTGGAGGTCAAAGTTCATTTGGGGTCACGGGGGTTAAACTCTGAAAAACTTGTTAACATGATATCTCCAGGTAGGAGCTTAGATAGATTTCATACGTAGTATGTAGATGCATTATAGTGAGAAGATAAATCCTATTGTTTTTAGTGGAGGTCAAAGGTCATCTGGGGTCACCAGAGGTCAATGTCTGAAAACCTTGTCAAGACGATATCTCCAGGTAGGAAGCTTGAATAGATTTCATACTTGGTAAATTGATGTGTTATAGTGAGAAGATGTACCCCATTGTTTTTGGTGGAGTTGAAAGGTCATCTAGGGTCACCAGGGGTCAAACACTGAAAACCTTGTTAACACAGTTTCTCAAGGGAGAAAGCTTGGATAAATTTTATACTTAGTATGTGGATGTGTTATGATGAAAAGATGGACCCTATTGTTTTTGGTGGAGGTCAAAGGTCATCTAGGGTCACCAGAAGTAAAAAAAGCAAAACTTCCCAAGAATTCCCAAGACTAATTAGGAATCCAAAACTGTATTTTTCCAACATGTTAAGATAGCATTTGACCATTGACTGAAAGATATGGGACATCATATGGCTTTATATGGAATAGAACATATATCATCGAAACCTCAATGCATTTTTGCATTCTGGTTGTAGATACAGCTTCGGGATCTTTTAACAATGGATTTGCCCTTTCCAATTATTACCCTCTCTCTAAGCCTGAGATCCTCCCCTGCAGCCCTCAAGCTCATCCCAGCCTCTCCATTCTGCACTTACCCTCAAAAAGTTTGAGAACCACTGGTCCAGAAGATGCTGAAATAAAACGTGATTTCTGCTGTTCAAAAATAAAAAAGAAAAATAGGATGCGGCCCCAAAAAAGGATGCAGGAGGGGACGGGAAACATGTTGTTTATTTACTTGGCCAAATGGAAAGTTTTTTATTTCCACGCCAAAACTTTACACCAGCTGTTGAAATTGTGGATTGTATGCCGCAGCCAGCATCAACGAACCGCAAGCCTCGCGATGGGGCCAAAGGGGAGGTCTCCCCACTGGAAAATTTTTTGGCTTTTGCGAAATGGCTGAGATGCAGAATGGTGCAATATTTTTCATTTTATCAGGTTTTCCTGTGCTCCAAATTTTTTGTAATTTTTTAAAGAAAAAATTAAAAGGGCAGATGTATTCATGTTTTATGGAACATTAGCAAAAGTGAAAATTACTTTGCAAAAAATATACAAATGGGATGTTAGTGCAATGTGCTCTTTTCATAATGTGAGAAGTCTGTGAGTGCTACTTATTTGTGGTCTGTAGACGTAGATCACATACATCTGTTTTCACCATGAATATAACCTGACATACCCTATGCTCAATATGTTTCTACTTCTAGCGTATAGGCCTTATGCATACATACTGATTAGTGTACTGTTTGCAGGCTAGGCACAGCTGTAATGAAGCAAGCTGTACATGGAAGAACCAATCATCAGGGACCAAGAAGACGGCATTTTGGACTGCCTTAAACTGGGATGTTAGGCTCTTATTTTCTTGAACATATATTGGGTCGCTTTGATAATTAGCCCCCCCTTCAAAATTGGTTCCGCTGTCCCTGAGATGATAAGCTTTTGTTTTCTTCAACATATTGGGCTGCTTTGATAATAAGCCCCCCCCCCCCTTACCACCACCACTTCAAAATTGGCTCCCATGTCCGGGGTCGTGTTGGCCTGGAATTGGGGATTTTATGCTAAGTTTCGAAAGGTAATAACACATGCCATGTCAAGGCAACCCACGCCATGCCAGCTCATCATTCAATGAAAATCACATTGACAAAATGGCATGTAAAGTCGTAATCATCCATCACCCGCTGAAGATATTCAGCATAACATATATACTTTCCAGTATGGGTTATACTGTAGTATTTTCCGAAAGAATGTAGGCAGTGTAGCAAACTGTAAGTCACCAACCAGCATAGGCGTAAGTTACAGTTAGGGCGGCCATTTCCAAACCCCCAAAAGAGGATGGCACAACCGTCCGTAGCCATGTCGGGTCACTGCCACATACCAGCATTGCGAATGCAGATACAGTAGGCTAGGCTATATTGCTTTCCATGCCCACCAGGGTATAATGTACATCATACTCTATTAACACTGATTCTAATTAGCATACAATGGTTAGAATGTTCAACATCCTAGTAACATGATTCAGCAGCTTGGTAGAATGTTGCACAAAAAAAAAAAGGTAGCTTGCATAATTCATATTTTAGGACATGTTTAGGACACTAAATGTGGGTATACTTTGAGTACAGATATCTTTGACATAGGCTGTAAAGGAGGGGAGGGGACACACCACCCCCCACTGGGGGAGGGACATGCCCACACAAGTTATTTGCTGAAAAGGTTCAATATTTTGAACCATCCATCCCTAGCCCTAGGTGTAAATTTTTGTAAAATTGTAGGACTTTCTTACTCATTTTGCACCCACAATGATCCTGAAAGGTAGGTTATTGTACTGGAAATGCTGCCATTTTGGTGTGTATGCAGATGTAACATGTTGCTAGGGGTGGGGTTTGGCCATCAAGGTGACAGCTGGATGGTTGTCTTGCTAAACTTTTGTAGGGGTCTTGATTTTCAAGGTACTCTTAGTCTTTGAACACAGCTGGGTTTCAAGGTACCTGTTTCACATCCTTGAAATCTCACCCCTTGTACAGTACACACACCATGCACTAAAAGTTTTAATAGCAATCCCAGAACATAATGTAGTGTTCCAGGATCTCATACAAACCTTATTTAGAATCCTTTAATTTTTTTGATTGGCAACCCCAGTTTGCTTGACATGAAGTGAGGGCAATTTCACTGTGTGAAAATTTAATGGTTTCAACTGTGGGAAGGAACTCATCACACTTCTCCCTGACTTTTCTTATTCTTTTCAAGTCTCTTCATTAGCACATCATTGCAACATATGTTTACTTCTGTTTTAAAGTATCAAAACAAGCAAACACAAAAAACTCAAAAGTATAGGCCTACTTTGTGATTTTGATGGGGAACAACCAATTTTCGGGAAGGGCAAACAAAGTTTTTTAGTTGGTTGTCCTCCAGAAAACCCATGTCATTTGCTTAAGGATCATCAGTGTTGCTAGTAAAGTAATCAAAGGGTTGCTGAGAAAAGAGAAAAACAATAAAAAAGGAGGTAAAACGGCATTGAGGAAAATGTGTACTGCTTAAAAAAGCTCTGCTTCTTCAGTCTCCCGCCACCATCCTGTTAAAAAAGGCTGTATCCTTGCATATTTACTCTATCTATGGAAATAAACGCAAACTCAACGAAGTATTCAAGATCAGAGAAGTGCATTTTACTGTAACAATGTGAGAGGCATTTTTAGCAAAAGGTCTGTGTAATAATGCAATTGAAGGAAAGGTTTTTGTGTTTTTCCTTTCTACACAGCTGAGTTGCCAGTACAGCAGTACAGAGGTGATTCTTATGCCTATCAACTTCAGTCACAGAGGACATCCAATGCTGATATTTTATTAAGAAAATCTGGCAAAAGTTTGGAGCTATGACCCCTTCAGGACTCTGGAGGCAGTTTCATGGATTTGCGGAGTCTGTCCTAACAAATATGGCAAGAAACCCAGAAGCTGTGAGCCTGATGCTGGCATTTTCACTTCTGTTTCTGATAAATCAAATTGATGAAAACAGGTAAAGTCAAAGTACAGTACAAGATGAGAAGATGTGTGTAACTTTGTTAGCTATTATTTACGTGGGAAGCTGTTAAAACCATTTCATAGCTGATGTAAAATAATGTTAAATATCCCCATTTGAATTTAAAGGAGTGTTGTAACTTTAAGTTAGGATGGTTTTGCAAAGCTGAGTAAAACCATGACAGCTTCTGTTTGCCATTTCTAGGTCAAGTGGTTAGAGCATCCGACTTGCAGCCGGAAGGTCTAGGGTTCGACTCCTGGCCAGGTCATACCGAAGACTTTAAAAATGGAACCTACTGCCATTGTGCTTGGTGCTCAGCATAAGCAATGGAGTAGGGAAAACAAGCCAGTGAGCCACAACTGGAAAAAGGCTGTGGATGGGCTGACTCTTAAACCAATTGGTTAGAAACTGAGCCGTAAAACCTCATCTAACTAACTTACTTCTGTGACACGTTTATTTTCATGAAGTGTCCCTATGAGGGTAGTCTAATCTTTTCTGTACTTTGCATTTAGCTGAGTCGTGTTTTCCCTCTTAATAGCTCTACAGAAGAAGGTCAGTATTTTTCAGGTTGCATTCTGATCCCCTTGGAAACCACTCCAGTGAATTCTCTTGTGTTCAACCTGAGCATAACTTTTTTTCTTCTCAGAGGTTTTATCCAACCACCCAAAGTTCCCACCCCACTTTTTCAAAGTAATTCACCTATAGCGGAGTTCTACACTGGTGATTTAAACTCTGCTCTGGAATACATCAAGATGGCCGCAACTGATGTTTGGCTTGTCATGTACTATGCTCATTGGGATGCTGCCTCTTTAGAAGCAGCTGTGGAATTTGAACTCCTTGCAAGAGAATTTCAGGATGAGGTATGTACAAAGAAAATTGTGTTTTATCTTAATAATGATGTAGATATTCGTAAGTGACTATTCTGGACAGTCATGGAAAGTGTTCATAACATTTGGCAGTGATGGGCAGTGCACACTTGAAGTAGCCAAAGTCACCTCTAGAGACATACATGTTGAAGATGGTGAAAAAATGATGATTGTTACAAAAATCACCTTCTCCCCATCAGTAATAGTTTAAGAGCTGTAGGCTAAACATCGCCTATGTGGACCCCAAAGTAGAGCAGCTGTTTGTAAATGTTGCCAGGAAGGCAATATCTCCAAACATTTGAAAACAACTCCCTGAGAAAGAAAAAAAATGTTTACCATTCTCCTAGAACTTACTGTCATTTTATTTCATTGTAGGATACTTAAGTCCTGAGTGTTTACATTCATGAAATGGTGGCATCAGTGTAATATATGACTTCTTCATTTGTACCTCTAGAAGCATTTGTAGTTAAATTGCTGTTTTTGGTTTCGATGATAAGAGAAACCTATGCATTCATGATGGCGTGTATGTATGTGTGTATGTGCGTGTGTATGTGTGTATGTATGTGTGTGTGTGTGTGTGTTTGTGACACTTCTTGTTAACACGATATCTCAAGAAGGGAAAGTCACGTAGTTCTCAAACTTGGTACATAGATGCCCCATATTGAGAGGAAGAACCCTATTGTTTTTGGAGGGGATCAAAGCTCACCTGGGGTCACCGGGGGTCAAACTCTGAAAACCTTGTTAACACAATATCTCAAGGTAGGAAGCTTGGATGAATTTCATACTTTGTATGTAGGTGCGTTATGGTAAGGGGAAGAACCCTATTATTTTTGGTGGAGGTGAAAGGTCATCTGGGCTCACCGGGGGTCAGACCCTGAAAACTTCGTTAACACGATATCTCAAGAAGGGAAGCTCTGACAGTTCTCAAACTTGGTACATAGATGCCCCATATTGAAAGGAAGAACCCTATTGTTTTTGGTAGGGGGCAAAGCTCACCTGGGGTCACCGGGGGTCAAACTCTGAAAACCTTGTTAACACAATATCTCAAGGTAGGAAGCTTGGATGAATTTCATACTTTGTATGTAGATGCGTTATGGTAAGAGAAAGAACCCTATCATTTTTGGTGGAGGTGAAAGGTCATCTGGGATCACCGGGGGTCAGACCCTGAAAACTTTGTTAACACGATATCTCAAGAAAGGAAGCTCTGATAGATCTCAAACATGGTACATAGATGCCCCATATTGAGAGGAAGAACCCTATTGTTTTTGGTAAGGGTCAAAGCTCACCTGGGGTCACCGGGGGTCAAACTCTGAAAACCTTGTTAACACAATATCTCGAGGTAGGAAGCTTGGATGAATTTCATACTTTGTATGTAGATGCGTTATGGTAAGACAAAGAACCCTATCATTTTTGGTGGAGGTGAAAGGTCATCTGGGATCACCGGGGATCAGACCCTGAAAACTTTGTTAACACGATATCTTAAGAAGGGAAGCTCTGACAGTTCTCAAACTTGGTACATAGATGCCCCATATTGAGAGGAAGAACCCTATTGTTTTTGGTAGGGGTCAAAGCTCACCTGGGGTCACCGGGGGTCAAACTCTGAAAACCTTGTTAACACAATATCTCGAGGTAGGAAGCTTGGATGAATTTCATACTTTGTATGTAGATGCGTTATGGTAAGAGAAAGAACCATATCAGTTTTGGTGGAGGTGAAAGGTCATCTGGGATCACCGGGGGTCAGACCCTGAAAACTTTGTTAACACGATATCTCAAGAAAGGAAGCTCTGATAGATCTCAAACATGGTACATAGATGCCCCATATTGAGAGGAAGAACCCTATTGTTTTTGGTAAGGGTCAAAGCTCACCTGGGGTCACCAGGGGTAAAACTCTGAAAACCTTGTTAACACAATATCTCGAGTTAGGAAGCTTGGATGAATGTCATGCTTTGTATGTAGATGCGTTATGGTAAGAGAAAGAACCCTATCATTTTTGGTGGAGGTGAAAGGTCATCTGGGGTCACCGGGGGTCAGACCCTGAAAACCTTGTTAACACGATGCCTCGATTTAGAAAGCTTGGATAAATTTCATACTTTGTATGTAGATGCCTTATAGTAAGAGGAAGAATCCTATCATTTTTGGTGGGGTTCAAAGGTCATCTGGGGTCACTGGGGTTCAAACCCTCAAAACCTTGTTAACACAATATCTCTATGTAGGAAGCTTGGATAAATTTGATACTTTGTATGTAGATGCCTTATAGTAAGAGGAAGAATCTCATCATTTTTGGTGGAGGTCGAAGGTCATTGGGGTCACTGGGGGTTAAGCTCTGAAAATCTTGTTAACATGATATCTCCACGTACGAAGCTTGGATAGATTTCATACATGGTAAATTGATGTGTTATAGTGAGAAGCTGTACCCCACAGTTTTTGGTGGAATTCAAAGGTCATCTGGGGTGGCTGAGGGTCAAACACTGAAAACCTTGTTAACACAATATCTCAAGGGAGAAAGCTTGGATAGATTTTATACGTAGTATGTGGATGCATTGTGGTGAGAATATGAACGCAATCATTTTTGGTGGAGGTCAAAGGTCATCTTGGGTCATCGTGGGCCAAACACTGAAAAGCTTGTTAACACATATCTCCAGGTAGGAAGCTTGGATAGATTTCATACTTACAGTACTATGTGGATGTGTTATGTTGAAAAGATGGACCCTATTGTTTTTGGTGGAGGTCAAAGGTCATCTGGGGTCACCAGAGGTAAAAAAGCAAAATTTCCCAAGAATTCCCAAGAGTTTTATATGGGTTCAGCAGAGGTCAAAGAGCAAAATTTTCCAAGAATTCCCAAAATTAAATAGGAACACAAAACTGTATTTTTCCAACATATTAAGATAGCATTTGACCATTGATTGAAAGATGTGGGACATCATGGCATTATTTGGAATAGAACATATATCATCGAAACCTCAATGCATTTTTGCATTCTGGTTATACAGTAACTGTGACACTTTGCATAAATGCTTCTTCGAAGTAGGTACTTAGTCTTGTTCAAAACGTCTGCAAGTTTTACCAACTGCCAACTTTGGATAAACACTGTAAAACAACAGAATGTGAAGATTTAATTTTTCATGAAAATTTCATACAGGTATTGGACTGCACTTAAATTATTTTGTCTGCATGTATTATGTATGCAGTGTGCTCCAAATTGACAACATAATTTTTAGAAAAATTCTTTCTAGCACAGGGAGGGGATAATTAGTTTGTGCTGTGCTATTAGAGCTGAGTTCATACAGTACAGTCTGTCAGTAAGTTATACTTTGTATGGGTACTTTTGTTGGTGTATTTGAAGTTGCTTGGTCATTTAAAACTATCAGCAATTCATAGAGTAGGATATAGGAACTAGAGTGCGCACTCCTAAAATCGCGTATGTAAATCCGCTGTGATTGCATGAGGCTGTCTACCACACTGATCTACATGTAGATCAGTGGTCTGCCATTATAGGTGGAGGCTAGAAGCTATGCTGTGTCGAGCACGTGTGTACAAACTGTATGGCGGCCAAGCCCCCATGCCATCACAGCTGTTTCGGGGAGTGAGCACTCTAGTTCCTATATCCTATTCTATGGGGCAATTTTTCATCCTGGCCATGAAATCCTGATCTTTCTTCGTCAGGTCACTTTTATCGCTGTCAATTGTTGGTGGCCTTATGGAAGTTGCAAGTTCCGAGTCAAGCCTCCAATGTATCCTATCTTTGTTGGCCATGTGGTGGGGCGAGAGGGTGTCCAGTACACAGGTATACAGAAATATGCAGAAATGAAAACATTTCTCAACAAACTACATGTCCCCTTCAAGTACATCCAGTCGGAGGAAGATGTGTTAAATCTCAGAGCCCAAGATGATGTAAGTACAGTATGAACTTTATTTATACAGTCGTAAGATGTATTTCTGATATTTATATTTGATGCTCACTTTTATATGATGGTTAATTAAACAATTCACAAAAAGTAAATGACAGTTGCAGGTGTCATGCTGTGTGATTGTGTATAAAACTGTGAGTGAAATCCCAGCAGAATCTTAAATTGACTGTCTCAGTTTAGTCAAAGGCATATCTCCTCAAGACGTATACAGTACACACAAACACTGATTTGTAAGTTCTCTTCCCTAGAACAAATTTTTGACTGTAAATAAGTTTGGATCACTCTACTAAGTGATGTGGGTGGAAGCTGAAGGTTACTTTGGTCTACTTTCAGTAAGCGTTTTCTGTAGACAGTCATTTAACATGATATCACTGTTTAGCCACGTTTTGGCACTGCTATAATTGTTGACTCCATCCATTTGTTCCTGGTTGCTATATCCTGTTGGTTTTAACTTAAAATTGGTTGTAGTTCCTTTCAACAAATCTTATCAACGGCATTATCAAAACATTTATTGATATTAAGACAAAGGACACAAAAAACTTCCCATTATTAAATTGTGGACTCTTTGAGAACATGTGGGAGTTCAGATTGTAAATACAATATGGTCTGTAAATGTTCACATCTTTTGTTGTTCAAGTACCTGCATCATAAAAATAATGGAGGCAGGTGACTGAATACATTAAATCTCTCTACAACCTCATTTTGCACTATCTTGTTTCATTTTCAGAGCATTGCTGTGGCTTACTTCAATTTTTCTGCATCTCTCAGTCCTCCTGGCTTGAACTCTTTCCATCAAGCTGCTCTGTCATCTTTAGAAAGAGACCCCATACAGCCTACCCCATTTGCGGTTGTCACAAATGTTGACGTCGCAAAAGGCCTGGGTTTAAACACATCTAAATCACTGGTGCTCTTGAGAAACTTCAATTACACAGCTGTGAGTCAATATTTTATACACTACCGTGGGTGATGTATAGAGACCTTGAAAACCTTTTAAATAAAGGTATCTCAAACATGGATGACTCAGACTAATTCCAAGAACCTTTTTGTTTTTGGTGGAGGTGACAGTTTATTTGGAGTCACTGGAGGTCGTATGGTGAATGCCTGGTAAACACAGTTGATGATAAAGCTAGTCTTGATGAACCTTATAGTTGGCATGTGAATGCCGTCATATTGCATTCAATAATTTAATTGACTTTGGTGGCAGTCAGAGGTCATTTGAGGTCAAAAGAAGTCAACTGTAAACACCTTGTATGTTACTGTGATGGATATAATAGGCAACAAGTGGCCCAACCCATGTTGTTTACAGGAACCCCCTTGTTTTTGGAGGTCAAAAAACATGATGTCACAAGAGGTCAAATTGTGAAAACATTGTAGAACATGATATGATCTCAAGAGGGATAACTTTGTGGGATGAACCTCAATACGACAAACATTTCCTTTTCAGCAAAGAATCACTATTAAAGTCTTTGAGCTTTCTGGTTATGAGACCTCTTTTTGGGGCAATCCATGTTTGAAAATTACAAAAAAGTGGCACCAGTTTCTTGTGAAAAATCTTTCATGAAAGTTAGTAAGATTGTCCTTTCCTCTTTTTTAATATCCTCATGTGGTAAGCAGGCTGTAAAGATTAAAAAGTAATGAAAGGAACAAGCAAACCATATTAACTTTTAGAACTGATTGACAGATAGGACTTAGCACAACTACTGATTTTGTATCTTTTCTAAATTTTTCTTAGAGAGGAAACTTGATGTTGTGTTTTGGAAGGAAATTATTGTTATTAGTGGACTGTTGCTGTATAGTGGTAACTTATTTAGTGTAAATTTGGTAAAATCAATTTTGCCAAATCCTTGTTTGTACTTTTATATGCCACTATCTTTTAATCTTCCTCGGTCTCAAACCAGTTCCTGAAATCTTGGGGAGTAAATTACAGTAACAATTATTTTTATGAGAATTTTACTAAGCAAAATTTCATATTATTGAATTTTCATGGAAAAGATCTCGTGTGGGTCACTTTCATTGTAGTGAGCAGTCCTGAAGCATTCCTTCATGTGAAAGATTTTTCTGAGTGAAGTGAGTAAATGTCTGTGATATGAGTCAGGCAGAATTTCAACATTCATTAAAGTTTATTTTGAAATGGCATCATTAGTTGGTTTTACATTTCTTCTTTCCCACCAGATTTTTCCCTCAACAGAAAGATTTAAAGCAGCAAACATACTGTCATGGGTGTATGGAGAAGCTCGTGAACAGGTATGTGAAAAGGAGAATAAAATAGGGTAATGTGGGCAGTTTTAATACTTGGAATGGTATTTCATACATTTCCTGAAAGAAATGGCCTGCAAATTTTTGGAGTTGCACATATTTTACAACACCTGATTATCTGTAGTTACTGTATGTTTAGAATTATGAATCACTTGCAAAGGCTTTATCAGAGTCTGCAGGCTGCAGGGTGATTTAATAGGAGCTGTTGTACATATTTTAAAATGGGTCAGGGACCTCTGGCCTTCAGGCCATATACGGCCCATGAGATCATTTGATCCACTCCGGGAGGCAGGTCATGAATACAATTTCAGAAGGGCATTTGATTTCATTGATGACAGTTTTAAACTCACCGTTTATCCTGCTTACTATTTCTGGAATATTTTGGTAAATATGCTGAGTAATACTACACCTCACAGTATTAAGCACAATGCTGCATGCATTGTATGTTGTGTCAGTCAGAGTTGTAATCGAGTCACTAGATTCATGACTCGAGTCACCAATTGTCAAACTTTTAAGTGACTCGGGTCAAGTCATTGACTTGAGTCACTGTACTATTTCAATGGGGAAATTACTCTTGAATTTTCTCGAGTCACTGTCATTTTGAGAAGAAGTGACTCGAGTCGTGACTCTTTACAACACTGGTGTCAGTAGACATAAACTAGGTGCAGAATCTTTGTACTACTGATGGTTATGTTACAGGTTTGCGAGAAAGAGGTCACAAGACATTTAACAGAGGTCTACTGCCACATCTTCCTCCAGTAAAGAACCCAGTGAAAAATATTTACATGAGAACTTTCATTAGTCCAGCAGAATTCCATTGGTCAGAAACCCCTCTCTCTGTCTTTTTTTAATGGGCTGAAAATTTTTGAAAAGCTAAGCCTCAAGCATCTAATAACTTTTAAAGATAGCGAGTGAATGCTTCATGCTAGTGCCCATAAATTTGTACATACTTGCAAGCTTCCAGGGATTCTACCCTGGTCCTCTCTACAGAGTTCTTTCCTCTGGACCCCACCAGGACCTTCTTTAGGGTTCTAGGGTGAGCACCATGTGGGGAAAGCTTTGTGCTCCCTCACCGAATACAGCAGTGCTGGCCCGCAAGTGTTGTTACGACCATCAAAATAGCCCTTCAAAAGAATCCCCTCCCACCCGTTTTGAAAGAAGCAGTGGATAGCTGCATGTGTTCCTGTAAAGTTAGTTTAAGAGCTGACCCGTTGAGGGGTGCAGTGTGTTTATGCACAGACCTTCACCATCTCTTTACAGCAGGAATCTGTAAATCACTAAATACTACATTTATTGTATTTCAAGAGAGAAAAAACCGTTAGCAAGTTCTTATCTACAAAAGTCCTTAGAATAAAGATATTAAGAAATCAGTGGACTTGAGAGACTGATCTTAGAAGAATAATCTTCAGAATACAATATTTATGTGCTTGGTGATACAGCATTAATCTTTGTGTAACTAAAGCTGTAGCATAAAAGATGTAATGATTGTTATGTGAACATCTGATATAGTAGCTTTATTTGGAGGAAATTACAAAATACTGTGATCGTGTTTCTACTATCAGTAATCTGCACACAACCTACTTTGGGTTATGTATTTTTAAGTTGTGATTTACAGTACATTTATAGTTTTGTTTGTTAATAATGACTGACTGCTGGCATCCTAGAATTACCAAAACTATGTGTGAGTTTCTTTGATATTTAATGTATAGCAGATTTGATGATAAATTTGAAACTAAATACTGCTTATCATCTCTGCGCTATGGTGGGTTATATCAATACTGCAGTCTGATATGAAGTTATTTGCAACATCGTATGCTCACTGTATCGCATGCCTTCTTTAATTGTCTTTGCTTCTTTTTCTCATCCAAGTACCTTGAGTGGATATCTCCTGCTGGAATCAAGAGCACCATCATGTCCTCTCAGCTTCTCCAGGCACCATCTCTGCTCTTCTTTACAAACTTTCAAGAAGGAAGAGGCTTCCAAAATAATTTTTACATGGTAACGTTGTAGACCTCATAGTCATTTTTGACATTCTGTATCGTCACACAGTGGCTTACAGTCCGATATAATCATTTGCAACTCAAAAAAGAATATTTCTGTGAAGAGTCCCCAATTTTTTTTTTATTTCCTTTTTTTTTTTTTGCGTTTTTTTATGACGAAATTTTGATCATCTTGATGTAACTATTACATCCCCCATTTTTTCCTTTGGTCAAGTCATTCAATTTTTTGCCACTTGATACATGATTTTCTGTTCACTTAAACTAGTTACCATCTTTATAAAAATAATTTATTGTGGGATATTTTAACTTTGCATTCCTCAGTGGCTACCAGGTAGTTTATTCAATGGGGGCTTGAGAATTTGTAGGAATGAAAAGAAGATAGGAAAGTTTTGAAAAGGGACATACAGAAGAGGTGTGAATAACACAAGCATTTACATGCAGTATGTTTGTTTTAGTAGTAATAGAACTGGGCCCTGTTTCAGGGTAATGCTCAATCTTAAGTTTGATTTCAATAGGACATGCATTGTAGATCTAATTGAAGATCAGTTGTAACTCTCTATGAAACAGGGCCCTGGTGCAAATACGGTGGTACTGTTTCTGCTTTGATACAACCTCAAGGTATAAGTCTGTGAGCATAGATGAAGAACATTGATACACTGTTTACTCCTGGAACTTAATAATCTTTAGCCTGAATTAAGGAGGCAACCTGGCTTCTTCCCCTAGAAATGGATTTACCTAGGGCTTGACAAAACTTCTTTCAGCACCAGGGCCACTGTTCTTATTATTTTGACCCTTGTGAGGCAGTTACTGTGGGTTAGGCCAAAAGAGCAAGTACCTGGTTAGGCGCAATTGGATTTACCGTACAAACTGTCTTGACTAGCTTGTACAGAGATTGAGCAAGCATTAAAAATCTCGAAATTTCTTTAATTTTGCAATTTCATGAAGTGAACATGTGAAAGTTTTTGAATTATTTATGAAGTACATAGGAATTTTCCAGTGTTTGCACATTACTCCCTTCTAAGGCCTAAGGTATGAGGTTGGTTGTGAAGATTTTATTGAGTATCCTTCTGGTGTGCTTGAGAAAACTTGGTCCTTAAAGTGCTTGCTTTTCTTCTGTTAAAGAAAAATATTAAGTGTGCATCTTGGTATTTGTTCAAATTACATATAGCAGACACAATTTCATATATGAAAGCTGTATTTTTAGGGTAAATCTTTGATCATGGTGTTCATCAGTAGTTTGGAAGGTAATTGGTTAAAATGTCAGAACCCAAGGAGTCTTCTTAGTAGGGACATCATTTATTGTATTTGGAGTTGGTATTATGGAAATGGGTCTTGCTTGTGCAGATTTGACTGCATGTTGATCACCCTTCTGCATCATGGATATTCATTTGTCAAGCCAGTGTATCATAAATGTTTAATATGCACAGCAAGTGAATTCATAGCTCAGTATAGACCTGGTGCATATGAAGTCACAGTTCTACAGAAAGTGCACCCTCAGCTGAGGTTCTCATGAAGCATTACAACTTACACCTACACAAATGCAGATAGCTAAGTAAGATGATTTGAACAAGTATGCCGTCGAAGGTCTTGAAGTAGTCAAGCTTTCTTCAGACTTCTTCAGGACTGAAGAA
This sequence comes from Holothuria leucospilota, assembly GCA_029531755.1. Lineage (NCBI taxonomy): Eukaryota > Metazoa > Echinodermata > Holothuroidea > Aspidochirotida > Holothuriidae > Holothuria > Holothuria leucospilota. The sequence goes on from CM055968.1 coordinate 33,636,794, forward strand.
GTCAGAGCCACTTCTGACAAAAGCTTGACTATTTCATCAGTCCTGAAGAAGTCAGAGCCACTTCTGACGAAAGCTTGACTATTTCATCAGTCCTGAAGAAGTCAGAGCCACTTCTGACGAAAGCTTGACTATTTCATCAGACCTGAAGAAGTCAGAGCCACTTCTGACAAAAGCTTGACTATTTCAAGACTTTAGACGACATACTCGTTCAAATCATTTTACTAAGTATGGATTCCCGCCCTGAAAGCCTTTCTACTTACACAGATAGCTAATTTGTGTAATGCTTGGATATGTGCGTAAGTCTGTACGCACGTGCGAAGGCTACAGTGTGGGTACAGTATGTTTACTTAAGTCATGTTCCTTGTATAACTAGCGTCATTGATTGTTCTCAAACATGACATTTGCATGACATCAGTGCATAAAGTCTGTACTTTAGCTATTGGGGTTTGAATATTCATTATCTGCTTGGAGTCAGTATGTAAACATCTACCTCTTGGTGATGCATGTTATTATCTTTTCTTGGTATTGCAAATAACTTTGAATGGTTTTAATATGCCCCTAACACACTCTTTTCCAATCTTCAACAGCTCAGGAAAGTAATATTACAGTACTACCAATGTGAGGAGAATGCAGAGTTGATAGATAGAGTAATTAACTATATTCAGGGTGCTCGTAATGTAAAAACTCCTCCAAAATGTGTTACAAAGCAGCCTCCCACTCAGTGTTGCCATTCTTTAGCTAGTGTTGATCCTGTGGAGAGTATTAGAGCCAAAGGGAATATATGTGAAGTTTGTGAACAGTCATCCGTGCCATATAGCTTCAGTTTTGACTATTGCTCTGTGACCTCTGGGAGGTCGTGTAATGCCCTTTGGCCATTATTCGGGGACAAAATCTTTGGGATTCCAAAGAGTTGTAATTATATGAACAACTTTTACAGTCCATACAGCTACTGTGAACTTTGTTGTGATGGAGAAAGTAGGATGGCAACAAGACATTTTAGCAAGTGCCAGTATCCAATGTTGGAGAAAATACACAGATTTGGAGGAAAAGACTGTGTGCAATGTGATGACCAAATGGAAGATAAAAAGAGGCAAGATGAATATATATGTGATACTATAACTTATAATGAAGAAGAACTATATGCCTTTGATGAGTTAGAGGGATTTATAGGGCTAGGATGCAGAGTCAATCTCTCTCTCAATTTCTTTGCTGTAAGAAAAGAGTATTTTTCAGTTCTTGCCCAGAGACTTGGTATTGAAGAAACTAAACTGACGGGTGATGGAGACATTGCAATGATTGTAGATGAAATGGTATGTGACGTCTTTTCAGTTTTTCCAATATTGATTTGAAAATCACTGTATACATGGCAGCAGGCATAATTTAAAAGCACTGTTACATGCATGCAGCAATGTTGCTCATTGTTCTCCACAAGGGGCTTAGGGAGGCAGCCTGCCCCCGAGTGAAAATTGCCGCCCCCTGAAAAAGCAACCGCCATCATACTGGAAGGAAAAAATTACATTCTTTTCTTTTTGGTAGGGAATAATGTATTTGTCTGGGGATCAATATGATTCGTGATCGCGTATGCTCTTTGCGCGTGCCCCCCCTCTTGACGACCTGTGGAGAACACTGGTTGCTGTATATAGAAAATTGTAAAAACTGATTCAAACATTGAACATCTTCATCATCATTTTGAAAATTTTTTTCTCTTAAATTTTTGACATTAATATGTCCTTAATATTTAAATGTAGGAGACATTCCTAGATTTGGATAATGTAGTGTAAACTTTGTTTACAAGAAGGCTTTTCATTCAATATTCTTCATAACCAATAAATACATAGTCGTATTCATTGATTTGTTTTTACTCATCACAAAATAATTTAAAAAGCTAGAATAAAAGAAAACCTTTCAGGATTTGCAATGAAAATCACCTCTTCTGAAAAGAGAAATTGACTAATGTTGCTTACTAACATTACATGTTCCAAACAATTCGTAATTATGATAGTAAATTTATGGATTATTTTATAGTTTTAAAAGTAAAGGTTAGCAATCAAATTATCTATTTCTTCCTTCAGAGTGAAGAGGTCTATTGGCATTCAACAGATGAAGAAGTATCATCTCTTTCACTGCAGATGTTTATATATAATTATACTGAGGGTGTGCTAAGACGTAATTTGTCTTCTGCTGAGTCTATACCAAAGCACACAGGGAGTTGTGCCACTCCTTCAAAAACAGGGTGCATCGTGGATGTGGTCACAGTAACTTTTCAGCAAATAGTCTTAGATCCTACAAAGGTATAACATTATACATTCAAATGTTCTGATAGTGCTGCCGTGACCTGAAAACTTACGAATAACATAAAAAATTCTTGGTTTAAAAAAGTGTGTTCACTTTAGATATTGAGATGTCTTTCAATTGTTGTCACCTGGAAGTTCAAAGCTGTATGACATATAAGGGCATAAGAACATGGTAAATATTAATCTCACTCATAACACATTTGTTGCTGAGAGGAACGTTGGTGTATAATTAAGTTTAAAGGTGAAAGGAGACCCCTCCCTCTGCCTAACAATAGACGTAACTTTGTGCAGTTTTGGCTGACTTTTGAGAAAATTTAAGCTGTGAGTGTAGATGCAGAAGCTCCCCTGTTTACTGATGTATATTGATCTTGATCATTTTAAATCTCCTTCTTTTTCAGCATGTTTTACTTTTATACTACACACCTTGGTGTGGAGCCTGTAAGAGTCTGGCACACACATATCTGGTTCTTGCTCAGATATTTGAGACAACAGAAAATCTTGTAATTGCAAGGTAAAGTATCTATCTTACATATTGAGCCAGTTATATGCTTGTTAGTGTCTATCCTACATGTTGGGTCAGGTATCAGCTTATTAGTGGCTGTCCTACATGTTCAGTAACAGTAATCAATATATTTGTGTCTATCCTACATGCTGAGTTGTTAGTAGTCATATTGGTAGTGTCTATCATACCTGTTGTGAGCTTACATCCCACATATGTTGTCAGTAGTCAGCTTATGAGTGGCTATCCTTCATGTTGATTTATTAATCAGTGTATTATAGTAGTGTCTATCCTACATGCTGAGTTAGTTGTCAGCATTTTTAGTGTAAATCCTACATGTTGAGTTAGCAATCAGCCCATTACAGTAGTTTCTATCATACATGCTGAGTCAGTAGTCAACTTTTTAGTTTCAATCCTACATGTTGAGTTGGTAATCAGGTTATTACAGTGGTGTCTATCCTACATGCTGAGTTAGTTGTCAGCATTTTTAGTGCAAATCCTACATGTTGAGTTAGTAATCAGCCTGTCACAGTAGCTTCTATCCTACATGCTGAGTCAGTAGTCAACTTTTTAGTTTCAATCCTACCTGTTGAGTTGGTAATCAGGTTATTACAGTGGTGTCCATCCTACATGCTGAGTCAGTAGTCAGCTTATAAGTGTCCCTCTGCAATTGTTTGTAATTCTTAAAGTAATGTATAAGAGTAGCACAGTAGGAAAAAAGGACTTTTTTTTGCAGATGAAGAGCAATTATTTAAATGTTAAGGATGAAGCAATTTTTCATGTTTATAAATGTGTTCTGACTGGTTGGCCAAGTGGTTAAAGCATCTGTCTCTTAGTCTGGCCACAATCCCAGGTTATTACACAAAGACTGTAAAGAATTTGGTAACATGAACTTGATGTTCAACATAAGTGTTGGAACCTTGATAATACATTGTTAATGTTTTATGGTAGGCTGGTAGGCAGGTTGTATGACCCCCAGGGGCTTGAAATGGATTTTTGGAGTGAACAGATCATTTATGATTTCTGTAGAGCATCATGAGCTTTGATAGAGTGGATGCATGCCAGAATCTCCCATACCATGTGTAAAATTTTCTTTACCCCCCACCCCTCCCCCCACTCATAGAAATATGTCATTGCCAGGACTGCAGTGTGAGCACAGCCTAAGTTCTCAGTCTCCCTGTGAAGTTTTGTGGAGCTACCCTTTGAAGAGAAGGTCAGCCCTATGGTAATTTGATATCATGATAAAAGGCAACGGAAATGTGCTTTTCACTATTCTCTTTTTTGTCATCTTTTCATGTAGATATTTGCTTTAAAGCTTTCATAAAGCATCAGTCTATTATCTTGTAAATGATAATGTATTTGATTTTTTTCACCAGAATCAATGGAGATGAAAATGACCTACCATGGGAATTTGCTCCAGTCTCATATCCCACCGTTATTTTGTTTCCTATGAACCAAAAAGCCAATAGCCTTCTGTTTCCTAAAGACCAGCCTCTTACTCTGCCTCACCTTGTTCGATTTGTTGTTCAGCACACCAGCTAATGAAGTCATTGCACACAACACCAATAGATGAAGTCATAGCATACAACACCAATAGAGGAAGTCATTACTGTTAACACCAGCTCCTGAAGTCAGTGCATGCAACATCAGTGTATGAAGTCATTAATGGTCACACCAGCAAGTGAAGTCATTGCATACAGTGCCAATAACTGTAGTTATTACTGGCAACATTAGCTTATGAAGATGCTGCATACAAAACCAATAAATGAAGGTATTACTTGCAACACCAGTAGTAAATGAAGTCATAGCAGGCAACACCAGCAGATGAAGTTATTATGAGCAGCACCAGCTAATGAACTTAATGTATACAACACTAATAGTTGAAGTTATCACTGACAGCACCAGCAAATGAAGTCATAGTGCTCAACACAGGCAGTTGAAGTCATTATGAGCAACACCAGGTATTGAAGTTACTGTACACAACACCAATAGATGAAGTTATTACTGGCAACACCAGCAAATGAAGTCATTGCATACAACACCAATAGATGCAGTTGCTACTGGCAACACCAGCAAATGAAGTCATAGTGCACAACACCAGCAGATGAAGTCTTTACTGGTAACATCAGCAAATGAAGTCATAGTACACAACACCAGCAGATGAAGTCATTACTGCCAATACCAGTTAATGAAATCATTACTGGCAACACCAGCAAATGAAGTCATAGTACACAACACAAGCAGATGAAGTCATTACTAGCAACACCAGCAAATGAAGTCATAGTACACAACACCAGCAGATGAAGTCATTACTAGCAACACCAGCAAATGAAGTCATAGTACACAACACCAGCAGATGAAGTCATTACTGGAACATCAAGTAATGGAATCATTGCACATAACACAAAACACAAGTGGATGAAACTGTTTTCAGCCTGTCAGCTGGTGACAGACACCAGTGTTCAGTGCACTAGATGTTAAAGCCCTGGTTCAGGTATAGTTTAGATTAAATGAAGTCATTATTCACAACACCAAATGGTGACACCATTGTTCAACACACTTAGTCAGAAATTCATTGTTTAGAACACTAGCTAGTGAAGTCATTCACAGCACCAGTCAGTGAAGCCATTTTAGAACACCAGTTAATGAAGTCATTATGTACATCATCAGCTAGTGATGCATTTATTGAGCAGGCCAGTATTAAAATTCATTGTTCAACCCATTTGCTGGAGAAGGTCACAACACCAGAGGTGGAAGTAATGGCCCTAACCCATTGGCCATTGTTTACCATGTGGGTAGGTGATGCCATTATTCACATCATCAACTGATGAAGGCATTGGTCAGATTACCAGCTGGCAGAGTTATTATTAAACTTGGGCTGATGAAGTTTTTGTCCAGCACAGTCCCAGCTGGTGAAGTTATTGTCTAGAACAGTGGGTCACAACCCAGAATTGGGTTGTGAGATAATAAAGTCTGATGGGTCCCAAGCCCATCTGGGGGTCGCGGGGGCTGCGTAGCCTTGGAATGGGTTTCCAATACATTTCATACCCCTCTCCCTACAGAAAATTTTGCACATGCCCCTTAAGTTGGGTCAATAAATAATGCTAAATCATGAAATTTGGGTCGCTTGAAAAAAATTGGTGGGAATCACTGGTCTAGAACACCAGTTGTTAAAGTCATTATTCAATACTAAATAATGAAATCATGCAACATACCAACTAAGTAGGTTATTTTTATGCACAGGAGCTATCAGATTCATGTAGGATATTAAATTGTGATTGCAGTCAGTACGAAGCATACCATGTGATGGAGCTACTGTTCAGTACACAAGCTGATGGCATTTGGCTTCAGTTATACAAGGGATGCATATACCTCATTCTTTTCAATTTTGAGTTCAGCTGATTATTTCATTCACTTCTTTCTTGATTTACTTTTTAAAATAGTGGTCAATCACAGGGATGTTTTAGATATTTCCTGAGACTCTTTTTATGGATATTACATTATCAGTGAGCATTATGAAAAGGTTACAATTCCTCTGATACATCATGTAAACAGTGGTTCATAGTTTTCAAATGGTAGAGTTATGTCAGACTGTTAAATTTCTTCATTGCATCTTCTTAACTGAAAAAAGTGCTAATTTTCCTGGAAGTCAACAGACTTTTCTTCTGGTCACTTCATATATCCTCCCAACAAATGCATGTTAAATGCAATTGTTCATGCTTTTATGGTAACTCAGCTGGATTAGTAAGTGGAATTTGTTCGAAAGGTTGTGGAAGACTTTGAAGGAACAAGCAACATTCCAAATCAATGATTACACAACACAGGCATATGTAAGGCATCTCATGAAGCAGTTCCTGTTCTAAGTTAGGAAATATTTGGAGGATTATTTGTTTCAGTCAAATGATTTTTGGGATTTATATTAGCTACTGTTATAACAGTGTGAAATATAAAGGTGTTGCCCACAACTTAGCATTACTAACAAAGCTGTTTGATATTTTACAAAGTAATCTTTGTGAACTGCCAAGTGTAAAATGGTTGCATTATGTTGTTGTATTTAAAACTTGTATTTTGGTGTTAACAGTATTGAACAGTAAATTGACAATATGGGATGTGAAGGCATCTCATGAAATGGTTGTGTAACTGGTATTTCATTTTATTAAATGGGCATATTTACAGTAAAGTGTGTATCTTCAAAGATACGATATTACAGTATGGTGAACTTTCTTACAAACCAAATTTTATATAAATGCTAATGTCTACTCTTATGAAGCTAGTCATCTTGAGACTTGAAGTTTTTTTTTTTTATCTAGCCAACGTAAAGGCAATATTATCGGTTTAGTAAATAAATGATCTATGATTAGAACTTGTCAAAGAGATCGTAATAGGAGGTGCATCTGGATTTTGATATGTAGATAACAGGCAGTTTTATAACTGCCTGTGTGTATGACACACTTACTCCTGTTTTCCCCATGCTACATACAAACCAATAGCTTCTTTGGTCCTGGTTAATTGTTTATAGACAGGAACTTACAGTGTATGTAGATTTCTTGACTTGGTTTAATTGCTCAGTGGTGGTTAGGGCATATATATATATACTTTCATACGTAAGTACATACTGTGCTAAGTTGTGTGTTACTGGATTTGGATACCACCCCTTTAAATCTTGGTAATAACACTGCAACTGCAAGAATTAAATTAAGAATCATGGTTTCATTACAGAGCTGGCATTTAGCGTAATTGTCTTTAACTTTTATGGGTTAGTTTTATGTTGTCAACACGAAAACATCTCTTAAGCTTGATTACAGTTATATTCATTATACTGGAACGCTGTTATAGAAATCTGCTTTGTAAACTAATGATACAACTCAGCTCTCATACACTACTTTTGAAAGGTCATTAGCCTTACATTAAGTGACATTCCTTAAAATCTTGCCCCAGTATGGAGAGGTAGTCGCTTACCTTAAATGACGATAAGTCCATAGAAAAATACTTCAGCGGCTGTGACTGCGTTGATATTCATAGCCAAGGTACTTAAACAACTGCAACTATCTCGATATTCATGAATATTTAAATAAATTACTATCTAGCTCTACATGGTCAATGTTTTATAGCCTGTAACAATATCTCTATAGAGGGCAAATACTGTATCAAGGGTATGTTACTATCTTGTTATCTGTAGGAAATTCTATCAATGGGAATGACTTAAGTATTGTCCATGGGTATCGAGAAAGTTGCAGTTGTTTAAATATTGTCTTTGGATTCCGAGGTAGTTGCGGCAGACCGGTAAGAATTGGTGTTGGACAGAGAGGCAATAGCCTGAGTGTCTGCCTATTTAACAACTTTAACATATTTTTGAAACTTTGATTCCCCTCTCCAAATCACTTAACTTGGAGGGAACTTCAAGGGCCAGTATGAGCATCAGACCTAGTAGTTGCTATTTGTAGTGGTCATGGGATGAAACACGTACTGCCCTCTTTTAATACTATTGGGAAGGAGTATGATAAATATTGATATTCGCTGAGAGAAACCTTTCTCTTAAGTGCTCATCTTGATAACTTCCCATTTCTTTTCTTGTGTTTCTTTGGTCATAGACCTACCAAACACATGGGGGAGGGGGCTGCATTCACGCAAAAAGTACTGTCACTTTCGGGAAAATATATTCTTTTCGGGCAAACTTGTGATTACGAAAAAAAACTGTTATTTCGGGCAAAGTGCTCACCCCTCCCCCAATTGGAAGTGGTCCCGTACTTTTTTGAGTTTGTTTCAGTAATATGGTGGATAGGTGGACATATATTCCACTTCACATGTTTTTAAAACATCTTGACGTTTATATATGAATAAAGATGTTTGAATGTTGACTATATTCTCATAGTGGAGACATAAAAAGAAACTTTTGAAGTTGCAACAGAGCTCAAAGAAATTTCATAAAACGTGCAATTTTGAGAATAAATGTGATGAGTGCCTTATATATAGATTTTGCTCATGAAAACTGAAACACCGCAATACTTAATAAAAATGTACAAAACCTTGTACTTGAAATCTTTGTACTGTAAGTCAACTTGAATGTATCATATAGGGAAAAGATACCACCTGTACGTGATAGTTGTATTCGTATACATATGTGCTATTACTACAGTGTAACCACACCATCTCAAGGAAGAATCAAGAATGCTGCATGCTCGCCACTGGATGGTACCAGACAGGGGGAAAGGGGGTTTGCCGCCCCTCGTGGGAGGATGACCTTCGAAGGGGATCTTTTCCAGTTTGGTACGGTAGCTTTACTGGATGTGATAAAATATGCATTCCCCAATATCGATTAGAAGCCCCAACAGTTGACATGTTATTTCTCTCAAGAGGGGCAGATTTTTCAGTAAAAATCTAAGTGTTTCAAATTTCCTTCAGTTATTAAGACCACCAAATTTTTAAATTTATTTTCTTCAATAAAATCACAAAATTTTCGAATTTTCTTAAATTTCAATTCAAAATTTCGGCTTGACCGTCCTTCCGGTAACCCATCGTCGTTCAAGGGGTTCGGGTTGCTGCCAGGCTACCCCCGTCGGGAGGTTAGTGCTACCATCGCCGGGAAAATCCTATCGCCACCACAACCCCTCAAACTGTTACGGGTCATATACTTCTTACATCGTATGAGTAGAAAGAACTGTTCAACTGATTTTAAGTAAGTTCAAGAATTTTTACTGCGTTTTCTCATTTCCAGTCTTTTACAACACCGGGGATACCTGGGTGCTGCCCATTGTTCAAGTCCCATGTCCATGGTGTTAGAAATTGTACCAGAACTGATGACATTGTCCTTTAGCTAGAGAATATAAAAGGAGGGGTATATGTCTAAGTCTTTCTCGGGTTTATGTGTAGTTCCAACGTAGCGCAACTTTAAAAAAAAAATCACAGGGGATGGCGCCTTAATTCGTTAAGGTTACCAACACCTACATTTACACTTTTATCAGGTCAGCTCGGCGCTCTTGTACTTCATAAAGGCCTAATTATGGAATGAAGGGCCCGCCTTACAATACATACCGGTACTGGCTGTAGGTGTGAATTCTATCTGGCCATCATCTGGAACCTTTAGGGCGACTGCGTGATTTTTTCAAAGGTTGTAGTGGGGTGAGGGACTTACAAATTTGTGCATTTTGTTAGGGTGTTACAGTCATCGTCCGATTTAGGTATTTGAACGGCATAGGTCCTTGCTCAGCACCGTTGTCCGTCAGGTGATGGTGCGGAATCGGCGCCTTTCAATATTCCAGCGTTTGGTAGTGGAACTAGACTGTGGTTACACTTTCGTCCTTCAGTGATGGGTACGTTCATTGCATGGTTGTACCGTACAGGGCAGGTTTGAAGATTATGATGCCTGCCTTTTAGTGACGTCCTTGTTCGTACAGGAGTGGCGTGATGGATTTGCCGGATCATGGGGGAGCAACCTGGGCCCCGACAAAGTTAACCTACGGCCGGAGCGCGCCGAAAATTTAAGGTTTGATTGAAAAAATTTTTGAAAATTTGCGGATTTTATTACAGAAAGTTTGGAAATTAAGGGTTTTATTAAAGAAATTTTAAAAGTTGGGTACTACTGAAGAAAATTTGAGGTTTCTTGAAAATCTGTCTTCTCTTCTAGCAAAACCAATAAATCGATCGTTGGGACGACTGGTCGCCGTGGGGGACTACATATAGGCTACTTATTGTACCCATTAAGGTCCCCGGACGGAACTGGTAAATTTCTCTGGCCAGTTTCTCTGTAATAGTGCTGCTAATGCGGCCCATTATGTTGTCCCCTAAAAATGTAATGGTTATTTTCCGGTGTTCATCCATGGCGCACCGGTACCTGAAGTCCATCGATAGGCCCCGGATAGTCTTCCTGACTTGGTGCCAAATTGACATTAAGTGATCCGAACTTAAGTATTGAATCTAGTAATACATGACCGTAGAGTAGAGAAAAAAAAATAGAGAAAAAACTTGTGTTTAACGATTCTATATTAGATCTACCTACAAGGACATTTCATCGAATACTTTTTCAGACACTTCAATCCATCAATACTGGTTGAGGTATTTATTTATTCATTTGCATTGTTCCTCTGTAAATAGCTTAAAAACGACCATTGTGGTTATTATACGTCATAAAGTACCTTTTTTAGCAGTCAGAAACATCTTGACGCACGTCACTTTCCTTTACAAAGAGAAGCTTCTGTTTTGTATGTCTCCATAATTTCTTAGCTGAGAATCCTGGGTATACAGCAGCCACCTGAATTATGAATTACGAATTTTTAGATATTTTAATTATGTGGGTTGCTCTTCTGTTTTTAAAAACGTAATTAAACTATCTTTCACATGAGCCAAGTATGTGCGCTCTAAATTTTGTTACCTTTATTTCATTCCAAGAAGTGAAAAAAAGAAAAGGTAAATTAAAAAAAGAAAGAAAGGAAACTTCTCGAATCTTAAGTTCCGTAGTTTTTAGAAGCTGTAGGTTACAATACTATTTACTGGACCATTTTCTTAATAGATGGTAGTAACTTGTCGGCTGTAGTAAATCTGCAATGAAAAAGGAAGTTTAGATAAGCACGGATGAAATATGCAGGAGGAGCAGATCCGGGGGCCCAAGGGGACCCCTTTTTTAAGCAGTGAAAAGTATTCTACTATAAAAAATATTCTGTTCATTTCCTATCACAAGTCGGTCGAAAACTATCAAAATTTTCGTAAATTCTTCATAAAGTATAAAAATTTGGGCTTTTGGCGTTTTTTACCGTCATGACCATTTTCCTTTAATACCATCCCAAAAAGCTCATTTGGGATTTTCAAACCATTTTTTCTTAAGATATGGATACGGGTTTCATAACAAATCTTAACGAATATACAGGATAAAGTTAAACTCACAATTGTGATGTTTCTGTGCCTTCTGCTTACTGCATAGTGGGATTGGATATTGGCTGACAGTCCCAGTCAAAGTTGCGGCATTTGCTATAAAAAGGAAGTATGCGTTGATTAAAAGAAAGATTATAATAACCTTTGGAAGAAGTTTTCGCCAGTTCTAAACAACAAAAATTTGCAGGAGATATGAAAACGTTAAATTCCTGTTAAAAGGTTTTAGGGGACATACGACTTTGCAGCGGTTTTAACTGTAGGCGATTCATCTTCATCAGTGTGCAATCAGTGACACAGGAAGGTCTCTAACTGAAACTGCGGGAGGGTAAGGCAAACGACTCTACTTCCGAGTTTTGAAAATTTCTAAGATAATTTTGGACGCTTTTATGACATTCTACAAAGTGAAAATTATTCCTCCACGGTTCAGACAACCCAGAATTCAGACTTGTTACGGAAACGCTTTGCAGCGACTCGTAAGCTGCTGCATTGAAGAGCTAAGTTAGATGTATATAATGTCAATGGGAGGGCACCAAGTCATGACGTCACTTCTTTGTAACAACGAACGAAGCAACAAAAAGGAACTGTAGCTAAGAAGACGCGTAAACTCACTTTCTGTCCCTGATGTCGCGTATGCATTTGAGATCACTTGACCTGGCCCGCTTTTTTATTTTAATTGGAGATGCAGTTGTCATGTGCCTTGACCCAAAAGCCGTTCATGTTCAATTAAGCCACTTTTACTAGTTTGAGTTACCTTCAAGGACTAGTGCAGTCGGCCAACATGAACTGCTGTAACCTGGTATCGCAATTCATGTGTACTACCCTTGGTAACGATTTGGCAATATTTTTGTCCCGGAATTGTTAAATTCATGGGGAAATCTCAGTCGCACCACCAGGATTTCATATAAGTGCATGTGTGTGTGTGTGGGGGGGGGGGCAAGTAGGAATGTTGGTGGCATAATAAGTGCGAATTGCTCCTGTTAATTATGTATCCAGGGGTGGGCTGGGGGAAATGGGTGGGGGCAAAGGCATTGACAGGGGAAATGTCCCTTTGCTCGCCTTCTGGCGTCACCCCTGTGCAGAATACCTCCTTTGTACACCTTTAATATGCACTTTAAATTTCTGGGCTATATCCGGATTTGAAACATCATGAAAGAATGAAGTGAATTTAATCGATTTATCCCGAACAGTGCCGAAGTAACCGTACGAAGGGGGACGGGGGACGTTCCTTCCCCCGGCCAGTTTGCAATGTTCCCCATGTGTACCCAAATGGGATTTTGAGCATTGAAAAATATGCACAAACACTATGTGTATATATCGAGCACCCACTGTCACTTTACCAGTCAATCAGGGGCAAAATTGCGCAAAACTTTCTCAAAACTACCATTTTTCGTCACGCTTTGCACGCATCTATTCAGTGAACTTTGTGTGAAGCACTGCCTTACTGGGAAGTATCTTCCAGAGTTATCTTTTCAACAACTATGGGGATGCTGCGGCCGTGAATCCTCCCAATTTAACACAATTCTCACATCCTTCATCTTTCAATCCAATTTTGTGTTCGAATAAACTGCGATTTTGCTGCCTTTTTCACGCGCATCCTATGAGGATAAGTAAATAGCTTTATCTCTTATCAGCTAATGTCAGCTTATTCGTTTCGTTTCGTTTCGTTTAGCCTATTTGCTTTTCTACATCATTGAAAAGTACCGATACATAATATAATAATTACCAAAATCATAATGAAGTAGAAGAAAGTAAAACGTAAAACCCTGAGGGGCTTGTCGAGAGTTTTACTCCCCATAACTACAAAACAAAGGTAACTGACGTAGCTGAGTCGGAAACACAGAAAGCAAAAAGAACAAAGAATTAAAGATATAAAGGCCAGAAAAAAACAATTAACTAAACAAAAGTAAAGACTAAGATAATAGGACCAAAACTTTCCCTCTAAGACCCCACCCCTTTCAACCCGTGCCCCCACCCCCCACTAAAGACCACGGCTTTCTACAAACAAAATTCGTAGTGACAAAACATACATGTAATGAATGCATTCAAACAGTATAACTGATGGAGACTGCTTAAAGTGGGCATGGCACGGCCAAAATAACTTTTGTGTATTGCAAGATTGGGTACAGTAATGTAAAAGTATCATCTCACACACAATTAAAACCGGCGCAGTTCGGCATAAATAGAATTTGAAGAAAAACATCCAGAAATCCAATTTCGAAAAATGCCGCAACAGGTCACCTGACTTTTATGACGCAATAGACGGGTTGGGAAATTGGATTTTGCTGTACCATTGTACTACCACAGATGAAGGCCAAGAATAACTGCGCACGGACACGAAGGCTTTGAGAAACTGTTTTTTGTCTTTTCCAAGTTTCCGTTATACTGTCCAACCCTTTTGGTCCTAATTAAGGAGATTTACTTTGAAAAGAACTTTTCCTGTAAAGAAAATTCTCATTGATCCGTGATTGATGTCTAGAGAAACATAGTTTAACACTAGAAAATTGTGCGTGATTACACAAAATATCTGTCTTGCACATGCAGTCTCTGTTGTGGTACACTTTCCTTCCCAGCATGCATTGTAGCCCGAAGTTTCCCAACTCGTCTATTGGCGGCACCCCCACTGAGCTATATAACTGGAGGACGCAAGTCAATGTGGAATACGCGACGAAACTGAAGCCGACCTGGAGGGTCACGTGATGTAGGTTAGCTTACTCAAGTCGATTCCATTGCCCTAGAAACGCGCAGCTACACGTGAAAATAATGTAACGCAGAATCATTGATGTACACGCTAAAGCAATCCTTTGTTACTCACTACGTCGCTAGTGCTTTTGTTGTAATTACTTAGTAGGACATCTGTACACTGATTCATGATTGTGTGATCAAAAGATTGTTCTTTTTTTTACAAACTTTCCTTGTGTTAAGGAGTGGTCCTGCCTATTTGAAGGACAGCGCGTGTGACCGCATTTCGTATATGGTTGGCCATCGCACCCATAACGCGATAAAGGCTACGCGAAGCGATTTGTTACTACGCGAAGCGATAGTTAACATACGCGTTGCCAAATTTAACATACGCGTTGCCAAATTTAACATACGCGTAGCCAAATTTCACAATTAAATTTTCCCGCTATAACAGCCTATATATAACTTGTTAAACTTAAATCTCCCTTCATCATTGCGATGTAACTCTACACGAAACATAACCATAAAGGCCTTCGCGAAGACTGACTTTGCCTTCTCTTCGTGAATCGATCGTCTAGCTAGGCGTATATCAGCTTTCAAGCTTCGCGGCGTTGCAAAATTTGGTTACGCGTATATAAAATTTGGCTACGTGTATGTAGAATTTTGGCAACGCGTATATTAAATTTCGCTTCGCGTAGCAACAAATCACTTCGCGTAGCCTTTATCGCGTTATGGGTGCGATGGCCAACCATACGATGGCCAACCATAGTCCTCTTGACAAAAAAGGCGCACGAAGGGAAAGTAACACTCGCGCACATGCATGCGTGCATTTTGGCCAATGATGTGCCTCAAAGCTTCCTACATGGTAAGCGTTTGGTGCTCTGTATGTTATACGGCTATTGTGATGTATGCCTTTTCAGGAAGTTGCTAAGGCAACTTTACTCGGTGTGCCTGCTAACGCGTGGTAGCCGGCAAATTAGCGTCCAAGAGGCTGAAGAGACGCAAAGGCCGACTACGGCGCGTTAGCATGTACATCATTGCCTCGGCGTTTTTAGATACGCGTTTCTAGGGCGGTAGAATCGACTTGAGTAAGCTAACCTACATCACGTGACCCTCCATGATGGCTTCAAAACCTTATTGTGGAATGATCCTTCCTAGCATATAGTTCAGTGGGCACCCCGCATTGCGCTATGTAAGAACGCGTATCTAGATGTGAAAATAATGCAACGCTTTGGGAAAGTTTCATATCTTAGAAACTTCATGAAAAGGATTACATCACAATACCCGCCCAACATACAGAGCGCAAAGAGCGGAACATATTGGGGGCTTCGAAGCATATCATTGGCCAATATGTTCGCTTGCATATGCGCCTGTGTTTTAGCTTCCCTGCATATAATAAACAGCTTTGTTTTTGTGCAAGAAAGAACGCGGTCCGGGCCCGCCGTACAGAACAGCTATGAACATGTATGGACAGTCCATATAACTAGCGCGCCTTTACTCAGTGAGCTGTTCAGTAACGTTGCTATTGTGAATTGTAAGCAGTCACCGCGCAAAGACGCTTAGTTCACGATGTGGTCACTGGTCACGCGCGCTGCTGTATAGTATCGTAGCACAGGTGTTTGCAATGATTTACCTGATAACACGCGTTAGCATGCACATGATTCGATGTGTAGAACGATGGGTGAGCTGTCTGGTACAGTGTTACTAACCGTGCCTCCAATGACGTCACGATCTTGAGACGCGCTCACATACTTTTTTTCGCTTTCGGATTTCAGATGGCTGAGTCTGGCCTGTAAATGGGAATTCACAAGGTCGTATTACTGTGTTTATGGACGTAGTTGAGTCGGAAAAACATTTGCTTCATTTCAAGCTGTACCCAAACAATATTTACTGAGAAATGTACTTTGGCCGTGTCATACCCACTTTTTAAGTATTAGTACAAAGCTATGTAGTACTGGGTGAAACCTCTCCGAAAACAACTTATACTTGTTAATTAATGTATTAGGTAATGAATTCCACAGCTGTATAGCTCTGTAGCGTAATGTCAACTGTACAGATGATTTACGGGTACTAATAGTATGTAGGAGATGAGACTGGCGAGTAAAATAATTGTGGACTAAAGAATTTTTGGTGAAGAATTCTGAAACTGATTTTGGTAAAAGGCTGCGCATGAAACGATAGGTGAATGAAGCAATGTTAAGGTTGATCATATCGAACAGTTTCAAGAGATTAAGGGACTTATACAACTCGCTGGTGTGATCACGGGGTCCGGATAAAGAGATGTAGCGAATAACTCTTTTCTGCAAAAGAACCAGCTTGTGAAGGTAGGAGGTTTTTGTACCTGACCAAACTGTGGAACAATACATTAGATGAGGATACACCAGAGTAAGGTAAATTGTACGGAGAATACCTTTTGGCAACAAATGTCTTAATCTACCAATTACACCGATTCCGATTTGGCAATTTTTGAAGAAATATGATTGAAGTGCTCTTGGCAGGTAAGCTTACAGCCAGTAATGACGCCGAGAAATTTAACACTTTTGGCAGGTTCAAGCTTTTGCCCATTAATGGATATATTGAAAACATGATGATGAGTACTATTAAATACGATAAAATATATCTTACGGATATTAGGGGATAGCTTATTTGCTATGAACCAATCAGAGAAGAGGCTTAGTTCGTTAACAATGAACATTGTTTTCAAGTTGATATGGGTCATTCCCAGTGAAGAAAATATTTGTATCATCAGCAAACAGTACAACTTCTGCTTTCTTAGAAACCAAAGAAATATCATTCATATAAATAATAAAAAGTAAGGGCCCAAGAATTGAGCCCCGCGGTACACCACACCTTACAGTTTGTAATTTTGACTTTATATTGTTAAATGATGTAAATTGTAACCTGTCAGAGAGATAGCATTCAAACCAGTTCACAGGGGCGGATCTAGGGTCTTTTCTGTGGGGGGGGGGGGGTGGGGGGTCCAACATAAAAAGGGCACATTCATTTTTTTTAAATTTTTGGTTCCCATAAACGTCAGTGATTATACAATTTACGGCAAATTGACAAAGAAAGGATAAACCAAGAGACATGCAAAAACTGGAATCAAACCTGGAATCTAAACGGCCGGTAAAAATGCAAAGCGCGCGAAGCGCGCGAAATTTTTTTGGTTAAGCCTACATTTATAAGAATTTGTACTACTTTAAAGCTTATATAGAACAATTTTCCAGACAGGCCCTATCGGGCATAACTTTATTGTACTTCCCTCCTCGAGTCACTAGCCGTACCGTACGACAGACACAGGTGAACGTTAACCAGGTTTAACGAAATGCGATACAATTTCCGACATTTACATAAATCCATGTATACATAAATCCATGTATTTCTACTTGAAAAGGTGGAAAGGGTTTGTACTATATTTAGCTATAAGTATAACGGAACTAGGCTGAGGAAGAGTGGACAAAGCGTACCGAAAATTTTGGGTTTTATCCCAGAAATTACCCTTATGAAAGCCAAAGTAAGTAAATCGACCATGTGTGGCGGCAGAATTTCCCCAACAGGAGGCCAAGCCATGTCAGCAACCCCAATTAGTTCCGACCTTCCCTATTTCGAGGGGATGATGAGAGGGGCAAATGGAGGAGCCTCATTATCCTATGCCATTGCAGCATGGGCGTCCGCAGAAAAAAATTCAGGGGGGGGGGGCAAAAATTTCTATGGGTGGGCAAACGGTCCGCGACACCATGAGTTTGCGCGAAGCGCAAGAAAATTTCGCCCAAAATACCTCCCAGATCGCTGGAAATGCCATTTTTAAAGCCTATTTACAACATATAAACAGGAAAAACACGTTTTGTTCGTTTTTTTCTATATTTTTATACGTTTTTTCAAATTTTTGATTTTCCAGGGGGGCAAGTGCCCCCCCCCTTGACCATGCCTGCGGACGCCCATGCATTGCAGGCATACTTTGCATCATATCACTTAATACTTCAAGATCCGAGTTGCGCACTGATAGTTTTCTTTGAATCTGGATCGTGAAATTGAAAAGCGCGCGAAGCGGGGGAATATGTTTGCTAGGCTAACACCTAAAACATATCACGAAACGAAAAAAGAACTGTGGGCTTGTAGACCGTATCGGGTGTAACATACATTTGTATCGAAACCACCTGGACTATAAGATGAAATAGCCAAACTTTGCTCCGTAAGTCGCTCACCAACTGACTCTACCGCATGACAAACACACAAGAGAACACCAAGTAGGCTTTGAGATATGGGATGAAAGTTACGAACTTTACATAAACTATGTACTCTGCCTATATGTTACTTGGTAAGGTGGAAAGGACTTGTGCTATCCTGCTTTGCGGAATAGAACTATTGAAGAAAATAGAGTGACTCTACAGCGCGCGTAGCGCGCCGAAAATTTTGGGTTCTTATTAGAGAAATTATCCTCTTGAGGGCAAAAAACAGGTAAGCCGTCGGGGCGACTAGTTGTCGTCGGGGACTGCGTACTTTCGACTAGGACTCCCCGGCAAACCTGTAAAACTTCCCCGATAGTTGGCCAGCCTTCCCCTACGGGGGCATGAACCTTCCCCCACCTGGCGCCACCGCTATCTCGACTGGGGGAGGGGGTTAAAATACTGTATGTTGTGTTCCCTATATAGTTGCGGCGCGACTGTTAAAAATACTCTGTCAGAACAGATGACTGAAGTCGAATGTTTGCTTTTTATTTGCGACAGCAGACCGGTCATCGGTCCAAAGACGTCAAAAAAATTGAACCGACTAACATTGCGTTATTTGACCTGGTGGTGATTTTATATAATATTTTTAAAATGAAACAAAAGCCGAAGCGTCCAATGCGACTTCTGGTAAACTCTTGGCTGTGGACTTTTAACTAAGATTGGCTTTTTATTCCCATCACTAGGGCAACACTAATAAATGAAGAGAGTAATTCCAGACCATGAATACCATATCGTGTTCATGAGAGGAGGGATACTAGCGGGTAGAGGGAAGGTTTCGTAGATGTAGCGTTTAGGGAGTGTGAACAGATCATTATTTTGTTAGACCAAAAGACTAGCAGTGACCTTTTGGAATCAATATTAAAACTCAGTAGTAATACTTGCATAAAGCGCTAGCTAGTGAGTATGACGTAATATCTGCGCGTTTTACTGTATTACTTTGAAAGCCCAAGCACGCCACACGTGGTTCCAAGCGAAAAGTGATTAGAATGCCTGACTGTCACGCAGGCAGTGAAAATTAGAGTTAGATGGGGTTTTACGGCTCAGTTTCTAACCAACTGGTTTAAGTCGGGCCGGCCGCGGCCTTTTTTGCAGTTGTGGCTCACTGGCATGTTTTTCACTACTCCATTGCAATCAGTAAGACATACTGTAGTCACATTCTCTGTTAAACGATTGCGCTGTTCGTGTTTCAGGGCGGGCAATATAGGCTAACATAGTCAAATATATTGCTGAAAGTTTCTGCGATACATAGCTAGACTTTTACTGGTGGTTTGATCGATATTGGATTGGGGTAACCAAAATCTCCTCGGAACTGGACAACTGTCATTACCTGTCAAACTGTCGTGGTTTTTTTTTTTTCATTTTTTTTTATTTTTATTTTTTTAGGCTAGTGTGAAAAAAAAAAACAATTTTGAAAAAGGGCAAATTGGGAAATTTGAGGGGGGGGGGGGGTCCGGACGTCGGCGACCCCCCTCTGGATCCGCCACTGAGTTCAGGCAAATACCTCTTATACCATAGCGATCAAGTTTCTGTTAAAGAATACCGTGGTCAATTGTGTCAAATGCCTTTGAAAGATCAAGAAACACCCCAATACATGTATTATTATTGTCAATAGAACTACGTAATTTGTCAACGGCTTCAATAAGAGCAAGTTCAGTTGAGTGACCTTGACGAAACCCGTATTGGCTGTTTGTGAGAACATTGTGTTTAGCAAGAAAATTTTGTACTCTGTTGAACATCAGTCTTTCTAAAATTTTTGAGAAGCATGATAAAACTGAAACTGGACGGTAATTGAGGAACTGATTTTGATCACCTTTTTTGTAAACACCGGTTCCCTAAAATTTGCAAGGGGAAGTTTGCTCTCCTGTTTCCTGGCCGATGCGGAGCCAAGCACCTCACTAGGGATTATGAAGTGGTGATACCTCCATAAGGTTTACAAGTACTTGCACGAAAATTCCTTTAACTGATTTTTTTTTGTACGCTTCACGCGTGCTGCAGGGGTGGTCTCAGCGGGCACCGTGACTTTAGCCACCCATTTTCTCATTTATTGATGAAAAATAAGAAATAATTTGTCATAATTATAATTCTTAGGTATCCATAACCCAATAAATCACATATAGAAGGACTTGTTTTTTTTTCAAATTTCCCATCGAGGCCCATGATCAGCCGCCATAGATGAATCTTCGATGCTGTAATGTGAGGGCTTCCCCTCAGTGGAATACCTGGAGACTGTTAAATGCTTTTTCTAATGGTCACAATTTTGAAAAGACGCAGAGCATCCAGGGTTTCTTTCCTGGACCCCACCGGGGCGTTGTCCCTGGAACCCATTAGGGACCTTACGGTGACCTTTTGACTCCATCACCTTCACGTCACCATGACGTCTCTAGCGCCGCTCAGTCCTTCATGTTGGCGTTGCCCCTCCGACGGAATGTTGTGCCCTTAGCTAGTGCACCCCACCCATTTTGAAAAGTCTGTCGACGCCACTGATTTTTGTTTTTGATTTAATACCTCTCAGTTACCACAACACTCGCAACACTGTGAATGGCAAAAGTGTTTTTCGTTATAAAAGATTTGTGAGATTCAGCTGATGTGCCAACTAAATTTAGGGACGCTACCTGTTCCGTTCAGTGGCTGACGTAACGTGCCGCTGACCAATGAGAAAGGTCAAAAGGTCCAGAAGTGTTAGGCAATGAAAAAGAAATGCTATTTTGGAAACTATTCCTACTTGACAAACAGTTTTACAATTTTCATCATTTTACCACTTCATTTGAGAGACTCAAATTTAATAATTCCCATTTCTGCCCTCATTGTACAGGGAGTGGTGTAAGGTGAGCATGGCGATAATTCTATAACGGTACACCTCCATGTTAAAACTTACCAAATTTTGAAACCATACAGCATGCTCTCGCCGTTGAAGAATTTTCTGTCATTGTAGAAACAGGCATCTGTGAGGTGCAAATAATATCATATGCATGAACTTCAAATTTTGCTTAAAACACACCGAAGTTAGGATAAGTAAACTGTTAGCTACCCGAACAATCAACTTTTCTTAGCCCGAATTGTGGAACCAACTGGATAGGGCCTTTATTATGTTGGTCCAGAATAGAGTGGCCTATGGACATTCGGTGAGACACCCCGGTACCTTAACTAACGTCTATCTTCTTTTAGATTTCATTTAAGTCATGCCAAGAAAGCTCGTCAGTGCTTTGAGAGCTGTAAAGTGTTACAGAACTGTGTGTCCTTACAGCTATGCCATTGACATACCTTCAGGGTTACTTCCGGAGAACTTCATTTCGTGATCAATATACTCAACGCAACTTTCAACGACTTCCACCTGTCCATCAACGCAACGTCTGAAAACGAAATGAAACACTGGCAGAAATAATAATCCCTTTAATGTCAATTTAAGATTTCAAATCATCATTACAACCAGGGGTAATCCATTGAGTTGAACATCTCGTCTCCCTCACATTCTCTGTATATCTTGTGGTTAATAAAATTTGCCATCACAATGATATCCATGTAATGACAAAAACCTCTGTTAGGTCCTTTGAAATCTAACCTTTAACTTTGACCTACATTCGACCTCTGATATCGACCCTTAGAAACTAGACAGCACTGTTTTAATTGTCTGATCATTATCTACGCATAACGTGGTTTAAATTAATGAGCTTTTGTAACATACCGATAACAAGCAAAGGTTAAAACAATTTCAGGTCATTTAACCTTTGACCTTCGACCTATGACGTCACCAATTACGCATGCACAAGTTTTCGTCCACCAGCTTTGAACCTGAATGGACTTACACGGTTCAGGGGGAGTTATCGACACAGTTGTCAAAATGTCTGTCAATTTGACCTTTGACCTACATTTAACCATTTTCTTACACATTTAGGAAGTAAAAAGCAATAGTTTCAGTTAAAATTTTCTCATCGTTCTCAATGTACTATGTGGTTTAATGACATTTTACAACACACTGATGTGCGAATAATAGCTAAAGACCACGTTCAACTAATTTGATCTTTGTCTTCTGACCTTTGACATATGACGTCATCAATTGTACATGCGCAAGATTTCAAGATCAGGTACACACCACTAAGTTTGGACTTGAGCAAACTTATCACTATACGAGAACTTCACAACACACCTTTTTTGCAAAATTTAGGCCAATTTGATCTTGACCTACATTTGACCTATGACCTCAACCCTTTGCAACCAAAGAGCTACAGTAAAATAAGTCATATTGTTCTGTACATATAACTTGGTTTAGGGCCTTTTTCTAACACAATATGTAAAAAGGCCAAAAAGTCAACGTTTATAATTAAAATTCAGGGTCTTGGAGGGCAGTGGTGCAAGTGGTTGTCGTTTGTGTCCTCTATTACATCCCACGCACTTCTCACCCGACACGAGAATACCACTGCCTGTTACACCTACTCTAAAAAAATCAGCCACTCCAATCTGATAATAAGCGTACTGTATTACTTTCAAGTGGAGGGGAGGGAATGGGGAGGGGGTTAATAAATATGCCCAGAATGGAATGCATGTTAACCCGAAAATAACATATATTTGTCCCCAAAATATCAAATATTCTGCCCGACAGAATATGGGAGAGGGGTGGCTGCGGTCACCGCTTCGTGTCCCTATTGTGACAACAAAGTCTTTTGTTCAATCTGTTTGGTAATGAAGAAAAATACCCTTGTCACTGTAATAAATTTAGGACAATTATCATCATTGTGATGTCATTCCAACCAGGAGGCTGGAAGCTTGTCCAACTTTATAATGACTTTTGGCTTTGTCTATGCTCCTCTCACTGAAGAGGTTTCCTCAGAGAAGTCAGTTGCACTAAGACTGATACAGTTGCGCCTCTTAAAACTTTGAGAAAAACCAAGGACGTCAAGGACTTTTCAAAAGTGGGAGAACAGGACCTTTGCTAGAACTAATGTGAGCGCCCAAAGGTTTAGCCGAATGGGATGTGGTCCTCCGGCCCATAAGGGTACGGGAAAGTTTGGATTCTTAATGCTCTGTGGTGCAATCTAGAGTATTTATCCACCATTGTAGTCAATTTCGCAGTTTTAACATGTTTGATATGATTGCTGGAAAGCAAACATATGCCTACTATTTTTACTAGGATTCTGGCAAACTAGTGGGTGACAAACGATATGAAATCGACTTCCACTTTTAAAAGTGAGAGACGTGTGACCACCATCAATAGTCCGTCAATAGGCACTATTGACGGACATTCAAAACACTTACAATGTATCACATCCAAAGGATAATTCCTGACCGTTATTCATGCTTCTTCTATCCACCCAACAGCTTCCAGATCCTGCACAATTGGAGGGGCTCCAATCTTCAAAGGTACACCCCTCTATGGTAGAAGTGAATGGAAAGATGACATAGATAACTATGGATAATGGCACTTTAAAGCTGCAGTAGAATTTTTCTCCAATTTTCATTAATTGACCAAATTACTAACTAAAACTGAATGTTTGACGCATATACACCACCCGACCCTCTTAGATGAACACGAACTTGGAGGCCATTATATGTATATCCCATAGGTTCTCAACTGGGTGTCTGCAGGCCATTTGCGGCTCACGATGCCCATTAATATGGCCCGAGGAAGCTTCAAGGAGCCAGAAAATGTCTTTACGTGCACTTTTTGAGTGTTACCTAGCCAGGGCATTTAGGCGTCACATTTTCTCCCATATTGCCACAGGCCACCTGGTGATTCACACGTGGTGGACGCAAAAGAGTAGTTACAAGTTTATGCTTTAAGTGGTGTATAATCATGGCCGTATGGCTGCTGGGGCGGCCGCCCCCTAAATGTTAGAAACCTAACTAAATCGGGCAGATGTTTTGTCTCAGTCGGGCGGAAAATTGGGCAGTTAAATTAGGTCTGGAGTCGGGAAAAATCACCCGCCCTCCCTGAGAAAAACAGTCCCGTACGGCCATGCCTTCAATCTTAGAGTGATTGGGGTGCCAACTATTTTTCTCTCGTACTTGTGACCCATGCATGGGGTGATAATGACAAATTTGTGCAATTTCCTACAATCTAGGGCGGTCGGGATGCCGATTTTACCCATACTGTCGACATCGATTAGCCTTGGAGACGAGGAATCATGCTGGCGAATTTGCGTTGTAGAACGCATTTTCCTGTCATCTAGTTCGTTTTGAATGTCAAATTTTCTCACCTCAGGCACAATTTTGGTGAGGCTGAGGTCGGTTGTGGTCTCATAGGCACCCCATTGAGAAATCACCACCCAAACAGAGAGCATACAGAATCGCCACCGCCTGCTGAGCAGGCACGATCGGAGCTCTTATGTGTGGGCTTCGAGCTACTTTTTCCAAATCTTGGATTCGCCCTGCTGGCTACTACGAGAGTGATACAGAATAAACTTAAGAAAATGTGGCCAGAGGCCGAAAGTACTTGAGAACCCCCCCCCCCCGGTCTATCCTAATGGACGACCTTACATGATGAATATGTTTTTCACAAAAAAGGTAAATTGTTTGTTGTAAGCTAGGGAACTATATCCAGTGTTTTTATGACAATTCTCAGTTTTTATTACTGAAATGCAGTTCATACATTACGATGGAACGAGATATTCCCGGAGGAGATAGAAACTTACGTTAACCGAAGTTGAGTAATGTTCAGAAAATAACGAACTTACCTGGCAGGCATCCCATCAGTGTGCACGCAGCCACTGTACCAGAACACGAGCTTGAAAAAAATGATATAATTTATTCTGTTTAGGGCTTAAATCAGTCAAAGAACTTCCAAAAGTATGTAGGAAGAAAGGTTTGTACTGAGAGAGTCTTTTCATGCAAGAAGCAGTGAGGGCGACACGGTATGCCCGACGGGGATGGGGAAAGCTCCGTCCCCGACTGGGACAGCAACCCGAAGACCTGACAAGGGAGACAGGTAGCCTGAAGGACACCGAAGCCAAAATTTTAGCCTCGAATTGTGGGTTTGAGTTGAAGAAAATTTCTAAATTTGGGGTAGTTATTGAACAATCTTCCCTGATCGAAACTAAGCCCAAATAAGCTTTGGGAGCGACCGGTCGGCGTCGTAAATGACATACTTTATCATACCTGGTAAGGCTGTGCGATGATGTTGAAGAATTTCCCGAATGGCTGCGCATGACACCCCCCCCCCCCCATGAGCACGCTACTGAGTTAACTACTTACACCTTCTGAGAAAAACCGGTATGTCACGTTCCAAGATGGCTTTGAAGAATTTTCAAACGGACTTATGGGAAGATTTTCTCACACCAAATTCATATGTGAAATTGAAGAAAAAGATACTTTTACCGTTGCCCGATTTGGGGTTAAAAGCACTGCAGCCTATAAGTAGCAAGTTTTGCACAATTGACGGTGGCTCACATTGAAAAATGCAAAATCGTGACCACACATAGCTGCCGAATACGTCCCGACTAAACCGAATCTTCGCCTTATGATGACTACTGGTAGTATTGTCGTCTTTGATTAATTTCTTTGGGCTTTGGGCTTTGTATACACCTATACACCCTCCCGTCTGTCAGTGCGGGAATATTCTACCATTTGGGCAAAGTTTAGTTTGCACGGGACTATGAAGTGAGACTGAGGAAAATTGTTTTTCCATAAGCGACCCGGATGTGTCGCGAATTTTTGTGTTCTTTTCGTTTCGTCATGAAATTTTTACTTTGGCTATGATGCGTTTTCTATATTTCGGGCAAATATTTCAAAGAATTGGGAGATTCGGACTTTTCGGGCAAAGTGTTGCGCAAGACTATAAAAAGAGGCTGAGGAATAAAAGTTTTTTGACGCTTTTTAATTTTTCTGGCAAATCTTTGGAAGAATTCGGGCACGATAGGAATTTTGAGTGGAATTAAAACATGCGAGATTTTTTAAGACTCAAATGGCTGTGCAAACCCATGCCAGAAATTAAGATCTTGTGGAAATTTGGGGACAGTCTGCCCTCTGCCCCTGCCTTGTACGCCTGTTTGACAAATGACCAGTTTGGAGTTCGACTTTCCCAGTATCTGTAAGCCGTAAGCGATCATTGGTTCGCGCGTAGCGTAAGAGTGAAATTTTGCAAAATAAGCCTCCCAGATTGCAGGAAATGGCCCTCCCCATGCCCTATAAGTTGCGAGATACGGTCGAGATCTTCGATGTCACCCTGTTGCCATTCCATCGGAAAACTTGAAACTGTATACTTTTAAACTGCTATTATTTTGTAGCAATTATAAGACAATACAACATGATGAAGAATCAAGTAGGCGAAATGATCAGTTCTACGAAGGTAAAAAAACAAACCTTGGAAAATTTTAGGGGGGCGCGCGCCGGGTGCGCCCCCGTCTAAATCCGCCACTGACACCATTCCCTGCATGACGCCAAACCTGGCAAAATCACAAACGACTATCTATGTCCAAGGGCAACAGGGCTGTCACGTCCAAGTCCGTTTTTACCAGGGTTGGGAAGTAACGAGTTACAAGTAACGCCGTTACTGTAACGAGTTACATTTTGTGTAACGGAACCCTGTAACGAGTTACATTTGCATTTCAGTAACGGAGCAAGTAACTAGTTACAATTCTGTGTAAAAGTAACTGTAACGGCGTTACATTTGGGTCCCGTTACTTTCCCGTTACAAATAGTCAAAATGACCACAAATTGCATTTTCTTTGAGCTAATAACAGAATAACAGAAAATTTTCAAATTGATGACACTTTGGTAGTAAAATGTAAAATTATTTTCGATATAGGCTATTTATCATTCATCGCTATTATCGACGTCGCCCTCACCGACATCAAATTTTATTCACGATTAGAATCAGAAGTTGATATTAGATGCACACGCTGCAGGTTTACAGGCCGGGCCACTTGATTGTCTATTGAACCAGGGAGTTGTCAAATAGCAACTCCCTGATTGAAATAAGTTTAAAATTGATCTGTATGTCAAAATACTTATTAGACAGATCAATGCTTATTATCCATGAGACCGATTTGTGCGATTATTTGAAAAATACTGAACGGTCCTCTAAGGCTCAGCTGACTTTATGTATTCTAAGTAAAGTCAGCTGGGCCTTGGTTTACTCATATTGTCCTTTAGAGGACACAGTGGAGACAGTGTACCGTGAGAAACGGGTTGGCCCATGGGCATTCAAATACCAGCTTACTTTGAAAGTTTAATCATTGCCTCTTGAGACGTTAGGGCTGGACCCGTGTTCACCCTATCCGAGTCGGAGCTAACTGCGATTCTGGATTCCCGAATCTTTCCGAGCATGGTACTACTCAGGATCCTCAAATTTCTGCCAGTTTTGATTCCAATGGCACCAATTCCGAGACCAGTCTTTTTGCCAATGTATATCATATCACACATACAGATGTTTTAATTCTATCGTACATGTCCACCATTAATTAACAAAGTCATCGTTTGTACTCACTTCCATAGCCTGGCCTCCTGAGTAATTTAGTTGATTGTATGTGACAATACCTTAGATCTGTACATTGTGCACAAATGGAACTTTAAACACTTTTAATGTAACTTTCATATTTGAGAACTCGGCTGGAATGAACTCCGAGTCCGAGTCCAGTTACATCACATTCCGTAAAAATTTCGATTCCGGAACCTTCTATCCCGGGCAAATTCCTAATCTAGAAAAACGCTCTTGAGACCGGCATTAAGCTAACCGAATCCGGACTCTTGCGTTGGAGCCCAGTAAATCTATACGGTGCCAAGCGTTGGTAAACACCGTGCATCCATTTATGCATCTAATTTAACATGTATGGTATCTTTATTTGAATCAAACGTATGAATTTAGGCTATATCATATTCTTTTCAATGTCCGTAACTCCTTACACTGGAATAATAGTACGGTTAATATAAAAAAACAGCAGAATATTGAAATGGTCAATGGCGTTAAAAGTATCCTAACAAAGCTAATTGGAAAGAGAAGTGTCCGACTTAAAGCTTTACCTATTGTAAAGGGAAAGTGAATTATGTGCACATGATCTGCATGTATAAACTGCATAGTATCACCATTTCTATGCACTGTTTTATATCGACACAATGTGAAACTTGAAATTTATGGGGAAATATCACTTAGCCCAACCTTAGCGGTGAGGTTTTAAAATTTTACTGCTAACAAATGTATTCATCCTCTTATTATACCATATTTATGCCCTTGAGGGGTGAAGACTTTAATTACTGCTGAAACAACGCTCTTCCCCTTTCCGGCATAGCCGCTAACCTCTCTAAATTAGCCGACTGTGTGATGGGAGTATAAAGATTTCAACCCTCAAAGAAGTACTTTGGTAACTGGAAAAGTTTTGGTTATAACCATATTCCTCTAACAAATAGTTTGCGTAAGCTCCGACACAGTATCATGATTCGCTGCTTCATGTTGAGCATTAGGAGCCTCTGCGACAATGCCCATTGAAGATCAGCTAGCTTCATTGACTTTCTTTGGGGAACACCTAAGGATAACCGGCACAAATGAGGTGTCGGTCGTCTCATGTGCCCCCGTCTTACTATCTAATTATGCCCCCCCCCCCCTCCATTTCAGGTACCGAGGTACCGTATATTCACCTTGAAGTAACGAGTTACTTTTGAAATGTAGCTAGTTACTTTTTAGTCAAAAGTAACTGTAACTAGTTACTTTTTCAACATTGTAACTAGTAACTGTAACGAGTTACAATTTTACGGAATTAACTGTAACTATAACGAGTTACTTTCAAAGCGTAACGGGAACAACTCTGGTTTTTACTGGACTCCGACTGACCCCGACCGACTGCATGGTCAAGTGGTTAGAGCATCCGACTTGCAGCCGGAAGGTCTGGGGTTCGACTCCTGGCCGGGGTCATACCAAAGACCTTAAAAAATGGAACCTACTGCCATTGTGCTTGGTGCTCAGCATAAGCAATGAAGTAGGGAAAACAAGCCAGTGAGCCACACCTGGAAAAAAAGGCCGTGGCCGGCCCGACTTAAACCAATTGGTTAGAAACTGAGCCGTAAAACCTCATCTAACTCTAACTCTACTGAACTCCGAATTGGCCCGGAATAGAAGGTCCGGAATCAAAATTGGTCCAAAATGGAGTTTAATTGGCCCGACTAGGACTCGGAACGGATTCCAGTCGAGTTCACAAAACTAAAAATTACGTGATGATATAAGTTAAGAATCCATTGTTTTTGATGAAGAGTGTTGTGTATGAATAATCATACACAGTCAAGCATAGTTTAAGGTGGGTCAGAACACGAAACTGACTTCTACCCATATCTTTTATAAGGTACTGTCCATGTTAAAGAGCATGAAATACATGAATGATATGATAAATTATCAGTATAGATAGTTCTCACATGACGTCATAGGAGCTTTTCACGTGCAGTATGTCAGCCATCTCATAGGGCAACCCCGGCATGTGCGTACAAGCTTGCCCTATGACATGGCGGTTGCCAACCCCCAGTTGTGACGTCACTGAGAACTATCTATAGACTAGATGCCGGCTGGCCTTGAAATTGGCTTAGAATTAAGACGACTGTAACAGGAATTAGTCTGGACTCTGTGGACACAGGAGTCGGAATCGGCCCAGGGTTGAAGTCACTGTAATCGGAATTGACTCGGACTCTGGTTAGGTGAACTCGGGCACAGCAGCGCTATGCAAAGTTGACTCGTTAAAAGTAGTTAGGATGAATATTCTCTGATCAAAAAAAGTACGTTTTATTTACGACTGTTTGGAATTTGGACATGCAAAGGAATGCTGAATGACCGAACTAGTCACGTGTGAGTCTTGCCTCATGACTCAAACTATTTATCCTTACCACCCTCCCTCCCTCCCCCCAACCTCCACGCCACTCTTATCCATCAATGTTGCCCTTTCACATCAAAATTAACAATCCGCCGAATGGTTTACTAATCACAAGGGCACAAGGGGTACAGTTTTCATGAAATGGTAAACCTAACGAGAGTTGTTGATGGCACAGTTCCATCAAGGGTGTACCATCTAAACTATGCTACTAGTATACGTTGCTACGTTGCCATAAAGTAACAAAAGTGACCTTTCTAATCATAAACTATGGGAATATTTTGGTGATCTGCAAGTGATAAAATCTGATAACGATAATAGAGCAGGTAATTAGTAAACAAACTTGTCCACGTTTAACGATTTAAGTTATAATTCAACAATCCTCCGGAGGGTCAGTGTACATGTACATGTTCAGTCGTTACAACAGAGAACTGCCATAGTAAGCTGTACAGTGGCGACGGCAAGGAGGAAGGGGGTTAGGGGGAATGTGCCACCTAAAAGTTTGTCGTGCCCCCAAAGAGATTTTGGGTGTAAACAAAACTATGCACGAACACATATTTACGTATCGACTTGGAACCACTGTAACTTATCAGTCAATCAGGAGGCTTAAAAATTACACAATATGTTCTAAACACTACACTTTTGTGGACCGTTTCGCCCGCATCTCTTGTTGTGAACTCAGTTGGGAAGCACTACCTTACTGGGAAATGCATTACGAATTTTTTGTTACAACATCATTTTCTAGAGCTATGGGACCACTGCTGCCTCTCCATTCAATACAATTTCCACGTCGAACATTTTTAGTCCAATTTTATGTTCGAAAACTGTTAAGTTTGCGATTGCGTTTTGTTGCTTTTTTAACTGTATGAAGTAACATATGAAGATAATTAAATAGCTTCATCTTATCGGCTAACATGCATTTCTTGTAAACACTGGTGCCTTTAAAACTGCAAGGGGGTTTTGCCCTCCTGGTTCCTCAACGAGGTGAAGCCAAGCACCACACCAGATATCATGAAATTAGAACTTGCACGAATTGTTTAAGTACTGAATGCCAGAATTAGTTTCGCGCTCCGATCGTGCACCAGGGGTGGTCTTACCTATTTTTTTCATTAATTGCTGGTGAAAATGTAGGAAATGTCATAATTATACTTTAAAAGAACTCCAAACCCACTACTAAATCGCATGCAAGAGCTTTTGTTTTCAAATTTTCCAGAAGAGGGTCCATATCCTCTAAGCTAGATGCACCTTCGACGCTCTTAGGCTATGTGGGGGCTTCCCCGCCCTGAGTGACATACCTGGTAGGTAGTAGTCTCAACATTAATTGCTATTGGGCAGCGTGAGTAGATTATCGCTCCAACCTTA
Source organism: Holothuria leucospilota (assembly GCA_029531755.1). Lineage (NCBI taxonomy): Eukaryota > Metazoa > Echinodermata > Holothuroidea > Aspidochirotida > Holothuriidae > Holothuria > Holothuria leucospilota. The sequence continues at coordinate 33,668,499 of CM055968.1, forward strand.
GCATGATCCGTTGTCCCCACCTAAGGCTCCCTCCTCCAGAATCATTACATCGTTCAATTAGGCTGACAACTCGCTTAAGGAGGAGGGCCCTTCGCATCACCACGATGCCTCCGATGCCGCCCAGTCCTTCATGCTGGTGTTCATAATGAGCCAGAGGAGTTTCACGGGCAACCCCCACCCCCACGACTTTCCGATACAATATTCTTTTGAAACCTTATGGTCCCCTGAACACGAAATCAAATGGTAAAAGTAAATATTTTGGGTCTCACTCACTCGAAGTGGCTGTCAAAAGCAAAATGGCCGAGAAAATTATGAGTATTTTGTATTAAATAATAACAAAGAAAACAATCTTTGAAAATATTTTTGACACATCTGATCTTAAAATTTGGTCATATTTTATAAAGGAAATTCCAAACTGATTTTTTACGACACTTTTGGCGATATGCCTGCGGGGTTCTCTTTATTTAATGTTAGTAAAATAATGTAGTTGACGAACATTTGAAAATTTGAACCGAACGGGCTATGTTTAGGAGCTGTATTAGTGAGTAAAGACAGGAGGGATACACCGGAACTCACCGTACATGTTTTATAGGAGTTGCAGCACTGCCATGGAAATAGCACGGTGCTACTATGCAGCATAACCCAGATGCATACCGTTTTGGTTAAAGCCTATTGTAGCAGCAATTCTGTAGGCAAGCCGCTAAAATATATTAAATCTCAGCATAGTTTGAACCATTACATTGTTTTCATATATTAGCATGCGGAACACATGCGAGCGCAATAGCATGACCACGATACCGTTACTTGGAATTAGCGGCGTGACGCAAGAACGCAGGCCTACCTTTCTAGAAGGGCAAGTATCATTAAAGGCAATAGGCAGTCGCCCCAAAATTTTCTTTGAAAAATCAGCAAACTCCTGCAAATCTCCTCTTATTGCATTACAAGCAACCCTGAAGACATTTTGAACTTAACTATTACAAACAATAGGTGAAGCAAGGCAAAATTCTCCTTGAATTCCACAATTCACTAACAAAAATATTGTCACATGATCAAAATAGGCCATTCATGACAGGATACACTCATTCTGTTTGGGGTGACTGCCTACTGCCTTTAAGTAAGTAAATGATCATTCGGAATGATCTCGTATATTTTTAATACAAAGCCAAATTATGTTTTCTTTAAGCATACTTGTAATACAGCATGTATTGTAAGAAATCATATTATGGCAGTGGATGTCGTGTTTCCCTTTATTTCTTCCAAAGAGTGGTATGCCGGTACTTCATCATTGAAGAGCTACAGCCCACAGTCATAGCAATTAATTCGCGCCTGTGCACAACGTTAACTATGAACTCGTTTTGATCTGAAAGATAATTCAGTCATATGAATTCTCATTGGAAATAAAAAGTTCAACGAAGTGTATGTTGATTATATGATATAATACTGTTTACTCTATTTTACACACGAAAATGGTTCATGAAGTGCGGTTTTACAAAGAACAGCATCTTTGGGTGGACAATAATTTTCAACTAAAATGATTTAACCTGTAAATAGTCTTGACGTAGAATCTCTATATAGGAACTCTAATGACATCAAGGTTAAAACGCCCTCAACCGTCCTATTGTTTATGTGTTTCCACTTTCCTGAATGATAAAGACTAACTTACTTCGGTCAATTCTCCGTACATTCATTTACAGTAAGTAAAGAATCCTTACCATGTGTTACATTCGTCATAGAAGTAAGAACCAACTGGCCTTTTACCGCCGCAGGTCTCGAGATCTTCAGCTTCTTCCACGGTGTCTAACTCATTGCAATCTACAACACTACATGCCGTGACTCCGTTTTCACATGTGCTGCATAATGTAGAATAAAAAAAAAAAAAATAAAAAAAAAAAAAATTCAATGCTATGAGGAAAATTATAATCTTTTAATTTGAACTCCTGCAAAATTCAATCTGAGATGCCCAATAACAAATTCCCAATGTTTTAGTGATGTTAATTCTACATTCTACAGTAATATGTTCTTTATTTAAAATATAACTTTCTTCAGACATTTCCTTTACGTTTAGCTTTGGATTGTTCAAGATAATTTGTAGCAAGAATACATACCAACGACGACATTCACCGTTCATCACGTGTTCGATGATCTTCCCAGTTTCACCAAAATAACAAGCATCTGTTAACGCAAAGAGGAAAAGTTTTAATTAGACCTACCCGAAAACTCGTCATGACAAATGAATCATTAGGAAACGACATCTACAATTATGATTGTTGCTTTTTGTTTTTTGTTGTTGTCGTTTTTCTTTTTGTCTTTGTTTTCTTTTTGGAAAGGATTAGGTTTCGTCACATGTTTCCTTTTTGAATGACACGCCTAATGACAAATTTTATATCACTTACCTTCCAAAACATACACATGACGAATGAACAAACAAAACAAACAAATCAACAAATTGGCATGATCAAGTTAATATGTTGCTCTTGGTATGTAGTTAGCTTTAAGAGGACAAATTGCTCACGTGATGACATTATATCTGAAAATAGCATATGTTGCTAAGATTTACCAATAGTGTGCATACTCACCTGGTTCGCAAGTCCTGTCCGTACATTGGATGACGTTGAAACCATGGCAAGAACTGCAAAGTTGAATAAGAGGGCATTTCTTAGCTTTTAGTCAGTGTAAGTGAGGTTTTTACTAAAGGAGGATCACACCGGACGCTACGCTGTGAAGCGAAGGTATAATGGCCCCACTTGTTTTCATTGCGTTTAACTTTCCTTCAAGCAGGACACAGCCCGGCGCAGCGTAGCCTCCAGTGTGACCCCCCTTTAAGGCAGTGCCGACATCGCTTCCCGCGAAGGCTCCCCGAGTGGTGGTCTACTTCAACACGTAGCACACCACAAAAAAACACAATTACTTCTTACCATATCTTTGCCATTCTTATATATGAATATACAAAAGGATGGACTTAATGTGAAACGCATTAAATTTTCATCAATGAGATTTGGTAATGATAAATACAGTTGAATGCTATAGGCCGGGCTAGGCCAGCAGTTACAAATCTTGCGGTCTTTGCCAGTCGCTAAAGCAACTATTTAGTGAATTAACGTCAGAACAACGAATAAGCAACCCAAGATATAATTACATAAAACGTGGTTATCAGCTTATACAACATAGTGTCATTTCATCACAGATTATTTTCAAACCAATTCAATAAAAATACTATTTTGACCGAAAATCTTACCACATGTTACAATCACGGAAAAATCTCTCCCCTGGGCTGTGGTATGTGGTGCCGACAACACAACCTTCTTCTGGGAATACCGCTGGCGCATCTTTAAAAGAAGAGAAGGGGAATAATATAAGAAAGAGGAGGATGGTACTAGACCGAGTCAAATAAGATGTAGAAGAGAAGGCAACGCTTATGCGGAACACTTCAAAAACTTGAGTAACGGGAAACTAAGCAACTAGAGAGTGACTCAAAAAGAAGTCTACACCGCAAGATGGATTATAGTTGCTAATAAATCGCACTGTATGATAGAACCTCGTTAAACTACATGAAAATGGGTCCATGGCTACGTAGGAAAGTGGCCACTGCCTTGAAATCCTCCCCTCCCATTTTTATCATAGCCATGATTTTACGGACAATAATGAGGGATCGATACCAGTGTTTCTTGAAACATAAATTCTTCCCCCCCCCCCCCAAAAAAAACTGGACTTGTGTGGCCATAAAAAGTGTCTATATGCCTATAAGAAACGAGGAATGAGACAAACGGAAAGACATGCTAAGTGAAGGTAGAAAAGATGGGAGTGAATGCATTTCCGGTGGCGCTCTCCATCTAGCGCCGCCACTACCCAACAGAAAAATATGTATTGTCCAACGTGTAGTAAATGTCAGTGTAAATTTTTTTTGATGTCAGAAAAAACATTACTTGCGACTTCTGTTAATACAGTGCACACACAACTTTGGCAGGCATACAGTACATCGTTTGAAACATAACTTAAAGAGCTAAGAGATGTTGATTCGGTCTACAAATGAATTAAGGAACTTTGACATGAAATGTTTAGCAATATGTGAGACTTTTTAATAAATTATATGCTATGTCTCTCACTTGAAGTTGGCTCTGGCTCTGGCTCCGGCAAAGAAGCTTCCGAGCAGTCAATGTTTATGCTGTGTACTTTGGTGGACTCAATGTCTACTCCTGTATTACGGTCAAGACATACGCAGTATCCCATGAAAAAATCACATCGATGAGACACAAAGTAGCCATCTTCGGTACACTGCGGTTCACTCCTGAAGAATGACAAGATGGTTGATTCCCTCCACTCTTTATGTTTCAGAGCACATGGAGGCGTAGTGATTTCTTCCTCTTCCTCCGTATTCTGCGCAACCTCCGTATTGTCTTGTCCATTAGAATGATGGAAAGGGACGACTTCCTTTGGTCTAACTGAGGAGGAGAATAAGATAAAAAAGTAAATTGACTGAATTGTTTGTAAACAATAAAGAGAAATTTTACCTCACTTCATAAGAAACAAAGTATTTAAAGTTAGTAAATTTCCCATCACCAGGTGTAAATCCCACTTAAACTGGTTTCGATTTGTAGAGACTACACCTGTAAAGCTGTCATGATTGACCGGACTTTTTTACTTACACAGGTGTTTGACTTTTCTTTCCACGTAGTATTCTTCACAGTCTGGGACCCCTCGGGTAAATGTACTGACGATCATCTCCCCTGTCCATCTGTCGGCACAGAAACAACCCCCATTCACCTCGTTACACTGAAGAATTGTGTAAGACCCATCGGGGAGACAGGTTGGCTTGAATGTTCTACGTCTTTCCGCCCAGCTGAGCCTTTCATGAGTATGTCTTTCATGCTCACACTTTGATCCTTTCAGTTGAAAGATGAGTTTGAGAGATTAGTACATGCGTGCATCAAATTAGAAGAGCGACGTGACTACTTCAAAGTATGTTTGTATGCATGCATATGTAACCATGTAGTACCGTATTTGTCATGGTTATAATACTAATTGCTTTACTTCAATTTTCTGATAGTTTTACTTTTACGGGAGTTTACCAGTCCTCTTCAAGAAAACTTTTAAATATCTTCATCCCTTCTTAGTCATTATAGTGACGTCAACTGAAGAATTCTGAGGGTACTTTACTGTGCACTACTGAAGGTCATAGTTCACTGCTTTCGAGTATTTGCCTCTCGTATTTATAATAGACGAGTTGGGAAATGTTTCCACACAATGCAATATGGGAATGGGTCAAAGGTCAAGTGTACCACGCTCACGGTGTCCCAGCGCGGGTGTAGCATGCTGAGCATACAGAACTAAATGGTTGCCCGTTGTCATGATTCACTTGACCTTGTGACCTCACCGGAAGTACCGAATCTACCAACACGTCTATTACAATTGGCTTCAAGGTATCTGAAACCAATTGCCATTGTTAGTGTTTGTATACGTTTAGAAGTTAATTTACATAGCGAAGTGGAGGTACTATTGTTTGGCCTACTACGAAAATACGTAGACTTAGCATAGACTTAGCATGCAACTTCGATCTGGCACTTAGGGGTGGCTCCAGGTGGGGGAAGGGGACATGCCCCTGGGGAAGGCTCCCCGTCCGGGAATTTTTAGAATTTCGTGGGGGAGGCCTTAGTCAGTACTGTATAATATGAAGTCCCTGACGGCGATCAGTCGCCCCGACGGTTTACCTGCTTTTACTCTCAAGCGGACAATTTCTTCAATGGAACTCATATTTTTCGGCACGCTTCGCGCGCTGTGGATATATTTCAATTTCTTCCATAGTTCCGTTCCATGTAGCTACATAGCACAAGCCCTTTCCATCTTGCAATGCAAAGCATACTCTACGTGGAATAAACAGTTTTATGTGAAGGTCGGAATATAATTTCATCCCATATCGCATAGCCTATAGGTAATGTTCTCTTGTGTCTGTCGTGCTGTCTGGAGAGCGACTCACAGACGGAAGTTTGACTTCTCCATCGAGCAGACTGGGTGGATTCGATACAGTGCATGTTATACCCGATCGGGCCCATCTGCCCCGACAGTTGATCTATTTTTTTTTCTCTAAATGAGTACAGATATGTTGGCCTACCTAAAATTTGAGCGCGCTTCCTCTGCAATTTCCACAATTCAGAGTTCCGAAAACAAGAACAAAAAAAAAAAAAAACACAAATCAGGGCACAACTCGAAACTTCACCCAAAGACAGATATCATGTTAAATATGCCCTGCAAATTTATCGTATTGTACAAAGGTTTTTTTTTTCTTTTTTTTTTGAAATCCCCTCTCATCCCCCCGTTTACATAGGGGCTGGCGGGCTTCTGGATGCTGTTCCCTCGTCGGGAAGCCTGCCCCCTTGTAGGGCATATCTTGGAGCCACCCTGCTAACACCAAGTTACGTAAGAGTATGGTTCCGTTAAATAAGGCATACACTTTGAACTTCCAGACTACCCGCAATACACAATTTTCTAGCCGCCGGGAACATGCAGTCTAGGCCTACTTGGCTGAACATAAAGTTTATCAACCGGAACATTCAGTTTACTACACGTAACCAGGGAGGGGATATTAAATATTAAATTTCACCTCCCAGCCGTACAACTCATGCAATGGCTGATAAATTATCACACTTAACAGTGTTTCCTAGTAAGTTTATATTATACCTCACACAAACTTACTGGAACAATTCTGAGCGATTTCCCCTCCAGGGCAACGACAAGTGTTGGGTGAAATACATGTTCCACCTTGAAGAGTACAGGCTTCGGAACATACAGCTGAAAAAATGAAATAAGAAATTCATATAATGCCTGTTTCTTGCACCAGAGTTTTATGATTTTATCACAGGAGGGATGTATATGGTTCAGTGACGAAGTCTCCATGAGAACATGGGCACTTAGGACCTTGTTATGTCCCTTCCCGAGGTTCAGGTACGAAACTCGTTATAAGGGGGTTCCGTGGTATGGTGTATGGCAGGGGTTTTTAAAATGGCATTTTGAATGAAGTAAAAAAAGCAGGAACCACCACCCTATTATACAAGCTCTCCTAGCTCAAAATTTCAAACCCATGAAATTAGTGTGAAAGGCCTACTTTCATAGCTTTCATATGATTCATACGAGGGGTAGCTTGTGCCTGTTGAAAACTTCTACAAGTCGAAATGGACCAAAATTAGTGTGTAAGTCAATGGAGGAATAATTAGAGGTACGCTACCTACAATGTTTACATATCCAATGTGTGTGACTAAAGTGTATTATATTATTTACTTACGAGTATCACATCCATCCTCGTAACCTGTCCAACCTTCACAGCATTTGGAGATTAGTCTGTCATGAATATAAAATGCATATGTGAAAAGCCATACTTGAGAAGAAATGGACAGTCTTAAACATTTGTTAGCCCGGAAGGTCAAATAAGGCACGATAACTACACATATACCAGGGAGACGTAAGTCATACAACCAAAAATTCTTTCAATCCAAGGGAATTAGAAGGGCCCTGGAAACTGCTCTATTGTAGAGGCAAGAATTTAGTCCAAAGAAAAATTTGCAGCCGGTTCTCCCATGGAAGTACTACCTCGGAGGTAGTACTTCCATGGTACATTTTCCAAAGTCCCTCGACTCTCTGGCAAAGAGCTGAAAGGCAGGCCAAACGTTACTCCTGAATGAGTTCTGCTCCCCCAAAGGCACTACATCCCCGAGAGGACTTCCATGGTTCATCCAACATTTGCCCCGTGCGTTTGCAACCTAGCCACCCCCTAATTATTGCATGAGAAAAGTTCGTTTGATTCATTGTTATATAGTGCAGAATGTATTCTAGTACTGATCAAGAGGGATGCAATTTTGTTGTTTTCAAATTGTACTTCCTCTCTTTTGTCCTAGATCCCCAGGTCCCTTCCTTTTGTACGTGCAGGAAATTTCCACGACACTTCTCAGACGTTCAGCTGCTCAGTGTATGGGTGTGGTATCCCAAATCCTTTAACCCCCCCCCCCCTTCTGAATGGTCAGCCCAGCAAGCCCATTTATTTATATTCGTTTTGTAATTAACATGTTAACTATGGACTAATCATGAGCTCAGAAATTATATTCCATAATAGTAGTATAGTCATTGTGAGGCCGGACAAGAGCTTCGACGCATCTGTCCGTAGACCTCGCGGTTTCTGTCGTTGGGTCGGACTTGAAGCGATTAATCAATAAATAGTAAGAGCTCGTATTCATAACAACCTCTGAAAATAATGTAAACTTTATTTTTCAATCATCATGGCCGGTTTTATTTATTTGAGTTGATACTTTTTTTGAAAACCAATCATCGAATAAATTGTCGAGAATCAGAACCAATGTTTTTAATACGCCTTTGGTGTACTCTCTTAAACGGGGCTCACCCCAAACCTTGCAGTGGCCAAGTGGTTACAACATCCGACTTGCAGCCGGAAGGTCTAGGGTTCAAATCCTGGCCGGGTCATACCAAAGACTTTAAAAATGGAACCTACTGCCTTTGTGCCTGGTGCTCAGCATAAACAATGGAGTAGGGAAAACAAGCCAGTGAGCCACAACTGGAAAAAAGGCCGTGGTCGTCTCGACTTGAACCAATTGGTTGGAAACTGGGACGTTAAACCTCATCTAACCTAACCCAAGCCTTGCAAGAGCGACTGGCCCCAACGTTACATGCTGGAGTCGCGGGTTCTGGATAACACAATAAATGATGAATACATGACTTTAAAACAACCTATCTGAAACTAATTCGCCGAGTCATAGGCGTAGGGTCATAGGCGTATGAAACAGGGGGGTGGGCTGGGGGCTTTAGCCCCAGCCAAAAATGTGGTGGCGGAAGTATGCTTCTCTGTAAAAATGTCAAAAATTTGCAGTAATTTTCCTTAAAATGTGCCCAATATGTTGCACCAGATTGCCTGTAGGGACCCTCAAATATTCAAAAAATTTCCCCCTCCTTTTAGACCCCCAGGACGGCGGTCCGAAACAACATTCAGCCCCATCCCGTCTCCAACAGCTTCCTACGCCTATGCACAGAGTTACTATGTATACCCAAGGAGGTGTTAGGTCCTGACAGCTCCCTAGTATCCTTTTTGTCAAGAATACTCAAAGTTCTCTTAAGTTTTCTTTTAACCACTTGTGTCAAGGTTTTATAGCATGAAGCATACAGTGTTTGAACTTTTATTGCAATACTCCGATAATCGGTTAGTTATCCAAAATTGATCCAACTTAAAAGTAACACTGTTCACTCCAATAATGGGATTCTCCCGATGTGCAGCGTTGTAGGGTAAATGGTAGGTCAGAAGTGCGTCGACGGGTTCCATGGGTTAGGCTTAATTGGAATAGGTACGGCTGGCGCAAGGTCACGAGGGAGGGGTTCAAAGCAAACTGGATCATGAGTGCGAGTACGAGTACGAGTTCTGACTAGTGGATACGGTACGGTCGGATACGGGTTCCTTTTCGTGGGAACGGGTACGGGTGCACATCCTGGCACTAAATTGAGAAGTGACGGACAAACTCTACAACACTGTTGATGTAGACAAGAAGTCTGGAAGCTTACATAAGTTGTTTCTGATTTAGTATTAAATAAAACAGCTCAGATAAACCTGAAGGAGTTAGTGCAGGGAGGTGTTATTAGCTGGATCTCCAGCTATAATAAAACCCCCCAGGTTAGTGAACCCTGGATCCAGCGAAAGGTTTCCTGCCACACACAACTATTATAGCTCCAGGCCATCTGATTTATTGCAAACTCGCCATCTGATTTATTGCAAACTCTACCGTTAAATCTCTCTTAATTGCAGCAGTTAGCAGTTATATCTGTAGGTCATCATTGTAGCGTAATGCATCAGTTGATTTACCGTATAGGATATCTCCAAGTTATTCGCAATATTGACATCCGAAAGGAGGAAATTAAAGATAAACTGTTTACTTTCAGATCGAACCCGGATAAAGATGGCAAATACGTGCCAGTTACAAGTGCTGACACCCTTTCGTGCCATTCACCTACTAGCAAACTGTCAGTGTTAATGATACTGCCCTCTGCAGAAGGTCATGCATGCTTGCTATTTCTGACTTTTGGCGAAAAACCCGCAACTTGCAAGAATCGGTTTACGAACGCGAAGTGACACAATATAGGGAACTGCTTAATGTTATAGTGGGCTTTATCGTCTTACGAAGGATATTTCAGTTATGTCGCATAAAAAATAAACATTAAAGAGAAAGTTGTGACACCACAGTTTGGCTCGCCCGTACCTTGGTCCCAGGGGCAACCCCTGTCCTCTTTTAATTTAAAAAGGCTAGTAAGCAGGTAACTGAAACATGGCTACAAAGCAGACTAGCAAAATAGAACACAACATATGATTTTGGAAAGGTATATCGCTCGCGTACGGCAATGATCTGCTTCCAGATACGAGAACACCTAACGAAATAGTGACAGGGTTGAATTAAATTTTGTATTCCTACCGTAAAGCTGTTTTTATTAACATTCGTTTGAGCCCCCTCCCTCAGTTTGTACGCCAAGGTTCATAAACTTGCTTTTGATAGACTTTTTGAAATGTGAGGACAAGTGAAGACTTATTTAAACCAAAACTTGAGAAAAATAGGTTAAAATGCATACCAAAGATTATCTTCATTTTTTTGTTTCAATGTTTATGAGCCAAGGCGAAAGATGAGTTTTTGAACCCCCCCCCCAAAAAAAAAAAAAAAAAACAGATTTTGTGACGCAATTGGTTTCGAACGTAAGCAACGTAATAACAAGTTTCATGGTAAGCAAGTGTACAATATTACATTATCAATTGTGAACATTTTCTTCTTTTTAGAGCAAATACATTAGGTTCTCTTCCTCCTCCGTCGGTCATATTTCAATTGTCTTTTTTGTATTAGTTGTACAGATAACCGCAAACAAATGACATCGTCCCAGGCACTTATCCACTCGGGGACATTGGGTACACGTACCTCCTCTCAAATTTTTCAATGATTAGCCTTTTTTATAAAATACTAATTCAGAAAAAAAGGTTTCAAATTGCAACATTTGTCATTTTAGATCATACAATAAGTTAAGTACAAAATTTTCAAAGGGGAAGGGGATACCCGCTCCCCTTTGACCTTCCCCAAGAAGTTGATCCTCTTGTGTCGATGGGCCCCACCCCAATTAGTTGTTCTGGCTACGGGCCTGATCGCCCTAGCTTGAGGTTTGCGATCATGGGCTCAAGGTATCCAAGCACAACTAGGACTTTTAAAGTGTACCCAAAATATAAAATTACAACTGCACATATTTACAGTTTAGAAAACAATCACATACATCTAATTCCCATCTTCATCGCTCATTGCTTTGCTGAGATATAAGATGTTTTAAGGTGTTTTTTTTTCAATAAATGTGAAACAGTTAACTTAATGCACAATTAGGCTAGCTGTGATGCCACATTGCCTGCTTCTGTTATTTTTGAAATTGAAATGCTTGTATGATATTGGAAAACTACTGTTTTCGTGCAACTGTTACTCATTCCCACCCAGAAATAACTTGCTCTTTCATCTTCAAAATGCCTTTTCATTCTTCAATCGCTAGATTTTCGGCCATGCGGTAGTAAATAGGGGTAACATCAACGCATAATCTCAAATCTATTAGTTACGTTTTGTCCACACTTCAATACAAGCAAATCTATAGTCCTGATACAGACTGCATGCTGTTTTCATGTTTATCGAGTTATTCAGTCTCAGTATGAATTCGACCAATAAAAAGTGGAAGAGGTATTTCACCATATTACCAACCATATTCTATGATGATTAATTTGATTGGTTGGATAGACTTCTGTCCAAATTGGCTGGCAATTGGGATGATTTTGCCCTTAAAAGTGAACATGGGAGATCCTAACATTGTCAATTTGGATTCAATGGCGTGTTGAATTTGATTTGTGCCAACATTGTTCATTAAAAATAAAAACAATTATAATGAAAAATTATTTTATGATCATAGAATATTATAAGCTATAAAAGAAAACGCCCGCCAAACTATTTCTTCCCCGTTGAATATGTTCCCCCATACTGCAATGATATCGCTCAATCAACAAGCCAATTTTGCGTGCAACATTATGATGTAAAACCAAAAGACGATGATCATCTTTTGGCAGAAGGTGCAAAATTTTTTAGCGAAAACAAAGAAAAGCAAAGAATGCATTCCAAGAAGTACCAGAGTTACATCACAAATTACCTGAATTAGAGTCAATCTTCAATTTTAAATTGAGTGAATAAACTTCAACACTTTATATCACGGTACGGAAATGTTCTGTGAAGATGGGAGTTGAACCATTGGAATTCATTTTTCAAGCTATGTAACATATATTTTTGTAATTTTAAACTTTGTGTAAACTTTAAATACTACAGGAAAACAAACCGTAAACAATTCACCATGGGAGACACGGCTTGTCCATGTAAACATTTCTTCAAAAAAGAAACCAAGTTAGTCTAATTTACTTTGATTCCACAAAACTTTACAGTAATATATAGCTTAGTCTGCGGATGTAGGACGGTTGCATAATGTTCACAACTAATTGCACATCGTCCCGCAAGTGTTAGACTTGGCCAAGTCTGTCGTGAGTGTTCTCGTACTGCTAGTACCTACAGCTCACCATATTTACCTTGGGTTTAATACGCCCTCTATTGGCTGCTTATTTGTATTGCTTCTCAACGAGATGGTAAGCGATATCAATAAGCAGCCGATAGAGGGCGTGTTAATCAGAAGATCGCATCGGCACAGTGCAAACGACTATGCAGAGAGAAAAGATTACACCACGAGAGACTTGGCCAAGTCTACGCAAGTGCGTGAATATTTCTTCATGTCTTTTGTGCATTGGTGAGTACAACAAATGATGTAGAGGTCTAAGGGCCCATCGGTCGGTCAGTTAGGTCCATGTGTCTTTTCTGAAGACGTAGCTCCGTCGGGGACCATGTAGAACCCCTTCGGTGTAACGTTTGGTTTTTACCCTTCTGTATCCAACAGAAGGGACTTTTAGAAAAGTATAATGATATACTAAGTGTTCAAACAGATTTATCGCAATTAACTGGGTTTTGTCAGTTTCTACTTTCAGCGGTGATTGACCAACGGAAGTAAAAGTGTATGCATTGTGCGACACAAACTTAGCTTGTTTGTAACTTCGCCTCTGAGCTTTTTTACTGAATTGTCGAAATTAGTTATGTACAGATAATGGTATTGCTTCTCTGTGTTTACCGGATCCATATTATAATACCCCCTCATACTCAGAGGCGGCCGCCATGGGCACAGGGCCAACCCCCCCAATAAAAACCCTTGAAAATCATATTCCCCATCCATCAATGTATATACCCAGGTACCCCTAAAAATTGCAGATTCCTGATATGAATTGTTTTATTTGTCATGCCTGATGAGTGACAACGATGTATTCGAATATTTACCAGAAGCATGAGTCCATCCATAATAGAAGAACGACCATATCGCATATAGAAGAAGTAGGAAGTAAACCAAGGGCCTCAACACGTCGAAGTAATTGACAAGCTCCAATGAAGTCCACCCTACTTAACAGACTGAAGCCCACGATATACCTGCGACTAAATGCCATAAAACTTAACCAAAGAGTCGCATAGAGCCGACGGTGCAATTGTATCGTGATCTCCTTCCCGAATACTGCCCGTCATCTAACGGTGCGACTGTCGAGTCCGACTGCATGTGATGGTCAAGTTACTGGACTCTTTATACAGTTATAGGTAGACAGGTGTGTTTCTTCAAATGCAAATCTTTAGCCCTTTGGAAGAATTTCTCCTCTCAAGAAAATAAAAAATTACCATTATCTTAATGCATTTTAGTATTCCTATATATCGCCCCCAAAACATATTTTGCCCCCACTTGGAAGCGATCTTAGTCGCCCCCACCCTTTTCACCCCTTGTCTGTCTAAGGGAGCTACTCAAATGTCATTAAAATGGAAATGTAAACTCAATTTCAAAACATATACTTACACGCCATTTTCATTCACCTCTTCACAGATGTGGCTGCATTAAAAATATAATAATACTAATAATTATCACGAAAATGCTGAACTCTGAAGATAGAGTAATATCATTTCTCGTTATATGCATGCATGCAATTGGCATGTAAGATCTAAAGAAAGAATATATGTCAAATCGCTTCAGTGTCACCTGTTTCCATGAGATCTGCAAGCTAAATGTAATTTACATTTTTACTCTAAGAGAGAAATTATGTTTTGTAAAGAAATATCAGGTAAAGAAACTATAGGATATACCCATAGACCTAAAGCACACATTTGAATGGGTTTAATACATTAGAATTTTGAATGCGTACATTAAAAAGACATTTCGCGAGGTTATAAATGACAGTGATCAAGTCGTGTATCTGTGCGAAATTCTTTGTGGTCAAGATATTGACAGTGAAAAAAAAACAAAACAAATCATGAAGAGGCTTTGCTTTCCTCCCGTCTCTTTGGTATGTTCACAACACATACCCAGGGCAGTCAGATTCAAATTTTAGAGATAGGGCAGCATCATTGAACTGCATTGCAGTGACGTATCCAGGATTTGTCGATAGGGGGAGGGGGAAACTGAATGTTCGTTTAGGGCAGTGACGGTCGAACATGTCTATGAGTGGAGGTCAAAATGTGCTCGGGTAGCGCGCTAAACCCAAAACGGAAGGAGTCCAGGGTGGGGGCCAAGGGCTCAAAGCCCCTACGGGGGTCCGGGGCGAAGCCCCCGGAAGCGGCATTTTAGTGTTACAGAGGATTCAGGAAGATTTTTTCAAGTGATATATTTAACGATGCAATTCTCTTATCTTTTGGAATATTTGACACTTTGTACTTACAGAAAAGCTATAGTTTATATACAAATATACATAGCCATAGCCAGATAGCCTCGGAAAGTCACATGTACGCCAAGCCTGCCATAATACCCCCTGCAGCCTGGTCGCACTTTTCTCTTTCTCTTGCAGTACAGAGGGTAGAACGTCTTTCACAAAATGAGCTGATAAACTGGCTATAATAATGCTTCTTCAGCTCTGCAAGCGCAGTTGAACGTAAGACATGGACTGCTCTAAGAACAGCGAAGGGTCCATGGGCCTCCATAGGGCCTTGGCTTGGTCCAGGAGTAACATTATGGTGGAATCCAGGAGGAAAATTCACCGGAAGCTGAGTTATTAACAAAATGGGGATACTTGCATGCATGGCCGTACTCTGCTGGAGGGAGCAGGTGCAGATGCCCCCAGGAAATTTTCAAAGCAAAATTTTTATCACATCGATCTGTGTAAATTCCCGACATTTTAAAATTAAAGATTGTTTAGATGCAACTTGTAAGGCACAGAAAATTCCATTTCCCGTAACAAGTGCCTAGAGAAGAGAGAGGAGGGGGCAATCTCCCCCTTATTGAGGATATTTTTCTTAGTTTTCTTATTTTTCTTTCAGCGGCGTAGGAAGATGTTTGACATTGGGGGGGGGGGCAGACCAGATGCGACTTCTCGACCTTGAACCCCCTTCCCACACTAAAACACATTTGCTCAATGTGATTCTTCCGATTTTAATTTGAGCAAAATAAAAATATTCAAAGCAAAAGGAAACAAAAACAACACCATGCAGGAGTAATTTTTGTTTAGGAGGCTCTGGAGGACTGGGGATTTTGTGGGGGTGACTCCCGTTTACTATCTGAGCGGAGCGCTACCATAGGTTGGCACGGAGCTTACGTCCCAGATCGCCGGAAATGGCACTTGTCAGGCTTGATAGCAGCCATCAAGATGTGCAATTTTTGTGAAAAAAATGTAAAGCTTGATTTGATTTTTTTTTATAAAACACATTTCTGTGAGGACAGATTAGTTGAGCTGGCCTGGACTTGGGGTCCGAGGATTGGAAGTTTAAACCCCATTTACTATCTAAGCAAAGCACCACCATAGGTTTGCGTGGACGGAGCGTACCGAGAAAATCTGAGATTTTAATACATCCCAAATCCTCGGAAGTGGCGCTTGCCAGGATTTTTGAAGCCATCAAGATGTGTCCTTGTTTTGCAAATTTTGTAAATATTGATTTGAATTTAACACTTTAAGCCTGTTACAATCTATCCGACTTCATTCAAAATTATTCAGCATTGAGTTATCCCCATGGATTTCAGTGGATTAGTTGCAACTGAGATTTTCTGCAGCCAGAGTCTGTTAACTTATTATTATAAGTTGAGTAGAGGTAGCCCCACGATTTGCCCGGCGAACGACCAACGACCCGAAACTCCGACAGCCCCAGTGCCGTCGAGTATTGGTGAGGTGGGATTTGAAGAAAGCCTGTGTACTAGCCTCCATTTCATTCGGGTCATATATTGCATAAAATTTGTATATACTAGAGAAGCTAAGTTCCGAGTTGATTAAATGTTTTTTTCCGGAATCTAAACTGTAAAACTGCAAAGCGCGCGAAAATTTTTGGTAATTTTTCACAAAAAAACATGTAATTATTAAAAACCATAAGAAAGAAAAGCTGTAGGGGTTCTAGACCGTATAGGAGATAATATGCATTGTATTGAAACTACCTTGACTATCCGATGAAATAGCCAAATATTGCTCGGTGAGTCCTTCACCAACTGGCCGTACCGCATGACACACAAGAGAACAGTAGCTAGGCTTTGCAAAATGGGACAAAGTTTACGACCTCTACACAAACTGTGTACTTTTCCTACGTGTTATGGTAAGGGGGAAAGGATTTGCGCTATCTAGTGATGTAGAATGAAACTATTGAAGAAACCAGAATATATCTCCTGCGCGCGTAGCGCGCCGAAAATTTTAGCTTTTTATTAGAGAAATTGCCCTCTTACGTCTTAAGACCAAAAATGGGTGAAACGAAACTGTAAACTGTCGCAATTAAGGGGGGGGGGCAAAATGACATTTGCCCCCCTCAATCATATTGGGGGCCATGGCCCCCTTGGCCCCCCGGTTCCTACGCCACTGTCTTTTACTCATATCGGTAAAAGGTTAAAGAATTTGATTCTTTTCTGCGAGCTAAGCCCGCACCCATTCTGAGTACAACGGTAGTTCTCCTATTCCAGTATTCTTACTTCCTGTAGAACAATTTGAGTAATTTATTGTTCCAAAGCCTCGGGAAACCCTCAGAATAATCCATCCTCCCCTCCTTCTTCAAACCCTCTGCCATCATCATCCCCGCCAGCTGTTAGTAAGACTGTAACTGAAGAAAACATCAAATTGTGATTTTTGTGGTCTATTTAGTGTCCATCCAATGTCATTTAGAAAGCTAAAATGTAACATTCTGATGCCCACGATTTTGTGGATACCCCTAAAGCTTCCGGAAAATTCGCCACCGGGGCTTTGCCCTGGACTCTGCCAGGGGCCCCTTAGGCGAATCCCTAGACCCAGGCCCTTGAGGTAAGCGTCTCGCGTTCCATCGGCACCTTCGGCTTCCCGCATTTCCAGCTGAATTGGCCTGGTTTTGTCTCCCTCCAACCGAAAAAAATCCTGCGTACGGCCATGGTCGCATAGAGCTTCCCAGCTAACCTGTATTACACCAAGCTCTTCGCAATCATCGAACCTGTACAAATTTTGAACAAAATCCGCGCGTTTTAAACGCCAAAATAGGCAAATTTGGCGTATTTTTACCTTTGTTGGCCGGTAAAAATTGAAAGTGCACGCCAAACGGCATTTTGACGTTTTTTTTTTTTTGGCGTTTTTGGGCCTAATGGAAATTAAAATCAAACACCTTCTTTTTTCACGAAATTTTAAGAAACCCTTTCTTTTTCCCCGATTTTAATAGTCACCCAAGTGGGACGTAACGGGTTCACAATTTACACTCCACTTGTAGCAATAATAGATTGATTATGTAATGATGTATATCGTATTAAAACTTCGAAAACGTTGACAAGTGTTATACTGTACATAAATACAGGGTCAGTTTTCCCCAAGTAGGAGCTTGTTCTGATTTGGCGTTTTTTTCATGTGATTTGGCCGGTTTCGCCACAGAGATTCTGGCAACCCTGGAAAGGATGAGACAGAATTCCGTATAGGTATAACCAAAGGGTAGGACTAATAAGCGCTGATTTAAAATGTATGGTCTTTTCAAATGTGCTTATTCAATCCACATGTCATGATGGACCGAAAATATGTTTAAATTCGTACAGCCAGTAAACTTCGAATCATAGTCATTGTCCTACAGTTGTTACTCAAAGAATAAAATTGCGACATAAAAAAAACCATCTTGATGCTCGTCCCCTTGACTTGATTTGGGTTTAGGGGCCAGATAAGTTCATGTGTATAATTGTGCTAGTAATTTGGTGTGCGAAGCGCGCCGAAATAACTTACCCTAGAAATCATTGACCATGGCAAAAATTACATGCAGGTCAGCGCTGACATACTTTCAGTTTTCCAACAAAACATGTCTGCTACCATGGCCATTTTGAATTGATAATCTCCATAAAGGTAGAGACAATAAATCTATTTCGCATTTATGCAATCATTGTCCCACCAAAATTACATATAAAAAGGATAATTGTGAGACATTTACCGTTAAAGAAAGAGATTAGGTTTGAAGTGGTATTGAAGACATTTGGAAGAGCAGGTGAAACGGCGCACATTTATTTCCAGTATTTCCAGTAAATGAAAGTTTGTAACAGAAAACACTTAAAATAATTCCATCGTCTGCTTACAGACCTTTGTAGTTACAAAAGTTGGCATCATTATAAATTCTGTTCGACAATAGCTTGGAGCATGCTCCCCACACCCCTTGTCGGCGCCACTGTTGATAGTTAGGAAAATTTTATTGTGAGATCAATTTTTCAAAATGAGAACCCCACAGTAGTAGTGCCCCCGTTCCCCCGTCTGGCTACGGGCCTGAATGCCACGGTGTTTGGAGACAAGTGCTTCGAGTTTCACCTGTACCTGATGCACAATACCGTACACTAAATTAATATTATACGCACACATTCTCAGATAAGTTCTGTTACAAAAGATACGCTGGGCGCAGGCTATGCTAGCCTTTACCTGCGGTGCTGACGGTATTACTCGCACTGCACGTATGTTATCCATTGACTTTCATACTTCACGATCGATACGCATAACGTTGGTTCTCACAAGGAGGATTAGATGTCAAATATCATTTTTCATTTCCCAAAGAATGTTCATGCACTAGAAATATCGATTTTTTTCTTTGCTTTTCTTTTTCCTTTTGTTTATTTTGTTAGGAGCCTTTGCGCCCCTTGCATCCGCCACTGCAACTAGGTCCCAGCCATTATCACAATTTTTGGTTGTCAATATTAGATACGGTACCGGTACGTTTTACTTTATTAGAGCCGGGGCGGTTTTGCTCACAGCGATAAGGTTCCCGTACTTCTATCTCAACCCGTAGGTGGAGGCGCTAGTTTTCAAATAATACAAAATATCTATAGAAGAAAAATTTTTGGTGATGCTTGATTTCATTTTTTTTTTTATCTTTTTAGATACGTTCATTGTATGCGTATAAATAGGTTGTTACATCGATCTCTCATCATTATTTTGATAATAATTGCTGCAGAAGCTTCCAACAGACTGCCTATTGTAGAAGAAGTGAGATGAACATTATACTTCCCCTTAAATTTACCAAATATAATTTTTTTCTCTTTATTCCCTTCATTTCCTACACTTTCAAAGAGATGGTAAAACAACCGGGGTGTAAGAAACACCGACCGGGAATCCCCTGTTCAAATTCCAGTTGAACCCGGTTAAACTGGGTTCAACTGGATCCAGCTGAATTCCAGTTAGAACCTAGTTGAAACCCAGATAAATCCAGTTGATCTAATATGGAATTTGGGCAAATTCAACTGGGTTGAAGTAGTTATCCCAGTTGAAAGCTGTGTAACCCAGTTCAACCCAGTTGGTTTAATGTGGAATTTGGGCAAAACCAACTGGGAACCGGTTGAATCTAGTTGAATTGGTCAACTGGGTTCAACAGGAATTCGAACTGAGGAATCGTTTAAAGACTTACGGGAACTACGCTGACTAAACCGAGGTGCCGTAAATGACGTTAACACCACATTTATAGGCTACATATCCTATGCATTACGTAAGGACGATTCTGACGATCCATGAGGTACGAAAGTAACGTTAAGTGTACTCTTCATAAGAATTTTTTATGCATTGAACTCAAATGTTTGCAGCAAGAAAGCACTTTCTTCCCAATAAATAATATCGGACCACGCACTTGCCTATGAACCCCTGGCAGAAAGTATTAGAATTATAGCTGGTCATCATCTGTGTGATCAGGTACTATAGAAATATTTACTCTCCGTTCTTGGTACTGTATACACTGATCTCAAAATGTAAGAAAGCCTACAATAGTGTTTACCAGTAAATAGCGTAAATGCCATATTTCAATGAAATTGAAAGGTATTGATTGAAACGCTGGGGTAAACTTTGCAAACTTTGAAAAGGAATTAAGAAACTTAAAAATTATGATAAAGTTTACGTAGCCTATAATAAAAGAAATACGGTGCATTGTTAATATTATTACACACATTTTAAAATCCAGCCCAACTCAGTAATGTGAGAGATTCTTATTATTTGTTTTGGATTGGTGATTGGGAATGACTTCAAACTGACTGGAAATTTGAAGAAAAAATATTTAAATCGATACTTACGATTGCTCGCCATGCAATGCCC
Organism: Holothuria leucospilota; assembly: GCA_029531755.1. Taxonomy (NCBI): domain Eukaryota; kingdom Metazoa; phylum Echinodermata; class Holothuroidea; order Aspidochirotida; family Holothuriidae; genus Holothuria; species Holothuria leucospilota. The sequence goes on from CM055968.1 coordinate 33,689,134, forward strand.
AAACGGATGCAATTCCAACTAAAAACAGAAACAGTTTCATCTTCTTAGTATGTTTTTTTCTCCCAATAGTTTGAATTGTAGACTTTTAAGGTAAACGGTTAGATCACCAAATTGCCGAGATTCGAAGTCCTCAGATCTTTGGTACTTTTGTTGTAATCAAAGTTATCTTTGAGGATATTTCATCGGAAGTGATGTATATGTATGCGTTGACGACCAATCGAAAATAGTTTTGAATGTTTATACCAGAAGCTTCCAGTTTTCTCAACGTTTGTTATTTTGAACTTTGCCACGATTACACAACGATATTGTGTGGCTTAACCAAAGATTTATGAAGTTTATCGCTGGCCCAGTGCACCGTAGGTGTTATTTGTATGTAAATGAGGGAAATAACAACGATTATAGTGTTTAGATAAGATGATTGACATGATTTTGGGTACTCCCAACCAGGTATGTAAATAGGTAAAGATAATTTGACCAGCCGAAGATTAAGATGTGACTTGGTCTTTTGCCAACCTAAAGTATAGTTTTCTTAGGGACACTGATAAACTCCATTCTGAAAGTGCCTCTTTTAGTGTTCTCTGGACAAAAAATCTTGATTTATAAGTGTCATCCTTTCTGAAGGAATACAGGCTTTATAGAGAAAAAAGTCTCAACTCTTCCGAAAAATACCCTGTGCTCGCGAAACTGTTGCAATAGGAGATTTTGTAGAATATTCACCATAAATTGGCAGGTCTAGACTATACGTCAAATTAAATGGAAAATGCAGTAACCCCAATTAGAATTAGAATACCCCGGTATCCAAATTTACGAATGGCTCTTTTCAATCATGTGACAACATTTCAGTTACGGAATAGTTAAATTCATAGAGAATTAGGACTCCTTGCTTTTCCTTTTGTTTGGAATATTTATGCTAGGGCATATAAGAGGCGATTTACAAGAGTTTGCTAATTTTTTAAAACAAATTTGGGATGACTGTTTATTCCCTTTAAGCTTACATCTATCCACGGTAACAATGATGAGGTATCCCTTTCCTAACGGTGGAGACAATTATTGTTCCCACATGATGCTTTCTTTCTCTTGCACATCATCATGGAAGTACCACGTGGAGGTAAAACTTCTGTAATATCTTATCCTATGTTACATATAGACCTTATGCACTGACATCACACTGACGTCATTTTGGGTGAAAACAATACAGCACACGTGCATCAACGGCGTGGATTCCGCCGCACGTGTAGTAGACTTACGCTCGTATACGAATGGTTTAAAAATCAGCTTTCTGCATTTTTTGGTGTAACTTGCAATGATACGCGTTTTTCCGCCATCTTCCTCCAAAGAAGGGCGCACTTTCACCTTTGTGACATCATATGCATAAGGGATTTCATGTGACGTCACACGTGTGGGATTCCCAGGCTCTGAAGGGCAAAACACACACGCAGTAAGCGTATTTACAGCACACGCGCACGACATAACCATTGATACTGACTGTGACACAATGGACGCGCGCCCCGTCCAGGCGCGGATCCAGACATTTCGAAAAGGGGGGGGGGCTGAAAGCCCCTTGAATATTCTCCTAGATTAACATTATGCTAATTTTCGCGTATTTTTTATTGTTGATGTGGCAAAAGGGGGGGGGGGCTGAGCCCGGGAAAGCCCTCCCCTTGGATCCGCGCCTGCCGTCAAGACCAAAGAGACGTGCAATCACGTGACGTCGGTTGAAACCCCTCTATAGAGGTTCTTCACGTGACGTCAACGCGTTTTCTATTGTCATATAATCGTAATAACCGTCACAGTTTATGTGCAGACGGTGCAAAAGCAAAACGGCAATTGGACAATACAGTACCAGGAAACAGAAAAGTACTTTGTGGCATTATAATTTGGGAAACTGACATAATGTTCTCTTTTATCGCTCTTTTTTATTATACCCTTTGTAACTTTGAAGTGAGTATTTGTTTAATGGAATTGTCATGAATAATTTAAAGTACCATATAAGGACAAATTGAAAATGCACGGTTCTATGACAACGTTACAGTGATTTTATTTGCATATTAAACGGAAACAGCTTATGTAAGGGTAAGAAAGGGAGAAGGGATCTCTCCCATTTGGGCTGCTTTATATAAGTGTTACAGTCACGGTGCAGGCCCTTTGCCATTTTAATTTGGGACAGAAAACTTTGTTTTGCTCTCCTATCATCTTGCCCTCATTTGAACGCTTGACATTAAAATTGATCAAAACGTCATCCGACTGATATTATTTTAACTAAAATAAGCATTTTTATCTGTTGGATGCTAAAAATGGACAAAAACCTGAAATAAAAAGAAATAAGAAACCAGAAAAATTTCAAATATTTTCTTCCTTATCAGTTAACATGGTTCTGGTTCGAAAGGTTCATGGGTAATAGATACCACCTACTGAAGTCCTCAATCTGTGTCTTGGAACCTACTTCTCTTAAAGGAAGGGTTTACGCAAAAAAAAATTAATTTTCTTATTTGAAAGAGGAACAAAAGCTACATAATTTGGTGAAACTTTCATTCAAATCGGACATGTAGTACTCGTCCTACTCGAGATATCAGCAAATGAAGTTACTACATTTGTGACCCAAAGTGTGCTTGAGGCAAGCAGGGGTTGTATCACTTCCTCACATAAAGAGAAATGCTTTGTTTCCTTTGTTTTTTCAGTCTGTTGTGTCGACCTTGAAGTTAGTAGGGATAGGAGTTTCCCATGGGGAATATGAAGTTTGTAAATTTCCAAAGCCTCTTATGCATCCACATTCCGATAACATGGGATTATGGAGGAGAAAATTCTTTGTAAAGATTAAAGAAAAACAAAAGAATACTCATTAATGTGAGGCAATGACATCATGTGTGCTTGCTTCAAGTTCACTTTATGCTGAAAATGTGACAACTTTAACTGTTAATATCTCGAGAACCACACATCGGATTTCAATGCAAATTCCACCAGAATGCTTAGAATAAGTACTCCTCTAATATACTGAAATTTGATTCGAACTTAGAATCCTCTTTTAATAGAATGGGTACAAAGTGTTCTCCTTTGAAAACCTCTTTCTAGAGGAAAATGTTCTGCTTTAACCTTGCCGGTGTGTTATCTTCGATGCAAGCCCTAAGGGGACAATATTGCATAAATCTTTATTTAGATTTCTGACAAAAGGAACAAAGTTTGCTCAGGCTAAACCTATAAATACTGAAAGCTCCGTTATGAAAATCTTATCAAGATATATCGGCTCCCATAATCAATCATGTCAAAACTATGACATTTGATAGATATACCTTCAGAGGGTTCATCTGTTCGTAGAAACAGTGACCCGCTGTGAAAGTTACCTTCTCTTGTTGTGTTATTAACATAAAAAATGTCCTAGAGGCATATTTTCAGTGTTTGTTTTGTCAGCATTGAAGGTCATTGAGAGACAAATAGAATAAATCTATTTTCTTTTTCTATTTTTAAAATATTATCAAGAAGTCAGAGGTAACACCTTACTTCATGATGTCCATAAAATTTATTCCGGTAGGTTAACATCTACAGTTTATCAGAATAATAAACCTGTTATCTGTTTATGTGGCCATGTTTGTACTTTCAAGCTGTCCTTCCCATCATAGCTTCACGTCCTTTTCAATCGAAGGTTTGATGATCCCTGCTGATAGTGATCAGGAGGATAGATCATAGAAGCACCGAGGACTGGAAGTGCAGCCATGATGATAGATTCCTCTTGTTACTGCTAATTCAATAAATTTGGTAACTAAAATGGCCAAATGAAAAGCTTTTTATGTTTTTCCTTTTCTTATAAATGTAAGGAAGACAGTCATACCAGGGAGTTGCTATGCAACTCCCTGGTCATACTATTGTACATCAAATACAAATATAAGACGCAGGGCAAGTCTTGTTTTTCAGATTACTTTCATTGCAATATAACTTTTAGGAATTCATTATAATAACCAGCACATACCTTCCCTAGGCCTTTCCGCTATGTAAACAAACGCATATAAGGACACAAGCAAACCCGTGGCTAGGGAAGGAGTGTCACACGAGAGTGTCGAAAACGGTCCTCATTTTCATTACCCATTTGCATCTTTTTGCTATTTTGATTACATACATGTGTTTGTGTGAGAGTGAGACGCTTATTCTTGTAAGCAAGATAACTCAATAGTCTGTAATAAAGTCGCAAATGCTTGGAAGTTCCATCTTGATATATAGCCTGATGCCGTGAAACCAAATGAAATGTTAGCGGGGATTGCTTGCTGGGCCGCAGCTGTAGGGGGTGTGAAAGGGATCATCCCCCCTTCCCGGTCCTGGCAATGGTCGTTGAGCACGTGAAAGATAATTGTCTCCACATCGACTCCCGGAAAGAACAGAAGCTGAAGAAATTGAGAATGGGAGAAACAATTTAACAATTCTACTTTGATAAACATTAAACTTTGACTCTTGGTTATTTGACCCTGAACAATATGAGGCGCATTTAAAATTTTTGCACGCTTCGCTGGCTGTGGCTGGTTCTTTTTTGCCTGGTGTTTTTTCTTTAATTCCTACCTTGCAGTTCCTCAATTCGTGTAGATATGACTTCTGGTTCAGTCAGTATACAGGTCTACATCATATAAACTATCTGACTCTAGCAAGTATAAAATAGGCTTTCCGCTTGCTTAGTATTTTTGTGGAACTTGAACCCACCTCTCATAACCCACAACCTTTGGCTAGCTTTCTACGATTGTAGTAATTGCCTTTTCCGAAATTGAAGTGGTCACACTTAACCTAAGTGCACCATTCCATACCGTAGTACAGTATTAAAAAAGCAGTTAATGAGTCAAATAGCAACTCCCTGTAATAAGACGTTCGATTAGCTACTGTTGTGATTCCAAGACAATATTATTGTTCGTAGACCAAATGTGTGAATATCAGAACGTAACAAAGTAACAAAAGCTTGTGGGGGAATCACAGGTATCTTTTCCACAAATTACACTATTTTGAATAACAACAGGCCTGGAGGTTGCGATTTAAATAGCAACTCGCGTAATGAAACAACATCATTTGGGTGTGTTTCAAGCAATTTAGATCACGGTACAAGCAACTCCCTGGCGGGTGGAAGGGGCTCTTCGCTACAGCCCCCACCACCCACTTGGCACTTCTATTTGTATGTCACACCAGGGAGTTGTTAGGACAACTCCCTGGTCACACAGCTTCACACTAGATCTCGTATTTCTACTAACTATAATGCTACTCATTCACAGCATTGTCGTTGGCCACTGTAAGGCGCTGACAATATTGTAAATATTATACATAATGAAAATATGACTTCAAAGTGGGCCAGTAGGCTCGCCTTTCAATAAAAGAGAGAAAAAGGAGTTCGACTCCGACTACTAAGTACGTGAGTTCGAGTCCTCACGGAGACTTGGCAGTGAGTCGATTCTCGTTTTGCTGTTTTAAAGTTGTGGAACTGTCGAGTTTTTGAGTTGCTTTCTCTTTTGTATATTCCTTGTTCCATTTCTTTGATATCTTCCTTGTTCTAGCTTTTATCGACTACTCCCACTTTTTCTTTTCTTAATAAGGGCTGGCTTCGTTGTTAATCATATCTTGCTGTAAATTTCCAAATCAGGTCACTACACGCTGTCGCACGTAGCCTACATTATCAAGTCGTGTAAGCCTACCCCTTCCACAAAAGCTTCTTTTTCTGTTGCAATTGGTAATATTTTTATGAATATTTTCCCATTATGAGATGAAACCGATTCCATTCTTCATGTTATTAGCATTTGATACGAAAGACATCAATAAAGACAGAGCCCCCGGCTACGAATGTAGCCGGGAGCTCTGTCTTTATTGATACCGAATTTGCCTATCTTCCCAAAGCAACTCTTATTTCTAGTGGAAAGCGAGTCTGGTATGAATATTCATAAATTACCGACTTCAAAATACATTTCTTCTATTGCAACTATGGATCAAGTTTCTTAGGCGTAGGTGTAAGCATCTGCTTACAATAGGTTACCATTGTCCTTGTTTGATAGTTCGCTGATTGGTCAAAGGATGGCAGTGGATCCCTTAAACTTGACCAAGTTCATCCCTGATATCAGTCAGTTGAACTAAGTATAGCTGAAAACACTGCCTTTTGAGCTTCAGAAACCTACAGCTTTCACTTGCCATCCCAGTTAAAATAAATTCAAAAATAGGAGACGCATGCGTAGGCCAGGTCATGGTCATGCCGAGGAACTTTAGTTCCAATTTTTTTGTGGAGCTAAGGGGACCATGTTGGTTTTACGGTATCAAGTGATCCGAAGCCCCTGAACAATCAAGGCCAGCGGATCGGGGGTGGGTGGGTGGGTTACAACCTCCCGGATAATTTTTCAATTTGAAGGTATTTTTGTCTACACGTCCAAAACTATCTTAGAAAAATATCCAACTCTGGAGCTCTATTATTAGCCCCCAATATGAGAAACCCTCCCACGGCAATAAGTGCACGACAATTGCATCTAAAGGTTGGTCGCTAATGAATACACATGCCTGATGTCGAAAGAATTAACGTTGAAATATTTGGTCGGCCGACAAAGTTGTCCCTCTTTTGGACGCCCGTCAGCAACCGTATTCCCAGTGTTATTGGGACTCGATGTCGGTAGAATTATTTAAAGTGTTTCTAGTAAGTTCTGAAAATCTGGTAGCTTACGATGATTGACCTGATATTCATCTGGGGAGGAAACTAACATTTCTTAAGCGTTGGAGTTAAATTGATCGCCATTGCGGAATTGTCCAGGGTTGGATATGAATTGTGAAGTATTCATTCTGTCACTGTACTGAAACCGAGGGAATCAGAGGCAGAATTGTCACGTTTTGAGTAATTTGCTTTTGACGTACGGTGCAAACTGATGTTTTGAATAAAGTGTCAGAGAATTTTCGGAGTTTTGGCAGAATGTCAAGGGGTGTCGCCAGTAAGCCTTACAAACTGAGAAATTTTCGATATGTATGATGGCATAGATGCAAAATGGCGCTATCATGTAAAATAGCACTAATAACTTTGAACTTATATTTATTTATATATATATATATATATATATGTATGTATATATATATGTGTGTATATATATATATATATATATATATAAGCCTACCTTGAAACATATACGGTATTCAAAAACAAAAATATATATTATATATATTTCCGAATCAGGAATGTTCGTACAAATTTTCGGCACAACAGTGCCTTTATCATAACAGCCACCAAATGAGAAAGATGAAGTAAACACTCAAATGCACAAAAAAAGGCTGCAAACAAACAACGTGCGAGAAAGCAGTGGACCATGAATAGCCCCCAAAGCTAAAGTAGCAGTCCAATAGAAAGCGAAACCGATGAAAAAAGCTCAGCGAACTCTGCATCTAGGTTTTTTTATTCTGGCTATCGAAGCCATCGTTTACATTTAAAGGGATTTGCCAGTGACAAAAATCAATACCTGTAAAAAATGCAGAAAATTTTTCTCATCTAGGAGGTGGAAACCGCAGCTCAATAGCTTGTAGCGTTTGGAAGATATACATTTTCAAAGAAATGCATTTTTTTCTCAAGACGAAGTGCATCATGGGAAACTGTGATGTCATCGCGGCACATTAATTTGACAAAGCCTTGAATTTCTTTATGATATTGACACTGTTGTAGGGAATATTTATCAACTTTGTTTACTGTGCCCTATATATGTTGTATATTTATGCTAAATCTACATGGAAAGATATTCAAACATTCCAGCAGTATCAAATTTCAAGGACAACAGGGCATTCAATTATAAAGAAAAACAAAAGAAATCTGAGGCAATGTGCCCACTTTACATAACATTCTGTGACCTTGATGAGAAGTGGGGGTATTTTTGGACAAAAATAAGCAGTCTTTAACGTTAGATATCTCAAGTTAGGAAAAAAGTATTGCTGCGGGGTTTGGAGGGCATGAACTGGAATATTTTTGTCTTTCACATAGGATCCTATAATGAAAAGCCACTGGAAAATGCCTTTAATCCCCTGGGTGAAATTATGCACAGTTTGTTCCACATCCAAATATTCTCCAAGCTTTTTAATTTATCCCTACAATGAGTCAAAATTTATTCCTTTTGTTCACTTGACGCAAATGAAGGAATACAAGGTGGTGCCGGTCTGAAGAATTATAACTTTAAAATGATCAGGAGAGTGAGAAGCCAGGTGAGTATACAACTGAGAGCAAGACCTTAAGAGACCCGATCCTACAACCCCACCCCCTCCCTTACCACTCTCTGGAGTGCGCTGCGATGGTTAGCCATCCGTTCCTTAAGATTACATGACATCCCTACATATTGTATGCCACATTGCGGGCAAAACATGCAATAAACCACCCACGTAGCAGAGCAATCAACGTCCCTTGCCTTAACTTTAAAAGCTTTACTCGTGGAGTGACTTCGCACAACAGGACAATTAACCAAATCTTTACAAAGTCTACAACTCTTCGTGCAGTGTTTACTCGATCCCAGGGTTGAAATCCTGTTATTAACTGAAGCGCGTACAAGCATTTTTTTTCAAATTTAGAGACTGACTAAAAGCCAGCATTGGCAAGTCCGGAACTATCTCCTTCATAATAGGGGACATATGTAATAAGGGCTGGTGCCTTTGAAGAATCTCATTTAGATTAGGTAGCCCTGGATGGTATTCAATGACCAAAGGGATCCTTTGAGAGACGCCTCTTCCCGATTGGACCTCCTAGAACCATGAGCTTCATTGAGAGCTCGGGAAATGTCCCGCTTAATTCTGTGGTATGAGTGACCTCTTTTCAGCAAGGCCTTAGTAAGTTCATCGCAGCGTTTCTTAACCAATTCCTTGGTAGAACATATGGCTTTAATGCGTTTAGCCAAGCTAAAAGCTATGCTATGTTTCACGTGGCCAGGATGGAAGCTATCAGCTGAAAGGTAAATCATAGTATCCGTGGATTTGCGAAAACATCAGTCACCAAAACACCATTAACCCCAATTTGAACATTAACATCTAACATCCGGAACGTGTCTACTACTCATAAATTTGCGTAACGCATCAATCCCATCACGATGAAGAATGGAAGGGTACAAAGCCTACATTCAATAGTTGCTAGCAAAGTTCCTGGTTTAAGTGGGCCCAGGTTTCTCAATTTTCCCAGAAAATCAAAGGTGTCTTTCAAATACGTTTCAATCGAAGGTACAAGAGGTTTGATAAAATGGTCAACCAAATCCGACAGACGTTCAGTAGGGGAACCATTCCCTGAAATCACAGGGCGACCCGGTACCCCCGTCTTCTGAACTTTCAGGTAACACATAAAATCTAGCGGGCCTAGTGTCTAACGGTGAAGCAAAACGAGCCATATCCTCAGTGATAGTACCCTTTTTACTGAATCTGTACACTAAATTAACAATAGACGAAACAATCTCCCCAGTTGGGTCTTCACTAAGTTTAACATAAACCGAAGAATATATATATATATATATATATATATATATATATATATATATATATATATATATATATATATATATATATTATGACTTCACTATTGACGTTAAGTCAATGTATCCCAGCATGCCCAGGAGCCTAGGAGTTAAAGCTGTAAAACTAGCGCTAGATCAAAGAGAGGTCCGCATTCCATCAACGGAAAATCTACTTAAATGTTTGGACATTTGCCTCAAAGAAAATCATTTTGAGTTTAATGATAATTTCTACAGCCAAATACATGGAACTTCAATTGGCCCCAAAATGGCCCTGGTTATGCGTGTCTGGGCATGGGGTTAGTGGAGAACGAGCTTAAATCTAAGTCCCCTCTGCACCCCAAGTGCTGGTTTCGGTATATTGACGATATTTTCGGTCTTTGGCCGCACGGTGAGACGTCCTTTATTACATTTATGGAGCTACTTAATAGTCTTTATCCAGGGATTCTAGAATTTACTCATGTTTTTCATAAGTGCCAAATAGACTTCCTGGATTTACACATAGAGCTGCAGAGCGGTTGTATTACAACAGACCTTTATACCAAGCCCACTAATAAGGGGGCCTACCTTCATTATGATTCATATCATTCCAACAGCACTAAGGATGGCATAGTTTTCAGTCAAGCGCTGAGAGTAAAAAGCATCTGCTCTGACCCCGCTAAGACTACTGAACATCTTGATGACCTCGGCAAAAAGTTTAAAAACAGGGGTTATCCCCCCGCCGTTATCAGCAGGCAACTAGAGAAAGCTAGGTCTATCTCCAGAGAACATTTATTGTCTAGAGAGAGTGTTAAGCACCGTCCCCCCATCAAAGCCCCTTTAGTGGTCACCCGGAATCCTAAGCTCCCTGACCTTCACGATGTTCTACGTAAATATTTCCACATTCTTCAGCTATCTCAGAATTTTCGTAATTTGATGCCTACGCCCCACGAGGTCATCTTTAGACAACCAAAAAATTTGCAGTCTCTTATTGTGAGGGCTAAAGTCAGTAGTCGTTCTACACCTGTAGTGCAGAGAGGGACCTTCAAGACACATGCTCGTAACTGTGTCACGTGTTCAGCCCTTAGAGAAACGACCCATGTGGTAAGTCACACGACAGGAGAACGTTTCCATTTGAACACCTCTACTACATGCACTACAAAAGAAGTCATATACCTTATAAATTGTCTTGATTGCGGCAAGCCTAATTTTTTTTCCCACGAGGTTATGGGCAAATTTGATTTTCAAAATTTTTTCAAATTTGCTTCTAAATCATGGTTGGGGTTATTTCTAAGGTTAGGGTTACGTGGACTGGGGTTATTTGGCCTGTTCTTTCATAATCTGGCGTCAGAATTACAAAAAAATGGTTCGAAAGCTGTCGTTTTGGAATTAGGGGTGTGGCCTATTTCCAAGAAGCTGATTGGTCCATTGGCATGATTTGCCCATAACCTCGTGGGAAAAAAAATTGCGCTTGCGGCAAGCAGTATGTTGGGGAGACCGGTTCAGAGCTTAAAGTTCGTCACAGAGGTCATAGACAAGAATTCCGTAAGGGTCACACCCGATTAGGCTTTCACTTTCAAACGTGTCAACGCTGCGAATTGATCGGCTTACAGAATCTCACTAACAGCACTAAACAAAATAGAGAAGAAGCTGAATTGAAGTGGATTTACAGATTAAATACTTACGCTCCATTAGGTATCAATGTAAAGGATATGCGACACTAATTGGTTAAGTGGGTTATTTTTTTTTTCAGTCTCTACTGCTCTTTTTGCAGTCTTTTTCATTTTTACACCAGTGATCAAGGGCAGTAGACCTGCTCAAAACGTCTAGTAGTTTCTTATTGTATATGTGTGGTGATCGACATTGAACTTCTCTTGTATTTATTTTTCTGACTTTCTGTTATGGAGTTCTTCAGTTCGTCTCGTTATTTGTTGAGTGCTGGATTTTTCATGCTTATCTACATATATTTATACATATATATATATATATATATATATATATATATATATATATATATATAAATATATGATAATGAGTAGAATATCCACGTGTACTTCGTAAAATGTAGAAATTAAAGAAAGATCCGAAACGGAAGATGGACAAAATGAAGTACTAATGTTTTAATTAGTAGCCATATATTTCTACCCCACCTGGGGTCTTCTTCAGGTGGGGTAGAAATATATGGTTGCTAATAAAAACATTAGTACTTCATTTTGTCCATCTTCCGTTTTGGATCGTTCTTTAATTTATATATATATATATATATATATATATATATATATATATATATATATATATATATATATATATATATATATATATATTATAGTTTAAACATTCTTGTTATTTATAGTGATTTTCTTCGGTCGGCTGTTCTACAGAGTGGCTCCACGGCCACCTTACGATGTCGCGTAGAGCAGGCCTATCAAGAGATCTTTTGTCAAAAATGCCTCCGTGCACATTGCGGGAAACTAATTGTACTTTCTAGGCCTTGTAACTTTCACCTAAACATTCTTTATTTTGACATTTATGACTAAGAAATTTAGACTCCAAAGGAAAAGGGTAAGTTCGAAAAAGTTATTCAGTAAAATCCCTTTGCAGGGGGAACAGAACTTGAAGTTGCATAAAAATGTCATTGATTTAAGCATTTAAATACTAGTAATCTGGGCTTTTTCGTAGAAGCATGCTGTAGAATGCGTATAAACAGAAAGAGTTTCGTACTCAAGAGCTTCAGCCTACAGGTGTCAGTGCATGTAGTTATAATTAGTGCAGAAACATTCGTAATCTGACGTGGTGCCAGATCCAGTATTTATGGGAAAGGCTCATCGGTCAGGGCTAGAAAACCACATTTTGGGTTATTGAAGAAAATATGAAAATTTAGGGTTTAATTGAAAAAGGAAAATCTGTGGGCTTATTGACGAAAAGTTGAACTTTTGGACGTTGCTGAAATCCTTCCCTCCCTAGCCGAAAGGCAAGTAGCAGGGGTGGATGCAGGGGTTGGACTGAAAGAAGGGGTCTAATGAGTGCTGAAGACACAGGTAAAGCGCTAAGAGACGATGGGTGGGGGGTTAAAATTAATTTTGTGACACTTTTAGGTTATACTCCAGGCAAGGACATATATGCAATTACACTTAAATAAAAAAATAGTAAATAATAAAAAATAAATAAATAAAATTAAGCAACTGTTCCTATGTATTAGAATCCGTACAAAAATGTTATGAAGTAATATTATATACCGTGGGAAAAAAATATTATATACCGTAAGCAAGACTTTAAATTGTCATTAGCTTACTTAGGTAATGTATACAGTATATGTCTTCTCTCTGGCAATCGTACATGCAGTGTATCAAGAGCATACCCATAACTGGATTTATGAAAGGGGACATGCCCCGACACATCCAAGCGAAGTACCACCATCAGTTGGCGCGGAACGTACCAAGAAAATATTCACAAAATTCCTCTCAGATTGCCGGAAATCGCATTTCCCAGGGTTTCTTAAGTTGCATTTAAATATTCCAAATTTTGATATATATCATGTATTAGAAGTTAACAAATGAGAAAATTTTATTCTGTCAATTCCTTTTCCAGGAAAATAATAGGATTTGAAGCTACTTCGTGAGTTCTGCTTTGAATTCTTCAGACTGAGGACGATTTAATAAGTGATCTTTATTTTCTTTAGAAACATTGCAGGGAAGCTGCAAAATTAAAAAAAGCGGTCGACTGAGTGCCGAAGGCACGAGTGAGCCGAGAAGTGATGATGGGAGAAAGGTTTGGGAGGGGTTGTCCCCTCCGTACATAATTATTTAAAACTTCACAAGAAATTGTGCAATTTGATGACTCTTTTAACATTAATCACAGACATTAAAATGACTGTAATTATGTCCCATTCAGCAACAGAAATAGCAAATTTTCATTTATAGCCTAGTAGCGCTGCCAAGATTTGAAGGGGGGGGGGGGCACCACAGCCGATGATGTTGTAACCCCATCCAGATAAACCCAGAAAGTCGGTGTAGGTGTGTATATGCGTACGATACTTTGCCCTCTGGGATGGGCCCTTCCGTTGTCACGTACTGCGGAGGTGCCGTCTTTGGGGAGGGTCTAACGGGAGGGGACCTTTTGCGAAGCTTTTGTTCTTCAAGTTCAAAGGTAGCTTATGTAATATAATTGCTGCTATCTGTGGCAAAGTTTCAAATTGATCATACGTTGAAAAATCCCCATACTTTAGTGAATTATTCTTATTTTCGGTTACGTATAAGGGGAGGGTGTGGTGTATAAGTGGAGGGGGTGAAACTCCTCACTCTGAGAAATTTTTGTTTATGTGAGGTGGCTTAAGCTAAATGGTGCTATCTTTGGCAAAGCTCTGAACTGATTACATGGCATTACCGTCATTCATTGATCAGTTGATAGGATGGCTGTGGCATGCCGGGTTCCATGTACCCCTCCAGTGCTGGTACTGTGAGGCCTGGTATAGGGCCTCCTGAAAGCTCTGAGGTAATTACAAAATGGAAACGTTAGTACGATGCTTTTAACTGACATCCAAATGACACTGTAGGAGAGATAACCATGCAAGCACTTCACAAAAAAAAACTTAGTTTTACTAATTTTTGAACGAGAGTCCAACTGAACAGTTTCAATCATGGTTGAGAGAGGAGTAAAGGTATAACAAAAGGGGTATAGTATAGGGGATTAATAAGAGTGTTTTTATATGCGTTTCTCTGTATATGCACTTAGTAACCTTTGAATAAGCTTGGGTAATGAGCAATAAATTTCAAACCATGTATAACGCTACAACACATTACAAATGTTGTATACGTATATAAGATTTCCACATAATCGTCTCTTGACGGATGCAAGCCTGAAGTTGGACTTGGGTACCTGTAAATAGTTCTCGCTAGAATAATTCCATGCATTATGGTCCTGATAATGTTCATTAAGCTTGAAGTGTAATCCTTGACAATTTTGCGAGGGGTGCGCCAAATTTCGCATATCAATTTTTATAAAACCCGTATCCGTACCTTCGAAAAAATACGTATTTTTTAGGAATGCTGAAAGTAACAAGGGCCTGAGAATGGGGGATTACATCATCAGAAACTAACGCTATGCGGAAGAAACACCCCGTACTCGCTAGCCGGGATTGTCCAGAAGAACTTCAAGGTGGTCTTTTCGATGATGAAGATGAAAAGGGTAGAGCCTATGGTGTAAAATGAATGCGAAATGACAAATTATATCAGAGTGACAAGACATAATTGAGAGAAAATTGCTACAAACATCACACTCGATACACAGGAAGGGGATTATGTTAAACGAGTGCTTTACTGTACGTGAGTCATGTGGTTTTTATCAATCGCAACAGTAAGGCCAAAATAGTGCAAATGATCATACGATACTTGCTAAAGCCTCATTCAGTACTTAATCTACCATGGTAGCATTTAACCAATAAGAAAAAACCCTCTGTCTTTGAGGAACCTAATTCTCCGCTGCTGTATATCATTGCAAGATGTGGGCTGGCTGAAGAACGTTAAACTCTCCTGGAAACAGCTGTATACAGATACAACATCGCATCTCATTACGTTGCTAGCCTGCTAAAATTGTTACAGCAAAATGAGCAAATTAAAGGTGACGCAAGGAAAGAAAAAAGAACTACATCATCCTCGAAAATGATCAAAAAATGTTGAAAAAAATCTTATTCAACAAAGCAACGTCTTTTTAGTATCACCTCATCCAGATGAGAGCGCACCCCGCCCATGTAATGACGATTTAAAACCTGCTTCCACAGCATTTTTCCCCAAATTAAAAGAAACTTGTTGCAGCTACATGATAATAATAACATGTAACCTATATGAAGGTCTATTGTCGAGCACACTCGGCCCGTTTGATAGTAGCATAGCAAATGGCCGTAGGTAAGAATATTTCGACGGGGCAACATCAGGCGAATTCAGGCTAAAATACTGAAACGTTACTAAGTGCCCCCCCCCCCAACGGCGTGGGGCCAGAGGCCGGCCTTAGGCCCTTGGTGGGATCAGACCCTTGGTGGATCAGGGAAGAAGCCGCGGAAGCTCTGACAAATTCACGAAATAGTGGGTACTAGAAGGTATTAGTATACTGCAGTGTATGGCGTCGTCAAAACAGGAATCTCGCCGCCCTGTTCTTCCTGTTTCACTAACTCGATCAACTGTAAATAAACGTTTCCATCTCAAGACAAAGGCTAAGGAAACTTCTGTCGCAAAACTTTTCTCGTGCTCAGTGGCACCAGCAGAAGTTGATGAATGGGGAGGGGGCACCCCACAAAGTGAGATGTCAAAGACCCCACTCTAGATCGCGAAAGTATTTATTCTTGTGTACACTACTTGAGTAGTAAATACCATGTAATTCTAATAGGCGAATAAAGAAAGTAAAACATTCTCCACCCCCCCCCCCATGGTGATTTTTCCTTCCTCTTTCAGAAATAGCGAAAGTCTCCACAAATGAGGTATTGATTTCTCTTTAGCGCTGTCGACATTTTTGAAGCGTGGAATGCTCCCCGGACGGCATGGGGTGCAGCCTGGCTCCACAGGGTGTTGGCGTCAAGGGCAGAATTCCTTGAATAGTTAGAAATGGAATACAATATTATGGAGAATCGACAGATCAAGCTAACCTCTTGATGACACTGGAAACACGCCAAGCACCTCAAAATGAGATCATAGTCCCGCTAATTTTAATCAAGAAATGAGATGACTTGACTGCATTGGAGAAAGAGTGAGAGGGGAGAAGCAACTCGCTATTAAGGGAAAAGATGAGCAGCAGTTAAGAACAACCTTTTTTATCTTATACAAGATTAAATCTTCATCTTTGAATACACATGACCATATGAAATGATAATGGGTAAGCGCGGTTTTATGTAAAATTGTGTATCAAATATTTTCTCAAATCATGTTCATCTCGCTAAAATGTTAGTCATGATATGAGGTTATCATGTGATCCCCTCTTCCCTGCTGCTTTACAACCGTTTCTTTTAAAGACGGATTTGCATCACCCCAAGTATGACTTTTACATAGGGGTAAGCAAAAGTCTCAGTTGGTGACTACTCTTTGATTGACAGCAGAGTTACAAAATTCAAAAGATGCAGAGCAGCTTATATGACTCAACATGCACAGAGAATGTTTTGATTACATATGGGGTCTTTTATGCTTACCAGGATGTGGCCTTGAGCAGTGAACAATGTTTGTGTCTGCACAAGGAGAAGCAGTAAAAGCAATTATGGGCGGGGGTTACCACCAAGTAAAAGTCATACTTGGGGTGATGCAAATCCCTCTTTAAGGCTCACTTTAACGAGAAAGAAGAACCAAAACTAACAACAGATTTTCTTAGGAGAGGACTTTATAAATGTCCCCCGAATATCACTGAGGGATAAACTTACTGTCACAAGTGAAATGGAAATTTTAATCAAATCTGTAGTAAAATGGCGTGGTTATTCAGGGTTACCGTACTGTTAACCCCTAGCGCTTGTAGGCTAAAGTATTCTGCTGTCTTAAGAATACAATTGTATAAAACGGATCCCACTTACTTAGGTATGTCGCTTGGTATGTCGACGTGGCTAAAGAAGAATATAGTATGCTAATTTAAGAGAGGCTTAAAGCGTGTGTTACTGTGCGATGCAGTCTTCCTCTTGTACATCAAAATAGGGAAATATTCATTCCATTAGCTGATTCTGTTGCGAAAACTTCAGATAGTTTTGGGACAGGTTACGCAGCGTTCCGGGCAAAAGATTTACAGCGAAAAAGTTACCTCGAAGTACCTTCTACGGCTATAACTATCGAGCAAGGGCGTGGAAGTGTAGTGAAGGGTAGTTCTGGGCTTACATTGTGCCGAGGGGCTGTTTCTTGTCTGTCGTGAGAAGCCGGACGTGGTCCAAACCTGTCGCCTGTTAACGAAAGCCATTCTAACAGTTGGATTATGGTAAGTTCTGTTTATTTTAAAGTACCAATTTCAAAATTGTGTGAGTAGCTTCATTAGAATTTTCCCTGCTTTGAGGCAATTAGGTTAATTTTGCCGAGCACCCGGCATATGGGAATGCAATACGTGTATTGTTACGATGGGTTATGGTTATACGAGCGGAGCTCGTCACTGAAACCCTTTGTGTTTGATGCATTTATTAGCTTACGATAGTATCGTAAGCTTATGCAGCCGTATGAGCTTTTGGAGCCCTATGACGTCATCAAACAATAAAATACAAAAGATATCGCGGATTTTCCCTTCACACCCTGTCGAAGAATGTTACTACGACAAAAGAAAAATAGCACCAAATTTGTGTCCCAATTGACAGTGCCCATGCATTATGGAACTTGCAGTGCCCTTTTGCAAGAAAGAATTGATCATTTAAAAGGAAGGTAGGAAAAAAACTGTTAAAGTCTTTCACAATTTCGCTGAAAACACAATTTAGGACGCCTTAGAAAGGACATTTAATGTATTATTCCGCTAACGATTTGCAGTTGTTTCACTAAGGCACTACGTAAACATGTTAGTAACAGTCTGCAGCAGGTATGCGGTATATTATTCTCAGCACGCGTGAAGGTGTGTCACATGACTTGTACGTAGCTTCTGTTTGACGCGACCGATGACCACCAGGAGCAAAAACTTTTAGAGTCCAAATCTATTAAAATTGAAGCCATCTCTGCAACATTCTGACAAATTTATGGTTGGAATGTTCAATTACGTCTAAAAGAGCAATATAATGATAAAAATATTAGCACCTGACCTTTATTGTGTATGTTAGGCCTATGGGATGTTTTGGTTTCGAATTTTGAGATCGTAGCGAGAATCTTTACATACTGAAGGCACCACTGCAGATATTGCAGTGCTTCCACACTCTAAATTCATTTTTCCTGAAATGGTATCTAAAATTTCCTGAAATCGGCTTGGTATTTCCTGATATTTTCAATAACGCTTCTTTTATGCTACTTTAATGGCTGATCCAGGATTTCAACCTGTCAAGCCATACGCCATTTCCAGATTTCCCGAAATTTCCCCAAATTATCCACCTTCCCGAAAATTTCCCGAACAGTACCCAGATTTCCCGAATTTCGGGTAATTTCGGGAAGACTGGAAACACTGAGATATTGTGTGCTACAATGCCGCAAGTTTCCCGCGGCCGATTTCTGTACAGCATATTCCTTGTTCAGTCACATCCCAGTTTTGGAGGTCTTAATTTAAAGGGTCCGAACAGAGTCCGCTCCGCGAGGAAACTATTCTTTGTTACCGAACTGTGCCATAATATCTGAATATGGTAACTTTACTCCTTTGTATTCTTGTGCTTTTTTCAAAATACAAATGCCTCCACAAATTACAAGCTGTTCCTACAATCAGGGAGATGGATTACCAGCTCCTTGCCGCTAGGAACTTCTTGAACTTTGCGGCGTGCGAGTTCTCATACTGTCATATAGTGACTATCGTAAGCCTGGAAGCCAATGGCTTTTGATTTTTATTGCAATTTGAACTTTATTCATTTGACATCAAATTGCGACTGTGGAAAAGCAAAAGAAATTATATGTCATTCTATGTCCAAGACTCAGGTAAATGTAGTACGTGAATGTAATGTAGAGCCGGGCTGGAAAGCTCAATAGGAGTAAGTAGACGTTACTCGTTGAATGTTATATATGTTGCACTTAAGAACTTTATAGCGGGCAAGAAGTGTGTTGGGCGTGGCAGTCAAATTTGTGTATCTATGTGTATATGTGTGTGTGCCCCCTGAATTAATGTGTTACTCGCATGGGTATGTTGTATGAGGGCGTGTTCGAAGTATTCATCGTCCACCCTTAGATAATTACAACATCGTCATTTATATTATAATTACTAATTTTCAGGCTTTCTACCTTGGGCCTGGGTGATGCATAACATATTACGTGTTTAGAGCAGTGGACGTTCCGTGAAGTACAAGGGCGTCGTGGAATGCTCAATTCACCTTTACCTGTTTACTTGAGGTTTGAGACAGGGACGAGCCAGGCACCATACTTTTAGTAATGTATATACTTACCGTAATATTTGAGTGACTTGAACAATCTAGAGTTTGTACAAACCGTTAGCATATCATCGCTAAAGTGGATGGACTCAGCTCATAAAGTAATATTGGGATGAGCGCCGTAAGTTAAAATAATGAATTGAAGGAATTAAAGGAATTGACGAACTGAATGGACTATGAACAGATCGAATTGAAACCAAACCGCAGTAACTCGCAGGAAAGAATTGAACGATCCAAAGCATAGGGAACGCATAATGATAGTCAGGATTTTAAAATGATGGACTGAGAATATATTATATTTCGCTTTTACCTTTAGTTTTCCTTGAAACAGACCTATCTGGAGAGAATGTATGATGGTGGTCAAGACTTAAAATGATGAACTGAGAGAAAAATTCGGTTTTATCTTTAGGTTTTTGTACCAGATTTATCTTTTCTATATTATTGTATTTCTTTATACACTTATTGTTTTGTGGTGTATCACATGGTTAAATTTGTATTTTGAATATATTAGTTTAGTGTGAATGTTAAGAGCTTTTCCTCTTTGAATTTATTTAGTTTTGGTAGTTTGTTTGAAAACCACTCCAGTATACAGGAAAGTAAGTTGAAATCGGGCATGTCACGTGGTTCCTAGCAAATTCTCTAGGATTCCTCTGACAATTTGGGGGCCTATCCGGGAAAGTGCTCTTCATAGGCGCTAGAAGTAAGAGGTATACGTAAGGGTGTGTTTTGTAGTTTTTGCCAATTGTGTATTATCCGTCTAAGCTTCATGTTTTGTCCTCTTTCAGGAAACAGGTTTGGACCGATCGTCTGGGCAGTCGGAGCGTACCGCTACTCCGACACCGATAGCTGCATTACACGCTGTATCGTGAGTTTGTCAGTTCTATGTTTAGTTGTTTATTCATACTCGTCAGTTTCTGGCTACGTTTCTATCATGTCAAAAGTTGGGGACCTAGAAATTCAAACGCTTGTAGAAATAGGCGAAAAGTATGGGCTTAAAGGTCCAGAACTGCAGAAATTCGTGGAGGAAGAAAGGGAAAAATTAAAGCAAGAAAGAGATGAGGAACGGCAGCGTAGGTCGGACTATAGGAAACTAGTAAAAATGCAAATTCAGTTAGAGTCACTGAAAAAGGATAATGATGCGGGTGATAGGGGAAATCCATCTCAAACAGTAACGCATAGAGCTAAGCCGCCGAAATTACCATGCTTTAATTTAAGGAGACTGATATCTCGAACGATTTGAAAGATACGCCACCTCACAAAAGTGGGATAAATCCGATTGGGCTTTGAATTTATCCGCGCTCCTTACTGACAAAGCGTTGTTCACGTACAGTACTCTTCCTGCAGCAGAAGCTAAGACTATGATGCGTTGAAGTTAGCCTTGCTAAAGAGATATAACCTGACCCCTACTGGTTATAAGACTAAATTTAGATCCACTAAACCCGAAAGAAACGAAACTCCTACCCAGTTTGTAACAAAATTATGTAAATATTTTGATAGATGGATAGACACGTCCAAAGTAAAACACGAATATGGTTCCCTTAGAGAACACTTGGTTCTAGATCAGTTCTACCAATCTGTTCCCAAAGAACTAGCGGTTTTCATTAAAGAGAGAAAACCTAAAACGTTAGAGGAAGCTTCAAAATTAGGCGATAATTATGTGGATGTTCATAAGGGTTGGGGTAGATTTTCAAATCAACCCAGTAATGCTAGTAACGATTCAAAACCAAAACTTGGTACGGATAAGGGTCCTGATACCTCACGTAATCAAGCATCTCCCCCAAAGAAAGTTCCTGTGTGTTATTATTGTAGGAAGCCAGGGCACTTTTGGAAACAGTGTAGATTGGCCCCGAAATCTTTTATTCCAACCATGGCCATGCTTGTCGACATTGTACGTGCCAGTTGCGAAAAGGATGAAGTAACTCTAGAACACGAAACAGGCAGCGAGGAGAGCAACCCAGAGTTGAACCAAACCAACAACCCCATTGTAATTTCATTCACAGAAGTTGGTAGACCCACAAACACCGGTGTGTTAGATGACCATTTTAAATTAAAATGTGGACACAGAATACCTGTGGTTAATGCCGTAACAAAACTAAGTGAGGAAAGTATGCCAGTAGCTGAAGGATTTGTATAGGACAGGTTAAAGTACGGGTACTTCGGGATACTGGATGTAACGGCGTAGTGATTAAGCGATCCTTGGTTTCCCAGGAGGCTCTTACAGGAGAGTTTACCCCATGTCTACTTGCTGATAGGACTGTAAGGTATGTCCTAATAGCCTCCGTCTATATTGATTCTCCTTATTTCGTAGGTACAGTTTCAGCTGCATGTGTTGACAATCCCACATGTGATGTATTAATTGGTAACATTCTTGGCGCAAAATTGCCTTGGCAACCAGATCCAAATTGGCAAACATCAAGGCAAACGCAATCTTCCCCGGAAATTGTAGGCGCAGTCCAAACGCGCAGCCAAGTAAAAGAGAAACTATTCAAGCCGCTCATAGTAAAAGAGCCTATGCCTGACATTGTTACCGCCGAAGGGTTAAAGGAACAACAACAGAAAGATCCTTCGTTGTCTAAGGTTCGTGAGAGAATAGGGCAGAAGGTAATTCACAGGAAAGGCAGCTCCGCAACCTTTGCAATTCGAAATGGCTTAATTTTTAGAGAATTTACAGAAAAGGACTTAGGCTGTGAAAATACAATGCTACGAGTTGTGGTACCCTTGAAATTTAGAATGAATGTTATCAGTATGGCACATGAGTCGATACTTGGAGGGCACTTAGGGACCAAGAAAACGGTCGATAGAATTTTGTCAAATTTCTTCTGGCCGGGACTTCAAGCTGACGTGCGGCGTTTCTGCCGATCATGTGACATTTGTCAGCGCACAACTCCAACAGTCCAAAAGGAAAAATTTCCAGAGTACCTTTAGGTTCATCCCCTGTAATTGATATACCTTTTCAACGGGTTGCTGCCGATATTGTTGGCCCAATTTTCCTGTCATCTGAACGTAAACATAGATATATTTTAGTGGTAGTTGATTATGCCACGCGGTACCCTGAAGCAGCCCCCATGAAGTCAATTGAAAGAGAAAAGGTAGCAGAAGAGCTGTTAAATATTTTCTCGAGAGTGGGTTTTCCAAATGAAATCCTAACCGATCAGGGACCCCAGTTCATTTCAAAGGTCATGAAAGAAGTAGGAAGACTCTTATCTATCAAACAATTAACCACAACCCCTTATAACCCTAAATGTAATGGTTTAGTTGAGAGGTTCAACGCAACCCTTAAATCAATGTTGCGTAAGATGTGTGAAGAGCGCCCCAAAGATTGGGACAGGTACATAGAGCCACTTTTATTTGCTTATAGGGAAGCGTCACAAGGCTCCACAAAATTCTCGCCATTTGAGTTATTATACGGTAGAAAGGTAAGAGGGCCTATGCAAATTCTTAAGGAATTGTGGACAGAGGAAACAAATGAAACTGAAACCCAGAACACTTATCAATATGTACTGGACCTCAAACAAAGATTGCGCGAGACCTGCCAAATGGCTTCCCGAGAGTGCAAAAATCCCAAGCAAAGTACAAGTCTTATTACGACCAAAGAACCAAGCCCAGAAAACTTATTATAGGCGATGAAGTGCTCCTTTTGCTCCCAACCGATCGAAATAAGTTGATTATGCAGTGGAAAGGCCCTTATGTTGTTTCAAAAGTTCTAAATGATGTCGATTATACGATAGACCTAGGCAACACGCACAAGACCTTCCACATTAACATGCTGAAGAAATATTTTAGGGCTAGTACCCTACAGGTAACAGAAACTCTTAAAGAGCCAATACAGATATCTCAGCTATTACAAGTCGTCGAAGTTGCAGAAGTTGAAGATGACCCAGAAATTGGTGATCAGGAATGTAACCTAGTGTCAGGGAAAGAACTTGTAGGGCTCCCAAGCACTATTGCAAAAGAAGGTGTTATAGATGTCCGTATTAATAAGGACCTTAGTAAGGACCGAACTAAGGAAGCTGAACAGTTAATTTTCAAATATCCTGATGTCTTCACTGACTTACCAGGTAATACAACTCTAGGAGAACATGATATAAAACTTCTAGATGAAGAACCCGTAAGGAAAAAAGCATACCCTACTCCGCATAGTCTGAGACAAGAAATACAAGAAGAAATGGATCAAGTGATTAAATTAGGTATAATTGAGCAGAGTGGTAGTCCGTACGCAAGTCCACTCGTCCTCGTTAAAAAGCCCGATGGTACGAACAGATACTGTGTTGATTATAGGGCCCTAAATGCTAAGACAATTTTTGATGCAGAACCTATTCCAGATATCTCTGAAAATTTTGCTAAATTAGCAAAGACTCTTCACAAAACTGGACCTTACAAAAGGTTATTGGCAGATACCAGTCAAGCCAGAGGTTAGACCTTTGACAGCCTTTATCACTTACCACGGGTTATATCAATTTAAAACAATGCCTTTCGGCTTGGTTAATTCCGCCGCCACATTTAGTCGAGTAATAAGAAAACTTCTAAAAGGGGTTAAAAATGTCGATAATTATATCGATGACGTACTCATCCACACTGCTACTTTTGAAGACCATCTAATGTCATTGGAGGAAGTATTGAAACGATTAAGGGAAAATAACCTCACGGCCAAACCCTCAAAATGTTGTATAGGCTATTCACAGTTGAATTTTTGGGACATGTTGTTTGTCAAGGCAAAATAACGCCCAGACCAAAAAAATTAGTAGCCATTATGAAGGCACCCCGACCGCAAACAAAGTCCCAGTTAAGATCATTTCTTGGATTGACAGGGTATTATAGATCCTTCATCCCCAACTATGCCGAAGCCGCATTACCCCTGACAGATAAGCTGAAGAAGGGTGAACCTAACAAATTAAGATGGGAAGAAGCTCAAGAGGGATCTTTCCAGTCTTTGAAACGTAAGTTGAGTGATTCCCCCATACTCCATCTCCCCGATCTAGACAGTCAAGCAATTTATCTTAAGAACAGACGCAAGCGACGTTGGCATGGCAGCGGTCCTGCTCCAAGAATACAATGGCGTAAAATTCCCAGTCGCGTACGCAAGTAAAAAGTTTTCCGTAGCCCAAAAGAACTACTCTGTGATTGAAAGAGAATGTTACGCTATCGTATGGGCTATACAAAAGTTTGAGCCCTATCTCTATGGTACAGAATTTCTTATTGAAACAGACCATCAACCCCTCAAGTGTATCCAAAGATCAAAGGTAGCCAATGGTCGTATAATGCGATGGGCTTTAATACTGCAGCCCTACCGATACCGTATCCAGGTCATTAAAGGTCGAGATAACATTGGTGCAGACTTCCTTAGTAGGTCGATTCCATAGATTTAAATTTCCAGAGAAAAGTTATAACATTTTCTTAAGGAGGGAGTTTTGTCACAAGTGAAATGGAAATTTTAATCAAATCTGTAGTAAAATGGCGTGGTTATTCAGGGTTACCGTACTGTTAACCCCTAACGCTTGTAGGCTAAAGTATTCTGCTGTCTTAAGAATACAATTGTATAAAACGGGTCCCACTTACTTAGGTATGTCGCTTGGTATGTCGACGTGGCTAAAGAAGAATATAGTATGCTAATTTAAGAGAGGCTTAAAGCGTGTGTTACTGTGCGATGCAGTCTTCCTCTTGTACATCAAAATAGGGAAATATTCATTCCATTCGCTGATTCTGTTGCGAAAACTTCAGATAGTTTTGGGACAGGTTACGCAGCGTTCCGGGCAAAAGATTTACAGCGAAAAAGTTACCTCGAAGTACCTTCTAGGGTTATAACTATCGAGCAAGGGCGTCGAAGTGTAGTGAAGGGTAGTTTTGGGCTTATATTGTGCCGAGGGGCTGTTTCTTGTCTGTCGTGAGAAGCCGGACGTGGTCCAAGCCTGTCGCCTGTTAACAAAAGCCATTCTAACAGTTGGATTATGGTAAGTTCTGTTTATTTTAAAGTAACAATTTCAAAATTGTGTGAGTAGCTTCATTAGAATTTTCCTTGCTTTGAGGCAATTAGGTTAACTTTGCCGAGCACCCGGCGTATGGGAATGCAACACGTGTATTGTTACGATGGGTTATGGTTATACGAGCGGAGCTCGTCACTGAAACCCTTTGTGTTTGATGCATTATATTTATTGCAATTTGAACTTTATTCATTTGACATCAAATTGCGACTGTGGAAAAGCAAAAGAAATTATATGTCATTCTATGTCCAAGACTCAGGTAAATGTAGTACGTGAATGTAATGTAGAGCCGGGCTGGAAAAGCTCAGTAGGAGTAAGTAGACGTTACTCGTTGAATGTTATATATGTTGCACTTAAAAACTTTATAGCGGGCAAGGAGTGTGTTGGGCGTGGCAGTCAAATTTGTGTATGTGTGTGTATATGTGTGTGTGCCCCCTGAATTAATGTGTTACTCGCATGGGTATGTTGTATGAGGGCGTGTTCGAAGTATTCATCGTCCACCCTTAGATAATTACAACATCGTCATTTATATTATAATTACTAATTTTCAGGCTTTCTACCTTGGGCCTGGGTGATGCATAACATATTACGTGTTTAGAGCAGTGGACGTTCCGTGAAGTACAAGGGCGTCGTGGAATGCTCAATTCACCTTTACCTGTTTACTTGAGGTTTGAGACAGGGACGAGCCAGGCACCATACTTTTAGTAATGTATATACTTACCGTAATATTTGAGTGACTTGAACAATCTAGAGTTTGTACAAACCGTTAGCATATCATCGCTAAAGTGGATGGACTCAGCTCATAAAGTAATATTGGGATGAGCGCCGTAAGTTAAAATAATGAATTGAAGGAATTAAAGGAATTGACGAACTGAATGGACTATGAACAGATCGAATTGAAACCAAACCGCAGTAACTCGCAGGAAAGAATTGAACGATCGGAAAGCATAGGGAACGCATAATGATAGTCAGGATTTTAAAATGATGGACTGAGAATATATTTCGCTTTTACCTTTAGTTTTCCTTGAAACAGACCTATCTGGAGAGAATGTATGATGGTGGTCAAGACTTAAAATGATGAACTGAGAGAAAATTCGGTTTTATCTTTAGGTTTTTGTACCAGATTTATCTTTTCTATATTTTTGTATTTCTTTATACACTTATTGTTTTGTGGTGTATCACATGGTTAAATTTGTATTTTGAATATATTAGTTTAGTGTGAATGTTAAGAGCTTTTCCTGTTTGAATTTAGTTTTGGTAGTTTGTTTGAAAACCACCCCAGTATACAGGAAAGTAAGTTGAAATCGGGCATGTCACGTGGTTCCTAGTAAATTCTCTAGGATTCCTCTGACACTTACCTTTGTAAAAGATTCCTTTTTACCCCTGTATGCTAAGTAAATCATAGTAATGGCCATGGCCATGGAATTACGAGAAGACATTGATATATTAATATGGGGGTGTACCAGGAGACCAGTTTTTCGAGAAAAAAAAAATTCTCAAGCATAATTCCACGTACAACTTTCCTTTGTGTGCGCCGTATAGCGTGCTTTTCGGTGGCTCCGCACAAAGACATTCAAGTTTCTTAGTTAAATAAGTACGCTATGAAAAAGTAAGCTCGTAGCAAGAATAGCCTCAGTAAAAAGTCACATTCTTATGTAATGCGTGCTATCCCAAACGTGAGGGAAACGGAAGGGAAAGGACTGCCCCGATAATCGGCAACCTAGAAATGATGGCATAGGCGTAGGAAGCTTTTCGAGACTGGAGGGGTTGAACCTTGTTTCGGATCGCCGTCCTGGGGGTTAGGCCTAAGGGCCCCCTTCCTCCTCCCGTTTGGAAAATTTTTGGGTATTTGAGGGTCCTCAGATGCAATTTGGTGCAACATTTTGGAGAAACTTCAGGGAAAATTAGCCTACTGCTAATTTTTGACATTCCTTACAGAAGAGACAAATAAGGGGTTTTGCCCTTGGATCTTGGGGGCGGAAGCATACTTCAGTCCCCACATTTCTGAGCCCCCCCCCCCGGCTTCCTACGCCTATGAATGATAGAAAATCCACGAGGATCCTGCGTACCCATTCGGTCCCCAAATTATTGTGCAAACCCTTACGTATTAGGCCTATAGTGCAGATACAATTACAGGGGAAGCCGTATACTCAGTGGTGAAAGAGGTTACACTTGCAAATGAAAGTGGGCGACTCTTTAGGCAAATTCCGAATGGTGGTGATAAAAAAATACAATACCTCCACAAGTTAGTTCAGAAGAAACATTACCTTGCCACTTCGCAATTCAAAAATTATAGCTTATACGCATTTGTATCTCTCAACATCATTTGATTGTAAATTCCTGTGGGCCGGGGTACAGGGAGTCTCCCTCGTAGCTACAATGTATTTTCGGAAAGCCTAGCAGAACTTTTTCACCCTTGATCATGAAAAATGAAGGGGTTAGATTACGGTCCGGACCGCTTTGACCCCTCTCCGTATCCACAAGTTAGTTCAGAAGTTTCAGGGGAACGTTTCTCGTTCCCCTGATGAGTCTAGTCATATAGTGTAAATAATAACCTAAGTACATTGAAATGCTTTCTTGCAAATGCTAGAAGTATTCTGAACAAAAAGAGCGACTTAGACTGTTATGTATTTGAGTATGATCCGGATATTATAATGATTACTGAGTCTTGGGCAAGTGTTGCTATTGGGGATGCTGAATTGAGTGTAGACGGCTATAAGCTTTTTCGTAATGATAGGAAGTATGCTGTATGCTGTATATTAAAGATACCCATTCTTGTACCTTGGTTGAGGATCTGACTAATTTTCCTGATACTGAGACTATTTGGTGCCAGCTTCTTTTGTTTGGGTTGAAAATTACTTTAGGCATATGTTATCACAGTACTGCTGCTACGGAAGTTAATGAGGAAGCCCTTCATAGTGTTATTAGAGAAGCGTGTCGTAGATATGTTAATGTAGTTATTTGTGGTGACTTCAACCACAGGTCTATTGATTGGGATCTTTTACATTCTGGCAGTGAAGGGCAAAGATTTCTCGATCTTACTTTGGATTGCTTCCTTCATCAACATATTAAGGAGCCTACCCGCGGGAGCAACATACTTGATCTAGTCTTGACTTCGGATGAGTCTATGGTAGATAGCTTGAAGGTCCACGAGCAGTTTTCAAATAGCGACCATAACTTCATAACATTCAATTTAATGTGTGGAAATGGAACTAAAAAGTGGAAGGATTATTACCATGACTATATATAGACGGGGCAATTTTAAGAAAAGTGAGAAGTGAACTGCATGATTATGGTCAATTGGAGTGAAGTCTTGGGTGATAACAATGTGGAAAGTATGTGGAGCCAAATTAAATGAGGTAGTCTGTAAGCATACACCTAAAAACCTGAGAAAGAAGCATAGTAAGCCATTGTGGTGGAACCACAAAGTGGATTTAGTGAGGAAAAGAAAGGCTAAAGCATGGAGGAATTACAAGCAATCGGGTAGTTACTACGATTATGTTTATTATAAAAAGAGTCTTGACATTGCTACTAGAGAAGTGAGGTCTGCTAAACGTCAATTTGAAAGGAAGCTAGCTTGTAATATTAAGGATGATCCAAAAGCCTTTTATAGATATGCTCGGAGCAAGATTAAAACTAAAGATTCAGTTGGTCCTTTGGCAGATGATAAAGGTGAAGTAATTCTTGACGATAATGTGAATGCTAGACTCTTAAATGAGTATTTTGCTTCTGTCTTCACCAACATTCCCTTCGTTGACAATATTCTTTATGACTTGCATGATGGAAATATCTTGAATGATGTGGATCTTTCCCAGGAGGTAGTTTATCACAAGTTGTGTATGTTGCGACCGGATAAAGCTCCAGGTGCAGATGATATTTATCCAGTGGTGTTACGGAATCTTGCCAAAGTTGTTTCGAAGCCCTTGAGTATTATTTTTTGTAGGAGTTTGTGGTTTAATGAGATTCCTAGAGACTGGAAATTGGCCAATGTTACACGTTTGTTTAAAAAAGGTCCCAAGAATCAGCCTAGTAGTTATCGGCCAGTTAGTTTGACCTCCCAAGTTTGCAAAATTATGGAGTCAATCATTAAAGATGTTATTGTTGGTCATTTAGATGTTCATGGTATTATAAAGGATTCTCAGCATGGTTTTAGGTCAAGAAGATCTTGTCTCACGAATTTGCTCTATTTTTTGGAATCTGTTACAAGCAAGGTTGATGAAGGTGATCCAGTCGATGTGGTGTATTTAGATTTTAGTAAGGCATTTGATAAGGTGCCTCACAAACGTCTTACTTTAAAAGTTAAAGCACACGGCATTGGTTCTGCGGTGGCCAACTGGATTGAAAATTGGCTAAGCAACAGGTTGCAAAGAGTTGTATTAAATGGTCATCAGTCAGATTGGCTTCCAGTTACTAGTGGAGTGCCTCAAGGCTCGGTACTAGGTCCTATACTTTTCATTATTTATATTAATGATCTTGATGTCAACTTGAACAGTCAAGTGTTAAAGTTTGCTGATGATACTAAGGTCTTTTCAAGTGTACAGTCTGCTGATAAAGTGTCTGAGTTGCAAAAGGACTTAGATACATTGTTTGAGTGGTCAAACAAATGGCAAATGATGTTTAATGCCCAAAAATGCAAATGTTTACATTTTGGTCATTCCAATGTTCATACTAATTACAGTATAGGTGGTGTTCAAATTGAGCAAATCCAATTTGAGAAGGACTTAGGTGTGCTTATTGATCAGTCCTTAAACCCTAGTAGACAATGTGCTAAGGCTGTTGGCTCTGCAAATAAAGTACTCAGTGTAATTAATAGAACTTATGATTGTAAGAGTAGTAGTAACATTCTCAGATTGTACAAGTCACTGGTCAGACCACACTTAGAGTATTGTTGTCAGGCATGGCGCCCTTACCTTCAAAAGGACATTGACAATCTTGAAAAGGTTCAACGCCGTGTTACCAAAATGATACCTGAATTGTCCACTCTTAGCTATGAAGAAAGGCTTGAAAGATCTGGTCTAATTTCTTTGGAATTACGCAGACTAAGAGCTGATCTTATTGAAGTTTTTAAAATTGTTAAGGGACTGGAAGATGTTGACCCAGCAACTTTTTTACTATGTCTGATAGCAAAACTAGAGGCCATCAGTTTAAACTCCAGAAACATCATTGTAGACTTGATATCAGGAAGTTTTTCTTCAGCCAAAGGGTTGTAACGGAATGGAATAGTCTGCCACCTGAAGCAGTAAATTCTCCATCAGTGAATGGATTTAAAAGTGTGATCGACCCAATCCTACAGAAAAGAAGGGGGCTCTACATAAGCCAAAAGGGGCTGCCTGCCCCAGTTTTCACAATCCCATCGGCAATTACTGCTGATGGGTTCCGGTGAGTTCCGGTGAGTTCCGTATACGCCTATGAGGAACCTGTTGGGGCGATTGGTCACCTCAAATGGAAGCCTGCTGAAAATACCGAATGGACCTCTTTCGAATATTACAATGAGCACATTTCACAATTTTTTATTCCATTTTTGCTTCACCTCCTTTTCTTTCATCCCATCCCTTCCTTTCATCCCCGCTTTTCCTGTTATGGTAGCACACGTGGTAATTAGGTGGGCCTCTTCTCTCGACGTCATTTTGCTTTGAAGCTTATATATGTACTTTGTTATTGAGAGTTCATGTTTGCAGTTCGAGAGAATTTACGCAATACAAAATCGTCGAGCTAGTGCATGGATTGAGGATAGAACAAACTGAATGAGTCACTGTGACGAAGACGAAGTTGAGTTCCTTGATAGCTTCAGTTTGGTATTGCATAGTTTGTAAACAGTTCAACCCGGAGGGATGTCGCAAATGAAGAGAAAAGTAGCAGGCGCCGTCTATGGAAAGATAAAACTTTTTGTATGATAATAATTGGTAATGATTGGTTCTGGAACATTTCACTCTATTTTTCATTATTCTAGTGTCAGTACGTGGTAAAATATATTCGCCTAGGCCTAGGCTAATGATTCTGGAATACAAAACATATTGCAAATTAGAAAAGGACCCATTCCGCGAACTGACGTACAGTAGCTCTTTAAAATGGTCACAGCGCCAGAGGCATGTAGGCTACACTTCCAACGCTATTTTCCTCAAAAAACGTGAAATGTCAATGAAACGTCATTATTGGGCCATGAAGAGGAGATAAGCTCAGTATGCTGTTTGTCTATTGTATGCTGTTTCTGTTTAAAGCCTAGGCTACAGTAATGTAATATAGGCCAGGTTTATCCTACTGATCTGTAGCCCTGTGACTGTGTGCATTTAGTGCACTATATGGATATCTCCGGCATGGACATACAATTTCGGTTGGCGTGGCGGCTTAGAAACTAGCCTTTGTCGGCGTACAAAATGCATTAAGTTGAGGATTGCCGGCATAGTTGGCGTACTCCCCAGCTAAGCAGCGGGCCAACGGTACTCCATACTGGCGAGCTGATTCGGTTAACTCCCACTAGTATGTTCACGCACAGTACTGTGCTATATATGCCTGTAGGCCTACTTGTATTGCCAATGAATGGTGTATGCATTACGTACATGTATACCAGGGTGCATTCCATGTAAGGCCTATGCCGGAGGTACGCCGAGGTTTTTGTGATCGTACGCCGGGATTTCCTGTACTATGCATGTACAATGCATGTACATAGCAATCCGTAGGCGTGCGTACGTACGTACAGTATACATGTACGTGATGCATACACGGTCACCATACATTGGCAGTGCACGTACAGGTATATAGTACACACACGTTAGAACTAATACTTAAGCGATTGTACGTACGTATGTATACATGTACGTAATGCATCGGCAATACAAGTACAGGTATATAGCACAGTACTGTACGTCATCATACGGCGGGAGTTGACCGTACCGTTTGCCCGCCGCTACGCCGAGAAGGAGTCGGTGCTCACGCCGAAGATCTTCGTGTTGTAGTGCATGGAATGCAGACTGGCATGTATACATACGTACACGCTTACAGATTGCCTCTGACTTAGCTATAATGTGTGTATACTATATACCTGTATGTGCATTGCCAATGTATGGTGACTGTGTATGTATCACGTACATGTATACTGTACGTATGTACGCACGCCTATGGATTGCTATGTACATGCATTGTATGTGCACAGTACAGAAAATCCCGGCGTACTGTCACAAAAACCTCGGCGTACCTCCGGCGTAGGCTTTACATGGAATGCACCCTGGTCTGTAGCTAACTATTAGTCCTTGAACAGGACTTTATACTGTACTATGTACACTTCGTTTTACTCTGCACTTGAGTCCTTGTCCTGCCTACACTAAAACCATCCAGTTAAGGAGTGAGAGGAACTGTATGCACTTTTTGCCATTTTTGTTGAGTAGGTCAACGCAAAGATAGGGCTGCAGGCTGGTTCGAATAAAGAAGAATTTTTTTGTGCTCTCAGTCCCATGTGCTCTGCTGTACATGGAGAGTAGCTAAATAGCTGTAAACAAGATCAAAAGACAATCAAAAGTAGTGTAATGGTTGCCTTTTTAGAGGCAGTGCAAAGTCGGCTAGTTTACTGGTCCACCCAAAGGCGCTTCAGTCCGGCGCGCAACCAACTTCGTTGGCTGAGCAACTGATTTTAGAGGCAAGCCTATGCCAAGTGGGAGGAAAGCCAGAGTACCCGGAGAAAATCCCACGTACATCGAACGGGATTTGAACCCACGCACATGTGAAACACATTGGTGCACAGCAGCTGGAAAAGACCACTCTGCCACTTGACGAGGGTGGAGAACTCACCTTTCATCATTTCATGTGGTTGCAATAGTTAAGGAAGCAAGTAAAGCACTTGACATTTTAGGCAGAATGATATTTTGCAAGGAAAGAAAGATCCTCTTGCCACTCTACTACAAGTCCTTGGTTTGTCCTGTCTTGGAATATTGCAGCCCTGTGTGGAATCATCACTTAGGCCTAAGTTTAAGTTGAACTGCCATGTTTCATGTATCATTTTCCCCAGCCCAGGGTGCATTTTGTGCACTGCATATGATGTATGCACCAAAGATCTTTGGCATAGACGAAGGAAAACGGCATAGCAGCATGAGAATTCACTCGAGTTGGCGTACAACTTACCTGTTGACTATACTTTGTACTGCAACTAACTCTAAGTCAAAATGGCAGCTATAAAATTTTCTGCTGTAGTTTGTTCCACTTAATTTACAGTGAATCCCACACAAAATATGATTATTCCTGCTAAATACTGTAGGAAAGAATGTGTGTAACATTTTGCTTCAAGTATGATGAATGCTCATTGTACAGCAGGCAGTGATATGTAGGTTGTGTGGTATAAATCACATTTTTGGTTTTGCTGGTGTACGAACGCCAGCTGACACTTATGCGTAACTTTGGCACACCTTTGGTTTTGTTGGTGTACAAATGCTGACACCTCGGCATAACTTTGGTGTGCGCTTTACATTGAAAGCACCCTGGTCCCCAGCACATTGATATTTCTTCATATTACAATCCTGAATCCTCACAGGTCTGCCTAAACCATTTGCAAATGTTTCCCTCATATAACTGTTAGGTCAGGTGGTATACAGAGTGGGGACATAAAGTGTATATGGATTTAGATGTACCAATAGTCTATTATGCCATCTGCAGGAGCATTTCCTTCAGAGATATAATGAAGTTGATAAATTATCCTCATAGTATGTCTATGGTGGGAAAGCCTTTATTATCTTTATCATGATTGTTTTGTGTAAGTGGTATGTCTTAACTTTTTTATTCTTTTAAAAAATGCAGAACTCAGGAAAACTCTTGCAGCCACCAAGTAGTCATCATGATGAAGAATATGTCTCTCAGAAATAAATTTGCAGTTAAGAAGACTCCACCACGTAGATCATTGTCATTGAACAACTTGAACAACTTAGAAAGCTCAATACGAGAAGAGCATTATGGCTTAAATTATGATGCACCAAAGATCAAGATAGCAGGTCAAGAATTTAAATTTGATGACGAAAATGGCATGTGGACATCAGGTAATTACTTAATATTAAAAGGGCTATCAAATTTTTTTAAAGGTTACATTTTTGCTGGCATTACATTTTAAGGTGAAGATATGTAGGTACATCATCCTGGCAAAAGTTACTTTCAAGTCATTAAACAGTGTAATTGAAACATTTTGAAATTCATGGATTCTCATCATGAAAGTCTTTCTACTTATTTGTGGCAATTTCAAATGTTTGGTGGCTAAAAGTGGTATTTGACTACAAATGTTTGGTGGCTTCTAGTGTCTTTCTGTGAAGGATGTTGTGGCATCTTTATCTTTACTAACCTCTCAACAAAATATCAGTTTCATATCTTTGATTCCTTGCCGAAGGCAGGCAAGGAATCTATGCGATGGTGATGTCGTGTTTGTGTGTGTGTGTGTGTGTGTATGTGTGTATGTGCGTATGTGTGTGTGTGTGACGCCTAGCTTGTAAACACGATATCTCAAGGTAGCAATGACCGACACTTTTCATATTTGGTATATAGATTCGTCATGTTGAGAGGAAGAACCCTATTGTTTTTGGTGGAGGTCAAAGGTCAATTGAGGTCACCAGAGGTCAAAAACCAAAAACTCTGTAAACACGATATCTCAAGTTAGCAATGACCGACACTTCATATTTGGTATATAGACTGGTCTTGTCAAGAGGAAGAACCCTATTGCTTTTGGTAGAGGTCAAAGGTCATCCGAGGTCAACGGATGTAAAACTGCGAAAACCTCCGAAACAGCTTGTAAACACGATATCTCAAGATAGAAATGACTGACACTTTTCATATTTGGTATATAGACTCATCATGTTGAGAGGAAGAACCCTATTGTTTTTGGTGAAGGTCAAAGGTCATTTGAGGTCACCGGTGGTAAAAAGCTGAAAAGCTCATAATCACGATATCTCAAGGTAGGAATGATGGACACTTTTCATATTTGGTATATAGATTTGTCATGTTGAGTGGAAGAACGCTATTGTTTTTGGTGAAGGTCAAAGGTCATTTGAGGTCACCAGAGGTAAAAAGCTGAAAAGTTCGTAATCACGATATCTCAAGATAGGAATGACCGACACTTTTCATATTTGGTAAATAGATTTGTCATGTCAAGAGGAAGAACTCTATTGCTTTTGATAGAGGTCAAAGGTCATCCGAGGTCACCGGGGGTTAAACTGCGAAAACCTCCTAAACGGCTTGTAAACACGATATCTCAAGGTAGCAGTGACGGACACTTTTCATATTTGGTACTGTATATAGATTCATCATGTTGAGAGGAAGAACTCTATTGCTTTTGGTGAAGGTCAAAGGTCATTTGAGGTCACCGGAGGTAAAAAGGTGAAAAGCTCGTAATCACGATATCTCAAGATAGGAATGACCGACACTTTTCATATTTGGTATATGGATTTGTCATGTTGAGAGAAAGAACCCTATTGTATTTGGTGGAGGTCAAAGGTCATTTGAGGTCACCAGAGGTCAAAGACCAAAAACTTGAAATCGCGATATGTCAAGATAGGAATGGCTGATATGGATTTGTCATGTTGAGAGGAAGAATGCTATTGTTTTTGGTAGAGGTCGAAGGTCATCTGAGGTCACCAGAGATTAAACTGCAAAAATCATGTAAATTGCTTGTAATCACTATATCTCAAGATAGCAATGACAGACACTTTTCATATTTGGTATATAGATTTGCCATGTTGAGAGAAAGAACCCTGTTGTTGTTGGTGAAGGTTAAAGGATATTTGGGGTCACAGGAGCTAAAAAAACGAAAAGCTTGTAATAACAATATCTCAAGGTAGGAATGAAGGACACTTTTGATATTTAGTGTATAGATTTTTCATGATGTTAGGAAGCACCCTATTGTTTTCGGTGGAGGTCAAAGGTACTCTGCGGTTACCAGAGGTCAAAAAGCAAAATTTTCCAACAATTCCCAAGATTGTTATATGAGGTCACCAGAGGTCAAAAAGCAAAATTTCCAAAGAATTCCCAAGATCAACATCTGGGATCACCAGAGGTCAAAAAGCAAAATTTCCCAAGTATTCCCAAGATTGTCATCTGCGGTAACCAGAGGTCAAAAAGCAAAATTTGCCAAGAATTTACAAGATCCAAGATCCATTGGAGTTGAATCCCTTTCAAGACACTTCCTTCCTTTTTCCTTTTTTGTTATATGAGGTCATGTTCAGAGGTGTTCAGAGTTCATGTGAGGTCAGCAGAGGTCAAATTGTTAAAACATAAAATGATGTAGTCAAGAAAGGTAAATTTGAGGGATAAGGCTCAGTGCAACAGAGCATCCCCATTCGGCAAGGAATCACTAAGCCTTTGGGCTTTCTGGTTAGTTAAATTTTGCCTGCAACAATTTATTGGATGCAACTCAGGAATAAATTGTTAAATTTAGGTGCAGAAACATTCACAAAAGTACTGCTACCATTGTCATAGTCACAAATGTTTGGGAATGGGGCATATTTTCAGAGTACCTAAATGACCTCAGTATAATATCTCAAAAACGTCCTATTGCTTGAACTCTTCTCTCCCCCTCCCCCAAATGGGATATCCCTTTGGCACAATGAGAAGAAAAAAATAATTTCATGGTATAGTGAAGTGTCTGACATAACACAATTTTCATTACTGCGTATACCCATTACCCTAACTTAAAGGGGCTCATTGAGTTGAAATCGATTATTTTGTGACGAGTTTGAAGGGAATCATTGCATGACAATGCTTCTAATTAGCCTCATTGCTCATGTTTCACTTCCTATAGTGACGAAAAATGTGAAAAATTGTAGTTTTTATGGGTTTCAGAGCTTGCAGTTTACCAAGCTTGTCCAAGCCCATAATAATAGACCAGCCTCTCTTGAGTAAACAACACTTATAAACAATTGTGACCTTCAAGCACAGCAGTTGTTGGTTATAGGAGTTGCAAGCCTGTTAATGCAGTTGGGATAGCCTCACTCATTGGTTGTCTTTGAACAGGGGTTGCATATGATTAATACCTAACCGTAAAAAGTGTCTGGTCACGAATTTGTAAGAAATGATTTTAATCATTAATTACCCTATCATTACCATTTCAGTTGTGTGTTAGATGTGCAGAATCTCTTAGTTTGACCATTTACTATCAAGATGTGAGTAAACCTCAACAGGTGTGATAGAAAATCATGAAGTACGTGAACCAACTCAATGTGCCCCTTTAACATTACTCAAAGTTGTCTGGAAATTGGTAAGATAGTCCTCAAAAGCCATGAGATCAAAAGATTAATTATAATAGTGATATCATAGTCATGGTAAAACCTTGAGGCTGAAGATTCCTTTTCATGGAAAATGAAACTAAATTGTAAACATATACTACTGTTATCAGAAAGGATATATATTTTAGCAGTCTGTGATGTACAGTATATTTTGTATACATGATCATGAATTTATGTATTGCATTTACTGAACTGTATTGATAATGGAGGTGTTATTGTAACTCAGTGAAGTGTGAAAGGCTTGTTTGATTTTCATAGTAGAACTTCCAGTGCAGCTTTATTTCTGTAATTACAATTACATTTTTTCGTTTTTATTTTTTTTTATTTCAATATTTTGTGTGTGTTTTCCAGAGGCTGGAGGAAGTGGTGTTGGTCAGAAAGAGTTCCTCAAGATGAAGAAACAAAACCAAGGCCTTCAAGAAGAGAATAACCTCCTAAAACTCAAGATAGAACTTCTGCTAGATATGGTAAGTAGTTATAATACTTCTAACAGAGTAGGGGCTTTGTGGATTTAGTAGTAAGCAGCAGAAGAGTTTTGAAGAGCACTGGTAAAAAACAGTAATAAAGTCAATGCATACAGCAGTGCTCAGTTCTTATAATTGTATACAATGCTTGACTGGAAACAATCCATCTTCCAGTGTCTAAAAGTCAAAGCACTAAAAATCTGTTTTAAAAACAACTAGTTTTGCTTTTACACAACAAAGGATTAAGGCACCCCTACAGTATGAAAAGGAAAGAAAAATTTGTGTACAGTAGGAACTACTATCTGTTGGTGTTTAAAAGTATGATTGAAAGTTTTTAGATTGTGAACCACTTGTGTTTGTTCTTTGAAAGCCTAATCACAACCACCACTCAAAAGACTGGTAGCTCCTAGTGGGGGGAGGGGGCAAGGTTGAAGTAATCATTGCAGCTAGCAGGCCATACCTGGCGGATTTACTTGAGAAAATCAACAGTCAAAGGAAAACATCGTGCAAACACACAAGACAAACAAACAGCAAACAATGTAGTTTCTTTCAGATAATTTCTGAAGGGCTTCAAAAACAAAATTGCTAGGTATTGTTTTCTTTTTTACCTTTTCCACTGATAAAAAACCGAAGGATTGATTGTGTAGTCATTTTCCAAAATTTAAATGTAATTCCACAATCTGTATTTTGTTAAAGAAAATGATTGCATCAGATCGCAGAAACAACACAGGTAATGTCAAAGATGTGATCATACTATGACTTCATAACAGACTTTATACTGCAAGTCATGCTTGTACAGACAATGGTGACATTTTATGACATGAACTGTAAAGAATGGGGAAGGATGTGATGATGCAATTTGCTATTGTTGCATGTATCAAATCAAGGTATTATGTAAAAGTTAGAATGTAGTTCAGAATGCAGAACAGTGGTACTATACAAATTGATTCATTTGAGTGAAATGCAGGGAAATAAGACTTGGGTTGTTGTCATATAGTATATAGGATAGTCAACTTTTGCAGACCTCCTCTGAGGCATTCAGCTTGCTCCAAGGCCATTATTCTGCTTAAAATGGTTGGTTGATTTTGCATAGTATTGTATGTGCAGTTCGAAAGTTTCTAGCCATGTGCTCTGGTTGTAGCATGTGACTCTACTGAGTCTATTCCAAGTTTGTGGGTAAGGTTTTCCAAAACAGTTTGTCCTCCTCTCATTGAGTTATTAATAATATTTGTTTTGCAAAGTATGACACCTCCCTCCCAATGAAGGTATTGCAACCATGTTATAGTACAGTAGTTACAGCTAGGAACCAAGAACTGTGATTTCTAGCTTGTA
Organism: Holothuria leucospilota; assembly: GCA_029531755.1. Taxonomy (NCBI): domain Eukaryota; kingdom Metazoa; phylum Echinodermata; class Holothuroidea; order Aspidochirotida; family Holothuriidae; genus Holothuria; species Holothuria leucospilota. The sequence goes on from CM055968.1 coordinate 33,728,581, forward strand.
GTCACTGGAAAGTTGAAATCAGAATAGAGACTAAACATTTATCAAGCAATTTGGATTTCACTTTGTGGCTTTGGCTGCTGGATCAGACTTCACAGAGATTTGTAAGTAGATGACCATGAGTACTTCATGCCGTATTGAACCCGTTGAAAATTGGACACCCAAAAATTGGACTTTAGTGGGGTAGGATTATCTGTTACTTTCTAACGCCTGAGGCTATCTCCATCGCCGAGCCAATTAATTATCTCTTTCCAATAAGCTGTGTCACATGTCATGATCTGGACAATGGCAGTGTCCAGCCTTGAGACAAGTGGTGTAATAGAGAAGGGGAAAGAGGTTTTTGGTTTCCATGAAAGAGAAACCTATGCCGTCATGATGGGGTATGTGTGTATGTGTGTGTGTGTGTGTGTATAGGTGTGTGTGTGTGTGTTTGTGAGGCTTAGCTTGTGTGCACGAGATCTTAAGAAGAGAAACTCCGACAGTTTTCAGACTTGGTACATAGATGCCCCATAATAAGAGGAAGAACCCTATCGTTTTTGGTGGGGGTCAAAGGTCATCTGGGGTCAGAACCTGAAAACCTTGTGTGCACGATATCTCAAGGTAGAAAGCTTGAATGAATTTCATATTTAGTGTGTAGATGTGTTATGGTAAGAGGAAGAACCCTATCGTTTTTGGTGGAGGTCAAAGGTCATCTGGGGTCACCGGGGGTCAAACCCTGAAAACCTTGTTAACATGATATCTCAAGATAGGAAGCTTGGATGAATTTCATAGTTAGTGTGTAGATGTGTTATGGTAAGAGGCAGAACCCTATTGTTTTTGGTGGAGGTCAAAGGTCATCTGGGGTCACCGGGGGTCGAAATCTGAAAAACTTGTGTGCACGATATCTCAAGGTAGGAAGCTTGGATGGATTCATACTTAGTATGTAGATGTATTATGGTAAGAGGAAGAACCCTATTGTTTTTGGTGGAGGGCAAAGGTCATCTGGGGTCACCGGGGTCAAAACCTGAAAACCTTGTGTGCACGATATCTCAAGGTAGGAAGCTTGGATGAATTTCATACTTAGTGTGTAGATGTGTTATGGTAAGAGGAAGACCCCTATTGTTTTTGATGGAGGTAAAAGGTCATCTGGGGTGACCGGGGGTCAAATGCTGAAAACCTTGTTAACACGATATCTCAAGGTAGGAAGCTTGGATGAATTTCATACTTAGTGTGTAGATGTGTTATGGTAAGAGGAAGAACCCTATTGTTTTTGGTGGAGGTAAAAGGTCATCTGGGGTCACTGGGGGTCGAATCCCGAACCTTGTTAACATGATATCTCAAGATAGGAAGCTTGGATGAATTTCATACTTAGTGTGTAGATGTGTTATGGTAAGAGGGAGAACCCTATTGTTTTTGATGGAGGTCAAAGGTCATCTGGGGTCACCGGGGGTCAAATGCTGAAAACCTTGTTAACACGATATCTCAAGGTAGGAAGCTTGGATGAATTTCATAGTTAGTGTGTAGATGTGTTATGGTAAGAGGAAGGCCCCCTTTTGTTTTTGGTGGAGGTAAAAGGTCATCTGGGGTCATTGGGGGTCAAACCGTGAAAACTTGTTGTTAACATGATATCTCAAGATAGGAAGCTTGGATGAATTTCATACGTGGTGTGTAGATGTGTTATGGTAAGAGGGAGAACCCTATTGTTTTTGATGGAGGTCAAATGTCATCTGGGGTCACTGGGGGTCAAATGCTGAAAACCTTGTTAACACAATATCTCAAGGTAGGAAGCTTGGATGAATTTCATAGTTAGTGGTAGATGTATTATGGTAGGTTTTCAGGTTTTGAGGTCAAAACCTGAAAACCTTGTGTGCACGATATCTCCGAGTCAAGGTAGGAAGCTTGGATGAATTTCATACTTAGTGTGTAGATGTGTTATGGTAAGAGGAAGAACCCTATTGTTTTTGGTGGAGGTCAAAGGTCATCTGGGGTCACTGGGGGTCGAACCCTGAAAACCTTGTTAACATGATATCACAAGATAGGAAGCTTGGATGAATTTCATACTTAGTGTGTAGATGTGTTATGGTAAGAGGAAGACCCCTATTGTTTTTGGTGGAGGTCAAAGGTCATCTGGGGTCACCGGGGGTCAAATGCTGAAAACCTTGTTAACACGATATCTCAAGGTAGGAAGCTTGGATGAATTTCATAGTTAGTGTGTAGATGTGTTATGGTAAGAGGAAGACCCCTATTGTTTTTGGTGGAGGTAAAAGGTCATCTGGGGTCATTGGGGGTCAAACCCTGAAAACTTGTTGTTAACATGATATCTCAAGATAGGAAGCTTGGATGAATTTCATACGTAGTGTGTAGATGTGTTATGGTAAGAGGGAGAACCCTATTGTTTTTGATGGAGGTCAAAGGTCATCTGGGGTCACTGGGGGTCAAATGCTGAAAACCTTGTTAACACAATATCTCAAGGTAGGAAGCTTGGATGAATTTCATAGTTAGTGGTAGATGTGTAATGGTAGGTTTTCAGGTTTTGAGGTCAAAACCTGAAAACCTTGTTAACATGATATCTCAAGATAGAAAGCTTGGATGAATTTCATACTTAGTGTGTAGATGTGTTATGGTAAGAGGGAGAACCCTATTGTTTTTGATTGAGGTCAAAGGTCATCTGGGGTCACCGGGGGTCAAATGCTGAAAACCTTGTTAAAACGATATCTCAAGGTAGGAAGCTTGGATGAATTTCATAGTGTGTAGATGTGTTATGGTAAGAGGAAGACCCCTATTGTTTTTGGTGGAGGTCAAAGGTCATCTGGGGTCATTGGGGGTCAAACCCTGAAAACTTGTTGTTAACATGATATCTCAAGATAGGAAGCTTGGATGAATTTCATACATAGTGTGTAGATGTGTTATGGTAAGCGGGAGAACCTTATTGTTTTTGATGGAGGTCAAAGGTCATCTGGGGTCACTGGGGGTCAAATGCTTAAAACCTTGTTAACACGATATCTCAAGGTAGGAAGCTTGGATGAATTTCATACTTAGTATGTAGATGTGTTATGGTAAGAGGAAGACCGCTATTGTTTTTGGTGGAGGTCAAAGGTCATCTGGGGTCACTGGGGGTCAAACCTTGAAAATCTTGTTAACATGATATCTCAAGTTAGGAAGCTTGGATAGATTTCATACGTGGTATGTGGATGCGTTTTGGTAAGAAGATGAAACCTATCACTTTTTGGTGGAGGTCAGAGGTCATCTGAGGTCACTGGGGTCAAACACTGCAAACCTTGTTAACACGATATCGCCAGGTAGGAAGCTTGGATAGATTTCATACTCAGTATGTGGATGCGTTGTACTGAAAATATGAATGCTTTCGTTTTTGGTGGAGGTCAAAGGTCATCTGGGGTCACAGGGGTCAAAAAGCAAAATTTTAAGAATTCCCAAGATCGTCTCATGGGTTCACCAGAAGTCAAAATGCAAATTTTCCCAAGAATTCCCAAGATTAAATATGAACCTAAAATTATTTTTCCAACACGTTAAGATAACAGTTGAAAGATATGGGACATCATTGCATTATTTGGAATAGAACATGTATCATCGAAACCTCAATGCATTTTTGCATTCTGGTTAGTAGTTTTAAGGAGACCAATACCTCATGTTGAATAGTTGAAGAATCTAGTGCATGAACATACTGTATCCATAAGTGGATGCTTATTTTGGTTTCAGATCAATATAATTCAGAATGATGATCATTTCAGTGTACAGTAATTCATTCTGAGGCAGGCATCAAATCAACAAATCAAAGGCAGTGTAGTTTACTCATTGGTTGGAACTCTGGATTTCTGTGCAGCTAAACTACCCTCCATAGCCTAGGATAGCCAGGAGTCAGCTGTCCCTCTATGTTGTTTACATGCTTGAGTCATGGACTTCTGACTTATATTACACAGACTTGTTGCAACCTTGTCTGAGATGATGGCAGACCGGGGGGATTGGAATCAAAGACACTTTGCCCCCAAAATGACAAGTGTTCATAATACAAAGAACTGTGCTCCTATCAAAACAAGGGATTGACCTTTTAAAAGTGCCCCTTTTGAGTTATGAGCTCCTTCTGAAGGCTTCCTACTCTTGTATAGAATTGTTACAATATAAGAAATCAGGGGTCTGATTTCATAGCTCCAGAGTATTTCATTTCCATAAGGACTGAAAGAATTGTTGAACATTACATGTTATGATGTGTGATCACATATCAACTTGTGCTATAATAATGAATAAAAGAAGAAATTAATAAGATTTAAAATAATGTATGATAAGTGGTTTTGTATTTGATGTTGGGATGAGTGAGGCCAAAGGATCCAAGCTGCTCTATGTTATCTGATGTTCAATGGACAGGTGCAGGAGGGGCTACTGCTGGGGGTTTTACAAGCAAATTAATCTCCTGTAGCTGAATGTTGAGAGAAGAACATTTCCTTTGCCCCCTGGGATGTATGCCAATGATTATGTACTGTTGAGTCTCAGTTTACAGGACTCCATTTGATTCTGCTTTACAGTTGGCAGAATGCACTGCTGAAAAACATCTGCTTGAGAAGGACCTGGGAGAAGTATCATCGTACAGAGGCAGCAGAAAGAAATGAAGGACACCTTGTTGGAACCTCAAAGATAAAGATATAATTACTATAGTACTATGGAGATGTGCTGTAGGAATGTTTATGATGAGGATACATGATTTGAAGTATTCATCCTAATAGATTCAGTGTGCTCAAATTATGTATGACTATTGCTCATGCAAGATAAGGAATAAAGCTATCAAACAGTCAACCAAAGGACAGCTCATATGGTTCACTAGCAGTAAAGAAGAGTGGTAGTGTACTACAGTAGCTTCCTCTGCATGATGGAGTCCTCTATAACATACCAAATAGGGTTGGTCTGAAGCAGCATTGGAAACATCAACTGGAGACTTATCCTGGAAGAGTATCAGATCACCTTCTTCCAAAGTACAATCATTTGACAGGTGCAAATTTTCAACACAAATCTCTTTCCAACCTCCCGCACCTCCCACACCTGGTATCAAGTCATGCATTGAGCAAGTGAGTCTGCTTAAAGTATTGTTGATGTATGTTCATTTATAATACTGCCAAGATGTTGAAAGGGTATCCCAGTAGACCTTGATTCATTTCTTTCACATTTTATTCATTTCATATTTATTTAAGTATAAATTTATGTATTTACCAAAGTTTTATGTTTGTTGGTCTAAATACACCTTGTTTTTGTCATTTCAAGTAAAAGTGTCAATATAAATTAATGAAAAGACAACATACTACAGTGTTTTTTTTTTCAAATGCTGTTTTTGAGGTTTTTTTGTCTTGCTTGTTCTCAGTGATGAAAGTTTTGCTTACCATGGTCTTGGACTGGGGGAACATCTAACAGGTGGGTAACTTGCCTACATAGCAGGCCATACAACATACTCCTTATTCAGTTGTATCCACATGCCTGCCCAAGTGAACTCCAAACAAATTCTTTGGATATTCATAGAAATATGTGGCCCTAAGACTGGTTGATTATTAGTGAAAATTTTTTAAATGATTGGGTGTACTTACATGCAATCTGGTGCTAAATATGTTATCTTTTTGAAGTAAAATTTATTTTCAAAATAAGATTTTAGGTTAGTAAATTAAAAGAAAAAAAAAAGAATCAGCATTAGGGAAGGTAAGTGGGCATGGCCCAATGGTCCCTCAACCTAAAAATGCCACTGCTCACTTTGAATCTGTACAACTTGGCAAAACAGTGTAGTCCACATATGTCAGTGGACTACAGTGTGCAAAACTGTCTCTGCATTAACATACTTAACATCTAATATCTCAATTGAGGGAATTACATGACAAAATAAGGGAAAGGGCAACTTGGCAAGTGCCCCTACTTGTCACCAATGATGGGCAGCACCAGACCCATACATGGATTACATTTTCCACTTTGGCCTGTTGGACAAATTGATGTGGCATCCAGAGACCTACCACAGAGCTTCTAGTGGAGTTTAGGGAAAACCTCCTAAGAGATCTGCACATTGTAAACTTGCAAACATTACAGTGAGATTCTTAATTTTCTCAAAGCACTAAGTTCTTATTCTTTAGGGGAAATTTTAATTGTACAACACTTTGGGCAATCAACTGATCTAATGGTTAACAAAGTTTGAGGAAAGATAGCAGATGAGAGAGAAAATATTGGTATTTCAAACCATTGTACTACTGTACAATATTTTAAATGAAAGAATCAGTTATACCACAGACCAGACTCTGAGTCTACAAAACCATCTTGGAAAAAGAATCCATCTGAAATTTTCAACCCAAAACACCATATAGAAGAAAAATGTTTTTGACAAGATCAGAAAAATGTTTTTGACAAGATCAGAAAAATATAGGAGAATATAGGAAAACAAGCTTAAAATCATATAAATATAGGAAATATAGGATTTTTTGAAATTTATAGGAAATATAGGATCACTTTGAAGCCTGAGTCTGCTCTGCAGGGAAGTGGGTAACAGACTTTGCTATGTTGCATACAACCATAACAATACGTTACAAAAAGCTGAAGAAAGATGCATTGTCAATGACCTAAAGATAGGTGTGTGAGGTCAGAGAATGGGGCCTGTGGATCTCCAATGGGTTTGCCACTCTGCAGGTCTACAAGATATGAATAATGAAGGTACAAGTTCAATGAAACTAAATGACTACTGTGATGTTGTGATAGGATGGGTTTGACTTATTGTTGATCATTTTGACAGATTCACAATTTAGTAATTGACTTTTTCTGACCAAATTTGTATAATTTTGGCTTATTGAAAAGGGAAATGTGTTCTGCAACAAAGTTACAGCTCTGGTAGTACATGAAGCAAGATTTAGTCTTTTCAGTCTTCCATGAAAACACTCTTCAGATCTGCACAGTCAATAGAGAAACATCCTATGGGTTGATATCTTGCAATTACACAAAACTGTTTTCTTGTGATTCAAAGTTACCAATAGCTTTCCAATTCTTGTTCAATAGAGTTTCTACCAACAAAGAGCTAACAATAATTGAAACAAAACATATAGATTGACTTTGCAGTAATTATGCTCTAGTGAGCTAACCCAGATGGGGCTCAATTGTTGTTAGTTGCAACCATTTAAATGGAAGGCTAATGACACCATTGTGCAGTAGATCCATGCTCCCACTGGTAATGCAGAAACTCAGAAATAATTAGTCAGTTCCAATAACACATTTTTATTCTTATATATCATTCAGCAATATGCAATCTGCTTGTTGCATACATTAATGTACACGAACCTGTTAATACATCATCCACAGCTGCCAGACCTATCAAACAAAGGAATGGTGACTTTATGGGTAGGCAGGTATTGTTCTCCACTAGCTGTTTTGTTGGGGTGCTGCACCTGGACAAAATTTGTGGAGGGTGCTAAGCACCCAGACAAAGTATGTACCACCTGAACAAAAGGTTGAGCCACCCGGACAGAAATTATCAATTCAAAACCTTAAAAGAGAGCAAACAGCAATAATTTCAGTGTGAACATTGAGTAATGATAATCAGAAATGTACTTAGTCATCACTGAAGGCCATAACAAAATTTATCATCTATTTTAGCAAACATTTTTCAAAGAGAGCACCCTCTCTCTTTATAGACAGGGATCAATATCAACTTTTAACCTTCGGAGCACCCAGAAAAAATTAAATCAGTGGAGAACACTGGGCAGGTAGTAAAAATTCTCTAGAAGACTGCAAACATCAGCACTGATTTACGTATAAACATGTTGGTAAAGTACATAAAAAGCACATCCTGGTGCACAGATTTAATATTTTAATACATGCAGTAATCTTTCACGTAAATAGTCATGAAAACTGTCATATTGTCTTAGACGATATAATTTTGGAACATGTGTCTTTTCAGAAAACAAACTTGTGTACTGTACCCTTTACACTGTAAAGTAAATTTTAATTATCTGGAAGCTGTACACATTTTTCAAACCATCTCTTTGAAGGCTAGACAAGTTATTGTTTGAGATGAAAAAATTATTTAAGTAATTTGTCCACTGATAATTCCATATTGTAACCTAGTGGAAGACTGGGGGCTGCATTTCAAGACAAAAATAGTCCATCTTTAATCACTGAATCTTCCATCTCAAACAGAAGATTGCCAAGAAGCTTATTGAACAGATAATGAAAAATTTTTCTGTTATCATCTGGAAGGAACCCATGCAAATACAGTATCATCAGCAAATGTTTTGAATGTCCTTACAAAACAAAGAAGTACTCCTGCATTAATATTTTTTTAACTTGATAATTATGGTGGATATCACTGAAGAATTCTACTGTACTTCTATAAGTCACTTCACCCATTCTGACTTAAAAATCTCTCTTCTCAGTTTTCTGGCATACAAACATTACAATTATTCTTGATGTTTACATAACAGTACATGCTGATCTTTAGGGGGTCTGACAACTGAATGAGAAATGGCCCTGTCACATCTGATGTAATTATGTACAGTACAGATCAACTATTGAAGCATTTGAAGCATCTTAGGTGAACAACTTATTTGCATTGATGACTAATTGATGTATTCTAGATTCTTTTCAATTGTACCGACACCAGACTCAGTTTGATATATTAACCACAATCTGGAAATCTTGTATCACTTGTGACTGTTAATTACTGTACTAATCCATGACTGAGACATTGGTACAAAGTCCGGTTCAATTTGAGGATTTTAAGGCTCTAAGAGTGTGGTCCATTTGGTGTACTGCACATGAATAAACACTTGTTGAATTTTTTTAAAGTGCTGCTTGTCATATATACTACTGCAAGTCTGTAGGCTCACTGACTTCTTGCTTGGCTTCACCTGGAACTTTGGTTATTCCATCTTCCCACACGCATCTTGATCTCCACCACAGTGGCTACACGTTTCAATCACTACTACCTTCCAGGAGGTGGTTGTGCCACAGCTGTTCCTGGCATGGGAGGGGTCATACCACCAGGAATAGCACCCCCACCAGCTCCTGCAGCATTGGGTCCCAACAGAATCTGAAGGGAAAAGATGACAAGTATCAGTTCAGTTATGATTATGTGGAAATGCATGACTAGCATGGATTTTGACAAAAAAAGAAAAAATTGAACCAGTAAAGCTGATTTATGTGTAATTTTAATGAACAGCAGAAAGGGTTTACTATAGCAGTAAATGAGTCAAACTCAAATCAATGCAGTACTGTAGTATGATACAACTGTAACATTTGTTTTCTATGCCACTTCCGGCCTTCTGGAGTAATTTTCAAAAAAAAAAAAAAAAAGCCTTTTCCACCAGTTTCCCATACAAAATGGTCCTATTTATGGGTATTTACTGAAATAATTCATGAAGGATCAGTTCAACTCTAATTAATGTACTGTAGATTTGGCTTTCCTGGTTTACCCAGGCAAACAGGGCCTTTGCCAGGATTCACAAAGTGATAGTCTCTACTTGCTGGGTTATGAAATGCCTCCTGTCATATTTCCACAGCAGGTGCATGGGTTCAGGTGTGAAAGAGTTGATGATATTGCCCCTTCAATGTAAAATATTATGCAATTGGCAGGATAAGTCTGGTTAGTATATTACTGAGTTTTTAAATTATGTCTAAATTGAAAAATGGAAGATTTACACCCAATATTGAAATCTATGCCTAGCAATTTCTGGCTGCCTTGAAGCCATCCTGTATAAATTTTACCATCTCTGTAAAGATTTGGTCATCTCACTGATGGCAAGACACATCGCTACCTAATGCCTTGCTGGCAAGTAAACTGAGAGTGAGCATTGCCAACTTCTATGTTTAACTACATACTAACAATAACAGAGAGGAAGACATTTTGCAATTAAACCAAATCTTTGTCTCATGATTATTTTCAAAAGCTATGTCATTTTTTCATTTAAAGTTTCATTTGAACTTTTCTTTTCTTATTTTTCATTATAGTGGAAAGGGGAGGAGGGGGTTTGTGCTTGAGTTTGGTTGAATGGTACTACAAATTAAACTGCCTGAAACCTGTGTTGAACAAAAATCTGAGGCAATGTGCCTAAAATGGACAGCAACAATGGAAAACTCCATAGTAACTTTCTAAGTAGTTTTTCTGAACAAGTCTTTCACACAAAGTATTGTAGACCATTGGGATGAACATGGTTTACTTATGTTTGATGAAAATGACATCTGCATTGCAACACCAGGCACACCTCCCATTGGGTTTACTCTGCATGGTAACCAGGCCTGATTTTTAAGGAAATTTTCAGGTTGCCCATCGGACAACCTGAAACTAAATTTAGGTTGTCCGAAATAGTTTTTGGTTGTCCGAATGAAAGTGACCAACAAGAGATTCAACAATTCTATTTCCTGTCTCTGCCATAGAAAACCCAAATTTACTTTAAATTCTGCATTTTTCCATATTTATTGGCATGGTACAATGATGAACGGTAGTCAATATAATACCATTGTCTCAGTGCCACTTCTTAAGGGGATTTTTATGACATACCTTCCTGCTGATGTAGGAAACTATACAGTTACAAATAAAATCTACTCGTCCATCGGACAAGTTCAGAGAGAGAAAGTGGTTGTCCGATGCAAGTTTTACCCGTCACGGACGATCGGACAAGTGCTAAATTTCAGCCCTGGTAACACAACAGCTTCAGTGCTATACCTGTCTTTGTTTCTGTATTTGGGCTTGTTCCATTTGGGCAGTCTCTGTTTCAAACAATACTGGTAACACTAGAACAACAAAGGAAGTTGTTGTTATCCACATGGCGCTGCGGGTGAATGTGTATCCCCTCTTGACTGCACTGATACCAAGTTGAAATGCCACTGCGGCAGTATTTCTGACACTTTCTGGAAACATTTCTGTCAGACCAATTAACCTTTCTGTGAGAGTCTCGTCTTCAAAATCCTGCAACAGAAATAGAATTAAGACTTATTCTGAAAGTCTTTCCAGTTAACTCAATATTCACACCTTGACTTGCTTACAGACAGAGCATAGTACAACCCAGTCCAGTTTGATACATTAAAGACAGACACCAATCACCCCAAAATGCACTTTTACTTGAGGGAAAGCATTTTGGTGATTGCTCTTCGACTGACATCAAATTCAAAAGATGTAGAGTAGCTCACATTACACAGCATGCACAAAGAGTGTTCCGACTACAAATATTGCCTTATATGCTCACCAGGATATGCCCACCAACAATAAACTCACTTTCAAATACTTGTACTTCTATACCATATTTCTTAACCTTTTCTGTCCCATTCCCCCCTTTCCAATCAGCCACTTTATCCCATTCCCCCTTTTCCAACAATCTGTCACCCACTGTATTTTCCCCCGCCTAGTATATATCAAATGTGGTTTCCTCTATAGTTTACATTCACAGCAAAGAGCATGCCTGTGGACAATGACAATGACCTTTAGGACTGCTTTATGGTTCATAACCTGATAATAACTTGACAACACTGAAAGAACATGCCCAATATTCCTGGAAAACAGACCCTAACCTGTTTTCCTAAAGTACTGTACCCTATTAAACTTTAATTTGGAGACAACATTCCAATGAATAGTCCTTTACTTTTCCATAAAGCGGTCCTAAGAACCCAATCATCCCCCTAATATGTAAGTACACTAAAATGGGTCTGGTACTATTATCGTACTACCATTCAGTACTTCATTCACCACAAAGTAATCTTACAGAACTGGAATAATTGAAAAACCAGAATACAAAAATGCATTGAGGTTTTGATGATATATAACATTCTATTTGAAATAATGCCATGATGTCCCATATCTTTCAGTCACTGGTCAAATGCTACCTTAACATGAGGGAAAAATACAGTTTTGTGTTCCTAATTAATCCTGGGAATTTTCTGTGGAAATTACGCATTTTGACCTCTCCTGACCTCAATTACAATCTTGGGAATTCTTGGGAAATTTGCTTTTTGACTTCTGGTGACCCCAAATGACCTTTGACCTCCACCAAAAACAGTAGGGTTCATTTTCTCACCATACACATCCACATACTGTACCAAGTGCGAAATCTATCCAAGTTTCCGGTCTGGAGATATCGTGTTAACAATGTTTTCAGTGTTTGACCCCCGGTGACCCAGATGACCTTTGACTTCCACAAAGAACAATAGGGTTCATCTTTTCACTATAATGCATCCACATACCAAGTATGAATCTATCCAAGCTTTCTATCATATTAACAAGGTTTTCAGTGTACAGTATGACACCCAGTGACCCCAGATGGCCTTCGACTCCCACCAAAAACAATATGGTTCTTTGCCTCACCATAATGCACCCACTTACTATGAAATCTATCCAAGCTTCCTATCTTAATCATGCTAACATGGCTTTCAGTGTTTGGTTTGACCCCTGCTGACCCCAGACGGCCTTTGACCCCCACCAAAACCATACGGTTCTTTGTCTCACCATAACATAACCACCCACTATGTATGAAGTCTATCCAAGCATCCTACCTTAAGATATCATGTTAACAAGGTTTTCAGTGTTTGACCCCCAGTAAGATCAGTAACCCAGATGACCTTTGACCTCCACCAAACACAATAGGCTTCTTTTCACCGTGTGCCATCCACATAACAAGTATGAGATCTATCCAAACTTCCTGTCTTAAGATATTGTGTTAACAAAGTTTTCAGTGTTTGACCCCAGGTGACCCCAGATAACCTCTGACCTCCACCACAAACAATAGGGCCCTTCCTCTCAACATGACAAAGCTACATACCACATATGAAAAGTGGTGTTCGACAGATTATGTCATAATCGGTAACCCCGATTACAAATATTCAATTACAGAATCGGACTGATGCCGATTACCGATCACCGATTATTTACATGTATAGGAAGGTCATGTTTTCTCGCTGTCTGTTGCATATTTCTAGCTTTGTACACATACCATAACATAACCTTCACACTGGAGTTGAACGGTTAAGAACAGTTCCCTACATTCCACGAATGGAATATGATTGTTCCTTTGAAGGACTTCCTCTCGAAATACTGAGATAAAAATCAACCATAAATACATGCTTTCCTACAATGTCACAGGCTTAACGTTAGCCAAAGTGTCTGTCGGCTTACATAAGGCTCTGCCTACAGTAGTTCTATCCACCGATCATGTCGGAAGATTCCGTGTAAAGGTCTGTACTGGACTGTAGTAGTGCCATATAGTAGTCTATCCACCCCAGTTTTAGGCAAAAATATCTAACTACCTTGACATTTCAAACATTCCACTCATTTTACCTGATTTACTCATCTCACGGTTCTTTAACGATATGAATATATTTTTTGTAAAGCGTCTTGCCCAACACTTACATCTTGCGTACGTAAAAGATTCTCCAAATGAAACGTAAAACTAATTCCCGATAAATTCCAGTAATCGAAAAACTGTTGCCATTCCAGTGTGAATTTAACATGGGCCCATTTCTCTTCCTTCATCAGTTAGGAGCACAGAGTAATTCATAACATACGTGCTATGTAAAAAGCGCAGGCAATGCACTTTGCCTTTCAGTATGTATTGCACACTGTACTGGTGTGTTTCAACTTCGCAAGAACTGTACGGCAATTGAGTGTGCACATGTGCATGTCATAGATAATAAAAATCTTAATGGAAGGAATGTGGGAAGTGGCATTATTTATGCAGGATAATGAGACTCGAGTTTCCAAAGTTGCTACAGTACGTGCACTAAAATGAGTATAGATGATGTGGTTACCACTGAAACCTGAAAAAACGTAGCACGAAGTCATTCCTTCCTGTAGTACAATTTGTAGGCAGATGTGCGGCATGGTACGTGGCAATCACACCTTGTAGGTAATATTATGTGCCCTTTCACGCACATGAACTGTGCTGCACTAGGGTTACAGTTACGATGATCGCTGTCATTTGGAGAGCTTAAAATGTTGCCACTTTTGTGAGTATCAGTGTTGATATTTTGGGTGGGAACTTAAAGAAATGCATGTTTTGGTGAATTATAAAGATTTTTGCAGAAACTTTGAAGTGTATTTTAGCCCTGTTTTCAGTTTTCAAATAATCAGTGGTGGAAATCGGTTGACTGACAAAATTTTACCGATGCTGATTATTTACTGATTGTGCGCTAATCGGCCCGATGCTGATTATCTAACAGATGATCGGTCGTACACTGATGGAAAGTGTCTGTCATTGCTATCTTGAGATATCATGTTTACAAGCCATTTACAAGGTTTTTTTTACCTCTGGTGACCTCAAATGACCTTAAGGGCTCGAAATAAACGATGGCACCGACAGCCATGGCCGTCGGGCCCTTTCTGATGGCCGTGATGCCCCTCAGTAAATGTCCATTGAAATAACATCGACTGATGGCCATTTTGCTCATTTTGGCCATGCCTTTTTGCAAGCTTATTTCGAGCCCTGGACCTTTGACCTCCAACAAAAACAACAGGGTCCTTCCTCTCAACATGACAAATCTATACACTATATATGAAAACTGTCCACCATTGCTACCTTGAGATATAGCGTTTAACATTCAGTGACCTAAGATGACCTTTGACCACCACCATAGACAACAGGGTTCTTCCTTACATCATGACAAATATGTACCAAATATCAAAAGTGTCTGTCAATTGCTATCTTGATATATCATGTTTACAAGCTTTTTGGTTTTTTACCTCTGGTGACCTCAAATGACCTTTGACTTCCACCAAAGACTAAGGTTCTTCCTATCAACATGACAAATCTATATATACCAATATGAAAAGTGTCCATCACTGCTATCTTGAGATATAGTGTTTACAAGCCATTTACAAGGTTTTTGCAGTTTGACCTCTGGTGACCTCACGTTCTTTGACCTCCACCAAAAACAATAGGGTTCTTCTGCTCAACATTACAAATCTATATACAAAAACATGAAAAGTGTCCTTCATTGCTATCTTGAGATATGTTTACAAGGTTTTCGGTTTTTTACCTCTGGTGACCTCAAATGACCTTTTACCTCCACCAAAAAAAAATAGGGTTCTTCCTCTCAATATGATATGATAAATCTATATACCAAATATGAAAAGTGTCCATCATTGCTACAGTACCTTGAGGTAACATGTTTATAAGCTAAGTGTCACACTCACACACACATACACACACACACACACATGACATCACCATCGCATACATTCCTTGTCAGCCTTCGGCAAGGAATCAAAAAGTAAATCTACGACCTTTACAGGGACCCCACATCAGTAGAGAATCTTTGAGCAATCTAATACCATGAGTAGCATAAACAGTAGCATTTGCAGCATGTATTTGTGATTAAAAATTTTTTGTTTATAACGAGTGCCATGCCACAGACAAAATATCACTAAATAAAGACAAATTCTATGCATGTAGTTATAACTGAAAGATTTGCCAAAGATACCACCATTTTGCATCCAAGCCATCTTACCTAAACAAGAATTTTTCAAGGGGAGGACTTGTTAGCCCTCCATTAAGACAACATGCCTTTCCTTTACAGTCAACCAAAAGTAAGAATACACTTATTTGTGAAAGTTTTCCAACATGTGATCTGTTCGAAAATTTGTCAAAGATAGCACCATTTTGCATCTGAACCATCTTCAATGAACAAAAATTTCTCAAAGGGGTAGGGGGCACCCCTTCCCCTTAGGCCCCTTTCCCAGGACATCACCTGCAAAAGGTGACAAAGGAAGAATTCGCTCCAGGTGCAAACTACAACCGATCACAATATGCACAGTTTACACTGATTTTCTTGTTTTAGGGCTTAAGGCATCATCTTCTGTACTCCCCCCCTCCATCACCAACCTCTGAAACTTGAATTATTTACTTTTTCCATTGTAGCATGGCACCCTAGAAGGTTGCTGCCCAGTGTGAGCTCCTCAGTGCTCTAAGTGCACCAATGGGGAGCTACCACTGGTTGGCATGTAGCTGTAGCATAGGCCTTGCAAGATAATGTTCTCAGTTGAAATGTCTCCCACATACTGTACAGTAGGAAGAAATTTTACACCTTAAAGCAGCATCTAAACATTCTTTACTTTTTAATTTCATGCTTTAGAAACAAATTTAGATTGCAAGAAGAAATGCATGATTTTATTTACAGGGAAAATGCAGTCACCCAGGGTTCGATTTATAATGTTTTTGCCACATGCACTGGTGCATGTAGGTCAACAAATCTACATGCACAGCAAAATTTCTACATGCACCAAACAATCTTAAAATCAGAAACACCAGAAGAAGTTGGGAGGCATGGTTCACGATTTGATAGTATTTCAGTTGCATTGTCAAGGTCAAATAAAGTTGATGCATAAACTTTTATCCAACTGCGAACAAAAATCGGACATGTGTGATGTGATGGCATACACGCCTCCATACTGCTTTAGCATTACAAACGTGACGTGCAGGTTTCGCAACTACAGTGTATTGGCAATTTACAAGGGTATATCCAGCGCAAGGAAACATGTAAGTATATAATTATTGCCCCGCGAGTGAAAACCACATGCACACGTTTTTACTCCTTCTTTTACGTGACATGTTCCACAAGACCTGTACCAGCTCGTTTCTATTTCCCACATCGGAGGGTACTACTTTTACGATGGGGGTTTATGTATATAAATACTCCCTCCTACAGTAATGATGACCACCGAAACTTGAAAAAGACTAAAAGCAAGTCTGATTTATGATGATTCACTGCCAACGTCAATGGGCCTGAAGGGTGTGTTTTTGTTCCCTTCAAGTGCGAGAATGTCCCATTGACTTACTGTGTAAAAGGATCACAGAAGCTAAGATGCTCCGAAAAAGTACAAATGTGGAAGGGTAATCGCTGATATTGATGTTGCAGTAAGAAAAGAGACGCTATTTCTGCGCTCAAATTTCTGTGAAATGACTGCTTGTCTAACTCGAGTGAGAAACTATAATGCCCTGGACGATTTGAACCAATATATTAGGATTACTTTGTACTGTAACTTAGGACTGGACCACGAAGTTAGGCCCAGGCAAGGCTAGGCCTGCATGCACAAAGTGCATGTAAACCTCCAGTTACATGCATGTGGGAAATTCTATGTGCCCCTGTGCATGCGTGCACCCGGGTAAATTGAACCCTGCAGTCACCCCAATTTGAATTAGTGTACCCTAGTATCCTATTTCATGAATGGCTTTTGAGAATCATCTACGTTCATCAGGAAGAGAACCCCCAATATGAACACGTCCACAGTGTGGTTGGAAGACCTCCCTGGGAAAATTTTGGGGAGAAGGACACCCTTATATGCAATTTCCCAGGTTTCTCGGGTCTTGAAATCATACTTTGGACAGTGAAATTTTCAGCATTTCATCTTTTTTTTCTCGAGTAGGCCAACAACCACTGAGATCGGCACGCCTGCAAAAAGCTGGACGCAAACACGCATTGCGTCCGAGAAAATCATGCCGCAGCTAGAAATTTTCATCTCAGTTCCAAATTAAGTAGACCAGGTTAGCTAGAAATTTGGGTTTTCAAAGTATGTGTGCCCGTGAAGTTTTGCAAGTTTTGCAGCCGTGGAGATCGGTGATCATAATGGTCCACGTCTAGCATACTGTGTACATTGTCTGATATACATACTTCTGCAGCAGTGAGTGTGGATGTGTCGAACTGCCAGCATGGCCCGTCTGTTGTCAAGTGACTACTATAGGGGTCATTCCGTGCCAAATCAACAAATGGTTCCCAGGTGACCATCTCTGATTTTGATGATTTTTACTTGGAATGTTGCTAACAAAACAAACACACTGGAATTTTGAGGCCCACAGCTCAAGCGGTTACAAATTTACGGCCTTCTAAAAAGTATTGTGCAATGCCATATTTTCATGTATTGATTACACAATTTGCACACGGGTGCTGTGTGTTGTGGCCACGTCTACCATCGTGATATGCATATGCACAGCCCAGAATTGTGTACATTTTCAAACATCAGAGTCACCTCAAATGCAGCAGGAGAACCGAGTCATTTTCCCTGACTCGAGTCTTCAATTGGACTGGAGTCATGCTATGCTAGAGTCTGAGTGAAGTCACTTTAGGTGGTAACTCGAGTCAAGTCATTTAGGGTTCCACTCTTGAGTCAAGTCATTATGGCTGATGACCATGTCTGAAAGTCAATGCGACTCAGGTCGTCTCGAGTCCGAGTCAGTGACTTGACTGTACATACAACAGTGCCTATGTACAGGCAATGTCGTTGGCCCAGATTGACGTTACTGTGATTAGCTAGAGAGTACTGATTGTGTACTCCTACAAATTTAAAAAAAGTTTGTCCTAACTTGAACTTTGGCCTACCCTAATGTTAGGTTGTTTGTGCCAAAGATATTATAAGCATAGATTCCAAACTCCTATACCTACACTGGTACGCTCTGTGACTCGTCATG
Organism: Holothuria leucospilota; assembly: GCA_029531755.1. Classification (NCBI taxonomy): domain Eukaryota; kingdom Metazoa; phylum Echinodermata; class Holothuroidea; order Aspidochirotida; family Holothuriidae; genus Holothuria; species Holothuria leucospilota. The sequence goes on from CM055968.1 coordinate 33,746,967, forward strand.
GAGATGCTACTATTGGGGAGGAAGTGTGAATTTGACATGTGCGAAGTTCTATTTTGTGATCTGCCTACAAAAATAGGAACGCATTGAAGAAAATTCCATTGTTCAAATAGGATAGCGAGGGTGAGTTTTTGCAATGCATTCTATACACACAGAATACATTGCTCTGTGTATTATCCAGAATGCTTGACGCACACTTCTGCACGCTCGGGAAACAAACATGCTAGATGATTTCACGTTGTGAACACGTAAGAAATTAAACGTGCATATAGGCCTAGGCCTAAAGGCTTACCAGTCAAAACGTCCCCGGATTTGGTAGCCTTTATCTTCCCTTACAGTATGCCTACTCTGAAGTTCGAATAATTTTTTAAAGTACAATTATTGCAATGAAATGGAAATTTTCTGGAAAATTTAACCTTTTATGTTAAATTCCAAAGTGTTTGTGGTAATAATTCTACGTTCGTCAGTTGTAAAACTAACAGTTAGGCCTAGGCCTAACGTTAGTCGGATAGCATCTCAGTTCTCAGTTCTAACGTTAGTAAGTTCTAACATTATCTTAGGCCTAGGCCTGCCTAACTTTATCGTAATCGATCCTCATACACTCAATTTTTTTAACATGTCTCAAGTTTTCTTCAAGTTTCCAACTGATAGTTTTAATTTGGATTCCTAAAATCATGTTCAAAGTCTCTATGGCGGGGACGTTTTGACTTCCCGTATATAATAGTACGGGGACGTTTTGGTAAAAAGCGGGGAGGTTTTGGTAGCGAAAATGCGGGGACGTTTTGACCCAGGGTGCATTCCATGTAAGGCCTACGCCGGAGGTACGCCGGGATTTCCTGTACTGTGCATATACAATGCATGTACATAGCAATCCGTAGGCGTGCGTACGTACAGTATACATGTACGTGATGCATACACGGTCACCATACATTGGCAATGCACGTACAGGTATATAGTACACACACGTTAGGACTAATCCTTAAGCGATTGTACGTACCTATGTATACATGTACGTAATGCATCGGCAATACAAATACAGGTATATAGCACAGTACTGTACGTGATCATACGGCGGGAGTTGACCGATTCGGCCCTCCGGGAGTACCGTTTGCCCGCCGCTACGCCGAGAAAGAGTCGGTGCTCACGCCGAAGATCTTCGTGTTGTAGTGCATGGAATGCACTACAACACGGGTTTTGACTGGATACCGCCTAAAGTGCGTTACTTAAAGATACCACAGAAACTGACCAATGAATATAGGCTTATAAGTCTATGAACTTTAAACCAGTCATTGTGCGTTCACGTTCAAATGTACTTTTGTGCAATGCCGTCAGTAAGATGTAAAATTCTTGTAAGTGGAATTTAGTACTGGGGAGTGATACTTCTAATTTACAATGTTTCGAAATAACAAGTATTAGCCTCATAGGCTAATACTTTTTGTAAGACATTCATTTCCCTGCTTTTTTCCAAAATGAATGAACAGTGATCAGCACTTCCACCCGATATAATGGGCTCCATGGGGAGTCCACACACCGTTTTAAGTTTGGAATCTAGGCCTATGCTTAGTTATAACTTAAGTTATAATATCTTTGGTTTGTACACTGTTAAAATTAGTAGGCCTAATGTTAAGCCCGTGAGTAACGTAAATACAATTTTCGTCTAGCCTAACGTTGAACCAGAATGATTTGCATGAGTTTAAGTACGCATTTACCCCTCCAAAGTCCGAATTTTCATCCTTTGTGGGTTCAAAATGTGAATACGAAGGGGAAGTGGGAAATATACCTCGTCATCGTCAATTTCATCGACAAGTTCATCAGGATTTGCTGTCGCCATTTCTTAAATTAAATTGTTAGCAGAGCCTCCAGCAGTCTTCCTTCACACCTTGTTTGTAAAATTGCAGTGTTTCACATGTGTGTGAGACTTTCTTTAAGTCGTTTAACGGCAAGACGTAGATAGAATAGAGGGATTTCATGTGACGTCACGCGCAATGGATTCCCAGGCACTGAAGGGCAAAACACACGCGCAGTAAGCGAATTTACAACTCACGCGCACGGCATAACCATAGATACTACTGTGACACAATGAATGGACGCGTGCCCGGCAAAACCAAAGAGACGCGCGATCTTGTCCTGAAATCCCTCTATCAGAACTCGGGAGCTCCGTTTACCGGATGTACAAATTGCCAAATTGGGGCTTGAATTTTTATGTAAAGCTATGGTCTTTCTTCTTTTTTCTGTGGGAGATATTTAGGCCTATATACAGGGGGTATACTCAGCTAACTCAGGTGAGTCAGAGCTTCAGAAACTTCGGGTGCAGTGCAAGCCTATAGAGGGATTTCAGTCACGTGACTTTAACCAATAAACTAGACGCAATTTTGAAGGGCAAGATCGCCCGTCTTTTTTGTTTTACAGGGCAAGATCGCGCGTCTCTTAAGTTTTGACGGGCACGCGTCCATTGTGTCACAGTAGTATCTATGGTTATGCCGTGCGCGTGAGCTCTAAGTACGCTTACTGCGTGTGTGTTTTGCCCTTCAGTGCCTGGGAATCTATTGCGCGTGACGTCACATGAAATCCCTCGAGGGATTTCAGTCACGTGACTTTGACCAACTAGACGCAATTTTGAAGGGCAAGATCGCGCGTCTGTTTTGACGGGCACACGTCCATTGTGTTACTGTAGTATCTATGGTTATGCCGTGCGCGTGTTCTGTAAATACGCTTACTGCGTGTGTGTTTTGCCCTTCAGTGCCTGGGAATCCATTGCGCGTGACGTCACATGAGGGATTTCATGTGACGTCACGCGCAATGGATTTCCAGGCACTGAAGGGCAAAACACACGCGCAGTAATGCCCCAGTCACACTATAGTAAATCGCGTACTGCCTCCTTGCAACTGAGCCAAAATTACAAATGTTTGTTACATCTCCGCATAGACTCCGTCGAGTTGCATTGGGTTTGCGACTAGTTGCGTCAGTTGCGGCCGAGTCGCTAGTTGCTACGTGTGCTCCGGTGCACACCGGAGCACATGAAGCAACTGCTTGCAACTCGAAATATCTTGCAAATGGTTGCAGTCAAGTCGCCGATGTACGGCAACAATGCTGCTATCTACTGCGCTCAGCGCCGAACATACCCAGCACGATTTGCATCTCAACTAGCAACTACGCTACAGACTGCAACAGACCCATACCGCGCGGCGTCATGCAGCGTCGTACTGCGAACATTCGCAAACTAGCGCAGTACAGAAAACACCCTTTTTCCCTCCTAAAAACTAGCCTAATCGCAGCATGCATGCGAACGTACTGCGAACATGTGCAGCACGACGCAGCAGCTACTGGGAACGAGTTTGCGCCTGGGTCCTTCCGACGCAGTCTCTACTGCGCCTGATTGCAACCAGCTGCGAGGAAGTCTCAACACGTTTTCAGCACGACGCAGCAAGGTGACTGTCGCCGTCTGATTGCAAACTCGCGCCGAGTAGCACATCGCAACACGTTCACAGTAGATCGCAAACGGTCTGCATACGTTGCATGCCCAGTCGTAGTCCACAGTCTGCTGACCTAGTATTTGGGAAGCTTTGGGGCTTCCCATACTAGGTCAGCAATATTCCCATTGTCAAAATTGGGCTACCGCGACTTCAAAAATTTTGAATGGTCTCGATCTTTCTCAGATTCACGTGTACTCCTACATAATTGACCTGTACGGGGCCTTATATGTTTAAGACCCTTCATTCTAAAGATTATTAGCACTTAGTGTCCAAAAAAAGACCAAAAATTTTGATTTACACAAACGATCCTGTTTTGTTTTTTAACATTCTATGAAACTGCCAAATCGTGTAGCTAGGACGTTCACACTATTGTATGCTAAATAGCACGCACTGCTGTTTAATTGTGACATAGTCCATAGCTATAGTTACGTTCATACTCGCGCATACGCGTATATAGCAACAATCACTGCAGCAACGCACGCAGACGATATTACTCTCACAGTAATATGCGGTCAAAAGTTTGTGTTACAATAGCCTAGGCCTAGTTCAGGGAACAAAGTGTACGTCAGAACTAGGCCTAGGTACCCTAGGCTAGCCCAGTCGCAGCTCAGGCTCCGACCGTGCTGCACACATTTGCCGTCGTTCGCCGATAGACGCAGCACAACGCAGTACGATTTGCGAATAGTTGCACATTTTGGTTTGCAGACCATTTACAGTAGATCGCAGTACAATGCAGACCGACGCAGCCAGGTAGCAGTACTGTCTGCGTCACACTCCCGCCCCCATTTTAGATAACACTTAGTTGCAAGCAGTTGCATAGCATTTGCAATACCGCGAGTTGCAGTACAGTTGCAAGCAAGTTTTTTGGTAGTGTGACTGGGGCACAAGCGAATTTACAGCTCACGCGCACGGCATAACCATAGATACTACTGTGACACAATGGACGCGTGCCCGTCAAAACCAAAGTGACGCGCGAGCTTGCCATTCAAAACAAAAAAGACGCGCGATCTTACCGTTCAAAATTGCGTCTAGTTGGTTAAAGTCACGTGACTGAAATCCCTGTATAGGCACGTGGAGTGGATTATTGGGCCCCACCCGGCCACTTTTAATTGTGTCCTGTGCCTAACAATAAACCTGTTTCTGCGTCCCGAATTGTGCCATTTTGCTCCTTCCGCCATCTTGGTTGACCTTAAAGTGATGCCGTGAGATTGCAAAAAGTAAAAAACATTAAAAAATCGAGTTTAAAATTTCAGTGATTCCTTTGAGTGACCCATATGAACAGTAAGGGAGAAAAAATAAGGCCTGTTGCGCGAATTCCGGCAACAGCCTTAAAATTTTCGTAAAAATAACGACTAAACTCGAGGAAATAAAAAATGTGCTGCGGACAAACACTATTCAGTCTCCTTACGAACATCAGTTGAGCGGACCAATGAGAACGAAGTACTAATGCATATTCACTAGGCGTAAACAGCTGATCGATTTAGCACAACAACACAAGTGAATAAGACGCATGGTGTGTGTGTGGATCTTGAAGAGGTAACGTTGATATTGCAATGTACAGAGTGCATGGTAATACCACTACACCGTTTTACTGTAGTGGCCTAACTTAGGCTATAGTATACTGGCTCAGTGGTACCTCTGTGTAAATTAAGCCTAATTTAGGCTACCGTTAGATGCTCTGCCTTTACGTGCACTTTCCATCGTCTTTGACGTTCTTACTCATGGCGATAGTATTGGTGTAACTTTCGTTGTAAACCTGTAACGTTCAAATTCAAATCGGTACTGTAACGCGTACCAAAGAGTGAAAGACTGTGGCCCGTACTACGTAGTATTGAGGAAGCTACATTGAGTGTATACAAGTAAGTGTTATGAAGCAATTACGCAAGAACATGCATTCTCTGGTCGTGAGACTGTTATAGCAGGAGTTGTTATTACTCCCTGGTTATAGTAGAGATCAGTGGTCGTGAGCGAACAGCTGTAGGCTACCGTAGAGCAGGGAGTTGTTACTTGGAATAACAACTCCCTGCGAGAAGCTAGTCAGGCTGGAGTGGTATTGTACGTCTTTTTTTAACTTGGTGACAACCTCAATAACATTGCATATTCACATCAGGTTTCGTTTGTAGGCGTGGTTTAATGCCGTATAATAAGGACCGTTTTTTGAAAAAGGCCTTCAAAAATTTACCGATTTTATGCTGTTTAGGTTACTTCCCAAGATTATCACTATCATTTTGAGCTTTCAAATTATATTCTTCAACTCTGTAAAGCACTCGTGGCATTTTTAAGAATAAAGAAAGACATAAGAAGCAAAATCTTTTGTTTTTCCTTTTTGGAAACTCACGGCATCACTTTAATTTCAAAAAAAAAAAAAATAAATAAATAAAAGAAGAAAGAAAGAAAGAAAGAAAGAAAGAAAAAACTGTTCTGCAAAATCAGTTTGAATTATTTGGCAAACACGAGGAGCAACTGTCACGAATACCGTTTTTAAGATGACTTTTTCTCTTGTTATGTATTTTACTTTTAACATTGGAGGCCATTTTGCTATTTCCGCCATCTTGATGGACCCGAATCCTGCAAATACATCAAGCAAAATACCTTTTAAATAAATATAACAGAATATGGGCAGAATTTAGGTTAACGGCCTGTCCCATAAAAATTTTTAATAACTATTTTCCTTAGGCCTACTACTATCATATATTGGCAAAATTATTGTATCTGCGGCCATTATGCTTTTTCGGCCATCTTGGTTGACCTGAATTCCAAAAGAAATAGTTTGAAAAATAATTTTGGATTATTTATCACTTTGCCAAAATTATTTTTAGTGATTATTTTTTTATATTATTTTTATACATTATGATCCGTAATTATTGGCCGCCATTTTGCTGTTTCCGTCATCTAGTTAGTTAGGCTGGGGTCCTGTGTAAAGTATCAAAAATAATGAATTTTATGCAAAACCTCCTATAAAGATCTTTAGGATTTTCAATCGAAATATTTTTTTAATGATTATTTTCTGTAATTTTTTAAATTATTTTCTCATTCTTATGGGGAATTTTTATTGTATTGTTTCTACTCCTTCGGCGCTTTTCCGCCATATTGGCTGGCAAGTAACCTTGCGCCAAGGATTGTAAAGCTCAACCTTGTAAAATACTAATGTATGTCATTATGAATTGAGATTGTGGAAATTTACGTTTCTTAGACAATTTTTGGAAATATTTAATTCATTTTGGCGGCCATTTTTCTATTTCCGCCATCTTGGTGGACCCGGATTCTGCAAAATATATCTAGAAAAAGACCTTTTGAATATTTTTATAGCAGAATATGTGCTGAAGTTAGATTAACCTGTCCCATAAGAATTTTTAATAACTACCGTATTTTTCTTACTATTATAATATATTGACATAATTATTGCATTGCTTGTGACCTCCACCAAAAACAACGGCGTTCTTCCTCTCACCATAATGCACCCACATACTAAGTATGAAATCTATCCACGCTCCCTATCTTGAGATATCGTGTAAACAAGGTTTTCAGATGTTGACCCCTGGTGACCCCAGATGACCTTTGACCTTTACAAAAACAATAGGGTTCTTCCTCTCGCCATAATGCACCCACATATTCTTAGTATGAAATCTATCCAATCTTCCTACCTTGAGATATTGTGTAAACAAGGTGTTCAGACTGTCCCCTGATGACCTTTGACCGCTACCAGAAGCAATAGTTCTTCCTCGCACCACAACGCATCCACATAGTATGAAATTACCCAAACTTCCTACCTTGAGATATTGTGTAAACAGAAATGTATCCACGCTCCCTTCCTTGTGATATCGTGCATGTAAACAAGGTTTTCAGACTTTGACCCCTGGTGACCCCAGATGACATTTAACTTCCACCGAAAACAATAGTGATCATCTACTCAATATGGGCAAGCTACATGCCAAGTATGAGATCCCTCAGAGTTACTCTTCTTGAGATATCGTGTAAACAAGCAAAAGTGTCACATACAACGACACACACGCTCACGCATAGATACAAAACACACACGACATCACCATCACATAAGATTCCTTGCCTGCCTTCAGCAAAAGGAATCAAAAATGTTAGGTCAGAGAGTTGTGGATGGGGAGGGGGGGGGGGTGACCGTGAAGTGCCGCTGGCCCATGCCTATATACTCCCCTATAATAAAATTCTACTGCTTCGGGCCTTACGAAGATAAAATCCATGAGTTGTCTCTGCGGGTCATGCATTCAAACCTGGTTAATATAGTGTTCATCGGAATACAAAACTGTCTTCCCCCTGACAGGTGACCATATATAGACCCACTACTTGCAGACCCTTTGAATCATGAACTGGCTTTCAATACGACTTAGGTCAGCGAGAGATATGGTAAAAACATCATTTTGTGGTTTATTTAGTATGCATCCAATTTGCTTGGGAAAAAAATTACTTTTCATTCTAATGTTCCAAATTTTGTAAATAACCTCTTCTACCAAGTTCCCAATTGTTCCCAAGACCCCACTGACATATAGTAAAATGGCGGCAAATTATAATTTCTGTGGTCATATTTGGTGTGCATCCTATGTCCTTTACAAGCAGTTAAAATGTTTCACACTAGCTCTCACAGTTTTTAAAATACCCCCCGAGATTCTGGGGACTTTTCCTCCTAAGAACCCCTGAAGTGACTTGCCTCTGGAACCCACCAAGGGCCCTAGGACGGCCCCTGGGCCCCATAATGTTAGGGGGGAGTGCTTGCTCCTGCAGCACCTTCCCTTTTGTAGATATACCCATCAAGTGATGCTATTGTTTGAATTCATGTCATTCTGAGTGTAGTCACCAATTATATTTAGAACTATAGGACTATATCTAAATGTTTTTGGGACATGACTGATCCATCAAGTGTGGAACTCCATGTCCCTTAGCAAGGTATGGATAAGAGCATCCAATTCCTGACCCAGGGTGGTTGTCATGGAGCCTGCTGAAAGCATAGCCTAATATAGTGCATTTAAGCAGTGAAAAAAATCCAGCATTTGAAAGTAGGTATACATCACCTATATGGCAAAAGGCTTCATATGTTGGGTGTATAACCATTTCTGAGAGAGCAATATTTCTAGGCAGGCTGCTACATGTAGTTATCAGGCTGCCATTCATTAATTACCATGAAACATGTCCAGAAACAGGATCATTTTGGGTGGGGTTGTTACTACCAAAACCTTCTCTTGACACTTAATTATGCAAAGTAGGGATAGACTGCGTATCTTGGAAAACTTTCTACAAGCATCTTGAAATCCACCCATTGGTGTAATAATATTTATTGGGTACTCAGCCCTCAGTTTCTAGTTCAGGTATTGCTGTCATTGAAAGTTCTATCCTGCAACACTTAGGGACTCACAATGCTATATTCTGCTCTCATTTCTTCAGACAAGAGGTAGTGAACTTTCCTAGACATTGGCTCAGTTCATGTTTTAAGCAGGGGAAAGGAATGGGTTCACTCGCTAATAAGCACTTTTCACAAATTGACAAATGTTAGACTTTAAGGCATACTTGACAACCCTACCGATTTGGGCGGTAGAATACCGCTTTTTAGAGATTTGAACTGGGTACCGATTTTCTACACAAATTTACCGATTTTTGGCAAACCTGCTACAGAATTTATTGAAAGTGTGATTTAAGTTGCACTTTGCTGTTTAAGCGTGCGTGTTGTGCGTAATTCACCCGAAAACAGCTCAGAAAATGCCGATAAAAATACGATTCATTGATCAAGCTTGCCGAGCTGGGAGATATGGATCGAACCCACGCGTGTACGTACGTACGTGTGTACCGTGCTCTACAGTATAATGCTAAATACAGCACAAGCTGGATAGTCTGAAGTATGTGTGTATTTGATTTCTATATATTATTCCTACAAATCAGTTCATAAAAAACATGTCTCCTTATGCATACAAAACACCATATAAATCACATATTTTCACATTAAAAAACAAAGCCTCACATCGTGGAAGGGGACAACCCCTCCCACACCCTCCCCCTCACGCGCAAGCGCGCTCAGTCGCTTCGCTCCCTCGCAAAGTCTACCGCTTTGCTACTTTCAAATGTTGGCAAGTATGTTAAGGTTTCTATAATTTAGCATGTAACTGACACTGCAGTTTTACCTAAATTCATGGCCTGACATAACCTTAGGAAAGATTGCCATAAGATTTAAGAGTATTCATATATTCACTGCACTTTCTGTTCCACCAAGTTCTCACACAAAAACAGAACAGACATTTCTTCACATGCCTGCACTAACAGCGTGCTGACATCCGTCTATCTTTCAGTTCAATCCACTATTGCCCTTAAGTTATGGGGTGAGTTTGTCTACTTTTGGATGTCCAGACCACCCAATTATTGGACCAATCATAACTGCCAACATGAAACCAAACACCACCCTACACCAAACTGGGGTCAGTTTTAAGGTAAGCCACACCACCCAAACTGATGAAAACTCCCATGTTACACCAGCTGAGACAAACCAAAGGTTTTATGGAATGGAAAGTTTAATTTGAAGGGTTTTCTCCATGATGTGCAAACTGACACATCATAAAAAAAAATAATACAATAAGAAATATACCAAAATATAATATGAAACCCTCAAAAGCTTGCTTCAGTACACCACGGCTAGAGCCTAGGCTCTTGGCACTTTTGCTACACAGGGAATGGTAATTTTTTACCTTAAAATAAGGTTGTAAACTTACTCCAATTGAAGTGCTGGGTTTTGAGTTTTTGAAACGGATCAACAACCAAAATGATATTGGTATCATGACCAGTCAGACCACCGAACTTTCTGTCTGAGATCACTGAAACCATACAAAATCAACTTTGGTTTCAGGTGGTCTGTGTTTACGGAAGATCTGCACCTATACTGTGCAGCTTTCGGGTTTCAGAATCCAAGAACAATTTTTGAATTTCTTTACGAACATCCCAATTTGGGTCAGTACACTGTCTTCATTAAAACTGAAACAAACATGAGAAATAGAGAAAACAGAAACTGATCAAATTTATCTTTTCAGTCGCATGTGTATTTATCCATCTTATCAACCTTCTGTACAATTTATGAAAAACTCTTTAGAAGAAAAATCCAAGAATTTTTCCTCCAACATGCTTTCTTCTGGCCTCTTCATGGTCCATGATTCCAGCAGAGGTCGTCAGAACCACATATCTGCAGGACAGTAAAGAAAAACACATATTTAGGCAACCACTGTGCAGCGAATTTTCATGAAAAAATAAAAAACGAACAAACAAATCCCAAGATAATCTTTTAGGCACATATAACAAAAACAGCAACCTTTTTTATACATTTGTTGTCTGTTTTTACATTTTTTCCCTTCCTATTTTGTGGTCTGGACCATCATTATTAAGTATGCTCTTGGTTTTCAGCAAAATGGTTTTGTTTGTTCACAAGAAACTTGTTTATCTGGCCTTCACATTTAATGTCACTGAAATTTTTGAATATCATGTAGCAGGCCTCGATTTTAAGAAATTTTTTGGTTGTCCATTGGACAACCTGTCTACCTTTTTTGGTTGTCTGAAAGAAAATTTCGTAGTCCACAAAGAAATGTGCAGTAACCCTAGAGGTAGTCTGCTAACTTGTTGCATGAACTGTGGTTGTCCAACAGACAACCAACCCACCATTTCTTGGTTGTCTGTCACAAATATTGGTTGTCCCGGGCGACCAGACGACTGTTAAAATCGAGCCCTGCTTACTGATAAAGAGCTAAGAGTGTTTAAAATGAAGCACGCATACTGGAAAATGTGCAATTAAAAGTAAAGTGCATCACAGCAAAGTCTTTTCCAAGCTTACAAAGAAAATGTTTTCAAGATTCAAACTAAGACATATGTAAGCAATTTCACCTTGGCCTGTGTGCAACACACTGCTGAAAGTTTAGTCAAACAACTCAGTATCACTTGGAGAAGCCATCTTTCTTGCCTTCAGTTACACAACAAATGACAGGCAACACTGTACTGCAATTCTCACTGGCACACGTTTTTCACATCATCGTCTGTGTATGATGGTGTTCAGCCCAAACAACAATTACAAATGATGCAATATTCAGATTACTACTAGGGATGCAACACATCCAGGAAGGCTGACCTAGCTGGCTGAATCATGCTCAGTTCTGTTGAGAATTACCTCGTTTACAATCGTGTTTTCTCTAAGAAATTATCCAGTGAGTCAAACTGCCCAATATATGCAAATCTGACTCATTGCTAAATGCAGAGCATGTGCACAACATGCCTTAATGCCCATAAAACCTCTTTTTTTCTATTTTTTTCTCCAACACTGGTGTGTCAAATTAGGAATCAATTGGGTCAAAACTGCATCATAGTGACTTAGCAGAAACACTGTTTATAATACATTCATGTAATATCTTCCCAAACTTTTTAATCAATGTTTTGCAAAATGTCACAAAACCAGCAGTGCATGCACCACTTTGTGGTCCTCTCAGAAATGGTGTCTGGCAAACAATTTATATGTAAGCCTAATGAGAGGTGGTCCACAAAATTTCTCATGGAGCAGAGTGTGGTCCCAAGGCCTTCAAAGTTGAGTAACACTGGTCCAGGTGTTCACACCAAATGTAAGTCCACAGTGGTCCTGGCAGTGAGGAACTTGATCCATAGTGTATTTCTTTGAGAGCTTACATTCCAAGAGATGACAATAAGGACAGTTTAGATCTTACCTATGCACAGTTATCCCCCGTCGTGAAGCACTTACGACACTGCCATTCTATCAATTAGGAGCTTGAAAATATTAATCACGTGTAGGTTACCAGGATCCCAAATTTAAAACATGCTTCCATCAACAGGAAGTCTCTAATAGTGTATGGATATTGTTCAAGAGGCTCAAAGATTCAATTGAGTAATTTCAATCTTTCCTTTACAAAAGAGGACTTCATAAACTTTCCCCTTCCTTGGATCCTTCCAAACCCTCCTAAATTTCACCAGTTAACTGACCTTGCTGTTATCACATTGTCAACTGCCAACCTTTTCCCACACCTGATTTGACTTTGAACTTCTGATTTGTCTTTCAAATCTGGCTACAGATGCATTTCAAGAAGTGTCTAGCCAAATCTCCATCTGGTTCCAGCTGGACTGCAAAATATGGACCTGCTTCCACATACACATTATCAACTGTCTCACAGACAGTTAAGAAATGACAAGTGTTTCTTACCCAAACTGTCTAGATGGCAGCAGACTGTTTGTCCAACGTTCAAGTTCCGGTATGGTGACATCGTACCTTGGGCTGATAACTCCACACTTTGTGCAAAGAAATGTAAAAATGATTTATGAATTCAGTTTTTGACAAACTGGATGGCTAAGAGAAGCTGTGGGGAACCTTTTTCCTATAACAGGCCATTTTGATTGTTGTAACACACCTATGGGTCAACCACAACAAATGCGATGATGGTACAAGAAGCGTACTCCACAGAGGTGCAGTCCTAGGGGTCTTAAGGCCATGGTGGGCTCTAGGGGTAAGGACCCACATAAATGCATGGTGGTGAAGTCCTGTAACCTCTAGGTTTGTACAATCGCAGACATTAGAATGAAGTATTCATGTGTGGGACTAAACAAACCGGTTCCCAGTCAATTCCCACCTGTACAATTCTTACCTGGACAATTCCCCCTCTGGGCAACCCCCAGGAATATATTTTGCCCCAGAACAATTCCCACCCCAGTCAATTTCCCCCTCTGACAATGTCTAACCAGGACAATTCCAATTTTTTGGAGGAGGAAGTTGGTGGGTGTGAACTATCTGGGTGCAAATTGTGAACTGTCATGTGGGAGTTGTTCGGGGGGGGGGGGGGGGTTATCAGGATCACGAACGAGACCAATAGTACCACACTTTGACAATGTCTTTTCATTTCACATGTATGAGGTAAACAACAATATATGAGCTCCTGGGAAGTGTGCATCACCTCCCCCCCCAAAAAAGAAAGAAAACGTGTGAAAGAAGTTGTGTTTCTTTACTGAACAATGCAAAGTTATCCACTGTTTAAGTTTTAACTGGCTCATCCGAGTCCTAAGAGTTCTGACATCTGCGTTCACCAAAATTACTGTAACACAGTGCAAACACAATGTTTCTGAGTTTCAGAGACATCAGATAAAATTGCAAAGATTTAGCTAATATTTCAAAGTATGGTTGTGATAACTGCTTACTACCTTTATGTCATCTGGTATTCCAGCCATTAACATTTTTATGAGGCAGCCATAATGAATTCTTTTCGCTCAAAAAAGGTATTAAAGGGGATGACAACAATAACCATTTCAGTAGCATAATTGAAAAGAAAACAAACTTCTCAACACAGTGCAAAAAACCCCATCTTCATAGCTTATTCGGTTCTTGAGATATCGCCATTCTTATCACATACATTGGAGTTGCCATTTTCCAAACAAACTGACTTGTAGCAAGTTGATTTTGACCTTTCAGGCTCACTTTGTAATTGAGACATTTTTGTTTTCCTTTGCATTTTGTTTCATTGTTTCTGTCCACACAGTTTTAGCATGTTCTTGTTGGTATCAGATTTCAAAATTGCGGGACTCGCTCTCTGCATTTCTGAAATGATCTTTTAAATGCAGTGATTTTACTGACTCGGGCACCCGGGTCAATGACGCACAACTTTTCATTTTGATGCACAGACACAAAACCTCTGGGGTCAAACTGACGAACAGCTTTTTTGCCCCAACAATTAGTAATGATAATGCAATTTTGCCAATATATTCATTGGGCAAATTAATTCACAAAATGTAGCACTTTCCAGTTCCCATATTGATTATCAACAGACTGAATATCATGTCTTACAAGAAAAAGATAGTGGAAAAGCATCACAAATATGGAAAATAAACAAAAAACAGGAATAAAGTTTGTTGTATTAAACTCAAATGTATTTTGACCCCTTCTCTTTTAAATTTGACTCTTGTAAATTTATTTTGAAGGGTCTGTGACTCCTGAAAAAAAGAAGCTGAGTGAAAACCCTGAAATGGTAGCTGGACCTTTGAAAAAAATTGACTTTAATTATAAATAAATACATAAATTTTGCAAATAAAGTGAGCCTGTGACATCATAGTAGACTTGCTAAAGGTTTGGTAGGGCAGTGCCCCTGTAAGGGATGAGAATTGTGATATCTCGCGAACCAAATAAGCTATGAAGATTGTGTTTTTTCCATTGGGTTCAGAATGTTATATACTTTCTGATTATGTTCCTGAAATGGTCAGTATTGTCATCTCCTTTCACTGATTTTCTCAATGGCTAGATTAAGAAGAGTAATTACAAGTTGCCAACTAAACCAGGCAAAATAATAACTTCACATACCTTGTTCAATCTTCCAGTGAGGTTAACAACTATCTTGCTACCTCTGTGATCATCAACGATCTCAAACTCATCAATGTATCCTTTAAAAAAAAATATAAAGAAGGCGTTTAAATAAAATGGCATTGTATGCAAGTATGACACCATGGATTGAAACCACAAGCTCTGAAATCACACCTATGATCTAATTTTGTACAAAATGCTTCTGACAAGAGACATCTCAAATGAAAAGAATTACTACAAAATCCACCTAGGAAACAATCCTTTTAGAGCCTTTAAGTACATTATTAAAAAAAGAAAAAAGAAAATGCAGTTTTTCATCAAAAGAAGTGGTGTTGAAAAGCCCACGGGGAATGCACAGTACATGCTGATGCCATTGCTGTTAGATTATTATCCAAACTTCTAATGCTCAAAGCCTTAATTTGTCTAACCAGAAAGCCAAAAGGCTTAGTCATTCCTTGCCGAAAGGGGGGTGCTTTGTTACACTGAGGTTCATCCATCAAATTTATACTTCTCTTCTACATCATTTTTTATGATGTGGTCACAATTTGACCCCTGCTCACATCAGCTCATGTCACATGACCTTTAAACCGAAACTTGAATAACCACAAAAAAATGAAAAAAAAAAAAAAAAATAAAACGTATGAGAAGGGATTTATCTGTGCTTCCTCCCTTGTAATGACATGTTTACAAAGTTTAAGTTTTTGACCTCTGGTGACCTCAAATGGCTTGTGACCTCCACAAAAAACAATAGGGTTTTTTCTCGCACCATAACACGTCCACATACTTAGTATGAAATCTATCCAAGCTTCCTACCTTGAGATATTGTGTAAACAAGGTTTTCAGACTTTGACCCCTGGTGACCCCAAATGACCTTTGACCTCAACCAAAAACTATACGCTTCTTCCTCACAACATAACGCATCCACATTACTTAATATGAAATCAATCCAAGCTCCCAACCTTGCGATATGGTATAAACAAGGTTTTCAGAGTTTGACCCCTGGTGACCCCAGACGACCTTTGACCTCCACCAAAAATTGCAGAAATCTTCCTCTCACCATACCACATCCACATACTTGGCATGAAATCTATCCAAGCTTCCTACCTTGAAATATCATGTAAACAAGGTTTTCAGACTTTGACCCCAGATGACCTTTGACCTCCACCAAAAACAATAGGGTTCTTCCTCTCACCACAACGCATCTACATACCAAGCATGAAATCTATCCAAGCTTTCTAACTTGAGATATTGTGTGAACAAGGTTTTCAGATTTTGACCCCCAGTGACCCCAGATGACCTTTGACCTCCACCAAAAACAATAGGGTTCTTCCTCTCACTATGGGCCATCTATGTACCAAGTTTGAGAACTGTCAAACTTTCCCTTCTTGAGATATCGTGTAAACAAGCTAAGCCGTCACATACACACACACACACACACACATACACATACACGACATCACCATCGCATAGATTCCTTGCCTGCCTTCGGCAAGGAATCAAAAAAAGTTGCACTCACGTCATGCACTAAATGTATAGCTGAGACTCCCACCTGGAAACCTTTGTGTATGGTATATGCTTGAGCAACACAAATGGGCATCTGCTAAATTTGTTGCCCGAGAGCTACGTTTTCACAAGTACTCTTGAACTACATTTACAGTTCCCATTCACAAACAAGTGCACTGGGCAAAACAAACATAAAACCATGTACGTTTATTCTCACAGGGTTCTAGCCAGCTTTTTTGCCAAACCGGGCGGTAATTAAAAGTGACCATCTACACCGATGCCGAAGGCATCGACGCGATCGCGTAGCGATCGCCCAGTCGGCGTGGGGTCAAGGGGCCCGCCTTAGGGCCCCTTGTGGGGTCCAGGGGCAAAGCCCCTGGTGGGGGTCCAGGGGGCGAAGCCCCCGGAAGCTCTGCGATTTTACATTTTTAGAAGTAGTCAAACCCCTTCAAATTCACACCATTTTGCGAACACTATAATTTTTACTTACAAACTTTATTTCGAATGACCGTACGTAACTCATTGTTACTGTACTACGATAGGCGGGGCTTTCCTAGTCTAACGATGCCATATTCTGGCGAGAATGCTTTGAAAAATGTGTCGTGTTTTGGCGTGAATCTTCTTTTATTGTAGACACGACATTGTCAGTCGATCGATTTTCGATTAAATCGACACTCACCCAAAGTTCAAAACTGAACCAAATTTATACAGATAAGCCCAGGAACACTCGTAAACTTTTACAGACACCGGTACTTGACTTTTCTTTTAAAAATGTTGTACGAAAAAGGAGGAGCTCGAGGTAGCAATCAATTCAAGGAGACTCAAATTTTCGCAACGAAATTGTGTCGTTTTGTTTCAAATCGAAAATTACTAATAAAAGAAACGTGACGGAAAATAACCGATAGAGAAACCAGAATGCAAAAATGCATTGAGGTTTCGATGATATATGTTCTATTCCAAATAATGCCATGATGTCCCATATCTTTCAGTCAATGGTCAAATGCTATCTTAACATTTTGGAAAAATACAGTTCTGTGTTCCTATTTAATTTTGGGAATTCTTGGGAAATTTGCAGTTTGACCTCTGGTGACCCCAGATGATGATCTTGGGAAATCTTGGAAAATTTTGCTCTTTGACCTCTGCTGAACCCATATAAAACTCTTGGGAATTCTTGGGAAATTTTGCTTTTTTACCTCTGGTGACCCCAGATGGCCTTTGACCTTCACCAAAAACAATAGGGTCCATCTTTTCACCATAACACATCCACATAGTACTGTAAGTATGAAATCTACCCAGGCTTCCTACCTGGAGATACGTGTTAACAAGCTTTTCAGTGTTTGGCCCACGTTGACCCCAGATGACCTTTGAACCCCACTAAAAATGATAGGGTTCTTCCTCTTACCATAATGCATCTACAAACAAAGTATGAAATTCATCCAATCTTCCTACCTCGAGATATTGTGATAACAAGGTTTTCAAGGTTTGACCCCCGGTGACCCCAGGTGACCTTTGACCCCCACCAAAAATGATAGGGTTCTTCCTCTTAATATGGGGCATCTATGTACCAAGTTTGAGAACTGTCAGAGCTTCCCTTCTTGAGATATTGTGTTAACAAAGTTTTCAGGGTTTGACCCCCGGTGACCCCAGATGACCTTTCACCTCCACCAAAAATGACAGGGTTCTTCCTCTTACCATAATGCATCTACAAACAAAGTATGAAATTCATCCAATCTTCCTACCTCGAGATATTGTGATAACAAGGTTTTCAAGGTTTGACCCCCGGTGACCCCAGGTGACCTTTGACCCCCACCAAAAATGATAGGGTTCTTCCTCTTAATATGGGGCATCTATGTACCAAGTTTGAGAACTGTCAGAGCTTCCCTTCTTGAGATATTGTGTTAACAAAGTTTTCAGGGTTTGACCCCCGGTGACCCCAGATGACCTTTCACCTCCACCAAAAATGACAGGGTTCTTTCTCATACCATAACGCATCTACATACAAACTATGAAATTTATCCAAGCTTCCTAACTCGAGATATTGTGTTAACAAGGTTTTCAGAGTTTGACCCCCGGTGACCTTTGCCCCCTACCAAAAACAATAAGGTTCTTCCTCTCAATATGGGGCATCTATGTACCAAGTTTGAGAACTGTCAGCGCTTCCCTTCTTGAGATATCGTGTTAACGAAGTTTTCAGGGTTTGACCCCCGGTGACCCCAGATGACCTTTCACCTCCACCAAAAATGACAGGGTTCTTCCTCTTACCATAACGCATCTACACACTAAGTATGAAATTCATCCAAGCTTCCTACCTCGAGATATTGTGTTAACAAGGTTTTCAGGGTTTGACCCCCGGTGACCCCAGGTGACCTTTGACCCCTACCAAAAACAATAGGGTTCTTCCTCTCAATATGGGGCATCTATGTACCAAGTTTGAAAACTGTCAGAGTTTCCCTTCTTGAGATATCGTGTTAACGAAGTTTTCAGGGTTTGACCCCCGGTGACCCCAGATGACCTTTCACCTCCACCAAAAATGATAGGGTTCTTCCTCTTACCATAACGCATCTACACACTAAGTATGAAATTCATCCAAGCTTCCTACCTCGAGATATTGTGTTAACAAGGTTTTCAGAGTTTGACCCCCGGTGACCCCAGGTGACCTTTGACCCCTACCAAAAACAATAGGGTTCTTCCTCTTAATATGGGGCATCTATGTACCAAGTTTGAAAACTGTCAGAGTTTCCCTTCTTGAGATATCGTGTTAACGAGCAAAGTGTCACAAACACACACACACACACACACATACACACACACACGCACATACACACATACATACACACGCCATCATGACTGCATAGGTTTCTCTTATCATCGAAACCAAAAATGAGTACTTCATAAGGTCTGTAACTTTCTTAGATTTGAATTTGGGACCTTTTCTGACGCTAAAAGCAAGCTAAACTCGCAGCTGTTCAGACATCGACAATCAGAACTTTCAGTTTTCTGGGTGGTTTTACCCTGACGGGATTACATATTCCCCTTAACCCTTACAATCTGAGACTCAAATTTTCCTGCTTTCGAGCCTGCTGACGCACATTCGGGTGGATCAGCTAGACATCGAGTAAAACCGTATCGTATCGAAAATTGCTATCTTTAATCCTCGTGTGCCACACAGTGTAGCCTACTATGTGCCTAGTACATTCTACCAAGCATACCGTAGAACAGCCTTTCTCTGCATGCAGAGCCAATAATGCTTTGCCTGCACGTAGTATACACTCAAAACATCAGTATGACATGAAAATCCCTAGCTATGTCATCCATACACGTGCTGCCTTCTGCGGCAGTAACTACAGCAAGCTCACCCATATTCGTACGTTCGTACGTAGCTATAGCTTTGTGTTAACATATCCGGGCACCTTTCAATCTCAGTGTCAAAAACTTCGCACGAGCGCCATTTTGGTGCAAACTATGATGCAATAGCGCATGGTTCGGTCCGTAACTTTTCATGAATATTTACAGTGTTTACAGGCTTATCTTTGTACTTCACACACGGTAAAGTGTTGATTTGCATAATTGTGACACACTTAACCGTTCATCGAGGTGTTTTTTCTTTTTGGTATACTCGAGGTATTAACGAAGTGAGGTATAGGCTAGGCCTAGTTTAGGCTATTGCAACTCTTGTTAGGCTGTCAACTTTTTTTGTACAACGGAGGCGTATATCCTGCGCTGACTGTCATTTACTTCACACCATAGAAATAAAAGCAAGGGAGAACGCTAACACAATATGCATGCATGTTTAACCGGTGAAGCCACGAAAATTATCAGGGCGCTTTCGTTGTACGGCAAAAGACCGGTTGATTGATGTCTCTCCGTACGTACAGTGTGCATTCTGCTGCAGAAGTTACAGCTTATTTTATGCGTTTTTCGAAAGATGTGGAGTAATTTTCACAACAGAAATAAGTCATGGTGCCTTAAGTATTTTGTTTTATACTCCTAACTTGAAAACTTGTAGTTTCTTTGCCAATACTTGGGGCAAAAGCAATGACGTGATATTTGTAATACGCGCAGGTGCTCTGTTGCCGTACAGACTGGCCAAATCGGCTGACGTCATTCTCCCTTACTTTTATTTCTATGCTTCACACTCGCAAGGACGGGGAGTCGGTATATTGGGAATGTGATTTCATAAACACGTGAATAGATGTTTTCGGGGGGCTTTATAAAAATTCCGATTTTTTATCAAAAGTTTTGAACGCTAAATTAACTGATTCAAAGTTTGAGGAACGTTGATTTGCGTTGTCTATTACACTGTTTAGCTTTCACGAACCAATGGCCGACCAGAATCTTGTAAACAAGCTACTACGTAATGATGACCTTGTCATGCTTTTCACACACAAGACGTATGTTTCACATTTGGGGAATGGGCCCTATAAAGGTCAGTTGATATACTGCGCACTATTCATTACGTATGTGAGCTGTGCACAATAGCAGTTGATTTGGCGAAGCCTAGATCAGTTCAGTAGAAAAAGCGACCTCACGACAAAGACTTCAGAAAAAACTCTGAAATGGTTATATCTGTGATAATTTTGATCTCTTTCATTGCACTTCTTTTTTCAACGAAAAAAAAAAACCAAGCAAACAAGCAAGTGGCTCAATCTTCTGGGGAAATGATAAATGCAGGATGATTTTTTCGCATGAATCATTTACCATCGGGCGGGCGGGTACTCTTGTACACGGGTTACCCGTGCAAACACTTTATATAATGCACACGTGCAGAGCATATGCAGTGAGTCTATGTATACCAGCCGCTCTTCACTAGTATACGGAGTGAAAATTTTGCGATGTGGAGGTCGGAAAGTAAGAGAATCTGCGACAGTTGCAATCGGGGCAGGATGATGAGCTAAAAAAAAGTAAATATATCAGGGCTCATGGTTGTGTTGGTTTAACTGAAAGTCCGCGTTTTATTTACAGTTTTAGTAGTGCTTAATCCATAGGCCTACAATTTTAAACGGGGCGCACAACTTTCAAACCGGGCGGAAATTTTTCAAACCGGGCGCTGAGAAGCGAAATCAAATTCAAACCGGGCGCACCGCCCGGTTAAAATGGGCTGGCTAGAACCCTGTCTCACAAGTAAAACCTCACAAACAGGTATACCATACTCTGCTGATGCAGGCATCACGCTGTCCCGAAACTAACACCAGATGGACACACAATAAAATGTTCAAATTCGCCTCTGATGTTAAAAACAAGACATTCGTGAGGGCATCTTAAGCCATTGTATGACCGCCAGTGTAGTTTCTCAGGCTCCGGGAGCAACTTTGTAAGCGGTGGCAAAACCTTTGGCATGCCAAAAAAATTGCTGAAAGACCTTGCAAAAGTTCATTTCTGTGTTTAATTCGTGTGTCAATTTTTGGACAGTGCGACACCTGCATGAGTGTCAATAGAAAAGAGTGTTAAGAGTAGGTCCTTGTAGGACTTTGGGAAGGATGGGCTTGAAACGGAAAATCAAGGCCATAACTTGGAAACTAAAGGACACGAAATAGCATCATATAAAAGGGCACCATGGTCATTCTGGTCTTTGGTGGTGGTAATTTTTAAAGAGTATCAAGGCAAAGTGAAAGAGCCAAGCAGCCTTGGTCTCAAATGACTTCCAGCACTGGGAAAACCACAGAAACTTCGCAGACAAATGGTCTCCATGAAAAAATCTTTGGATAAGTAAGTTTCAGTACCACTGGAGCCTGTTGAGGAAAGCTATTTGATCTGAAGCTGTCAATCAAAATATTCTCACCATTTTAAACCTTTCAAAGTTCTGGAAATTTGTCACAGACTAAAATATCAGAAAGTTGACAAACAGAAAGTAAAACAAGAGCCCAATGGGCACTGTGGTTCCTTGCTGAATGTAATGAAACTGAGCCAACTACTGAATGACCAGTATTTCTGTAGATGCACAAAAACTGCTCTGTAGACAATGCACATCTTGTGTTAACACATTCATGCATAAATACATTGCTCTGAAGAAATACACCCACTTCAAGGGATATCAACACAGACAGTACACAGTTACAATTTGTTTTATTCAATTAAGCAATCACAGTTCATGCACGCTCAATGGTATCTGATCCAAATGATCAGTAACTTAGTTCTCTTTATAAAACTAACAACCCATAGTAGCATTTAATTAATCAATTCCAATTTCCAATTTCTGCAAGCTCACATGTCCTAATCTAAGGACAAATGTCTGTCTAGTGAACTTTCACAAGTCCTCTGCTTTGTGGGCAGAGAATCTTCTGCAATATTAAAAAGCGGTATTTGGTGCATAATGGCAGAATTATGGATTAAAATCGTAATACTATAATTTCAACTAAAATTGAGATACTTGGCATCTCTAAAAGGTGTCCCACATCTTTCAGTCATTGGGTGAATGTGATCTTAATGTGCTGGAATGATACAGTTTTGTGCTTATATTTGACTTTAGGAATTCTTGGGAATTTGCTTTTTGGCATCTGGTGATTTTATCTCTGACATCTGACAAAACTCATATGGGTTTTCTGCTGGATTTAATGCAACACCTCAAAGCATAAATCTATTCAAGCTTCCTACACTGAGATATAGAGTTGAAAAGGTTTGCAGACTTTGACCTCCAGTGACCCAAGATGACCTTTGGTCTCCACTAAAAAAATATTTTCCCCACCATAAGGCATCCACACACTAAGTATGAAATTAATCCAAGCTTCCTACCTTGAGATATTTTGCTAACAACGTTATCAGTTTTTGAGCCTTGGTGACCCCGATGACCTTCGACCTCCACCAAAAACTGTATGGCACAGCTTCTCACTATGGTGGATCTATTTACCAAGTATGAAATCTATCCAAGATCCTTTCCTTGAGATATTGTGTTAACAAGGTTTTCAGTATTTGACTCTCAGTGACCCCAAATGACCTTTGACCTCCACCAAAAATGACAGGATATATCTTCTCACCATGAGTCATCCACATACCAAGTGTGAAATCTATCCAAGCTTCCTACCCTGAAATACTGTGTTAACAACAAGTTTTCAGTGTTTGACCCCCGGTGACCCCAGATGACCTTTGACCTCCACCAAAAGCTACAGCATTCATCTTCTCACCATAATGCATCCACACACCAAGTCTGAAATTTATCCAAGCTTCCTAACTTGAGATATCATACAAACAAGGTTTTCGGTCTTTGACCCTGGTGACCTCACATGACCTTTGACCTCCACCAAAAACAATAGGGCACACCTTCTCACTATGACAGATCCATATACCAAGTTTCAGTTTAGTCCAACTTTCCCTTGTTGAGATACAGCGTACCGAAGCAAGTGTCACACACACACACACACGCACACACACACACACACACACGCCAAGCTGACTACATAGGTTCCTTTTGCTAACGCAAGGAACCAAAAATGCATTGTGGTGAAATTGCAGGCTTCAAGGAGGTCAATTCAGGAATTACAGCTGGCACTAATGAGACGGAAGGGTCAATACTCGAGGAGCATATCAAGGTGGAGGTAGAACTGTAGTCTTCCAAGAAAACAATTCTCCAAATCAGAGCTGGGTGGGATATAGGATGTTTTACAATGGTAAAATCCATCAATACAGCAAAAACTTTCTGACCATGTTTATCTCAGAAAGCAGCCCAGAGAACAGATTTCAGAGGACTATTAAATTTATATTTTCATGTACAGTAATTTGAGGGATGGAGGTGTGGTAAAGGAGGGGGTTAGAAAATGCCAGGTAAGGTTTTTATTAAAAATTTTGTACAGACCAATCTTACTATCAAACATACCGCTGAAAGCATCATCAACATACCCACAGCCTTGGTACTGGGAATTCTAATCATCTAAGAACTATTGTTCACTTTAAAAATTCAAGGACAAAGAAGCTGTTGTTTGAGCTGATCCAAAGGACAGACCAACATTCAAAAGCAACAAAGTGTGTGTGCATCACGAATCCAGCAAATTTGTTACGGAAAAGTGTAAATACCTTGGACCTTTGACAGAAGAAAAAAATGCAAGGATGGTATAGGTTTTTCTTTCAAAAACCAAAAATGGATGAATGTGGTTCATAACTGGGGAACATGGGCATGCAATTGCAACAATTAATACTACTAATATCATATTTTATTAAACAAAGCACAGCATACTTCAGTACATCTAGGCAAACTTTCTGCTCATTTTGTAACAGTTATGAATAGTAAAGCTATTCCTTCTACTATGACAGTAGTCTATGACCTTACCGTGTTTCATCATTACTGTCAGAAACTTGACAATAACCTTTGAACATGGCCGGATCATCACTTGACGTTTACATCTTCTCTCAGCATTGCAGATGCTCTTCAAAGCATCTGCCAATACATTCATGCGCACCATCGTGGCTACAAAAAGAGAATACTAGGTGATTAGCTAGGATTAAGGCTTCAAAAATTCAATATGAAAAAGGCAACTTCCAGAGGAATTGTCTTTATGAAAATTATCGTGAATATTGAATTATCGCAATAAATTTTGTTTTTGTTATCATGATGGGGAAAAAGTCAATATTGCCCAACACTACTGTATGACACAGCTGATGGAATGTATACATTTTAAGTGGCAGGATTGAAAAGACGAGGGAGGGGGGCACAACTCACACCATATTACACCTATAAAGGCCCAAGTTTTCCATACCACCACTGACATCAAAGCCATGCCTCTGGTACAAGCCCCGCGAAACAAGTGAAAATTCACCTAGGGCCAGGGTGCATTCCATGTAAAGCTGATGCCCAAGTTTCGCCGAGGTGTCAGCATCCGTATGCCAATAAAACCAAAGGTGTGATTTAATACCACACAATATTACATAACACAGCCTGCTGTACAATGATCATTCATCATATTTGTAGAAAAAAAGTTACAAACATTCTTTCCTGCTTAGCACAAGATAATCCTATTTTGTGTGAGACTCAATGTGAATTAAGTGGAAACAAAGTGCAGTAAACTCGAGTGAATCCTGTAAGTTGTAAGCCAACTCAAGTGAATTCTCATGCCGCTATGCCAAGCCTTTTCATTCATCTACACCAAAGATCTTTGGTGTATAGTGCACAAAATGCACCCTGGCCTGGGGGAAACTGGGGATGTTTGTTGGATTTGTGTTATTAAATCTTTCCCTGACACTATAATATTCTTAATTTAGCCTACTGACTCATACAATGATACAAAGTAGTGGACATTCATAGTCCCAGGGTAATTCTGTAGGTTTATCCCATCGAGTTGATATCAACTTTCTAGTGTAACTCAGTATACTGTACTTTATAATATATTCGTACAGCATTTGCACAGGTAAAGCATCCACCAAGTCAAGCTATAGGCCTAATGTTACTAGAATTGTGTGTCAGTTGTTATGAATATGAAGCACGGAAGCAATGAAGGAAGCTGATATGAATAATAATAACTCCCATTTGAATGGGCCCTAGGCCTAAGTCATAGGTCTACATGTATTTTTCCCCTTGCTATCCTACGAAAAGGAATCTCGAATGCTGTACTGTGTGGTGCAGGCCTATTGCAATACAGGCCTACAGCTCAGGCTTTAACTTAGACCTAGGCCTAGTACACTGAAGAAACCTAATAAAGCCACCTTCAAATTTCGTGCACCTACAGTATCAAACCAACGACGCGCGTCAGTAAATGCTGTCACAATCAGTGTGTCAATTTCCAATGCATCACGCTTACCACAAGCTCCCTGGCAAATTTGCGTGAATCATCATATATTTTGAGCACACCCACGCAAAGACATGCAGCCTCAAATTTAAAGTGGCTATGCCACGTGTAAATTAACGGTTTAAACCCTTTGGTATCTTTACCAACGAACGAAAATCAACCATTCTGTTTATTTACAACTTGTTTTTCCGCTCGTAAATTGAGAAAAATACACCCTCTTCCAGCCTTGAAAAGTTAGTCTTCCCGAAAATTTTCAAAATCTTGTTACGTCATGTGATGTCACTTTAGGAACTGATTGGTGCTTTCCGTGGTATCATTCGGACATTTGATACAGTGTTTGCATTCCATTGTACCGGTTACCAAGGTCGATGCAATCTAAAACCTGCGTGAAAAGTTGTAAATTTTGGAATTGTTATCCCTTTTCTCGTGCTTACCAGTTGTTTTAGTCAATTGAATGCATTTCACGCAGGTTTTTCGTCTTGGTGTCATGATAGAAAGCTGCAAGTACAAACATCTAAAACGCAACAGCATAGGTACAGCATGGAAGTACTACTTCCATGGGTATAGTACACAACATACTGATACTACACAATGTATCAAAAGCACTGTTTCGTATAGTAGGTACCATGTGAAATCAAGTTTAATACTTTCTTTGGAATGGCGGATCTGAGCCAGGGAGTTGCCATCTACAGTAATGGCAACCCCCTGATCGGATAGGAATGTTGGACTGTCGGTAAAGTGAGTTTTCTTGGATTTGAAATCAGAAAGGCGGAGGCGATACTGAACAAGACATCAGTGGTGCAGATGGGGTAATTTGTTACGGCGCATAGAACCGTATCGATTTGAGACTGTTAGGTAAGGTAAAAGTACAACACCACAACAATTCGAGCATGAGAAACATTTGGAGCAATTGAAAGGGACTTTAGCTGGGAAAGTTTTATGCAGACAGTCAAAATATGAACTTCAGGTGACTTTCGTGCAAGTGTCAGTGGAAATCGTGGAACTAGCCTATGATCGAGTGTGCACTGTATTTCGCTGGCTGCTGTCATTCCACTCACTGTATGTATTACTGCAGACCAGACCGAACAGTACTCTGCCGAGTTTTTTCGTTCTTCGGTTATGAATCAAGAGTACTTGTAATTATTAGTAATAGCCTGCTGCAGCCCCAAAATATAACAGACCGACACGACTCTCCAAACAGACAAAATGAAGTTCAAATTCATGATATGCAGCGAATTACAATCATTACTATCTCTTACACATGATAGGCTATGCTGTACGCCAGGTTCGGTATACGGAGGCTGGTGTTCCTAAAATGACGTCATTATTGTGTTGCCTTGAAATCTCATTTTCAACAGTCTATTTTTTGGTGCAATTTTTTGAAACATTAATTTCTTTTTAATGCTCAAGGCTGTAAGGGTGATGGAAACAGTTTTAGAAAGAGCTTTTGTGTACTTTAGGCTAAATTAGTCTCCCGTTACTCAAATTTACGTGTCATGGCCACTTTAATGTGCAAAGCCTACACTACACAGAGCGGTATACAGCTCTGTACACAAATAGACAGGGAATAATTTATCCGGTATCGCATCGCAATTTGCTACACAAGCTGGTCAAATTGCTACACATACAGGGGTCGAAATTCCCACTGTTCTGCTGTTCCGAGAACAGTGCTTATAGTGCCAGAACAGTAACTTTTCAAAAGCCACTATTCCGTGGAACAGTGTTTTTCCAAAAGAAGCAAAGTGCATATAAAAATACGCACATGCTAATCTCTGATAAAGTAATGACGCCCTGAATTTAAAAATCCCCATAAATGTTGGCTTAAGTATGAAATGCAATCTTGTTCCACCGTTGTCAATTTAAGTCGGTTACACTTGCACGTGTTATTTCCTATACTGCATGGTACAGTACTGTGTAAACGCACATACTGAAGTTTTACTACCAAATGCAGAAAAACTTTTAGTACAGTATGACATTATTGCCCTGCAAGCCAAGGTCCTCTTGCATCACCCTCTGTCTTGAGTGTTTGTCACAAATGATCTCTTTAACTATTCATTGATATTCCCTCCACTTTGTGTTTTTAGGGGGTTTTGTATAATATTCCCTCCAAGCTAGCAACTAAGCACCGAAACTTGAAACGACTAAAAGCAATTCTAAATGCGGACATCTCGCAACCAAAGTCAGTGGGTCCTAAGTGTTTGCTTTTCCTCGCAAGATCTTCCCATTGACTTACTGTGTGGAATGTTACTTGAATCAAGGTTATGGCGAAGGATACAGCGGTTAAGAAAGTTAGTGAGTGCTACTACTACAGTATATCCTGCATGGCTTGTGCCTTTGAGTATGTACAGGCTCTGTCCACAAGGGTTGCAGTACCAGGGCTCAAAATAACCAGCGGCCGTTGGGCCCTTTCTGATGGCCGTGATGCCCCACAGTAAATGTACATTGAAATAACATAGACCTACGGCCATTTTACTCATTTTGGCCCTGCCCTTTTTCAAGCTTATTTCGAGCCTGCAGTACACAGGAAATGATAGTTAATACAAGTTTACTGCAATGCAGGTGAGCTCTGGAATATTTTTACACTAGTGTAAGTGAAGGAATGATGAAAGGCCTGCTATCGGTTGTGATTATCGGAGATAGCAGTCATTTTTGCCGATACAGATATCTCACTGATAACGCCGTTATCGGCTTATACCTATGCTACCAACCAATAATATGGCTCAACACTACATTTATCAGTCTAACATTTATAGGAAAGGTACTCTTACTACTCTATACACAAACTGTTGCAAACAGTGCCCACTGGCCTTATTAGGTTCCTTCCGATCTTCCGTTTAAAAGCAATAGGCAGTCACCCCAAAATTTGCTTTGAAAAATCAGCAAACTCTTGCAAATGGGCTTGTCTACAATAAAGGGGTATAAAAGTGTTACAAAGGGGGTGAAATTTGAAGTCCTCTAAGAATAAATTTTTGTTGTGTTATTTTGTTTGATTGGTAGTCTCAATTATTTCCTGAGAGCAGGAAGATAATTCTTTTCACCTATCACCACTTTTTAAGTGGTAAGTGTTACTGGTTACGTATGTAACAGGGACAGACATGGAAACTCTTTGCTCCAGAAATCTTTAAGGAGGACAATATGTATAAATAAACCCTGTATTTAATAGAATGATAAAGAACAAACACTTTTTCACTGAAATTGCATTACCATTAGTTAAACATGGACTAGTATGGAGATCAATGGTTACGATGGTAACAAGGACAGACATATCCGTCCTCGTTACCAACGTAACCAAACTATGTTCGAGAAAATTAAGCACTTTAAACACTTGAATGCATTGTGACACAAGTTTTGCTCTTTCCTGAAGTGTAAACTGATGACATGTGAAACATTCATCAAAAACCAATGTCCCCATGTGCCTACGTTATACTACCGACAAGGACATGGTTACGTTGGTAACATCTGGACGGACATCGCCTTGAAGGCTCTCATACCCCTGTTGTAAGCAAAAAGATGGAGGAAAGCACACAAACCAGTGACAAATATGGCCATCTGCAAACAGATGCAGTTTTATCAAATTCTCTGGTAATTTGTGTCCTACAGGCCTGTTAATATGATAGTTACCAACGTAACCATTAGGGGACAGACATGTTACCAACGTAACCATCATGTGCTCCGCAATTGACTATGATGCATTTACTGCTGGATTATTTTATTTGTGGTACTGCACTTGATCAAGGTTAAGTGTTACATCATAACCTTAGCTCTGGAAATCTTTTCTTTCAGTTAAAATATCAACTATTAAGATTTAATATCCAGATGGACGGACAAATCTCAAAATTTTACTCCAAATTGCTGATAAAATTTTGCGGTGTTTGTGCACCTAAAAATATTCATTTATCATTTACCATTTACTTTGTACATTACATTTATGAATGAAGACAAAGAACCTGCATCAGTCACATCTGCAAAGGTCCCACTCACATCATAAATTTATTTCACATCCTATGTAACACTTACAGGTGGTAAAAAAGGCCAAAATAGCCCCAAATTCTGCCCAAAACATCCTTTATATAAGTTGGACATTGATAAAATTGTCTTTATTATCTCTCTACAGTCCTCCAAGTATGGTGAACTGTAAAATCACCAAACCATTGTGACATCTTTCAAAATATCATCAAAGCAAAAAACACACACTGAATATTTTCCTTTACTGTAGACAAGCCCAAATCTCCTCTTAATGCATTACAAGCACCTCTGAAGACATTTTTAACATAGGCCTAACTAAATTACAAACAACAGGTAAAGCAGAAATTTCCTTGAATTTCACAATTCACTAACAAAAACATTGTCACATGATCAAAATAGGCCATTCATGAACTAGAGTGACGGTGAGTCCTTGAACAGGACTCTACACTCCATTTTACTCCGCACTCAGTTCTTGTCCTGCCTACACTAAAAATCCTGCAGTTAAGGTTTGGGAGGAAAATTTATCAAAAATCGATCATTCCTGAACTGTCAATTTTCCACTTGTAAAACAATGCAAATCAGTTTATTATATGAATTGTAGAAAAATATGCATTCACGTAGCTCACAGGTGTGTTCTGAGGCCAAAACTCACAGAAGTCGCCTCGTCGTTAGTCAAAAAATGGCAGCCATATTGTCAGAATGGCTCATTGTACGTCTTCCACATTTTCTTGGTTTTAGATTTTGAAGTCAGTATCTTCGGCTCTGAGGTGAAGGTCTATTTCTAATATACAAATATTTTCTCCAAAGTTGACAAATGTGCATCTGTATGACATACTGTATCGCATGCTACCCTGGTTACAACTTTTTTACACTCAAGTGGGTCATGAATGTGACTGCACGGGCACTCTAAAATCTTGTAACCCACTAAGTGTTAAGGTCAGTTTTTACCTCCACATTTCACCTTTTTGCTCCCCTCTATTTCAAGATAAACTGGACTAGTCAAGATGCATAGATGCAATGACAAAGAACATTCATGGAAAGCATGGTAATCATAGGTAAAACTTTGAACCTGTGAGGAATGTCGGTCTACTGGTAGACTGGCTGACCACTGGAAATTTTGTGTATGATCCAGCCTAGGCAGGACAAGGACGGTGGTACAGAGTAGGTCACCGTTAACATAGTACACTATCCTGTTCAAGGACTAGTGGGGTGACAGCATTTTCCCTCCAAGCTGGAAACTGAAAGTGTTGTGCATGAAGGCTAGCCTATCTCTCTGTAAGAAAATTCTGAGGTATGCCTAGGCTAAAGATTAATAGCTCACAAATAAGATTAAGTCTGCTAAAAAGACTTGCAGGTACAGTTTCACATTCTTTTTATAAAATGAGAACTTTCTTAGAGTGGCCTAGTTAGCCTTTAGGTTTCACAATCATATAGGCCTAGGCCTATTAACCTCGGGCTCTAATGTTAGGCCTATCACTGTATCACCTTCAGTTGTCCTATGACAAACTGTGAGACCTTAGGCCTAGGCGAGACCGCCAAGCCCTACGGTCGAAGTCTTTCCTTCATTGTGCCAATGTGATAATTGGACATGCTTGAATGTAACGAGCAGCAGATGCTATTGTCTAATTTATTTCCAATGTCATTTTCCGCCCCTCTTACTTTCCGCCCCTAAAAAAAGTTATTTTCCGCCCCGGTTTTTAGGGGCGGAAAACACCAGTTTGAGGGGCAGAAAGTAACTAACGGCATAGAATGGAATACCTGCACGAGTTGAAGGCTTGACAAACTAAAACTAAATTTTCTTATCACTGAACATGTCTCCATATACACTTATGTCTTTTAGTAGTTCCACACAACAATCCATAGCCTAGTACATACTTAAGGCCAGTTCATACTTCCAAATTTCTCGCGCGATAAAGCGATCAATAACCATACATGGTCAAAATATCTTTGTCGCCAGTTCGATTCACAGTCATCACTTGGAGTTGAACATTGCTCAACTTTCCTCGAAAGCTCTCGAGATATCGCAAAGGAAACGGCTTCTGATTGGCTGCTTGGTAGGTGAACCACCTTTTGAAACGAGCTCGCGATCCTACTCGACAATAATGGCGGACCTGTTCGGATACCAGCTCATTACATGTATTAGGGTTCTGTGCGACTATCGGCGGCCTGATTGTGACAGTGAGAGTTGTTGGAATGGAGGGAAACAGTTATTGCTTTCCACGAATTAAGACATAAAGGTTAGTAAGGCAGGATTTTCTTGTATTCCCTAAAATAATCACGGTAATCAATAGTGTACTTTGTTGTAGAGCTGATCAAGCCGCATATACATATGTATGATGGCACAACCTAACAAGGCCACTCTAAGAAAGTTTTCGTTTTTAAAAAACAAGACAAAAGAATGTGAATCTGTTTGTACCTGAAAAAGTTTTGGGGGACTTGACCAAGGTTATTTGAAAGCTATAAATCTTTACCACAGATTTTTCCTTTCAAGAGATACCATTACGACAAGTTCAGCATTTCCAGCTCAAGCCTAAAATCAGAAGTAACCTAATAAGGCCAGCGGGCGCTGTTTACAATTTTTGTACAGAGCTGTATGTACAGGTTCAGTGTAGGCAGTTTGTGCGTTCAATTTGAGCTGCATATATCTTAGCGTGCAAGTGCTTGAAAAACAGGTTCACGCGCATTAGCAAGGGAGTTTGCTATATGCGCGTGCTGCATCAAAAATTGACGCACTGATTGTGACAGCAGTTTTGACGCGCTTTGTCGACTGTATCGATGCACGACATTCGAAAGTGGCCTTATTAGGTCATGCAGGGCTGAAATTTAGCACTCGTCCGATCGTCCGTGACGGGTAAAACTTGCATCGAACAACCACTTTCTCTCTTTGAACTTGTCCGATGGACGAGTAGATTTTATTTGTAACTGAATAGTTCCCTACATCAGCAGGAAAGTATGTCATAAAAATCCCCTTAGGAATTGGCATTGAGACAATGGTACAGTACCATTCATCATTGTACCATGCCAATAAATATGGAAAAATGCAGAATTTAAAGTAAATGTTTGTTTTCTATGGCAGAGACAGGAAATAGAATTGTTCATCTCTTGTTCGTCACTTTCGTTCGGACAACCAAAAACTATTTCGGACAACCTAAATTTAGCTTCTGGTTGTCCGATGGGCAACCTGAAAATTTCCTTAAAAATCAGGCCTGTCATGTCACTATACTGTACTTGGCCTCTGCATAGGCAGGTCACAGGAGTATTTTATTATATAGTGTGGAAGTGCTGAACGCTCTCCTATCAGCAGCTACCATCCTCATACTGTTACTCCATCGAAATTTCATCCTTCAGACAATGCCAAGTAAAATTATTCGGGAAAAAGAGCTGCCTTGAGGTACCTTTTGATCAAAAGTCTCGACAGAGACAAATTTGGCGAGAAAAGTGCAGTAATTGTGCCAGAAACGTAAGTTGTTTGTTCGAGCTAGGAGATTTGTGACATATCTTTCCGTCTATATAATACATAGTATATGGTATACTATACAATGTTAAGGGGCGCCTGTGAGGCAGGTATGGGAGACTGTGCATTGCATGGCAGTACTGCGAAAATTGAGCTATGCGAGAAAACTGATGTATGAATCAATTTTACATCGGTATATCGAGACCCAGCTAACATCCTTAAAGGCAATTGGCAGTCGCCCCAAAATATTCTTGGAAAAATCAGCAAAGTCTTGCAAATCTCCTCTTATTGCATTACAAGCACCGCTGAAGATGTTTTGAACATAACTATTACAAACAATAGGTAAAGCAAGGTGAAATTCTCCTTGAATTCCACAATTCACTAACAAAAATATTGTCACATGATCAAAATAGGCCATTCATGAACTAGAGTGACAGGATACACTCACTCTGTTTGTGGTGACTGCCTACTGCCTTTAAACACAGCTTTATAGCGCTATAATGGAGTATGAACTGGCCTTTTATGCTGACTTTTTTTCTCGCTAGCACTTAGGCTTGTGCATTCAGGGCTGAAATTTAGCACTCGTCCGATCGTCCGTGACAGGTAAAATTTGCATCGGACAACCACTTTCTCTCTTTGAACTTGTCCGATGGACGAGTAGATTTTATTTGTAACTGAATAGTTCCCTACATCAGCAGGAAAGTATGTCATAAAAATCCCCTTAAGAAGTGGCAGTGAGACAATGGTATTGGCTACCATTCATCTTTGTACCATGCCAATAAAAATGGAAAAGTGCAGAATTTAAAGTAAATGTTTGTTTTCTATGGCAGAGACAGGAAATAGAATTGTTCATCTCTTGTTCGTCACTTTCATTCGGACAACCAAAAACTATTTCGGACAACCTAAATTTAGTTTTAGGTTGTCCGATGGGCAACCTGAAAATTTCCTTAAAAATCAGGCCTGGCATTTGCAGTGTGTACGCAAATACAGTACGTATATATACACGTATGTTAACGTATACAGTGCTGTGCATGCATATGGACGTGTGCGTACATTGGTGTGAATAAGTTCTAATACACATACAACTGCACTTGCCTACAGGCTATAGGCTAAGGCTTGGTAGATCATACGTAGCCTAGGCTACTCATATACAAGCTCACAATTTCATCATTTTTTGGTCTCAGAAATGAAAAAAGATGTAGATACAATTTTAAGTTAATCTTTGATTCCGAATGTTATTTTCCGCCCCAGAAATTTTAGGGGCGGAAACTACCGGGGGCAGAATGTAACGGTACCCCTAGCCTAGGCCTAGCTTATGTAGCCTAACATAAACCTAGCGCAGTATACAATTACAAATGGATGACAGACGGGAATCTGAAACAAATTAACACCAGCAATATTTGTGTCATATGAAATGATTACTACCCCGAGAAACACCATAACAAGTTTGTAGTTGACCAAATTATCTTTCTTAAAATATGTGCAAAAGCTTGCGTTCTGATGGTGGGAATAAATGCTGGATTTTGAAGGATATTGTGAACGTAATTTTTAGCATGTATTACCAGAGATCGTACAGGGTTTCAAAAGGAGGATTAGAGTTGCCAGATACGTAACTACTGTATTATTTCCACCATTATAAGTATAGTCCTAATTCTTATGAAAACATTACATGGTAAACAAATAATTACATTTTAATATTTTTGAATTACAATTCATGTACTTAGGGGAACTTATTTGGAAACGAAAATACTTAAACTCTGGAGGAAGCCTAACCTTGAAACACTTGTCGCCCCAAAGGAATCTATTTGCTAACAGACGTTTTAACGTTAAATCACTCTTGAAATCATACTTGATCATTTGAAACTATAACCATAATCGACAGTACCATTTACACTCCAGAAAAGTTGAGATTGAAATGCCCATCCTGTTTCGCTGTCTCGTTGTCAGTAGAAACAATTTAGTTTGGCAACAACGATTTCAAGTTGAGGGCGGGTGTAAACAAATAAAGTCTGCCAATTGACAGATGTAGGCATTTCCTCATAGGAGTACCGGGCAGGAGGATGTAAAATTGATCGAAGAAATGAGAGAGTACGCGAATTTCTATACACAATTGTAGTTTAAATGATCACAGAGACCCAAAATGGAGCGAACAGTACGTCGTGCCTTGCCATAGGCCACTTGCAGACCTTGACTGCATGACCGCATAGACTGTTCTCTGCTGGGAGGGAGCTGAACGTTTTAGACCCCCGTCCTTGTGGATGTGTCGACAAGGGAAGGGATCTTTTTTACCATTTGGGAAATGCTGGTAAAACTGGTCAAATCCGGTTGGGCTCATTTGAAACTCTATGAAGTGAATTGAGTCATTATGACACCTGGTCGTATAAGCCACGGTTGAGTGAAATTCGCCTACGCGTACGTCCGGGAAATATTTAGTGGCATTACGTACCACCGCCTTGTCGTTTTTCTCTTCCCCTTGCGAATCTTCCAAACGTCGGGATTGAAAAATCCTCATCGGATCCTTTTTGGATCTTTTTTGTGCAGAACGGGTCATATTACGCGGCTGGGCCGCAAAATATGAATTAAATCGCGGGTGTGCATGTGTGAAATGTGTCCGTTTTACCAGTGGCGCCGCCAGGCTTTGGTGATTGGGGGGCACAACAGATGATGTCGTAATGGCACTTCAGTTAACCTCCCAAGTCTGCGTAAAATGCGTCTTTTTTTTTCGTGTGCTCCCTACGTTCGTATACACATTGGAGATCCTTCCTTTGTCAGGTGCCAAAGGCTGCACTAAGGTGCCGTCCTGGGGGAGGGGGTGTCCCCCTCCCCTTTGAGAAATTTTTGTTTATTTAGAGCTGCTAAGATGCAAAATGGTGCTATCTTTATGATACTTTTGGAGCTGATCACATACCTGCATGGCTGGAAAATGTCCATAGTTTAGTGAATTCTAATTTTTCCGACTGGCTGGATGTTTTTTCCAACTGAGTCGCGACGCTTAAAGGTTGTGTGACATGAAAATAACATAGTTGGATATTTGATGTAAAAAACATTAAAAATCCAGAAAAAAAGCTGCAATTTCCATTAAAATCCATCAAATATTGACCATTTTACAGGGAAATTTCTATATCACACTTGTATCATGAATAAACATGAGCTAATTATGTAAATATGTGACATCGAAAGAGGGACATACCGTATATGGCACATGTTAGCCTTTGTGTTTTCAACCTTAATTTCAAGGACACTGGTAGCATTGTTATTCCCCGGGGGTTTATTATAAAACTTAAAATTTTTTCCTTCAAAAATATTGATGTCACTCACCAAACTGTAATCTGTGTGATCAGTAATTAAGAGATAACTGATATAGGGTTAACAAAAGATCATAACACTGTGCAAACTCCACATCATTATTTTTGCATAGGCAATTAGTTTCTTCAGAACCATCAAACTTTGAAGACGTATATTTTGAGAACGGTAAAAGATATTGAAATAATCCCAACGGATGTTTAATTGGAGGACCAAATTCTTTAAGCGACAAGTGAAACAGCTCTTTTTGGTGGCATGTCACACAACCTTTAAATATTCGTTTTTTTTTTTATGCACCCTGCGTTTTTGAATGCAGCGGTGAGGATCTTTCCTTTGGTACTACATAAAGGTGCCGTCCTGGGGGAGAGGTCTAAGGGGAGGGGGTTGGGAGATTTTTGCTTATTTAAGGTTTCTTAGATGCAAAATGGTGCTATCTTTTGGAATATTTTTGGAGCTGATCATATATAGCTGGAAAACGTCCATAATCTAGTGAATTCTAATTTTTGGTTAGGTGAAAAAGGAGAGCATGTTGTCTAAGAGAAGAATACGTTGTCAACAAACCTCCTGAAGACTCCCTTTTGGCTACTGCACCGCCTTCTATTGGCAAAGTTTTTACCCAAAAATACGTGCGTGGAGTCCACAGAAACATTGCTGGACTATAGCGAAATTTTTCCTCCCCTTCATTGCGCATTCTCAAAAGGTATTTAAGGCTGGCAGATACCTGTATATAGCCTTCCGGAAGCTCTGGATAAAGTACATAAAATGGAGCAATGGGATAATGCTTATTACTTGATATCCAAATGATAATATAGAGTAGAGCACTTTACAACTATCGTATTTTTACTAATTTTGAACGAAAATCCAGATGAACAGCTTCCAGCAATGGGGAACGGGCGGGAGGGAGACTATTGGTGCAGGAAGGTGATATTAGACCTCGCTGATAGGTATAGCAAAAGGGGTGAAGGACTAACAAAGGCGTTTTTCAGAATGCTTTTTTTGTTCGTAAGTGTATTAAAAGTCACCATCTATCAAGGGCGTAACAAGGAATTTGTCAAGGGGGGCGAAGCGCATAGACAGACTCTCAGCGCTTTGAGCCACCATGGGTTGGCGCAAAGCGCAAGAAAATTTTGGCCCAAAGTGCCTCCCAGATAGCTGGAAATGGCAATTGCCAAGGCTATTTTACAGCGTATAAATAGGAATATTGTAAAAAATATATTAAAAAAACCAAAAATATGCTCAAGGGGGCGGCTGCCCCCTTCACCCCCTTGGCTACGTGTCTGCCATCTATACCCATAATGGCAGCGCGCAAAGCGCTCGGTAAAATTCTTTTTGGAAAATACATAACGGCAAATACGAAATTTCAACTTTCCAAATCATGCTACCACAACTTAAATTGAAAGATCGCATATTGAAGCTATAGGCCCCTACAGTTGTGGTGATTATAGTTCCATGTATTATTATGTTAATAATGGTCATGAGATGGAGTGCAATCCATAAAGCATGCGCGCAAAGCGCGCGAAATTTTTCATTAAATGAGATTTACATGACAAAACCTGCATTCAGAATCTGCATCGAGACACTTTCAATTGCCCAACAAACCTACATGTCACTCAAAAGCCAGTCTTTTACCTGTTAAATCGTAAACAGCTTTCAACTTTTGCTGCTGTGCTTTTTCGGGAGTTGCTATCAGAAGATATTGATAACTAGAACACAGTGGTAAGGTCTGAAGCGCGCGGAGCGCGCGAAATTTTTGATAGTTTGGGAAGGATTTGATAAAATTCTGATAGTTTGAGAAACATTTGTGATAGAAAATGATTGAAAAGATCTATCACTCGGTTGAAGCACACCTCACCCTACCCCTTACAGAAATCTATAGCTTTATCGCCTTTTGGGATCATTTTAAAATTTTCAAAAAATTTTCATTGGGGGAGGGGCACGCGCCCCCATGCCCCCCCCCCCCGTGCCGGCGCCACTGCGTTTTACACTCGGCGACTAGTATAGTAAGTAATCATGAGTCGATCAGTATCATGAGTCGATCACTGCATTCTAAATGCCAGTACAGCGTGCAGGCGCGATGTGATTGCAATGTATGGATGACCTGCAATGCATTTTCTCCAAACAGTATCAAAAAGAATTGTTTGCCTTATTATTTTTGATGTCCAAAGCAAAAATATTTCTCATGGCCAAATTTTTAAGTTTCGGCACAAGTACGAAATAGAAATTCGCAAAAATTACCAAAAATGGTGACCAAGTGTCTTTGATGAAGCTCTGATTAAAAATTTTGATAGAAAAGACATTTTTCTCTAAGATTATTTGCATAACTGTTCTTGAATGTGGTAATTTATAGGATTTTATTTGCTTGTTTTTTGTAGCGATTGACTCAAGATTCCTTCATAAGCATTGTTACATGTACTGCCACCTACATTTCAAAATTCATTTTCTACGGATTACGTGATCCGAACAACACCAAAATATAGCACAATGAGGAAGACATATAACAAAATATTACTGCAAAGTTTTATTGATTTTTGTAAATGTTTTAATATTTTCATGGTCACAATGTTCGTTAAGTGATCGACTCATGATACGCCCAGTATACACACAAAGCGGGAGTATGAACGATTGAAAAACTCTGCGCCGACTACACTCGGCGAGTGAGTGTGCGGCGAGCCTTTTTTTTTACCACGAGGTTATGGGCAAATTTGATTTTCAGAATTTTTCAAATTTGTTTGAAAATCTTGGTTCGGGAGAGTTTTAAGGGTTACATTCACGCACACTGAGGTTATTTGGCCTGTTCTTTCATAATCCTGCGTCAGAATTACAATAAAAGGGTCGAAAAGCTGTCATTTTCGAATTAGGGGTGTGGCCTATTTCCAAGAAGCTGATTGATCCATTGGCATGATTTGCCCATAACCTCGTGGGAAAAAATCGCGCGTGCGGCTAGTGAGGTCGGCGGAGAAGTATGAACCTTGCAATACTGTACAGACAAAACGTAAATCGATTTCTCTGTACTCCTAGCGGAAGATGTGAACAGAGAAATCCAAATAACAGAGGGGTACTTCAAGAACGTTTCATTATAACATGAATAGGCCTAGTACTGCATATCCTCAAAATAAATGGACTATGTCTCAATGTTACTTGAGAAAAGAGCCGTCTAGACAAAAATAATATATTCTGCCCCGTTTATTCTACCGTTAATGTAGAACAAACATGAAAATGAAGAATACAGCAGAAGTGTTTTGGAATTGGTAACTAATGCGAGGACCCCGAGACTCAAATGCTTACAAATTAAATCAGATAATGACACTGGCGGATCCAGGGCCTTTGTTTAGGAGGGGCCAGTCCAAATTGGTGGTAAAGTAATATGGGGGAGGGGTCTAAGGGGAGGGAGACACCCTTCCCTCCCCTTAGACCCCATCCCCTTTGGAAATTTTTCTGTACCTGAATGGTCTCAGATGCGACTTGGTGCAATAAAAGTGTACAATTGTGAAGTTAATTTTCTTTTAAAAATTGGTTTTCGTAGGTATAATTTTCGATCAAAAAATCAACTATTTATAAAACAAAGTTAGGATGATCTTTCTCCGAGAAATATGAATCATCACAGGTTTTTGGAATTTCATTTTCCTTTACAACTTGCCTTAGCTGCAAAATGGTGCTAAAATCCCAATCCCCATACGTTAAGGAACTCCGTTTCAAAAATTATAGTACGACAAGTTAGGAATTTCCAAGTAGTATATCACGGTCAATGATGTAGATTTCCAGTCTAAATGCTGAAACTAAACTCCAATCTCCTGACCCCACTGGTGGTAAAGTGTTCAATGACACGGTCTGGGACTGGCAGGCGATCTCTATATGCTTGAAGAAGGATTAGCACCTCGAGTCTGTCCTCAGTCATGGTTGAACGAAGTGAAGTCATCGTCCTTTCGACTTTCGAGGAACATCTTTCTGGTTCAGCATTTGACACAGGGAGGGTTGCAAGGATTTTCAGTAACTTATGAATACTGTAGTTGGATAGGTAACTGGGTGACACGTTCAACGCAGCAATTGCAGGGATGGAGACGGGGTTTGTCTCCGACGAGGTACTTGGTTTGCAACAACAAGAGCTCTGCCTGTAGACCGTTATTTAGCTAAATTCAGAGTCTCGACTATTTAGTCACCGGTAAAAGTCTCCCTATTGCAGTTTATTCCTTAATTATTCAGGGAATTTTCGGAAACAATTTTTGGCCCGCCTTTGGGTGGGGCTATGCCCCCCTAAGCCTCTTGGATTACAAAGCTTGTAACTTGAACCCCGAGACGTGTATGAAGTATAGGTAAAACATTCCTCGATTAGGTAAAATACGATAACGATTACATACAGTAAGTCTTCAGGCCTAGGCTATGTTGCCCGGTCTACGGTCACCACACAGTCTAGCTGGGGCTATTCTAGTCAAATTAATTTTAATTATATTGCAAGGACCAGACTATTATTGTTTGCTTGATGACTCTCGAAAACGAGTACAGGGGAAAAAGGCTGGCCTAGGTCTGGTCCTGATATTTCGCTTGTTTTCATCACCTGATATAATTTTATAAGCCTTTGTGTCTCGTGGTCCTCGCAT
Source organism: Holothuria leucospilota (assembly GCA_029531755.1). Lineage (NCBI taxonomy): Eukaryota > Metazoa > Echinodermata > Holothuroidea > Aspidochirotida > Holothuriidae > Holothuria > Holothuria leucospilota. The sequence continues at coordinate 33,788,306 of CM055968.1, forward strand.
TAGTTACCAATACCAAAACACATTTGCCTGTATTTTTTCAATTTCATGTTCGTTCTACATTAACGGTAGAATATACGGAACAGAGACGGCTCTGTTCCCCAGTGACATTGATAGCCTACTCGTCCATTTGATTTTAGGATATGCAATACTTTTCATACTAGTAATGAAACGTTCTTGAAGTACTCCCTCTTCAGTTTGGATTTATTTGTTCATATCATCCGTTAGAATGGTGTACCTAGAGAAATGGATGTGCGTTTTCTCTGTACCTTGATCTTCTCGGCTTCCGTTGGAGACACCTCTTTTGTGGAGGGTAAATTGTGGATAGTAACGTCACGGAAGGGAAAGAGCGCCACCTCGTCACACACAGGCGAGGAAGTGTATAATAAGTGTTGTTGTTGCTGAAAAGTAAGGGTTTTCCCCTCATCATATGGCTAACGGCAAGTCTGAGCAGATTCACTGAAGTTGAGTTGACAACTTGTCAGTGTCTCTAAATTGAAGGGGTAGGCTTTATTACTTCGAGACGCCAATCCGGATTATACCGTCTGACATATTGACCATAGATACAAGGAATGTTTGGCTGTATATATATCTTTTCGTTTACTATTGTGCTATCAAGATTATCAAGTTGATTTCGATATTGTCTATGTACTTGGTCTCGTACAGTCCGGACTCGTGACTCGGCTGTAAAATTCCCAAGACCCGGTTCGAGACCGGCAAAACTTTGCTTACATTTTCCAATCATCGCTAACATTAGCTTTCTTTCCCGCGTGGGATAAGTTTGCCGTAATGCAGACAAGCAAAAGAAATGTAACAGTATAGGCCTACTAACCTGCGTGAGATTTAGGAACTCATCGAACAACACTTACCGAAAACTCTTCCAATACAGTACATGTTACGTAGAATAAAGCCTATATGTATGTCACCTGATAAACAGTACACTAGTTTCACAAGAAATGATTATACAGAAGGAATCGTGCACAAGGCGTCCTACAATACAATATAAGCTTTTGCCTCGCACACTAAAACAAGTATTTTTCATTACATAACCAGTCTCAACGACGTTTCATTAATTAGAAGCCATAACCAGCAAAAGTTGCAAAGTTGACAGAGTAAATCCTACCAGAGAATAAACAAGGGAGCGTATAATCAGAAGAGATATAATTAAATTACGATTTCCAAAACCCTATCCACACCTCTCGCTGTTCACTTTCCTCACCAACTACCACCATCCTCAGCAAATTGACTGACGGTTAGTATCTTAAATTTGCGATCATCATATGAAAACTATTTCATTATCATTTCAAATTACACCTGGGGAAAGCAGGATTTTCTCAAGAAATGGCGCAGAATGGCTGCAAAAGCCGTCAATTTAAGATAGATTCCTCTGGAACAGTAGTTCTCAAACTTTTTGAGGGTGAGGGCCAAACTGAGAGGCTGAAATGAGGTCCAGGGCCGCAAGGGGAGGATCTCAGGCTCAGAGAGAGTAAAATAATTGGAAAGAGCAAAATCCATACAGTATCGATTTTGCTGTTTCCAATTAAGTATGGGCCTTACTTAAAAGGTTCTGAAGGTGTATCTACGGCAAACAGAAGCAAAAGTATGACTTTTTCATTGGAAGCCGTCCCTTAAGATAGTAATGCACTTTTGCGGTGTTGAATTTGAGAAATCCGACCTCATCCCTACCATGGCTGGGGCTGAGGTCAGAAAATTTTGCTCTTCAAGCGCTCTGGATTGCAGGAAGTCGCACTCTTAACCACAAATTTGCCAGTCTTTGCTCGACAGGGCCGTCAAACTCCCCTACGAAGCAGCCGGTAACCAGAAGACCCGACAAGGTCGACGGGTTGACGAAAGGATGGCAAATACGGAACTTTAGCCCGCTCGAAGCGGGCGGCAAATTTGCGCTATACTGTTGAAGCTACTTTGAGAAGTTCCAGTTTTTATTGATCAATATACCTTACCCGGGGCAAAATAAAGAAATTCGTCGCAGCGGCTGCTCGTCAGGTCGTTGTTGGGGGTTACATACTTTATCACATCCATCAAGACTCGCCGACGAAAATGGAGTTTCCCAGACGATAGGGGCCTTGGTCCTTTGCACCAGGGAGCTGGAAGACACAGCTCCCTGTTTGCACCTCCCACATGACGCCACCCCTGTCTCCTGTTTGCATCATGCTTGAGTCACCAGTATGGTCATTTTGATGTTCATCATGCACTGTTTTCAAAACTAAATATGTTGCTGAGAAAAACCTGCACTCTGAAACGAATGATAGGCGTCACAACAGCTCTGTACTTATCCCTGGCCTGCGTTAATGGCCAGTATGTGAGGAACCTCTTGATCAATTATTCTACAACGCGGTCAGATAGAAGGGTGGGTCTGCCGAGTTCGAGGGCCGCATTCCCAAAAGTCGGAAAAACTTTTAGTTGGTTGAATGATTCTATTTCGTTTAACAGAGCTGTGGAAAAAGCGCGCCCATATAAAATCAGTGGCGTAGCTAGACATTTTTTGTGGGGGGCAAAGCAAAAAAGTTCCGACGACAGATTATTATCTGGATAGTTGTTCGAAATTCTGGGGACCTTTTTTTTTTTCTTGCTTTTCGGGCAGTTTTGGGGCCGACTTTTGATTTTCACGTTGACATATCGGTGTGTAATTCAGCTTAAGTGCATAAGAAATGTTGTAAGTGTTTCAAATGACTTGTTTTTATTTATTTCCGACAGAGACTAGAAATTTCCGACAGAGGCCTTGTGGGGGGCGAAAGCCCCCTGCCCCCCTCTAGCTACGCCACTGTATAAAATGTCGAAACACATTGTTAGGGGAATGTCACTCTGATTGCATTTGATGTAGTTTTTACGAGTACCGAAAGATGACTTGCAGAAATTTTAATTTCAATAACCAATCACCACATATTTAACACATTTTTCAATTGTATATGGAGTCACCTCACTTTGCAAGTTAAATTCGCGAGATGCAACTTTGCTATGGTACAAGCTCTTTCACTACAAATACAACTACTCCGCAATGCACCACTACATACCCTAACTATATGCCACCGTGTATATAATATAACTGTCAACAACACGGCACACGAAATAAGTCTTGGCTAGATATGACTGATCAAGGAACATGCCTTAGAGCCTATGTAGGCAACATAGTACCACTTCAGGAGAGCGAATTTGGATGGATTCAAGTAGTGTCCCTAAACTACATAATTTAAACATACATGCCATGGATTATTCCCCCTTTTCCTACTTTGCTAAACTTTTTCATGTCGAATATGATTTTTTTGAAACGTAAAATCACTTCAGGGGCCGAAACGACAGGCCCGGGGCCGCATGCGTTAGGGCCGCATTTGAGAACCACTGCTCTGGAACATGGGCGGCTCTAAGAAATTTTGTTTTTTTTTTGGGGGGGGGGGAAACTGAAGTCCGTTTTCAGGGAGGTTCGGAAGACCCCCCAGCAATATTAATGGTCAGCTCCGGATAGTACAATAGCCTCAATAGGAGTATGCATACGCGTAGGGGCCCAAGTTGATGGGGAGGGGGGGGGGGGGCTGTAACGATCTGCCGGAAAAATAGAAACAAAATTTTACGCGCCCTCCGCGTGTGTTCCAAATGTTAATGTACATATCATATAGGCATGCATCCGTTATCACACCGCATGCCAATTACATACAATAACTGACTACCTATTCCATATTGATTATAATTCTGGGGGAAGTCGTTACAAAAATGATGATAATAACCAGTGCTGTGGCCAAGACTTCTCTCATGGGGGTCGGGCAGGTACTTTGTTGTGTGATTGCCGGCCTAGGGGAGGGGTATAAGGGGAGGGGTATAAGGGGAGGGGGTGTCTCCTTTGAAAATTTTTTGAAAAATTAGGTGTCCATAGATGCAATCTGGTGCCACATATGCTACCTTTGAAGTAAAATTTGTGTTAAAAAATTTACATTACGTATTTTAGGTACTAAAAGAAAAAAATAGGCATCACCCCCTACCGCTTTGAAAATTCTTGAAAAATTAGGTATCCACACATGCAATCTGGTGCCACATATGCTACCTTTGAAGTAAAATTTTGTGCTTTACTTTAGGTACTGAAAATATCGGCGTCATTCGGGGAATGGCCTAATGGCTCCTCAAATACACCACTGATAATCATAATATATAAGTTTAACCATTACAATTAAAACACACTGGTGAATTAATACCGAATATATAGGTGATGGTGCAATCCAAATCAGAACTATATTTTAATTACCAAGGAAGTTTTTTAAAGTATCGATTTCCGTTAAGCTACATTATTGCATTATTTTTCTTTCAGTAGGTGCCCGAAAAATTCTCAGAATATTGCCCGAATTTTCACAAAAATATTTTGTTGGGGGAGCTGCAGCCCCCACCCCCGCCTCCTACGCCTATGGGAGTATGGTTATGATTATGTATTACAGCGATGCCCATGTAGTTTTCAAAAGCTCTTCAAAAACCATTTCAGGCAGTTAGTCATGAGCTGACTACTTCAAAAATAAATACAACCATATCAACCGATCGCTACCGTACTACCACAGGGGTGGAGTAAGAGGCAGGTGAAATGGGCAAAGCGGCTTGATCCATTTGTATAAATGAGCCCCACCTTTTAATATTTTATTGTTTCTTTCATTGTGTCACAATATGTTTCAGCTTTGCCAAGAAGCCATAAAATGTTGGTTTTCTGGATTGTTTTCTTAAACTAACGAAAATTTCGAGCATGAAGAAACTTGAAAACTATGAAATGATAGCACTAAGTATTTTGGATCTCAGTACCGTTCCGAAACGAATTTTTTAAAGGAAGAGAGGAATTCCCCTAACTCAGAACGACATCTCATCCTATATACAAATAGCTGGGCTACTAGTCAAAAGTCTCATCACACTGAGCTTAGATTGACTGTTTGGTGTGTTTATTTTAAATCAATTGAAACGGTATACTTTAGCACAGAGGTGGAGAACCTTTTGCTTATAACAGGCCATTTGACAGTCATAAGACCGCTCGTAGGCCAACGGCGCTGTCAGTTTGAACAAGGGAAGGGAAACCTCTCCTTCTATGGGAAACACAATACTTTTATTAGACTACTTGCCCGTCACAACTTTTTGTAGACAGATACCTATGCTAATCTGGCCAGGTGACACCCGGGAAAAACTGCTTTTAGTCGTGGATGATGATCAACACGGCTAATGGGTAGTGTATCTAATGACCCCGATAGCTCTGAAATGTCTGCAAAACTATGGGCATTTAACTCCAGCATTACCGTTACACTCTGTAAATGACATTATGATGCCTAAGCTAATCAGATTACAAATAAGCAACTGAGAAAACGCGCGCGAAGCGCGCCGAAAAAAATGTCGTTTTGAAAGCACTTTATTAATGTTTAACCTTCGCATTGCATTGAAAAGTTATTCACTTCTTTAATTTTAAGCCCACTCAAGGAAAAGGGAGGGCCTAACCCATCTCGAATTACATGTTTTTTTTTATTTATTATTTTTATTTTTGAAAATTGAAGACCATGCTTTGCAAACTTGGGGAAGGGGGGCAAGTGCCCCCCGTGCCCCTATGGCGAGCCGCTAATGCTCTGGAAGGACCCTCAATCCCCAGCCTCCGGCTTCGCGCCTTCGACGATCGCGGTTAAAGGCTTCGCCGGCTACAACTTCCTTAGATCCAGCCTCCAACAAAAATTACATTCCTGGCACTTTGTCAAGCAACTGCCGATGCCCTTTGACATTGTCCATGTAAAAACTAACCACAAAAGATTTGATTGACACATAACTGTCAAAATCGTCAGTAACCTTTTCACACTTGTAAAAAAGTTGAGGGGCACTTGTCCCAGACCATCGACAAACTGAAACATGAAAGAAAGTCTCCATAGAGCAGGATATAGGTTCTCATATCCTTCTCTATGGAAAGAACAGGCACCTGGGGAAAGTAGGAAATTTTTTATGCAATAAGAATACTGCATTTAAAACTAAAGAAAAACAATAGCCTACAATTAAATGTCTCTACGCTGTTTTCCTCTGTGCACCCGTTTTAAATATTGCTTCGGGGTTACTTCCTGTAGAACATCCTGCTTGTCATAGCTTAAAACCACCATAGCCCCCATGGCCGTATGCAGCGTAGGGGAAGTTCCCCCTCCTCCAGAAATTTTCACAGCAAATTTTTCATCACCATCGATCTGTGTAAGTTTACGGAATCTTTAAGATTGTTTAAATGCAAGTTGTAAGGCACGAAAATGTCATTTTGGATACCGTAATAAGGGACAGGCGCTTCGCGAGGGGGGGGGGGCAAGAGGGAAAGAGCCTTCTCCTTGAGGATACTTTCTTTCTTAGCATTTCTATTATTCATATCACTTTAAAAAATATGAAAAATGCGATTTTGTACAGGGCGCTTCGCCCGCACCCATTCTGATATAGATCTTCCATCCTTAAAATTATTGTTCCAAAGCCTTGGGAAACCCTCAAAATAATCCATTCTCCCTTACTTCCTCAAGCCCTCAGCATTGTTGATCCCACCTGACTGTTAGTCTAATATGGAGTAAGAATATAATTGCAAAAAGTCAAACTGTGATTTTTGTGGTGTGCTAATTGCCCACCTTATATCATTTGAAGTTGAAGATAAAATGCATCATTTTAATGCCTACTATTTCGTAAATAACTCGGAGCTTCCAGGGGGGCCTCGCCCCCTGGACCCCGCCAGGGACCCTTAGGTGGGCTCCTGGACCCCACGCCGTTAGGAGAGCGCTTCGCGCTTCCGCGAAGCCTTCGGCGCCGTTTGACAGTCCACCCAGCTTTGTCCCCACTTTCAGACATGAAATCCCACCCCTGTTGGAAAGCTCTTCCACTCAAATGAACCAAAGTAAAGAAATTGATTACTTACCGACACACTCTGTCTTCCTATGTTCTGATAATGTTTAGCATTATTCGATGTCTCAGTCATAAATCTTTCGATTTGGCTTTGCCAGTATCGCGTCAACCAACCGCGACGTAGTCTCGTCTCGGCATTCACATTATGCAGGGGAAATAACTGCATAAATTGTCATAGCGGACTTTCCTCCGCACAATGATAGGCGATAAGGATAGCTTTCTGTATACACGGGCTAGTATCGAAATTTTGTTTGCATCATCGCAAGGGCGGCATTCCATGGGATATACTCTCTTGAGTCTGGTAAGTCATCAATTTCTTTATTTTAGAATGCATGTAGGCTGTAGACAACTCATGTCGTAATATTTGAGAAACCCCGTCAAAAACACACGAAACGTACTGAAGCACATTCGTTCGGCGCCGGAACTGCACTACAACTTATAAGCTTCTCAGACATGCCGAAAGCTGCTCATGGCAGTGAGATATCGTGTCACGGTGAGACGAAAAAAAAATTACATCAGTCGGCAGAATGAAGGAAAGATGGGAAAGGAGGGAGGAAAAGGAGAGAAACAAGGAAGGCGAAACGAAGAGACTAGCAGCCGAGCATGGTTTGAGGATAGAATTTTATGCACCCATTTCCACTAAAATTGTTCGGACACCCCATTTAAGCCCGACTCAAGTTTTTCAATTCTTAGAAAAGGCCTACATGAATCAACTGAATTGTGGAAGGTAGCATTTCTAGTCATGATTTGTTAGAGTCCCGCCTGCTTCCCGTGTGTGCTAGTAGATTCTGAATCGCAGTGACAAATTTGTGTTTTAGAGTGCAATTTTATGTTATGTAGAACGTTTAGGATCAGGGATGGCGCCATGTGAGGAACAAGGGAGTGGCGCCAGAACGGGGGCATGAGGGCACATGGCCCAATCGATTTTCGAAAATTTTCGATTTTTTTTAAATGAACCCAAAGGTGTGTAAGCTAAACATATCTGTATAGGGGGAAGGATGAAGTGTGTTTTTTTCACCTGAGTAATGGATATATCTTAATCATTAAAAACCTTCCAAAATTAAAACTTTAGGGCGCTCCACGTGCTCTAACCTTCAAATTCTAAATGTTTCACATTGCAAACGTATTTGTTCAAAGGTAAGTTTACGGGTTTTAGAAAAGGTTGGGCCTATTCATACGAAAATTTTCGTATGAATAAAGGGCAGTGGAAGCCCTATTCATACGGAAATTTTCGTATGAATAGAGGGCAGTGGAAGCACTATTCGTACGAAAATTTGCGTGCAAAAGCTTAAAATTCCACTCTTTCTGGAGGAATATGAGTCGATCTAAAATTGACATTTGGGTGTTTTTTGAAAACCAACTAGACCGGTTTCTGTTCTCTTGCTCTATATGGCGGAACTTCATCAGTAGTAGCTTTTCAAACATTGGCTAGATTCGTCATAAGATTTATAATGCAGCTATAAGCGCATACAGTAAAGTATCGTTGTACTGTTTTGTCCGGCTCTGCAGTAAAACTTGAATGCACAAGTAAATCTTTTTGAGTTAATGTCCTCTCATAGGCAAAAAACGGTTGGGAAACAAATGGGATTCATACGAATGTTCGCAAAACAACATTCCAGTGCTTTTCAAGTTTGCTTTAAATGCCTTGTTCCTACTTAGGCCTACAGTCTGAGTACGAGTGTGAGTTTCACATGCATGCATCGATCATTTGTACCGTAATCATACTATCACGTTCATGTGCATGTGCGTACGTACGCAGACTGTACATACGCAGAGCCATTTAAAAGGCTTTGTATATATATGCCAGTCGGCTCAAGTTTTCTTCGTATGAATTGTGACTACATGTAAGCTTCTTCATACGAAAATTTTCGTATGAAGAGTCACAACATTTAGAAAAATTCCTATGCACAATTTCAGAGCGCTTCGCGGGCAATTGCCAAGGTTTAAAGGCCGGTTCATACTTCATTATAGCGCTATAAAGCTGTGTTTAAGGATGTTAGCTGGGTCTCGATATGCCGACGTAAAGTTGATTCATACTTCAGTTTTCTCGCATAGCTCAACTTTCGCAGTACTGCCATGTAATGCACAGTCTCCTAATACCTGCCTATGCAAAGGCCAAGTACAGTACATATGTGTATGCGGTTTGATCGGCTCTACGACAAAGTTTGCTATTGATTACCGTGATAATTTTAGGGAATACAAAAAATCCTGCCTTACTAATCTTTATGTCTTAATTCGTGGGAAGCAATAACCGTTTCCCTCCATTCCGACAACTCTCACTGTCACAATCAGGCCGCCGATAGTCGCACGAAACCCGAATAGGCCTACATGTAATGAGCCGGTATCTGAAAAGGCCAAAATGCCACAAAGTAGTATCAATTTCTTATTATGAAATCAGTTCAAAACTTTGCCAAAGATAGTACTATTTTGCAACTTAGCCACCTTACACAAGCGAAAATTTCTCAAGGGGGGGGGGGGGGAGGAATTTCAACAGCGTTATTGAATCGAGTCGCTGACTTGGACTCGAGTCGCACTTTTTCTTGACTTGCGACTTGACTTGAAGATAAATGACTCGCGACTTGATTTGACTTGAAGACAAATGACTTGTGACTTGACTTGAACATATTTGACTTGACGACATTAAAATGTACCTAAAGTCTAAAATTTCAAAAATGTATGTTACAAAGCTTGAAAAATGCAAGCAAATGGTCCAATTCCTATCTTCACAGGACATTCCTGAGCTGAGATATAAAATGCTGAAGCTTATTTACTCAATTAAAAATGGTGGATTGCACAATAATTTGTGATGTCATTCCTGTACTACACAAATTAGGCCACAGTCTTTGTTGGTCTTTGGTTTTTCGAAAGCCACTGCACCTTGTGCCAAAATGTGATCACTGTCTTACTTTTATAGGGTGACTTGGCTATATAAGTTCTCTCCGTACAACATACCATGCAAGGGAAATGTAATTGTTTCAAGGTCCTATAAACATTTTAATTTCGAAAGGAAACAAAAGCAGTTCATGTGAGTTGTACAAGAAGGACTTCACAAATTATTGCGCAATCGACTATTTCAAATTAAGTGAATAAATTTCAACATTTTATATCTCAGCAACGGAGTAAGCTATAAAAATGGGAGTTGGATGAGTGAAATTCTTTTTCCAAATTCTAAAATATATATTCTTGTAATTCTAGACTTTATGTCCACTTTAAATGATAATGTTTTCGCTAAGTGTAGAATGAATTTCTTCACCAAAAAATTAACTAACGACAGAGTGCAAACTTTTTTTCTTGTATTTAAGATTGTGTTGTGCTGCGGATGAGACGGATTCTGCAAAGCCACTCAGGGGTAAAAATGTACATCTGTTATGTAGCACTGTAATTGAACCAATCATTCAAACACGTGTGGTATACCTTACAAGGCTCATCCCTTATTATAAGCACACGTGTCACTTATAGTTAGTGTAAATCAGTGCTTTTCAATCTTTTTCGGCTAATTGCACTACGCACCGCTGCTTGCACAGAATGGAATTGAGAAAACTCTCTACCCTCATGTCTACAAGTATAGATAAAAATAAAAAACACCCTAGGCTATGTCTATAAAATGTGAGTGACAAGAAAATGAAACTACATGGTTTGAAAATAAAGTGTATTAAATGCGGTCTTTGTATGTGTGGATCAAGGGAATACAAATCGATGGGGGTTCACTATGTGATGGCAAAGCCGAAACTGACAATCGTCGAAGGCGTGATGACCTAATGGAGTGCAGCGTCCTCCTTGAGAAAAAAAATCAGTGAAACGCTGTAAAACGCAGCAGTACTTCTTGGTATCTGACAATCAAGATTACGTCGCAAACGGCAAACATTCTTTTATGAAATTTAATATTATATATATAAGGCATTGCGACCTTTGCAATTCCGGAATAGGGTAGCAGTAGTTATTATTTATCAGTCAAATGGCCAAGACAAGGGTCAGAGGTCCTTCCAAGAAACAAATTAACATATACATTGTTCGATGCATTATGTTGGCATCTGACCATTGAAATAATTTACGAATATTTCCGTGCACCTTAAGGAGGGGTAATACTTGTTGACCTCATTTTATCTCCACTTTGTGAACACTTATTTGAAAGCACGGTGGTAATGTTTAGTATCTCCAGCGTATATGAAGAATATCAGTTTCCAAAAGGCCCCCTGCCCTTAGCATTTCCCCCTCCTCATGAATAGCTAATCCCCCTCCCCATCATCAAAGAATTTCCATATTTGTGTGGGAACGTGCGGTCCATCATAATCATACACGCACGCCTTGCGCGATGAGAGAGAATCATGGCATCCTCATCGCTGCTTCTCAGAAATTTTCTGAAATCTTTTTTATAGTATAATTCAATAAGAAAGTTTCATGAATCTTTTAGGAAAGTAACAGGCATATTTCAAATATTTTACTATTTTAAGCATACATTCAGTTTAATGGGTGCCTTTACACAGGTTCACAGGAAAGCTATCACCACTTGCAAAGAAAGTTTGACACGTTATGCTGTTATCAGTGTTACCCCTATAACTCAAAAATTTTGAGTGGTGTTGTATTCGGGGAGTATCCTTCTTACTTTTAAACCGATTCCATTTCCGTAACAACTTAGTCTGGAAATATTGCATTTAAAATGCACCAACATGGCATACAAAGGCAGGGCCGTCGCGACCGGGGGTGTGGGGGTGTCTCATCCCCAAAGTTCGTCAGAGCGACGATAGTCGGAAAATCTATAATACCAGTTGGAATTTCTGATATCTCAGTCTAGCACATTTGTCCGACTGAGCCTGTGTCAACTTTGTATATATTTTCCAAGTAGATCAAGTGAGAATAATACCAAACGTCGTTTTCCTCACGTAAAATTGAATCAAAACTGTCTTTTTTCGCAAATTCTTCTCAAAATATCAAAATTTGCGCACTCCACGCGCTTCAGACCATTCCTCAGTGTTGTTCTTATTATCAATATCTTCCAATAGCAACTTTCGGAGAAGCACAACAGCAGATGGTGAAAGCTGTTTACAAAATATCGACTTTTTGAGCGGCATGTTGGTTTTTTGGGCAATTGAAAGTATCTCGATGCAGATTCTGAATGCTGGTTTTGTCATGGAAATCTTATTTAATCAAAATTTCGGCGCGCTATGCGCGCATACGTTACGATTTGCAATCAATCTCATGGACATTATTAAGTTAATTATACCAGGCACAGTTCGACGGGGGCTAGGGGGCCTTAGCCCCCCAACTTTTTCCAAACCCCACAGAAGTGCGCAAAATTTTATATATACCAATACTGGTGAAGACATACATATACTTTAAAAAATATTCCAAATGTCTATTTATCAGGCCCATAGCCAGTAAGTTTTGTAACGATTCTTTCTATAACTTCAAAAATGTTCGCGCGCTACGCGCGCTTTCATCTATAGTTCTGTCTAGTGGTAACGCCCCCTTTTCAAACATACTGAATTTATTCGACGTTTCCACAAATATTGTTCTTTCGTGTAGAAGCGGTTCTAGAGAAGCACGAAAATGCATCGTGGCGAAGTTCTTTCCTCTTTTTCTTAACTTTGGAAGATTTTTTCTTCAGCCTCGCCATCGTGGCAAATATATTTTGTAAGAAAAAGATTTTTCGGTTTCGTAGGGGAGCCTTAATGGGTAAGATAAAGAATGTAATCCCCGACGACCATGCAGGCGCCCCAACAAATTTCATGGTTTTGCCCAGATTCTTCAATAAAAACCCAAACTTCTTCAGCTTTCCTTAATGAAAACAAAACTGTGAAATTGTTTTTCAATATAACCCCATATTTTTGGGTGCGCTTCGCGCGCCTTATATTTCGAGTTCGGCAACCCATTGCATCTGTCGGGACTTAGAGTAGCTGACCCCCAATCAGGGCGCTTCGCCCCCATGTCGGCAAACCAAGGCACCAACCCTGGCTTAGCCTGCATGCAGGTTTTTCATTTTGGCAATTGAAGTATTCCCCCCAAATTTCGAAACTCTTCACGCGCAATCCCCACAATCCACGTTGTATCACTTATGAACATAATAAGCACAAATGTACTAGTGAATTTTTATAGCATAAACTAGGTGTACATTTTAAAACGCGCTTGTTAGTCCTACACCCGGCCCTTTTGCTATACCTGTCTGAGAGGTCTAATATCACCTTTCTGCACCTATACTCTCCCTCCCGCCTATTCCCCATTGCTGGAAGCTGTTCGTCTGGATTTTTGTTCAAAATTAGTAAAAATACGATAGATGTAAAGTGCTTGGCGTCATACTCCATATTATTATGTAGTTGTCAGGAAGCGTTATGTCATTGCCCCCATTTTATATAATTGATCCAGAGCTTCCAGGAGGCCTTATACAGGTATATGCCAGCCTCAGATGCCCGAATAGAAGGCAGTGAGCTAGTCAAAAAGGGGGGGGGGGGAGGGCTTCAGGAGGTTTGTTGACAACGTATTCTTCTCTCAGACAACATACTCTCTTCTTTCACCTAACCAAATATTAGAATTCACTGCATTATGGACATTTTGAGCCATATATAATCAGTTCCAAATATATCCCAAAGATAGCACCAATTTGCATCTAAGCAACCTTACGTTAACAAAAATTTCTCAAAGGGGAGGGGGACACCCTCTCCCCTTAGACCCCTTCCTCAGGACGGCACCTTTTTGTAGTGAAAAAGGAAGGATCCCCACTGCTGTATATAAACGCGGGACGCACAAAAAATGGTGCAATTTACGCGCCACCCATTCAGTTGGAAAAATCCATCTGGTCGGAATTTGGGACCTTCACACCCCTCCCCCCAAACATATGACCCTAGCTACAGCCTTGTACCGAAAGGAAACACCTTTAATTATTATTAAACTGTTCAGAATCCATCACCAATAATCTCTAGCAATAGCTTTATCTCCTCAAAATGTTATGTATTACAAGAGTTACATATGTTGCATCTTTGAATTTTTGAAAGTCTGGGTGAAAAAAATCAGAGATTTTAGATGAATTAAGACGATTTTATTGTAATCTCTATGCGTATGATGTTTTTGATCCAGAAGCTTTCTTTAATTTAATATGTACTAATGCGAAACTCGATCTTCACGATGCTAACGTATGTGAGGGACTTTTGTGAAATGACGAATGTAGACAGGCACTTTTTCCTTTGTCTAATGAGAAAACCCCCGGCTTTGATGGTTTGTCGGTTGATTTTTATAGGTACTTTTGGGTCAAATAGGTGACTGCGTTACAGAATCTTTGAATTCTGCATACGAACTAGGTATATTGTCTTATAAACAAGGACGAGCTATTATATCTCTCATGCAAAAACCAGGAAAACATCCTTTATTTGTTCAAAATTAACCCCCGATTTCCTTACTTAACACATATTTAAGGTATGTGCCAAGGCTTAATTAAGCCACAAGACTTAAATGAGTCCTACCTAAAATAATAAATTCAAATCAGACCGGTTTCATGAAAAATAGTTTTACTGGGGAAAAATTCGTTTTGTTCTTAACTTAATTGATTATTGTACTCATCAAAAGAAAAATGGTCTACTTTTGTTCGTCGACTTTGAAAAGGCCTTTGACAAAATTGAGTGGTTTTTTTACACATGGTACTCGGACTTCTTTGGATTTGGAAGTATTTTTAAGACGTGGATTCAGACCCAGTTTGCAAATAGTTATGATTCAGTAGTTAATAATGGTTACTCGTGCAACGCTTTTAAAATCTCCAGGGTTGTAAGAGTTAGAGTTAGATGAGGTTTTACGGCTCAGTTTCCAACCAATTGGTTTAAGTCGGGCCGGCCACGGCGTTTTTTCTAGTTGTGGCTCACTGGCTTGCTTTCCCTACTCCATTGCTTATGCTGAGCACCAAACACAATGGCAGTATAGGTTCCATTTTTAAAGTCTTCGGTATGACCCGGCCAGGAGTCGAAGCCCAGACCTTCCGGCTGCAAGTCGGAAGCTCTAACCACTTGGCCACGCAGTCGGTGTAAGGCAAGGTTGCCCGATCTCTCCCTACTTATTTCTTATCTGTGCCGAGATTTTGTCTTTGTCAACAAATGATAACCGTCACATACAGGGTATTGACATCTGTAATAAGAAAGTAAAAAATTACACAATATGCTGATGATACTACTTTATTCTTGGATGGAAGCTTTGAGTCTGAGTGAAATAATTCGTATTCTTAAAATTTATGAATCCTCTTCAGGGTTCAAAGTAAAGTTTGAGAAATCACATCTTTCCCCCTTAGGTAAGTTAGTAAAGTATCACCCCTGTTTTCATGATATCTTTAATCATAATTGGTCTTTAGGCCCTATTACGTTTTTTAGGAATAACGTTCACTTACGATAAAAAAGATTGTTTCACTTAAAGTCCCAGTACGATTTGTATAAAGAAATACTTAAACTGCCAAAAATCGTCATAGCACGAGAGCCAGATATATGAAGTTGGTAACATTTTAAGAGGTTCTAACATACCTAGAAGAACAGTCTTAGCTTCTTTCGGGTGTAATCTTTGTCCGAAATGCAGATGTTGAATTCTGATTGCCAACTGAAATTCGAGTTCTCTCCTCGTAATGAGCCTATCAGTCAGGAGTATGAACCAATGACAGTCTGTTTGTTTATGATTATTCATGAATAAACAACTATAGGGCCTTGCCTACATGCTCAACTGTAGTGAAATGTACGCACGTAAACAGTACAGAGCATTTGCTTGTATATTCGACGGATGGGCTACACAAACAGCCTAGGACTATACTCAGGTTAGTGTAGGCTGAGAATTGAATTGTAGTTACAAATAATTACCGCCAACAAAATTGTTGCACAACTAACATAAAAAAGGAGGAAAACCTCTCCTGAAGTCTTAAGCAAGATAACGTTGCCTGGCACAGCGAGGCAAAATACAGGCAGGTTATACGGACATGCACGACCGCAGTCAGGCCGCCAATGTCACGCAAGTTGACTGCTTGTATGTTACGGCCCTATAGCTACATTCTTCGTGCATGAAGCACATCGTCGTTGATTGTTGCACAATGAAAATACGGTAAGCGAGTGCGTATGCAGTAGATGTACACTGGCTGCATCGTGCTGTCTCGCTTGCTGGACAGTCGTCGACATGACGTGATCTCGAAGTCTCGAAGCACCTAAGTAATGAATATTCATAATGATCTAGAAGTTCCCTCCGTGATGAACCTTGTGCATATTGAAACAGCCGTTACATTTACAGTCACGATTTGTTTAAAACAACCTTTCACTTCCGTAAATGTCTTTTTTCTCCATCAAATCATTTCTTTGGTTAAGTTTGGGTTTAAGTAACCTTAAGCACCACTCATTTCTCTTAATAGCTCAACAAGTTGAGCTATTGTCATGGCAATGCGTCTGTCTGTCTGTCTGTCTGTCTGTCTGTCTGTCTGTCCGTCTGTCTGTCCGTCAACATTGGAAAAAAAGGCTGCTGTCTGCAGGTGCTTTGACC
This sequence comes from Holothuria leucospilota, assembly GCA_029531755.1. Taxonomy (NCBI): domain Eukaryota; kingdom Metazoa; phylum Echinodermata; class Holothuroidea; order Aspidochirotida; family Holothuriidae; genus Holothuria; species Holothuria leucospilota. Next base: position 33,804,665 of record CM055968.1, read on the forward strand.
GTTCCTTCTCAAAGTTGGTGCGGGTATAACACATATCAAGGGCTTGATAATTATGGTAACAGGAAGTAGTTCAAAGGTCATTGGGGGTCGTGAGAGGTCAAAGAGTGAAATCACGCAAAAGCCTTCAACTCCTTGTGGTTTTGTTGGAATCTTTTCAAAATTTGACAGGAATATTCAGTAAATGATTGGTCATCAAAGTTGTTCTTTTGAAGTAGATCAAAGGTCATTTAGGGTCAAAGAGAGGTCAAGCAAAAGGAGGTCAAACAGTGTAATCACGCAAAAGTCTTCAACTCCTATGGGTTATGTCTGAATTTTATCAAATTTGGCAAGAGTGTTAAGAAGATAATGGGTCATCAATGTTGTACTTTTAAAGTAGGTCAAAGGTCATTTGGGGTCATGCAGGGGTCAAACAGTGAAACCACTCAAAAGCCTTCAACTCCTAGGGGTTATATCCATATGTTATCATAATTGGTCAGGGTGTTAAGTAGATAACAGGTCATCAAAGTTGTACTTTTAAAGTTGGTCAAAGGTCATCTGGGGTCAAACAGGGGTCAAACAGTGAAATCAATCAAAAGCCTTCAACTCCTAAGGGTTATATCCAAATCTAATCAAAGTTAGCCAGAGTGTTCAGTAGATGACAAGCTGTCAAAGTTGTACTTTTGAAGTAGGTCAAAGGTCATTTGGGGTCAAAGAAAGGTCAAAAAGTGAAATGTTGTAAATGTCTTCAATTCTTAAGGGTTATATCCAAATCTTATCAACGTTAGCCAGAGGGTTCAATTGATGACAGGTCATCAGAGTTGTACTTATGAAGTATGTCAAAGGTCATCTGGGGTCAGAGAGGTCAAACCGTGAAATCACTCAAAACCCTTCAACCACTAGGGGTTATATCCACACCTTATCAAAGTTGGCCAGAGTGTACAGTAGATGACAGGACTTCAAAGTTGTACTTTTGAAGTAGGTCAAAGGTCATTTGGGGTCAAGGAGGGGTCAAACACTGGAATTGTGCAAATGCCTTCAGCTCCTAGGGGTTGTGTCTGACTTTTATCAAAGTTGACAAGAGTATGCAGTAGATGAATTGATGGGTCATCAGAGTTTTACTTTTGAAGAAGTTTAAAGTTGTTTGGGTTCAAAGACCTAGGGCAAACAGTAGAATCAAGCAAAAGCCTTGAAATACTCATGGTTGTGTCGGAATCTAATCAAAGTTGGCCAGAGTGTTCAGTGGATGATGCATAGGTGTACTTTGTGTTGATGTTAATTAGTGTTTGCACTGGTTACCCGGGTACCCGACCGATGATGTCAGGACCCTGTTCTCAAATTGCTACCTGGATCCAAAGTTTCACTAACATAGATTGCATGTGTGACAGAACGCCTAACATGTTACTTTTTCCTGGCAAAATTTATCACGGACACGCCTAAGAACACTTGTCATGCCCACACGTAAGATACGTTGGTGTTATATTATATCATCTTGCAAAGCAAAATTTCTCATTATGACTTTTATGACTTTAGAACAAACTTGTAGCCTAACATAAGTTATATTTTCGGGTACCCGGGTACCCGACCGACCATCTAGTTCGGGTACCTGGTTCCGAATTTTGGACCCGGTGCAAACACTAATGTTAACTGTCATTTGGGGTCACAAAACATCATATGGTGAAATGCATGCTAGTGCTTCTCCATAAGGGTTTATGTTTTGTATGATGTATACTATAGGAATCATTTTTTGACAGACCTGACAAATTGGGGTATAAGTAGCCTAATTTTTTCAGCAGAATTACCTACAGTACTGTGCCCACAAACACTTAACAAAAAATCGCAAGCCGGACAACTGTAGCAGATATACCACTGCTGTGACCATTTACATCTATAGCACTGAAGTTCCAAGATCATGACAGTCTACGACTCCTTGATTTGGATCCCTAGTGAAACTATACAACATTAACTGTGTGAGAGAAATTGTAGTTGAGCTACAGCATCATTGATGCTCTTGTCCAAATTCGTATACAAAGTCGTACTGGGACTTTAAATTATTCTCCAAAACTGTCTCGATTAAAGCGTAATCTCCATCTATGGTCTAAGCGAGACCTTACACGGATTGGAAAATTACAGTGGTTAAAACTTTAGGACTTTCCAAGTTGGTCTTTCTTTTTCAGGTGTTACCAAATCCTCCATTGCATTTTATAAATCAAATTGAAGTGATTGTTTTCGACTTTATACGGTCTGGTATCCCGACAAAAAGCCCCACATATACGATCCTTTATTAGAGCATTGAAATGTTCATGGGTGCGAAGACACATTGATGACAATGATGCCTTGTGGAAATTATTTCTTGACCACTACCTGAAGACCTACGGCAAATCCTTTATATCTGAATGTAATCTTAGTGAAAGGGATGTTTCTATCCCTAACGAATTTGATCATGATATTTGTACATCATGGTCTCATTACGCCTTTAAAAATCTAATGAATGACTTTAAAAATCAGATAATGCGGAATAGCTCTTTTATTGAGGTTGACAAATAGATCGTGTTTTATGAAAAGATGTATAGAATGGCATTGTTTACGGAAAAGATTTATACGATGAACAGAATAATCTCCTTTCTATTGCTGGGATGAATAGAATTTTTCAATCGAATGTGTTCCTTTCACCAGTATTCAAGGTATTGTTGACTCAATTCCCATTGCTTCGAAAAGGGACAATTATCCCTTGAACCAGGGAGGTGGTAGACATTTGTACTACTCCCATGGATGTGAAGAAATGGGAGCACCTCCCTGCTTGAACATGGATCCTCAGAATCCGTTCCAAACCTTTTGTAAGGCTTCTTTAGTATCACGACACGTGTACAAGATTCTGGACACGAGACATTTGTACAACTCCCACGGATGTGAAGAAATGGGAGGGTGAATTCAATCTGGCCAGTGATCAATGGAAACAGACCTTTAAAATTCCATTCAACACATTACGTTCCACAAAAAATCAATACTTCCAATTTCGTTTTCTTCACAGGCCACAAACCATCTATTGTTTCTTATGAACAAGAGAGAAAATAACTTGTGCACTTCCTGTAATTTAGCTGACGAATCATTTTCTCACCTTTTTGGGGAGTGTGGAATTACGTCAACCGTTTTGTTAGATATTGGACAAATAATTCTTGGTCAGCAATTCATTTTCACAAAAGAGGATGTTTTCTTTGGTTTTAAGCTAAATTTATTGCATCCTTACAATTTCTTAACTTTTCATATAAAATACTACATTTTCAGTCAGAAGATTAAGGAAGAAGTTCCAAATGTTAAAGAATTTTGTACAAGTTTAAATTTGTTTTGCAACTAGAAAAGTCTATATCAGAAAAGACAACAAAACGTTATGTTCAGTTTGACCAACTAAAGAAGGCCTTTAATCTTTGTAATTGGCTATTCTCATGACAAGAATTTTATGTTTGCAATGCGTTTGCATTGTTGTTATGGTTCGTGTAAATATATTGTGACTATTTGCAATGGATTCTGTTAATACGTGAACGTCAGATAATAAATTGAAAGGACAAAAAAAAGTTTGGGTGAAAAAATTATTTTTGTGAAATAAGTAACTGAATTTCTTCACGCGAGAGCCTTATCAGCTCACCAATTCACCACAATCAATCCAAATTTTACGAGGACCTGCCCTAGCTAGTATCAGAGTATAGCAGTTGACCACTGACCCATTCTAACAAACTGCATATACCACAATGCTGCTGCCTTAATTATCAAGAAACATTGGAAGTATACAGTAAAAGGACAGAGTCCCTTGTCAGAGGTCCAGAGATCCCAAGCTGTATAAAACAGGTAGTAAAACATAACTAGTACAACTATAAGCATGGTGTCATCATTCCATCTCTGAAAACCTTAATGAGGACTGGTTGTGCCAGTGTAGCATATACTTTTAAATAAGTAAAGTGTACTAGTTGAGAAATTTAAAATTTTACCAGATCATGCGTAATTTCACCATAGGCCTATATTCACTTTCAAAATTTCCCCCAAGATTTTTCCAGAGGGGCAACTCGCCCCCCCCCCCCCGGCTACGCCACTGCTGCGGCGCGGTGTTTAGCAAGGATAATCAATCCGCGTATCGAATATACACCATAGAAACCATACACAGAGATATTGCGCAATTCTACGGATGCATTGCGACATTTTACGAGATGCCTGACAGGTGACCACTCAGCATATCGGTCTGTAGGCTAATCTACGTACGTCACCCGGAAGACACCTAAACAAAAACAACGTTCGCCGTGCGGAAATTAACGCAAATTAGACAAACAGATTTCAGGCCGAAAAGTCTTGTATATTTTGTGGCATGTTATTGCGTACTATTCTCAGGAAGTGGACGGCGACTTTTTAGTACGCTATTGCACTGCTTTATTTGTAACGAAATTTTCACAATATTATACTCTTCACAAAAGTTTCCAACAATGTCTGCGTATTTCTGACGGTAAACAAACCTACCATTATGTCAAGTAAGCACAATGAAGCCATTTAACTGTGTTTTTTACCTATTGTTGTGCCTGCGTGGAATGCGGGAGGCATTGTGCACTACGGTCCCCGCGATGTGAACGCACTCGGAGCGGTGTATGGGATTGGCACGCGCTCTAATTTTCCTGATTGCTTTTGGGCTGTACTGTATACGTGAAACAGGCGCAATATTTCCCTTTCACATATTGTTAGCTACTAAGAGTGATTGCTTAAAGGGATTTACTAGTGACAAAAGCCAATGACTTCAAAAAATGCAAATTTTTCTCTTCTAGGAGGTGAAAACTGCATCTCAATAGCTTGTAGCGTTTGGAAGATACTAATTTTCAAAGAAATGCAATTTTTTCTCAAGATAAAGTGCATTATGGGAAATCTGTGATGTCATCGCGGCACATTAATTTGAAAAAGCATTGAATTTCTTTATGATATTGACACTGTTGTAGGGAATATTTAGCAACTTTGTTTGTTATGCCATACATATGATGTAGATTTATGCTAAACCTACGTGGAAAGATATTCAAACATTCCAACAGTATCAAATTTCAAGGACAACAGGACATTCAATTATAAAGGAAAACAAAAGAAACCTGAGGCAATGTGCCCACTTCAATTCATGAGGCCCCTGAATATTGAGACAGAGCCAAGCAGCACATAGTAAGTTTTAACTGCGATGTTGTGATGGGAAATATATAGTTCTAGCATTAGGAACGGGCCTGCTTAGAAATCAGAACACTATGACCAGACTTCACAAAGATGAGGTCGGGTGTAATAAAATCCTCTTATCTTTACGCGTTGAAGTAATGAGTCAGAGAAAATTCAACTCCTTTGAAAAAAATCTCTCTAGCTTTATTCGTCTCTTTGCTAATGATAGTACACTTTACAGGCTTAAACTCCTTGAAGGATGCAGTTTAATTTCAGGAAGACCTATTTAAGTTAAAACATTGGGCCATCACTGTGCAAATGGTATTCAATAACATAACATAACAGGTTAAAGGGCAAAGGAGGGCTAAGGCCCCATAAGATGCCCTGAAGTCCATACAACCTTAACTGAAAACAAACAACCAACCAACACCAAACGAACCCAGCACAATGAGATCCTACCACAGTTATGGAACAACTTGTCATGTTAACCTTAAAGCAGTGCACAGATGTAGAGTTAACTACCCACTCAGGCAGACTATTCCACTCGTTAACAATTCTATGAGAGAAGCTGAACTTCCTAATGTCGAGCCTTGCAAAACACTTAACTGGCTTCTTACAATGGCCTCGAACCCGAGAATTACTTTGAACCCTTAAATAATTGCAAGATGACAATGGATTCCTTTCAGAGAGAAATTTGTACACCTGAAGCATGTCCACCTTGATCCTTCTCAACTCCAGGTTGGTAAGCCCAAGATGCTTAAGTCTAACATGATAAAGTAGGTGTTTCACCTCAGGTATAAGGCGAGTGGCTCTCCTCTGAACCTGCTCTAAAAGAAACTTGTCCTTTTCATAGAAGGGACTCCAAGCCTGGGCTGCGTAGTGGAGGTGGGGTCTTACCAACTGCTTATACAGATTTAGTACAATCTCTTTACTAAAACTACTGAAATTCCTCTTGATCAATCCAAGCACCCTATTAGCCCTAGCAGCAGCTGCACACTGTCTAGATGGCTTTAAATCGCCTGTAATAAATACACCCAGATCCTTCTCAAAAGTCACATCACTCAGAATACTACCATTCATGTTATAATCATAGCTGAAATTTTTAGGACCAAAGTGAAGGACTTTGCACTTATCTGCATTAAAAGACATTTGCCAAGTCTGAGACCTAGAATATAACCTATCCAAGTCTTTTTGCAGTAAGGAGGCATCATCCTTATCACTAACCTTCCTACAGAGCTTCGTATCATCAGCGAACTGACTAATACTAGATGTGAGAGAGCTATCAATATCATTGATGAAAATCAAGAAAAGAAGCGGGCCAAGAACAGAACACTGTGGAACTCCACTTGTAACTTCTTTCCACGAAGAGAAATTACCATTAACAACAACTCTCTGAGATCTACCATTGAGCCATGAATTTATCCAGTCAGCACAACTGCCGTTAATGCCTAACCTATGCAGTTTAACCATAAGTCTACCTAATGGAACTTTATCAAAAGCTTTTTGAAAATCAAGGTAAAAGGTATCAACACTGTGACCAGAATCAAGAGATAAAGACACATCCTCAAGAAAGCTTAGTAAATTAGTTACACAAGATCTACTAGGTAAGAAACCATGCTGTGACAGATTGAGTAACCCATTATCTAAAAGATATTTAAGCAAGCAATCCTTGATTACAAATTCCACAACTTTGCACACAACACTGGTTAAACTGATCGGCCTATAATTGCAAGGCAAGCTCCGATCCCCCTTTTTGAAAATTGGAGTAACATTAGCAATCCGCCAGTCAGCAGGTACAAAATTTGAATCCAGAAACTTCTGAAAAATAATGCAAAGAGGAACTGACAAAATCTCGGAGCATTCATGGAGAATGGCAGGATGGATCCCATCAGGCCCGGGGCCTTACTAGCTTTTAAACTCTTCAACTTATTACAAACCAACTCTTCAGAGAAGACAACACTAACTAAAGAAGAATTATCAGATTCCCTACAAGTCTCCAAAATAGATGATTCCTTGGTAAAAACAGATACGAAATAATCATTTAACAAATTAGCCATATCCTGATGATCACTAACTAGTGTGCCTTCATTACCTTGGAGAGGCCCAATACCCTCCTTAACCTTCTGATTAGACCTAACATAGGCATGAAAAGATTTTGGATTTACCTTAACCTCCTTGGCCAACTGCTTTTCAGACTTAGCTTTAGTGTCAATAACCAAATTTTTAACTGAGAGTTCCTGATTCTTGTAGACTGCAAAGTCATCAGAATTCTTACTGACCCCATATATCGACGCCAACATTTACGTTTCTTCCTAGCTGCTCTAAGTACCTCTCTAGAAATCCAAATTGGCCTATTTCTAACCACAGCTTTCTTGAGTGGGATTCACAACTTTGTAGTGTCAGTAACTATATTACGAAAACACTCCATGCTTCAGCAGGGCCTAAGTGAGACAAACGTGGAACCCAATCTATGGTAAGAAGATCTTTAGCATGAGTAAAGTTAGCCTTGCTGAAATCTAAAACAGTTTTGTCACTACCTTGAAGTTTGCTGAAACAAAGTAACTCAAAGTTATTGAGGTCATGGTCACTAGATCCTATCTTGCCTACACTAGCTACATTTCTAACCATGTTTTCATCAGTACTAAGCACTAAATCCAGACAATTATCCCCACGAGTAGGAAACAGAACATGCTGGGTAAAAAACCATCAGACACTGCCTCAAGAAAATCCCCCCCCCATGCGACACATTAGTACATGACTGCCAATCAATATCAATGTTTTTCAAGTGTAAACTACTGCGTATTACATACCAGTACCGTAAATCTTGTAGATGTAATCTTACCTACAAAATGTATCACCAAAATGCTTCTTTCTCTGCTCCTATTTCTCTTGATGTGCTTGCACTTGCGCAAAATAACATCAGTCTCCCTATGTCTGCCTCTGAATTTGTGATTTGGAAGAAGTCACTTCTGACAGGTATCTTGGTGTCATTCTTCACAATATACTGAATTTTAATAAGCACATTGAAGAGATCACTAATAAGGTTACTAGGCAATTAAGTTTGTGTGGCCGTAACCTTCACATGTGTTTAGGGAAATCAAAACTACTGCTTACTACGCTATTATTCGTCCCCACCTTGAATATACTTCCACGTGTTGGAATCCACACACTAATCTGAATATAGATAAACTTGATGCAGTCCAAAGACGTGCAGCGCGGTTCGTTTTAAATTACTACGATCATACCTTAAGTGCCGATCTTTCAAAAAACATTTCCCTCACTCATAAATGGCAACCCCTACAACATCGTATACGGCCTTAGCTGATCTTTGTATATTTTACAAAATTAGGAACAACCGTGTGAACACTCCATTCCCTCCTATTATTACCCCTTCTGTCAGACATGCCGACTGTTGTAACTACATGCAGGCCCTGCACTCTGAGGCGTTCAAATACCAGTTCTTTGTTAGAAGTGATGGAATACAGTTCCCCAACAAATACTAATTAAACCGTCTGTTTCATCCGTCCGTGCTGCTTCCTCCAAATGTATCCTCCCCTTTAGTTGGATCAGAGACCCTCCTCCAAAAATACGAGTCAGCTCATTAGCGCCGTTGTCGTTTGCTTTTACTTGCACTCGTTACTTAGTGGTTTCCTAGTTTTGTGGTCTTGTATATATATATTTAGCACTTTTACACTTTTTGTGGTGGTTGTGTCTCCTTTGTTGGCTTCTCAACTATTGACTGTGTACTCTGTGATGGCATTCTTGTCTTTCTGGAGTTTATTACTGAAGACTGAAGACTTTGAATCTCTAGAACTCAAGTTGTCTGTACCTCCTTCGTACATCTTCTCGTTATTGTGTACAGACCATCCTAAATCAGGATGTACCATCTCTCAGTTTCTTGATGAATTCAACGATCTTCTGGACTCATATGTACTTTACCCTTCCAAACTGGTCATCACCGGTGATTTCAACAGTCATGTTGATACCCCCCCTACCCCGATACTGATGCCAGAAAGTTTTTAGATTTTAGAACTATTATCATCAAATAATCTTCACCAGCATATCATATCTCCAACACATAAGCAGGTCATACTCTTGATTTGCTTATACATAACCCGAGCTTCTGATGACTCATCCGTTTCAAATGTCTCATTAATGGAGGGACTGTCTGATCATTCTGCCATCGCATGGAATTTTGCGCTGAAAAAGTCGACGGCCAAGGCAAAGGTGATAATAACTCGTAATGTAAAGAACATGGCTAGGTAAAGGTATGTAGAGAGTAGTGGTGGATGGAGGTGTACAAGAATGTACATGAATGATTTAGACATAGGCGTGCAGTCAGAATTAAGTAAGTTCACAGATGACACAAAAGTAATGTGCCCAATAAGAGATGAAACGGACAAGCAACATCTAAAGCAAGATTTAGATGTATCGATGTCATGGACTAAAAAGAGGCAAATGAAATTCAACGTAGAAAAATGTTCGGTAATGCATTTTGAACATGGTAATCCTAAGTACAAGAATCAAATGGATGGGAAGGAATTGAAAGAAAGTGATGAGGAGAAGGATTTGGAAGTGTACGTTAATACGTCAATGATATTTAGTAGACAATGTGCCGAATCAACAAAGAAAGCCAACAGAGTTATTGGTATTATTAAACTTCATCAATTTTGATCGTAAGGTTGTATTGAATCTATTCAAGTCCCTGGTAAGACCACATCTGGATTATTGAATTCAAGTTTGGAGGCCGTATTTACAAAAAAATATTACTTTATTAGAAGGAGTACAAGGGAGAATGACCAGACTTAAAACAGGAATGGAGAGTAAATCCTATGAGGAAAGAATTAAAGAATTAAGACTGATGACAATTGCATGAGCAACGACATATGCGCCAGGACCTGATAACACTTTACAACATAACACAAGGGAAAATAGTACTCAAACTGGATGATTTTGTGGAATTTTTTAGGGACAGTAAAACAAGAGGAAATTCGAAAAAAATAAGACCACCAACAGTAAGATTAGAAGTAAGGAGAAATTCGTATTTCAACAGAGTGTGAAAAACATGGAACAAATTACCAGAGAATGTTGTTACAGCTCCAACACTCAACACATTCAAGAGTAGACTAATGGAATGCGGGTTCTTAAAGGGTCAATAGACCTCCTATCCCTTAGAGCAGGGGTCGGCAAACTAGGGGTCGCGACCCTTTTGAGGGTCGCCAAAATATTTCGAAAGGTCGCGAAAAGGAATCGGGAGCGAAAAATAATTGCCAAATTTCTCATTAAAAATAAGCAATGGGAGTGATTCTAATCTAAAAACCGGTGATCTGCTTTACTTACACTGCATAACCAAGTCAAATCAAACTACTCTCACCGACCCGTCAATTTGAGGGCCACCAAGATTCCTGAGTAGAAAGTTGGGGCCACCAAGCAAAAAAGTTTGGAGACCGCTGCCTTAGAGTCATTCTCTGAAGAAGACTCTTTTGAGCCGAAGACGAGAGGGTGGCCATCCAGGTAAATCCAGATAAAAACATTGATGCAAGTGCTTTTTGCGCTGGCATTGCTAAATTGGAATCAACAATTTGCTCTTCGAATAACGTATCTGACAATCTTAAAAATTATTTTCAGATTCTCTCAAGTGTTTTGGATAAACATGCAACACTAAGGAAGCTCACAATCCGTGTACGACATAATACTCCCTGGTACGACCAAGAGATAGCTGATGCTAAAAGTAACCATAGAGAATTGGAACGTTCTTGAAGGGTCTCTGGACTCGAAATTGACCGTCAGCTGAACAAAGTGGCCAAAGTGGCCAAGCTAATCGGCCATACCGAACAATTTCCTTACTCTGCGTTAACAAGTGACTGCTTATCTGATCAGAAGCAGCTCTTCCTATAACTGATCGACTTCTCCATCGCAAAAAGGCCTCACCACTACCGAGTTGTGATTCCCCCAAAGAAGGAGTTGAGGCCGACCACTGTTGTAATATAGCGTCTGGAATTATGCATCGATAAAATTAGGCTTTGGACGTCGCAAAATTATTTGAAACTTAACGATGACAAATCTGAATTTATTGTTTTTGGATCAAAACAGCAGCGTGCGAAGGTTAAAACTTCTCATCTTCGTATTGGTACCTGCGACATAGCCACATCAGTAAAAGTCCGCAACTTAGGTACCATACTTGATGCTAACATGTCATTAAATGATCACATTTCATCTGTATCCAAGAATGCTTTATTCTATGTAGGCACTCTTGGTCTCATTAGGAAATACCTTACACAGAATGCTTCTGAACAGCTTGTGCATGCTTATGTCACATAATGTCTTGATATGGGGAATTCACTCCTTTATGGTTTACCGGTATTGCAAATCAATCGTCTTCAGCGCATACATAAATATTGCTGCTCGGATTGTTACTCGTTCCCAACCAAAAGATGACATCACACATATTCTCAGGGATTTACACTGGCTTCTCATCCAGGACAGAATCATTTTCAAAATACTGTTGTTGGTATATCGCTCTTCCGTCGGTGCCTTCCCACCATAATTTGTCTGAACTTCGTCAACCATATCAAGTGAATCGCAATTCCATGAGGTCACACATTAAATCTCTCCTTTGTGAACTACGGTCAAATCGATTATGGGGAATAAGGGCTTTTGTTACTGCCGCTCCTTTTTTATGGAATAACCTACCTGAGCATATGAAACTGAGTCCATCCCTTGCATCTTTCAAACGATCTCTGAAGACTCATTTTTTTGTCACTGCGCAATGAACGTCTTTTCTTTGACGGGTACTGGCGCATTATAAATTTCCACTTATCATCGTCATCGTCATCGTCATCGTCTTCGTCGTCGTCGTCATTATTATTATCCATTTCTTTGTTGTGAGAAACCACTATCACTTCCAAAGTAACATTCACTACCTTACCAGTGGGGAACTTCGTGCAGTTGATTACACAAGAATAAGCTATTTAAAAGTCCTCTCATTGCACATCACTTAAATCTTTTGTGTAGGGTAGACACAGGGAGTCTTTATTAACTTAAACAAGGACTGAGATGTCACAAGAGTCAATCAACCATGTATACACCGAAACCAAGTTTAATTGGATTAGGTAACAGATACACAGTTTATGATTCCCAAATTAGGGTCTGAATCTCTGAACAGATGAGTTTCTTATGTATTACCGTATTTTCCCTCTTTAAAATATATATATATTATAAATATTTCACTTCAACAAGTATAAATTTCAGCAAGCTTGAGGGCGGATTAAGTGAGCACGCGAGGCCTGGGCCGGTAGGAAGGCAGAGCCTTGAGTAAATCGCTTTTACTAGTTCAATTAAAATGTTCTCTACTTTGTGAGTTTTACTGTATTATTACTAATTGACAGAATACAGTATGTATAATGTAACACCCTTGAAAGATGGATTTAGACATTGTCTTGAGATTACGAATTAGAAATAGCCTTCACCGGGGCACCGGACTATTTTATCCTCATGGTCTCTACGATGAATCGTCTGGCTTCCTTTAAATACAAATGCCTATACAGTATAAGCGACTTGAAACTTCGCACAAAGTGACTGGTCTTATACCCAGCTTATCAAATACAAACTGTATGTGTTTTAATTAGTATGGGAGAATTTTCCTTGATCTGTGCATACTATAAAAATTTTGTTGATTCGTGCCCCGTGACATGAGCTTGTGGGTTCATTTCTAATGTGTTATATACACGTGGAAGCTTTTAATACCAAGGTATTCAAGGAGTCTTGGAGGTGCATAGCAACACATGGTCTGAAAGGGTGCCTGGCCCAAGCCCCCTTACGGTAAGGTGTGCTTTTATCGCCAAGACCCCTAGAAATGAAGGCCCGATGCCATGGTCTAGTTAGCCTGCGGAGCAGACTCTTTAGCAGCTTCCAAAAGATGGCGCTCTCTCAGAAATCATAATACACCGCCTGTATATATTCTATACAGTCTGCAAACTTTCGTCCAGTTTTCATTTACACGAATCCCCAAAATGCGGGATAAATTATTATTCATAAGAAGATCACATGGTGTTCACAGCTACTGACTATTTATGTCTATCAACGGCCTGAGACGACGCACATATACGAATACTTCTGAAGATACGGTGACATCTTAAAAAGGTACGTAATTATCATATATGGGCTAAAAATGGAGCTAATCCTTGCAGTAAAGAGTCAAGCCTAACGTTAGGCGTAGGATCTTATCACAGATCTTGCCGGTTCATACAGACTGGCCTGTATATAGGCCCTCGCATGGACAAGACGACAACGTTCCTTGCTAGCTGTATACATGTACACGGTAGCAGCTAAGCCAGTAACTATACAGTAATAGCTGTACTGCACTGCATAACTTGTATACAAGTGAAAGAGTTGTCTGCTGTAGCGAAGCAACCGGTCACTCATGTTGACTCCACCCCGCCTTACCAACAACGCTGATGACGTATGCTTTAATTATCATGAAGTTATTTTTGTCTCGGAAATGAGATTGGCTAGAAAGTTGGCAGGCTATTGTATTATATTAAACTTCGTCTGTATACTGTACATTAACATTAGGGGTACAGGCAAATATTAAGAATTGTACTTGTAGATGATAAAACTCAACAATAGCCTGCTTACAGCAGGCTATGGTCTAGTCGGCCCCATTCTCAATCCGCCTCCGAATTTCAGGACAGCGTCATTGCCAAGTTGGGCATTAACGTCGTTTTTCCAGATATGTTCATGGTACCAGCAAAATCCTCTCTGCGTATCGGAAATACACGCTCATCCACCCAAGACTATGACCTTAACTGTTATAATGGCGTTTATGGACTTGTAGTAAACTTACCACAACTTTCAAGAATGGGCAGTGATTTATTTGGATTAAACTGATATTTAAGGAAAAAAATATTAGTCTCTCCTGACATCTCCTTTTCTGAGTAATACAACTTGATTTTTCCAGCGCAGATTTTGTTTAAAAAATTGGAAAATGAGAAAAGTTAATGGACACCCGAGAATTTTTCACCGTTCGCCGTACTGGATACAATCATATCTCAGCGAAACTAAAGGCGATTGACCCAGATTAAGTTGTAAACAGAAGTAAAAAATACCCTTGATAAAACTGTGAAAAAGTTGTTTTGATTGGTTGAGAGGAACCTAGCGCAGTTTGCTGTTCAAAAATATCATCCTATGAGAAAAGTCATAACATAATACATAAGACTGAAGGAACCAGTCTAGGTCACGTACTACCCAACGCTAGTTGACCTTCAACTGGAGGCATCAGTTGATAGTCGACTATACGTTTAGCGGCCTGTACCATTGTAGTCCTTTGTCATTGAAGGGGGTGTGACATTGTGATCATTGGAGATGCTGCCGGGCCCATATGTTGCATCAACTACAGTTAACGTTAGATTTAATGCTTTATCCAAACATTAGATCTTCCCTCTAACACAAGTGACTTTACCAGCTTTACGCTGCCACATGTAACTAAGTTGTTTTATTTTGCGATCTTGTTTTCGTGGAAGTGGTTCTGTAATAATTAAGCCTATAACGATACTCGTAAGGGCACCTTGAGATAAATGAACAGAATTTGTGATTATTAAGACAACTGTTAACTAGAATAGCCCGCAGACATATGTGAAACTCATAATTGTTTCCTTCGACTGATGGAATGTGACTAGATATCATGACTTTTCAACGCTGTACGAACCAAATAACTTATGTGATATTGGAACAATCCATACTTATCACGGAGCGCCGGTTAATGAGCGCTGCGCGTACAAGTAATTGCGATATGCATCGGTATAGGCCATTAGACCCTATCCGCACATATTACGCCACACTATTGAATTGAGCGGTACCATATTAAAAATTAATGCATCCCGTTTACGAAGAGTTGGAATTATACTCACAGTTTCATCGAAAAAACCTACATAATTTACCTGACCAGTGGTGTCGTCAAGGAAGAGGGAGGTACGTATCCCCCTACCAAATCGTGGTGGCCCCCATGTGCCCTCGAATGAAACTTTCGGTATTAGAAAAATTTGCACAAACGTATACATTTGTACACAAATATCAGAAGCTATACCAAAGAAGAAACATTGTATTTCCCCCCACCCCTTCCCCTCTCAAAATTCTTTCTTTGTACTACCAAGGCATACGGCCGCCAATGTCATGAAGATGAAAGCATCTTGTATGATACCTGTAGAGATATTACAGCTCAAAAGTGCCCCTAAACCCACATTTTTCAAGGAAAAAATGAAGAAATCGCAATATTTGGGTTTCCTTAACTTCATGCCCATTCTGATTTGCGAGTCGAAATTTTTTCTGTGTACTACTGAGACATAAGGCTGCCCATTCCATGAAGATGGGAGCGTCTTGTACGCAGTATCAGAGATATTACTGCTCACAAATGCCCTTTTACCCTTATTTTTTACCAAAAAAGAATAAAATTCAATATTTGGGTTTCCCTTATTCAATATTCCGTTGTCATCTGCCAGTGTATTTTTTTCTGTGTACTACTGAGGTACTTGAGTACCAATAGTGTGAAGGTGGAAGATCTTGTGTGGCTGTAGAAAAGATCATCGTTGTTCAGACTTGTCTTGTAGTGCCAAAACGTGTATTTTTTTAACGAAAAACACAATATATTGTTGTTTTAGATGTTTGAGGGAATGACGGCTGCACCAATGGAAGATTTGCCTAATTTTAAAATTTTCCAAATTTACATGTGTCTGAAAAATCTACTTTTCCTTTAATAGCAGAGAGATCAGCAACTCTAGTTATTCCATTGACAGAAATATTAGGCATAAAAAATGATCCCAGGAGCAAAAAGTTCCCGAAGAAAAACAAAGATATTGCCAATTTTCAGTACCACTCATTTCATGTAGGTTTGAATCTGGGAGTCCAAATTTTCCCCACGTATTACCTGGTTATAGGACTACCCATTAACAAAAGTTAAAATTGTTCGAATATACACTTAAATAGAATCTGGCACTCAAATTTGTCCCCATGCGCTTAAATTTCTAAAATTGCCGCTTTTTGGGGGAAAAGGTCCATACTCAACAGGTCCCTACAAAGAAAAAAAAACGGATCAATATATTTTGGAAACCTTTTAGTATATTGTGGAAGACTGTGTTAATTTTACCACTTTTACTCCTCAAAAAGTTTTAAACCCCACATGTTGGCAAAAGAGCCTTTCTTGAGCTAAATCAGCCAAACTGAGCAAAATGGCCGCCATTTTGAAATAGCTGGCTGCCCCCTTGCACATGAATGAAAATTGGAACAAATACTTTTCGGATTGTCTGATGCCTACTCTACATCTTATAGAAATTTTTTCGAAATATGGCACGAAAAATGAAAACCCCCAAAGGCTACATTTCGTCCTGGACTAGAAAAAGTGGACACACTAGTGTATATCAAACCGGGCGATCCTCCAGTTGCCCGCCCGGCGGACGTGTATTACTCCTGCATCTATATTGGCTGTACTTGTGATAACAAAATTTGTACGTTAACGTAATGGAAGGTGATTAGACAACATTTGGACAATTCGTACTTTCGAAGGATTATTTAACCGGGACAATTCTCATTACGGAAGCTTTCACATATACAGAAAATCCTCCACACGAGTAGTAATTTTTATTTGCGAAAATATTACACAGGCGCGTAGCCAGGAATTTGCCAAGGGGGAGGGGCGAAGTCTGTATACAAACTTTCTAAGCGTAGCGCTACCATAAATTGGCGCGAAGCGCCAACAAGTTTGGCCGAAAGTACCTCCCAGATCGCTGGAAATGGCACTTCCCATGCTTTGTAAGTTGCATCTTCACATTTTTTTTATTTTGAGTTACTAGCAATATCAAAAAAAAAAAATCATTAAAGATACAAAAATATGCTGGGAGGGGGGTGCCCCTTTCGTCCCCCTTGGCTACACGCCTGTTGTCAACAACCATTTACTGCCCTAAGGCATCTCTTTGATTTCTTTAAAAGAGAAGGGTTGACCTTTGGGTTTGGATTTATTTAGGAGGTGGTCAAGAACAATTCAAGGTTCATTGAATAATAGACGTATCTTTCATAATTTGTGATTCAATTGCTTAAATTACAACCCCGACGAATACTTGCAAGCAAAAGTCGTAGGAATCCAGTTAATATGTTAAACGGATAAAAATTCGAAGGAGAATTTATTGCAACATAACTAAATACTCACCTCCATAATTAACTATTGTAAAGGTACTGATGAACTTGTGCAAACACTCTTGAAACTGCATACGATGTAAAGCATTGTGTAGGCAGTGATATTAGATATCGATGATAAAGGCAACTATTTCGACGATGACGGCTGTTATTTTGTTTCTAATGATGGCATTTTTACGATGGTGGTTAGTACTTTGATGATAATGACGTAGTGTTTTTATCATCGAAAAAGTGGTCGTCGTTAAAATTGTAACTAGCAACTCTATGAAATTGTAGTTTTGCCTAGGTGCAGAGTAAGTTTGTTGGAGTCAAACCAAGTTTTGAGTTGACTTAAAACGGCTTGAGCCTTTTACAAACAACCTTAACGCAAATTTATCGTTAACAAAAGATTAAAGACCTTATACATATAACGTCACAGAGTAGAAAGTGGTTCGGAGGCAAGCGCCTATCATTTCAAATTAGAGCAACAAATGCAGACAGATGATTTGTGAACCAATCCGAGACGCGCCCAGTTCTACTACACGCGCGTGCGAAGTACGTTGTGGATTTTGCATCCAACATGACGTCGCGTGATGTCAATGCGTAAGGTCTGTTGTCATCAGCAAAAAATCTCAAAAATCACTTGTGACTATACATTACGAATATCGTTAACATACATCAAGAAAAATAAGGGTTCAAGAGAACCCTGGGGGACACCGATATTAATATCTGCATAATATGAGACACCGTTAACATACGTGAGCTGTTTTCTGTTAGAAAGGTAGCTAGATATAACATCATTCGCTTTACCACGAATGCTATAACAGTATAACTTATCAGGAAGAATTATGTGGTCAACAGTGTCTCACGTTTTCTTAATATCTAAGTAGAGACCTAACAAAGACTTTCCCCATTGCTTACATACTCACGTACACATAGAAAAGTTTCTAAGAATGTATGACTAGTATGGTTGCATTTCCTAAAGACAAATTGGTAGTCAAATACTACATTATTATTTTTCCAGAATATTCTAATTCGTTTTTCGATGGAGCTTTCAAGTAATTTATTTATACATGGTAACAGACTGATTAGGCGAGAATTTTCTGGATAGTTGCGATCCCCTTATTTTGAAGATTGGAGTAACTTTTGCAACTTGAACAGTTGAAGGGCATCGGGGTATATTCCAGAAGTAAACAAGATTAAATATGTGGCTTGAGATTGAGACTATAACATGACATATGGAATTTAGAATCTTATACGGGGGAATTTCGTCTACGCTCGGAGATTTACCATCTTCCAAAGAAAGGATTTCTTAAAGGATTTCATCACCAGTGACAGGTGATAATAACATAGTCTTTGCGTTGCTAGCACTCAAAATCTGCCTAGGGCAGTCAAAAAATATCATCAGCAAGTTTGTACCCAATAGTCGAGAAATAAGTTTTGAAAACATTTACATCACCAATGTCATTGTGAAAGATCGCGTTGTTGTGGAAAACTACTTACTACAGGTGTGAACTTCCTTTTCTGTTAAAGCAGGAGCTCGTTTTAAACAGCTCTTTGTTTTTTGTATTTTTTTTTTTTTTTTGAGGATTGCTGCCGAGATGTTACCATGGTCTTGTAATAAGATAATTTCGAATATCTTTCGGAGTATTTCTAATAGCTCTGACCCTTGCCAAGGCAGCATATTTTCAGAAGTAGGATTGTCAATGTACTTACGGAAAGTAGGTTTCTTCCTACTTAAAGGCGTTTTGATTCTGTCGGTTATCCATGGCTTACTCTCAAGCCTCTTCCTACTTAATTTTACTTTTGGGAAAGTACATCATGTAGAGAAGTAATCCTAGATATAAATACATCGTAAATAAAATAAGGATCAAATAAAGCATACACTTCCAAAGTTACCGTTGTTGTAATGCCAATAATGCGTTGGTCTACTAGTGCTGTTAGGGTTGGTGCCAGTCACTTCTGAAACAAAAATTTGGCAGATGATCACTAATGTCACAATGTCACAGGTTACCATAAGTAATTCCTGATATCAAAAACCTCTTTGACAAATGAACAAAAATATATTCAATCAGAGACATAGTACTGTCAGTGATCCTAAGTAGATAAAGTGATTGCCGCAGTGATACGATTACCTCTCATAAGATTAAGGTTATCTTTGACATATGAAATAGTGTCACACTTAAGGAGTTCCATGTTTAGGTCACCTGCAAAAATGCATAAAATCGTGGGGTATGTGGTTATGAGGGTGTCGGTACATGGGCGTCAATCTTTACTCGAATGTGGGGGGGACAAGTCAATGGGCGTTTTTCCAAAATGTGGGGGGACGTGTCCCCCTGTCCCCCTAGGATTGACGCCCATGTGTCGGTATCACACAACAAACATACAGGGTTGTTCCCGTTACACTTTGAAAGTAACCCGTTATAGTTACAGTTATTGATCTAAAACTGTAACTCGTTACAGTTACTAGTTACAATGTCGAAAATGTAACTAGTTACAGCTACTTTAGACTGACAAGTAACTAGTTACACAGAAAAGTAATTAGTTTTATCAACTTGAATACATCAACGTATTAGAGGAGGTGAAGACGACCCCAAAGGGGCCCACTTTCTTGTAAGATGAAGTAATGGAAAAAGTGAAATGACCGAACAACGGCGCAGAATGCACCCCTCTCCTGAGGGGTGGGATACAGGGGACCGCCGGTGGACTCCAAGTGGAGTCCAGGGGCTCTGTCCGGTGGGGCCTAGATAGCAAAACCCCAGGAGGTCCTGGAATAATTTTAAAAGTGTGAACATTAGAATGGAGCATTTGACTACCTTTAAATCACATTTAATGTGCACAAAACGACCACAAAAGTCACAGGTTGACCATTTTTTTGTGATATAATACTCGCACTAGAAGCCGAACAATTCGATGCATGCATGGGGTTGTGGGCCAGGGGCGTAGCTGGGATGAAATTTTTAGGGGGCCTAGGTATCAAATGGGGGCCACGGCATTGAACGCCGTCCTTAATTCTTATACACATTTTATTAGGACACAGTCAATTTTGGGGGGCCTAGCGAACATCTGGGGGGCCAGGTCCCCCGTAGCTACGCGCCTGTTTTGGGCGGGTAGGATGAATAATGATTGGGGTTGTAATGGGCTTTGGAACAAGAATTTCACATAAGCTGTCGTATTGGTAGACGATCAATTAGAGAACATGTATCTGCAATTGTGCGCCTGGAGTTAGGCCCGTTTCACTTCAGTTGAATAATGATGTGCCCCTGCAGAGACATTAGTACTAGTACAAGCTTACACCGGTTTCCTATAGTCCTTTTCATGTGATGTGTATGGGGTTCTTATATACCCGTGGTGAATCGACGCAGAGTGTCCCGGAAAAGGGAATTTTTAAGACATCTCAGAATTCAATAGTGGAACTGAACAATTTCTTAATGAAGATTTAAGAAAGGTTGGGCTTGAATAAAAGTGGACCCCTGATGCCCCAGATCTGGTGATGTACAACTTTAGCATCTTTTGAGAAAGCTTGGTGGGTCTTGGTCTGAGAAGGGAGTCGAGGGGGCGGCTGCCTCCCCCACTAGTTAGGACACTGTAGGGGAGCGGAGTACCTTGTAGCATAACCCTCAATTCTATACTGCAAGTTACAAAAGCACTCATGGTCGCGAAGCATAATGAACGGGCCTGCAGGTCCACCTCCATGGAAAATTTTGAAATAAAAAATTGTTAGATGCAAATTTCTGGCATTGGTTGTATTGAAACTGCAGGAGTCGATAGAACGGATATTGTTACGATCTTATCTCAGGACAGAGCTTGGTAGATAATGAGTGAGGAAGAGGATGGGTGTGACTGCAGTGAAAAACTGAAGAGATAGGCCTATTTCGTAACTTACTTAACCACACTGCATAGGAAATACAGGAGGTCTCCTTAGCAGGGAAATGGAGTATTAGTCGTCAGAACCTAAATTATAAATCTGCAAGTGCCGACTTTGGAAACTGTATACACATACTAAACTACGACCTAATAACAACATTTAACTTTGTTTTTCCAAGTGACCGAAACTCATATCCAGCCTCTTTTCTCGCCTAAAAAGTCCAACAATCCTCAAAATAAATGTACTTTGAATCCGCTGTGGCTATTTGTAGCGAGGAAGTAACGGGACCAAAATGTAACTCCGTAACAGGTACTTTTGCACTGAATTGTAACTAGTTACTTGCTCCGTTACATGTTTTCAAGTGTAACTCGTTACGTGAGTTCGTTACACAAAAGTAGCTCGTTACAGTAACGGCGTTACTTGTACCTCGTTACGTCCCAACCCTGCAAACATATAACACAAGTTATTAATGTGCTCAAGTTCTAGCCACAAATCCTCGACTTGGCGGTTGGAACATAGACAGTTTTGATAACAACTTAGCCTACCACGTTTCTCTTCTAACATTCTCACTTAACTGTACATAGGGGACTAGAGTCTAAGCACAAGGGGACAACATTTCCCAGGCATATTCTGCAGAAAAAGTCTTGTCTCCTGAAGTAAATCGTAGTGAAAAGTGTCCGGGCACTCTCCCTTATAACAAGTGGAGTAAATGGGATATTTCCTTACTCGTAACCAGACATGGATCTATATCTGGATATATCTGGCTAAATACAGTCTTTATATGGCCATATCAAGCCAGATATAAATTGATGAAAAGTCATTCCAGACATGCACATAAAATTTTATATGGCCATATCAAGCCAGATATAACTTGATGAAATGACAACCCAGATATGCACATAAAGTTTTATATGGCCATATCAAGCCAGGTATAACTTGATGAAATGCCATTCCAGATATGCACATAAAGTTTTATATGGCCATATCAAGCCAGATATAACTTGATGAAATGCCATTCCAGATATGCACATAAAGTTTTATATGGCCATATCGAGCCAGATATAACTTGATGAAAATGCCAGTCCAGATATGTACATAAAGTTTTATATGGCCATATCAAGCCAGATATAACTTGAAGAAGTGCCATTCCAGATATGCACATAAAGTTGTATATGGCCATATCAAGCCAGGTATAACTTGATGAAATGCCATTCCAGATATGCACATAAAGTTTTATAGGGCCGTATCGAGCCAGATATAGCTTGATGAAAATGCTAGCCCAGATATGCACATAAGGTTTTGTATGGCCTATCAAGCAAGATATAACTTGATGAAGTGCCATTCCAGATATTCACAAAAGTTTTATATGGCCATATCAAGCCAGATATAACTTGATGAAGTGCCATTCCGGATATGCACTTAAAGTTTTATATGGCCATATCAAGCCAGATACAACTTGATGAAATGCCAGCCCAGAAATGCACATAAAGTTTTGATGGCCATATCAAGCCAGATATAACTTGATTAAAACCCATGCCAGATATGCAAATCAATAACCATATCAAGCCAGATATAACTTGATAAGAAATGTCAGATATACAAATAAAGTTTTATATGGCCACATCAACCCAGATATAACTTGAAAAAAAATCCGTACCAAACATACAAATCAAGTTTTATGTGGCCACATCAAGCCAGATGAAACTTGAGGCAATGCCATTCCAGATATGTAAATGAAGTTTTATATGGCCATATCAAGCCAGGTATAATTTGATAAAAACTTATGCCCGATATCCAAATCAAGTTTGATATGGTCATATTAATCCAGAAATAACTTGATTAAAATTCAAAATTTGATTAAAAATTAAATAAAATTTGATTAAAAAACTTGATTAAAATTCAAAAAATCAAAATTGCTATTTTTTGTTTTGATTTGATTCTTGAATTTTCCTTGTTCCGCATTGAGACATATATTGGATAAGCGGCGCCTACATGCACAAAAGTTTTATATGGCCATATCGAGCCAGATATAATTTGATGAAATGCCATTCCGGATATGCACATAAAGCTTTATGTGGCCATATCAAGCCAGATATAAATTGATGAAATGTCATTCTAGACATGCACATAAATTTTATATGGCCATATCAAGCCAGATATAACTTGATGAAACGACAGCCCAGATATGCACATAAAGTTTTATATGGCCATATCAAGCCAGGTATAACTTGAAGAAATGCCATTCCAGATATGCACATAAAGTTTTATATGGCCATATCAAGCCAGATATAAATTGATGAAATGCCATTCCAGATATGCACATAAAGTTTTATATGGCCATATCGAGCCTGATATAACTTGATGAAAATGCCATTCCAGATATGCACAAAAGGTTTATATGGCCATATCAAGCCAGATATAAGTTGATGAAATGCCATTCCGGATATGCACATAAAGTTTTATATGGCCATATCAAGCCAGATATAAATTGATGAAATGCCATTCCGGATATGCACATAAAGTTTTATATGGCCATATCAAGCCAGATATAAATTGATGAAATGTCATTCCAGACATGCACATAACGTTTTATATAGCCATATCGAGCCAGATATAACTTGATGAAATGCCATTCCAGATATGCACATAAAGTTTTATATGGCCATATCGAGCCAGATATAACTTGATGAAATGCCATTCCAGATATGCACATAAAGTTTTATATGGCCATATCAAGCCAGATATAACTTGATGAAATGCCATTCCGGATATGCACATAAAGTTTTATATGGCCATATCAAGCCAGATATAACTTGATGAAATGTCATTCCGGAAATGCACATAAAGTTTTATATGGCCATATCAAGCCAGATATAACTTGATGAAATGCCATTCCAGATATGCACATAAAGTTTTATATGGCCATATCGAGCCAGGTATAACTTGATGAAATGCCATTCCAGATATGCACATAAGGTTTTATATGGCCATATCAAGCCAGATATAAATTGATGAAATGCCATTCCGGATATGCACATAAAGTTTTTTTATGGCCATATCAAGCCAGATATAACTTGATGAAATGCCATTCCAGATATGCACATAAAGTTTTATATGGCCATATCGAGCCAGATATAACTTGATGAAAATGCCATTCCAGATATGTACATAAAGTTTTTAATGGCCATATCGAGCCAGATATAACTTGATGAAATGCCATTCCGGATATGCACATAAAGTTTTATATCGCCATATCAAGTCAGATATAAATTGATGAAATGTCATTCCAGATATGCACATAAAGTTTTATATGGCCATATCAAGCCAGACATAACTTGAAGAAATGCCATTCCAGATATGCACATAAAGTTTTATATGGCCATACCAAACCAGGTATAACTTGATGAAATGCCATTCCGGATATGCACATAAAGTTTTTAATGGCCTATCAAGCCAGATATAACTTGATGAAATGCCATTCCGGATATGCACATAAAGTTTTGTATGGCCATATCAAGCCAGATATAACTTGATGAAATGCCATTCCGGATATGCACATAAAGTTTTATATGGCCATATCAAGCCAGGTATAACTTGATGAAATGCCATTCCAGATATGCACATAAAGTTTTATATGGCCATATCAAGCCAGATATAACTTGATGAAATGCCATTCCAGATATGCACATAAAGTTTTATATGGCCATATCAAGCCAGGTATAACTTGATGAAATGCCATTCCAGATATGCACATTAAGTTTTATATGGCCATATCGAGCCAGATATAACTTGATGGAAATGCCATTCCAGATATGTACATAAAGTTTTATATGGCCATATCAAGCCAGATATAAATTGATGAAATGTCATTCCAGACATGCACATAACGTTTTATATGGCCATATCAAGCCAGATGTAACTTGATGAAATGCCATTCCAGATATGCACAAAAAGTTTTATATGGCCATATCGAACCAGATATAACTTGATGAAATGCCATTCCAGATATGCACATAAAGTTTTATATGGCCATATCAAGCCAGATACAACTTGACGAAATGCCATTCCGGATATGCACATAAAGTTTTATATGGCCATATCAAGCCAGATATAACTTGATGAAATGTCATTCCGGAAATGCACATAAAGTTTTATATGGCCATATCAAGCCAGATATAACTTGATGAAATGCCATTCCAGATATGCACATAAAGTTTTATATGGCCATATCGAGCCAGGTATAACTTGATGAAATGCCATTCCAGATATGCACATAAAGTTTTATATGGCCATATCAAGCCAGATATAAATTGATGAAATGCCATTCCGGATATGCACATAAAGTTTTTTTATGGCCATATCAAGCCAGATATAACTTGATGAAATGCCATTCCAGATATGCACATAAAGTTTTATATGGCCATACCAAACCAGGTATAACTTGATGAAATGTGATTTCCGGATATGCACATAAAGTTTTTAATGGCCTATCAAGCCAGATATAACTTGATGAAATGCCATTCCGGATATGCACATAAAGTTTTATATGGCCATATCAAGCCAGATATAACTTGATGAAATGCCATGCCAGATATGCACATAAAGTTTTATATGGCCATATCAAGCCAGGTATAACTTGATGAAATGCCATTCCAGATATGCACATTAAGTTTTATATGGCCATATCGAGCCAGATATAACTTGATGGAAATGCCATTCCAGATATGTACATAAAGTTTTATATGGCCATATCAAGCCAGATATAAATTGATGAAATGCCAGCCCAGATATGCACATAAAGTTTTAAATGGCCATATCAAGCCAGATATGACTTGATGAAATGCCATTCCAGATATGCACATAACGTTTTATAAGGCCATATCAAGCCAGGTATAATTTGATGAAATGCCATTCCGGATATGCACATAAAGTTTTATATCGCCATATCGAGCCAGATATAACTTGATTAAGTGCCATTCCAGATATGCACATAAAGTTTTGTATGGCCTATCAAGCAAGATATAACTTGATGAAGTGCCATTCCAGATATGCACAAAAGTTTTATATGGCCATATCAAGCCAGATATAACTTGATGAAATGCCAGCCCAGAAATGCACATAAAGTTTTGTATGGCCATATCAAGCCAGATATAAGTTGATTAAAACTCATGCCAGATATGCAAATCAATAACCATATCAAGCCAGATATAACTTGATAAGAAATGTCAGATATACAAATAAAGTTTTATATGGCCACATCATGCCAGATATAACTTGAAAAAAAAAAATCCGTACCAAACATACAAATCAAGTTTTATATGGCCACATCAAGCCAGATGAAACTTGAGGCAATGCCATTCCAGATATGTAAATGAAGTTTTATATGGCCATATCAAGCCAGATATAATTTGATAAAAGCTTATGCCCGATATCCAAATCAAGTTTGATATGGTCATATTAATCCAGATATAACTTGATTAAAATTCATGTTAGATATGCAAATGAGTGTTTTGCTATTTTTTATTTTTTGTTTTGATTTGATTTTTGAATTTTCCTTGTTTCGCATTGAGACATATATTGGATACAGCGGCGCCTACCTAGACATCGCAGTCATTTAGTTGGTACACTTTTCCTAATACTGTAGTATACTAAACAAACGTATGCAAATGATTTGCATATTTGGGAGGAGCCAGTATCTAAAACTTCATTTTTCATGGTGTAGGAAAGTTAAAAGTAAAATATTCACCAAGCAGTGGCCAACATATACAGTCATATACGTAACAAAGTATATATAAGAAACACATAACCCTGTGATCACATAATGTAGAAAATTTAAAGCATTTTTCCGTTCACTATTATGAAGGATGTCGACTTTCTGTACTTAAGTCAATTCAACCTGATAATATTTTAAGTAAACTCGGATGGAGTTCTTAGATAAAGTTACAAAGACTGTATCTTCTTTTGTTCCCTGTTGCATGGTGTGTATAATTTGTTTGACGTTGTGTTTGTGATCAGACAGGGTTTTTGTTTTGGTTTGGGGTTCTCCTTTAGTTTCTCCAGGGAGTTCCTAACACCTCCCTGGTTTCTCAGTGCCTGTTTCTACGTACTTAAAAAGCTCTTGCTCAGTGTTTCCATGCATGTTCAGTTAAGTTAACAGATAATGATGTAGAGGATATTTTTAGTTAACTCTGATGGAGCTCTCAGACACAGTTGTTGCTCAATGTCTCCACAAATGCCCAGTTAAGTTGACAGACCAATGATGTAGAGGTTTGAGGGTCCAGAGGTCGGTCAGTCAAGTTTGTTGTCCCTTGGGGACGTAGTTCCTTTGGGGAGCAGAACTCCTTCGGGAGTAATGTATGGTTTCGCCCCTTGGTTCTTCGCCAGGGAGTCGAAGGGAATTTTGAAAAAGTATTGTCTCCATGAGGAGTGTGGGCTAAGTCCATCTATGATTCATAACTGAAGCAGATATGATCCAGACATAGACCATGTCTGGCCCAGATGAGTCTGAGCCATATAAAATGTTATCTGGTCCATATATGATGTATATATATATATATATATATATATATATATATATATATATATATCTGGATCACACCTTTGGTGGGCATTTCGTTCGTTAAAAATGTACATCAAGTGGACATTTACAATAGGTCGACATTTTTCTGTCCACTTAATATTTGAGCCATTTTTTCAAAACCTTCTGTATATATTTTAAGTACAATAAAGCCATGTATAATACCTTCATGGCGCCCTCTTTATTGTGTGTAGGCGTAGTAAACACAACGTATGGTATATAGATTTGCACGTGAAAAAAATGGGTCATATCTTGCGTCGTCCAAAAATGTATATTAAGTGGACAAACGAGTATTGCGAAATACCCTCAATATTTTGTTTATTTTATTATTACGTGTGCATACGTCATATTATTAAAAATACCATATGTATTATTGTAGCCGTTATTGAAGTTTATCATAATTTTTTCTGGAATTTTCTAGTGTATTGATATGCAGATATATTTAAATATGTGAAATTTAAATATGTCCCCCTAAGGTCACTTTTTTAAGGAATGTCGACCTAAGGTGTGATCAAGCATTATATATATATATATATATATATATATATATATATATATATATATATATATATATATATATATATATATATATAAAGTTCTGGCGGCTCATATCTGGCGTGTATCTGTCCAACTATTTATCTGGCCAGATATAAATTTCAGATCTTGTGCAGATATGGGCCAGATATCAAACCCATATCTGGCCCATATATGGAACTTTATATCTGGCCCATATGGGATAAATATGGTATATCTTTATATAAACCAGATATGGTACTGCTTTATATGGGATAAATATGGAATAGCTGTATATTCACCAGATATGGTATTACTTTATATGGTATTCATATGGAATAGTTTTATATAAAGCAGATATGGCATTGCATTTTATGGTCCATATCTGTTCCATATAAAGACTTGATCCAGATAAAAGTTTATCTGGCCCATATATGGCTTAGATCTGGTTCTGGTTTAGATCTGGGTTATATCCGCCCAATTTGTTATCTGACCAGATATAAATCCCATATCTGCATCATATATGGGCCAAATATGAAATCCATATCAGGCCCAAATATGGACTTTCATATCTGGCCCATATTTGGATTTCAAGAAGGGGTTATGTGGGGGGTTGGGGCAAAAAGAGAGCAAAATGCTAGTGCGGACATTTGGCACTAGTTTAAAGTCCGTGGGGGACATTCTGCACTAAGTGTCTGTCCGAGGAGAAGGAGGGGGGGGGGTACATTCTGCACTTTTACAGCGCCACCCTTTTGCACATATTAGTTACGCGACTGGAAACCAGGGATGTCATAGCGGGCTGAATAATTGCAGTCGTGCAATAAGATAGATAAAGCACATAATCTTTTTGAGCGTTAACATGTTTTCATTTGGACTTTGCCTGCAAGAGAAAAGGTAGATTGTACTATGAGAATTTCGTGGTCACTGACAAGCTTTTCTAGACTATCAGAATCTAAGAAATGCACCAAAGGGCAGACGAGATCCAAAGACTCAAAGGTAGAACCGCTCCTCCAACGGACAGAACTCGGCCCACACCAAAAGGAAATGGTAACATGTCTGACAGTTCATGTCAAGATTTCCATTACGTAACATGTAAAAAGTATCGGGACGCCAAAGCAAAAGTAGCCTATCTAATTGTTATGGCCTTACATTGCTGGAGAATGCACCCACTTCATACGTAATTACCTAGTTCCCCCAGGGCGCATGCCCTGGACGTTAGCAGATATGGGCGGTTACACCCTATGGACCCTGATTTTATGGTTTTCCATAATACCACTGCCCACGCACATTCTAAGGATATTACCCTAAAAATTGGGACTATAAATCCTCCTGCTAGGGAAACTTCTTTTACAGATTACGAAGCCTGCATTTCAGGCAGCCAGATGGCCTTCTTTTACATAATATCTTTTCGTCATAAAGCCTCTCTGAAGCTATTTTGTTTGTCTTAATTCAGACAGATCCTCTTACTTCATACATGCGCAATTAGTGAAAACTGTTTTTTATCTCAATGGTGAGATATGGAACTCTCTTTTGGGATCCCCTTTTGCATTCTTAATGACACTAAAGTATTTTCAGTGCTAAATTCTGCATCGATTTCTTGCAACCAAATAATTTTACGTGCAAATGAGTAACTAATGACCCGTTTGCACTTATCGTGCCATGTCAACTGATACACTTGAGCACTAACTAAGGAATATCTTAGCACTTGTAGTTTTCTCTTAGACAAAGAGCAATTATTTTGTGAAGCAATTTCTTTGGGTCAAAAGTTTTCTTTTTTATTATAATTTGGTCTTAGATCCCGCTATGAAACTTTTCCCAAATTACCTTGTATTTACCATTTATATGAATGAAAACCGATCAATTTCACACATTAATTCAACGGGTTCTTAACAATATGAAATTCAGTTTGGAGAAATATTTTACATTTAATACTTTTTGTCCACTGTTTTAGTTTATTTTTTAATGCAAAACTATCCATTACATAAAAGATGCTCCTACTTTCCCCAGTGACCGTTTCTTTCTTTGATGTTTAATGTTAATGTCAATGGTCTGGGACAAGCTTAAGGGGCCCCACATGTTTTTTATTACTGTGAAAAAATTGGAAGGACATTCAAAGTTTGAGGGTTACATAGGTACACAATAATTTCAAAAATCAATGAAATGTTATTCTGGGTAGTTCTTACAAAGACATGGGCAACCGCAATAAAAATGTCAGGGAGCAATTTTTATTGGAGATTGCGTCTTGTAAGGTGTGACCGGCGAAGCCTTTAATCGCGAGCTCTGGAGGCGCCAAGCCAGAGAATGGGGACCTGAGTGTCCTTCCCGAAGACTTTTCCTAGATTTGATGACTTTTTCAGCCGTTCTGAACCATTTATAGAGAAGTCCTGCTCCCTCAGGTGTTATTTGAAATACTATTGTCATACTTTTCTATGATGATTGCAAATTAAAGATAGTAACCGTCTGTCAATTTAATGAGGATGTTGGTAGTTGGTGGAGAAAGTGAACAGCGGGAGGGGTTACGAGGGTTTTGGAAATAGTTATTTACTCAAGCTATCTCACAGGAAGTAATAACGAGACAATCCACGAAAGTTTTCCTACATAAAGTAGTACTAACAAAGAAACCTACTTAAGTTGAGCTCACGTGAAGCAAGCCGAAATATTTATTGAGAATTACGATTTCCTGTACTCACTGTATTCCCTGTACTGGAAGGTGTCTGAATTGTGTATGCGGGACCATGGTGAGAGTAATGACGTACATTTAGTACTCAGTCTTATTTCAGGGCTTCATATCACAAAGGTATGCCGGGGAGCCGACACCCGTGCTTTGAGGGAAATTTTCATTGAGGTACAAAAGAAAATTTTTCAGCAATAGTTGCCCCTTGTCTCACCGCCTTAAAGCTTCGCCATGGTATAAGAAAGTTTTCATTGTAGATGCGTGCAAAGCGTGCGAAGAAAAAATTTTTTCCGTGTTGTGGTATTTGAAATTAATATTTTTACAATGAAAATTTTACGGCAAAATATTAAAAATAATCTCATAACTTCTCTGGTCTTTCTTCACTCCAATTTTTTCACAGAATTCGTGAGAGACTCTTCGGCTGGGGTTATTTTTTTGTGTGGGTCAAAGATGGATTTGCATCTAGTAGGTTACAGGTGTTATGTTTACTCCAAACTTCCTATATATTTTCTGCCTTTTCACTCATCCCTATGATCTTATTGCTTTTGATATAATCATTATGAACAGTTCCATTTGCAGTTAGTTGGGTTATGTTATGATTTCACAGGTTTAAAACTCTACTTTATTCGTGCCTCCTTATTTGTACTATTTAAAAATATGTTTCGTCACTCTATATTATGCGGTTTTGCGCTCTTTTCTAACATACTGATATCCATATAATAAGGAAAACCAATTCTAAATCATATGAACTTTTACCTTTTGACTTTTGACCGATGACACCAACGATTACGCAAGCAAAAGTTTTCATAGTCAGGTAACTTTAGACATATTTTGGTAATTTAAGCTTCCATCTCGATCTTTAGCAACTCGAATGTTTATTCAAAAATATGTTTCATCACTAGCTACATATCATGTGCTTTTGTGATCGTTTGTGATCGTTTTAGGAGGAGTTGACTAGAGGCTTTTTTTTTGCAAAATTTGGCTGTTGACCTTTTACCTACATTTTGATCTTTGACCAGACACCCTAGGCAAATAATGGCGAACAACTAATTTCTGGATAATCTGACCTTTGACCTCTGACATTTGATCTGTGACTTCAACAATTACGCATGGACAAGTTTTTATGGTCTGACACCTACCCACCAAGCTCGTACTTGATCAGACTTACGGTTTAGGAGGAGTTGGGACAAACTTTTTTTAGCAAAGTTTGGGCAACTGTGACCTTTCACCACAATTTGACCTTTGACTTAACCCTTAGCTTCTAAAAAGCACTATTCTGAAGGCTATTTGATCTGTCCTAACATATCATATGGTTTTAATACTGTATCTAATGTATTGAGATGCAAATAATGGCCAAAAAAAGATTTTCAGGAATTTTGACCTTTGACTCCTGACCTTTGACCTATGACGTCATCAATTAAGCGCGCAAATGTTCCTATGATCAGGTACCTACCAGCTAAGTTTGAACTTGATCGGCTTTACGGTATAGGAAAAGTTTGCGACTCACTTGTTCGCTCACGCACGTATACACCTGCACGCACTCAGATACTCGCACGCATACGTACTTGTAATCACTGTCAAACGAGGTGCCCCTCATTTTACCATTCAACCGTGGACGTCTGTAGATAAACCTTGTAGTACAGTATGTAGACTGATAGAAATTGATGTGCTTTGCTACAGCAAAAAGAGGGCGCTTACAATGTTTTCAATCAACATAAATCAATCTAATTGTAAGTATGGGTGTGATTTTCCACATGGAACCATAGACATAACATGTTGCACAGCGTATACCTGCAAACGAGGACGTAACACAACACTTCCTCAACGGGGGCTCTTTCTTTAGTCCTATAGATTCAATAGACATCTTCATGGCTTCATCGTATAGCCCAAAAAGGCTATTTAAAGTCATTCTTTCAAACGGGGACGGTCCCCAATTCCAGGTGCCTGGTGCCTGCAATTTCAGACAAAAGTGCCCATCCCCACCTGAATGAAATTTTTTTCGTTCGCTAATGTCTATGATTCAATTTGATGGCCATTACAAGGACCACTGCAATGACTAAGCCCACAGCTATAAAACTAAGTAATCGGGTCAAGTATTTAGTGTGGAATCATGGACGATGGTTAACAAGGTTCATTGCCTAACATATGGGACTTCAGATAATGGTATGTGTAACTTGCATTAAAATATGTACAGAGCTGTAACTCCCGTGTCCGGATTCGATCCGTACTCGAGTCTCTTTTTTACTGGACTCAGAATTGGCCCGGAATGGGAGGTCCGGAATTGGAGTTGGCCCTTAATGTGATGCAACTGGACTTGGACTCGGCGCCGATTCCACAAAAATGAAAGTCACACACAAGTAGCCTACTTGCACTAAATTACAGAGTTAGAAAGAATGTAAAAAATTGACCCTTGAAATGACCCTTTCAATCAATGTGACCTGAAAAAATTGTATTTCAAGTATTTGCATGCTATCCTAAACTGTCAAATGGCCGGAATCGGAACTGGCCTAGATTTGAGAACACTGGAATCGGAACTGGCTAGGAATCAGATGGTACTGAACTCAGAATTGGCCCGGAATGGTAACCACTGGAATCGGAATTGGCGTGGAATCGAGTTAGCTGGACTCGGCCACAGCCCTGAAAATGTATGTAGTTTAAAACAAAAGAAAACTTAATTTTTTCTATTGATTAAGAGCCAGTAACACGTTTGTCTTAGCTTTAATCACTTACAGCATCGTCCTATTACAGATTAATAACAATGGCATTTTTCAGTCATAAACTGTGTCTTCTTTGAAATTTTAAAATTTGCTTCAACTGGAGTACAGAACTGAGGAATTTATGTACTGCCACTCTTGCCACTCCTAGAAAGATAAGCATTCTTTACCAAATTTTTGTTTCATGTGTATTTATTACAAAGGTATATGGATTTGTTCACGTCATTTTTGCCATCTGGAAGCCCTTGAATACATTCAAAATTTAGATCTAGCTTAGACGCTTTGCTTCGTCTGCTCTTTTGCTTTCGTTACATTGTTAGCAAATATTTAAGCTGTCCAATGCAGTTAAAATGCTGAAAATATGACAGGCGACGCACACTTCACTCTTCAGAGTATGTTCTACGTAAGGCAGCTTACACATATTGGTTCAGTGTAACGTATGTGGAGGAGTAGTGCTAACTGCGTGGGTTTCATTTTCATTCTATGTGCATTGTCTCCATACTGATCGCTTCACCAAATCTGTGTTATTTTATTGCCATAAGTACAGCTTTTTATTCTTTTCACCAGAATCATATGTATAAGATAAGAGATCTACCCGCTCTGCACCGAAGCTAAGACTGAACCAACCAGTTTCCCGACGGATAACGGTTCTTCAGAGAGATATTTGGAAACTTCTGATTCCACGTGTATGTGAACTGCACTTCTAACCTGTAGACTGATCCATCAGCAACTATTCAAGGTATTTTAGTATTTTCATGTTTTACTTTACAATTTAACTATAGTTTAACCATTTAACTATCTTATGTGTTAAGCTACTGGCTAAAGTCTCTGGGCACTGTTCTCTCACCCTTCATATTTGCCTCGTAAGTTTTTGGCGACAAATATCCTGATGGAAATTGTTCTAGTGAGGGGGAAATTGTTAGTGAACCATTTCTTTGGTAAGTATAGTAATTTATAGTTACAGCGTGATCGCCGTGTCGTATAGAAGACTACAAGGAAGATAAACTGTTTACACATTGTATGCATATAGAGATTTGGTTTCTGTTTCGAGAGAACTCCACTCACTTGAAACAAAGTATTCTCAGTTCAAAACCTCAAATGCGGGTTAACAAAGTGCTTGTTTCATGATTTAAATATCAGATGAATGTCTTCTTGTGTGGGCAATGGCAGTGAATGAGGATTGACTTATATTGGGTTTGTTCTTGGATATCGTTTCGTTTTAACACGTAAGTTCTCGCACCAAGTTACAGTTCAGTATTTTGCATCACATAGTATTTCGTATGGATCATTTCCTATGACTTCCAAGATCAACAAACTGTATGCGGCATATAAATAAGGAACAAGTTCACAATACACCTCAACTTAAGAATGAAACTTCCGATGTCATGCAACGTAGAGGTCTAGGTGACTTCCCTGGTGTGTTTCTGACTCTGAATTTCATTGAACTTGCAGAGCTGTTGTCTGACGAGTTCAAATTGAACGTATGTGTGTTAGAGTATTATGAATAAACTTCAGTACAGTGGATTGTGATGAATGCATGAATTTCAATAATGCTGTAGAATAATGGGTAAGGTCGTATACTAAGGAACTCTCTTGGGCACTCCTAGACGATACTTATTTCGTTTGGTTATATGTAGAATATTACACATGTTGTAGGCTAACACTCGCTAAAATCCTGTTTCCACAACACATTAGGTTAATTCAACAGCCTTGGATGGGTGGTACCACTCACGGATTGATCACTGGATCACTGTGCCCATTTCACACGAAGGTTTATAATAGAAATTTACAAATGCCTCCACCAATTTATTAACACTTTCTATTAAATTAGGACTAGTGTTAAGTGATAAATTCATGCTCATGCTTATTACAAAGATATCTTTCCAAGTGATAGGATATCTCACTAAGTGTCATTTGACGTAGGTAAGTGGAAGATAGTCCTTTGTAAGCACGAGGCCTAAATCCAACGTCAATAACCAAATAGTCCATGGCCTAGGATGGTTTAAATCTCCTCCACAAGACAAATATTGAAGCGAATTTGACTCAGAAACATTGTATTTCTAAGAGGACCTTAGCTATTGGTCGGTTATTCGGTCTAGTGCCAGTCGTTGCCAACTGAATAGGGTTAACATTTTACAAAAACGAGCCACTGATTAGACATATCACCTATACTAAATCAGTCACTGAACCGGCTTCTGAAGTTCCATTACGTCATAAAAACGTCTACATGGCTACTTTCACTATGTTACCTTAAAAACATCTTACCCGACAGGCTAACTTTTCAAACCTCTTTTTACACAACTTCTCAATCCATTATCACAATACTCGCCAATCTACATTCCTGCATCTAGACACTATACAATTCAAGCAGGGAGTTGTTACTTGGACTACCTGATTCAAGCTTCTTCACAACTATCTCTTTCCGTAACCATGCAATCAAGCTGTAGAATTATCTTCCAACTATTCCGGAAACAGACAATTAGCGAAGCACACAATCCTTTAGGAGAAAGATTTCATGTTATTTATGTGAAACATACTGCGCGTGCCCCCGAGTTAGTTGAAAAAAAAACAACGTTGCATGCCCCTCGTTGAAAAAAAGTTGGTACATTCTCCCATAGGTCGCTATACTCTCGGTGATTGTCAAAGTTGAAGTCTCGACCCGGGTTAAAAAATCATGCATGCACGGATGTATAAGGCTATCGTAATACTGTTTTGTTTGTCAATGGAATTTTACCTTGTTGATATTAACACAGATAGGAAGCTGGGGAATAGTTGGGGGTTTAGAAGTGGATTTATAGATAGGGTAACGGGTGTTCTTTTGTTTTAGTGATTAGATTTATTCGACGGTTACTCTGTTCCTGCGATCCTGCCTCTGTCTCTTAGTCTTTGTAGTAGTCCAGTTTTATACTGTTTGTCTTTTATATGTTCCTATTACTATTTGTGATTTGTACCTGCTTGAGTATATATACGCGAAGTGGTAAAACAAACGAAACGAAATATCGCCTGATCATGAAATCAAACCATTTTATCACCGACATCCATGATTGCAACACTTAAGTCTTCGAGTAAAACATAGAAATGTCAAACGCATTAGGAGCCTGGGTACAGCTTCTTTGTGCAATTTTGTAAACGGCCATTCTGCATTCCTCCATGTCAATATCAGACCAGCGTTCATAATTTATTACCCAATGTACTCGCTGCTTCTCGATTCTCTGTGATTTGTCCTGTACTACAAATTTCCATTATCCATGTGCTGCACTGCAACATGTTCTTTTACATTACCATTGAGCAGCAGTATTACACAGGGTCTATGGAGCTGTAAGACTGTAACACTGTAACACGTATGTTCCATACCTACTGCACAGTTTCAGAACACAGTATCAGACATTCCAACCCTTGGACTCTTCAAACCGGGACAATTCCAGACTTTGACCCTTCACCCTGGGACATTCATACTAGGTAGATCGCGTAATAATTGGCTTGGAAATGTTTTATGTAGACAAAAGACAACCAAACGACAACTGTATGTAATGCGCATTACATAGGCGCTGTAATAACTTTGTTCATAAATTGCAAAGGATGGCACCAGGATCTGCCTAAAGGGGAGGGGAAAGATGGCACCAGGATCTGCCTTAAGGGAAGGGAAGCTAAGCTCCCAAACAGGGGGAGGGGCAGCAACCAGAAGCCCCGACAAAGTCTTGGGTTGCTCAGTTCAGTTTATTTACTCTTTATACCTCCTAGGAGGTGTTAGAGTCAATACAAACATATAAAGAAACAGAATATTGTACAAATAAAAGGAAAATCAATACGAAACAAGTAATAAACAAATTATACATTCAAATACACACAAAATTAAACCTAGTCACCAGACCCCAACTGAAAATAAAGTAACCAAATATACAAAAAATTGGATAGATATGTATGAACCACAACGCTACTTATACACAAACACGAACACACAAACCTAAAAAGGCACACACATACTCACCCTAATGTAATGAAAAATACTTATATTTAAAGCGATTGGATATAATACTACAGAATGTGGCTAGATTCTTTTGCACCCTGTTATTTCTTGTTGTTAAAAGCTGAGCCATTTTTTAAGTGTTTGGACCCACCCTATAGTAGCGTTTCAAAAAATGCTCTCTATCCGATTTAAATGCCGTACACTGAAAAAGATAATGAAATTCACCAATTCACCAAATTCACCAATCGATCCACTTGTACAAAGCTCACAAAGTCTGTCATTAAGGTCGATGTTAAGAAAACGTCCGGCAATGGCAGGAATTTTAGTATTCCCACAACGGAAACTACAAAGACTTAAACGGTCACGATTACTATAAGGGACAGAAAATATTTTGCCAAGACGAGCCTGGATTTAAAGATAAGATAATTTTTACACTGGGAATTTTCATAAACTTCAGACAACCAGTTCTGCTCGTACATATCACTTAATCTCAAATTCAATGTTTTCTTCACCCACGGAATATTTCTATCGTAAGGATCATTCCAAATATATGACATACCAGAACTATCTAAAATATTTTTAAGCTTTAATATCCAGGGAGAACTATAAACACCCTTATCATGCAAGGCCCGCTGGATGAAAGTAAATCGGCACAAAAAGCACACGAAAAATATTTTTAAAAATCTTGATTTTACTGAAAAAAAATTTGAATATTTAAGTGGGTTCCTACTGACAAAATTTTGAGAATCGTTTTTTTTTTATTTTTTTTTTTTTTATTTATTTTTTTTTTTTTGGAACAAATTGATATTTGGGGGTTTATTGAAGGATCTGACTTCCTAGATAGAAAGTTCAAGTAAATCGTTGGGGAGACTGATTGCAATCGGGGATACATGCTTTATCGTACCCATCAAGGCTCCCTGATGAAAGTGGAAACATTCCCCGACGGAGAGGCCATTAATTGCCTCCTTGTCCCCATCTGGCGCGACCCCCTGATAATGGACTCATCTAACTACGTTTCGTGTACTACACTTCCACGTGGGACAGTGTGCAGAACTCGTTTGGTGCTCAACTTAAGTTTAAGCAATCAGAACAATTACTTATTGGCATGTAATTTCCAGTGTTGATACCAAGATGAGCTTGAAGCTCACATTCAAGATCGAATCAACACCCTTGTCAATAAGCTACATCCTGTTTGAAAGAGCATAACAGAATTATCCCAGTTAGCACTGCGAGTAATCCCTGGTTACTTATTTGTTGCACCCTCCAAGTCGTTCCCTGCAAGCTAATGCACATGATTAATTTAATAGCTGTTGCTACAAATCCACTTTGCCTCGTAAGTTATATAGTGTCTCCAAGGAAAAGCATGGAGTTTAATAGGGTAGACTCCTCATTCCAAAGGCTAAAAGCTATTGTTACACCGTGCACGGCTGCGAAACAACTGCTACATTAGGCCATGTGTATGAAACAATCTTGTAGTCCAAACCTCAATATCCGAAACCGAGTCTACTTCCGAGACGGAGGTACTGTTTCATATAGACAGGGAACTTTTCAGCAAACTTTTCTAATCGACTGCTAACACAAATTTTGGAATGCAGCACTGTTGAAATGCTATTTCCTGGCATCTAGCAGATGAGATAATTCACCAAGTTTGCAGTGAACCTTAAGAATGAAAGTTAGACCAGCTCGACTTGTTGAATCCATTTTATCTCCTAGGTATTGCATACCAATTTGAAGATTCAACTAAGGGAACATACTTGATAGTTTAACGCCTCGTTTGAATTTAGTATCTCATTTTTTGCAAACGCCCCCTACCACCCCCTTGGTTCTTATCGCTCTCCTGAGCTGTGAAAATGCTTTCAGGGGGCAGTAAAGCCCCATTGAGAACCACTTGACTTGTCTAGAGTATTAAAAATTGTATACGATTAGCATTAATCATTTCACTATCGACAAATGACATTTGGTGCGAACATAACAGACCACAAGAGTCGCAATATGACCATCCTTGGTAGCTCAACTCTGGCTAACGATTGAATGATAGAGGAGGCAGGGCTGTGGGTGGACAGGACGATTCACGTTAGGGGCTGCCTTGGGCTTTGGAACCATCATTCCACTCATTCTGCCCACGAGGTATTAATATCGATCGAGGCAAGTTACCTAACGGGTGCAGGGCGGAAGCCTTTACATGGTGCAGTGTGCTGAAAATGTATCTACATGAAATCCGGGGCCTCGACGAGAAAATTTGGGAAAAAAAGAAACCCTAGGCTGGTAAGTGATTAAGTGGATTCTGGGTGCCCTAAAATCTTAACTACGACAAAGAAAATTTCCTACATTTCAACCAACAATACAAATTAAGTGTGGTCCCCCGTGAGGCGCCCAGGAAACTCTGGTTTACAGCATTAAAAAAATTTTCGTGCTAGTACTGACATTTCATATTATAGAATTACATTACATAAGCATGTCGATTTTTCTCTGAAAATTTCATTTAAGTCCCACGTGACAAGTTCTTAATAGTGTTCCAAACTAAACGACGGTTTAAGCCTATTCAATAAAGGTGCGTAGCCAGAAATTTGCCGGGGGGGGGGGGGCTGTAGGCAAACTATCTAAGCGTAGCGCCACCATAGGTTGGCGCGGAGCGGACAAG
This sequence comes from Holothuria leucospilota, assembly GCA_029531755.1. Taxonomy (NCBI): domain Eukaryota; kingdom Metazoa; phylum Echinodermata; class Holothuroidea; order Aspidochirotida; family Holothuriidae; genus Holothuria; species Holothuria leucospilota. The sequence goes on from CM055968.1 coordinate 33,844,926, forward strand.
AAAATTTGACCGAAAATACCTGCAGATGGCTGAAAATGACATTTTTCAGGCCTTGTAAGTTGCATCTAAACATTTTTCATTTTGAGTTACTAGCAATATCATAAAAAATCATTAAAAAATATAAAAAATATGCTCAAGGGGGCGGATGCCCCCTTCCCCCCTTGACTACCCGCCTGATTCAATACTATTCAGCTTAGCTCAGTAGACTATTATTGAAAACGAGGCCATTACGGGCTTTGCTATTATTAAGTATATAGATTGCAATAAACTTCACTATTAGTTTTGCTGCTCCCCTTAAACTCTAATTGACTGAAATGAGTTAAAGGACGGGAACGAAGGCTTAGGACGCGGTGGGGGGGGGGGGCTGGGGCTAAACCCCCAGTCAAAATGGCCTCTTATTTGTTTTCTCTATAGAAATATATATCAAAATTTGCAGTCAGTTTCTTTAAATTTGCCCAAATGTGTTGCAGTATAGGGCATCTGAGGAACCTCAAGTATTAAAAATGTCCATAGGGAGAAGTACACCCTTTTCCTACGACGCGCGGTTCCAAGCAACGATCAGCCCCCAAGTCGAGAACAGCTTCCTACGACTATGGATGAGGAAATTAACTAGCAGATCCTGGACAACTTCATGCTTTGTCTGGCATGTTGCCAGCCCTCTCTTGCTCTCCTCTTCATTTTTGCATATACCCAAGGCCATGGGAGTCTGCAACTAGTAACGATGATGATGATGACGATAACGAAGACAACGGTATGAAGCTACGTTTTCAAGCTTACACGTTGTATATACCGGTCGAAAATCACAATTCTGTCGTAGCTTAATATCTTTTGACTTGCAGCTGTATGCTCAAAAATGTACACGGTTGCAGGTTACCCCAAGGCTGCGAGTTTAAGATACGTAAGGCTGCTAAATTGAAATAATTTTAGATGAGCATGTCTTCGCAGTTATAGATTTAGTAGCATCAGTACATGGAATTGATTTACAAACATAATTTCAAACAGATTTTAAAGCCTCTCTGTTATATAGACATGTCTTAAATCCCAACCTCCTCTAAGCTGTACATCTGTTGACTCACAGCTGTATAACTCAAGAAATGTATATTGTTGTAAACTTTGATATGCGACGTACTGCGAGTTAAGATATAATATACAGCTGCGTTTTATAAACAGCTGCGAATAGTATGTAACAAGCTTTGTGAGAAGAGTTTTTCAGAACCCATAGATTAAGTGGCATTGATTTCACATACAAAATCATAAGAATTTGCGTTTTCAAGCTTCCATGTTATAGAAAGGTCTTTAATCCCTACCAGTCTTGTTCGCAGCTGTGTATCTCCTGACTCGCAGCTGTATAGCCCCTAGTCACGACGGCGGAGCTCACAGGGTGAGGCCTGTTCTATTCAGCCAGTCTAGAACGGGACCACTGTCAGGTGGTGTCAGTTAAGTCAAAGTTTGTCCCTTGGGGACGTTGTTACTCCTTCGGGGAGCAGAACTCCTTCGGGAGTATTGTTTGGTTTTCGCCCCTGGCTCTTCGCCAGAGAGTCAGGGGACTTTTGGAAAAAAAGCTGTATAGCTTACGAAATGTATACTGCTGTAAGCTTTGGTGTATATGCTTATGCGAGTTGTGTTATACGGCTGCGAGTTTAGATATACAACTCCGAATTTACATATACAGCTGTGAGTTTATTTTAGACAGCTGCGAATAGTATAAAACTAGCTCTCAAGAAGGGTAGCCTAGTATTTCTTCAGAGCCCATTGATTGAGTGGCATCGATGAATGGCATTGGGTAGGACTTTATCTGCATCCGGTTGTGGCGTTTGTTTAAACGTGGGAGTAATATGAGGTTACCCTTTGCCACAACTGCCTCCGGGGCACCCTTGGGCAAGATGACCTGCATTTGCCCAGTGCTTTTAAAGTGCTGTTGCCTTCGGGCGTGGTGTCGTCCTCGGGCGTGTGGTAGCCTTTGGGCGTGTGGTTGACGGGTGGGACTTTGTTTTGGGGTGGTTTGTGGTTGTTGAGCTAGGGTGTTGTTTTGGAGTGGCTGCAGTGGCAGTTTCTGAATCTCAGTAGTAACAAAGGCTCTTTTGTTCGCTGTTGCATGGTGTGTATAGTTTGTTTGGCATTGTGTTTGTGATCCGACAGGGAGTTTGTTTGGGTTTGGGGTTCTAGCTCCTTTAGCTTCTCAGTGCCTGTTTCTACGTACTTAAATGGCATCATGATTGCACACACATTATTATAGGAAGTTACTTTTTCAAGCTTCCACGTGGTATAAACAGGTCTTAAATCCCTACCAGTCTTGTTCGCAGCTGTATATCTCCTGGCTCCCAGCTGTATAGCTCAAGGAATGTATACTACTGTAAGCTTTGGTATGCTGATGCGAGTTTTTTTAAACGGCTGCGAGTTTAGATATACAGCTGTGAATTTACTTATGCTGCGAGTTTTTTATAAACAGTTGCGAATAGTATATAACTATAGCTTTGCGAGAAGAGTAGCCTAGTATTTTTTCAGAGCCCATAGATTTAGTGGCATCAGTAAATGACATTGATTTCACATACATAATTATAACAAGTTACGTTTTCAAGCTTCCATGTCGTATATACAGGTCTGAAATCCCTACTATTTTCGCAGCTATATATCTCCTGGCTCGCAGGGGTATAGCTTAAGAAATGTTTAATCCTGGCTGTAAGTTTCGAGTTTAGTTATACGACTGCAAGTTACGGTATACGGCTGAGAGTATAAAATAAATAGGGAGAGGAGTAGCTATGTATCTTCAGAGCCTAAAGAAAAAGTCGCATCGGTGAGCTGCAATTTACATAGTTACGCATTTATATATGTTTCATTGAAGATATATTCTCAACCTGAAATGTTGTGCTGTACATTCAGGTCGAAAATCCCAATTTCTTTGGTAGCTGTGTACCTCAAGACTCGCAGTTGTACCGCTCAAAACAGCCTGAGATAATATTGAATACACATCAACAGGCCTCAAAATTGCAGTTTGTCTATTTTGCCATAATAGCAATATTTGGACTAAAGGCCAGTGTCGTTTTCCAGTTCATGGTGCATGAGGTTTGAGTACTGTTGTAGCAAGCGGGTGGACTGGGTGGACAATGTCCAGGGGCCCCGAGGGTTCATGGGGCCCCCAACGAGATGCGCAAAAAATCTCAAAAATCGTAACTCTGCCTATTGTCTAACCACCCAGTACAGAACCGAAAGGTACCTCCCCTTGGAGATTGGAGGAAAATGCATTTATCCGAGGAAAATGCATTTATGCGTTTATGATACCATTAATTTGGAGGACCCTCGCTTTTTCTTGTCCATGGGCCCCCGAGGGGCTTGCAGCGCCACTAGGTTTGAGAGTGGGAGGATGGAAAACCGTAAAGGTTGTATGCATGGGATTCCATCATTCCTGTAATTCTACCCACGCTGTCTAACGAGAATTAATTATGCATGACAAAATTAGCTTCTGAGATAGATGCGAGAAATTAACTGAAAATAGCACTTCGAGACATTTTATCACATTTTCCTTCATTTCACATTACTACAGTGGAGGAGCGTCCATATAGTCAGAGCGGTCATCCCTCCCCCTTACGGACTCAAATCGCCTGTCGGAGCCCTTTTGATTACTTGCCGAAGGCAGGCAAGGAATCTATGCTATGGTGATGTCGTGTGTGTGTGTATGAGTGTGTGTGTATGTGACACTTTAGCTTGTTTACACGATATCTCAATTAAAAAGGGTAGCACTGAGGGATCTCATACTAGGCATGTAGATTACCCATATTAAAAAGATGATGCCTATTGTTTTTGGTGGAGGTCAAAGGTCATCTAGGGTCACCAGGGGTCAAAGTCTGAAAACCTTGTTTACACAATATCTCAAGGTAGGAAGCTTGGATAGATTTCATACATAGGATAGATTTCATACATAGGAAGAACCCTATTGTTTTTCGTGTAGGTCACAAGCCATTTGAGGTCACCAGAGGTAAAGAAAACTGATACTTTGTAAACATGTCATTATAAGGGAGGAAGCACAGACAAATCCCTTCTAATACGTTTTGTTTTTTTGGTTATTCAAGTTTTGGTTCAAAGGTCATGTGATGTGAGCTGACGTGAGCAGGGGTCAAATCGCGAACACATCATAAAAAAATGATGTGGTAGAAATTTGATGGATGAACCTCGGTGTAACAAAGCAATCCCCTCTCGGCAAAAAATCACTAAGCCTTTTGGCTTTCTGGTTAGGTTTTTACCGTACTTTTCTCTTGCTTCCAAATAACATGATTTAATAGTGTTATTTTCAGACCCAGATAATATAATGCCCAGACAGCCGCCATTATTTGTACTACCGTATATATTCTAATGAAAAGGGTCATCTTCCGTGACCTGGAAGGCATGTTAAGCCCAAATTTGTGTACATGCTATATACGCACTAACGCACGGTGGAGCGTTGCTTAGGTCATGCTTCCCACCCGAGCGGGATAACAAAATACAAGAAGTGACCTTTAATTCACCCTCGCAGTCCCAAGAAAGATGTGGAGAAAGATGTGGAGAAAGATGTGGAGAAAGATGTGGAGAAAAATGTGGAGAAAGATGTGGGAGCTATTATGGGATCTGCATAGACTGTGTTTTATTGTTCATGTTGACAATCACCCCAATTCTTTTCTATGACAAATATTTCGCAAACAACCAAAACATTGCGCCATTCGCGCTTTTTCACCCCTTTAGTTCTGTTCTTTCATATTTCTTCTGCAATAATACCAGCTCATAAGTATTCGTTTCATTCAGCAGTCGATATGTAACATTTACACTATTCTGTTTAGTTATTACCAAAGACCAAAGGGTTTTAAAATGTGAAAAAGTGGAAATTATATTTCCGTTTTCCACTTCTTATATGTAAATAAATGTATATGAAGGGAATTGGAGCATTGCTTAAATCAGACACATCTTTCTGGTAGACACGTTTTGTCTGAATGCAGTTTAACCCTGAAAATGATTTGAAATTGAAGACTTCGACTCCCTTCGAGGCAATTGCCTTTTTTCATCCCTATAACTGACGAGTCTCAAGTTGTAAATGTAGAAATGCAGGGATAAACTTATATTTTAGAGTATTATTTGCTGCTATCTAAATGGTTTTGGGTCTCCCCATATCGGAGACAAAGTCATGATAAACACTATGGCAGTTAAATGGTTAGTAGCGGAGGACATTTTGCTACTTTTGAAAGTAGAACGATATTATATCGTATGTCTGCAACCATTTTCAGAACCCTAATAGATTAGTTTGCTCATATTTGACTTTACAGCACACAATGGCAGATTGGAACATGGACTAAAATGGTTAGAAATGCTACAGATTCCATCACAGAGCATCCAAAAACCAAAATTGTGCAGGACCCTCAAGCGGGTACCAGAATTCCAGATGCTATACTGCTGTGGGTTCGCATAAATTTATTGCCCAGGTCATGTCCCTTTTCACCACAAGCGATTAGAAGCCATGAAACCCCTTAGCAGAAGCAGAAATGTAGACCCATTTTTTTTTGTTTTAGAATTACATAACATGTAACCATGTAACTATTCTGAGTTTTGGGAAAGCCAGATTTTCTGACCTCAACCTCATCTTTGGTGGGGTGAGTCCGACTTTGGTCCTCTACGGTTACCCTCTTTATAGAAGTCGTTCTAATAAAGAATATCCTCAGATCGGGCATTGTAACGATAGATGCGATGAGCCAAATTAAGGCTCAGAATAGACCTAAGATATGGGTACTCAGGACGGTACTGGAAATTCGTTTACCGGCTCGTAATGACCTGTGCTTAGCTACTTACATGGAATTTCATAAAATATTAAATTAAGTTAAATTAAATGTCCTTACTAGAGTAACTCTGAAGCCGACTTTCTTCGATCTTATTATGTAATATTGCGAAAGCGGGCAGACAGTTTCGTCCTCCGGGCCCCACCAGAGCCAAAACACTTGCCCCTGGATCCCATGCATGCACTTGACATTTCCTCATTGTGACCCTCCCATTGGAAAATTTCTGGATAGGCGCCTGGACTAAGGCATGATCCAAGCTCATGTAAGTAATCAGTTATTCTGTTGAGAACTCTTTGTGTAAGGAAGGGGGGTGTCATTCAATACCTTGATTTTGGAACAGTCAAGTGCTGTGACTTTTATCCGACTGAATATATTGTATACAAAGTTTTGGGATGAAGACAATTTAAACATTCACTGAGTACCAAGAGCCAAAGTCTCCTTGCTGTCAGCCCATACACCTGGCGCAACCTTTAACTTTCGATGCCAAGCCAAAGAAATATCATTTTGGCTTATATACATAATAATAAAATCCCTGCGATTGAGGTGTTTTCATTAAGTTTCGTTTTCTACTGTTAACTGGGAGGCAGGCTATTTACACAAGAAAGGGCTAAAGAGCATAGGCCTTTAATGACTGTTTGAAACATTCGTACCCAACTATATTTTTGGTTTTCCTCGTTAGTTATGGAGATATGTTACTCTCTTAATGGGAAAGAGTGGAATTCACTCTTCGACAATTGCCTACAGTGACCACTCTTTTTTCGACTGGAAATCGACTGGAATTCCACTCTGTCCAGAGTGGTAGTTAACTCTAAAGGAGTGGAAATGTCACTCCCATCAGAGTGGGATTCCACTCAAAACAGAGAGTTGTCACTGTAGTCAATCTTTTTGGTATATTTTCACTCTTTTACATTTAGAGGGTACCCCTCTTACTGCTATTTGATGAGGTGGAATAAAAATTTCTTTTGATGAAAAACAATGAGGAAGACTTAGGAGCTAAACAAACAATTTGGAAACACAATTGAAAAATTCGATTTTTACTGCATATCTGATTTTATGATGTAGGGTGGAGAAGTTATAAAGGTCATGTGATACGCCATGATTTTGGAGTTTGGGCCCATGTTATGAGAAGATGATTTTTGTGACTCAGCGAGGAAAGAAGCAAATCACCGTCAACTAAATTCAAACAAAAATTAAAATTGCCACAACCTTCACCCCCCTCCCTTTAAAATAACTTTGGCAGCCTCCTAAAATGATTGTCTTGAAAATGGGTTTTACTCTTCTTTCGCACCACTGGACTCTTTCCTCAATCCCTCAAAAAAGTTACGAAACATTTAGTACTTTCTAAAAGAATACACTATTGCGCCATGGAGTTACTTTGAATGGAATAAATGCAAAGTCTTTGTTACTTGTTTTTATTGTTCGACCCTATTTTTACCCTTTTATCATATTCTCACCACCTTTATAAATCCATTAAGTTCTTAACCATTAATCTTTCAATTTCCTTGCACATTGTCACATGTAATCCCTTTGAAGTTCTGTTGTCTGTTCCGACAAAAAGAGCGCCAAAAGCTTTGCTCGTTTAAAAAGAGCGGCTGTTATCAAAGTTTACTAACCAGAAAAATTAAATGAATTTTACAAAAGACTATGCGCATTTCATTAACTCACGATGCATTTGGCGGAAAAAGATGTGCAGTCTACAAGAACCTCAACCTATCAACAACTAAAAAGCGTCCCCAAAATAAAGAAAAATTTACATTCATTTCAAACGATACCGCTAGTTTCCCATGGAAGATATTTTGTGGCTTTGAAAACGAAGAGACTTTTTTCAATTAAATTTCCCAGTTTTCCCAATTCTTCCTTGTAACAAAACTTAGCTTAACATGAATCTTATTCCTACTCAGTTTTATAAAAAAAAAAAATGAATGACATATGTGCACACGAGTGTGCATTCTTGAAAATCACTTTAATTGTAACTTAAAAAATTACGAAGAAAACCAGCATGGTTGTGTGAGGATTAATACGGTAGGGAAAAATCTTGCCTATAACTGTCACTTATTCTTTGGTAATCCTGGATTATCTAAAATTAAACGAGACCTAAAGGTTGAAGTTTGATAGGGATTCTACCGATACATCACACGAAACGGAGGGTTTACATGAGAGCTTACATAGATTTACTTCACTTTTTAACGCAGGCGAAAGATCACGCAACCCCCACTTCTGTAGCTAGGGATGGGAGTGTTCAGTTCAATGAAGAGTCTGCGTAGTTTGGGAGGGCATGTAAACTCTCCGTTTCGTGTGATGTATCGGTAGAATCCCTATAAAACTTCAACCTTTCGTTCTCGTTTAATTTTAAAATTCTACCTCACATCACACTCACTACGGTTTTACGTGAGATTTTAGAGCTGCGTGGTGTTTCGCGATATTATAGAAGTAGGAGACGGCAATGAATTCTTTCTTATTGGCACAATGTATTTTAGGAGACGAACCGCCATGATCATACAGTAAAAGGACCATGAAGCTTTCTTAAAGCTTGTAACCTCGCAGGGCGAGGGTTCTCTTGAATAATTTGGACTTGGAGCTCTTAAGTTTCAGAGGAACGACTACTAAATATGCAGTTTTCTTAAAGCTTGAGACCTTGCTGTGCAAGGGTTCCCTTGAGTAATTTCAGCTTTACTTGAAACTCTTAAGGTTACACATAGATGAACATACATCTCTTTGTAGCTTACTTTAAAGCTAATTTTCTTTTGAATAAATGGAGTTTTACTTAAAGCTCTTAAGGTTACACATAGATGAACATACATCTCTTTGTAGCTTACTTTAAAGCTAATTTTCTTTTGAATAAATGGAGTTTTACTTAAAGCTCTTAAGGTTACACATAGATGAACATACATCTCTTTGTAGCTTTCTTAAAGCTAATTTTCTTTTGAATAAATGAAGTTTTACTTAAAGCTCTTAAGGTTACACATAGATGAACATACATCTCTTTGTAGCTTTCTTAAAGCTAATTTTCTTTTGAATAAATGAAGTTTTACTTAAAGCTCTTAAGGTTACACATAGATGAACATACATCTCTTTGTAGCTTTCTTATAGCTAATTTTCTTTTGAATAAATGGAGCTTTACTTAAAGCTCTTACACAAGGATGAGCATGAAGCTTTCTTAAAGCTTGTAATCTTGTAGTTCTCGTCAATGATTCTGACCCTTAAATTACCCAGGCTTACTTTAATAAGCTGGATAATGAGCAAGTAAAGAACGCTTTGCTTAAGTTTGGTGGTTTTCAACTAACGCCTCTACAAATGTATTACGTTCGTGAGAAATGTCTATGTTGTAAAATCCAGCAAAAGTCTTTTCTGATTTCCAACTGGCCACTTTCAGGATGTCATTACAGGTACGCACTTTGAGCTTGCTTTGGAAACTGCTGCTGCTCTTGTATTATGTGCTTTGTACTTTTGTATGTTTATCCCTGACCTTTGCATCACTTCTTTAATCCATCTGGAAAGTGTATCTGTTGATACATGTTTGTGAGGTGGCACATAGCTTATGAAAAGTTTGGTTTCTTGCTTTCTTAGCTGCTGCGTTTTCTGTAGGTAAAACTTGAGGAGCTCGAGGGTATCAAGACTGGCATCCTGTGGATAGCTCACGATATATATTCGTACTGGCTGTAAGCCTGGCTTGCTTTGCTTAAGATGAGCGCTTAAGGTAAATATTGCTCTGTTTGGTTCAAAAGAAAGGTTTTGTATATCCAAGAGATGTAAAGTTTGTAACCTCTGGACTGTTGTGAGTGCTGTAAGCATCACCAATTTCAAAGTTATTTGCTTGAGAGTCAAATCTATAATGGGGTGTAACAAACGCAAATAGTTCAAGACTAAAGAAACATCCCAAATTTCATTATACTTAGACACTGGCGGTTTCAGCTCATACACTCCTTTAAGAAACCTTGTAATAATTGGGTGGCTAGTTACTTCCCTTTTGGAAACCAGCATGGCTGATAATGCTGCTCTGGCTGGGTTAATGGAGCTGTATCCCAGTCCCTTTTTGAATAAAGATGTAAGAAACTCTAGTAATTGAGTAACAGAGGGCGAATATGGACTAACTCTGCAGTATTGCAACCACTTACTCTGATGAGAATTGTATTATTTCCTGGTGGTTTGCCTCCAGGAGGGCATGAGAATGGAGGCAGTGTCCTCTGAAACTCCAAAACTTCTGAGCGAATTCCAAACACACGGCATGCTATAAGCTGCAGTTTTTGATAAAGAGGGTGCGCTGGTTGTCCTGGAGATGTCGGAAGGGACAGCAGGTCTTTTCTTCTGGGGAGAGACCTTGGCATACTTGTGATCATGTTCAACATTTTTGTAAACCATGGTTGGGTGGTCCATAATTCTTACGGAGTAATGAGGATGCCTCGCACTTGCTCTCTTTGGATTTTTGCAGGATCTGTCCAATCATGCTGAAAGGTGGAAAGGCATAGAAAAATTTGTCATGCCAATCTATCGTAAAAGCATCAATAGCCATGGCAAGTGGATCAGGTTTCCACGAGACAAAATTGTCAAGTAGGTTGTTAATACCGGACGCAAACAAGTCTATAACTGGTGTTTCCCACAATTTGAATACTGCCTTAAATATGTCCCTTTTGAGCATCCATTCTGTGTCAATAGAGGATGTACGTGATAGCATATCAGCATGTAAATTTTGTTTTCCTGGAATGTGGGCACAGGAGAGCCAAATCTTTTTCTTTTGCGCCCACTGCCAAATTTGTTTGGCTTCTTTGCTACACTGCAAAGAGTGAGTACCACCCGTAGCATTAACATATGCAACTGCTGTTGTGTTATCGGCCATGATTCTGATGTGTGCATTCTCTACAGAAGAACACAGAGCATGCAAGGCCAACTTGATTGCCCTCAATTCTAACAGGTTAATGTGATTTTGTTTTTCTTTCACGTCCCATTGTCCCCTTGCTTGGGACCCCAATGAGGGACAATGAGCCCCCTACAGGGGCGGATTTAGGGGGGGGCCAGGGGGCCCGGGCCCCCCCCTTCCAAAAATTTTTGAAGTTTTTTCAACTTCATAAAACAAATGACTATACCCTATTCCAATTACATAGGCCTTTGTGATGTGTCAGAGTGAAATTCAGATTTGTTCATTATTTAAATTTCTACCACAGAAAATAAGTCTTATGTTAATAATTCTGTTACTGACCTCCGGCTGATAACATTTTGGCTTATATTGGTCACAGTAACTATTTCCGGGTATTGCAAGGGGTTACCCATGAGCGCTGTATTGGATTGCTAACTTCAGTCTATTACCGGCCCGGCCCGCAGCATTGGGAACACTGCTTCTACTTCCAAAGGAATTTCAGAATTCTTTAATATTTAGAGGAATACTTTCAACAACCTCAGGCTCTTTACTATAACTTGCTACAACATTAGCGTCTTCTTTCAGCTTTGTAATTTACTTTAATGAAATGTACTTCGAATTTAGGGTAATATAAGGAAAAACAAGACTTCAATTCGGAAAACTGCCATCCTAATATGTGGACAAAAAGGCTACTCTCCTCTTTCATCCAACCAAAATTTAAATTTCACTAAATTATGAGCATTTTCCAGCCATATATGATCAGTTTCAAAAATATACTAAAGACATCACCATTTTGCATCTGAGCAATCTTAAATTAACAAAAATTTTCTTAAAGGGGGAGGGGACACCCCTCCCCAGAGAAGCATGTTTCACCCAACTAAAAATTTAAATTTCACTAAATTATGAGCATTTTCCAGCCATATATGATCAGTTTCAAAAATATACTAAAGACATCACCATTTTGCATCTGAGCAATCTTAAATTAACAAAATGTTCTTAAAGGGGAGGGGACACCCCTCCCCAGAGAAGCATGTTTCACCCAACTAAAAATTTAAATTTCACTAAATTATGAGCATTTTCCAGCCATATATGATCAGTTTCAAAAATATACTAAAGACATCACCATTTTGCATCTGAGCAATCTTAAATTAACAAAATGTTCTTAAAGGGGAGGGGACACCCCTCCCCTTAGACCCCTCCCCAGAGAAGCATGTTTCACCCAACCAAAAATTTAAATTTCACTCAATTATGAGCACTTTCAAGCCATGTATGATCAGTTTCAAAAATATACTAAAGACATCACCATTTTGCATCTGAGCAATCTTAAATTAACAAAAATTTCCAAAAGGGGAGGGGGACACACCTCCCCTTAGACCCCTCCCCCAGGACCGCGATCACTCATCACATACTTTACCCCCTATTAAAATACCCTGTCATCACCCCTGGTACACCGCCTCCCCCAGATCGGACTTTTATACAAATCACTATGACCTGCCCCCCCCCTTCTGCCAAATCCTGGATCCGCCACTGCCCTGTCCTAGAAGAGACGCATCAGTCTCTAACACAAAGTCAGGTCGGGTTTCAATTATTGGTCTACACGCCGTAGGAAGGTGTTTTCCCACCATGATAATTCTTGGTAGGCCTCTGGCAAAATGCTTACTGGAACATCAAAATTTCACCATTTGCCTTCAGGGCCCTTATTTTGACCAGTTCCAACTCTCTGTAATATAATGGTCCACACTGAACACCAGGAAAGAGTGCAATTATTATGCCAATTACTCTAGCTAACTCTCTAACCGTTTTGTGGGGCTCCTTCCAAAACTTTTGTGTTTCCCTCAGGGCAGAATCTACCCTTGTTTCCTTGGGTTTAACTACCACATTTTGTGAATTTAGAATAAACCCCAAGTATGGTAAACTGTGGCCTGACTCCAAGCAGGATTTCTCTGTATGCACGATAAATCCCAATTTTTTGAGCCAAAAATTGCATCCAACACTGCTTGTGTGCATTCTTGCTTTGATTGTCCCTGAAGGTAAATGTCATCAATATAGGCCAGGCAAGTATGGCCAGCTTACATAATTGTGACAGGACTGGTTTTAACAATTTTGTAAAAATACAGGGTGCCGATGCTAGACCATTTGGTAGGCAAGTGTATTGATAGGGTGGGTTATTACAATTTAACCGTAAGAATTTCCTGGAGGGTACACTTACTGGCACTGTGTAGTAAGCATCTTTTAGGTCTATGGATGCCATGAAACAATCCTGATGCATAAGATTTAAAACATCATGTAAAGAATCCATTTGAAAATGGTGATATTTGACACTTTGATTCAAATTTTTCAAGTTCAGAATCATTCTGAGGGATCCATCCGATTTTGGGCGGAAGAAAATGTTTGATATAAATTCTCTGTTATCATGAGATGCCCTTTCTAGCACACCCTTTTCAAGCAATTTTTGTTCTAGATTCCTGTGAGGCATTGGGCTTTGTTGTGGTACGGGCCCGGGATAGGCTGTAATCTATCGGCCTATCTTGATCAAATTCAATACTGTAGCCCTGTACAAATTGTAAGATAACTTTATCTGATGTGATCTCTTGCCAAGTATTTGCATGATTTTTTAATCTGCCTGCTATTAGTGTTTGAGAAAATAAAGCCTCATGTGACAAGGAACAGCATCTGGATCTTACCTCACCTGGAATTAGTTTTTCTTGTTCCTGTCTGGAGGAATTCGTTTCGGTTGGCGTTGCCCTAAAAAAGGGCCTGAATAATATGGTCTGCCTCCCGTTCCTCTGCCTCTTTTCTGGAACGAACCTCTATGGTTCCCTCTGTTTGATGGATTAAGGCGTCGAGACACTTTGTTTGCGTCGGTAATATCCCTCAATTGTTGTGAGATATTTTCTCCAAACAAGGTTGTGGTTGGCCCTGAGTTAGAGCAGAGATTTTTGTACTCCGGTTTAATATCCTGTTTAATAAGGTTTCTTCTAAATTGATTCAAATCAATGTTAGCAACACCCAATAAGGCCAAAGCATCAGTTAGGCTTGTTAAGATTGTCTGGCGGTTTGTCCAACATGCCTTTTGCAGTCAAGATGCCATTAAGCATTACGGTAAGGGCAGTCATGGCTTTCAGATTCAGGAGCTGCACCTTTTGGATTTTCATATCTCTGTTGCGCACGAATGGCTTCAAATGATCTCATATCAGTTTATTGACTTGGCATGGCTGCAGCAGTTCAATGTTGCTTGGTCGGTAATATTTTTGGCACCGGAGGCTTTGATAGAGGTTTGAGACAATTTGTCTTTGCAAATACTGGTAACCAGGTTGGCCACTTTGTCAATGACAGGGCTGCTGGTTCTCTTGCCAAATTCAAGCTCTGACACTAAGGCAGAGAATATAGTTTGCTCTTCCATCACTGTGGTATCTTCTAGGAGTGCTGTACATTCGAAGTTACTTGTAGTACTCTGTGTATCTGAGTCCAGCAATTGCCGTAACTCTTGTTCAAAATCTGTGACGGGGTCTTCAGTTTTTTCTCCCTCTTCTAGCTCTGAAGCTTTACGCTTTTTTGATTCTTTTTCTGGAGAATTAATTTTTCCAGAGATTTCCTGCATTTGTGATTGCAGTTGAGTCATAACCTGCTTTAACTCTTGTATTTGTTGCATATCACTATGCCCAGACGTACCAGGTACGTCTATCAGCTTTCCATGTCAGAGGCTTGTTCGCCATCTTTCTCGTAATCCAAGATTTCTTGGTCCATAGTGGCAATTGAGCAAAAAGAGCCTGCCGAAGTCAGAACTCGCCACTGAATTACAGATAGAGCCTGCCGAAATCAGAGCTCACTGTAAAAAGGCTTCGTTAACTGTCAAAAGTAATAACGTTAGACCTAGGCAAGTGCCGAATAAGGCCTAAGCATAAAGGAAAAGCTCACCTTTTGTAGAGGAAACGTGCTCACGACGATAGAGAAGGGCGGAATGAGCACACAATATGAGAAAGTATATACAGTATTTTACTGCAAACTGCACCTGTACGCAAGTGAAGCACAGCGCTACAACAGCATTGTGTAAGTACAATGCCGAATGCCGTAGCACTGCACAAAGGGAAAGGTATGTCTGAGACAACCGTTCCCTTTGGAATCTGGATGTAAAAGTGTAGTGAATCTATGTAAGCTCTCATGTAAAACCGTAGTGAGTGTGATGTGAGGTAGAGTAGCCCTTTGTAGCAGCCAGTGAGGTTTTTGAGCTTTGGAATGTTGGAACTGATGATAACTTCAAAGGGCAATAAGCTGCTTTCACTCCATTCGTAGTAGCTTCATGATTGTACCAACTGACCAGTGAAAGGGCTAAAAGGCCCAGTTTCTGTCAAGATCGTCAGGGTATATGTCAATTTATTTCTAAAAAATCTCATAATCTCCTTGCCTGAAAAAAATGATGAAATCAGAGGCAATTCTAGCACTACTGAATGATCTCGTGCCATTCGCAACTGTAGCAGCAGGTAATAAATTAAAGGGGAATTTTCATGATCCCAGACAGTTCCAATTCTCCCAACTATGCATCTTCTAGCTCCTCCCATAACTGTATGAGGCTCTTCCTTGGTTAGGAATAAACCTGTTTTATTGCATAAGGCCATGTCCTGGTGAGCATACAAGGCTATAAAATGTAATAAAAGTACTCTCCCTGCCTTGTGTGGAATGTGAGCTACTCTGCATCTTTCAAATTTTCAAACTTTGATGTCAATCAAAGAGCATTCACCAACTGAGAATTTTCATATACATACACTAAAAATATACTTTGGGGTGATGACTGTCTGTCTTTAAGGTGGAATTGATGGATGCTTGCATAGTTGTGGCTTTGCCTTACACTTAATTGCCCCAAGATTTGGGGTATCTAAAATGTACACTTAACCCGCCAGTAATTTCCTATAACGGTACGCACCTGGTTACCTACCGTACCGGGCAGTGACCACTTGTACAACCAGGAAGGTGCCACTCTATCAGCTCCCTGATAAACGGAAGCCGAGAAGTTCGAGGTACAGAGAAAACGCACATTGATTTCTCTGTACACTATTCCTACGGATAATGTGAACAGAGAAATCCAAAATTGTAGGGGGGGGGGGGTACTTCAAAAACGTTTTATTATAGCATGAGAAGCATTGCACATCCTCAGAACAAATGCACGTGTCGCTAGAGAACAGAGCCGTCTCGTCAACAAGAACATAATCTGCTCTGTTTATTCTGCCGTTAATATGGAACAAACATGAATTTTGAGAAATACAGGCACAAGTGTTTTGGTATTGGCAACTAATGCGAGGACCCCGAGACTTAAAGACTCATAATAAAAATTATATCAGGTAACGAAAATAAGCGAAATATCTGGAACACACCTAGGCCAGTCTTTTTGCTCATGTACTCGTTTTCGAGAGTCATCGTGCTAACAATAACAGTCTTGTCCTTGCAATATAATTAAAATTAATAAGGCTGGAAAAGGCCTAGCTAGCCTATGTGCTGACAGTAGCCTGGGCAATATAGCCTTTGGCCTGAAGGCTTACTGTATGTAGGCTCAATCAATTGTGCATGGCCAAGTATAATGAGCAACTGCGACAAATATATTTTTAAGGATTATTTTCCCTATTGTTATAATATATTGAACTTTAAACATTAGTGGCCATTTTGCTATAATCGCCATCTTGGTTGACCCAGATCCTGGAAGAAATGCTCAGAAAAATACTTCTTGAATATTTACAACAGAAAATGGACACAGGATAAGTTTACCTATGTCAAAAGTATTTTTAATGATTATTTTCCTATAATTATGATATATTGATTTAATGATTGCATTGGCGGCCGTCTGGCTTTTTCCGCCGTCTTGGTTGATCTGAATTCCAAAAGAAATATTTTGAAAGATAATTTTGGATTATTTGTCATAAAATATGGTCAGGTATTAAGGGCAACTGCGTCAAAAGAATTTTTTATGATCATTCCTATTATTATGAGCGAAGGCAAGGAAGGGGGGTGAGGATCATTTAAGACCACGGTGATAGAATCTGCATTGTTTGTGATGAACCTGTTGAACGAGGTATCAAATGAGTTGAGGAATGTAATGTGCAAAAAATTAGGAGAATCGGATATGTTTTAGCCATTTCCTTCAAATTATATTCTTACACTGTACAATTCGTGTTCACAATGTAATTTGCAAAGTCTTTCCCGGCGAATTCAGTGATCCCTTTTCATCCTTTACGGTACGAAAAAACTTTTGAAATTTGCTTTAATCTTGAATCCCTGCTTTTCCTGAAAACAAAATATGTACCATGAATGTTCATTCATTATATTCAACTGTCTGTGAAGCTAATGAAAGTACGTTAGTTATCATACCAATAAGCACACAGTTTTTAATGCATGTGGTGAGAGTGAAGGAGACTTAAGTTATACCATGGAAGAACTACTACAAGCATGGAAGTATGTAGTATTACCCTAGAAGTACTACCGAGGTAGTACTTCCATGGTACTTTCATGCTCCGAGGTAGCACTCCCATGGTTACACTGCCGTACATAGTGCCTTTGTGCTGTTTAACTATCAGTGACCTTGGCATTGTACTGGTTATGCAATGAGCTTTGTCACTAGCGTTACATGCAACTTACAAGGTCTAGAATGTGCCATTTCGACGAAACATTTTCTTGCAAGCCCTACGCTACCGCTGCTCACTAACCGATGGTGGCTTGCCCAGTGGCGCATTTTGAGGGGGCAGCCCGCACCGGGTATCAGCCTTGTAGGGTGCCATGCCCAGTCGATAAATTCACTTAATAAATAGAATTTCTAAACATATAATCATTTCAAAGTTAATCAAAAGATAGCACAATTTTGGATCTAGGAAACCTTACAACAAAAAGATTTTTTAAAGAGTAGGGGTGTACCCCGTCCCCTTTAACAACATACCCTTCACTTACATCCTACCAAAAACAGAAACAATCCCCTAAATAATGAAGATTTCTTAATATATGATCCTTTTTACGAAATTTAGCGAAGATAGCTCCATTTTCCATCAAAGCCACCTAACGCAAGAAAAATTCTCAAACAGTGGGGATGTCGCCCCTCCCCTTAGACAGCACCTCTTCCCCAATGGCCAGCCAAAATACCCAAAAAGCCACTAAATAATGAAAATATCTAAAGATATAATCAGTAATTCAAAGCTTTGCCAAAGACAGCACCATTTTGCATCTACTGATGCCACCTCACGAAGACAAAACTTTCTCAGAGAGTAGATATATCGTTCTCTTCTCTTCAACAGTACCTCTTGCCTTATGCCCAGTCAAAAAATACGAAAAAGCAAAAGTAACTAATAACAACTTCTAAACATATGATCAGTTCAAAGCTTAGCCAAAGATAGCACCACTTTGCAACTTTGCGCCATACATCCCACCCCTCCCCCTCAGCGCCCTACAGGATGGCACCCATGCGCAGGTGAAAAATAAAGGGTGCGCCCGGGTGCCAAACATCTACAGGCACGTCACTTGGTGTTAAGCTTAGATAGTGTCATGAATTATCCCCAGGGGCGTAGCCAGGAATTTGTCAAGGGGGGCGAAGCCCATAGGCAGACAGCGCTCCGCGCTGCCATGGGTTGACGCGAAGCGAAAGAACATTTTGGCCCAAAATGCCTCCCAGATCGCTGGAAATGGCACTTTCCAGGCCTATTTACCTCATATAAATAGGGAAAACACTAGTAATATTGTACAAATAAACATTAAAAATACCAAATATATGCTCAAGAGGGGCGGCTGCCCCCTTCGTCCCCTTGGCTACACTCCTTATTGTCCCCTAGAGATTTACGACCCTGCACTCAGTGAGAAAAGTAAACGGAAATAACTGGTAGTACAGCAATGATACCTGTATACATGCCGTGTGTGAAAGTAGTTGTAATGAAATTATAAACGACACTTCGGCATACTACGATAACAATTAAATACGCACGTAATCGAAGCAGCTGTCCGTATTTCAATACACCGTGTGATAATAAAACTATACAATCGAACAGACGTTCGTCTGAACTTGAAGTCAATGTTGCAAACACTTAGAAATTGAAGATTTGTACTATATATGGTATATATGTAATGCAGGTCCATGTAAACCTACACTAGCTTGAATTGTTTATGATTTCTTATAGCTCTAACCATTACATAGTGGCATTAAAGGGTGGAGTTTTTAACGGCTCTTTAACTTCTTTCATTCCCCTTCCGTGACCTGAAAGCAAATAAAATAGAAAGAAAAAACCTTGAATAAAAAGCAGGTTAACAAGTGGTACGTTTAACCTTTAGAAATGTGTTGTTCTTTTGTTAGGGAAATGCATGGGAGATACTAGTTGCTACTTACCGTGTCACGTTGTATTGGTTTTGTGTAGATTGTTCTTTGTGTATCATGTGTGTAAACTTAAATTTAAGTTGGAGTGTGAAATACCATTAACCTCTTCGTTGATAGTGACGTTATCATAATATGTACACAACGGTAAAGTATGGCGGCACTATACACACGTCTTTATTTCCAATTTTCTGTGTCAAAATGGCCTTATTCACGAGTGCCTGATAGTTAAGCACAATAATATGGAGAAAAAAGTTCTGGTTGGCTGGCACTATCTGCCTTTAGGCTATCTGCAGGATTTAACGGCTTTTACAGGTATTACTCATAGTTTGTTTTATCATGTGCAGTCTGCTTACTTCAATTCTCCCTACACCATCCATTTGACAAGTTATATTAGTTTTTATTACCGAACTGTAGATATCTGCAATTATTTAAAGATGTCTATAGTTAACAAAAGATATCTTACATTCATTTAAGGATATCATTAAAATTTAAAGATGCCTCCAATTTACACTATTATACATATCTGCAATTGATGTAAAGATACCTTAAAACCAATTATAAATATCTCTTATATAGAACCGAAAATATCTTGAATTAAACTGAAGGTATCTTTAACAAAATTACACATGTCTTTACTTCGTATTAAAGATATCTCTTATTCGAATTGAAGGTATCTTCAACTTGAATAAAGTCAAACGTAATTTATCAATATGAAAAAAGTTTTGCCAAGTAAAAGTATACTATAACAAATACCCAGCTATTCTCTGTTACACATGGTAAATAATGAAATGAGCTGCCAGAACATCAGGAGGAAGTATAATTGTTAGTTTTACTAAAATAACTTATTAAAAATACCATGGAGGTAATTGCAACCTCCTCACAGATTATATCTGGCAGTGATTCAAAATAAAGTCAGCATGACTTCACCTGGGGATACACAGATAACCTGGAATTACTATGTGCAAAGAAAAAAATATTATTAATAAAGAACCCTGCACACCAACCCCCTTCATATTTCTCAACACTGACTGGTTCATTAAAGCAAACAGTAAGTTCCTTATATCAAAGAAACTTCAAGAATACCACCAATTTCGAACATCATTAATCGTGGCTTGTATGACAGTATCATAAATCAAGAAACTATCAAGAGATCATCATATAGAAATACAGCACCAGAATGGAATATACTGGAATCACGCTGTCTGTAGGGGAAGAAACGCAGCCCCCTCCCTATATGAGACTTCTAAACCCTAAATAAATGTTGTCCTACTTCATTAAAGTGACTGGAATGGCAAAAATTTTAATGCTCTGATTTTAACGCCAACGAAACCTGGGAAATCATTCCAGGTTATTTTTTCTCAAACTTTCTTAGGGCTTGGGAGGGGGGCATAATCATAATGGGCATGTCCCCCTATGTAGATAATTTGCCCTGGCAAATAAGGCTCTTTCCTCCTACATTATATAGAGAGCACATGTGAAGCCTGCACGCTTTACTGTTGTTTCTCATACTGTGCCATAGCATACTTTTATAAACTAGCCTAAAATAAGCCTTTATTAATTAGCCTATCATAAGCTTTCATTACATGATAAAATCAATAACCTTGTTTAGTAAATCAGTACTATTTCCCCTGGAAAAGGATTTCACTGGATAACCCTTCAAGTTTTCTTTTTCTTCTTAATGTTTTAATCTTTAAAGCATGAAATGTCAAAAAAGCATGTCATTCGGATGCAAATTAAACGGAAGTGCAATTTCTGCCAATCTAGGAAGAATTTTTGAAGAAAATATTTTTTGTAGGCCTTTGCTTTACACCAACAGATGGAAGCTCTCCTAGCGGCGTCCTAAGATTGGGATGTCAGTCCGCACAGTGTAGAATGCTTAGCCTGATAACTCTCTGCTGTAATATGGGAAGTGAAACTGAAACTTAAGAATGTTTTGAATGCTGAGTCTGAATGAATGCAAAACAATTCAATAGAACTTCCTTGAGAGCAAAAACAGGCAGGAAATCCTCATCGTTTGACATCACTTTGTGATATTACTTGGCGATGCATAAAGTTCTATAGGCAATACCTCTAATGCAATACATGTGAATGATCATATCATAGTTCCTACAAATAGAAAACAATACTAGTTGTATAGCAGCGCCGTGGACGAATTCGGATTATAATGGTTCTACATCCAATATATCATAAACTTTTAAGTCTCAGAGAAACTCCGTCGCCTGAAATATATGATTTTACTGTATTTCAGGACAATGACAGTATTTCGCTTCCCAAAAAGGCCAATAAATGACAAATTTAAAGTCTAAATCTCACGTTCAGTAACTAAACCACAGAACTGAGAATTTACATTGCTGATTGAAACAAATTGTCTGTTAGAAAGGTATCTTTTAAACCACTTCTAACTGTTCCCTTGTACTCCATAGTGTTCAAGTTTACTGAATAAGATATTATGATGAAGGGTATCAAACGCCTTAAGCAAGTCGAGAGATGTACCAGAAACAAAATGTCTCCTGTGACAAGCATTGGATATCATATCATTAAAATGAAGTAAGGCATGAGTAGTTGAACGACCGGGGATAAACCCCAACTGACATCTATAAACAAAATATAAAGCTTCTCTGTCATGACCATCCGCTCCTCTGAGACCACTTTTTCAATTCTTGCTGATACAATGAATAAAGACAAAATAATTTCAGAAAGTATGGGGTCTCAAAAGTGTAGGATCTCAAATGAAACCCTCACAAAACATTGTCAATATCAGGCAATGCCCATGGGTCACCTACACAATGCAGTAAGGAATGTATTTCCAATTTTTTCTTAAGCAGCCTCCCATTTGAAAATCTGACAATCACATGCTGGTGGTTCATGTTCACCTGTGGAAAGATGGCACAAAGAAATGTGCCCTAAGCCAATCTTATACCATGAGCACTTTTGTGTAGCAAAAGCTTTGTCTTAGTGTCCTTCCAGGTATTTTCTAGAAATGACATGTGACTTTTGACATGAATATTCTTGACGAACGAGGCTACACTTTTTAACTGAAAATGCAAAGTATAGTGACTGACCAACAAAAAGGGAAAAAAAGAAAAAAAAAAGAAAAGAAAAAAAATGAAGCACTTTAGCTGTGATGTTTTTTTTAAGTCGAGCAGGGCTGTGATGTTTTTTTAAGTCAAGCAGGAAAGCATCCATATACCTTAAGTCTAGGCTCAATGTAACTCTAGTATACCATGCAGTGTTAAGTCACAATGTGCGCTATCCACCAATGAGTCACTTGTAATCTGATACATAAGACTACACGCCTTTCATTAGCCACTCCGACAGAATGTGTCATGATTTCGTGCCCCTCCACAGACAGTCTACCTCCCACAAACCAACATTTTTCTTTCAAGAGAATACTCCGAGACGGGTCTATTTTATCCCTTATGCTGGTTTCTTTATAATCTAATCTCTGACAGGGTCTACAGAGACTCATTTGTCAAATTAGTTCCGTCCAGTCCAGTACGACCAATACTAATTAACCATCAGATGAATGAACCTTCAAAAAACTTAGGTGTTTGCTGACATTCAGGCATTTTTTCATTCTCACTGTCACTACACGACTTCTGCTTTTTTCATGTATACCTCAAGAGTTCGTCAAGCTGTTCAAACGTGGGCCATCATTTAGCTTTCTTGGTGAGCTATGCTTTGTGAGCTACTCTGTATACACTGTTCAGGGCTTTCAACTCTACGTTGCAACGACAATTGTTCTGAGCAGGCCTGACAACTCCCTGTTCTGAGTTTTCATGTTAGAAGCCTCTAAAAGACATTGTCTGGAGGCATTTTGTAGGGCCTTATATTAGAGAGAAAAAATGTTTCGTAACATGTAATCTTAACCCCTTACCAAAACTCTATTCCTAATTCAAGTTACCCTTCCTTGAAGATTGATTACTTTTGTCAAGAAGTACCGTCAAAGTTTCCTCGAAGTCGAAGAATGTGATGCCAAGTGGACAAATTGCCTCAGATACCTTTGTTATTCGTTGTAATTGAATAACTTTTTTGTCATTGATATTTGATACTGTTGCAGCGTTTGCATATTTTCCGTGTTGATCTAGTCATATAAAATATTCATTACAGTGGTATCAACATTAAAGAAATATAAAAACTACTTCTAATCAATCTGCCCAGATGACATCACAGATTTCCTGTCATGCATTGCGGAAGAAATAGTATTTCTTCAAAAATTAGTATCTTCCAAATGCAAGGTGTTATTGAGATAGGGTTGCGCTGACTGATACTGAAAATTTTCCTGCATTTTTGTAAACATCAAAGTTGGTCACCAGAACATGCTTTTAAGCCTGTCACAACCAGAGTCAATTAACATTCTTGGCCAATTTCAGATATGTATATATCACTTCATTTGTGAAAATCTTGAGGAACAATTGTGGGTAATCGACGACTTAATTCTATGTGTGGAAAAGTAATATATTCTGTCACTGACTGAAGATTAAGATTGGCCTTAATTATCACAAATGTAGACGCATAGCAAATATATAAGTCAACTGTTAACACTCTGGCTGAGAGAAACAATGGCGCCACCGGGATTTCCAAAGTGGGGGAAGGGGAAAGAGGAGGCAAGCAGAAATGTTGGGGCAAAAACTTTGAAGGAGCATATTGTTCCTGTAGACTGTGTATCTTTGCAAGGCAGCGTACAGGGGGAGAGTCACTCTCTAAATGTAAAAGAGTGAAATTCTTGCAAACTTGCAAAAGGGAGGGGTCCCCCTCTCCTGAAACCCTCTGCCTGGATGGTCTAAACCTCCCCGGAAAATAAAAAAGTGCCAAAAAAGCCTGATACTGAGACAATTTTTAGAGGCAAATGACTTTTGTATTCTTTCATGTATTAAGTGTGAATATTTTGGTGAATAAGATAGAAGTGAGTCACTGCAATGCCAACATATCTTAAACACTTTTACAAGTAAACCCTATTTTAAGTAGGCAATTACTTTGCTTCCACATTCTCTTAAAGGGAGTTGCCAGAGACAAAATTCAATAACTTCAAAAAATGCAGAAAATTTTCTCTTTTAGAAGTGAAAACTGCATTTCAATAGCTGGTACCGTTTGGAAGATAATAATTTTCAAAGAAATGCAGTTTTTCACAAGATAAAGAGCATAATGGGATATCTGTGATGTCATTCCGGCACATTGATGTGACATAGCATTGAATTTCTTTACGATAGTGACGCCACTGTACGGAATATTTAGCAACTTTGTTTGTTATGCCCTACATATGGTATAGATTTATGGTAAATCTACGTGGAAAGATATTCAAACATTCCAACATTATCAAATTTTAATGACAAACAGGACATTTAATTACAAAGAAAAACAAAAGGAATATGAGGCAATGTGCCCACTTAACATAACATTCTGTGACCTTGATGAGAACTGGAGGTATATTTTGACAAAAATAAGCAATCTTTAATATGAGATATCTCGAGTTAGGAAAAGAGTACTGCTACAGGTTTTGAAGAGCATGAACCGGAATGTTTTCCTCTTTCAAATGAGACCCTTGTGAAAAGCCACTGGAATATACTTTGAAGAACTTCGGATGAAACCCAATCTGTAAACCAGTTCCTTCATGGTGTCTACAGTAGAAAGTTGATAGGTTTCTAAACTGAGATGATTGACTGAAATATTAACAAAATACAGTGGCATCTTGCAGAAAGTAATTTGTCCCTACCAGTAATAAGATCTACAGTATTGCAAGAAGTTACAACACAGGAATGGGGAAATTGATGAATTTAGTCATTAATAACTGGGAATTGATGACAATTGTGTAAATAAGCATACGCAAGTTCCACTTCCAGCAAACATAAGTGTCATGTGGATCAAAAAAAAAAAAAAAACTGGACCATGCAGTCTGACTCACTGAGTTCAACTTGAAGAATCCATACACAGTGCACAATCATACACTGCATAGAAACCAGTAGAAAGTCGTATGAAGGCCATTCTTTACTTAATGGAGAAACATGAATGGCTACTACAGGTTAGACATACAGCTACAACTACACTAAGCCCATAAAGTAGAATAATTTTTGAAGTCAAACAGTTCAAAATATTGTCCGTCATTTTATGAAGAAGGGGGAGCAAAAACCATGGAAATCAGTGCAAAGAATTGCCAGATAAGAATATTTGGAGGGCGAAATACTTTTTTCGGGGGGGAGTGAGATGTGTAAAATTATGTTAAGGCAATGACAACCTGAAGTTTTCTAGGGGGCGAAAAATTTCTAGGGGTTTTTCCCTGTCCCCTTCAAAGAAAACGTGAGTCTGTAGAAACGGTACAGGCACAGACATGTTTGGCCTCTGATAACAGTGTCTGCATGCAGCTTACACTGGAAAGTAGATACACCTACCTGCCCAGCTCCTTCACTGCACCAAGTACGCCAATAGCCAGATGAGGTGGTGGAGGAGAAGGGCAGGACAAGATGGCTCCTACTGGCAAGATATTTTAGGGGGAGAAACATGCTAAGGCACATTTAGACACAATGGCACTTTTCAGTACTCAAAACATGTCTAGTGGGATGCTGGTAGCATGTCTACATTAAAAAATAGAATAGTTTTTAAGTCAAACAGTTCAAGATATTGTATTTCATTTCATAAATTATGGAAATCAGTGCAAGAATTGCTAGATAGGAATATCTGGAGGCGAAACATTTTGTCGAGCGGGGAAGGGGGTTCCTACGGGCATGTCCCGTGCACTTCAGGGCCAACCACTCACATAGCTCAGAGTTGAATAATATCCAACTTTTAAAGCTTAATAGAGATATACTATAGTATGAATTGGCCTTAAGAAAAATAAATGGTCAACAAAAAGTGTCATAGTATATCCTTGATTGAAGCTTTAAAATGAGTATAAGTTGCCGCATTCTAAATATTTTTGAGAAGATCGTTCCATTCTTTTGCCCCAGTAAAGAAAACCCATTTTATTACTATTCAAATCGGGTCTGCCTGGGACATGTACATAGGTAGAGAGGAAGTTGACCCGGAAACCGTGTTTGTGAACACTAGAGAACCAGGCTGTATATTTAAACATATTTCTCATGTTCGAAGGGGTATGCCCATTTAGGGATTTATATACCATTATCTAAGGCTTTTGCTTTAAACTTTGTGTAAAAGTTTTCCACTCTAGTTTATTAAACATGTTTTCAAATCTCTCTTCGTACGTGGCATCAATTATTCGAGCAGCACTCTTTAGAATCTTTTCTATTCTGGTTACATTACGACGCTTACTGCGCTTCATACAAGATTACAATACTTAAGATATGGTAAAATATATCCATTAAAAATAAAATTCTTTTAAGTACGTCAATGAATTGCTTAATCCTGCTTAAAATGCTAATCGAATCCTAACAGATTACATACGATTTCATACAGTTGTTCTTGCCATGTCAAATATGAATCTAGCCTTACCCCAGTAACTTCTCATGTCAGCCTGTCGAGTGTTCTCTAGTCTGCTGTATGCTGCAATCAAAGCATTTAATGTGTCAGCCTCAGAAAGAGTGTGTTACTTCTGTGAGGAGAATATTTACATGCTCTTTGTTTTATCCTCATTTATGACCACTTTGTTATCGTGCTCCTACCAGAAACGTGAAAAGTGGTGTCATCGGCGATCTGCCGAACAATGTGAAAGTCATTGATGTAGATGAGGAACAGAAGCGGGCCAATTACCGACCTGAGGTACACCACTTACAATTGGCAACGAGTTACATTACGTGCTATAAGTGGACACATTGATTCCTTTTCGATAATTGTGACTGAAACAAATAAATTGCTTCTTTGGAATATTGGTACAAGCGTAATTTCTTAAAGGCCCAATAATCTCACCTAAGACAGTAAAAAATATTAAAGTAAATTTATTTCTAGCCCCTTCTCTAGTTTAAACAAAATACCCCTGTCTAGTACACGATCAGACAAAGCCTCAATAGTCTGCACTAAGTTTAGATTGCTCAAGGGAACGTTCACACTAAACAGTTTGTAAGCTTAATTCGAAACAAAACTGACTGCACAGGCTATTATTGAATAACCAGACTGAATCAATTGTTCAAATGGATGTCAATCAAAGAGCAGCCACAATTCAATTTATACGTATATTCCAAAATATATTTCAGGCGATGCAACGGCCTCTTTAAGCAAAATATCATGGTTTAGAGGAGTAAAACTTACGAACTATTACTAAGTAATACCTCACCTTACCTTAGGAACCTGAGGTTCCTAAGGTAAGGTATTACTTTAAGTACTTTACTTTACTTTAAGTACTCTTCAGTAACGCCTTTTCACAAAAGTGATTCGCTCGAAACCAAGACTGTTCGACTCTTATTTATATACAAGTTGAAATCTTTCAACTTAATTAAAAATGTCTTTATATACAAGTTTTTGATATTTTCGTCAAGACTTCTATAAATTGCGCCCGAGTTTTGCTGGTTTCATCGAGTCGGAAGTAACACTGTGATGGATACTTAAGTATATGCGAAAGACTCAGAACTTCAAATAGCACATATGGGGCCCTTGGGGGACACTTGAAATAATGGGATATTAAATTTAAAATCGGGCTAGAATGTACCAAATACTTTTCTCTATCTGAGCTCTCAAATAAGTTCAAATCAAATGGAGACAAGATAAAGAAGACAAGTCAAGAAACTTGTCCTGTACTACAACGTTTCTGAATTATCTTAATCGCTGGATGCCAGGAAATTGCATCTAACTATGCTTAATTTAGAATTTTTCATGGGGGTCCCTCGGACCTCCATCAGTGGTGGGGAAAGCGGGGCCGGGTCATGGCTCCAAATCGTCCCACCACTTTACCTCGAATGTAGGTTTTCTCCTTGCTGTTCATAGACATGTCCTACTGACAACAGTGACAATTGTAAATAATTGTAACACTATATACAACTTTTGCAATGTAAAATGAAATAAAACTTTCCTAAAATGTTTACAAAAATGTTCGTTTTCGGCTCGAAACTTTCGGCTGTCTATCTCACTAGTACTATCTATAGGACAGCTTGAGTGGCATAATCTTTCTAAAGTCCCATGCAATCTCTTCCATCCTCCCTCCTTACCCACAAGACAAGTCCCTGCATTATAAAAAGGTAAAAAGGACCGACCGTTAGTTATTACTTTAATACAAAATGGTGAAATTTTGATATTTGCAATCTGTCAAGGGCGTATTCAAGGCTTTAGTTAACTCCATCTTGTGTCCACAACATAGCTCCTTGGTCCCCCATAGGGGCATTGCCCTTTGATCCCATCAGGGTCCCTTAGGCGTGCTCATAGGCTCGGAGCCCTCTAGAGAACGCTTCATACTCCCTTGCCACTGGAGCCCCCCGGCATCTGCCTCACTTCTAAACAAATTTCGCCTCCCCTGACCCTGATCATGGCTTCATGACTCGGTTACTGGCGGGATGAGGATTCTCCATCACAGAAGGAAGACCCGGACCACTTCTGTACTACCTTCTGCCTGGCCTACAGTTACAACTTTGTAAGGGTACCCTTGAAGTTTAATGTGTTTTATTCTTTTCTTCAGTCATTAATTGTAATCATATGTTGCAGACATGGGGGCGTTCGAATAACTCCGTTCGTTGCCGGGGGTGGAGGGGTGAGCTGAAGAAGGTTGGGAAACACTGGACTAGATGATCGAGGGTTGCAGTGCCGCAAGCGAGTTTTGTTTTCGTAGGATGAAAATGGCAGAATCATGCCAATGGACGAATCAGCTTCTTGGAAATTGGCCACACTCCTAATTCCAAAATAACAGCTTTTCGACAATTTTTTTTTGTAATTCTGACGCCGGATTATGAAAGAACAGGTCAAATATCCCTTGTCCACGTAACCCTAACCTTAATTCTAACCCCAGCCATGATTCTGAAACAAATTGAAATTTTTTTGAAAAACCTATTTTTCCATTTTTATCCTACGAAAAAAAACTAGCATGCCGAGACGCACAAAATTTTGATATCACTAAATATTACTTTGGTAGGACCAGGGAGCTGTAAGGACGGCTCCCAGCTCCCTGGTAGGACTATGCCACTGGCCTATGTTTTTTCTGTTTTAACTAACTTAGGGTAAAATGCTCAATTTGTCGAATTGCACATGCAGTCAGTATTGCCACATCGAACTGTGAACAACCATGGAACTACTACCGAGGTAGTACTTACATGGAACATGAAAGTCTGAGTAATATTTATTACCAATTTTCCGGTCGATATTTGCTTAAGTTGGGCAGTTCCGGTTTTGCCAAACGGCTTTCAGAGTTTACCACACCGAATCAACAATAGACTGGTTATTGACTATAGAGCGTTACATGACCCGTGACGCCATTTTTAAAGATATTTGTAATTCGAATAAAAAGGTATCTTTTAAAATGGGGTCATATGCCATGTACCTTGATATATATCATGTACACACAACTATTACGTACTATTACGTATGTAGCCTACATTGTTAGAAACGAAAAACACGCACGTTCGCGCATAGTATTAGTGCAACAGTATTACGGACTACACCGTGGTACAATTACAGATATCTGTAATTCCAGTTCGTGATATCTGTACTTCGAATCAGAGATATTTGCAATTCGAATTAAAGATATCTACAATTATCTACAAAAGATAATTTCAGTTCGAAATAAAAATATCTTTAATTCGAAATGAAGACATCTGTAACTCGAATTAAAGATATCTGCAGTTCGAAATAGAAACATCTGAAATTCGAATTAAAGATATCTGGAATTCAAATAAAACATGACTTACAAATTAATATTAAAGATATTTGCATTTTAAATAAAAGCGTTGTAACAGCATGCTAGTGTTTCATAGTATCATTTTCTATGACCTCAGATAACATTTGACCCTAGAAAACTATAGAGCTCATGCACGGACTATAACGCATCCACCAAGTATGGAAAGTATCAATGGTTAAGTATCTTGAGATGTCATGTTTACGATTTAAGCTTCACAAAATATTTACACAGGCACTTACACCTATATACATGCAAACGCCACCGGGACTGCATAGACACCTTTTGCATTTGGCAAAAAAAAACAAAAAACAAAAAAGACTACCGAAAGACAACTTCAGCTGCATGTAGGCGGACCAGCAACCTGAAGCAAAGGCGATGAGTTGCCAAAAGGATGTGGAACGCAAAATTTTCGAAGCCCCAAAATTTGAAAATTTGGGAGTTTTATTGAAGAAGATTTGACCGGTATTTAGTACGTATTACCACTTGGTGTAAAATTAAGTATTCCACTCGTATGGATCTAAAATTACTGAATTCTATTAAATTCTTCAAAACAAATGCTATAGATGGACTACCGTTCGGGCCTATGTTTAAAACTACTCCTTGAAAAAGGCTTGTAGCCTGATCAACATTCTGAAATAGGAACATTACATCAGTTCCGTACCCAGTAACAAATTCCTTTTGAAACCTGTTGAAACAGTATGAACAGGTTTTAACAGGTTGGAACATGTGCAAAGGGTAATTGGAAACAGGTTTCAACAGGATCCATTTAGTTTTATAGGGTTCACCATTTGACACCTGTTAATTTCATTCACTCCAACAGGTGAATGGAATGTTGCCTGTCCATCCATGTTAAATACCAATTGAAACCTGTTGGAACTTCAACAGGTGTCAACAGGAATTTTCTCTTGGGTATTTACAGAGGGAAAAACTGTTAAACATGGTTAGCAATTTAACACATTTGCCTCCGCTTTGAAAACAGGTATATACTCTAAAGACGTTTTAAATTTTAAAAACTCTAAGCATGTTAAGTATTAAAACAAAACATTTTTAGCAATAAAATACATTTCAATTCAGAAATTTTAGAATTTTGATATGTGTATGCAGTGTATAAACATAATGACAAAGTGGGAAGTTAGAAAATTGAGTGTTAATAAAAATCTTAGTTGTCTTGCCGTTTTTGAAACTGAGGGGGAATTGACCCAGACCCAACCATAGTGCAACGGTCGCCAAAACCTAAATCATGCGTCTCTTTCCCAAATTAATGGTTTTCAAATTGATTGTGGAGGCGCTGTTACCCTCCTCCAACAGTAAGCTTAGGTCTAATACATGCACTTTACAAAAAGGAAGGTTAGGTTGAAAATGATGTAGTGTCTGATAGCCATTTGTTTTGTTGTGTGCATCAGGTGTTAAAAACAAGGCGACAACATTTCGTGCCTTTCAAATTTTACTGAGAGATATAGTTTACTCCTTGCATTTCTGAAAAGTAAAGGAACAGCCGAACTTTTTACTCTTGAAACCTTTGTTCGATTATGTAACAATTAACGCTACACAATGATGGCATGTGTCCCTTATCTAAGATGAATTTTCTTCTTTCAAACACAATAATGCGAAGTTAAGAGATACTAAGTAGTCTGCTTAGCCGCCTAGCAATCCTTGCTGCTTGTGACCCACTTCGCATATCGACAATATAACGATTGACAACGGCGGCGATTTGTTCTCAATATTGGGGGGGGGGGGGGTTGACAACACTCCATTTTCAAAAAATTTACTATGTGAAAAATCAAAAGTCAATGGGCGATTTCTCAAATGTTGGGGGGGGGGCAAGTCGCCCCTGTCCCCCTCCCCCCCCCCCCCGATCGCCGCCCATGACGATTGAGAAAGCAGGACGTTACTTCGCAATGGGATTCAATACAATACTCAGTGCGACGATGACGAATGACGGTGTTTTCAAGAGCAAACAATTCAAAATTAACTTTCATATGTAGGCCTACAGGGTTATACAGCAGCGTGACTTACATGGCAAGAATTACATATATATGAAGGACACTACTGAGATGAAAAAAATGAAACCGAGGAAGAGAAAAGAAAAGTAAATATAAGGTAAAGAGTGAAATTTCGAAAAAGAGGAACGGTAAACACTTGCCTCTCGAGAAAATCGTGTACTTCAACATTACAAGAGCTAAGTTGTAAATCATCTCGAGACAATTAATCGTTAACTTATCCTATATTTTACATAATCGGGAATCTTTTATATGGTCTAGGTATACATTTTCGGTCGAGAGGTTGCTAGCTTTCAGTTTAACAGGAGACGTCGAGTGCGCAAGCTACAACCTCCCGATCATTATAGTTGGCTAAAGGAGCGATAGGTAAGTCATTCAAAATTAACAGGCGCGTGTATGGGGGATGTAAAAGACGCCCCTCAAAGAAAAAGTGAAATTAAAGGAAATTAGAAAAAAGGGAAAAAAGGACGGTAAAGAAGAAATGGGATTAAAGGGAAACGAAAGAAGGTGCAGGTAAACGTGTGTACGGCAAATGGAAAGTATTTGCATGACTATCATGTATTTTAACAGGATAATCAAGTAAAAATAGTTTATCATACTTATCAAAGAATTTTTTAACATGAATTCAGTGGTGGCAGTATGAAAGGGCAGTGTTGTATTTGCCCCATACATTTTCAACCAAAATTTTTGAATGGCAAAGGCGTTTTATTTAAATATTTCTGTAGGAGTAGGGTGAGCTCTTTAGAAAGAATGATGCACGGATGTGGCCAATTTTATTATTTTCTGTCACAACTTTTTTCGGAAAGTTCCAAAATTTCGAACGCTCTGTTTGCTTTTATCTTCAGTTCATTAGCGCCTTGGATCCTTGAACATAGGAAATATTACGGAGGAACACACCTCTCATTGCAAGGATGCAAAGAGGGAGATCTCTTTCCAGATTTTCCACTACTTTTTGAAGACATTTAAAAAAAATGAAAGCATTGTTGATTAGTGGTTACAGACTTGCTTTTCGTATCAGACACACTTTGTCCTAAAATTTGGTAGCAGAAAAGTCAGTGTGTCGGGAACTCCTCCCAAACCGTATGTCAGATCAAGTTCAAACTTGATGGGGAGATATCTGACTATGATAACTTGTGCATGCGAATTTGATGACGATATGGGTCAAAGTTCTGAATTCAAAGATCAAATTAGCTAAAAATTGGTTTTAAGCCATTATTAAACAGTTAGTTTGTTAGAAAAGTCATTTAACTACATGATATTAGATAATGATGGGGCATAGTTTTAAATAGTGTTTTTTGGTTGCTTCAGGCCAGGTTCCGAGCTCAAATAACCTAAATGTGGTCCTTTGTCATTATTTGCTTATCATTGTGTTGCAAAATTTCATTAATCACAAGATATGAAGAGAATATAGGGGTGATGAGGTTTTTAACTCGATGGATTGCCTACTTGTTGTTTTCAGATAGCATTCTACTGGATTAAACAAAAGGTAATTTATAAAACTTTGGTAGTTCGGAGGTTTTAAATTTTTTCCTGATTTTTTAATTGGATAAGAACGTTTTTATTCAAATTGAGTAGGCTGCGATTGGTTATTTTTCTCAGACAGAATTCAGACAGCACTGTTTTTAAGCCCATATACCGTATCTGTTTGATTCCTTGGCGGAGGCGAAACAAGTTCATGCTATCACGAAGGTTTGTGTATGCGTGTGCATGTGTGTGTCTTGGTGTGTGTGTAATGCTCGGTATTCAAACACGATATCTAAAAATAGGAATGATGGATACTTTTCGGACTTTGATATATACCCTTGGCATATTTTTAACAGTTTGTTATGTATTGTATTGTGGAAAATAAATAAAATGAAATAAAGGGGATACGGCACCCCAAAAACCAGGGAGTTGCTAGCAACTTTCTGCCCATCAGTGCCCAAACATATTTAGCAATATCCCTAAAGTTTTAGATACAGTTGATAACTACACTTTGATTGACACTCATTCAAACAATACAGTTTCACTCTGGTTGGTCAACAATGACTTGTATAGTCTGTTGTGTTCCCAATTAAGCTCACACACTCTGTGTTTGACAATATTGCCTCTAGAAATTCAAAATCAGTGCAGGCTACTGTGGCTCTGTCTTAGATGTGTACTAGACAGGAGGTTTGGTTTAAATTGGAGGAGGGGCTAGAAGATAACATAGTAGGGAAACTTATTACTGTTTGGGGTGAAATAAGAGAGCCTTTTAAGGGAAAGAACACTATTCTCCTAGGAGTTAAGAGGTAAATGGAGGTCACCGGAGGTGAAAAAACGAAAACCACGTAAAAACCTTATCTCAAGGTAACAACAATGGATACTTTTCATCACTGGCATGTTGGTGCGATCGTGGCAGCTCCGTGGTTATAGTCAGTAGGTGAGCCTACTGTGTTGGTAGAAGTAAAAGGCTATCTGAGGTAAGCGGAGGTAAAACTACGAATGCCTTGTAAATTGCTTGTAAACACGATATCTCAAAACATACTTTTGTTACTTGGTATTAACATTTTTAAAGTTAACGGAAAGAACTCTATTGTTTTGGCTATTTGAGATAACTAGAGGTTAAAAACTGGAAACCTTGTAGACAGGATATCTCAAGTCAAGAGCGGTAGATACTTAGGCCTATACTCACGTTTCCACGTGGATATGCTATCAGCAAAGGCACCTTGTAGAATCTGGTAGAGATCAAAGGCTATATAAGCTCGATCACCAGAGGTGAAACCACTTGAACGTTGTAAACTGCTTGTACACATGATATCTTCATAATGTGTCATTCTGGGATCTCATACTTAGCATGTGGATGCCCCATATTGAGTTCAAGAATACTGTTCTTTTTGACCTGGCTCAAAGTTCATTTTGGGGTCACCAGAGTTCAAGCTGTGAACGTCCTTAAACACAGTCTCATTAGGAGTAACCTTGATGTATCTCATAGGTGGCTATATAGTTGGCTACATAGTCTAGCGGCGAAGTCCGGAAATTTTCAACCAATCTTGATATAATATGTGTTTGTTTCGCTTTCAGCTTTGTCATGGGGTGCTTTTCCTTGAGTCTTGTGTGGTAAATATTTTAAGTATCTTCAAAATAAACATCCCTTAACTCCAATCAATGTATAGAAATATTAATTATCAATGTTCACCATGGTTACATTGAATATTTCCATTGAATTTCACTAGTTTACCCCATTACAAATTTACACGACATGATATTTAGACGTATCGTAGGCAATTTTTGCCACCTGGAAAATAGTGTCTATTAGAAAAGCCAAGGGAAGATCTTTTTATGTCCTATATTGCAGTTTAAAGCATAAATTTTGGCCTGTCGAATTTTGACCTGCTTAGCGGCTCTTTTTGGCTTCTGCCACCACAGCGCTGAGCTAAATGAAAAACTGCGTCAGCTCGGCAGAGTAGCCTAGTTTTTGCAACGATTCTAAATGTGTCATAAATAAACGATATTTTAAAATTTAATCGGTTTCTGGTTAACTCTGTGACATTTTGAGGGACACTTGATCATAATGGAGGAAACATTGGAATCAGGGACTGTCCCTGAAAATCATCGGGAACGTCTGGTCACCTTAAAAAGAGAGCGAGGAATTCACGTTCACTCATCACTTGACCCCAACTTAATCACAAACGATCCTTTACAAACATTCTACTAAAGGTGCACGTGAAAATACCAATTAGTACAAAACGTGTTGCTAGGCCAAAAGAATAACTGATGGCAACTCATTCCCCTCCCCCCCCCAAAAAAACCCTCCGAGTTTGTTGAATGATTCTTTCCTCCGATCGTTCTTCGAAAAAAGACGTACTGTGCTTGACAAAAATCATGTAAGTCTTTTAAAAGTAACTCTGATTTCTACAAAAATCCTCCTCGTAATGCTGGATGTGACCTTGTTCATGTAAACTAGTACTCCAAAAGAGTGATCACTAAATACTATCTGTATAACTTTACAAAAAAGAGAGCAAAGGCATCTGTAAAAAAATTTAAATTTGTAAATTACCAATGGCCACTTTACGAAGCCTCCGTGAATTTTATCTAAACAGGACATTGTTTTGAGAACGCGACAGATTTTATTTAAAGGACGTTTGGCAATATAAAATCAGGTGTTGTAGTGGATATGTGGCATTTTCATGTCCAAACTTGAAAACAACATCATCGATCGATGCAAGAATCATTCACTGGCTTCTCAATCAATAGAGACTGATAAACAGGGCTGTAACACCCGAGTCCGGACTCGGACTCAATTCCGGACTCGAGTCCGGTTTTTCCTGGACTCGGAATTGGCCCGGAATGGGAGGTCCTGGAATCGGAATTGGCCTGGAATGGGCTGCAACTGGACTCGGACTCGGAGCCGAGTCCAGCCGAGTCCACTTAAACGAATGAAAATTTGATCCATATTAGCTCATATACCACTGGGCTATCAGCCTATTGTCTGGGAAACAACAGTGATCAGGGCATGGGAGTTGTTTACTGAGAATCAGCTGGGGTTGAAACTTATTCAGGTTGGAATTTTATTGGTGGGGCAAGGGCATTTTCTTGGGGAAAGGATTTGCTAAGTCCTCCTGAGGCTCCAGGCTAGACAGCAGTACATGGGGAAATTAATTGGTCTGATCTTGTAACCGATGAACAATTCAAGAATGTATGAAATACAGAAGAGGAGGTTTTAACAAAGGTGGTCCTCTAAGTTATGTGGTAAAGTGCTACATGATGCATGAGGCTTCAGTGTCTCTGGTTATATTCCTGGCTCTTTAATATATATGGCATGCTATCTGCAACTCCTACAGGCTTTAGGTTGTATGGACACATTAGTCTATTAGTAAAACCAACAGGACACTGTTTGTCAATGCTCATACAAAACCAGCTGTATATGTCTTCGTGCATGTACAGTGCAGTGCATATGTATTGAATCAATGAATCGTATGCAGCACACATAACTAAGTTGCAGCTTGAACAGAATGAGTTCTGTTATACTGAGGCATAGGCCCAACAATATACTGTTCAAAGTCCTTACACTGGCTCCATATGAAAGTTCTACAGTACACGTCCAGTATATATCAGCAGCTGGTCTTGTTGGCGAGTGGTTACAAGCATTCTTAGCGCTTGCTAGATAGATTTAACCTAAAAGTTTTTTAAAAGCAATTCTTACTCATATACTGTGTCTGCACTGTATGTCATCCATGTGGGAGATAAGTTGTTCATGCTGCAGTAGTATACATGATGAGTAGAACTGAACCATAAAACCAGTCAATGAACTGTTTTCCCCAGGTAAGGCTACAGTATACTATAGGTAGCAAGTAACGACTACGTAACTTAATGTAACACTGGACTTTCTAGCAGAAGTGGTACCACACGTACAAAGCTGTACAGTTAGTACTGCAAAATTCATCTAAACATCGATCAGCAGAAGCTACTGCCTAGGCCTATGCTGTTATAGACAGTTTGTTTACATCTGATCTGGATAAAACTTACAAATGCAAGAATTACCCCCTTTGTAACGGTTTCATACTAAGCCTTCCTTAGTATATCGTCTACACAGTATAGCCTTTTTGTAAAAGAGACAGGATACAAAAAGTATCACCTCCTTCAGAGCCCATAATAACTTTATGGTTTGAATAGGAGGATTTTAGAAGATTAACTGAAAATGTACTGCAAGAAAAGGCACAGGCCTATGGTCATTGTTTGCGTTGTGCAAGGTGTGTAACAATCAATAGGCACATAATGTACCAGTGAATGGATTAGGCTCCACAACTGAAGGTATTATTAGGTACCATACAGCTAGTGTATGTATTTTCTTTGAATCTTCCAGTGCTTTGGAGATTTGTATAGTCTCCTCTTAAACTCTCAGACCCAGCAATCTGACTGCTTTTGTTGTAAAAACTGTTAATAGGCTTTGATTGTACTGTAAATAGATAGGTAGTTGCTCCAACACATCCTTGGTTCATACAACTTAAGCCCTTGGTTCAAGTTGATTAAGCTATTCAAGTATTGCATGACCATCAGCCTTTAGGATGACAGGGTGTGAAGTCCAATCACACAAAATGGCAGTGAATTAGCTATATGTTATAGGCATCAGAAAATAAAGCTATAAGTTTTGTGTGCTTGAAATCAAGTAGTGTAACAGGTATGAAAATTGTACTTCACTTCAAACAATAGAGATGATGAAGTGTCAGTAGGCCTGCTGGCATCATCGGGGGGGGGGGGGGGGCTACAATATGTATATATAATTTGCAGCTGGGCTTTTATATGTTTTAAGCTAACATTTCTGGGGATATATCTATGTCTTCACTACTAGCCTTTATGAAATGTGTGCAATTTTTGAGGGGCTAGGAAAAATTTGGGGGTGCCCCCAGAGAAGGGCATCTGAGTATACCAGACATTGCAGTGATTGTGGTTTAGAACTTTGCCAGTAGGCCTATTCCAGATATTGTATGTGATACTCATATAGAGTGGCTGCCAAACTCATTACTAAGTACACCTATAATTATTCTTGTACTCATGATAGTAGCTGGTGGTGTGGTGCCAATATATAATTACTCGACATGACCATGTACGTGCACCCAAGTACCATCTGGCCAGATCCTGTACATATGCTCATTAAATTTCTTCAAGTTTGAACTTTCATACCCACACTATGAAAGTTCCTCGTGACCTGGTATCCATACTCATGGTGTGGTACCCCTATAGTCTATACTCAAGTTCATGACCTGGGACTTGCACCCATACTTTAAGCTTTTCATGACCTAGTTGGCACACTACATACCATACCCAAACTCAAAACCATGTACTCATGACCAGTACCAGTGTCCGAGCTCATGACCTGTTACTCGTACCTGTACCGCCCCCCCCCCCCATCTGTACTCATGGCCCGGTTCCCATACTCATACCCATACCCATGACTTGGTACTCGTACCCAAACTCATGACCAGCTGGTACCTGTACCTGCACTCATGCTCCTGTATTAACACTACAGCGCTGCCAATTTCCAAGGATTTTACTGCACATTTACTTATGGGATGGACTCGGACTTGGCTCAGACTCGGGTCCTCTGGACTCGGACTCGGCTTGGACTCGGGGGGTACTGGACTCGGAATTGGCCCGGAATTGGGCTTACTGGAATCGGAATTGGCTCGGACTCGGATTAGGTGGACTCGGTTACAGCCCTGCTGATAAATTTTAATTATTGCTCTACAACCACAGGCTAATAAGAATTTTAATTACCAGTGAACAAAATGAAGTCCATTCATGTAACAATTATCATAAGTGTATGAGATATTTTCTGGAGGGGGAGGGGGAGGTGTCGGGGGCTTACTCGTTTTGTCCGAGAAAAACCGTTATTATCCGACTAATTGCTCAATTTTCCCCAAAATTTGCCCGAGAAATAGGATTTTTTCCGAACTCCACGGGCTGTGGCTCCCAAGATCCCCGTCTGGTACGCCTAAGACAATTACATTTGTCCTATAAACGAGTATCAATCATCAGTTACACCTCTTTACATAACAACATTCAAAGGAAAGGACTATGCAAACGACTGCCGGACAATTTCGTCTACACATTGTCAACAAACTTAGACAATGTCAATACCTTGATAGAACCTCTGCCCTCTCACTCAAAGTGTTTACAGACATTTTGATATCATAGTCCAAGAGGTTTACCTGGATTTACCTGGATGGCCACCCTCTCGTCTTCGGCTCACAAGAGTCTGCTTGAGAGAATGGCTCTAAGGGATAGGAGGTCTATTGACCCTTGAAGATCCCGCATTCCATTAGCCTACTCTTGAATGTGTTGAGTGTTGGAGCAGTAGCAACATTCTCTGGTAATTTGTTCCATGTTTTCCACACTCTGCTGAAATATGAGTTTCTCCTTACTTCTAATCTTACTGTTGGGGGTCTTATTCTTCTCGAATTTCCTCTGGTTTTACTGTCCCTAATAAATTCCACAAAATCATCCAGCTTGAGTACTATTTTCCCTTGTGTTATGTTGTAAAGTGTTATCAGGTCCTGGCGCATATGTCGTTGCTCAATTGTCATCAATTTTAATTCTTTAAGTCTTTCCTCGTAAGATTTACTCTCCATTCCTGTTATAAGCCTGGTCATTCTCCGTTGTACTCCTTCTAATAAAGTAATATCTTTTTTTAAATATGGCCTCCAAACTTGAATGCAATAATCTAAGTGTGGTCTTACCAGGGACTTGTATAAATTCAAAACAACCTTGCGATCAAAATTGATGAAGTTCCGTTTGATAATACCCATAACTCTGTTGGCTTTCTTTGTTGATTCTGCACATTGTCTACTAAATTTCATTGACGTATTAACGTACACTCCCAAATCCTTCTCCTCATCACTTTCTTTCAATTCCTTCCCATCCATTTGATACTTGTACTTGGGATTACCATGTCCAAAATGCATCACCGAACATTTTCCTACGTTAAATTTCATTTGCCACTTTTTAGTCCATGATATCAATACGTCTAAATCTTGCTGTAGCTGTTGCTTATCCCTTTCATCTCTTATTGGGCATATTACTTTTGTGTCATCTGCGAACTTACTTAATTCTGACTGTACGCCTATATCTAAATCATTCATGTACATTGTAAAACAAACAGGTCCTAATACCGATCCTTGTACCACTGAGCTTGACACCTCCATCCATTCCGATTCAGTTTCCCATTCAACACTACTCGGATATGCTCGTTTTTCAATAACGGGGACTATTTAATTTCTAAAAATGGAATGCTTTCAAAGAAAGAAACATAATAGCATAACTGCCAAGAAATTGTATAAACTGAAAAGCCACGATCCTATCTCCCGAAGCCCCGAGGAGGCTACATATGCCATGAGAACATGCCCTAGTTTCATCAAAATAAACGTAAACACAAAAGAGTCAAAGGGCACGCAAAACGCAGGCAACACATTGACACATACCATATCAGTCGATGCAGGTTAGGTTAGATGAGGTTTAACGTCCCAGTTTCCAATCAATTGGTTCAAGTCGAGACGACCACGGCCTTTTTTCCAGTTGTGACTCACTGGCTTGTTTTCCCTACTCCATTGTTTATGCTGAGCACCAAGCACAAAGGCAGTAGGTTCCATTTGTGCTTGGTGCTCAGTCAATGTAAGTTTTTCCAAACCACTGTTTTCAGCCTATATGAAAGGACAACTAATTTACCTATAGATAAATCTAGATTTCGGAATGACTGCGAAGAGGTCATATCACCCGTAAATTTACCAACCAAAACCAGAAGACCTACTAAGCTCCAACCACAAAACCCGATAGCAGAGAACATAATTACAAAATACGAACTTTGTAACACTTAAATGAATTACTTGCACGCTTTTCGAGCAAAGACTCTACCTGCTTTAAGTTAATGAAAATCAACATGTTCGAACGCTTTTAAACAGAAATGTACTGTTTATGCCATGGGCTGATGCTACATCCTGCCCTATACATTTCAATAGTCTGGTTCATGTATGGTGGCAAATGGTAATTGCAATGACAGAGAAACATCCATTACCGTATTAATAAATTATGAAACTGATTTATTTATAGCTACGTGATCGCTGCACATTAACTCTAGTTCAACGGTTCACACATATAACCCAAACAAAAGTTCAAATTTCGCTGAGGCAGATAAGAAAATACATTACAAATTATAGATATTTCCATTATATACCATTAAATTTCAAGGATGGAGCCAAGCTTCTAGACGGGGGAAGGGGGGGGGGGAAGCCTAAAGCACGGACAAAAGTGACCGATTATCAGATGGTGTAAACTAAATTTTCGGCGATATTTGAGTGACGAGAATTTGGAGTTTTCATTAGGGAAAATTTGATAATATGGAGATCTTATTGAAAGAAATTTCGATGTTTTTTTTTTTTTTTTTTTTTGAGGAAAATGTAAAATGTGGGGTTTGTAATGTACTAAGAAAATTGAATATTTGAGGCTTGATTGAAGAAGTTACCTTCTTTAAGAGTAAACTAAACCGTCGGGGCGACCGGTCGCCGTCGGAGATCACATACTTCATCGTACCCACTGAGGCTCCCTAAATAGATTGGAAAATTTCTCTAACAAGGGCGTCAACCTTCCCCGATGAGAGCGTCAACCTTCCCTCTACCAGAACCATGGACCCCTCCCCAAC
Source organism: Holothuria leucospilota (assembly GCA_029531755.1). Taxonomy (NCBI): domain Eukaryota; kingdom Metazoa; phylum Echinodermata; class Holothuroidea; order Aspidochirotida; family Holothuriidae; genus Holothuria; species Holothuria leucospilota. The sequence goes on from CM055968.1 coordinate 33,886,829, forward strand.
TGTCTTCACCCCTGCTTAATTTCCTGAAAAAGATCTGGATAAATCTGTTTGAACTCACATGATTTTGAATGGGTCCTTATGAGAAGAACGAAAAATGTAGACCAAGTTCAAAAAGTGCGACCTTTAATGACCTTTGACCTTTAAACTTCGCATGTTCAGGAACTTTTAGAAACATTTAAAAGTTATATTTTAAGCATCACACTCCATACTTTACAGAAAGGGGGATTAGTTTCTGGACGCTTTTCTTCTTTCAGGCATAAGTCTAGAATTGAAAGCTGTTGAAAACAGATCGCTCGCGGGTCTAAGTTGGTGTTTAAATTTCCTTGCTAAGGCCATAAAAACACGCTGCAAATGGGTTATTATTGTTTTGTTCTAACCTGGAACGCTTAAAATTGTATAAATTCTTTATTTTGACTGGTAGCATTTTGTACTGACCGTCATACTAAATTATGTCAAAACTACAAAAAAAAAAAAAAATTGAAAAATTGACCTTTGATATCTTTGGGCTTGAAAATTGGCATGTTCGGGAACTGTTTAAAAGTGACAACCAACCTAAAATTAAAAGCTACATTATAAGCACCATGCACGTTTAGCAGTCGCTATATTTTACAAAATAGGTCAATGTTTAGGGCTCCTTTTTATTTAACAACTGAATACTCCAAGACAGGAATAAAGATGATGAAACGTTTGCGTTAAAACCACTTTTATGACTAATATCTAGCTTCATTGTATCTGTTAATTACCTCAATGATTGCACAATCTTAACACCTGATACAGGATAACTTTCACACTGGATAGTTACCAAAGAACTGTCACAACAATTTAGAAAAAAAAAAGAAGAGAGTGATAGTTGAGCTTGTGCTAATTGTTCCTTACGCTCTATGAACAGGACGATCATCTGATCATCTGATTACCAAAGGAAATCAGTTTGGGAGATTAAGACCATGTGGTTGGTAATAAGATACACCTCACTTAGACAAAAGAAAAGTGAAATTCGACAATTACCATTTTAAGCGTCTTCAATTCAGCATGAAAGATACTGTTCATACCGTACTTGGTATAGATTTGCGATATTTAGGGAAAACTCTCCTATTGCTTTGATGTATAACAAAGGTGGTGTGAAGTCATCAGAGGTGATCGAAACTACAATAAAATTAGTAAGCTGTTTGTATACACGGTATCTCAAGAAAAGTAACAATTAGGAACTCATACTTGCTATGTAGATGTCCCATATTAAGGGCAAGAACCCTATTGTTTTTGCTGAATGTCAGTGGTTTTATGGGTCACCAGAGATCAAACGATAAAAACCTTGTAAATACGATACCTCAATATGGGTAACCTCGATGGCTAACATTGAGTTCAAGAAACCTCTTGTGTTTCGTGAGGTTTAAAAGTCATTTGAGGTCACCAGAGGTCAAATTGTGAAGCTCGTAAAGACGATATCTAAAGAAAGGTACCCTTGAATGATGTCGTACTTAACAAGCTAGCATGCCGATGCTCTACGCTGCATTTAACACCCATATTGTTTCTTTTGGAGCTGAGATATGATGTAGGTTCACCAGAGGTTATTTAGGGAAACCTTGTAAACATGATATCTCATGAAAGGCAACCTTGATCGATCTCACAGTTAGCATGTAAATGACCCAATTTAGGATCAAGAAGCTTGTTCTTTCCGTGGATTTCAAAAGTCATAAGGTCACCAGAGATCAAATTAAGGAAACCTTGTAAACATGGTATCTCAAAATGATATCTTTGAGGGTTCTCGTACATAGGATATAGATGCTCCTTATTAAGTTAAAGAAGCTTAAAGAGTTTGGTGGAGGAAAAAAGCCATTTGAGGTTACCAGAAGTCGAACTGTTAAAATCTTATGAGCATAATATACCTCATGAACTGTAAATAGTACATACTAAAGTCTCTCCTTCTGGCAACGCCCAGCACCTAACGACTTCGAAAGTCACCGTCCAGAGTGAAAGAACTTGACGTGTATTTTTCTCTTTTTTGGCAAGAAACAATAGAGTGGACTTTCTGTTTCAATCTATGGTAGCAGGATTCTTTACAAAACGTTATTACTTTATTTGGGAAGTTAAATTGGCTTTTGGATTGAGCCTGAGAGTTAAATAAGATAAATCCAATAATTTTCCCTTTGGGAGGATACACAAATTACAAGACCGATTATTTGAATGACTTTAACATTGCTTTTACATGTAGTTCTGTGAAAACGTGGAGAATTTCATTGTGTGCATAAACTTAACTTGTGTCCAAAATTGTCTCTGCGCAAAAGACCTTCAAATTTCTGGGCGTCAAGCGATCTACCCCAAGTTGAAAGAAATATTATTGTACAGTCAGTAGCCCAATAAATACTTAAATTCTTTTATTTTCAGATTTATTTGGGTGGAACTTCTAACATAAGACGAATTTCTGTTAGTGAGAGTTTATATCATGAGGGTTGAATGTAGTTTCAGAGATTGTCATTTCCAGCCGTAATCGCACAAGAATCAAAGTAATTTTTGATGGCATGTTTGTGTAATTTTGGAAAAATGTTCGCCAATGATTACTTCCGAAATCATGGTTATACCCTCCTCTTGAAGTGTAACTGTAATCCGACAGATCTACTGAATACTGAGAACGCGTTTTATTGCTTTTTATGTAAATCTTTAATCTCCAAGTTCACACATATGGAAATGAAATTTTGCGGAACAATTCATTTATAAAAGTTGAGGGGATGGTTTTTTGTTATGGATTTTTACATAACAAAAGTGTGGAATTTTTCAGGCATTAATTCCTGAAAGATGGCATTGTATATCCATATAATGTTTTCATTCGATAGTTTGATGTATCCTAGTCCCCCTTTACCTCTATTTAAGAATAGTTTTTGCATCCCCTAGATTTCTTGTTATCAGCTTTTCGTGCTCACATAGTATTAGCGGGTAAATAGGAAATTATTTATGATTTATTTGGAAAGTGCAGTTCTCAGAAATACAACATTATTATTTCAAAAATTGCAAGCCTTTCCGTTGTTATTAAAAATGATACTTAACTATTTTAAAAAGCCCTCAGAGGGTGACCTTGATACCGACAGGTTAGGAACAACTCATCTGTGGGTATGGAAACGAGTACAAAACCCATTGACACATACTTCTAGTCGTTGTTTGCTAAATTAAGTTAACCTTTTACAATCCGTCTATCAAACTGTGCGATTATGTCTTCATTATACATATTTAATTGTGAAAAATAACAAGACCAGGGGAGTATTTACGTAGCTGAGAATCACTAACGTAAAAACAACATGAACAGCAATCCAATGAATACTATTTCCGGATCTGTGGTGAGGTTATCAATAATAAAATCTCTAGTTTTCCTGCTTTACTAACGGAGTCATTTCCTGCAAGCTAATACACATGATTAATTCGACAGTTGTTGCCACAATTCCATTTTGCCTAATAAGTTTTAACGTGTCTTCAAGCAAAAGCCTTTGGAATGAGGAAGTCTTCCCTGTTACACGCCATGCTTTTCCTTGAAGACACGATATAACTTACCGAGGCAAAGTGGATTGATTTGGGTCCGTTTGAGGGAAACTTATAGCATGTGAAAGTCAAACGTAAATTAGAGCAAGAAATTTACAGTGAGAGAAGGGCGCCGACAATGTTTGGTTTGTACTGGAGGATTTATGTTCTTGACTAAGACCAAGGAAAGTCAAAAAGTCGGGGAACTGATCTTCTTCCGGACAGGGGTGACGCCAGGTGAGGGGAGGGGCCATGTCCCCCGCCTAGAAAGGATCTCACATGGTTGCGTAAATTTTCCAGTTTCGTCGGGAAACGATAAAATATAAAGTACCCCATAGACAAAGATCAGTCGCCTCTGTCATTTACTTGATATTTTGCTTTAAATGAGGTAAATCCTCTAGTAAATCCCTTAAATTTTCCAATTTTACTAAGTATATATATAAACCCAAAGTTGCGCCACAAAGTTTGCTCTCGACAACCTTTCGGCAACCCCTTGCTCGTCATGTGTCGGGACTTCAGGCTGCAGTTTCAAGTCGGCAGGCTTGGAACCCTGTCACGCAAATCCTGGTGCTACGCCAGCGTCGGGTTTACACATTTATCGTACCTGCTATCCTGACTATATGTCTCCTGAAGAAATTGAAAAATGCTGCGACGGCAGACAACGGCCTCTTGTGCTCCCCCCACCACCCCGCCCTCACCCCACCCCTTTGATGTCATTTATGGAGCAAACATACAAACATTTACAGGCCATGCTAAACATTAACAGGAAAAATGTATAACATTCATGCATTAAAAACATGATTTGGGCGTTTCGGCGTATTTAATTTCAGGTAATATAAAGTACGGTACCAATACTAAGGATGCGACGAAAAGTGGGGTTTCCTCCAGATGCTCAACCCCCACTCTTCGACTGGTAGGTAATACTGCTTTACAATAGCCGAGTATTCAGTATTATTATCTTCCAAAGGATTCCAACATTGTGATAGTCCATCTGGTAAGGCGCTCGACTCCTTATCCGTAGTACCTGAGTTCAAGTCCCCGGAGACTCGGCAGTGAGTCTTTTCTCGTTTTGCGTTAAAACTGTCGAGTTGATACAGCTGCTTTTTCTTTTTAATCCTCTTTATTCTAGCTTTTATGGACTGCTTTGCTTTCCCCCTTTTCTCTTTTCTTAATTAGGCTTCGTTTTGACAATCATTTCCTACTGTAAATTTTGAAATCAAGTCACTAAACGCTATTGCATACAGCCTACATTATCAGGACGTGCCAGAACGTGCAACCCCCACCCTTTCCACATTGCTTATTTTCGGTCGCAACTGGTAACAGTTTTATAAATATTTTCCCATTTTGAGATGAAAGCGATTCCATAGTTGATGTAATAAGCAATTGACACGAAAGGTCTCAACAGAATCAGACGCCCCGGCGGCCAAGGTCGCCGGGGCGTCTGACTTTATTGAGACCGAATTCGTCTAACTTCCCAAAGCAAATCTTCGTTCGAGTCGAAAACGAGTTTGGGATGAACATTCAAAAGTTACCGGCTTCAAATGCTTCTCTTCTATTGCATCTATGGACTGAGCCTCTGAGGGGTAGGCCTTAGCATCTGCCAACTATACGTAACCAATGTTCTTCTCGTTTCAAGGTGCGATGATTTGTAAATAAAAAAAAAGAGATTGAGTCCTTTAACTTGACGAAGTCTCCCTCCGCGTTTTTCCTGCTACTGTTTTAAGGTAGCACCCTCCCTTCTTTACGCACAGTCCATTTGTTCACCCTCAAAAATATCCCCAAGAGGGGTCATTGGGACAACTTTTGCAATATGTTTCCTAATAGGATGGGGGTCTTTTGTCAATTTAATATGAAAGGAGACTAGATGAAATATCACTGGTGACAAAATGGGCCAATTGAAGCAATCTGAAGAAATTTTGGGCTTAAAGCTGGCGGCCGTAGATCAGGCTTTGGGTGATTGATTTAAAAAGTCTGCTTCAAGCAAGGTACTGAAATTTTGAGCTCCGCTAGAACAAAATATTCACGATCACTGTATGGTAAATTGAAATTGCCACGAATGGCCAACTTGTCGGCTTTCTTGTGAGGGGTAAGCTTATACCTGGTGAAAACTTCTACAACGTTTTAGGTAGCGAACCACTAATTACTGTCTCATTGACTTACACGCTGAATCAGGTCAGTTCTCCGCCCGTAGTTCCTCATAAAAGTTATCAACCTGGACATGCCACCTCTGGTAAAAGCTCACAGTCAGAGTTCGTCACTGCCTCCTTGAAACAATCAGTGATATCCCTCACATCTATAGGGGGTTTATTTAATAAATAGCATTCGGTAAAGGAAAACTGTATTGTCAGAGGGATGGAATATATGTGCATGTATGTGTGTGGGTGTGTGTGTGAGTGTGTGTATTTATATATATATATATATATATATATATACACACACACACAAAACGTCGTCTTGCTGACCGAGTCACTGAGCACCTGAGGTCAATCAAACAGAACCTCCCAGTGTTCCCTGTAGCCACATACTTCAATCCCCCGTCAAAATGCTCGATCCGTGACTTGTCGAGTTTCCGATCGTGACCGCCTGGCTGCCGAAAACCGTCTGATCATGAAACTTGGAACCCTGTCCCCAAATGGTCTGAATGTTAGACTTGAATTTTTATAACTCAGCAATTCCTGCATTGTTGTTACCTGTGTTAACCACTTAACACTGTCTGTTTTCCTAGCCGGTTTAACCGTGCCCAGTTTTATTGTATGTTTGTGTCTACGTTTGACCGTGTCAACAATCAGTTGCATTTTTGCCACCTGATGAACGGTTTAAACCCGAAAAATCGTGGAATTTTTCACAAACTTTTAGCACTACTTCTTTTTTGACCTATATATATATATATATATATATATATGTAATAAAAGTTAGATTCACGTGTATTCAAGTGAAAAGTACAAACAAAAACAAAGAAGAGACCAGTCTCATAGTTGACAAACAAGAATACAGATTCAACAAAAGCTTACAAAAAACACAACACGTAATTAAACATAATTCATTTTGTTGAATCTGTGTTCTTGTTTGTCAACTATGAGTCTGGTCTCTTCTTTGTTTTTGTTTGTATATATATATATATATGTGTGTGTGTGTGTGTGTGTGTGTGTGTGTGTGTGTGTGTGATAAAAACTATAGCAACGCTCGTAAAACAGACACTGTTCAAAGACTGTGCAATATTGTCTCTACCCTCACTCTTATTAAATTCTATGATAAGTACCTGAAAACGGGGCGTTTTATACCATGTAAGTTTATTAGATCTGTAAAACCTGAATGTACTAGTCTTTGCCTAAAGCAAAAGGACACCGTGTTGTGTTGCAGGGTGAAAATGTGTACGTATGTGTATGTTACGCTTCGTTATCGAACAGATATAACTCCAATCGCAAAGTCAAAAGGATTCCAAGCAGTTTATGCAAATGTTTTTAGCGGACATATAAACCATGAGAGGATAGAAGAACACAGTGAAGGTAGGCTTACTACAGAAGGAGAAAGTTGTTTGCATTCTGCTTCATCAGTATAGGTTTCTCACACTTAGCAATTGGTAAAACATTTTAGATTAACCTTTGATCGAAGTCGAAACTCATTTCAGGGAAGTTTATAGGCGTACAAACCGGAAGCTCCCGACCACCGGAGTTCGGAAAAACAATTTCCCGCGCAGATTTTTGGGACAAATTGGACAATCTCCTCGTCTAATTTAGGTTATTCTCAGGAAAAATTAATTTAGACCTCTAGAAAAATATTTCGTACACCCATGAGTCAATTGAAGGCAACATTGCAAACTATGTATCAATATATCAGTACTGACAACTTAAACGGACTTCTGCAGTAATTTGTCACATCATCTCAATTTCTTGGCAGGGGTAGTTAATGGTTGGGTCCATAGGCACAGGAAGTGGGGCGGGGGCTAAAGCCCCCAGTCAAAAATGTGCTGGGGCTAGAGAATTCAAGGACAAAAACCCCTATTTGTCCCCTCTGTAAAATTTTCAAAAATTTGCGGTATTATTCCTTAAAATTTGTCCAATATATTGAAGCAAATTGCATCTAAGGACCCTCAAGTATTCAAAAATTTTCTTCGCCATCCCCTTAGACTGTTACACCCCTCCCACATGATGGTGGTCCAAAACAACGTTCAGCCTCCAGTCGAGAACAGCTTCATAAGCCAATGGTTGGATCAGCAGAATTCATGAGATAGAAATGTTATATCAAACTGTTAAGGGTTAACCATGTTATCATTAAAAGACTTTTTGTTCTGATGTTTTTCAGTTGTAAATATAGTATGTTCTAGTACATTGGATTTTTTTTTGTTATTATGCACCCGCTATTTGCATAATTTGTTATGGAAACATGTGTCCTGCGAAGCCCAAAATGTAATGTTTGCACTGCAATTAAAAACGTTTTTCAAAATTTTTGAGTGTGTAGTCCTGTTTCGTGGAACTATAACCGTTGTGCAAATGCTTGCTCGTATTTCTATGAGTGCATGGATTATTGCTTTCCTAAACAGCTGAATAAAAGGGATTTCTATGTTAATGCTACAACAATGCCTTATGACAGCAGGAACATTTCTTCTTCTGGTTGAGTAAGCATTGACTATTTACCACCCACTTTTCTTCATTTGTTGTCTCGTAATTTCTATATAACTTAAAGTCATATTTCATACCTCCTCAGAAGAATCTCTCCTACTGCACCTTAATAGGAGAAGTTGCATAAGACATTCAGTTTTATTAGTGACATTTTATCAGTTCTAAAGACCAGAATTCAAATTTCTGTAATTAGATCTATTAAAACCTAGCTTAGTGATTCAAGGTATTTCCACTGTGTTGATAATTACACTATTATTGAGAAACGAAGAGAAAATAGAGGTGGAGTATAAATGTTTGTCGTAGAAGGAATTGTCTTTCACAAACGTCCCGTTCTCTTTCTGTTTCAAAGAAGAATTCAGGCTTAAAACGAGGTAAAATGTTACAAAGGTTTTTAACCTAAGCATTCTGGTGAAATTTGCATCGAACTCCGATGTTTAGTTCACGAAATATAGGCAAATGAAGGTGTCACATTATCAACACAAAGCGAACTTGCAGCAAGCCCATGAGACAACATAATCTCATACTGGGCTCTGGGCCCGTAGCCAGGAATTGTGACATGGGGGCACCGGCACCACAAGGGGGCACAAAAGAAGCTTAATCGGTTCTACATGTGCACTACAGGCCGTAAAGGACATGTTTTTAATGAATTTGTGGTACGAGTAAATGCAACTTTAAATCTTATAGCCATCACCTTACGATTGCTACTCAAGGCATTACGTACATTGCAACATGAAAATCCCTCTACTTGATGCCCGGTTGCCAGCCCTGCGGACGGGTATTACTCCTGTAGGTGTTTTGGCTGCACTTATGTGTACGTGGAAAGAGGCGTAGGTATTCGACACCTGCTAGGAAGGTAAGATGTCCGCCCTCTAACTTTAACAGTACAAATAGTGGGTGGTCAGAATATTTCACTGATATTATTGCACTAATAATGTTCATAAGTGATGCGACTTCGATTGTGAGGACTACGCGAGAAGCGCGCCCTAATTGTGCATGAAAATGATTGATCATGTTAAAACCTGCATGCATGCATGCTCAGGGGTTAATGCCAGGATTTGCCCGACAGGGGTCATTAATGGAAGTATTGTTGATATAAGGGCATAACCGTTTCGAAGCATTTTCTGGTTAACACGATGACGCAACTTGCATGTTGTTACATTCATAGCAAATGTCGACAATGTACTCATCTTATGACATACATACTCTAACACCTGCGAACAATGAGAGAGATCATCCAATTTCACTTTAAAATATTCATGAGCCTAATTCGATGTTCTCCACTGTTGATGTTTCGATTTATGAATATTCAAACGCACGACAAAGCTCCAGCTGTAACGTTGTTTTGCGACCTACTCACTTTTACACAGTAAGTCAATGGGACATTATTGAGTAAATTTTAAGAGGGAGAAATTACACACTAAAATCCCATAGACCTAATGCACTGACGTCACGCGACGTCAGTTTGGAGGAAAACAATGAAGCATACGTGCACGAATGGCCTAGATTTCGCACACGCCTGTTGTAGAATTATGTACGGAAGCCGAGAACATATCGCGGTGGTGTGAAATCGGACATGCCAGTTTTCCCACCCCTTTCGTCGGTAAACGTATCCACTGATAATGTGGACTGGAGAAAACCAAAGTTAGTGAGGGGGTACTTCAAGAAAGGACCATTACACAGTGTCCATAAATGGACGCGCCCGCACATGACACGGATCCTCTTTTCAGTTTAAGTAACATAGCTAGCTCACTCGTCGACGATTTCTTCGTACCACAGTGGGATCATCCCACGTTGGTAATAATATACCAAAGTTATATAGCGTCAGTCCGTGTCATATGCGGACGCGTCCATTTATGGACAGGGTGTTCGAAAATAGGCACTGTGTAATGGTCCTTTCTTGAAGTACCCCCTCACTAACTTTGGTTTTCTCCAGTCTACATTATCGGTGTATAATGGTAAGGAGAAATCGTATCTTGATTTCTCCCTCCCATGTTTACCGAAGAAAGGGGTGGGAAAACTAGCATGTCCGATTTCACACCACCGCGATGTTCTCGTCTTTCGTACTTATGCGTGTATACGATTGGTTCACAAATCAGATGTCTGCATTTGTTTGTGTAACTTGCAATATTTTCCTCCTAACGAGGGAGCACTTTCTGTTCTGTGGCAACATATATATGCATAAGGTCTATTGACGTCGTCTGAACAGTATGCTAATATCACTGATCAGACTTGCTACAGTCGATTTTTCGTTGAATATTTATGATTTGTTTTTGTCGTTGGGACAATTTTTTCTGTTCTGTCCTCTCAATTCATGCTTCAAAGCATGAAAAACTGCAGAACGATGCAGAACGAGATTACTTAAATTTATGTTAACATCCCACGTTAGGTAAGGAACTGCAGAACGAGTGCTATATAGCATGAAAATCTGTACATTGTAGTATGCATTGAAGCATAACAGATTTGTCCCAACTGGGTGTTGTTGTGATCGTATACATGAATCGTACAGTGTTTACGCAGTACGACGAAGAATTCTTGCAAAAGTTCGAGGACATTGGTATTACGAGGGCAAGCTAGTGTAGGTGAAGAAAAAATACACGTCCGTCAAGCGGGCAAGTGTGGTTGTTTTCTTTTCAAAGTAAGAGGGCTACGTACTGTTTCACTATGTGTAATCAGAGTCACCGTAGCTGTAAGGTTTTTCATTGTCCAAACTTTTATCAATAACTTCAGATGATGGTTAATTCAATCCGGGTTTTTATACATTAAGTTATAATCCATGTATACCGTATTCGTGTTTATATTACCAATCTAGTTAAACTTATTAACAATACAGTGTATACATAACGATTTACGTTTATACAAGCAACATTTTAGGCTGAATTTGACTTGCACTTTCACTGACATGGATTTTCATTGCTTTTTCAGGAACCCAGCAACTGTATTATTGTTCTTGAGTTTGATACACACGTCGAAGGTATTGTCAAACAAAGTGATTCCAAGAAATATTTTTGTACGGAGAAAATATGTTACCTGGTTATTTCCAAGCCGGTGTCTCGTATCACAAACAGAGGATACTATTTGTCGTTACAGTATGCTTATTGGCCGTATCGCTATTTTGCTTTAGCAGTAAATATGTCACCAGCGTTTTATCCAAAGTACCTACTTTTAAAGTTTTCCAATTGAGCGATACGAGGCAGTTTATGATAAAGACATACAACAGGTACAACTTCGTGGCCTTTAAGAAAAAGCCAGGCTGGCATTTTGTGGACTTTCCGTGTCATTACACTTGTAAAAAGCATGCAGCACAAGTTACTGTGCGCTTCTCAAATAAGGCATCCGATATCATCGGTGCCGACGGCGTGTTCTTCAGTACTGGTCCATTCACTCTTGAAGAATGGGAAGCTCTTCACTATTATCGTAGTCCAGGTCAAGTGTGGATATTTGCTACACAAGAACCAGCTGCTATTGTTGCCGACTTTTTACCCCCGAAAGCATATCGGTATAGCACCTACAACTGGTCGTTCACATTTCATTCTACGTCGGATATACACGGGGCCTACGGATGGTACACCCCTTATCCATCACCCCCACCGATCAAAGAGAAAAACTGGTATAAAAGTAAACCAAAATTAGCCGCTTGGGTCTCTTCACGTCACTGTGAAGGGTTAGGGTGGAACAGGACCCTGTTTGTTCTTGATCTTGCACGGCATATTACAGTTGACACGTATGGAAAATGCGGCAATATTACACTTCGCAAAAACAGGGCAATCGCACAAAAGGTATTCAATGAGTACAAATTTCATCTTAGCCTTGAAAACAGTTGTTGCAGTGAATATCTTTCAGAAAAATTGTGGAATGCCTTTGAGAATTGGGAATCCGTGCCAATTGTAATTGGCGGCACGAAAGAGGAGTACAAAAGATTGGCGCCCCCACATTCCTACATCCATGCTGATGACTTTAATTCAATGGAGGAGTTAGCAGATTACATTAGAATGGTGAGCGAAAACGAAACTTTATACAACGAGTATTTTAATTGGAGGAATAAGGGATACGTGCAACAACAGTCCTTTGAGTACAGATTTCCTGTATTTGATACAGGTGTGTGTAAAATTGTTGACAAAATGGAAGAAAGGAAATCTACGAATGCTACTGGGGTAGATGTATTCGATCCTTACGGACCAAACTGGTTTGGAAGTTGTTATAGATGCGGTGAACACGCCTGGATCCAAAACTACAACATTTGGTGGAGACGTTTGACGTTTGCAAAGGACTGGGAAGATAACAGAACATTGTACTGGTTGGATGGTTAGGAGAACGCCTGGCAAAACACTTTGTTCTTGAACATTTAATAGCAAGCCAACTGGCAAATACCTTACCTCGAAAATGTTTTGTACTCAGAGAATAGTTGTCACGTGATGTTAAACACACATTTTTATAGGAGTTACGTTATATCATTGTGGGAAATTTGTCTTGACGTTTTCCTGAAATAGGTAGACACTATGTGTCTTCCAATCATTTTTTTTTATAAAGTTCTTTGTTGAAAGTGGTCACTACTGAACCTTTAAACTTCCAAGATGCAATATTTTTCTTTCGAATGCAGCTAAAAATATGGACAAAAACACTAAATTAGATAACTTTAAAAAAGGCGAGATGAACTATCGGTATGGGGTGTAATGGACAGTTATAAAAACATGCGGCATGTTACTCTATTATCTTGAAGGATTCTGCTAATTTGGTACTGAAATATTCCCTTAACCAGGGTAAAATGTTTTGAATTACATGTGAATGATTGCTTTTTGTAGCTTGTAGTAAGATAAATCGCTTCATAATGTACCGTAATCTATCTTGAGGTTATCACACCAAAATTTAACATTTATAACAGGTTGGAAAAGTATACAATACTTAAACTAAAGGCATCAATTCGAAAAATAGCTAAAATTCGGTTTTTAGATTTTTGAATGAGATTTACAACCAACGGTACAAAAAATAAGAACTCTTAAAAACTAAATTATGAATGTGGTCTAATCAAACCTTTCCTCCAATTTATTTTTATACTCAAGAGCTGCTATTCTCATTTGCTCATATTTTATGCTATATGAAAACACAACTGTTGGTAAAAAATCATTTATGTTATACATAGCTTACCTTTCTCATGTATGTGACTGATTAAAGAATAGTCCAATCCAATATGTCTCTTTAGGTATACCTGCAGTATGTGAAGAGTTCGCATGAATAAAAAAAACTTGTAAACCGCCACCCCCGCCCCTTGTCACTCAACAATATATTAGATAGGTCCGCTGTCTTTCCAAAACCTCACAATCGGCTCAGGTGGTATCAATTTCAACCATTTTTTGACAGCATAATCTCCAACTCAATCATTACCAAAATACATCTAACAAAGGATTCACTGCCCTCTCATAACAGGGTCAAAAATCAACCCAAACAAAATTTTCAGGGACTACATGTAGAGGGTTCACCCCCCCCCGGCAAAGTGCAATTTTATGGAATGGTAGAGCGCCCCCTTAAGACGGCAGGGAAAACGCGGAGGGAGACTTGGTCAAGTTTAAAGGAACCGCTGTCTTCTTTTACAAATCATCGCACCATGAAACGTGGACAATGGTCACCTATTGTTGGCAGATGCTTAGCCCTACCCCTAAGAAACTTAATCCATAGTTGCAATACAGGAAGAGCATTTTACAGTCGGTCATTTATGAATATTCAGTCCAGAGTGGCTTTCCTTTAGAAACAAGAGTTGCTTTAGGAACTCTCGCAAATTTGGTATCAATAAAGACAGGTCTCCCGGCTACTAAAGTAGCCGGGAGCCCTGTCTTTATTGGCTACTAAAGTAGCCGGGAGCCCTGTCTTTATTGATACCTTTCGTATCAAATGCAAATTACATGAAATATAGAATCGGTTTCATCTAAGAATGGGAAAAACATTCATAAAACTATTAGCAATTTCAACCGAAAAACTGCAACGTCTAGGGGGGGGGGGGGGTTGTACGACTTGATAATGTAGGCTACATGCAGTAGCGTGTAGTGACCTGATTTGGAAATTTGCAGTAAGATATGATTAACAAAACGAAGCCAAATTAAGAAAAAGAAAAAGTGGGAACGAAGAGATGTCGATAAAAGATACAAAAAGGAAGATATGAAAGAGGAAGCAACTGTAAAACGTCGATAGTTCCCTATCATTAAAACCGCAAAACGAGAAAAACACAGTGCCCAGTCTCCGGGAGGACTTGAACTCACGTACTTAACAGTCGGAGTCGAGGACCATACCAACTAAGCCACAACAATGCTGATAATCCAGCTTACTATAATTAATATTAGTAGTCTATAGTGTAAAGTTGTGGGATACACAAGTAGAAGTGCCGGATGTAAGGGGGGTCGGGAGCTGGAGCAAGCACCCCTTTTCACCGGCATCCTTGAATATTGGTACCGTACTTTAAATTGCCTGAAACACGCCCCCAAAATTGGTTTCAATCCGCTTGAATAATACGCAATTGATGTTTATAGCATGGCCTGTAATTAATGTTTCTTAGTAGCATGCCCTATAAATGACATCAACAGGGGTGGGGGAGGGGCGGGGCCAAAAAAGCCCAGGAGGCCGTGGTCTTGCCGGTCTCCAAATTTTCCAATTTCTTCGGTAAACATGTAGTCGGGATAGGCCTAGTAGGTACGATAAAATGTGTAATCCCGACGCTGGCCGGGGGTAGCGCCAGAATTTGAGCGACAGGGGTCTAAAATTCCCTACGTAGGACTGGGGGGATTTTCTACAGGATCTGGCCTTATTTGAATCAAAATGTTAAGTAAACCACAAGGGACGACTTCCTATTGTGGACTATTTCATATTTTAACGTTTCCCGACTAATTCCTTCATTGAACATTGCAAAATTTAGTCATAATAGGCTATTGAAAATTGTCCTAAAATTTCTCTGGTATTGTTTATTTTCGCTCATTTTTTTTTTTATTATTTTTAGTTTTTAAGCTCTGGAAAAAAGTGGGGGAAGTGTCCCCCCCCCTTACCCTCCATGACATTTCAATCCAGCCTATGGTTGGAACTAACGGTTGGCACAACCTATGTTGCCAACGTTGGCCCAATAACCTTTGACAGGCAAAATGTTGGCCGGCATTCAAGGCTGTAACCGAGTCCACGTAACGCTATTCCGGACCTATTCCGATTCCAGTGGCCACCATCCCGGTCTAATTCCGAGTCTACCCGAACGAAAGTTTTCTATAGAATTCTATAGAAATGCCTATAGAGCTCTATAGAACTCTATAGAATCCACGATTTTCTATAGAAATGTTTAGAGTCCTCCACAGAAATTTGAAGTCCCTTTAGAGTTCTATAGAATTTCTATAGAAGTTTCCATAGCTCAGTTTCTACATAGAACAATCTCTATAGAACAATCCAACAGGATACTCTCTATAGAAACATATTGATACCTTTCTATAGAACTTTCATAAAGTTTCTTAAGAATTTCAATACAGTTTCTATAGAACATCTGATTAGCATATTAATTAATTAATCAATCAATCAATCAATCAATCAATCAATTAATTAATTAATTAATTTAAAAGGTTTACTCAAATCCCCTATTTTTGATCTTTACAATGATATACAGGTCCCCACACAAAATATTCATCTAAATTGAGAAAAAAATCCTGAATATATTCCTTCTAGATTCACTGTAATTACTTACGGTATAGGGTTCAGGGGCGTAGATTTCTTTTCAACTTTGGGGGAATGGGTTGAACTAGCGCAAATGTGGAACATGTGCACGCCAAGCGTGCACGGCGAGCGCGAAGCGCGAGCCCACGACGGGTGGGTTCCAGGGGCCCGCCTTAGGGCCCCTGGTGGGGTCCAGGGGCAAAGCCCCGGTGGGTGTCCATGGGGCGAAGCCCCCGGAAGCTCCTGGGTATTAATGTCTCAGAAGTGCCAGGTAAATTTCAGTGGTAATGTTCTTTGGTAGGCTATTGGTATATTCATACATTTAGGAACTGCTATTTTGAGCACAAAACTCGTCGATAAGTTGCACCGGATTGAAATTGTACAAGAGCAACAATGTCCTGTTAAGCTTAAAAAGGTAGGGATCAACATATAAGGTCTTCCCAGACAACTGGATTTGAAATTCGAAGATCATTACAAGACCTGTAAGTTGGCTTGAGATCAGTGTCGTCGCCAGGTTTTTTTTTTGTGATTGGGGGCACCATTGGTGATGTCGTAATAACACCTCAGTTCCCCCAAGCCTGCGTAAATAACACGTTTATTTTTCATGCGTTCCTGCATTTGCATGCAGCAGTTTTGATCTTTCGTTTGTCACGCCATAATGGTGTCGTCCTGGGGAAGAGGTTCCTCCTCCCCTTTAAGAATTCTTTTTATTAATTTAAGGTCTTTTAGATGCAAAATGGTGCTATCTTTGGGATTTTTTGGAACTGATCATATACGGCCGGAAAATGTCCGTAATTTAGTGAATGCTAAATTTTGGTAAGGTAAAAGAGAATATGTTGAATATGTTGTCTATTAAGAGACAGATACGTTGTCAACAAATCTCCTGAAGCCCCCTCCCTTCTGTCTATTTTACTGCCTTCTATTTCGGGAAAGTTTTTACATAAAAATGTGTACGTGGAGTCCACAGAAACATTCTTGAGTTATTACGAAATATGTCCTTTCCTTCATTGTGCATTATGAAAGGGCATCTAAGGCTAGCAGATACCTGAATAGGACCTCCTGGAAGCTCTGCATTAATCATAATAATTGGGGCCGGAGGGGGGGCAATGACATAATGTGTATCCATCCAAATGATAATAGAGTACACCCCCGAACACTTTACAACTATCGTATTTTTACTACTTTTAAACTAAAATCCGGACGAACAGCTGCCAGCAATGGAAAATGAGAGGGAGGGAGACTATAGGTGCAGTGAGATATTATTAGACCTCCCTGACAGGTGTAGCAAAAGGGGTGAAGGACTAATAAGAGCGTTACAGAGAGCTGTTTTCGTCATAAGTCTATTAACAATCACCATCTATACCGATAATGGCTCAGCGCGAACTGGCGAAGCTCTGGTAAAAATTTTGGAAAAATGTTTAACGGCAGATACGTACTTTCAACCTTCTACATCATGCTACATATTAGATTGAAAGATCCCATATTGATGCGAGGTCCCCACAGATGTTCTTCGGAAAGTGCCGTGATCAGAACAGTTTCGTGTATTATTACCATAAAAATGGTCGTGACATGGAGTGTAAACAGTGACGAATAATATTTCCATTACAAAACCTGCATTCAGACTCTACATCGAGACACTTTCAATTGCCCATCAAACCTGCATGCTACTGCCATAAGCCAGTCTTTTACCTATTAATTCGTAAACTTTCAACTTTTGCTGCTGTGCTTTTCCGAAAGTTGCTATCGGAAGATATTGATAATATAGGTGACACTGACGTAAGGTTGGAAGCGCGCGGAGCGCGCGAAAATTTTGATAGATTGCCAAAAATTTGCTAAAATTTTCATAGTTTGAGAAACATTTGTGATAGAAAGTGAAGTGATATTGAAAAAATCTTACGAAAATGAAGAATGAAATACTCTTTCCACCATACACTTATCTGTAGACTGAAACATTGGGGGGATGATTACATGGGCCATCCCCCCTAGTCAAATGTTGGGGGGATATATCCCCCCATCCCCCCGGGATTTACGCCCATGATAGGGTTAAGTAGGCGTGGCCAAAATTTTGACATGAAAATTGTAAATTTATGCTTAGGGAAGGTCTAAATCAATCAGATTTGTAGCAAGAGACATTTTTGCACAAAGATAAGTAGTTTATCAATACAGATAAAGAATATTAAGATGTAAGAACTGTATTTCTTTTAAAAAAATATGAAATAACATTTTTCACTGTTAACCAACTTGTCATAAACGTGGTACATATATAGCATAGCTCACGTTTTTGCCGTCAAACAATGCCTTGAAAACTTACGCCCAACTTCGCTCTCGGCCCCTGGCTGTCCTGGTAGTTCAGTTCTGGTCGCCGAAGAGAGCGGACATGCTAGTGTCCACCGCAGAGCTCGTTCGATCTCTTCGGAACGTTTGGTCTTTGTTTAGTATTGGCTAGTTGTACATAGTGTAAGTATCGAACATAAACTGTAAATATGGCAGGTGGGCCCCGACCCCTCCTGACCCTTTGGGGTGGTGGCCGTTTGGGTCATTTACATGTGTTGGAGTTTTCGTTTTGGTGTCTAGGAGATCTTGCTTTGTTTCCGGTGTCTTGGTGGTTGTCGCTCTCCGGGAACGGTGTTAGTTTCGATGGTTTCGTTTCGTTTATGAGGGTAATGTTGATTTTGGTTCTTTGGGTTCTCGGCCATATGTAATCGTTTCGCCATCTGGCCGTGTACGTTTTTTTTAGCACTTAAAAACACCTGGCTGTCTTACCCAAGATACGAGGGGGCATCGAAAAAGTAAAAGCATCTTTGGGTGTGCATATCTCATGCATAATATGTTCATAGCGTGGAATGGTCAGTTTCTATTTTTCACAGAGAGTACCTGTAATGTCAAATTGCAGACATTTACCGTATTAACACTTCCATACAGCAAACTTTCCAACCTTTTTACAAGAAAATTTTTGGTTTTACAAACCCCCCAGATGGCCGGAAACGGCACTTCCTGAGTGTTCTAAGCTACATGTACCCAGTCATGAAATATGGGTCTCATGTCCATAGCCGGATTTACCTTCAGGGGTGCCCGTAACCTATCATATGAAGGGGGCCCTTCTAGAATTATTTTTAGTGACATTATTTGTGGGCGGGACTAATACCTGACACGATGTAAGTAGAGCGCAATTGCCATTCGCTTGCAGCCTGGCAGCTCAATGTTCATGTAATTGTTGGGTGCGGATCCACGATTTTGAAAAAAAAAACAATGTTTGCAATGGGGTTAATGGCTCGTTTTGTGAGACTGAAGATAAAAGGCAAGAAGAATTCCCAGGCAAATTTTGAAATGAAACGCTGTTTGACGCAAATGTAGCCTCACTTCTGATGATTAACAGCCTACAGGGATTGATGATACAGAGAGCTCAAGGAAGCGCCGGGAGGTTGGATTATTGTGAGATTTTCCGCGGCTAAATCCCACAGAAAGTGAGGAGGGGAGAAGTAGTACTGAGGATGGAAGCTCGCGAAGCCCGCCGAAAAATTGTTTTTTTTTAGAAATTAATAACGACATAGGTAAAAGAAAAATACCCTCAAGGACGAAACGGTTGCACTGCCCCCCCCAACACACACACACACACACACACACACACACACTACGTACCTGATATATATTCAAAAGTGGAACTTTCTGTGACTTACAAATTACTTATGGAAATTTAGGTACGCAAAATGAAGTTCATCTGTTCATGGCACTGTTAATCATTTTAAAGTGTCAAGTTACAAGCAATTGACCTGAAAATCATGTGCAGGTCAATTTGACTTAAACGAAAAGGACGAGGCAACTCATCGATCGGAATCCAGAACTCCTTCTACAATCAAACCAATCCCCATTCAGTTAACCCAAGGTTTTTGTGGCCTGGCTGAGAAGCACTTTTCTAACCGAAGGGCTTAGAATATTTTGGGCTAAACTATTTCCTTCATTGAGTCGGAAATGAATCTTCCCCAGTTGCTTAAAGACAGACAGTCATCACCCCAAAGTATATTTTTAGTGTATGTATATCAAAATTCTCAGTTGGTGACTGCTCTTTGATTGACATCAAAGTTTGAAAATTTGAAAGATGCAGAGTAGCTCACATTCCACACAAGGCAGAGAGAGTACTTTTATTACATTTTATAGCCTTGTATGCTCACCAGGACATGGCCTTAAGCAATAAAACCAGTTTATTCTTGCACAAGGAAGAGCCTCATACAGTTATGGGAGGAGCCAGAAGATGCATAGTTGGGAGAATTGGAACTCTCTGGGATCATGAAAATTCCCCTTTAAGTGCAGATAATGATCGCCTTTTGGGTACTTTGTTAATAAGGCCTCAAAAATAACACAGTTCTGAAATTCTGTTCTTTAAAAATGTCAATAATACAGCGAATATGAAAGAGTCGAAACGAACATCTAGAACAGGCATGTATAACCACTTGTCAGTGTTAATACAATATCATACAGGACGACAATGCGTCATAACAAACATGACATGCCTCCCAATAACTTTGTTGGTACATACTATCAGTAATTTAAACTTAATGAAGTTCCCTACCAGGTAACGTTAAAGACTAGAAAATGAAGCCTGGTGCTTTTGAGTCTGTATTTTGGTAGGAAGAAAGGTGAGGATTTCTGTTTTTTGCTCAAAAGCAGATTTGAAAACTAAGCTAGAAAGAAGACACGTTTATGGAAATTTTAAAGTCGGGGGGCCCGTAACCTATAGGTTACCTCAATTACTGGGTAAACCGGCTATGCTCCGCATGCCTGCAATTTCTGAATTACTGATAAAAACTCAATGTATAAAAAATTGTAATGCATGTCAGATGGGTTTTGAGACCGTGCCCAAATCCCCACTGGGGAGGGGGAGGGGCTTCACCCCTTCGCACACCCAAATTTTTTTCGAATTTCTCTGTTTCTGCGATGCATTCTAGTGCCATGTTGGAGTAAACATGATGCTCAACACTATGGTGACACTACACAAACTACCAGTAGTTCAAATCCATGTAACGTGTTATTACAATCCTCTTGTTTCTGCTAGTATGAGATCAAGAATGGATTTACCATTTGCTGCACATGCCCAAACTGACTTTGCCTTTTTACTATCAACCTCATTCTCGTAAAAATTAAATGAAGGTCAACAATATACACTTACAAATGCAAGGGTATACTCTAGTCACTGGACGGAGTCATCTTTCTCTCACGTAGACCACATGCCATGTTCAATACAAGCAGGTATGTACGCCTGGGGTACTCTGTTTTTTAGGCTAGCCACTTTTGCGCTAGTTACGAAATTGGATGAACAAAACATCGCGACTCTCGTGTTCTTCTTGGGCAAGCACAGGAATGTGTGTGATCGGTACTGCTCTGCGTGTGAGCGTGTGAAGGAGCTGAAATGCGTGGGACTTGGAAAGTCTGCATACAGTTTCTACAGAACCTCTATACTTTCTATAGAACCTCCACTCATTTTTTATAGAAATCTGTCCATACCTAAGAATCTCCAGCGTCTGCTTTATTGGTGGAATCTCTATAGAAACCTATAGAGTTTCTTTGGAATAGTGGCCCACTTTTCTATAGAACCTCTGTGGGGTTTCTGTAGAGTTTCTTTAGAGCTATTCTTAAGAAACTCTATAGGATTCTATAGAGTCCGTACAAGATTTTCTTGTAGAATGTCTATAGAATTTTCTACAAAGGTTTCTATAGAAAATCTTATGTAGTTTCTATAGATTTTTCTATAGAATTCTATAGAAGATTTTTGTATAGGCAGTGCCCTCCGATTCCGAGCCAATTCCAATTCCAGGTTTTGCCATTCCGGGCCAATTCCGAGTTCGGCCTTTTGACAATGAGGTAGCGCTTCATACAAATGCTTTTTGTATTATTTCTAACTACACTTATGATGAAAACGGGCACTTTTCCGGAGTCAATTTCGTACGTGGCCCTTTAATTTAGTTGACTGTTTGTGACCATTTACTTCATAAATTGTGCACTAATAATAATGTTGCCTGGGTAACATTAATGAAATTTTAATTTTTGTGGACTCGCCTAGCTGGAATCGACTCCGAGTCCAGCTGGGCCCATTCCGGGCCAATTCCGATTCTGTGACCTCCCATTCCAGTCCAATTTCGAGTCCAACAAAAAATGGACAGGAATCCGGAATCGAGTCTGAGTCCGAACTTGGATGTTACAGCCCTTCCGGCAGTTATAAAAGTATTTGTTGGCACGACCTTTTCCCAATGAGCACACACCCATTATTCCAGGCCGTTTCGTAGCATTTTTACGTTTTGCATTTTTTTTTTTTGCTGTATTTGCCTAAAATTTGATATGATGTAGAATAGACACCAGAGAATCAGAAAAGTATGTGCTTCATTTGTTTTCCATGCGCAAGGGGGGGGGGGGTCACCGGTCATTTCAAAATGGACGCCATTTTTTGCTCTATTTTTCTGTAAGATATACGTACACTGGTGAAATTGAAAGGTTTAACATGACTATCCAGTTACAAAACAATGAGAAATCATTGTTGACTGCTAATTTAGTCATCTTCACCTCCTAGTTTACCAACAAGTATGACTCTATCTATACGGGTCCATGGAGAAGGGGGGTAGGGCAGGGCTAGACCCCCTGGAAAAATTTCACCCATTTAGGAAAGTCAAAATGACTATTTCCCTTTTGCATCTGAGCGCATCTCACCCCCTTAAAAGTAGGCCTACATTTTGCGCCCCCTCCTTGCCTGGAAGCTATCCCTCCTCGGCCTCGTCCCCTCCCCCCTTCAGTACCCTGTCTGGCTGTGGGCCTGCAGCTAAGGCTAATTGGCTTTATTTCAACAATGGAAGAAAGTGACTCATAGAAAGTCATGGCTTAATGCAAAAATCATAACATACGTCGGTACGTTTAAGCTTAACAACTCAGAATTTGCATGATTATGCATCTTTCATTCTGAATTCGAATACCCCTCCCCACACGTACACCCACCCACCCACCATACCATGCAAAATTGAGCTGTTCTCAGTGGCTATAGTCCAGGCCAAAAGGTAGCCTTTTGGGGGGTTGTATTTTTTTTTTTTTTTTGTTGCTATATTTGGAAAATCTTGGATAAGATGTAGAGTAGACATCAGACAATCAGAAAAGTATGTGCCCCATTTTGTTTTTCATGAGCAAAGGGGTTAGCCAGCCATTCCAAAATGGCCGACATTTTCATCATTTTGGATGAATTAGCTCAAGAAAGAGTCCTTTGCGCCAACAGTTGGAGTCTAAAACCTTTTTTAAAGTAAAAGTGGTAAAATTAACACAGTCTCACGCAATATACTAAAAGTTCTCCCCAAAATATTGATCCGTTTTTCTGTAGAGACTTGTCGAATATGGCCGTTTTCGTCAAAAACCGGCAATTTTAGTAACTTTAGCGCCTGAGGACAAATTTGAGTATCATATTCTCTTAAAGTGAGTATTCTAAGGACCTTAACTTTTGTAAATGGGTAGTCCCATAACCAAGTACAAGTACGTTTGGAAAGTTTGGACTCCCACATTGAAACTTACAAGTGGTACTAAAAATTCGCCATTTCTTTGTTTTCGTCAGCAATTTTGTCCTCTGGGATCATTTTTATGTGCAATATTTCCTTCAATAATTGAATAACTAGGGTTACTGATATTTCTGCTATTAAAAGAAAAGTAGATTGCTAAGACACATAAATTTTGAAAATATTAAAACCAGGCAAATCTTCCTTTTAGAGCGACACAAGATCTTCCATCTTCACAAAATCGGTACTTAAAGAGGGCATGACACGGCCAGAATAACTTTTGTGTATTGCAAGATTGAATTCAGTATTCTCTAAATATAATCTCATACACAGTTAAAACCGATACCATTAGGCATAAGGTGAAATTTGAAGAAAAACGTTCAAAATCCAATTTCGAAAAATGCCGCAACAGGTCACCTGACTTTTATGACGCAATTGGCGGCACAAACACTGCGCTATTGACGACGCGCATCTAGATGTGGAACTTATATAACGCTTGGTAAAGTTATCATACCTTAGCAACTTCATGAAAAGGATTACATCACAATACCCGCCCAACATACAGAGCGCAAAGCGCGGACCATGTTGAGGGCTTCGAAGCATATCATTGGCCAATATGTTCGCGTGCATATGCGCGCGTGTTTTAGCTTCCCTGCATATAGTAAACAACTTTGTTTTTGTGCAGTAAAGGACGCGGTACAGGCGCGCTGTACAGAACAGCTATAAACATGTATGGACAGTCCATAACAAGTGCGCCTTTACTCAGCTGTTCAGTAACAGTGCTATCGTGAATGGTAAGCAGTCACCGCGCAACGACGCATAATTCACAATGTGGTCACTGGTCACTCGCGCTGCAGTAGTATCGTAGCACAGGTGTTTGCAATGATGTACCCGCTAACACGCGTTAGCATGCACATGATTCGATGTGTAGAACGATGGGTGAGCTGCCTGGTACAGTGTTACTAACCGTGCCTCCAATGACGTCACGATCTTGAGACGCGCTCACATATGTTTTTTCGCTTTAGGATTTCAGACGGGCTGAGTCTGGCCTGTAATTGGGAATTCACAAGGTCGTATTACTGTGTTTATGGACGTAGTTTAGTCGGGAAAACATTCGCTTTATTTCAAGCTGTACCCAAAGAATATTTACTGGGAAACTTACTTTGGCCGTGTCATCCCCACTTTAAGTGTCTCAGTAGTACACAAAAAACGTTACATTGACAGATGGCAACGGAATATTGAATAAGGGAAACCCAAATATTGATTTTTGTTCATTTTTCAGTAACAGATATGGAAAAAGGGGCATTTTTGAGCAGTAATATCTCTGATACTGTGCCACAAAATGCTCCCATCTTCGTGGAATGGGCAGCCTTATGCCTCAGTAGTGCACAGAAAGAATGTAGACTTGTAAATGAGAACGGACATGAAATTACAGAAACCGAAAGTTTGAAAGTCTGCAATTTCATTTCTCCTTCAAAATACTGTATGGGTTTAGGGGCACTTTTGAGCCGTAATATCTCTATAGGTATCCTACAAGGTGCTCTCATCTTCATGACATGGGCAGCTTTGTGCCTTGGTAGTACACAGAAAGAATTTTGAAATTAGGTTTCTGTAATTTCATGCCCGTTCTCATTTATAAGTCTCAATTTTTTCTGTGTATTACTGGTGTACTAGACTACGGATTTCAGGCAGAAGAGAGCATTTGGTATTATACTAATGCAGATATTAATGCCCCAAAGTGCCCCTAAACCCTTATTTTTCAAGGAAAAATGAAGAAATCGCAATATTTGGGTTTCCGTAATTTCATGCCCATTCTTATTCGAGCCTCAAAATTCTTCCTTTGTACTACCAAGGCACTAAGCTGCCCACTCCATGAAGATGAGAGAATCTTGTTTGATACTTATAGAGAAACTACGGCCCCCAAATGCCCCCAAACCCATATTTTTCTCGGAAAAATGAAGAAATCGCAATATTTGGGGGGCTGTAATTTCATGTCCATTCTGATTTGCGAGTCTAAGTTCTTTCTGTGTAATACTGAGGCATAAGGCTATAGATTTCCATGCTGATGGTAGCATCATAGGGCACACTAGAGATATTACTGCTCAAAAATGCCCTTAAACCTTTTCACTAAAATATGATCTCAGATGAAAGGAACTTCCAACGAGAAACAAAGAAACTGAGAGTTTTCAGTACCACTCGTTTCATGTAAGTTTGAATGTGGGAGTCCAAATTTTCCCTACGTCTAACCTGGTTATCGAGCTATCCATAAACAAAAAGTAAGGTCATGGGGATACATAATTTAAGAGAATCTGGTACTCAAAATTAGCCCCAGGAGCTAAAATTGCTAAAATTGCCATAATTACCATTTTCGGCGAAAAGGGCCACATTCAACAGGTCACTGCGAAAAAAGGGATCAATATTTTCTGAAAAGCTTTCAGGACGTTGCGAGAGACTCTGTTTATTTTACCACTTTTACTCCCAAAAAGTTTTGGACCCCACATTTTGGAGCAAAAGAGCCTTTCTTGAGCTAAATCAGCCAAAATGATCAAAATGGCGGCCATTTTGAAGTGGCTGACTACCCCCCTCGCACATGAGAAACAAATATGGAGCACATACTTTTCGGATAGTCTGTTGTGTACTCTACATCAAATCCACTTAGTTTTTACCAAATATAGCAAACGAATGCACCACACCAGAACGTCCCTGACTACTTTCAGATAACATCAGCCCAACCGTTTGGCCCAACCTATTCCCCATTGTTGGCCCAACATTAATTTACGGTGCTATCTGGCTCAAGTCCAGATGCTGCCATAGCTTCTTGGGGTTTCTTTTGTTCTCAGAAATTAGTCTGTTAAGGTTGAATACTCGCTTTGGCATGCTTGACATCCCTTTGAACCCTGTTTCTAATTTTACAATAGCCAAGTGTAGAGATCGGGGTAAAGATCTTTTTTGAAGCTGTAAAGTAGCTGATCCCATTGTAAGTTGCCATTTTTGCCTCTACAAATTGATTTTATCGAAAAAAGGGTTAGTTTCCCCTATTTTCGACTGTAACTTGAGATCTGAAAATAAATAGGTTCAGGGCCGGATCCAGGCATATGAAAAAGGGGGTACGTCCCCTATTTTCCGTCGGGAAAGAAATGAATTTGTAACCAGAATTTTACATCTCCAAGCTCATGAAAAAGGTATGGTCAGCACTACAGATGGTTACGCCCCCTACATGTTCACTGGACTAGAAAATTCGAACAGCATTCGAACAGTTTTTCTATTTTTTTACTTCTAGTTTTTCTATCATTCAAACCAAAAAGGACTGCTACAAATACAGCTTCTTTCCTCGTACCGTCAGAGACTGGAACCTTCTCCCCAAGCATATAACAGATCTTGAGGACCCAAAGAAATTTAAGATCTCCGCCTTGAGGTTCCTGAGACGGGAGGACTAACTCTTCTTGTGCACACCAAACCCTGAACGCTTGACTCCACCAAGGAGCATAGTGGTACGAGGCTGGGGCAGGGGGCATATGCTCTCCCAGTTCGGTCAAAATTAGTGGATCCATTCGGGCAAATGAGACAGCCAAGAATATAAATTATGCCCTTTTGCAACCGACGCAGCGGTATCAAACTTCGGGCAACATCGTCCAAAATTCTAAATTCGAGCAAAAGTTATCCCTGACCCCCAGAAATATTGACCCCCGTAGGCCTATGCCTTAGGAGTGTTGTACAGTTTTTATTCAGATCCAGATCCAGATCCAGATTTAAAAATCCGCCTCAGCTTTAAAACATTCCTTCTCCTATGCATAGGTGAATCAGAAATCTCACGAATGTGATCTACTATTCAATATTTATGTAACAATCGTCAAAAGGGTTAAACATTTGATTGACCTTGGTTCGAAATCAATATCAGGCGAGGATGACATGCCCTGGTAGCAGTGGCGTAGCTACGGGGGGGGGGGGCTTGGGGGCTCGAGCCCCCACAAAATCGGCGGCCAACTGAACTAATCTGTTCTCACAGAAATGTGCTTGAGAATAAAATAAATAAAAGCTTTACAGTTTTTTCACAAAAATAGCACATCTTGATGGGCTGCTATATCAGCCCTGGCAAGTGCCATTTCCGGCTATCTGGGATGTATATTAAAATCTCAAATTTTCTTGGTAAGCTCCGCACCAACTCATGGTAGCGATCCGCTTAGAAGTAAACGGGATTCTAACTTGCAATCCTCGGACCAGTGGCGTAGCTATGGGGTGCCATGAGGGGACATGTGCCTCCATGATAAAGCCGTGCCACCCCAGGTGTCCCCCGTGGAAAATTTTGGAATGTACAGATTTATATATTAGTCCTATAGAGAGGGAGAGAATTCAGAAATCGTGCCCCACCATGCAGGAAAGGTTCGTGGCCCCCTGCTCAAAAAATCCTGGCTACGCCACTACCTCGGACCCCAAGTCCGGCCAGCTGAGCTAATCCGTCCTCACAGAAATGTGTTTGGGAATAAAATAAAATGTAACTTTGCAGTTTTTTTCACAAAAATTGCACTTCTTGATTGCTGCTATCAAGCCTGGCAAGTGCCATTTCCGGCGATTTGTGAGATAATCACAAATTTTCTTGGTACGTTCCGTGCCAACTCATGGTGGCTCTCCGCTTAGATGGTAAACAGGAGCCCCCCCCCAAAAAAATCTCCAGTATTCCCAGAGTTCCCACCCCCCAATAAAAAATCCCACATATGAACATGGAGCTAATACTTGGTCCAGGTAGTCAGGAGCGTCGCCAGAGCATTTATCATGGGGGGGGGGGGTGCCGTATTAGACTAAGAAGAAACAAATGCCGACTGAAAGTGTTGATAAGAGATGCAGTTAGAGCTGAGAACCGTTAGTCCAACCAGTAGTGGTCCAGCAGGGGTGGCGCCAGGATTTGCCCAACGGCCGGAAGCCTCGAAAGCCCGGATGCCGTTGCTGAGGGGAGATTTGAAGAAAACCTGTGTACTATACCATGCCATTGCGGGGCATATATTGCATAAAATTTTGTATATACTAGAAGAAAATAGTTCCTCCCGATTTAAGGTTTTTCCCCAAATCTAAATTGTGACATTGAAAAGCGCGCGAAGCGCGCGAAATTTTTGGGTAAGCTTACACTAAAAAGAATCTGTACTTTTTAAAGCTTATACAGGTCAACCAGTGGCGTACCCATGATTTTTTTCGAGGGGGGGCATGCAATATGTTGTGTGATCGCCGGCCTGGGGGAGAGGTGTAAGGGGAGGGGGTATCAACCAAGGCCAACCAGGATTCTCTTCATTCCTGGTGGTCCCCCAGGAGGTGCTTTACCACTGAATCCAGCTAAAAATGCCAAAGGGGGTGTCCCCCTCCCTTTTTGACAATTTCTGAAAAATTAGGTGTCCTTACATGCAACCTGGTGCCACATCTGCCACCTTTTGGAAGTAAAATTTATGTTAAAACATTTACGTTTTTTAGGACCTAAAAAATTGGCATCCGTGAGGGGGACATGGTCCAATGGCTTCCCCTGTGTACGCCACTGAGGTCAACTGTCCAGGCAGTTGGCCCTATCGAGCACAACTTACATTGTAGCCTACTCTCCCTCTTCAAGTCACTTGCCGTACCGAAAGACAAGAGAACATTAACTAAGTTTAGCGAAATGAGATAATTCCCGGCATTTACATAACACGATAAATTCTATTTGAGAATTACTTGAAAAGATGGAAAGGGTTTGTTCTATATTTAGCTATTAGTAACGAAACTAAGGGAGAGTGGGCAAAGCATACCGAAAATTTGGGGTTTTATCGCAGAAATGACCCTTTTGAAAGCTAAAATGAGTAAACCGACCATGGGTAGCGACAGAATTTTCCCGACATGGGGCCGGGCCATGCCACCGACCCCAAGTTCCGACAGCATGTCGAGGGGGTGAAAAAGGGATATGAAGGAGCCTAACTATCCCATGCCATTGCAGAGTACATTTAGTATTATATCACTTAATGTGTCAAAAGCCGAGCCTACGCGCTGATACTGTTCTTTTGAGTCTGAATCGTGAAATTGCAAAGGGCGCAAAAATTTTTGGTAGGCTGAAACAATAAAAAAAAACATGTTATCATTGAAGGGCGAATGCAGTCACCCCAATAAAGAATTGTATAGTAGACTATCCTATTTCCTGAATGGCTCTCGAGAATCATGTGACAGTATTTGCCTCACTCAATTGTAAAATTTACAAGGAGCAACTGCTTGATTTACCTTGAATATGCAATATTTACTTTTATGTTCTAAAATATCATGAAAGATACTTGGAAGCGAAATAAGACATTTAGCTATTGTTTCAAAATAAATTTTGGGGTGACTGCTTCTGACTTTAAGGACAAAAAGAAAAACATAGAAACTGTAAGGGTTGTAGACGGTATCGGGCACAACATACATTGTGTTGAAACCACCTGGACTACCCGATGAAATTGCCAAACTTTGCTCCGTGAGTCGCTCACCAACTGACCGTACCGCATGACACATACTACTTCTTCTTCTTCTTCTTCTTCTTCTTCTTCTTCTTCTTCTTCTTCTTCTTCTTCTTCTTCTTCTTCTTCTTCTTCTTCTTCTTCTTCTTCTTCTTCTTCTTCTTCTTCTTCTTCTTCTTCTTCTTCTTCTTCTTCTTCTTCTTCTTCTTTCTTCTTCTTCTTCTTCTTCTTTCTTCTTCTTCTTCTTCTCTTCTTCTTCTTCTTCTTCTTCCTTCTTCTTCTTCTTCTTCTTCTTCTTCTTCTTCTTCTTCTTCTTTCTTCTTCTTCTTTCTTCTTCTTCTTCTTCTTCTTCTTCTTCTTCTTCTTCTTCTTCTTCTCTTCTTCTTCTTCTTCTTCTTCTTCTTTCTTCTTCTTCTCTTCTTCTTCTTCTTCTTCTCTTTTCTTCTTCTTCTCTTCTTCTTCTTCTCTTCTTCTTCTTCTTCTTCTTTTCTTCTCTTCTTCTTCTTCTTCTTCTTCTTCTTCTTCTCTTCTTCTTCTTCTTCTTCTTCTTCTTCTTCTCTTCTTCTTCTTCTTCTTCTTCTTCTTCTTCTTCTTCTTCTTCTTTTCTTCTTCTTCTTCTCTTCTTCTTCTTCTTCTTCTTCTTCTTCTTCTTCTTCTTCTTCTTCTTCTTCTTCTTCTTCTTCTTCTTCTTCTTCTTCTTCTTCTTCTTCTTCTTCTTCTTCTCGTGTACTGGCAGGGCTCTAAAAAAAGGTAGAGCATATGAGCCAGAGGTGTGCGGGGAGGGGATATGACTTAAAATGTAAATTATGCTTGAACGAAATTATACTACTTGCATTGACAGTCCCTTCAGGTATATATTCCACTACATTATAGTTCTTGGGAAAAAGGAGTATTTGTAAGCATTAATACGACACGCAGGTTGTTGGAAGTTTTGCGTGTTCATTCTCCGAAGGCCTTGCAGTGTCACTGGTTTTAGGAAGTTTTCTTTAGGTATGTCAATAAGGTTCTGATTAATTTTATACAATAGGGTTAATCTGGAGGCAGATCTCCTGTTCTGCAAGGACGTCCAGTGGAGATCATGGAGGAGCTTGGTGACCGTTCCTTCCGTTTTACTATAGTTATGTGTGACGAACCTTGCAGCATTACGTTGCACCCTTTCCAACTGGCTACAATGCTTTTGAAGGTGAGGGTCCCAAGCAGATGTAGCATACTCTAAATGGGGCCTGACTAAGCTGGTATAGGCAGTGGCTTTGAGCTGCTCGGTGCAGTTGGAAAGGTTCCTCTTTATGAGGCCAAGGACCCTACTAGCTTTTGTAGTTGCATGAGCAACCTGGGTGTCCCATTTCAAATTATCTTGGAGATGAATACCAAGGTAAGGGTAAGAATGAACTGTTTGCAAAGTCTGACCGCCCAGTTGTAATTAAAATGGGTGGTGGATCTACCTGATGAGATGTGCATAACATAACACTTACTAGAGTTGAAACGCATTTGCCACTTGTTTTGCCAAGCATTTAAGGTATCAAGATCTTTCTGCAGATCCTCAGAATCCTTGGTGGTTGAGATAGTCTTATACAAGAGACAATCATCCGCAAATAGCCGAGTGGTTGACTTAAGGTTGTCAGGTAGGTCGTTGATATATAATAGAAATAATAGGGGCCCTAAAACAGTACCCTGGGGTACACCAGAGTCCACAGGGAGAAAAGAAGAAGACTGGCCTTCAAGAACAACTTTCTGTTCTCTCCCACACAGAAAGGCTTTAATCCAAACAACAAGTTCTTTGTTTATACCGTAATAGTATAATTTGTTGATTAATCTAGAGTGGGGGACCGTATCGAATGCCTTGCTAAAATCAAGGATGACAACATCTACTTGTTTACGTTTATCTAGGGCACTGGCCAGGTCGTCAACAGTTAGGACTAGTTGAGTATCACAAGATCTTCGTTTTCTAAAACCATGCTGATAGTCGGACAAGATTTGGTGGTTGTCCAAATGGTGCATCACTTGACTGTGGACAATATGCTCTAGAATCTTACAACATATGCTGGTTAAGGATACCGGACGGTAATTTTTGGGATCAACTTTCTCTCCTTTCTTAAAAATTGGGGTAATGTTAGCCTTTTTCCAGTCCTCTGGTAACTCTCCGCTTCGGAGGGAACAGTTAAAGATCTCAGTCAGGACTGGAGCGATCTGATTGGCTAGCAGCTTCAAGATACGAGAGGGAAGGCCGTCGGGGCCTGCTGCTTTAGCAGGGTTGAGATCGTTCAGTAGCTTAAGTACACCTTCATTAGTGACTTTGAATTTACTCATCAGGGGAAACGGGGAGGTCCCTTTGTTAGGTATATCATGAGTTTGCTCGATTGTAAACACTGATCGAAAGTAATTATTCAGTAAGTTCGCCTTACCCTTACTATCAGATATCAGTTGCCCTTGATCTCTAAGAGCTCCAATCCCCCCACTGTCCCGTTTGAGTGACTTGAAAAACCTCCAGAATATTTTAGGAGAACGGCAAGGCTAGGCTTTGCGATATGGGATGAAATTTGCGACCTCTACATAACCTGTGTACCCTGCCTACATGTTACTTGGTAAGGTTGACAGGACTTAGTATGTTATCTAGCTAGGTGGAATGGAACTACTGAAGAAACCGGAGTGAGTGACATTACAGCGCGCAATTTTGGGTTCTGATTACAGAAATTGTCCTCTTTCTTCCGCTTAAGTTTCCTCTTTCTTTCCCCATGTTTCCTTCATTTTGCCGACTGGTGCAGAATTTACCAACTCAGTGCCAGAAATCACATGAGCGATGAACTCCTTTAGTGTACCGTCAATTAGCCTATAGTACTGAAAAGTCCTATGTAGCGTTTTTGCCGACAGAATATGTTTGAAGTTTCACAAAAGTGTTCTTTACGGGCTTTGAAAATATTGTAACAAACGTTGTCATTTCAATCTCCTGTTTTCCGTCTGCACTAGCCCCTTTCTCGTGCCCTGCTTTGTCCCTCCCTCTCCAGTCCTGTTCTTTTAGTTCAGTCTGTTCACTCGGTCTTTCTCTCTCCCTCTTCTCTCTCCTCTTTTCTCTTATTTTCCCTCTATCTTCTTCCCTCTAAATTCACTTCCCTCTTCAGGCCCGTAGCCAGACAAGGTGCTGAAGGGGGGGGGGGCGAAAAAGCCTCTGGGGCGAAAATTTTCCAGAGGGGGCGAAACATATAAAATGCATTACGGCAATGGTAATTTTTGATCTTCTGGGGGCAAAAAATTTCCAAGGGCCTGTCCCTCTTTCCTTCATTTTGCCGACTGCGTGGGTCTTGGGGGTGTCACCCCCACCACCACCCCCTCTAGCGTCGTCCCTACAGGTAGTAGCTCCAATGATATGTCCTTGGTAACGTCTATGTCGATATTTTCAAGTAAAACGGCTTTCCATACACTTAGCTTTGGACATAATGACGGTAGGAAGCAAAGCAAAGCGATAGTAGCTGCGCTGACCACTAACACTGCAGTATTTACCTTCTTCCTTGTGTAACGATGCAAAGAACGCAGACGATAGCGCAGACTTTTCTGTTTGTTTTCGCGCCAGTTTCAAGTTCTGACGTCAAATTTAACATCCTCTATTGACCTGTAAGAGTTGCGTAATCGAGCCGTATACGTAACGTAAACACCGGAAAACTGAATCGGGACCATAGCTGATAGTGCAGGATATAGGAACCGGGACCTCGCGGAATTTTCAACACTCGGTGGCAGGTTAGTTTTGCGTACGTTGATTTTCGTTTCATACCATCAAAATTTTGTCAGGCTACGCTGCATACACGCCGTATGCATAGCCTACTAATTGTAAACAGAGGGAAGAAAGGAGATGCGAGACATGAGATACAGGTTTTAACCCCGAATTTATAATAAACATAATGTTAGGCCCTAGCCTAACCGTAAACGTTAGGTCTAACTTAGTACTACGCAGTCTGCTGACGTAGTGTTTGGGTCGCTTTGGGGCTACAATTAAGTGTAGGCTTACCTGAGAACTACTCAACTAGGTTAGGAAGCCTTGGCTACGTTAGGTCGAGCAACTTGCCACAACGGCGTCATTATGGGGCTAGGCTAGGCTATGTTAAGTTAAGGTTAGGATTAGTAGGCCACCGTGGTTCTGATTTATATGTACATAGCCTATATAATAAACTATAAATATATAGGCTATATTAACAAGGTAGGTCAATTCTGTAGACGAATCTTACAACTTGGGCAATTTTTACACACTTACGCTCACTGTGAACCTCTCTGATTTCTTTCAAGCAAGTCATTTGATGAGAAAGAACATTCAGCATCTTTTCTGGCACAGCTGCGGGCTTAAAAGCACTTCTAGGCCCTAATCAGAACTAGGCTATTTGTAAAAAAATAGACTCTTCATACGTTCGTGGTTACACAGACAGATCCTGTATGATTATAACCAGCCATCAATGCCGTCTCATAAGTGAAAACACGCAGCGAAAGGTAAAGCAAAAGAACGTACGTTCGCTATGCAGATAGATACTAGTAGCTCCTCATTCGACAAATCCTATGTGATGTGCGTTGTGAATGGTGTATAATACTGAAAGTCAAATTATTTCCTTGCCAGTCACAACGCACATTACATAAGATTTGTCAAATGAGGAGCTACTCGTATCTATCTGCATAGCGAATAGTGTTTGCACGGGTAGTAAAAGTGCTACCCGGGTAGACAAAATAATTTTAGAGCAGGTACCCGGGTACCCGAAAACCGCAGAAACAAAAAGTTTGTAAACAACTCACAACACTGTTGTACTACATGAGTTCAGAGGAGGTATCGTGTCGCTCAAATGGGGATAATTAATTAGTGAAATAAAAGCAAGGGATAAAATAGATTGGGTAAATTGATTAGCAGTAACTGCTTATCAAAATCTGAATTGACTAGCGATTACTTCATCTTGGTTAGCAGTATAAATAACGATGAGCAAAATAAAGCAACATTTTGTAATTGGACACATACTCCATGACACTTGCCCGATATTTACACATGTATCAGAGTGGTAGTGGCCACAAGTTCAAGAAGACTAAAAATCATCATAACAAAGTCGCGTCGTTTCAAATAGAAAATTAACAATGAAAGAAACGTGATAAAAACAGCCAGTTAAGAAAATCACTATTTCTTAAGGCCTACATCCTCATACTGTACTGTATTTGGGGGCATTTTTCAAATCAAAAAGCAAGCTTTTAGACAGGGCTAGAAATAATGCAAATTTCCCAGCAAGCCAGAAATTATTTCCCGCGTGATTATAATTCTTTACTATCTAAGCGGAGTGCGACCATGGGTTCGCGCGTAGTGCACAGAAAATTTTTGGCAAAATGAAGCCTCCCAGATTGCAGGAAACGGCCCTTCCAGGCCCTGATGATTGCATCTCAGGCCTGGGCAGGCTTGGAAAATTTATTTGAAAGAATTAGCCGTTGGGCTTTTCATAACTAAATTCACACATATACATCTATAGCACCCATAATACTGTACTTTTACTTGTTTGTGCATGAATTACTTATGTAAAGTCTCATTGTGTTGTTTTTCTTCAACTTTACAGTTATTTCAGTTTTGTTCCTCTGTCAAGCAATCTAGGCTCAATTTACTTTCTCGCCGTACAGTCAGGCCGTTAAGCTCAGCACCTGCATTGTGTACTGTTCATATATAGGACGTCAAAAGACAACTCGCAGCGGTGTTTTGCACGCAGTGTGTGTGGATTGGGATACTAAGGATACTAAGGCCGAGAAATAGAGTGAAAGAAAAGTGCTGAAAACTAACCGTTACCATAAAATACATACACAAATAGGTACGTCAACTGGCTTGACGTTTATGTTGCTAGATTTCATTCTTATCACTGTCATTAAGATGACATGCTTTCGTTATCTAAAGAAGTAAATTTTGGTAAAACAGTTATGCTACATAAGCTAAGCACATATTCCAACCACAATAAAAACAGTTACGCTATATAAACTAAGCACATATTCCAACCACAATAATATTCTCTTGTCTCAAATCAATCGCTAAGACTTCAAATTTTTGGTGGAAAGACTTTTTTGGAAACAAAATTCACTTCATCAGCACTAGCATCGTACACATCTTTCAAGGGGTATATCAGTGTGGACAGAAAAAAAATCCTCCACCCTGTCCTATCTGTCCTGTTACTTCCTTAAATACTGAAATGATGATTACCTTTTTCTTGCTCACAATTTTTCATTGCTTTCCAAACTACTGTATTTGTTCCAAACTATAAGTTTCCAAATACAGTATATGGCAAAAAAGAGCAAAATATTTTCCCATTTTGCTGTACCCCCCATTTGCTAGTGGAGTGTGCCAAAGTCATGTGCACTGTGTCGGCACAGCCCATATATCGAAGAGAGCACCCAGGCAACGAACGAACGTTCGTTTGTGGTAACGACATGCACAGTGACTACCGCATGGTACCATACTTAGTTAACGGTACTATACGGGTGAAATCTCGGCCCAGGAGATGCATTAGAAAGATTTTTACTGTAATTATCTCGAAGGATCAGTGTGTACAGTAGGTAGTGGGTTTTGACAAAGAGTAACAAGAAAGCAGTTTACGAGAAATTTGAACACATGGTTGAGGTACTTCACAGTGCAGAAGTTGCAGTGAAAAACTTGACGTTATTTTTTGTTACGATGCATGTTACGGCACACTGGACACAAACCCACAGAAGGTAAATGTAGGACTGACTCAGTATCTGAAACATTTAACATCCTGTAGTCTGCATTACATTAGCTGTACGTACGTACAGTAACTTGAGATTCGTTAGAGGTACGCGGCCGCGGATAGAAGGCCGCGCGTGCGTGACCAGGGGATTCAGTTAAAAATAAAAGAATGACGCACACAAACAAACCTCCTGGTAGGCTGGTAAATTAAAATGTTTCTCTCTTAAAGGTTTCAACTTGAGTTGTGGATCAGTTATTTTTTCAAGTTGGTTTTAAAATCATTCCAAATTCTCACATCGTTATAGATTTTTTTTTTTTTTGACGCGGCGGGATTTCCCGCAAGACGCAAAATTTCCCGGCAAGGAGCTTCCTGTTTTGCCGATTTTTTCCCGCCATGCTTTTAGATTATACCAATTTAAAAATTTCAACCAATCAGAGCCTTCAGAAGTACTGTAAGTATTCTCTTGCACGTCCAATTTTACTGGAAGTAAACAATAACGTCACTTTTGTGATGTTTCCTACTACTAGTGTACGCACTATCACGGACAGCTTCCTACATTCGTACGTAGCTATCCATGTGTTGACATCCGGGCATCTTACCTAATAAGCTTGTTTTTACGAATGTCATTATTTTGATGCAAGCCAATGTTAGATCCAATAGCATGGTTAACTTCGAAATCTATGTAGATACTTTACACACGGTGGCAAGGTGTTGATTTGCACATCATTTAGTGATATATTTAACCATTAATGGAGGTTTTTTTCCTTTTTAGGCAAACACGAGGGGGAATTCCGTATTGAACTGAAGGCACAACATATTGCGAAGTACAGAGCAAGCCTATGTACCGTACATGCACGGCTCAGTTTTAGTAGCATGCCGAACGTTATGGCACCTTGCAATGGGGAGGCATGGTCAGCTAGCTCCAGGGTTCAGGGTTTTGCCTATTACATAAAACTGACCATCGCAGTGTCAGGACCGGTGTTGAAGCATTCGCCGCACTGGATAGCACAATAACATGCGATGTACACTTCATTCCAGCCGTGTGTATTATGTAGCCAAACATGACATGTGCACGGCTCAGTATTTAATTGTTTATAACTTTTCTAGCTATGGGAGCTGCCATGTGTGTGTGTGTGTTGTTGTTGTCAGGCAGAAAAGAGCAGAGCTGATCTTCTGGCTTCGGCTTCAAACAATACGACAGTTGTTGTTCACTGCGTCATTGGGGATAGTTGAGACTCGAACATGGCTTGACAAAATAATGATTCGCATCTTCCGCGAGGCCAAATTGAAAAAGATTCGCAAGCAACTAAGTCATTCTTGGGTAGCAAATTGCGATGCAAACCCGGTTATTTTGTCCCTTGAAAAGCGCAAAATATGTGACAGCATGAGAAGAAGAAGAAACTAAGACAGACTGTGAGTGAATGTAACAAGCATTGCTACAGGTTTATAGCATAAAATATCCAAATTATTTTTAATGTGCTATTTTTCTGGAACCGGGTAGAGGACACAAAACCTGGGTAGTAATATGACGGGCGGGTACCCTGGTTTTCGGGTAACCCATGCAAACACTAATAGCGAACGTACGTTTGTTTAGTTTGCTTTACCTTGCGCTGCATGTTTTTGCTTACGAGATGGCATAGATGGCTGCGCAGGTTATAATTAGTGTTTGCATCAGGTACTCGGTACCCTACCTACGATGGCAGGAACCAGTTCTGAAATTGCTACCCGGATCCAAAGTTTCACTAACATTTATTGCACGCCAGGGTGCATTCCATGTAAAGCCTACACCGAAGGTACGCCAAGGTTTTCGTGAGCGTACGCTGGGATTTTCTGTACTGTGCACATACAATGCATGTACATGGCAACCCATAGGCGTGCGTACATACGTACAGTATACATGTACATGATACGTACACAGTCACCATACTGTACATTGGCAATGCACGTACAGGTATACACACATTATAGCTAAGTCAGAGGCAATCTGTAAGCGATTGTACGTAAGTATGTATACGTACGTAATGCATACACCATTCCTTGGCAATACAAGTAGGCCTACAGGTATAGCACAGTACTGTGCGTGAACATACTAGCGGGAGTTGACCGACTCGGTCCACCGGTATGTCGGGAGTACCCTTTGCCCGCTGCTACGCTCTGAGTATGCCAACTACGCCGGCAATCCTCAACTTACTGCATTTTGAACGCCGACAAAGGCTAGTTTCTAAGCCGCCATGCCGACCAAAATCGTATGGCCACGCCGAACATCCTCGGCGTACAGTGCACTAAATGCACACAGGATTGCATGTGTGACAGAACACCTAACATGTTACTTTTTCCTGGCAAAATTTATCACGCACACGCCTAGGAACACTTGTCATGCCCATACGTAAGATATGTTGGTGTTATATTATATCAACGTGCAAAGCAAAATTTCATATTATGACTTTACAACAAACTTGTAGCCTAACAGAAGTTATATTTTCGGGTACCCAGGTACCCGACCAACCATCGACTTCGGGTACCCGGTTCCGAATTTTGGACCTGGTGCAGACACTACAGTAGTAGTTATAATCATACGTCATCTGTCTGTGTAACCGTGAACGTGCGAAGGCCAAGTTGTAAGCTTCATCCAGAAAATTGACCTACCTGGTTAGTATTATATTTATAGTGTATTATATATGTACATATAAATCGGAACGCCTGTGCACTAGGCCGCAGGCGCCTCTTACGTTGTATAGTACACCATATACTATGTATTATATAGAGGGAAAGGTACGTCGCAAATCTCCTAGCTCGAACAAACAACTTAAAGGGGAATTTTCATGATCCCAGACAGTTCCAATTCTCCCAACTATGCATCTTCTAGCTTCTCCCATAACTGTATGAGGCTCTTCCTTGTGCAAGAATAAACCTGTTTTATTGCTTAAGGCCATGACCTGGTGAGCATACAAGGCTATAAAATGTAATAAAAGGACTCTCTCTGCCTTGTGTGGAATGTGAGCTACTCTGCATCTTTCAGATTTTCAAACTTTGATGTCAATCAAAGAGCAGTCACCAACTGAGAATTTTGATATACATACACTAAAAATATACTGTGGGGTGATGACTGTCTGTCTTTAAGTTTCTGGCATAATTTCCGCCCTTTTCTCGCCAAATTTGTCTGTGTATACTTTCGGTTATAAGGTACATCAAGACAGTTCTTTTTCCCGAATAATTTCACACAGCGTTGTCTGAAGGACAAAATTTTGATTGAGTAACAGTTTGAGGATGATAACTGCTGATGATGCTACATTCAGCACTTCCACAATATAATTAAATACTCCTGAAATATTGTCAAAAGTTCTCTTAACTTTCACGGTTACTTCCTAAATTTGTTAGTAGAGGTTCGCTTCTTATTATAACAAATCTTGCAGATACGTATTAGCATTAGTATGATTTTTGAACACTAAATTTCATAAATATTTGAAAACTTTTTAAAAAGTGGAAGTGCTAGCATTTTCTATGAGCATTTGTGGCAGTTGAACAGCTACAGTAGCTATAGTTCAACTTTCATCTAGGCCTATAGGCAAAGACACAGGCAGTCCTAGCATTATATAGTAAATCAGGTTAGAAATTAAGCAAGGGCTCAGGGCTATTAGCCCCAGTAACTTGCAAAGTAGCCCCCAAAACTGGGGTAACGAAGGCGAATTTGGCCATATAGTTTGTGTAGGGAAGACCATTTTAACTGCACATTTCAGTTGTGTGACAAATGTAATTCTTGCCCTGTAGTACTGTAAATACTACATATATATATATATATATATATATATATATATATATATATATATATATATATATATATATATATATATATATATATATATATAATATATATATATATATATATATATATATATATATATATATATATATATATATATTAATGGAAAGGTAGGGCCTAGTGCACTTTACTCCCCTTTGGTACCAACTTCATTTTACTGAATCATGATTTTTATGCCGTAATCTCCACTTTACCTCTTTTCAATACATACAAATGTTCAAATCGCGTGTTTCAGTCACATGAGTAGTATGATGGCACAACCTTATAAGGCCACTTTTAGAAAGTTTTTGTTTTTGTAAAACAAGACAGAAGAATGTGAATCTGTTTGTACCTGAAAATCTTTTGGCAGACTTGACCTTATTTGAGAGCTATGAATCTTTACCGCAGAATTTTCCTTTCAAGAGATACCATTATGACAAGTTCAGCGTTTCCAGCTCAAGCCTAACGTCTAGTGTTCGACTGATTATGCCATTATCAGTAATCACCAATTACCGATTATTCAATTACACAATGTGGCCGATGCCAATTACTGATCACCGATTATTTACATGAATAGGAAGGTCATGTTTTCTTGTCGTCTGTCGCATATTTCTAGGTTTTTATACACACCATAACATAACCATGCTCTCATACGATGTTACAGGCTTGACGTTAGCCAAAGAGTCTGTTGGCTTACATAAGCCTCTGCCTGCAGTAGTTCAATTTACAGATTATGTTGGAAGATTCTGTGTAAAGGTCTGTACTGGACTGTAGTAGTGCTATATAGTAGCCTATCCACCCCAGTTTTAGGCAAAAATATCTAACTACCTTGGCACTTCAGGGCCACTAAACATTTCACTCAATTTACTTGATTTACTCATCTCATGGTTCCTTTATAATGATATGGATATACTTTTTGTGGGAAATGGCATAATTTATTCAGGATAATGAGCCTGGAGTTTCCAAAGTTGCTAGAGCACAGTACGAGCACCAGATGTGTACAGATGATGTGGTTAGCATAGTGAGCCGGGTGAGCCAGTGTGTGACACTCTTATATCAGACCACTATATGCTGCAGTTTATAGTGCGTGTGCCTAAACCAGATGTTCACCAAGAAATTGTCCATTTCAGGAAGCTGAAAGATATTGACATGGTTCAGTTTAAACAAAAGATAGCACAGGAACTAAATGTTACTGGATTACACCCTGAAGAGGCCGCTCAGCAGTACGACTCTGTACTATCCCGGGTTCTTGATGATTTTGCTCCTGAAAAAACAAAGAAGATCATCACTCGACCTGTGGTTCCCTGGTTTGATGATGATCTAAGGAGAAAAAAGCGAGAGAAATGCCGGAAAGAAAAGATTTTTCGTAAACATCCCACTGACGAAAATAAACTCAGTTTGAAAACAAGTCAAACAGAATACCAACGTAAAATTCGTGAAGCAAAGGAAAGATTTTATAACACCATAATATGTGACTCTAAGGGTGACCAAAAACTTTTATTCAAAATAGTAAAAGAGTTGAGGAAAGGTAAATGTCAGATGCCACTGCCAGAGGCAGAAAATGAACAAGTTTTGGCAAATGAATTTGCTGCATTTTTCTCAGAAAAAATTGAAAAGATCCGTATAGGTTTAGATGAAGTCCAAGTGATCGATACACCAGATATAAGTCATCCAGACATTGAAGTATTTTTTGACAATTTCCGTCCTGTTACTGAATTAGAAATTTTAAAAATAGTTAGTGAGTTTAGTAACGCTACATGTCACTCTGACCCAATTCCAACAAAGTTGGTGAAGGAATGCTTGGATGTACTTGTGTCACCTATTACCAGCATTGTCAATGCATCACTATTACATCACACTTTTCCTAACATTTGGAAAGAGGGGCTAGTGAAACCGCTGTTAAAAAAGACCGGATTAGATCCAGTATACAGCAATTATCGCCCTGTCAGTAATATTCCATTTTTGAGCAAGGTGATTGAGAAAGCTGCTCTTGTCCAACAACTGGAGCATATTCATCAAATGGATCTTTTCCCAGATCTCCAGTCGGCATATCGGCCATATCACTCAACGGAGACTGCGCTGCTCAAAGTTACCTCTGACATCCTGATGTCTATGGACAAAAAGCAAGTAACATTGCTAGTTCTTCTAGATTTGAGCGCTGCGTTTGATACTATCGATCATTCTATACTGGAGATCGTACTGGAAAAAGATTATGGCATCACTGGTGATGTACTTGCCTGGGTTAGTTCTTATCTTGAGAATCGTACTCAGCGTGTACAACTCCAGTCAGGTGTTATGTCAGAGCCGCGACCACTTAATTATGGTGTGCCCCAGGGAAGCTGCTATGGTCCCGTGGCATTCTTGTTATATGCCAGTCAATTATTTGCTGTTATGCAGAAGCACTTACCCCAACTTTAATTTAGCTTTTAACCCCAGTCAAGATGCAGACCAATGGAAAGCAGTTACTGAAATTGAAAACTGTGTGAAGGATTTAAGAGCTTGGATGTTATCAAATAAATTAAAAATAAATGATTCAAAGACTGAATTTATGCTACTTGGCTCCAAATCCAGCTTAGCCAAAGTGTGTGTAAATTCAATCCAAGTAGGAGAGTGTGTGGTGCAAAAAGTCCCGTATGTGTGAATTTTAGGGGTGTGGCTTGATGAGCACCTAGACATGCAGCTACATATCACCAAACAATGTCAAAAGGCGATGATGCACCTGCAAGATATTCGCTCTATTAGAAAGTGTCTTACTACGGAAGCCACTCGAAGTCTGCTGCACGCTTTTGTGACGTCATGTCTTGACTATGGTAACAGTCTTCTTATTGGTGTTCCCAAAGTCCACATAAGCAAATTACAGATGGTACAAAACATGGCAATTCGTTGCTTGCACAACCTTAATAAATATGATCATATTACCTCCTACATTTCATCTGAGCATTGGCTCACAGTTGACAAAAGGATAAAGTTTAAATTGATGTTGATAATCTACAAATGCTTAAACAATCAAGGACCGAAATATCTCAATGACATGCTGATGAAAGATTTTAATACTATTCATAATCTCAGATCTAACAGCGACACATTACGATTAGTAGTTCCACGCACCACTTCTAAGTCATATGGTGACCGTGCGTTTATGGTAGCTGGGCCCAGACTCTGGAATTCCCTCCCACTCTCTCTCAGAAGTGTCAAGGATACTTCTAAATTTAAATCTCGATTAAAGACTTACCTTTTCAATCTATAGTCA
Organism: Holothuria leucospilota; assembly: GCA_029531755.1. Taxonomy (NCBI): domain Eukaryota; kingdom Metazoa; phylum Echinodermata; class Holothuroidea; order Aspidochirotida; family Holothuriidae; genus Holothuria; species Holothuria leucospilota. The sequence continues at coordinate 33,930,327 of CM055968.1, forward strand.
TATCTCAATTAAGTTACGTCTTTTTATGGATTCTATATATTAATTATTATTTTTTGTAAAGTGCACGTGAATGACTTTGTCACATCGTGCGCTGTATTAAATCTAATGTATATATATAAACTTGAAAAACGTAGCGCGAAGTCATATCTTCCTAGTACAATTTGTATGCAGATGTGTGGCATGGTCCGTGGCATGCACACCTTGTAGGTAATACTGTGTGCCCTTTTACGCACCTGAACTGTGCTGCACTAGAGTTACGGCAACAGTTACGGTGATTGCTATCATTTGAAGAGCTTGAATGTTTCAAGTTTTGTGAGTATCGGTGCTGACATTTTGGGCGAGAACTTAAAGAATTCGTGTTTTGGTGAATTATTAAGATTTTTGCAGAAACTTGGAAGTGTATTTTAGCCCTGTTTCCAGTTTTCAAATAATCGGTGGTGGTAATCGGTTGAATGACAAAATTTTACCGATGCCGATTGTTTACTGATTTTGCGATAATCGGCCCGATGCCAAGTATCTAACAGATGATCAGTCAAACACTACTTAAGTCAGAACTAACCTTGTAAGGCCAGCGGGCGCTGTTTGCAGTTTTGTACAGAGCTGTATGTATGGGTTCAGTGTACTGTAGTGTAGGCAGTTAGTGCATTCAATTTGAGGCTGCATATCAAAGCGTGCACATGCTTGAAATATTAAACAGGTTCACGCGCATTTGCAAGGGAGTTTGCTGTGCGCGTGCCGCATCAAAAATTGACGCACTGATTGTGACAGCAGTTTTGACGCACTTTGTTGACTGTGTCGATGCAGGAAATTTGAAAGTGGCCTTATTACAGTAGGTCATGTCACTATATCCATTTTTACCAAAAATGTCTTCAAAAAAGAAACATTTCTTGAAAATTTGGTTTCTACAGGATGGCATTCAGTTGTCACGATGGTGATGTCACATTACATAGAGGAAATTTCCCAATTTTGAAATCCAGTCCTCCCATTAGATAGTTCGGCCCCTCGTCATGGGAGCGTAATTACGTCATGATTATTCAATGGGAGAGCTGATGACTGAACACGATTGTGTGGAAACCAAATTTTCGCAGAATGTTTCTTTTTTGAAGGGATTGTATGGTCCGAATGAATCATCATACTATCCAAGCGATTGGAACACACGATTTGAACATTCGTGTGTATTGAAAAGAGGTTAAGTGGAGAATATAGCATAAAAATCGTGATTCAGTTAGGCGAAGTTGGTACCGAAAGGCCATGAAGTGCGCTACCTTTCCATTATTATATATATGTACATTAGTGTTTAGTATAAACTCTAGGACTGCCTGTGGGCTAAGACTAAGTTAACTAGTATAAAAAGTACCATTTCATACTTCAGTCTTCAGTATTAAACTCCAAAAAGGCAAAAAAGCCATCACAGAGTAACTTGCCAACTATACCGATTTGGGCTGTATAATACTGTACCACTTTATAGAGATTGAAACCAGCTACCCATTTTTCACTCTAATCTACCGATTTTTGGCAAAGCTGTCATAGGATTTATATTGAAAGTATGATTTAAGTTACACTTTGCTGTTTAACTTGTGTGCGTGTTGTGCGTAATTCACCTGAAACAGCTCAGAAAATGTTCATAAAAAATTTATATGATTTATCGACTGAGCTTGAGCTGGGAGATATGGATCGATTGAAACCTGTGTGCGTACTCATGTGTGTACTGTGTTACTGCAATAGCTTATAATGTTAAAGGGGATATGGCATCCCCCAACTATATTTATACTGTACATATCCCCATAGTTGTAAATCCAGTTGGTGACTGTGCTTGGTTGGCATTGATTCAAACAATAATAGCACCACTCTGGTTGGCAGTGATGACTTGGACAGCCAGTTGTGTTCCTAATTAGGTTTACAGTCACACACAGTTTGTTTTCAGTAATTGCCTCGATTGAAACTCAGTGCAGGCTACTGTGGCTCTGTCTTGAAAATGTTCTACTACTAAACAGTTGTTTGTGTTTAAATTTGAGGCGGGGCTAGAAGTTAGGTTAGTTGGGAGAATTGTTACTGTCTGGGGTGAGTCTAGAGGGCCTTTCAGTATGGCACAAGTGCGCATGGATAGTCCGACTGCACTGTACTCGATTGTTTATATCTTTTGCGATCAGAGCATGCAGGGGCTCACGGCCTGACAAAAATCCCATCACCTACTGTACACATAGACTTTCACACAAATATCGATATGGAGGCAGCGCAGCAGTTACTGTATTGCCGCCGCTATACAGTCTTTGTACATGAGTGTATTTGATTTGTATATAGTTACTTCTACAAAATAGTTCAGAAAATACGTAATAATATGTCTCCTTATGCATATAAAATACCGTATGAAGTATGCACCAAATCACCTCTTTTCTCATTAAGAAACAAAAAGCTTCACACTGTGGGAGGGGGACACACCCCCTCCCACACCCTCCCCCTTTGCACGCAAGTGCGCTCGGGCCTGGTCACTTCGCTTCCTTGAAAAAATCTACCACTTTTGCCACTTTCAAATGTTGGCAAGTATGCCATGTGCTTGGTCAAACAGAAGGAAGTTAAACCTTGGTTGAATACATACTACATTGGCCTTTATACACTGGTAACTGTTAAACCTAATGTTAGGCCTAGCCTATATCGGCTGGGCTAGTCCGTGCACAGGCAGTGATGGACATAAATTGTTGTCCGGTCGCCTGTGACAATCAGAATTAGGGTCGGACAACCAGTACTTTGTCTCCATGGTTGTCCTTCAGACAACCAATTTATTTGCCTCTCAACTTTGTTGCATGCTCCCCATTTTTTCTGCATCCACTGTTTATGCTTTACCCACATGCAGCATTAAGCCTTCAGTTTTTTTTTTTTTTTTTTCTTATTGCATGAAATTACTTTCCAATCCTTCAGCTTCCTACAGAGTAACCAGTAACACCCCACAACATCATAAGATTGCATTGTGTGCCACTAATAGCACGTTCACCGTAGCTCTGAATAGAATGCAGTGCCTATTTACAGCCAACAGGGCTGTCTTCTATCACATCACAGGTTTTGTGTACAGCGATGCTCAGTATATAAACTGAGTTCAGGGCCCATTCCCTAAACAAGTGTAACATACGTCTTGTGTGTGAAAAGCATCATAAGGTCATTACGCAGTAGCTTGTTTACAAGATTCTGGCTGGAGGCCCAGGCGTGCCCATCTCTTCAATAGACTTGCACTATAATGGAGCAATATAAATGTGATCATGTGACTGATACTGTAGCTTGGATGGATTTATACACAAGACTTACTTTTATTACAACTTGATACCTGTACCATAAATATTCAAACTGGGTCTCAACTCATAAAAGGGTTGTGATTTGTGAAAGTACTTTAAAGCCTCAAAGGTCACCATACAGGTGAGAATGAAAGAAGAATGTTTCATTGAAACTTGCAAGGCCTGGAATTTTCTTAAATTTACCCTGTGCATGCACTGTTAGTGGCATTCCCTACATTATTTTGTGCCAGGGGGAGGGGGGTTTGGTAAAGCAGAAAACTGAATACCATGGATGTACAGTAGTGTAACATGTGCATGGAATGTTTGTAACCTATCATTTGCTTTCATAATTTCTTCATCCCCTACTTTCCCAGGTTACGACATTTTTTAGCCAGGGTCTTTGAAGCCTACCAGTTGTGTAACCACTGGTTTTGGGAAGGAAGTGCAACCTGCCATTTCCATTCAGTCAAAATGGAATCTGGTCTTACAGAGTGTATGATTGGAGGGAAACTATCACCTTTGTTTTCCTTTGGAGTTATTGCAGATGTACAGTATGCTGACATTGATGACAAGATGAACCATTCCCATACAAAGTGGCGCTATTACAGAAACGCAGTCCACTTACTGCGAGAAGCCATAGCATCTTGGAACAAAGAAACTAGAGGTATTAACTTTGTGGTACAGCTTGGGGACTTAGTGGATGGCTTTAACCTAGTAGAGAAAGGCAAGTCAGAGTCCTTTGCTGTCCTTAAAAAACTCATGACAGAGTTTGAAAATTGTCATGTGCCTGTTCACAATGTCATAGGAAATCACGATGTATTCAACTTTTTACGAAAAGAACTATTTGAAATGAATTTCTTATCAGGATATGTTTTGAGTAGAAACAGTGGTAGTATTATCAATTTGTCACCTGTCAAGAATGAAGCTCTGTTTGGAAATTCTCAGGATTCTGTGAATAAGGATGCAAAAGAAGCATCATTCTCAGCTTTTTGTGAATCTCTAAATGTTCCAGCCAGTGACTTTCCTGCCTTTTACCACTTTTTCCCCCAAAAGGGATTCCGATTTATTGTCCTGGATTCGTATGATTTGTCTGTCCTTGGGTATGACACTGACAGTGACAAATATCACAAAAGTTTCAAACTTCTCAGGTCTGTCAACAAGAATGAGCAGTGGAACTCCCCTCAAAACTTGAAATACAATCAGAGACAGTTTACAGGTTTCAATGGAGGCATGGGTGAGGAACAACTTACTTGGTTAGAGATGCAGTTGAAGGAAGCGAGCAAAGAAGAGCAGAGAGTGGTCATTTTTGGTAAGAGAATACCAACAATACTTTCTTTAGATGTGATTTTAGGCTTTGGACCGGGGATGGTGGAACTATAGGGTAGAAAGCTAAATGAAGAACCAGAGTTGATGAAGATGCTGCAGGCAAAGTAGAAAGAAAAAAATGAAACTATTCCTCAAACATGATGACACCATCTTAATTCCTTTGGTCAGTAAGTTTATTGCAAGTTGTGGAAGTACAGTATTTTGACTGGTATTTTCTGTTAAAATTTCATTTCTAAGTACAGCTTTTACTATCCTCAGTCAGCATGCACTGGCCTGCAGAAATGAGCCCTCTTTGATAGTGCAGTGTTTTGCTGCATGTGTACCTGAACATGAATACAGTACATGTTCATAAAATACTGTAGCAATGTAATATTGTAGAAATTCCCATAAACACGTCAAATGGTAATGTTTAGTCAGTATTTGTGCTGGCCAATCAAATGTGTTAATTTGTATCACATTTCTACCTGACAACTTAGTGCTCCCTGGCCAGCTGAGTTTGGCCTGTGAAACAGCAATTCTTCTCTGAACACATTTGTTTCATGCCAGTGATTTTTAGCAGTTGAATATCATACAGTAAATTCACAATGGTCTTTCTGTATCTTGCAGCCCATGTTCCCATCTTACATGATGTCACAGAGGGTATTTGTCTAGCATGGAACCATGAAGAAGTGCTCTCTCTTATACACAAGTTCAGTTGTGTCATTGCTATATTCTGTGGTCATACTCATGATTATGCATATGCTAAGGATGCCCTTGGTATCCATCACGTGGTCTTCCCAGGCATTGTAGAAGTTCCCCCTGGACAGAATGGCTTTGCTACAATAGACGTTTATGAAGATCACTTGCATGTTCGTGGTGTTGGGATGATGCCATCTTTATTTCTTAACTTTTAAATGAGGTTTAAAGATGAATTTTATGATGTAAATTTGCAGTATATGGTAGGTAAATGTATGCAAGACAATATTACAGTAAATCTGCTGTTTTAGTTTCTTTTTCTACAGATGTTGCAGATACAAGTTTATACATGTACCCCTTTATACGGTACCTGTTTGCTACATTATTTAAGCAGTTTAAGTGACCAGTACTGTTTAATATGGATAGGCATAAGAAGGAGGGCTGGGGGGCCTAAGACCCCCAGTCAAAAATGTGGGTGTCTAAAGTTTGCTTTTCCTAGCTCCCCTACCCCTCCCCCTCTCTTCCCCTGCTCTTGTTAAGGACAAAAACTACTTATTTGTTACTGTACCTCTAAAGAATATTGAAATTTTTGAATAATGTATATATCCAAAAGTACACAAATTGCAGCATCAGATTGCATCTAAGAAAAAATTTCCAAAGCCCTTACAGAAGACCCTCCCCAGGATGCATGGTGGTCTGAACTGTTCAGTCACCCACTCCTTCACTTCCAATTAACAACAGCTTCCTATGCCTGTGGTACACAGTGTAAAATACAATACTGAACTTTTTGAGGTGATGTTGTTTATGATGCAGTATTGCTTAGATAAACTCTCATTTTATATCTTGCCTTTTTCATTTTAAAACTTTCTCTTTACAATATCATGATGAGTTCTTCAAGTTAAATTGTGGTGAGTGCAATATAATCTTTCAAAATACATGGTGAGGTTAAACATGCAAGGATAAGTTTATACAGCTTACAAGAAACCAGGTTCTCTACAATTCTTATTGGGAGCAGTAAGAATGGGATTTGGGGGTTGGTGGGATGGGAGGAATAGGGGAGGGGGACATTTGTACATGGATAACCTTGGGGTGCAGTTTATTTCATGCTTATGCTGCTTTAGGGTGCCCCATTTGAATTACTTCAATTATAATAAAATTGAAGAGAAAACTTTTAGTAATCCTCCTCACTCCTTTTTGGACTGTAGTATTATTTTCTTTTTATGTAATATTTTACCAAGGCCTCTGTGCTTTATAACTTCCCATAAATGCCAAGACCATTATGTTCAGTTGGTATTCATAGTCTGCTCATGTTTTAATTTTTAGTAACATTTTAACCTTACGTGAAGTAATATTTGTGATAATTGAATAAAGTGCCGCAAACTGAGAGCATACAGTAGATTTTATTAAAGAGATGCAGGACTTTCAAAGTGGCATGGCAAAAATTGAAAAGGACAAGATGCACTCTATAGTATCCTTGGAAAATATCCTATGGATCAATCATTGGAGATGGCCTCTATACAGTATTGTTCATTCTGTAGAAACAATTCATGATGTACTTTTTTACTCTGACAGATGCTTACAGTAGTTATTCACACATCATTCACAACATGAAAGGCCAGGAGGTTATGTTAGTCAGATCACAGAACTGTTACAGATGGACCCTAAGCACTTCTCTTTGGCACTACCTGTACATGGTTTTTCCAACAACAAGCTTCATGATTGTCTTGCTGTTGAAAATTCTTTACTTCAACAGCATAGGTTGTGACAACAGTGGTTTCTGTCGTCTAATATATAGATCATGCCATTACATGGGAGAAGCACTGAGAGATCCCTTGTAAGACATTTTTTTTCTTTTCTTGTAATTCAAATTTTGGTGGGATTCAAAAGGTTCTGTGAGGTCAGGATCGTCCAATTGTGAACACATCGCAAAAAATGATGTAGCACAGAAGTATAAATTTGAGGAATGAACCTCGGTGTAACAAAGCACCCCTCTTTCGGCAAGGAATCACTAAGCCTTTGGGCTTTCTGGTTTAAAAGGGTTAGGGTCAGTGCAACCTGAAATAACTAGTTGAACATGAACACATTTCTCTATTTTAGGAACAATGCAGAACTTTTTTAACTTTAATAAACAAAAGTTGGACTTACAGGCCTTGCCAAAAAGAGATACTACTTACTTATGGAAAATTATTAGAATAATAAAAGAATTGGATCACTTTAATAAGAGTGCAATTACAGTCATTTAAGTAGAAAGGCGATGAAGGTTATACACCAGTTGGTGGAACAGATCACTTCAAAGCATTTTCTGTATCTCATATTTTTCTGAGGATTACCATAGTGTCAAATGGTCAAACTCTCATTAATAAGGTAAGGTCAAACAGATTTGGAAGAGGAACTAAAAGACCTGTGAATCAAAGCACCCCCTAATGAAAGTGATTATTTTCAAGTGTGTATGCAGTGGATTAGATGCTTGAACTTCATCTGTAACAGCTCCCTGGTAAGACACAGGATTTGTGCTGAAGCCCAGGGGTGTCCTGCAATTTTTTGGGGGGTGGGGGTGGGGGGAGGGTGCATGGGAAGTACTAACTGGGTGGAGGTATAAAAAGGCATCATGCCTACCCCTCCTCTCCCCAGGCCCCAGTGGGCATGACATCTCTGGCTGAGGCCTCAAGGTGCATGAAGTGTTGTTGAGCATGTGCGTTCTTTAAAAAAGGATGACTTCGTAGTTGCATGCAAAATTTACTCTTTGATTTGTAAAAGAAAAACTTACCTCTAAGCAGAGAAGTGTTACTCAGATTGAGACAGTCCATTATGCAATCACATGTGTGAAAGTTTGGTGGTGTAGAGTTAAACAGTACTCCAACTTTTGTCTCTTTCATTTATGTTTCTGTATGACATTTATTGAATAAGGAAGTATTTACATGTAGGGGCTTGTCTTCTGCTTCATGCTAAGTAATAGTAAGGAATTTTATATGGTGCCATGATATTGCTAGTCCCTTGAGATAAGAACTTAGCTTTTTTTATATTAATATATTGGGATTCTTGCATATGTGAAAATATGAACATGAAGTGATGTCTGCATAGTTAAAAGAAGGGTCTAAGCTCAAATCAAGCTTTGATATATTAGAGAGGTACTTATTCTAAGCAATCTGGCGAAATTTCCATTGAAATCCGATGTGTGGTTCTCAAGATATCAGTAGATAAAGTTGTCCCATTTTCAACACAAAGTGAACTTGAAGCATGCACATATGTCATACCCTCACATTAATGAGGTGTGTTTTGTTTTTCTTTAAACTTTATCACCAATTTTCTCCTCAACAATCGAATGTTATCGCAATGTGATTGCATGAGAGGCATGGGAAAATTACAAACTTCACATTCCCCATGGGGAGGTCGTTTCCCTATTAATTGGAAGGTCAACACAACAGACTGAATAAACAAAGGAAACAAAGCATTCCTTATCAATGTGAGCAACTGATATCAGGGAGCTGCATACTGATATAACTTCCACTTGCCTAAAGCTCACTTTGGGTCACAAATGTTGTAACTGCTTTTGCTGATATCTCGAGTAATACAAGTCCTATTTGAATGAAAGTTTCACCAAAATGCATAGATTTAGTTCCTCTTTCACATATGAAAAGTAAATTTTTGCTTAAACCCTTCTTTTAAGGAAATGCTGGGACGGAAATTTTCCATAATATAGGAACAAAGTAATAGAGTTCTGCCTCCTAAGCTCATAAGATAATGGTCTGGAATAAATTGAACAAGAACCTATGAATGTCTGCATGTGTGTGTTACAGTATGCAATGGTATGGTGGGCAGATCTCCATGAAGTTCGGGTCCTCTGTGGAAGATTCCTGCTTTTATACCAACTGTACTAGATTATGCCATTGTATTGGATTCTGGGTTGTTTTAGCTGTGTATTGTTCTTACCACAGTGTACATATTGAGAAAAATTCCTCTCAATATTTTGGATGGGTATCTTCATATAACAGCCATGAGGCAAAAAATTGACAGGGAACTATTTTTGTGCAACATTTAAAATGATGGCTCTTTTTGCAGTTGAAGAAAGATGACATGACTTTCTTCAAAATCCCATAAGACTTCATTGAAGCTGCTCAAAGCATTTCTTGCTTGCACCAGAGATTTGTTAGGAATAAGATCCAAATACTGTTGACACCTTGAAGGAATATTCATTTACAATGCTAATCTTCCTTGTCTCCTCAAAATATTTATCACACTGCCAAGCTCAACCAGGATCAGTGACTTATTGTCAAAATGACAAATGAAAAGAAGCACCCCTTGCGTAGAACTATTTTCATTGCCAGTTGTAATATTAAAATGTGAAAATAAAACTTTTCCTGTTACTTGCCACCAAAAAATCTCATTTCAGTTTATCTCATCAAAGAATTTCCTCAAACCTTACATTTCAAGTATATTCCTTAATGATGCTGCAGTTTGGCAAAATGGAGAGGAATATTAAGTCTGTAGCAAGTTTATTAACAGTTCTTTGACTGAAGATATTAAGGCTTGGCCCTATTCAGAAACAAACCTTGCATCAAGGGCATATCTTAACAAAAGCCTTTGTTCAGGTTAAGTTAGACATGAAACAAGCGGATCATTATTAGAAAACATTTAGTCAGTTTTGGCTACACAATAGGGACAAACAGAGCTATCAATCAAATTGGGATACCTGAAAGGGATAAGGTCATTTTAAAGAACATATTATATAACACCTTATTAATTTCTCTACATCTGATTGGAAGATTGGTGGTCACATGCCTTGCGTGATTCGGCACTATCATCAAGATTGTGGTGCTCGACCGTTGGTTAGTATATACTAACCCACGGTCGTTGGTTAGTATGTACTAACCCACGGCAATGCGTCAGCGATGCACTGAGCGCGCTACGTACAAGCTATGCAGCGTCTAAATAAATCACTGCAGCATTGGGGATCGTACATTGTTTCACCGACGTCAAGTGATCAGGCGTCTCTGGTTTTGAAGGGCAAGATCGCGCGTCTCTTTGGTTTTGAAGGACAAGCGTCCATTGTGTCACAGCAGTATCTATGGTAATGCCATGTGCGTGTGCTGTAAATATGCTGACTGCGTATGTGTGTTTTGCCCGCCAGGGCTTGGGAATCCGACGTGCTTGACGTCACAAAGAATCCCTCTATATTAGGGAGGGCTACATAAACGTGCAGTTAGAAAACGACAAACCATGGAGCTACTACACAGACAGACAGGAATCCACAGTGACCACCAAAGCACAAATTTAACCAACGACTAGATCAAAATTATATGGTGTTATATAAAACAAATAATGAATGTTTTTCATTGGTGCGATAGTGTGAATAATTTCATTCGTTGAAAGCTTTAACATTCTATTCAACTCGGCTTCGCCTCGTTGAATAGAACGTTCAATCTTTCAACTCATGAAATTATTCATACTATCGCACTCATAAACATTCATTATTTGTATATTATCTGACAGATTGAGTGTTGTGTCTGCTTCCTAACAACTCCCTGCTGCACTATAAAACACAAGCACTCTGTGAGGGCTTTTTGTACATGTTAAGTGTAGGGTCCCTTTGATTCATAACTCCATTTGGGAGTGGTTTCAGGTTTCTACCTGCAGTGGGAGATAGCATGCAAGTTCTCTCTGTAAAACATTCCTTGATGCAAAGACATTGCTAAAATCATGAAGAGTAAATAAATAATGATGATAAAATAGACAATGACTCTACTTTTTGAAAGTACTTTTGACACTATATTGAAATCTCCAATCTAAATATGAACATTGCAAAGAAAAATAAAGTACAGACCCAAAACTCTATTCCCAAACTTTCCTCTGCAAGTTTCTTCAATGAAAAAGTATTGCACAAAAGCAATTGAAGCAAAGATATACTGTACTCTAGGGATTCGTAACTCTATCCCACTGTTTTAACACACTGATCACACAACACATTCTTAGTTAAGGCAAATTCTATTTTTAGTCTAAAAATATGATTTTAATAAAGGAACATGCAAACTGAAAAACATTTTTCCATACTTCACACAAAAAAGAAGAGGGTAAAGAGGATCAACAATCAACTTCATTTCAGATGATCAAAATAAGGAAGTGTCATTACACAGAATACACAACATTGAAAGTAAGGCATGACTTTTTTAGGACTTTGAATGTAAGGTATTCTGAAGAAGGGGCTGCAGGTCATAACAAGCATGCCTGGAGTCAACACTGATAGTCGCATGCATGCTGTACATTTTCTTAAATTTTTTTATTAATTCATGCAGTGTTTAATACTGATTTGCAGCTACCATATCCTATATAACTGAATATCTTTCAGTGAACTCCCATCTTTATTGATACTTTTCCAGACAAGGATAGGATTCTTTCTGAACATTCCTCCAGAACTGGAACAAAATGGCTCACTAACCTATCCAAGTATTTTCAATTCAGCAGAAGGAATTCTTGTTCAACTTCAAATTCATATTTAACAAATCCAAGGCATCAAAAAAAGAAAGTATTTTATCATCATGCAACTTCAAAGCTTAGGTTCTGTCTATATTTGCCTCTAATGATACAAATTGCATACGGTCTTTATCCAAACACTGCTGGTATTACTTGAGGCAAGTTTGCTTACATATTTTGATCTTCCAAGCCAGGAGATAATGGTTAGTAATACCCAACACACTTAATCTGTTCACAATACCTTCACTCTGCATAGTAATATGAAACTCTTATTTGTATCAATCCATAATTTTCAAACAGAATGTCCTTGGCAAACAGCTGTTTGTAATTATGACCTCTCATGGTTCTACAATAGCCAACGAGAAACATACACTGATGGTGGAAAGCTTTACAGAAAACTCCCATTTCACAAACTGGCAAATGACACTTTTTCTGGGTACATTTGGACAACCTTATTGTTCTGCCATTTGAACTACACTTTTTCTACTGGTGGAAAAATTCTTCCCACAGATGTCACAAGATTTCCTCATGGAAGTGGAAGGGAGTCCAATCCTCCAATTTGGTCAATTTAATGTCCAAAAATGACGCACAAAAGCATTTCCAATCCCTCCCCACCCTAAAGTTAAGCCCTTGCAAGAGTGTTGCACTAATTTAACTTCTTAAAGCAGATGCTCAAAAACAATATGTTCTAAAATTCATGGAATTTACAAGAATTTTATCAACCACTTGCCTGCAAAAACTGCTTTTTGGGATTCTTTTTCCACTTACTCTCAATTTCTCATCTTGTTTTAAATTTCTAAGAGGAATGTCAAATGTGATTTGATCACCCATTGAATATGAACCTCATCATTGGAATGTCAAAAACTCGAGGAGTTTCATATCATCTAAGATCAAGAAGACATATTTCAAAATAAAATCAAAGGTAAAAAGTTGGTACTATTAACAAAAATATCAAGCTGTTTTGTACCTACACAAAGTTTGCCTGTTTGAGTTATGTTTGACAAGGAATCAGTCTGCTAAACTTAACTGGCCCTTCAAAGGAACAGTCTTTGTAATTACACGTAACACTCATGTTTCAACTATGTAGTTTTCAACATATGAAACATTTAACAATTTTCCCACGCAGTCATACTGCTCTTTTATACATGATACCTCATGACCTGTACCTCAGGTCTGTGCCTCACAAAGATAAAATGAATACTTGAATTTAGAGACAGTCATACCCAAAGTATCAGCTTTTCCTGAGATGCTAGAAAAATATGCAACACTCACTTTGCAAAAGATATCTGAAATTTTATTCGCTTTCAACTTTTACCATTTGCAAAAAGATAGATCTTGAAATTGAGACAAAAGGTACTGGTCATTGTGAGATGTTTGACCAAAAAGAGTTCAAACAGAGTTTACCTCTCTATTTTCATTATAAATGGACTAATAATGACATCAACCAATCTAGAACGAGGTGTCACCAACTTTAGGAAAGTATCAGCACTTTCAAGACTCTTTTTTTTCACATTTAGACGAGTTCATAAAATATTCTTCCAAATTGTGCAGATGTTCACTTACATAAAAAGTGGTGAAATTTAGACCAGTGCATTGTAAATAATAACAGAATGCTACCTTCTGATGTAAAAAACAAAGGTTCTTGAACCAAGTCACACCAGCTTACTGCAGTTAAAAAAGTCTGAGTAGAAGCTGTCGGAATAAATAAATATTACCATGGCAGAAAAATAAATTAACGAGAAAAGACATTCTATAACTAGTGTTTATAAAACACACTTTCTCCACTTAACGTAATGCTCTTGAGATTTACACCACAAAGTGTGGGTTAATGAACTCTCACTTATCAGTTTTCCCTTGCTTTCTTCTTGCCCTCCTCCACCTAATCTTTCTAGTTACCACATCTTTCCTCTTTGATCCTTTGGAAAAGGTTAGCTGTCAGAACTGAAGAAAAAGTTGATTGCCCTGTTAACATCAAAATCTGCAGCTCTAGCTAGTCGCCTAAGTTCTTCCACCGGGATCTCCTCCCCAAGGACTTCCTTCAACTGTTGCACCGTTTCCTCTAATCTAGCCATGTCAATGTGTATACTCTCCTGGACTGGATCTTCATCTGATGACCCAGAGTTGCTCCCAAATTTGTTCGGTACAATCTGAAATGTGCCCAATTTAAGAAAAAATTGAAACTTTCATGTCACATTCAAGGTGGGTGATAGGGCTCATTATGACACATAGACTGACTACAGGTAAGATTAAACACATGCTAAAAGCAGGGTCATGTTATGGGCTCCAAATGTCTGGCTTTTGACAAAATGTTTCTGGCTGAACATTGTCAGCTGGGAGGAAAAAACAATATGTTTAAAGGTCATGTGGACATGCCACCAAACAGAAATGTTTCATTTGTCAGTTAAAGAATTAAGTCCCCCGATGAAAGATCCATTGGAATTATTTCAATATCTTTTACCGTTGTCAAAATATATGTATTCAAAGTTCAATGGTTTCTGAAGAAACTCTTTGCCTATGCAAAAATAATGATGTGAAGTGTTGCATAGCATTAAAATTTCTTTTCTTAACCCCATAAAAATTATCTCTTAATTACTGATCAGATAGATTACAGTTTGTTGAGTGATATCAATGTTTCCAAAGCAAAGAATTTTAACTTTCATAATAAACCCCTCAAGGGATAACAATGTTACCAGTGTCCTTGAAATTAAGGTTGAAAAAACAAAGGCTAACATGAGCCATATATGGTATGTCCATCTTTCGATGTCACATATTTGCATATTTAGCTCATGTTTATTCATGATACGAGTGTGAAATAGAAATGACTCTGTAAAATGGTTAATATTTGATGGATTTTAATGGGAATTGCAGCTATTTTCTGGATATTAATAATTTTTAAATCAAATATCCAACTATGTTATTTTCATGTCACACCACCTTTAACACAATCACATTTAAGAGGAAGAAATGATATGTTGGTGCCAAAACACACCAGAATGCACCAATTTATTGTACTTTACAAATTTTATGTGGCAAGGAGCCAGAGCCCCCCCCCCCCCCCTTACCCTCTTAGCCAAGTATTTATGCCCAAAATTGTTGGACCACTTTGTTACACTGTCCTGCGACCCTAGAGAACCGAAACTTTTCCACTTTATATGTTTCACAGAAAAGTTAATGTTACTGGATTTTGCAGTGATCACTGAAGGGCAAAATATCATTTAACTTTATTTCAGTCAATCAAAAGTCGTTCATTAATTCTTTTAAGAGTACTTATCTATGACTGAATACTAGTAAGCTATTCAGTACCTGTGGTCCAGTCCTGAGATCCATCAAACCCGCAGCAAGACCCTGTACTTCTTGGTCGTAATCTGATGAGTCTGAGGAATCTGTGTCATACTGCAATCCTTTATACCTGTGTACAGGATTTAAACAATCTCTTCCACTGTAGATAAAAAGTAGATTTTTATATTTTGTCAAAAATTACTTACTACAAGCACTTCATTTTAACTTCTTGACAAACAAATCAAATTATTGGCAACCATTTTTTTCATTTTGTGTACTGTAATAGCATTACAACATGAGAATACTCTTCTAAAAAAAGTTTAAGACACAAACTGAAATTGTACCATATTGCCCTTGGAAGAACATTCACCATCTACACATTAAACAATTTTTTGTAGATAATTTTCTACAGGTCAGAAATCAATTTACAAAAAAAGGCCTGCCTTTTGTACCAATACTTCTGGAAGTGAAAACGGTGTCTAATCAACCAGGTACCACATTCAGGGCCCTACATTAACACTTGCCCAATCGCCTGGGGCAGCAAAATTTTTCAGGGCAAGCTATCTCAAGTTCCAATTTGCCCAAATGGGCAAGTGGTAACTCCTATCTCAAAATTTGAAGTGGAAAGAAAAAAAATTCTTTCTCGCAGTATAAAGAAGGAAAAAAATCAAAATTCTTATTTCACAAGTCACTCCAGGACTCTTGAATAAAGGTTAAAGGTCTCCAGACTCTTGGGTTTAGATGTCTTCAATGAAAATACTGTTCATTACTGTAAATGTGAAACAACTTTTTCATCTCCAAAGATTGAAGAAGAGTAAAATTTGATAATTGTGAAGACTAATTTCAAGGATTGTTGTCACTTCCGTGACAGTATGGAACCATGTGGGATATCAACTTTTGTCTGCCCTACCAGAAGGGAAGTGGAAAAATGCCAGGGTAAGTAAATTTCAGTGGTTGCTTCAGGGGTGTAGTTAGGATGAAATTTTCAGGGGGGCCTAATTATCAAATGGGGAGTCACGGCATTGATCGCCGTCCTTGATTCTTACACATTTTATTAGGACATAAGCAATTTAAGGACATAAGACAAGGTTACCCTAAAAGGCTTTATTGACTAGAGGCCAAGGTCTGATACATGCCCTGTACAAAATTTTGGTCCATTTGAAACCAAGGCATAAGGTCCAAAATGGTTAAGTCACCCATGGCCAGTCCTTGCACTGTGTGCATCAAGTGTTACAAAATGGCAACGAAATACATATTGGTGCTTTTCATAATTTAAAAAGAGGTATATTCTCCTCTCGCATTTCCTGAAGAGTAAGGGATCAGTGGTGGTACTTTTGAGACAAAACTCATGTACTTTATATGTCAATTATGTACAAAGAGTTGGCACTGCAAAATGATGGCGCGTTGCTCATATCTGAGGTTATTTTTTTTACTTTCAGAGCTGCAGAGTGAAGGTAAGAGATACTAAGTAGCCTACCTAGCATGTAAACCTAAGATAACAAAACATTATCTTAGGAAAAGGATTCACCATGATATCCTGCACGATGATTATGAATGAAGGTTTTCATCTACTGATGTACATGGCTTTCATACACCCTCATATTTTTGCTTTGTGAAGGATGTGGGTCTACACGCTGCACAAAACCTGATAACATTTGAACACTAAAATACTTGTGCTGGAAGTAAAAATCATGCTTTGTTTATTCACTGTTATGGGGCTAGTTCTGTCCACACCATACACAACCAACCCTATAAGTGACATGGCATTAGAGAAAGTACATGCAATGAAAAAACATCTGGTTCATCGAGAGACTGCAAATTTGTACCTTAAATGCACCTACAGGGATGGACAGTCCACCAGCTGACCTTGGTCTCTAGTAAATAAATACTTTTAAAGGATACCTACCCACAGCACCGCCATCAATTGGCATATAGTATACAAAACAATTAAGGACGAAAATGTCTCCTAGAACGTTGAAAGTGACACTTCCATGCCTTTCAAAGGTGCAGACAAAGTAAGTTTTTGGTGCACATGGCAAATACAAGGGGAAAATATACCCCTCATTCTTTTCATGAATGGGGAGAGGAGTGGTGATACCCCTGTCCCTTGTTCTATATACAGTTCTACCATCAACACAGGGTACAATAATTCAAATAGGGGTGACTGCATTTTTACTTTTAATTAAATGCACTTCTAAAATGTCATACAGGCCTTGCTTTTAAAATTGTAAACATGTTTCAAAGGTTTAAAGTAGACATCAATCATCCAACTTCCATGAAAACTCTGTCATAGTACGTAAATTGTCTGAAGATGTAATGTATGTTCTTAATATTATTCCGACATTTTGGTATCTGGCCACTCTGACCCTCGAACCCCTTTGGCCCCCTCTCCCCCCTCCCCCCTTTATCAAATCCTTGACATGCCTGTATAATTTCCTTGTTTTCTACAGATATACATTGCTTCAGCCATTCTCACCTGTTTCTGGTGATAAGTTTTGTCACTTCATTTTGTAGGTTCTCTGGAAGTTCGTCAAAATCTTCTGATTCTACAGCAAGAGGGTGCTCCATAATGTACTTGAAACATGCATCCTGGTAATGGAGAAAAAAAAGGGACACAAATTTTATAATTTGCTAACCCTACAAATGTCAAATATTTCGGGTAAATGGTACTATAAGAACAAAACATACTCCCGTAAAATAGTTGCAAAGACTCCTTCGTGATCTATATATACATACATCTGATATGTACACACATGAAATATTCACATCAATACATCTCTCAAGTAACCTTCGAACAAACTGAATACTCAAAGAACAACCATTGTTGGTTTGTTTCAGGTTCAAATGATCAAATTCCTTCCCATTAATAGTTTCACATTTTTTTCCCAAAAATTTTGCTTAAAAGCCTTTTAAGTGTCTTATCAAGTTAAAAGACACATTTTCAGGCTAAGTTGTTTCCCTATCAATCTTCCAAACAAGGATTACAATGTTTGCTGATGTATTGCATAACAAGGATGACTCTAAACCCAGATAGGCTATTACCCTCTGAACTGAAGGATTCACTTGTTCCTGGATGTTAAAGGTGCATCCCCTCAAAGATAGACATATCCCCATAGTTCTAACTCCAATTGGTGACTGTACTTTGACTGGCATTCATTCAAACAATAATAGCTCCACTCTGGTTGGTAATGATGACTTGGACAGTCAGTTGTGTTCCTAATTAGGCCCACAGTCAGACAGTTTGTTTTGCAATATTGCCTCAAGCAATTGAAACTCAGTGCAGTCTACTCTGGCTCTGTCTTGGAAGTGTTCTACTACTAGACAGTTGTTTGTGTTTAAAATTAGAGACAGGGCTAGAAGTTAGGTTAGTTGGGAGAATTGTTACTGTCTGGGTGAGCTTAGATGGCCTTTAATGCATGGTAATCAAAGGTAATCAATTTCTTGTGGAAATGCATACGCTTAGTTCACATGTACATGTATCAACATATGTCCTTGTACACACATATGTCAAAATACATTTGTCAGCATAACATGTATGTACTACTGCCATGCACTTGGCAAATGATGAGCACACAGTTCATCCTAGAAAAACCTTCCTGTGTTCATCAAGTAGTGGCAAAGTTTTACTAAAAAATTAGCAAAACAAGTTTGTTTGACTTTTTGTGGAGGAGGAGGAAGAAGAAGACAAAATATTCTTTGTACCCCATCAAAATACTGTGGACAAAGATCATGCCAACCCATCACTCCCCTCTCTTCTGTGATGGTCACCCTTGATTTTATTAGTTTTTGTAATTATTACCAGACCTTTTCAATTCCATAGAGAAGAAGGTTTGTCTATCCATTTGATAAGTTATGATGTTAACTGATAAGTATGCTAACTGTAAAGACACACCTTGATAACTACAAACAAATCAAGTCAAATTAGACATAACAAAAATAGGACACACCAGAAAAAATGGATTACAACTTTACAAAAGAAAGAGCAGTGAAGGACATACCCGTAGAGTGCATGCATTAAACTGATCAGAAATGCTCAATAGGAAGAGCACTGACTCATTGTCTAGTTTATGTGCCATCAGGGAACATTCACACAATTGTTTGAGGTTATCCATCTGCAAAAAAAGGAAGAAACATTTAGGAGGAATATACAAAGTTATGATAGTAATTTGTTTCAATTAATTTGGATGAATATCACTTTCTGCAAAGTTGACATTTGTTTACATCATTTGGTTATTTATTTAAAAGTGCTCCTTAAAATAGGGTTGCAGAACCCTAAAATGAATCTACACGAAATGGGACATTGTCAACGCTAGGGAATTGTCTTCTTTATAAAATTTTACTATCGGAAAGAAAAAAGTTAGTCAACAATTGAATCCAGTTATGTTGCATCAATCAAACATTAGTATACCACTCTCTTACTACTGTTAATACTAAAATATATATTTCCTTTCCACGCAGAAAATGCACAACCAAATCTGATTACGTTAAAATATCTAGATTATACTTCTGAACCCTGGTCAACAAGTACAAATACTGAAAAGCCACCGTTTTATTCCTTTAACTGAGAAAGTCAGACAAAGAACACATGCACACAGGTTACTATTAATTCAAGTGTAAATAAACAAAAAATGTAAATAAAAAAGAAATGTACAGAAGAAAGTATAAAAGTACTAAAGTCTGAACTGAATTTCTGTTTAAGGTAAGTAGTGAATGGAGCATTAAAGAAAAAAACCAAACAAAAGAATGAATAAAACAGAATACCTCATATCTGTCACTAACAGCCATCATATCAGCCAGCTGCTCAATATTCATATTAGTTGTGTCTAGCAAACCACTGTACAGATACCTCACAAACTGAACAAAGAGGTCTGGGTCTATATCATGGACTTCAATTTTTCTGAAAGAGAAATTGCAAGTGTAGTCTAAATTTGAGAAGAACAAAATAACTGTTGTACTGACTCAAAAACTTCAAGCCTTAAAATGAATTTCACCAAACCCTACACATCAACTGTCCACAACGCATGTGGCACAGAAAAGTTTAACTTGAAATAAAATGATGATCCTGTGACTACAATGTTTTTCAGTGTTAATTCTTCAAAATTCAAAGATTCTGTGATATGATGTTTTGTTGTCATACAATTTAAAGCTATACACAGTCCAAGCAACTAGATTTCACTAAACATTTCAACAGCAAACCAGAGGTAACAGATGAAGTATTACCACAATACTGTTTTTTCTGCCAATGCCAAACAGCAATCAAGAAGCTGAACATTTACTAACACTGTTCGTAGAGTTTATAATATGTACTTCTCCGAGTATAAATATGTGATGAACTCAAAAACTTTCAACTAACAATTCCTACTATTTCAAACATTGAATTAACAAAAACAATAAAACAAACATGATCTTCATGTGAGGAAGAAGATTCACTTAAAAACTTTCAATTTTAAAGGGCAATATTGTGATTACATTGCATCCACATGCAGTAAACACTTTTATCATTACCAAACAATTCAGTCTCACCAATTAACTATAGCAACAGCTTTCAAAATATTATACATTACAATGAATATTGCATCATTTGAAAGTCTGAACACTTGGGTGGGTAAATTATTCATGAGTAACATAGAACTGAACTTCCTTTTGTGAGAGAATTGTGAGCACCTTGTTCCTTGAAAACCAAGTTACCCACCTTTTACCTAGAAATTATCACTTTCCCAACCTAAACATTTTCTACACCATGCACACAATATCTGCCCTTAAGTTGAGACATCTTTTCTTACTTGTCTATAGACTCCCTCATGCCACTAAGGAGAGCCCTTCTAAACCAGTCACATCTGGCAGCTATAATTGCACGATGAGCCTTTAGTATCCTAACTTCCTCAACCCTCTCACTGCTCTGTGTTTCCACTGGTGTCCCCTTTGTGTGGTCAACTATGATGTCTGCTGGTTCTTCTGTGGGTGTAATACCATTAATGTAAGTTTGATGAACACAGAAAACACATAAAGATGGAAATTACATCATTACTATTAATTCAACACTGGTGAATATTCTTTTGTCCAACATGTTTTAATGTCTAATGATTTGACATTAGCCAGATCTTCATACTGATTAACATTTTAACACCTACATCACAAGCGCATGCGTTGCTTAGACAGTGTTTAAGCATAGAGTTGTCGTACCTAACAAAACCCATAGCAACACATTCTGAGGCATGTCATACAAAAAAGATGTACACAGAATAGGAACGCACATGTAAGCACAGAAGACCACGTGTGTCTTTGATCCGTACAGGTCAATGCCCATTGGCCGAGAATATGCCATAACATGAATTTCAGCTGCACACACATAACTGGCTATTGTGTATATTGCAGTAACACCTTTTTACCTATACGAAAAAGCATAAGTTGGCTTTTGAATACCCACTTGAGTAAGTTCTTATGCAGTTTGTGCCTATTTTGACTTTTGCGAGAGGTTATACAACTCTCAATGAATCTGGTCCAAAGATAATAGTTTCAATTGTGATGTAATCAATGCTTGACAGTCAATAAACAGACAGATGCATGATACAGGGATATAGACCTTATGCGTTAACGTCACACGACAACATTTTCGAGACAAAACAATGAAGCACATGGCATGCTTCATGGCAGACTTAGGCACGTACCCTAATGGTTGACAAATCTGCTGTCTGCATTTGTTGGTGTAACTTGCAATGATATGCACTTTCCTCCAAACGAGGGAGCACTTTCTGCTGTATGATGTCATATGCGAAAGGTCTACTGGTGAAAGATACTTTAAGTAGGATTTAACAAAATAATTCAGTCACAGCCATTTGTCTTGCCTGGAATAGCTAAATCCTTCAAGGTTGATAAAAAGGGTTACCTTTAACATAGATGATTTCAAAGATCATATCCGTATCATCCCCTGATTCAAACAGATCTAGTAACATACGGGCTAGTCTGCTTTCACCTGGCGTTGGTGGGGTCTTTAAAGATTCCAACCCCCAGAACTAGAAGAAAATAGAAACATCACAGTCTTTGTTAAAGAAAAGACAAAGTGGAAGAATAAGTGAGAAACTAATTCTTAATGCTGCAGATTCTCATGTGGAGTGTTGTTGAATCAAAGGAAAAGATACATTTTTTGCTTACAACAGATAATCACAAAACATGGTGCATATTCTGTACACCTCAAGTTCACATATTATTTCCCATAATACAGTTAGTTAGTTAGTTAGTTAGTTAGTTAGTTAGTTAGTTAGTTAGTTAGTTAGTTAGTTAGTTAGTTAGTTAGTTAGTTAGTTAGTTAGTTAGTTAGTTAGTTAGTTAGTTAGTTAGTTAGTTAGTTAGTTAGTTAGTTAGTTAGTTAGTTAGTTAGTTAGTTAGTTAGTTAGTTAGTTAGTTAGTTAGTTAGTTAGTTAGTTAGTTAGTTAGTTAGTTAGTTAGTTAGTTAGTTAGTTAGTTAGTTAGTTAGTTTAGTTAGTTAGTTAGTTAGTTAGTTAGTTAGTTAGTTAGTTAGTTAGTTAGTTAGTTAGTTAGTTAGTTAGTTAGTTAGTTAGTTAGTTAGTTAGTTAGTTAGTTAGTTAGTTAGTTAGTTAGTTTGTTAGTTAGTTAGTTAGTTAGTTAGTTAGTTAGTTAGTTAGTTAGTTAGTTAGTTAGTTAGTTAGTTAGTTAGTTAGTTAGTTAGTTAGTTAGTTAGTTAGTTAGTTAGTTAGTTAGTTAGTTAGTTAGTTAGTTAGTTAGTTATAGTTAGTTAGTTAGTTAGTTAGTTAGTTAGTTAGTTAGTTAGTTAGTTAGTTAGTTAGTTAGTTAGTTAGTTAGATGAGATTTAACGACACACCAACACGTATGTGTTATATAGTGTCAGTCAACTCGATAAAAAGTTCAAAGTTTAAATTTATTTTCAAGTATGGTTCAAGTTCAAGTTTGGTTTCCCTTTAGTCGCCTCTTATGACAGGCGGGAAATACCGTGGGCATATTCTACAACCCCCAGCCCACAGGGGGAGATATTGTATATTAGACATCATTTCATGTATACTGAGAAAAAACTAAACTTAAATATCCAATCTATGTTTCATGACCTCTTCAACATGTTACCAAGTGATATACAATCACATTAAACACAACACCATTGTTTATGGGATGAAGAAAAGATAATGGAACATCTCTCTTACTTCGAATCGTCTGGAAGAACCAGAATGCAAAAATACAATGAGGTTTCTACAACTTCATCACACTAAATTTCAGCTTTTTTACAATACAACATGATGCATGTGTAAATATGGAAGATAGCCTTGTTTCCTGCCTTGTGGTATTATGTAAACATGGTTTTCAGTTGTTTACTTCAGGTGATCTCAGATGACATTCGACCCCACAAAAACAGCAAGATTCATTTGTATAATATACAACTTCTACATGCCAATTACCACGACTATTATCATTCCTACTGTACATAAAGGTTTCTGGTTTTTTTACCTCTGTGACCTTAGATGACCTTTGACCTCCACCAAAACAAAAGGATAATCAACGTAGGAAATTTGTATGCTAAGTACGAAAAGATCCATGATTCCTCCTTTGAGATATTGAGCAAACATATTTTTGGTGTTCAACCTCCCATGGCCTCAGATCACTTTTAACCTCACCAAAACCTACAGGGTTTATCTAGTCAATATTATGTATCTTATGCTTCATGAAAAGCATGAATGAGTCCTATCTTTGGATATTGTGCAAACTTTCTTTTTTTCAGACCTGTGGTGACCTCAAATGATCTTTGACCTCCACCAAAATAAAACAATGCAAAGCGTGAAAACAATTCTTCCAACCCTATAATATTATGCAAGCAATGTTTTCAGATTTGACCTCTAGGGACCTTCAGGTGAGCTTTGACCTCCAACAAACACAATGGATTCATCTATTCAATATAAATCACCTACAGGCTAAGTATGAAAAGCATCCACAGTTCTTACCTTAAGATCATGGCTGAAAAACTTGCAAAACTTCCCGGGCGCACATACCTTGAAAACCACAATTTCTAGCTCACCTAGTCTACTTAATTTGGGACTAAGATGAAAATTTCTAGCTGCAGCATGATTTTTGCGGATGCAATGCGTCTTTGCGTCCAGCTTTTTGCAGGCATGCTTAAGATAGACACAATTTTCAGTGTTTGACCTCCTTTGACATCACATGATCTTCATTAGACCCTAGCCTGCTTAGACATTAGAACACTTTGACAAGACCTCACAAAGGGGAGGTCGGGTGTAATGAAATTCCACTTATCTGTTCATTTCTTTGTTGTAAGAAACCACTATCACTTTCAGAATAACACTTAATCCCTGATCAGAAAGAACTTTGTCTAGTTGATTACACAACAGATAAGCTTTTGATATGTCTTCTCATTGTACAGTTGAATGTTTTGTGTAGGCTAAGTACAAAACCTTGAAGTCTCTGTTTACTGAGATGTCACTAGGAATCAATCAACTATGAAGGTAGGGACCACATTTAATTGGATTAGGTAACAGAAGCACAGTTTCTGGTTCCAAAATAGGGTCTGGATCTCTAAGCAGGTGAGTCCCAAGTAAGAATTACAGGTGTAAATTTTTGGAACTCCTTATTCGATCCCATTAAACAGTCTCGCACTTTAAGCATGTTTAAGAAAAAATTAAAATATCACCTGCTCGATAAATATAATGAAGGGTAATAGTAGTACGGGTTAAACTGCGTCATTGCAAAACTTATGATTTTTCTTCCCCTCCCTTTTTTGTTCCTTTTTTATTTTCTTTTTCTTTTCTATATGATTGTATATGATCACTTGTTCTTATACTGTACTTTGATAGGGACCAGACTATAAAAGTGAAAACTTCCTTCTGGTTCCTCTTCCTTTCATGTAGTATTTTTATGTTAATTATTGTATCGTACGGCCTATGCTCATGCAATACTTGTATCGTACGGCATATGCTCATGCAATGCTTGTTTATACTGTTTTGTTATTAATACCCACAAAGGAAGGAAGAAAATAAACTGAAACTGAAACTAATGTTTCACCTCCGTCAAACCATATTTTCCATTTACTTCATATAATGCATTCATATTGTAAGTATGAAAACAACCAATGCCTCCTACCTTCATATATCTTGTAAACAATGTTTTAAGTGTTTGACCTCTGGAAACCTCAGATGACCTTTCAACTTTACCAAAAATGATAGGGTTCTTCTTCTCAATAAGAAACCCCCAGACACCAAATATGGGAATGTTCATATTTATACTACTACTAAATAACGTGACAAAAAGCTAGGTGTTAAACACACATACATATGCACATACATAAACAAACACATCATGACTGCACAGGTTCCTCTAATCATCGAGACCAAAAAGACAAATGATGAGAGGTACCAACCTTATGGACATCACCCCCTAACCTGTCCTTTTCCTCTGGTGGTGTTCCACAACTGGTACCTGCTTTCGTTGTTGATGGTTCTAAAAGCCCCAAGGAAGAAATCGTCTGTGAGAACGCATCTCGATGGACTAATTCACAGCATTTGTTCACCACAGGTTGCAAGTAACTTTTATTTGCAGAAGCCTTCTGCAATCCCCAGGCCTATATTACAAATAACACATGCAGAATGTAAGCCAACATAAAATGTCCCATGGTACACATCCACAGGAACTTATCTCAACTTGAAATTCATTAAAAACAAGTTTAAGGTCTAGCACTGACCATTACTTTACACACAGACTAGCAGATCTAAACACAGTGCAATTACTTTCATAGAAGAACCAGAAGTTAAGCTACTGTGCATTGCTTATAGGGCTTTTTCCTCACAGTATTATGTAGTTGTTGAAATATTCTCTAAGCTTCCACTTTACTGTAATGTTGTGCTCTGACATTCTAACCAATGTGCCCTGATTTCCCAGGGTCCTCACCTGAAATCAATTAAGTTAAAGTTTTGAGACAAAAATAAAATGCCCAAGTTTCCAGGACCTACGGGTTGGAATGTATGTTTCATGGCACTGCAAACTACTCCCCCATCCCTACTGCAATTTTATCTAAAACATAGCCTACATCAAGAGACTAATTTCTTTCATTTGTTCTTCATGACTTATTTCTGAGTCAAGAAAAATATAAGTAACTCTGACATCTCTATACAAGTCACCATTTCCAATGTGACCTCTTCAATCTTTCTGGGTTAAGTTTGACTTACCACTTTCGATGTTGCCATCTTAAAGTAAAACTTCCATTTCCTCATTGACAGATTCCCATAAATCTCACTCATACGACTTGCTTTTTCTAGAGCCATTGGTATCTGGAGAGAGAGAGAATGCCAAATTTGAATATTTTTACAGCTAACATTTGAAATGACTGTGAATGAAGTAATCTTTGCATGTACAAAACCATTACCTGCTTCACTGAGAAATGAGAAATCCTTAAAATTCCACAACGGATGAAAGAAGAAGGCTACAGAGTCTAAAATACTTTTGAAGTTAACTGTCTGTGACAGAGTATTTACAAACAAGGAGACTAATGAATGTTTTGCATGCTGACATCACAGAAATTATGCAATGTCAATACAAATGGATGAAACAATTTCAGCATCAGTGGTACTACCTTACCACCTCACTGTCCAAACAAACATGTTCATCTTAACTTTAATCTGGACTGTCCCTAAGTTACAAGGATTTCAACCGCTTACATTGCTTATGAGCATGTAAGTACAATCTCATGGACTTAAAGGCCAACAAGAAAACCTTTACTCAAAATTTATTTCCAGATTTTGGTCTGGAGAACCATAACTCAAGAACAAATGAAACATACGCCAACAAAAAAGACCAATAAACAGACGTCTTACTGAAAATATCCCACTTGAAAGTCTGGCACATCAGTTTAGTAATTAAGTTTGTTTGATTTCTGTGCATACATGCTGCCATTGAGCCTGCCAGCTGTTCATTGCTAATACCGAATTTTTTCTTGGATCCTACTGATTTTCTACACAAATTTTAAGCATTTCCACAGGGTGGTATGGTTAGCTGTCAAAGGTGATTACATCTGTGAAAACCATTATTAAAATGACTACAAGTTCCAACAAGTAAGTTGCTATTATGCTTCTATCAGTGGGTATAATAAAGAGCAACTTGTAATAAGCAAACTTGATTATCTAGGTATTTAATTCAAGAGTAACTAGTGCCACAAACTACCTCTTCCAACATTTGTTCCATCAACTTCATCAGAGCATAGACTTTCTCCTCTTCTGGTAAAGCCTCATAAAGTTCTTTCCTGTGCTGTAATATCAGAAGCACCTCTGAAACTTTACCTTGCATAGATCTAAGCTTCAATAACTCCTCTACATGCATTGCCTGTAAAACAAGACAAGATAGCACAAAGATTCCTTTTTTTAATCATCCATGTTGATGTAGCAGGCTGGTAAACCCTGAGATGTTTGTGTTATCATGAGAAGTATTTTTCCTATTCCTTCATCTCATGGCACACAGTGCAATCTATACCAGCCCTAGTTGAGGATTACTGAGAATGATCTCAACTTCATGCTTTATCTTTTCTGATTCCTACTGTCCTACCTCTTGAATGAAAACTTTATTGATGGCAGAAAAATGAGTTCTTTTTATTTGTCTCACCTGAAACATATCTTGTCTTCTGTAAAGGGTCACAAAACATACAAATTAAGGATAACATTCACGGAAACAACATGCTGGGATATGCATACTGTATTTGCTTCTGAATGCTGGGTGAATTTAAACCATTCATAGGGATGGTGTTCTCCCCCTGACCTGATAATATGGCTTTTGTCAAGCTCCCTACATACATTCTAACCCACACCAAGAATTGGCTAGTTCCTACAATCTGCATAAATTAACCTTATTGCACAGAGTTAAAAGTGATAACAAACAGCACTAGGTAACTTTACATATTTCTACATGAAAGCCAAGTGCTATGTGTGAGAGGCAGATGTTATCGCTCAGTCATACACAGTGTGAGCATATCCCTGATATGCATTAGAATAACATTCATATGAATAACACCCCAACAAAAATAAAACATGGCAGATTAAAGTCCACCAATGGTTGTACTGTACTTTCACATTCCTTTAATCTTTCAACACAATACTTTCAACATGGTTTCAATTTTCAACGAAGAAATTTTACAACACTTTCACACATGATCATGCCACGAGTATCACCAGAGTACCCTTCAAACTGTATCACTAGCTGCAATGGGAGTTAATAAATAACTCACTGCCTGGACTGTTCTGTGGAGGTAGTCTCCAGAGTTGTTCTTCTTTTGTTTCTCTTTACTTGATGTCGTTCTCAATACTTCTTTAAGGGACTGTCTGCTATCTTCCATTAACCTTGTGATCAAGTCTACACATGCTTTAATCTGAGGACACAAATGAGATAACTATACTATCCAAATAATTCCACATGAAGCCTTGAAGGACACTGTTTTTTCTTGTTTGTTTAATGACATCACAAAACAGATAAAAGGAAATACAAAAGAAACACACTGCAATGTGCTGAATTGGGTCGTACAGGCTTTACACTGTGAAGTCAGCTTCATATTTATGGTACTATGAAAATAACAGAATAGAAACAGTGAGATCTTATTTGAAACTGCACAATTTCACAATTACAGGAATCATCAGAAAACTTTCATAAATAAACAAAATGAGCAACCCTGTTTAGCAGAATGTGTGACTTTATTACTCCAAATGCACTGTAACTGATATATTCATGAATGATATTTAGCTGGACTGAACCCTGTTGAACATACATCAAAAAATAACTCTCTGCCACTAACTTGGCATTTCTATGACAGACAAAATGACACTGAATATATCTTCTAAATGCAAGGTTTAAACTTAAAAATAAATCCAAGATTGCTGTTTTTGTGGTTATACCCTTTCAGCCTTGACTGTTAGAACCGTTGAAAGAGAAGTATTCACACTTACTTCTGGGACAAGATATGCGGCAACTTCATGGCGATGCTCTGAGGTCACTTTGTCAGTAAATATATCTCTTAATTTCTCATAAAATGCTTCCAGGAATGTCTTTAATTGTTGAAGGAATATTGGAATTCTGCAAAAAAAGAATACCAAATGAGAATTCTATGTACACTAATTCTTTCTTCACTGTCACTTTTAGAGTTGAGGATGAATTACTACCTTGTAACACAGAACACACGGTTCAGAGTAAATGTTTATAAACAAACACGTGGGCACAATATAAACCAGTCTCACCCACCATAGCTGAGTAAAATGATCTGATGCTGATCATTATGTACACATGTTCTTCTCTTTTGGGGCAGGGGTGGGGCTACAGTACCACAATTTTTGTTAAAGTGGTGGAGAACAACTTAAATAAATTTTGATGAAAAAGGTGAAAACAATTGCACTGCAGGAACTGTAATAGTCAAACTTTTCTACTTGATAAGCATGCAAATTGTAGTCACTCTCCACAAAAGTGAATTAGCCAGGTCAATTCCCCAATGTGACATTCTGAATGGATGGTGTGGGGAGAGGTTTGAAGGGGAGGACCCCTCTGGAAAAATGTTTGAATATGAAAGGTGCCTAGATGGTAAATCATGCAATATTTGACCCAATTTTACCTTGCAATTGAGGTGAGAAGTACAATTTGCATTGACCACTTCTTTGAAACTGAACCAAAGTGATTTCTTTAAAGTAAACACCTGCATAGAAATTGCTCTCCGGATATTTTTTTTTTGTGTGTGTGACATCTTTTACATTTGTTCAAGATTTGTTGCTGGCTAAATCACTGATCCACAAAATTCACTACAATATGACTGCTTTGATTTGCATTTTGGCACATTTTCCTGAAAAGAATTTCATGGCTTCCAAGGACAAACAAACAGAAAATTAGATCACTTTTCCAACAATGGTAAGGGTAAAGGCAACTTCTTCCACTGACAATGTGCTGAAGAAATGGTTTATTACTTGCATTATCAATAACAATTTTTTGAAAACTTGGGTAGACTGGTATCTGCCTTAATAAGGGCCACTTGTCCTTCTCTGTAATGAATATTTCTTTTGTCTGTGGAAGGTATCCAAACAATTTTAAGAATTGATATCATATTAAAGCATACTTCTTCCTCTTTTTAGCCACATTAAAATTAAGTAATAAGTTCTTAAAATTTCAAAATTAAGTCATAATTTCTTAAAATTTTACAGTTTTAGAATTATGTTACATGGGTAAAATGTCAAGTCCATTTTACCATCATGCTGTAAGTAGAGTCCTTTGCATTCACAATTCATAAATGCAAATGCAGCTATTGAAAAGAAAATTGGTGTAAAGCAGGACAGTTTCAATAGATTCAAAACTGTAAGCTTGGTATGATTTTTCTCAATAAAGCCTTTCTGATTCAAACACTTGTGGTTGAAAATTTCTCCTTGTCATGCTGTTACACTGGAACTGCCCATAGCACCAGATACACTTAAAAAACCCCTTTGATGGAAGTGGATCTGACACATCTGATACCATTTTCAGAATCAAGAATATTTTATGAAATAATTAAGCATAGCAGATGAACTGTAATCGGACTTACCTAGACTTTGCATATTTAATAATCTCATGTCTCTCTTGCCTTGATAAATCATGTTTCCGTCGAGAAAATAAATCACATATGAGCACACATTTGGCACCAGCTGTGAAGAACACAAAACACAGAAATAAGTATTTGAGAAACATTTTAAACATAAAACATGTTTACCCCATCATGGGTTGTGAGCCTAGGGATTGGCACCAACATTGTTCTTTTACAGTACCCAGCTATACAAATTTAGAATACTGATCACAAAATATAGTTTTGTGAGGAGTTAAGGTTGTATAAAATCACAAAACTCTCCTGGTACTCAAACAGTTGACACAAGCCACCCAACTTGTGTTAGGGAAAAGTCTCCTTAGAATTACATAATCAATTCAGTGCTGAAACATAGTGACTCAAGAAATTAATTGTTACTGCTACTCTTACAGTATATTTTAGGAATCAGGTATGCTCCACCCTGTTAGTGGTGACTCATTCAGAGTTGTGATTCCACCAATGGCATCATTCCTGATGCAGGAACTTTATGTCTCAGCAGCTATAAGTGTCCACTACTAGCCTACGAGTGAGTATTAATACACCGGGCTCACATTACAAGCTTCTCCTCTGCTAGGGTACCTTACTGACAATGTTGGAGAACCATGGCGGCCAACTGAACGGAAAACTTGTGATCGAATAGAGAATTACACACAAAGAGCCAGATGTGTTTATAAAATGCTGGTTTAAAACCTGCAAAATAACACAAGTATACGATTCCAAAATATGATTTTTGTGCATATTACCCAGGAGTCAAGATTCCAAGAAAAAAGGAGTTGCTACTGGACTCAGGCCAGGAGTCAAAACTCTGAAGTAGAGTCAGGTAACTGCCCAAGCCTAGTTATTACAAATCAGGACACTTCCATCGATGCTAAATTTGCTGTTTTCCTAAAACTATTGAAACTAAAACATTAAAGTCGAGACAACCAAGGTAAAAAGAACCAACACATACCAACAGCTGCCTCCCTGGCAGCTTGTTTGACAGCAAAACAAAGTTTGGCAGGTTCAGATACAAGGTTATCCTCTACTTTAGAGGTATCTCCAGATACAGAGGAACTGCTGAAAATACTGATGACTCGATCGGCACAGGAATGGAGCTCGTTGATTAAGGTGAAAATCTCTTAAAGATGAAAAGGTAAGGATGGTACGTCCGTTAATGATGGTATGTTACGGACAGTTTTAAGTCACCAAGGATAAATATGCAAAAACTAATAATAACAGGGAGGAATATTAGTCCAGGAATGACAATGTATTCTGTGACAGAAAAAGTGAAAAATTTTAAGTTTGCCAATGAAATTTCCAAGTTCTTGTATCTACAGTGTGCTTGAGATTTTCTTTTCACATACGTAACAGTAAGCTAGAGTGATGCTGCTGTAGATGCAGATGCATTCTGAAGATAATCTTTGCATATGCTTGCCAACATCTCAAGGCCAGGCATTTTAGAAGCCATCTTGATAATTAACTCTGTTGATACAGACACCTCTGTTGGTAAGCATTAGTACTCTACATGAAGAAAAGAACAACTGCATCATTTCATACAAACTTACGTTCTTTCAAAGCAGCTTTCTTCAGGTACTCTTTGCACATATTTGCTAGCCTCTCAAGACCAGCCGTTTTAGAAGCCAGCTTCATACATCCTTGCACAGATTCTGATGATACCTCTGTGGGTAAGCATTCAGCATACATGAAGTGAAGGACAATTTGAAGAACATCTTCCTCTGTACCTGTGAGTGGTGGCGGTGTTCGCAGCCAGTGTAGTCTTGGACAACTGGCTTGAAGTATTGTTCTGTGTAGTAAAAACTGTTCAAAGGACAAAATAATGTGGTCACTTACAGGGAGACAGTTGGCAATGTCACAATACTTTATTTAAATTTCCCTGGTAGTATGGCTTTGTAGATAAAATCATTTACACTTGATACAACAAAGACAAGGTCAGGAGTTCAATCTGCAGGCGGGTCAAAGAAAAGTGTGTGGGCTTGTCATCCAAGACCAATCTATGGTTTTTCCAATCTGAACTGACCATCCAGAGTCATTCCATGTTGAAAGATTTTCAAATAAGAACCACTTAAACAATGAAGTTGTAGTCAGTTGGCTTAGGTTTCTCCCTAATGTTCATTTTAAAGCACAAAGGCCTTCAAGGCTTAAGACATCCAATTACTAATTTCTCATCTGACTTATACACAGTATTACATACCAGTGCTAGTGGTACTAATCGAGTACAGGTAGGGGTATATGGGAAGAAATAATTGGATCACACCACACCTTTGGCTACACTAAATCTGTACAACACATATATGTCTAATCTACTATACAGTACTGTCCTTGTAGAATTAATGGCTGCAATATTTTAAGTCATCACTGGGTCTAACCAATGAAAAAACAATTACCTTCTTGCCATTTGCTGCTTTGATAGTGATGTCAGAGAAAAATCCTTCCTCTAGAGCTGAGATTAATGAGTATGGTTCTTCTTTAGCTTTATCAATGCTGCAAACCTGGAAGAGATCAAAGTTCAATAGCTGTAAAACAAAGATATCACAGTTAAAAACCTCTACAGGATTCAAGGGTTGAAGTTATTACCTCAAAAGGTAGTTCTATAATCCTAATCTATAGTACTCTTTACTGTGGCTTGATAAATGAGCAATAATATTACACTTGAACAAAATGGACTCCTGTATGTTCTACTCGAAAATTGCCAAACCCATTATTACCATAATTTTTTAAATCTTTGAATGCATTGCAATAAAACCTGGGCAAAGTACAGTAGACATTAGGTACTGTACCATACCGAGGATCATGATTCTTCAGAACCTTGTCGATGTCAAGCTATAATGACTGGTGTTGGCAATATAAACTATTGACAGACAGTTCTGTACATTTACTTGTCACATTGATTATAGGGGTTTTAGTGCAAGAATTGCAAGGTTTGGGAACAGATGAAATAAATTCAACATCTTCCTCAAAAAGTCAAGTATTTATTGTCAAGATGGAAAGAAATCTGTCTGCAGAAAACTTATATATCACTTGACAACATGATGCAATGTATCTTTAATGTAAATTGTGATATGAACAATGTGAAAGTGTAGAAGATATGAATGGGGATGTGTATTATACAGATACTGTATTAATACTGTATTTTAAGGGTAGTGTTAGTAAACAATTTGCAATCTTGTGATTTTAAACAAGGTTACTTACTTTTTCACAAATAATGGTAAAAACATTTTCATGTTTCAAGTGCATTCTGTCTTCCCATTTAAACATTGCCTGCATATAAAAATGGAAACAATTAATTTATTTATGACATTTTGGGAAACTGTCTTTTGAAACGATGCAGAAAAGCACATTCTCACACTTTCTGTCCTTATAACAAAAATCATGCTAACTTCATACGTTACTGAAACAGACACTTAAATCATGAATAGCAAACTGTTTCCTTTTAAAGATCTGTGGACATGTGACCAAAACAGCTAATTTAATCAACCATGATAGAGATCCCCCTGTTAAAAATCTGATGAAATTATGTAATTACCCCCTGTATCCTTTAATGTTCTCAAGCTATACCTCTTCAGAGTTTGACCATTTCTGGGATTTCTCATTTGCCATGCAGAAATTTTGATGTGGAATGTTGCACAGAGGTCTGCATTTCTTTTGTTGATCCTTTACAAATTATCCGTTAATAACTTACCAGGTAGTTTCAAGTTTGGTGGTTAATGTGGAAATTTTAAAAGTAGTCAATAGCTACAGTACTTCCATTACATTACAACTGCCCTTGGAATGAAGGTTTTAACACACAAACGATGACATATGACAAGTCTATCTTTCCATGTCCCAAATATGCATGTGTAGCCCATGTTTATCCATGACAGTAGTGCAAAGACAATAACTGTTTTATAAAATGGTACTGTAAATATTTCATGGATTTTGATGGGAATTGTGACTTTTTGTACAGTAGAATTTTTAATGCTATTTTATACACTATTGTACATGGGCAAGTATGACATTTACCTGTCCACAGACCTTTAACTCGATATCATCATCTGTACATATATTGATAATATTATTACATACTGCATAAACCAACCCAATGTTAACAGACCTGTCAACTCTCCACTTTTACCAGGAACCTACCAATTTTAAGTTAAACCTCCCAGCCTCCCGAAATCTCAAAAATTAATGCCAGAATACTGTAATTCCGCACACACCAGTCTGGCATACCACAACATCCACGCAACTCTACAGTACTTCAGATACAGACCACACACACTTTTTATGTACTGTACATGTGCAGTTCTTTCACTATTTGGCTTCTGCACATACAGTGCATGCTGCAACAGTAATTAGCAAACTGCCAAATACTGTACTGGACTTTAAAGCAAAGCAGGCACAATAAACTATAGCAAGAAACATTGAATGAATGCATTTATCCTGTACAGTGAGTACTTTTTAGTTTTCTAAAAGTTGGGAATATCCCTATCTCTATGACAGGTTGACAGGCTGATGTTAATGTTGCAATATTATACATTCTTTACACAATTTGTACTGACCAGGGATGTAGCTAGCCAAATTTGAGTGCCGGGTAATTGTCTGATATGAAGAAGGCACCTCATCCCACCTCATGGCATCTGCCCCATTTTCCAGCCATTAATTTTTCCCTTTTCTCTCATTTTACTTTAGGGAGTCAATTTGGGGCTAGGTTTAGGTCTTGGTAGGCAGATTTGTGGTGGGTGGGGAGACGTGTGTTTGCCTGGAGTGCCGGGCGGGAATATCGAGTGCTGGGTGTGGCCGCCCAGTGCCGCCCACTGTAGCTACATCCCTGGTACTGACCATCATATCATGTAACTCCTCGGAGTAATTCATTCCATATACAGTACACTGTACACTACGATTCTCGTGTATGCTGTATCGACTGTACATGCTTTATACTGTGATGTGATCACTGAGCAAAAATGAGCAAAAAAGGAAGTGAAGTATGTCATACAAAAGTTACACTCACATTGAAATCAAACCATTCTCCACTCTGTCCACCAATGAACCTTAAAAAATGAAACTTAGTCCCTGTCACTCTGTAGAAGTCAAATGCTGAAACAATGTAAGGAACATGTGCAGCATTCTGAGGTAACTTCCAGAAAATGTCACCTGACTCACTTAGATGAAACTCCACTCTGTAAAGAAGAACAAAATGTTGTATTCCTAGGAAAAGATTTAGAAAATATTTTGTGCAGTATACAGAAGACATTGTGTGTTCAGCACAGCTCAACATTTCGATATAAATCTCAGTAAGGAAGGAGAAGGCAAATTTTCCCTTATTAAATTTCTGTTAATTAATAACTCCTCTCAACAACTTCACAGTAATTAAAGTGCACTGTAAAATACTGTCTGTGTACAGTCTTAGCAGTCAAAGAAGTCAGTTTGCCCTTCGACACTTACTGTACAATAAATTTGTGATATTAGCATTGGTGTCCAGGTATGCTGGTCAATTTACTGGCACTGTATGTTTATGTTTGAATAAGTCCTCATGCAAACAAACTGCTGAACATAAAAATATAAATGTTGATAATTTACTCTATCATGAGTACAGTACAAATGTCAATTAAACAAGACGATTTTTAAATTTTGACCCCAAGTCCCACTACTGATATCCTAATTTAAAGAAGACCCAAATGCTCTCAATCAGAGGAAATCCCACTTAGGACAAATTTATAACTACAGTACACTTTTGTGCCCACCATGTGTGGATCACCAGTTGGCCTAACTCTGGGCGAAAATGTGACTTCCAAATATGTTCTAAATTGCACTCAGGAAATTGCACATCATCCTGGCTCCTGGAATCGTCCACAGGCCACATTACTGGTCACCACAGACCACAAATGGCCCATGGGCGGCCACTTGAGAACCTACAGTAGGATAAAATATTCACACATGCTGCACATATTAGTTTGACTGCTATCAGGATGATATTTAAAGCTAACGATGTACACTAATGAGGCAACAGCGACTTGACCCTTGACAAGAAGCCTGAAACAAAATTTATCATTTTGTTAAAACTGTAGAACTACTGTACAGTAGGTACAGTACAGTACGTCTTCAACATCTTATCACCATACAGTAACAATTTCTACCAATGACTACTGTAGGTACAGTACTTGGCTACAGTAGGTACTGTAATGTTTGGTCTAACTCTACTTCCTCTGGATAGTCTCTCTAAAACATGGGTTGTAAGTTAGTATTTCTGTCAGACTATTAAAGTCCTGACACTTTACTAAGTTGCCTGTCTCTGTATGCTGAGTTATGTCAAAGGTCAGTCGAATCTTGGAAAGCCGAAAAGGCACTTAATGTCAATTGCCACCTATGCACTAAGGGCAGGTGTACATACAATGGGTGTGAACCCATGTACACATACAGTAGGGCCTGGTTTGTTTCACACACTGTTGGCGCAAGGCCTATCAGAGTGCTTTGGCCCCTCAGAGATACTCCCTCCACACTACAGTATTTCAGCATACTGTATTTTAAAAGGCCTCATTTGCGATAATTTGCTGTAGGGGGCACAGAAAATCCAGCCCTGGATCAAGATGGGGTTCAATTGGCCTGCATCCCCTTTGTATCATTGACTTAATACAGTACTGCCCATTTAATTCTGAAAATTCCATTGAATTGATTATGATTGTACTTAAGGCCCTGGGAACCCTTAAAAATCACATTTTTTTCAAAAATCCCAAGGGAGGCCACGAGCCCCATGTCACAACTTCAGTGCTCTAATGTTAGGACTTCAAATCAGCCTCCCGGAAGCCAATACAAAAATGGTCAAACTGTGACTTTCTTTGGGGGTCTGTTAAGTGTGTGTCTATTGTCCATACTAAGACACTTGAAGTGCTTCTTTCTAGTACCAGTACTCACAATTTTGAAAATACTGTATCTTAGCAGGCCTGGCATTATAAGACGGGCAATTGCCCGTGCCCACCTAAACGCCCATCTTGGCTCCTAAAAGTAACTGTTAGAACTTGCCTAAGACGGGCAACCATTGCCCGTCTGCCCAAAAACTCCTGACCAGGCCTGTACCTTAGAGCTTCCATGGGCCTTAACCCCTGGTCTGCCACCCTAAATTGCCCCTGAAAAACTTACCACACCACCTTGGAAAAGCTCTCAAAGTGCCACTGGACAGACTTTGACAAATTCCCCCCCCCCCCCCCACTAGCCTGGAGCAACCAAAAAGCCATTTGGGGAAGAAAAGTTCTCACTACCATATTCCCCATGGCAAGCAGTCCTTGCCTTAACTTAAAAAACAAACACTGTTTAATACAGTAGCAACCCTAATGGTTGCAATTGCAAAATCCACTCTTTCTATCCTTTTCTTAGACTGTGCACAGCAACATGGCCAGTAGGGTCTTTCATACTGTATATATGTAGGTTTGGATTGGGAAAGTCAATACAGATATTAGAAAACCTATGGGCAAGTTTTGAAAAGGAAAAAAAAATGTCATAGCCTGTCACTGGGCCTGACGTATCTCCCAACCCACCTTTGACAATGGATTACCATCTCTGATGTCCCAAATCACTCTCAATCAAATCTTGGATGTATTCAAAGTAATTGCCACTCACACTTGATACATAACATGGTTGCTTACAGTATTTACAGTACGATGGATCAGGTGCAAGTTATGATGTGATGCTAGGCATGGATTAGCTTACACATACAAAAATTGTGAGCACTTTGTGCACCTTGCTTACATCAGTTTCCTTAACAGTATATACTGTAAGCTGTAGGCCTTTACAAAGTATTTGGTTTCACCAAGTGTTACAAAGCACATGTAACAGAAGCAGAAAATACCTAACATCACTACAGAATGTTTTCTCAATAACTTTTTCTTTAAAAAAATTAGACTAAATTACAGGAAGAAAAAGATGAGCACAACCTACAAATCTAAGGCTGTGTCAAAAGCCTGTTTTACAGGAAGACTGGTTTCAGTTCGGTTCAGTTGGTGAAAAAATATTAAACCCAAAAACCGAACAGTACCTATTAACTACTGTAACCTCAAGAGCTATAAGTACCTTTCCTAAAATGGGTATGGGTTCATAAATCTCATCAACTTCAACCTTAAAATTCTTATGTAAAAATAAGGCTGTGACCGTGTAGCTATTAATTGCTAAACGATTGCATGTGGAATAAACGTTAAAGTACAAAGCTAGTTAGCAATTAATCGCAAACCCCATTTTATGTCCGTTTTTATCCATATGAAAACTCGTTTTGAAAAATTATCAATGGTACGTACAGCATTGTAAGACATCAAAGTAAAGCAAAGTAAAGCCATTACAGAAACCGTGCTTCACGGATATTACTTCCCCGGCATCACCAATTCATTTTGAATACTTATTGCATACTGTAAATCAGCACAAACCAAGTCTCTCTGTTGAGATAAGGTAATTACAATTAATCGCTAAACGATTGCAAATTTTTGCGATTAAATGTTTAATTATTTTGCTACACGTTCACAGCCCTATGTGAAAATGGAAAAACATGAGCTGAAGTCAGCATTTGGCCCCAATTTGTTGTATATACCTGATCATGCAGTAAGTAATCATTCTCCCATGTCTGTGAATCTGCCATCGTATAAAGTCTCATGTGGAGATCCCTGAATGTACGCCAACAATGTTCCAGCATATGTAGTTTACACATAGCCTAACAAGAGTCCCAATAACATTACCTACAGACTTTGCTTCACCATGGACTCTTCTAGGCCACCAATATATCAAAATTAGACACCATGGTTGGGGATTAAATTTGTCATGACAACGCAAATTAATCTTCTCCTAATGTAAACTAGAAATTGAATTTGCATGGCAAATCCGACGTAGCCTCTCCGAGAAAGAGGTGTGGGAGTTGTTTTTCAATCGGGAGAAAGGAGATGGAACATAAGGCATATTAATTAACCGTGCGCCAGAGACATTTTACTTTTATAAGCAAGCAGTTCATGAACTTATGGAGTTGTTTTACGTAAAATATCCTGAAAGTGCAGGTAGCTAAGCATGATAAAACAGTGGGTACTGATTGAGAGCTTAAAGATTATTATTAAAGATATTATTACTCAAGTGAATTGAATTTACTTTTATCAGCTGCTTTGCGGGCCAGATGAATTAGTGGTCTCGCGGGCCGGAGGCTAAATGAACCCACATGCCAGAGGTTCCTCAGCCTTGCTGTACTGAGCCACCATACATACCCTAAAGATCTAAGTGCTAGTGCCCTGGTAGGCTACTTACACATACAGTAACGCTGTGTTGTTTTAACGATGGACATGAATTCATTCATTTTACATTGACGGCGGCAGGAAGGTCCCCAATTTTCCCTCCAAATCTCAAAGTCGTAACTTTTGGCAATTTAATAAACGTCAGCATGCCGATTTATTATCTCAAAATTAAGCATATAGCCTAGTAAGTTTCAAGTTTCCCGACGAAAATCGCCCGCATCTAAATACCTCGTTGCTAAATCAAACAGGCTTTCCGCTGCCAGCTTCCCCGCCGGATCCCCCACCTGCTCCTGCTGGAATTAGCGCTACTCGACTCGCCTTCTGCAACTCCAGCTGTCCAGTGACACTAATAGCTGGTAATACCTTTCTCAAAGTGCTGAAAAAAATTTCGTCTGTATTCGGACGTGACAGAGAATCACTTCTTAACGATTGGTCATCATTTAAAATTCCCACTTGAGATTGGGTCAATTTAAAAATATTCAGACTATCCCGCATGCGCGGAGCTGCAAATCGAATATTTTTTTTCAATATATCAGACAGTTTCTTCTATGCATTATTTTGGTATCGTAATTTGTTTTTATAGATTCCCACCGTTCGTACGTTTCAAGAAGTCATTTGAGCATTTAAAATCCTTCAGTTTAAGTCGAGGGGCGACAATGAGAATACGAAAAACTTTGAGATTTGAAAATGAAGGATTATGGTCAACCAAAATTCAAAACGAACAACTCGTCTCGAAAGTAGATCCGTACATACCCTGCGTCAAGACCTTTGGTCTATGCAAGTCATGAACAAACGTGCGTTTGTCTGATGTGTCTAGTTAATTATATATGTCAATGGTGCGTTACACAGTACGTGCTATAAAGATAGACCTCTAAAAATATAAGTAAGCCACTATATCTCTTACGACGACATTTTTTTAACTCAGTTGGCCAGTACATGCGGGCCAAAATCACGAGTCTCTTCTCCCAACAAGCCATGTTCAACATCTAATTGTGATAAATTTTGTGAAATATATGAGCAGTGGAAAAACGTTGCAGAAATTTTCAGATTTATTTGCTATATTGCTGTAAATTTCCAAAATATTTGTGAGTTTTATTCTGTTTGCACCTGAACATTTAGAAGCTGTGTAATCTTGGTGAAAAATCATCAATGGCAACGAGACAAAATACAATGTTCTTCCGCTCTGAATTCATCCGCTTCATAGAGTTTCCGTATTAAAAGGTTTACTTTCTTTGCGCAATGTAAAAAAAAATGTCTACTTGGGTGTAGTTCGCCTTCCCAAATGATGGAAATACGATTCCGTACACGTAGCCTTAGAGGCTACTGTACGTAAATTGAATTAGCCTATCCACTTTCCGATTCTAAAAATCATTCCTAAATAGTTACAAAAAACAGAGGCAGTAGCAAGTAGCAAGCATGAATAGATGCCATTTGTGGAAGCTTGCGATCAACAAACTTAAATTTCACAAATAAAGCACAGCCACACAGGTTTGGGCCAGCATGGGCACACTTGTGGGCATGGTACAGTACTGTATAATCAATGCAGGTGATGACGATGCGTTTTCACTGTAAACAAACAGCTCACGTTATTAGTTGCACTCTATGTTATAAGCACAGAAAAACCACATGTATCACCAATATAATCAGGCCTGATTTTTAAGGAAATTTTCAGGTTGCCCATCGGACAACCTGAAGCTAAATTTAGGTTGTCCGAAATAGTTTTTGGTTGTCCGAATGAAAGTGACGAACAGGAGATGAACAATTTTATTTCCTGTCTCTGCCATAGAAAACAAACATTTACTTTAAATTCTGCATTTTTCCATATTTACTGGCATGGTACAATGATGAATGGTAGTCAATACCAGTGTCTCAATGCCACTTCTTAAGGGGATTTTTATGACATACTTTCCTGCTGATGTAGGGAACTATTCAGTTACAGTACAAATAAAATCTACATGTCCATCGGACAAGTTCAAAGAGAGAAAGTGGTTGTTCGATGCAAGTTTTACCCGTCACGGACGATCGGACGAGTGCTAAATTTCAGCCCTGATAATTATTAGTGCATTTTTTCACAATGTGCCAGAGAATACCCTACGTGGTGGCCTCTCATTTGTTGAGGCTGTGAGGCTTTAAATATCCAATCAAATCCAGTAGGCTTGCTCACAATGCCAAAAAATGTTCCACAATTTAATTTGAAAAAGTTAAATGAACTTCTAGACCATTCTGTTATGCTCATAAAACATTTTTTTTTGTGATTCTTTGTT
This sequence comes from Holothuria leucospilota, assembly GCA_029531755.1. Classification (NCBI taxonomy): domain Eukaryota; kingdom Metazoa; phylum Echinodermata; class Holothuroidea; order Aspidochirotida; family Holothuriidae; genus Holothuria; species Holothuria leucospilota. The sequence continues at coordinate 33,972,439 of CM055968.1, forward strand.
GAAGAATTGATCGGAGGTTGTGAAAAATGAGTGGGATTTGGCCCACGAAAATCAAACATATTTTTCTTTGCTTTGCCCATGGAAGCTGTAAGACTGTGAAAGTTACAGTACTAGCATGGTCTTACAGCTTCAAATGAATATACAGTACTGAAGGCTTCCGGTAGCACTCAAAAAGTAATGGATCTAGTACAGTAAATCAATCTGTTTCAAGTGCCGACAGAAATTTAATTTTCAATGCTGGTAAAACTTTGACAAAAAGTTCACTAAAGCTATTTACTAGCTTAAATTTTGTTAATAGCATTTTTATAAAGCAGTCTATTTTATTTTTACATTACTCAGCATTTTCAGCCATTTCACATCATATAGCCTTGCAAGCAAATTAACAGTGTGTGTATGTGCTTGATTGCCCATACTGTAACTTAGTATTCAGAACAAGCATACAGTATGACGTACTGTAAAACCGGATTTGAGTAAAGGTCTATATTTATATACACGAACAACATTTGCAGAACATTCCCAAAACATTTCACTTGCAACAAACCCAAAACACGCTTGTTTTTGGTTTGTTGCACAGTGTAAACAGGGTATACAACATGCTTTGAAAACATTTTGAAAATGTTGCAGAAGAAATGCCCTGTCACTTCTTTTCAAAACATTTTCAAAATGTTTTGAAATTGTGGCTACCCTGTCTCATGCCACTAGAATTCAACAGGCTCATTTAGCCAAAGTTCCCCGAGAAAAGGCCATTTTCCTGGGTGAAAAATATAGACGTCTTATGTCGCCTGATGGCTAAATCCTCCTATTGAATTCTAGCCTCATGTACACTGTGCAACAAACCAAAAACAAGCTTGCATGTTCTGGGTTTGTTGCAAGTGAAGTGTTTTGAGAATGTTTTAAAAATATTGCTCATGTAATGTATACAGGCCTTAAGAATCAGTAGCCAAAAAAACAGTTTTTCATTTTGGGGAAACCAAAGAGCCTTATATCTATCACATTTGTGGTTAAAAGTTGTGAGGGCACAAGTGGTGATGAATGTTTTGGTTTCTCAAAGGCTGTCAAAGTCTACAGAGTGATCTAACTTTTACACAGGATACTCCACACCAGTGTTCGATTTTAAGGGTAGTCCTGTCGCCCGAGACAACCAGAAATTCTGCAGGACTACCAGATTTTGCAAAAACAGGTGTGTAAGGTTGTCCATCGGGACAACCAAATCTTTTGAGGAAAGTGATGTGATGCTTACATTTAGCAGCTCTCGATGAATTGCGCATGCAAGAAACTTTAAAAATTGCATCAAAAGATTTGCAGCAAAGTGCGGTGACTACGCACATTCACCACAGCTTCCCACACAGTAACTTTATCGAAATGTGCATAACACTATCAAGCCAAAATATGTGCCCCGTACAAACTCCACTAGTAGGCCACTAGGCCTGCACTGTACACAGAGAAGCTGAATTCCTTCTTGCAAACTATAAATTTGTAGTGCTGATGTTGCAACACCTGTGCTTTCAATCTAGAGATGTTTAATTTATTAACCCGCAATGTGAACATCAGGGCAAGAGCAGTCCCCCCCCAAATTGTAACAGTCTAGTAGTCTATCCTATTCCATGAATGGCTGTTGAGAATCATGTGACAATATATTTCTCACTGAATGGTGAAATTTATGGAATGTCACTCATTGCTTTACCTTGGATATGCAATATTAAACTCCTAAAATATAAAGAAAGGTACATGGAAGAGAAAAAAGGAGATATTTGTGAAAATTAGCTATTGGTTCAAAATAAGTTTGGGGCGACTGCTCTTGCCCTTTAATTATGTCCACAATGTACACTAATTAATGCATGCCATGAGACAGCACTACTCTTATACAGTAGATATATGTTTTTGTTTTTTTTGGGGGGGGGGGGGGGGAGAGGTTGTCTAAAAGTGAAAGCCACTTTGGAAGGCTGGTGATAATGGGGTGTTATCAATTCCACATTTGCAAACTTGCAAAAATGGTTACACTTGGGACTACCTTATTTTGAGCTGGACAACAAAATTTTACAATGTGGTAGTCCTTCGGACAACCATTGCTAACATTATAGGCCTAAAACAAATATGGGAGCAACACTTAAAAATGCACAATTAATTTATGACTGTGTGCATGCCATCCAAATACTGTATATTCCTGGTTCATTTATATTTTGCAAAGACCATTGGGCCTGACCCCCTTAATGGCAAGTACAAACCAGCTTTGCGAGGCTTGCACTGGGAGTGAGATTTCCAATTTCATTTTTTTTTTTTTTTTTGAAGTTGCAACAAGTATTTGCATAAACTTGTAAAGTGTTACTTCTGAACTGCGATTTCCACACGCCTTAGCTGACTCAGTACATGATGAGAGCTTGTTAATGTACAATTATTCCTGTATTGGGCTGCCAGTGGACTGACACCGCGTGCAGTTAAATACACAGATGAGTTTGTAAACATTGAAACAGTAGGCTACAACACTGTAGCGTACTAACTTACCCTTCCAGTCCTCCAACGTTGTTAGCTTCCGTGGAGTACACCTCAACTTTGACGATCTGAAACGAAACGGCAGAATGCCAGAAGCAAAGGTTAGGATCAGGTATGACAAAAGTAATTGCACGGAAAGAGAATCGCATTTTCTTGACAACTTACCTTCCATGTTCCATGGAAACCAGCCTCGACATCATAGATTGGTGTAAAGCCGCTTTTTGAATCAACACCCGCCATGTTGTCAAATATGCATCTAAAAATAAACAATTACCTAATACATTTAAAACGACTGTTTATTTGAGGCTAGGTATAAAAGTAACATGGCGGCCTCCTTGAACAAGTTGTCCAACAGGTAAAGTATGCATTGATTTACAACTTTTTAAGTACCACGCCATGTTGAAGACAGATGAAGCTGTTTAAACACTTAGTTTTCTATTTATTTTAAACGATGCAGTGATAATTGTAGAGTTAAAAAGGCATGGGCCTAACCAATGTAGCCTAGCCCTGCTGTCCACATTTCGTGGAACAGGTTCACATCCTTATCCTAGTATACTGCTAGGCTAGTCCTCAGTAAATAACTGTGTGGTCGTTTGCCGAGAGATATCGGCGACCGGTTATACCAGTGCCTTTACTGAGGACTAGGGCTAGGCCTACGGCATCCAGTCAAAATGGCCCTCTATTTACCATAACCTCCAAATGGTACTAGGCTATACAGGCCACAGGCGCCCCTTAACATTGTATAGTATACCATATATTATGTATTATATAGACGGAAAGGTATGTCACAAAAATCCTAGCTCGAACAAACAACTTACGTTTCTGGCACAATTACTGCACTTTTCTCGCCAAATTTGTCTGTGTCGAGACTTTTGATCATAAGGTACCTCAAGGCAGCTCTTTTTCCCGAATGATTTCACTTGGCATTGTCTGAAGGATGAAATTTCGATGGAGTAACAGTATGAGGATGGTAGCTGCTGATAGGAGAGCATTCAGCACTTCCACACTATATAATAAAATACTCCTAAAATATTCTCTAAAGTTCTCTTAACTTTCTAAATTTCTTCCAAAATTTGTTTAATTATGATTCACTTTTTATTATTGCAAATCTTGCAGATATATATTAGCATCAATATGAACAATTTTGAACATTAAATTTCATAAAATTTGAAAACCTTTTGAAAAGTGGAAGGGCTAGCATTTTCTACAAGCACTTGTGACAGTTGAACTGTAACTGTTGTACAGTCTTCAACTGCCACAAATGCTCATAGTAAATGCAAGCCCTTCCACTTTTCAAAAGGTTTTCAAATTTTATGAATTTCTGTGTTCAAAAATCTTGCATATTAATGCTAATATGTATCTGTAAGATTTGTAATAATCAAAGCAAAACATAACTGACAAATTTTGGAAGAAATTCAGAAAGTTAAGAGAACTTTAGAGAATATTTTAGGAGTATTGTATTATATAGTGTGGAAGTGCTTAATGCTCTCAATCAGTAGCTACCATCCTCATACTGTTACTCCATCGAAATTTCATCCTTCAGACAATGCCTAGTGAAATTATTCGGGAAAAAGAGCTGCCTTGAGGTACCTTATGATCAAAAGTCTCGACACAGACAAATTTGGCGAGAAAAGTGCAGTAATTGTGCCAGAAACGTAAGTTGTTGTTCGAGCTAGGAGATTTGTGACATACCTTTCCGTCTATATATACTACATAGTATATGGTATACTATACAATGTTAAGGGGCGCCTGTGATACAGGCTACTAACAACTTCAATACATATTGTATGCAATATGTGAACATAAACTGAGCAATCAGATGAAGTAGAAAATGTGCAGCTGGTTTGTTTTAAATTACTACGATTATAGCTTATTCTAGCAAAAAATTTACCATGGTTTACCATAGTTTACCATGGTAAAATGACCAATTAACCATGGTAAACTATGGTAAACCATGGTAAATTTTTTGCTAGGTTAATTGATTAAGTGCTGATCTTTCAACAAAAATTTCCCAGACTCCAACCCTTGCAGCATTGTAGGAGGGACTTAGCTGATCTTTGTATGTTTTACAAAATTAGGAACAATCTTATGAACATTCCATTCCCACCTATTATTATACTGGGTGTACCATGAGTCAATCACTTAACGAACATTGTGATCATAAAAATATTTTAAAATATACAAAAATCAATAAAACTTTGAAGTAATATTTTGTTATACATGTATGTCTTCCTCATTGTGCTACATTTTGGTGTTGTTCGCATTGCGTAATTCGTAGAAAACGAATTTTGGAATGTAGGTGGCAGTGGCGGATCCAGGATTTGGCAAAAGGGGGGCCCAGGTCATAGTGGTTAGTATAAAAGTCCAATCTGTGGGATGGGGTCTAAGGAGAGGGAGTGTCCCGGGGGGCAGTGCCAGGGTATTTTGATAGGGGCAAAGCATGTGATGAGTAATTGTCGTCCTGGGGGGAGGGGTCCCCACAGCTGCAAAACTTGAAAAACATCGCGGGCGCATATACTTTGAAAACCAAAATTTCTAGCTCACCTATTCTACTTAATTTGGGCCTAAGATGAAAATTTCCAGCTGCAGAATAATTTTCGTGGACGCAATGCGTGTCTGCGTCCAGCTTTTTGCAGACGTGGGGGTCCCCCTCCCCTTTGAGAAATTTTTGTTAATTTAAGGCTGCTCCGATGCAAAATGGTGATGTCTGTGATGTATTTTTTGAACTGATCTTATATGGCTGGAAAGCGTTCATAATTCAGTGAAGTTTAATTTTCGGTTGGGTAAAAGCCAGATTGGAAAGCTTGCAATGGTGCACGGGGGATATTAATAATGGCCAAGAGAATTGCGCGGCCAATACTATCTAAGCGGAGCACCACCATGAGTTGGCACGGAACATAGCAAGAAAATTTAAGCCAAAACTACCTCCTACATTGCAGGAAATTGCCTTTCCCAGCCAACTTGCCTGGTTGCTGCCAACAAGTTTGCACGGTTGCAGTTGTCAGTTGTTAAATTGCACGGCTGGCAACTTCGAAATTCATATTTTTGCGCGGGGATAAATCCCCCGCGCAGGGCAATCCAATCTGGGGTAAAAGATGCTTTTCTGGGGAGGGGTCTAAGAGGAGAGGAGGGTGTGTCCCCATCCCTTTGAGAAATTTTTGTTAATTTAAGGTTGCTTAGATGCAAAATGGTGATGCCTTTAGTATATTTTTGAACTGATCATATATCGCTGGAAAATGTTCATAATTTAGTGAATTTTAAATTTTACCCTCAATTCACAGTGCATTTCATTAAAATAAATTACAAGGCTCAAATATGACACTACAGGGTAATATTGCAGCAAGTTATAGTTAAAAGCCTGATGTTGTCGAAAATATTCCTCTAAATGTTAAAGAATTCTGAAATGGATCCCTTGAAAGTAGAAGCAGCACTCCCAATGCTTTGGGCGTGGCCGGTAATAGACTGAAGTTAGCAATCCATTAATACTGTACAGCGCTCATGAGTAACTCCTTGCAATGCCCAGAGAAAGTTACTGAGGCCAGTATAAGCCAAAATGTTATCAGTTGAAAGTCAGTAGCAGAGTTATTAACATAACACTTATTTTCTGAGGTAGAGAATAATGAACAAGTTTGAGTTTCACTCTGACACATCTCATAGCCTATTTCATTGGAATAGGGCCTTGTCCTTTGTTTTATGAAGTTGAAAAAAAACTTTCAAAATTTTTTGGAAGGGGGGGCCGGGCCCCCCTAAATCCGCCCCTGGGTGGCACTACATGTAAAAATGCTTATGAAGGAATCTTCAGTCAATCGCTATACAAAAAACAAGTAAATAAAATCCTATAAATTATCAAATTATCACATTCAAGAACAGTTATGCAAATAATCTTAGAGAAGAATGTCTTTTCTATCAAAATTTTTAATCAGATCTTCATCAAAGACACTTTGGTCACCATTTTTCGTAATATTTGCAAATTTCTTTTTCATACTTATGCCAAAACTTGGAAATTTGGCTGTGAGTAACATTTTTGCTTGTAACATCAAAAATAATAAGGGGAATAATTCTTTTTGATACTGTTTGAAGAAAATGCATTGCAGGTCATCCTTACATTGCAGTCACATCATGCCCGCATGCTGTACTGGCATTTAGAATGCAGTGATCGACTCATGATACTGATCGACTCATGATTACTTTAATACTATACCCCTAAGTTCTGTCAGACATGCCCACTGTTATAACTATGTACAGGCCCTGCACTCTGAGGCGTTCAAATACCAGTTCTTTGTTAGAAGTGTTCGCTTTTGGATTATTATTCCGCAACAAATACTTATTAAATCTTGTGTTTCATGCCCACAATTTAGAATCGTTTAAATTAAAACTTAAGTCTTTCTTGTTTCGTGACATGAGGCCTTTTCTGTGTAAAACGCTGCCGAACATATTTCTTATGATGGCGGCGCTATATTAAGTCATTTATTTATATCCTTCCGTGCTGCTACCTCCAAATGGATCTTCCCTTTTAGTTGGATCAGAGACCCTGCTACAAACAAATGGGTCCTCACCCAGTCAGCTCATTAGCGCCCTTGTCATTTGCTTTTACTTGCACTCGTTACTTAGTGGTTTCCTAGTTTTGTGGTTTTGTATATATATTTAGCACTTGCACTTTTTGTGGTGGTTGTGTCTCCCTTGTTGGCTTTTCAACTGTTGACTGTATACTCTGTGATGGCATTCTTGCCTTTTTAGAGTTTTATACTGAAGACTGAAGACTGAAGATTTAGGCAAGCAGTAAGGAATTATTATTGATTTAGGCCTAGGCCTACTGTGTATCTAAAGACCATCTGGGGATGGTGTATCTACTAACCCCCAAAAGCGTTGAGGGTATGGCCCTGGTGTTTCAAGTTGTAGAGTTAGTTGTACGATGAGTCAGTAGATACCTTGAGATGGTCATTGCGTGCAAAAAAAAAGCAAATTGGTGTGCTCGTAGTAGTAGGTGGCGGCATCATGGATGGTGTTCTTCCAAGAAGACTTTCAGGACACTACAGATTTCATCATAGATGAGACCTGAGTTACAGTACATTTGACTCTACGGTATCGGGCCAGACCAGATTGCAAAGTTTGTTAATTGTGCGTGGAACTTAATTGTTAAGTTCGAAATTGTGCGCTGACGAACGCTTTGTGTCTGGGCATGGGGTGCAGGGGCCTGCTTAAGGGTCCCACTGGGTTGCAGAGGTGAAACCCTGCTGGGGTCCAGGGGGCGCCATCTGCTATGAAAGATGGTGATTATTTGGTTCTTTCTGAATTGTGTACTGAGCGTAACTTTTTGAGTGAGTCTTGAGTGCTGGGATTTTGCTTTTACTGTACCGCACGATCATTTGCTCAATTCTTTGCCTTTGCACCACACACCAATTATTGAACCAAACGGAATTATTGCATGTCGATTCATCATAAAATCGGTAAATAAATTGAAAATGCGCACGCGTGGAAAAAGTTCCGTGTGACTGACAAACTGTGCAGTCTGGGGCCAGATGACAGATGGCTGTCTTGGTGAAACTCTGGATGTTATCACCAAGAACCTTGCGGTGATGCTTTTTGTTCCCATCCCCAGTCCCTTTCTACTGTACCTTTACTATGACCAGACATGTTGCTTGCAGGTTGATAGTTTGTGCTGGGTTGAAAACAAGAGTTAGTATGAATGAACTAATTCTGAAAAAATAGGGTCTAATGACCATGACCTTATTAGCTTGATCTTTGTTATTGCAGCAAACTTGACCTTAGTGGTAAACTTGTTTTAGATTTTGTTAAGGCTGATTTAACATGGGTAAAAGAGCACCTTTCAATGAATTGGTCTGCTCATTTGTCTCACTTAGGCCCTGCTGAGGCTCGGAGTGTTTTCCATGATGTTGTTGATACAGTACCAATATGGTGTGGCCTGTGTTTTGTTTTGGGTTTGAACTGCAGGACATCTAAGTTATGGGGCTTTAGCCCTCCTTTTCCTTTTGACTTGTTATGTTAATTACCATTAAGTTGTGTACTGTTAAAGGTCTGGTGACATGAGAATTACATTGTTGGGTATTTACAGTAAAAAGCATTAAAAATTCAGAAAAAGCCAAACTTCTCATCAAAATCTATTAAATGCTGACCATTCTGCAGCGTCATTTCTATTTTACACTTTTACAGTATCATGAATAAACATACTGTAACTGAAATTTACAAATTTTTGACATTGAAAGATGGACTTACTACAGTAAATATGGATGATGTTAACCTTTGTTTTTCCAACCTTCATTTCATGGACACTTGTAGCATTGGTATCCCCTAAGGGGGTTGTTATAAAAATTAAAATTTTCTCAAAAAATATTAATACCACTCACTAGAATGTAAACTATCTGATGAGTAATTAACAGATAATTAATAGGCCTATAGGGTTAACAAAAGAAGTGCTAACACTGTGCAACACTCCTCTTCATTATTTTTGGATAGGCAATGAGTTACTCCAGAAACCATCAAACTTTGAAGAGGAACTGTACAGTATATCTTGAGACCAGTGAAAGATATTGAAAATTTGAAATAATTCCAATGGATCTTTCATTGGGGGACTGTATTCTTTAACTGCTTAGTAAAACAGCTCTTTTTGGTGGCATGTCACCATACAGTAACCAGTGTTTCCGCTAGCTATGAAGGGATTTTGACCCAATTGATTCCTAATTTGATGCACTAATGTTGGAGAAAAAATAGAAAAAAAAGAGGGTTTTATAGGCATTTAGGCGTATTGTGCACATGCTCTGCATTTAGCAATGAGTCAAATTTGCATATATCGCGCGGTTTGACTCACTGGATAACTTCTTAGAGGAAACACTGACAGTAACTTTAAGAAGGCTGTTTGTAATGATAGGCCCACAGTGGTTTGGGTTTCTCTAGGGAGGTTCTGAGAGCAGTTAGGAAAAGGAGCCCATGTTGGTATTCCTATAGGGATAGTGGGAGTTTTTCTGACTTTATTTGCAGTCTATAAGAACAAGTTTACTCTTAGTGAAGGAAGGACCCAAAGCTTCATAAGTTTGAAAGGAAGTTGACTAAGGAGGTCAAGGAAAATTCTAAATCTTTTCATCCTTATGTCAGGACTAAGCAGAAAGTTAAAGAGGGTGTTGGTCCTCTCCAAGGTAATAGGGGTACTGTACATTTTAGTCAGTGGCGGTAAGGATATGGCTCATTTGTTGAATAATTATTTTGTTGAGTGCTCTTACCAAGGAGTCTTGTGTACACAGTAGTTCTGTTATGGGGACTTCAATTTGTACTGGTTCCTAAGCTCAGTTTATATTAATAATGTACAGTACAGTTTCTTCTGAGGAACTGGTCTGTAATTAAGGAGTTTTTAAAGGCTAGCAAGGCCCCTTGGCCAGATGGGATCCATCCTGCCATTCTGCATGAATTTTCTGAGACTCTTTCAGTTCCTCTGTGCATTACTTTTCAGAAGTGTCTGGACTCAAGCTTTGTTTCTGCCGACTGAAGGATTGCAAATGTTATTTCTATTTTTTTGAAGAATGGTTATCGGAGCTTGCCTTGCAATTGCCTTCCTGTTAGTTTAATCAGTGTTGTGCGCAAAGTCATGAAGTCTGCATGGTCAAGAATTGTGTGCTTACTGTATGTATCTTTTAGATTATGTGTTACTGAATCTGTCTCAGCATGGTTTCCTGCCTGCATGTAACAGATCTCATGTTACTGATTTACTTAGCTTTCTTGAGGATGTCTCTTTATCCCTTGATTCTGGTCACAGTGTTGATGTCATTTACCGTGATTTTCAAAAAGCATTTGATAAAGTTCAAGTACAGGTAGATACTGTGGGCTTATTGTATGGTGAAACTGCAAGGGTTAGGTATCCAGGGCAGATCTGCTGACTCGATCAATTCTTGGCTTCATGGTAAATCTCACAGAGTGGTGTCAAAGGTACTTTCTCATCTGGGAAAGAAGTCACAAGTGGACTACACTGTACCACAGGGTTTTGTTCGTGGCCCATTCCTTTTCTTTAATAAATGTCATCAACAATATTGATAGCTCTCTCACATCTGGTATTAGTAAATTTGTTGATGAACTCTATAGGAAAGTAAGTGATGAGAAGAACTGTTGCAAAAGGACTAAGATCATAGGTTATTCTCATGGTCACAGTCTTGTAATGCTGATAAATGCAAAGTTCTTCGTTTTGGACCTACAGGTAAAAACTTGAGTTCATGAGTATTTTGAGTACTGTGACTATGGAAAAGATCTGGGTGTTGTCATTTCAAGTGATCTGAAGCCTTCTAGGCAGTGTGCAGATGCTGCAAGGGCAAACAGGGTGCTTGCATTGGTCAATGAGAGGAATTTCAGTAAAAATTTTAGTAAAGAAATTGTATTGAATTTGTACAAGCAGTTGGTTAGGCCACATCTCAGTTTTACTGTGCATGCTTGGAGCCCCTTTTATGAAAAACACAAGTTTAATTTACTTTAGGGCAAATTCAGAGGAGGGTCACTTGGCTTATTCCTGAAGTGTGTAATCTCCTTTATCACAATAAGCTTAAACTCTGGGTCTTATCACTCTTGAGCTAAGAAAGATTAAGGGGATATATGCTGAATATTTGCAAACCTCTTTCTTGGGTATATACTTCATGTAAGCCAACCTCAAACTGAAGTGAATAGACATCTACTAATCCTATTCACTTCAGGCTATTCAGCCTATTCATTTCCCTTCAGTTGTCTATTCACCTCAGTTTGAGGTAGTCTTACATGAATTACTCCCTTTCTGGTAGGGATTCTCTATGAAGTTGTAACTACCTAAAGGTTGGTACTCTACTTATCCCCTGGTTCAAGGCCATTGTAAGAAGTTGGTGAAATGTTTCTCTGTTTGTAAACAGGTAATTGTTCAGTTTGATAGAGAATAATCTTTACTATTGTTGAAACAAAGTTATGGACTGTAATTAAACTGTATTTAAAAGGCCAGTGGCATCACATACAACAATACATGGCGGTTACTTGAATTTGGCAAGCCTGACATCTTTGGCAGAGCCACATAAAGTAGTGGTGTACCTTAAATCATCCCCCACCCTTGTACAAATATCCTTTTATGCAGTACAGGCTGACAGGTCTTCTTCTTCTTTCAAAGGCAGCACAAACGCCAGATAAGGCTATCCTGTGCTGTTGAACTAGGGCTAAGGGAGTCGGATGGTAGTAAGTAAACTAGCTACTGTAAAAGGATTCAAGTCAAGGGCCAAGAGCTGGTTTTTAAAGCTGTGCACTGATGAGGCACAGCGAACCTGTTCAGGTAACAGGTTTCAGCAGGGGATAGTCCGTGGGTAGAGAGATTTCTGATAACAAAGCTTGTTTGTGGAGGGATGATGGTATAGGTATCTACTGTACCACTAGTTTGATGGGTAGTCCGTGGATTAAGATTTGATGGGTCAATGAGATGATCAGCTACATTGCTTGTTTCTTTGTACATGAGCACAGGACAAGTAGTGGTAGAGATGTGGATTTGGATTTGCTATATGGGAGACTCTCATTGTAAAGCACTTAGATTTATTGAACCCCATCTGCCATATTGATTCCCACTGACACAGACTGTCTACATCATGTTGAAGAATTTCTGTGTCCCCTGTGTTCTTGATTTCACGGTACAGGATACAGTCATCAGCAATTAACCTGATGCTTGATTGAATATTTGCTGGCAAGTAGTTTATAGACTAAAAAGAGTAAGGGTCCCAAGACAGTTCTCTGAGGGACACCAGAGATGACTTGGGATTTATTTGAAGACGTCCCATCAACTAACGCCCTCTGGTAACGGTTGGTTAGGAATTTCTCAGTCCAATTTAAGATGTTATTTCAGATTCCAATGTGCTTCAGTTTGTTTTAAGTCGCTGGTGGGGAACTGTGTCAAAAGCCTTGCTAAAATCCACTATAATTAGGTCAGCTTGGCTTCTGTTATCTAATATCTTCATTATATCATCAACAAGGGAAGAAAGCTGAGTTTTACATGACCTCCCTAGACGAAAACCATGTTGAACATTAGCAAGTACATTAAATTTGTCAAAGTGATCCATAATATGTCGGTGGATAGTATGCTCTAAAAACTTGCAAGGGATGGATGTCAACAAAACAGGCTTGTAATTAGCAAGGTCCAATCTTTCACCCTTCTTATAAATGGGAGTTATATTTGCATCAAGCCAGGCTGCCGGTAGACATCCACTTGACGCTGACTTTTGGAACAACTTCTGAAAATGGGGGCAGTACTGTTGGCACAGGACTTTGAGACTCTGGCAGTGACATTGTCAGGCCCAGCAGCCTTGTCCACTTTAAGATCAATTAAGAGTTTAAGGACACCAGTGGTTGAAATCTTAATGTTACCTATATCAGGGACGCGGCTAGGGTTGATAACACTAACAGGCATACTATTTACATCTTCTTTTGTGAATACAGAACAAAATTGGTTATTTAAGGCTTCGGCTTTATCTTTGGAAGTGGACAGCGGGAGTTTCCATGAACCTGCAGTGGCGAGATACCAGATGTATCAGTTCTTTTAGATTGAATGAAATTCCAGAAAGGCTTAGTGTTATCTGTTTTCAAGCTACCCCCAATAATGTCTCTTACATACTGTAGCTATTATGAGACACTCTGATTTTTCTATCAATAATTCTCCCTAATTTTCTAAACTCAGATTTATGGGAGGACTGACCATACATCTTGACCTTATTGTAAAGTCTCTGTTTTCGTGTAATATCTCTCTTAATTAACCTATTTTCCCATGGGTAGGAGAAACGTCTTGAGCAGTAATATGCAGGAATATTCTTGTCAATGGAGTTAAAGAGAGTTGTCATGAAGTACTCTCACGTCAAATGCCGTAGAAAGCACCTGCAAAATGTTTCGGGAGATACTTCATGTAAGACTACCTCAAACTGAGGTGAATAGACAACTGAAGGGAAATGAATAGGCTGAATAGCTTCAAGTGAATAGGATTAGTAGGTGTCTATTCACTTCAGTTTGAGGTTGGCTTACATGAAGTATATACCAATGTTTCAATTGAATGTGTTCTTCCTCACCCATATGAGGTCTTATTACTCTTGAGCTAAGATGGATTAGGGGGATATGCTGCATATTTTCAAACCTCTTTCTTGTAGGGATTCTCTGTGAAGTGGTCGGTACTTATCCCCTGGTTCAAGGCCATTGTGAGAAGTTGGTGAAATGTTTCTCTAGGCTCCACATTAGAAAGTTCAGCCTCCCTTGTAGAGTTGTCAACGAGTGGAATAGTCTACCTGGGTGGGTTGTTAACTCCACTTCAGTCCATTGCTTCAAGGTACACATTGACAAATTCTGTTATGGCTGTGGTAGAATTTGATTGTGCTGGGCTGTGTTGGGGTTTTGGTTTGGTTTATGTTTTGTTTTGGGTTTGAACTGCAGGGCATCTTATGGGGCTTTAGCCCTCCTTTGCCCTTCAGCTTGCTATGTTATGTTGTTTAGCCTAGGCCTAGTCCCCAGTAAAGGACAATGCATTGTCAGTCGCTTAGGTGATCAGCTGTTCGAACAATTGGGCTGAAATTAACTTCCTTCTCACAGTAAATTTTGGGCCTAAAATCATAATTTACTATTAGGACTGTTCCTCTTCAAATCTTACAGGAGTACTGCAGTTGTTTTTTATCACTGAGATCTTCTCAAAAGTGTAAAAACTTTGAAGTGAAATCAGTTAGTACTCTTTTGTGCCATAGAATCTACTGTGGGGCTAAGGGACTTTGTTTACATCAGATCAAATGTTCTGTGTGATGTCACAGTGTTTTGTAAACAGCATTCTGATATCAACAAGCATATCAATACATAGAGCAGATGTACAGTAGCTGTTCTACTATGTATCAAACGGTAGGCCAAAAGTAAATTCTAGGAAGTGACAAAAGTTGAGATTTTATTTCAAATTTTTGGATCTTTTCAGAATGTTTACGTCATCGAAAACAACTCCAATACTGTGGAAGATTTGAAAAGGAAAAATTTTGGTAGTAAATTGAGGTTAAATGGGTCCTACTGTAGCTTACTGTACTATTGAAGAAAATCAATTTTGACCAATGCTGTGCTGCAGTAATGTTGTAAATAGTGCTCAGAGTCATAATGTTGTAAATACTGCTCAAAGAATTCACCAGAGTTGAGGGACAGTAGGCTTCTAACATACTTTTACACTTTACTATTGCAAACTTAATTTATAAGCAAAAGAATCTTCTAGTGTTAGACATTTACATCTTTGCAGTTTAGATCAACCTGAAATTTACTGCATCATTTATTTTAAACACTGCAGAATCACTTTAAGTCTGTCCAACAAGTTTAAGTACTTTCAACTGCTAACATTTTCTAAGATGGCCCAATGTGGACACGACACAATGGACTCATTTATAAAAAAAGCATCTTTCAAGACAGCCCCTGGGACTGTACCTACTTGTTTTGAAAAGATGTTTTTTTGACAGTGACATGGTATTTTATAGATAGATTTTCCCTGTACTGCATGTGCGATGCATAGAAGCTGTGATGTCACTAAAAATTTTAAGCTGGTTTAAACATTGCATCTTCTTAACTTTCACTTGCTTGAAGTAATGCTATAATGCTGGATGTTGCATGATGGTACAGTATATTTTCATTGCCTTTTGACTGAAATGATGCCAGTGGCCCACAGTAGGTCTGTCTCTTCTGACATTTACATTGTGTGTCAATTCTGTTGTTACTGCAGAGGCTTCCTTTCAGCAAAATTGACTTTGGGTAGATTTGGTCTAATTAGGTTTAGAGCTACAAATTTTCCTTCTCTCAAAAGGTTTGTCAACTTATTCTATAGTTACCCCTACATCTTTGTCCAGATAAAGACAGATTAAGATCAACTTACTTGCAGAACTCTTTATATGAAACACATCATACAAAGTCCTTGGATGTAGGCAGAAGGCTGAAATGGGTGCATCTGTTTAAGGGTTCTTCAACAACTTGCTTAAACAGAAAGCTACAGTATGGGTTGAAATTTGGCCATTTGGTTTTCCCATGGAATAGTAGATTCCATGGCAGTGTATTGTTTCTGGGAAACCCCAAATACTACAGAAGCAATCAGGTAGGCATATAATGTTTCCTTTAAAATAATATCCACAATGAAATTCTTTAATATGTGCATTACAGTATTTTTTTTTTTTTTTTTTTTTTGCTCCTCCATGATACAGTATTCTAGGTTTTACACTCCAAAAGGTTCACTGCAAATCTGAAGTACTGTAAGGAAGAAGTTCTTTTCCCAAAAGGCACATGGCTGACTTGATTGTCTGCCAGACTCTTTGGTGATGTCTTGGAGCATAAAATGAGTCAAAACATGCATTAGACAAGTTCTTCAGGGAGGGCAACATGGTGTAAAGCTGTGTTGTTCTTTTTCACAAGGTCCTTGATGAGGATTCCTGACCCCTTTAACTGCCCTCAGTGCTCTAGGATCTGTTTTGTGTCAGGTTCCAGGCTCCCTACCAGGACCTACCAGGCAGGTCAGTTTTAAATTTGAACAGAACTTGAGCTAGAATTTGCAAATCTGATTTATGAAAGTAGATACCATGCAGGTGCTGGGGTCTTGTCAAAGGTGAGGTTTCAATCAAAATATATGAATAATTAAGAATGCCCAGACCCATGCTACTGTAAATGGTGCAGCATTGTGCAAATAATAAATTGCTTGTAGATGTAAGTAGAAAGGCTTTCACGACGGGAATCCATACAAGTAAGATGATTTCAACGAGTATGCCATCGAAGGTCTTGAAATAGTCAAGCTGTCATTAGAAGTGGCTCTGACTTCTTCAGGACTGCTTGTAAGATGATTTCAACGAGTACGCCATCAAAGGTCTTGAAATAGTCAAGCTTTCCTTAGAAGTGGCTCTGACTTCTTCAGGACTGAAGAAGTCAGAGCCATTTCTGACGAAAGCTTGACTGTTTCAAGACTTTCGACGGCATACTTGTTGAAATCATCTTACTTGCTTGTAGATGTTTGTCCAAGAGTTAGCTTGAGCAGAACTCTTGGGGGAAGGCAGTAAGATTCCCTTTACTCCCCTCTAATGGGCTGTTGTTCAACCTATAGTCCCCAGTAAAGACTTTTACAGTGTATAAGTACTGTAGGCTGTCACTAGTATCTCCCAATACACAAGGAGATCTCGGCAAAGGCACAGATTCTTCAGAAATTGTGGAAGCATCTGATACTCAGTGGTCATCTTTCTTTTTGGATTGATTAGTATTTCAAATTTTTTGTCAAGGACTGCAGGGCATTTTATGGTTTAAGCCCTCAGTTGTTCTTTAACTTACTAAGTTTTATCTTTACCAGAAATGGTAGTAAGTCGTTGTTTGTTAGTCTATATAAAGTCAATTTGCAAGTCATTTGGTGTAGTCATAATTATAGTGAAGTCACAAATCAGTTGTTCACAAGTCAACTCACAGTCATGCAGTCATTTGTGGAAGGAGAAACTCAGTGGCTGCAATATTTGTTGAGAAGTAAATTTGTTTCTAGTGGAAGATTTTAGCCACATTCTTTCAATTCCCAGTTAATCCAGTAGCCAATTAGAGGTCTGATCTTCAGGCTTTCAAACAATGTGTCAATGGTTTTTATTTTTTTTTTTAAGTCGGTGGGGTTGCTTGACTGGCTTCTCTTACTTGCATTGGTAACAAGTCACTTTTTGCATAGTACTAACAAGTCAAGTCACAATAGTGTTGGGCGATATATCAGAAATTATCGTTATCGCGATAATTTCTTTGCATTGTGATATGATAACAAGAATTAAAAAATGATGATAAATTCTTAAAATAAATAATGAAAAATTTGCTTTGTAATGCTTTATTTCTTCTCATTGCTGTCTCCAAAATGTTGTTGAATTAAAGACATTCTTTTTTTTACATTGAACTGATGACAAATCGATGAAAGTTCATCATTTAATATTCTAACATACATGAACATGGAAGCGAACTCCAAGGGAAATTGTCTTTATGAAAATTATCGTGGATATCGAATTATCAAGATAAATTTTGTTCTGTTATCGTGATGGTAAAAAAGTCAATATCACCCAACACTAGTCACAAGTCATTTTGGGCAAGTCCAAATCATGTCCTAGTTGAATACAAGTACAGATAGTTGCTGACTTATGGAACTTAACATAATGACGTAGATCCAGTTCAAGACCAAGTCACATGACTTAAGTGTACAAATTTGTCAATTAGTTTTCAAAATGTCCAAGTACCATATGTGCCCTCATGCAGTATGTCAGGTACAAACTATTGGTAAAGGACTGTCTACAGTAAAGTAGATGGCCATCCCTCATGTCCCAAATCACAAAATTACATACTTGGTCCAGTGCTGCATATTCTATATTTTTTCTCCTGAGAATATTCCTTCTTTTACAAACTTGCTACACTAGGAAGCTGTAATTTAATGGCAAAAAAAGTTTCTAACTGATCGTGTTTTCCCTGACTTGAACTTGACTTCACTATATTGGCTGTTGACAATTGATTCGTTCACACAATCACATGCAGTACACATTATAATGTGAATGTATACTGTGAAGCCTAGGTAAGTCAAGAAAAGGGCCCACTGGCCTTTTGCAGCCCTTTACATGCATTATAATGGCCTAGCAAGAGTTAGAGGAGCCAAAACTTTACATGCTGTAGGAAAACAATTTTGCTAGTTCAGGCTACTACAGTAATTGTACAGTAAAATTGCAAATACAAATGGGCCTCGTGCCCAAATGCTTGAGGACCCACTGGAATAAAGTATCAACAGGCTATTGCACCTGGAGGGATTTACACACAGGTATAAATTCAACTTTATCTGGATGACACTCAGCAGATTTATTTGAAGTCACCAATAAATGTATTCTCCCCTCACACACACACACACACCCAAGTCGATTTTACATACAATCCGAGGACCTCATTGTTATTTCCTTTGTGTTTACTTCCTTAACCCTAACCTTGACAATAGACTCTCTATTGTTCAAACTTTCGAGGACTTGACAAATCTATTGAATTTCCTTCAGAGGACCTCAAATCCATTGTTCAGGTCCTCGGTCTGATAGGAAGACAAGTTCACACACACACACACAGACACCACCCTCTTGAGCAAACAAAAAAAAACCATGATCAGTTTGAATTTGATTTTATGTTTCTGAATTTCCTCCCAGATTATACAGGCCATTTTTGCAGCATCTAGAAAGAAGGTTATTATGTTGTGCTACATCATCCACAAACAGCTCAGGATCAAATATATTATCTCTGGAAGAAAGGGGACTTTTTCATGATGTTATTCCGGCAAAAAGGTAAGAATAATTTAAAATATTAGACAAACAAGGCTGGAAAAAATGTTTTATAATATTTCCCCAGAAAAGAGTCGAGTTTTCCACACTTTCTTTTATATTTTCATGTACAAAAAGGGTAAATTTCCCTCCAGTTGTTAAATTTCCCTACATTTACCCAAATTTTGCAGGAAGGAGCTTCCCAGCTTTTTCCACCCATGTGCCTAATAATGTAAAACAGTTGATATTTGTGAACCAAATTATGGAGAGGTCTGCAGGTGTATTTTTTCAAGTTCAATAGATGTCTCCTTATGGCTTACTGTAGCTGAATCTTAAATCTTGCATGTACAAATGCTTAAGAATGAGTTTGAATGAATCACCTTGGCCTATACATAGTATTGACTCAAGCAAGGAGACGGTTTAGTTACAAGTGTGGGTAGCTTTATACTGTAAGTCTTTGCAGACCCCACTTGATGTTATGTCTGTCAATGATTTCTTGCTTGGTTCTCTTGATCAAGGACCTGTCTCGTGCACTGTGCATATGAAAATACTGTGCTTCTTGTATGATGTACTGCCAGAGTATTAGCTGCATAGAAAAAGTAGAGTACATTTTTAGATTTAAAGGGAGGGATATGTTGTTTCCTAACAGATTATACTGTGCCCCTGAAATTCTTACTGTAGTGTGTGTCAAAATGTAGAAAGTGTGTACAGTACAAGATCTGATAATGGTCCACAACTCAGGTTTATGGAGTTTTTGACCAGAATACAGAGTTTACTGAAAATATAGAGAAAAAGACTTAGTAAAAAGTAGACATTGTTAACCTTTTACTCTATTTATTTTTCTCTCTGCAGTTCTTTGTTCCTCTCAAAGCATCTGAATTCAGCACCCCAGTGCATCTATTGTGGCTTTGACCCCACAGCTGACAGTCTGCACATTGGCAACCTACTTACCCTCCTTACTCTGATTCGTTGTCAGAGAGCTGGACATCAAGTCATAGCCTTAGTAAGTGAATCCAATACAGCCAAGAATGTTAACATTATAATTATAGTATATACAATTCAAACTGAAAAGCTGGGAATCAAGTCAAAGCCTTAGTACAGTAAGTGAAATCCATAGTAGCCAGTGATGCTAACATAATGTAGGAACTACAACTCAGTCGAAAAGCTGTGCACGAAGACAAACAATAGCCTTACTGCTGAGAGTGAAATTCATAGAAATACTTGCTACAATGAGAATGCTAATACTGTATATAGTAAAAACTAAGGAGCTGGGAAGTACTTGCCAAGAATGCTGACATCACAGGGGCAGATACATGATTTTACAGAAGGGGGGCTAATCCCAAGAGGGCAAAGTTCCAAGCTACAAACATCAATTTCACCAATCCTTCATTTGGCAGGGTTACTTGGGAAAAATTTAAATTAGGCACTGTTAAATGGTATTTCCTGGCATCTAGTAATCAGAGTTAGTACAGTATGTACATAAATTGTGTAGAGCAGCTTTGGAATCATCTCAAAAAAGAAGTGATGCCGAAACCGGGGGCGGGGGGGGGGGGAGCGCCGACGTTGGAAAATTTCCCATCTGGATCTGTGCCTGCATCATGTACAGTAATACCTGAAAAGCTTTAGGAAAGCAGGTGATAGCCCTGTAGGGGAAAGTACCAGCTATAAATAGGGGCTAGCTGTTACAATCAAAACTGTAATACTTTAAGCAGTAAGAAGTTGCATTTTTATCAGTAACTTTATAAAAAATAATCAAAAATGGCATAAATATGCATGTAATAAGAATTTTAGTAGGAAATACTGGAATTGTTTTTATAAAACACCTTGTGACTACAACTAGAGAGTTGCTATTGAACAATAACAACTCACTGCAACAATATATGATTGGGGTATTGTATTTTGGATAACCTGTTTGTAACTATGGTATAAGAACCTTTAGACTATTTTTTCATTGAGTTGGCCATCTTTGTAAGTGTTTCTGTAGTGTGAGTAGGAGCCAATGAATGAAGAGGTCAAAAAGTTGAAAAATGCATCACCATATCCCCTAAGTATTGTGAACCCACTTGTTTCGAAGTGTGACTGAGAATGGGTCCTACGTTTTATTTGTATGAATCAATCATGTAAAGATTGGTGGCGCTACAGCACTGATTGGAGATCCCAGTGGAAAGACGACAGAGAGACCTGCATTAACTCTACCAGAGGTAGAATCAAATGTCAAAAGGCTTGAAGACAGTCTACACAGAGTTTTTACCAACCATGAGAGATATTTTTGGAAAAAGCAAAAAGAGTTGCCTAGATACAGGTAGGAGATTGTCTCTTCAAAACATGCATCTGACTGAGTAAATTGAAAATGTTTAGTAGTTTGTGTGTGTTGCAATATTTCTGAACCTTGTAAAAATAATTTTTGTTGCATTCTGATGAATGATTAAACATTTAAAATTCCTTTATACAGTATTTTCTTCTTTTGTTTTTTGCCTTTGCTCATACTGTATTGTGCAGGTTTAAGATATGTCTTTACTGTAATTTGTTCCAACTGAGTGAAGACAAGATGTGACTGTATTTTGTGCTTTGGATAAATAAATTTAGTTCTACAACCTTTTATGATTCAATTTTTTACGGCTGTCTCCTGTACAATCTGTACAAATCAAAACATGCTACTAAGTGTACTGAACACAGAGATATATGTTTTTTAATTTTCTATGCTTTATGTTCACTAGTATCCACAGTCATTCACTAAACATTTCATTCTTTCCAGAATTCTTAACAACTATGACTGGTATAAAGATGTCAACCTTGTAAGTTTTCTGTCATCAGCTGGGAGACACTTTCGAATGCACAAGCTTTTATCTAGAGAAAGGTAAATACAGCTGTTTCATGTTTGTTGTAATCAGTATTGTTCAATTTCTCCCATTCCAAAGACACCTAGCATGATGTAAATAAAGCTTTGTAAGGGTACTATCTCTGTTCTTATCTTTCTCAACTTTTCTGCTGTGATAGACAAATCCATTTCAGTTGTGCTTGGTGCTAGAACTTCTAGATTGCATTAACAAAAGTCTGAATAATTTGGTGTCTGAGTATCCGAGCAAAGCCTGTCTAATGACTTGGGCAATAAAAATCAATCAAATTCTTCAATAAAATCATTTGCACTTTTTAGTTCCATCTGTTTACACTCAAAAGTCACACAAGTGATCAGGATGACATTTCATGAGTGTCCTATTAAATAGTTTGAGGATAAAGTTAATTTGTACTCTCTTTTGGTTGATTGATATTTACAGATGATGTTAACTAAAAGTGCAATTATTGGGGGTGGGGGAGGGGGCAGGGAGAGACTTTTGACAACTGTAGCCTCAGCTTATCATTGTAGCAAAAGTTCAAATTCATTAAGTCCCAAGAGGGAAATTCAATGCTCGTAGTGAAAACATAAAAATACAAATATATCAAAAGGTTTACAAATATAAATAGACAATGATTTCAAGCATAAAAATTCAAATACATAAGAGTTTACAAATCTAAATAGACAAGGAGGTTAAGATGAGAGTAAGATATAAGACAAAAGATGAAAAGATGCTAAGATATGAAACTTTTTCATCTTGAATGTCTTACATTAAGTGTAGGAGAAGCTGCTTTGTTGGAATGTCATGATGAAATTATAATAATTAATAAACACAAATTTAGATGAAATGTTCAAATGACAAATGACAATTTTCATCTGTATGGATCTGTTAATACCATTATCACCAGTTGTGTTTGTATTGTCCACCTATACTGTTGTTTTATCACCATCTGTATAAAATCCCAAAGCACTTTTAAATTTGATTTTCCTCTGATCAGTTGCCAGCATGTGTCAAGTTATTGAGGCTCATCATGGAGATAAAAATATTATTTCATGTCCTTGTATCTACTGTATATGTCTGTTTCCATTTGTCAACCTATACTTTTGTTTCTGTTATCAACATCTGTATGAAATCCTGAAGTAATTTCAAATCTGATTTTCCTCCAATCAGTTTGTCAACACATGTCATGCTATTGATTAAAAATTGTGTCTCATCGTCAAGATAAGCATTCTGCTGCCTTGTATGTACTATACCTGTCTCTGTGTGATATGTGTGTACATCCCTCATATCATATGCAGACCTCAAGTTTATTGCCCCTTGTGTCTTGTCTTCTTTACAGTGTACAAGCAAGGCTGTCAAGTCCAGAGGGCATGAGCTTCCAAGAATTTTCTTATCAAATATTTCAAGCATATGACTTTTACCATTTACATCAGAAGTATCACTGTCTCCTGCAGGTGAATCAAGCTGTTTAATTTTCTTAAATTCTGCTGAAACTAAATGCATCATTTTGTCAGTTAAGAGATTTCTGTCATGCAGATTTAATTTAAGGTTTCTCCATCTGAGTTTGTAAAAAATGCAGACCAAAAGTTACATACAGTACCTCATTCTTTGTTCCAAAGGAAAACAAGTTGACATTTGTTTTTGCTTGTTTAGAAACAGCCCAGTTAGAGAAGTTCCAGCAGTCATGATGAGTGTGTATTATGTTGCATTTCTCATGATCTTTATGTAAAGTCAAACCTTAAGGCCATTGCATTGAATGTGCTCTCATAGTTAATTTGTTTACAGATTGTTTTGTGTAACTTTGAAAACAGCTGTTTAATTCACTTTGCTTTCCTTTCTTCAGATAGGTGGGTCAGATCAGCTCGGAAATCTTTCAACAGGACATGACTTTGTGAAAAGGGTGACAGGAAAGGATGTTTATGGTAGGAACAAGATATCTTTGAACTTCTCAAATTGTGCAAAATTGTCAAAATGAAGTTACATAACTCTGTCAGAATGATGCATTAATCTCGGAAAGTAAGAAGGAAATGTAAAACACTTTGTTTCAATTTGAGAAAATGGGTTTTAGCTTTACCATATATCATAGGCTAAACAAATTACTGTATTTGAGTGTTACTGCTAATGCAATTTGAAGGGATGTGGACACAAAACCAACAAGACAGTTTTACTCTAATATTACATGATAGGATTCCAGGGTTACGAATGTGCTGAAATTATTTTAATATTGTCTACCATTCTCAAGAATTATCTACTTTAAATTTTGACCATTCCTGAAATAACTCCATAAAGTTCAAAACTTAAGATGTAGATTGTTGCAGTGTGAGAATTTGTTTTTGTTATGATAGATATAAAAATTGCTCCCAATCATCTGACAGATACTTTGCAGTTTAGTATGTGGTGTTGACGTTTGTCATGTAGACAGGTGTTAGTTCAAAGATAACCCCCTCAGAACTTGACAACCAGGGCTGCCATTTGGCCATTTTATATGTCCAAATATTGCAAATTTTTTGCATTATCTAAACTTTGAAAAATGCAAAATGCCTGTTATGGCCTAAAGGAAGGCATTTGGCCAGGAAAAGTCCTTCACTGGAGCTATCTTCTTTTTTTGGATAATGGTGAGACATCCAATTAAGGACATTTTAACACCACGTACACACTGAGTGGTCAGTCAGGCTCTCAGAATTTGCAATAAATTCCACTGGTTTACGGTGACTAATAACCCCCTCGATAAGACTGTCAGGGAGCTCATTCCAGACCCTAATTGTATTGGGAATGAAACTATATTTAAAGCAATTAGTTCTAGCAAGGGTGGGGGGCAGTAGTGCAAAGCATGCATATTACGAGTAATACGAGCTGGTTTACAAAGATCAGACAAAGGGATATTAGCTTGATCATAGATACCTTTAGCAAATATCTAAAGCCTACAATGACTACGGCGGTCAAACAAAGTACTCAGACCAAGATCGTTCAGGAGAGCAGTCATGGAGCCAACATCATAGGAGTACTCACAGGCTATGAACCTAGCAGATCTTCTTTGTACTCCCTCCAATCTTTCACGAAATAAGATTTGATGTGGGTCCCAAATGGCACAAGCATATTCCAACAAGGGCAGAAGTAAGCCCTTGTAGGCAGCCAGCTTGACTTCTTTGGAACAAAATGAAAGGTTCCTGCTATTAGTTGATCAAACAAAGGATAACATAAGAAATAGCTCATGTGTGGCTTCTGTCTACATCACAGATTTGTTTTATGTTATAACTGCTCTCTGTTCCCATGTCTCTTTGTTCCCACGCATCTGTATTCTGGTAAGTCTGCGTGAAGGTCAGTGTTAGGAGAAGGGTTGGGTTAGGATTAGGTTAGGGTGAGAGTATAAGGGTTACAATGTGTCGAAAGGTAGAGATGTCGGACTAAAGAGATGTAACTGTTTAAAGCAAGTGTTAATTTATTCATAATATCGGTATAAACAGAAATTGTCTTGCAAGATAGAACCCTTGATAGGGTTTGTACTACTGTTTCCCCTTTTTTGTGCTTTTAATATCAAATAGGCATGTGTGACGTGTTAATGTCTACAGATATTAAATGTTGTTTGTAATTAGTAGTATAACCTATCTGTCTTAATCAGCACATGCTGAAAGCTCACCAGAATTCACTCTTTACTTTTTAAGGAGAACTTTTTGTTTGATTTCCCTGAAGCAATAACAATCCCATTAATAACCAACTCTCAGGGAGAAAAACTGGGTAAGACTGCTGGTAATGCAGTGTGGATTAGTGCAGACAGGACATCACCCTTCGAGCTTTACCAGGTGAGAATGTGCATTGGAGACAGTTAATCTAGCACCTACAACATGCACATGTGAATTATAACACCTCTTGAACAGTAAGCCACAACAAGCTCAGAGAGTTATACCAGGACACATTTGTACAACATGTACTTAGAGGTAGTGCTTCCATGCTTATATTATTTGGTCATCTCACTTGAAACATATATTTAAATCTAACATCGTCAATTCTGTAAGGGAGTTTTTGTTTTCATGTAGAAGTTTCAAGACTTCATATTTCCTAATACAAAGTATTTCACTGTGTGTGATTGGCAAAAAGTTAAGATAAAGTTTCAATAGTTTGAAACAACTGTTGGGGTATCTTTCAGTTTGCAGTTAGAATGCTAGGTGAAATAAAAAGTAGCAAGGACAACAAGAAAAGTTGACAATTTAAGTTGCCTCTTTAAGAATTGTTACAAGAGGTTGCTTCAATGTATAATGTGTCATGATGATCGTGTACAGATTTTTCGTCAATAACAAGGGAAATATGAATTAATTTAACAGTTTATTTAATGGAAGGCATGTACTAATAATTTTGTGGTATATTCTTTTATCAGTATTCGATGAAATCGCAAATATTTCACCAATATTTTTTCTTTTTTTCAGACTTTTGTCAGACTTCAGGATGCTGATGTTGAGAAATATCTTAAAGCATTCACTTTCCTTTCCTTGCCAGAAATCGATGCAGTCCTGAAAAACCACAAGGTTGTAACCATTAAGCAATGGTTTCGCTTAGTTTACATTTCTTTGGGTGTGTGGGTACAGAGTCAATGTAGGATGTATTATTTTCCCCCTTCGTTGTGATAAAAGATATGCTGAAGCAAGAATTTGTAATTTTTAAGGACTTCCTTTTTATTCATGTGGCATATTTCGCACATAAAACTGTCTAAAATAGCCCAATTACTCCCATGTTGTGTTGTACATACCCGTATAAAAAGACCAATTTTGATAAATTTGAAAATTAACAAACACCATTTACTATGCAAAATGCCCACACTGGTTCTTAACAGCCAGTCTTGGTTCATCAATCTATTATACTCCTACTTACCACCCCTATTACTACTATTTGGTGCAGTTAGCGTGGTATTTGTTTTATTTTAACTGGTAAATTTCAGTACAATGGGTACCTAGCAGTATTGTAACGAGTCACTCAATTTTGCAGTCGAGTCAAGTCAGTTAGGTACCTAGCAATGTAAATTATGACTTTTTAGAGGCTAAGTTAGAATGAAGGTTTAATGTCTTTAAGGTGAAATTTGCTTTAAAGCCCACATTTAAGGAAATGGAAACAGTGAACAAGATAGCCTCTACAGGCCTTTTTTAACTTTGTTATTATTTTTCATTACTTTTGTTTTTTTTTAGCATAATTGCCTTTAACAATATGATTCACATCAATATTTCAGGCAAATCCAAAGAAGAGGTCAGCACAAAAACTGATAGCTGAACAAGTTGTACTTCTGGTTCATGGGGGTAAGTTTGTTTCAACAGAATAGAGACAGGGGATGATTTCAGACAGTTTTTTTTTTTCATCAAGTAATTGAAACGAAATTCTTTGATGAATAAGTTAAAATAATTCATCAGTTAAAGATTTGTATAAATAGGTATGAAGATTCTGATGTGCTAAAACTGCATGGTATCATTGTGTGCATGCTATTACTACATGATCTAAATTTTGGTCCTGTAGATCTTTGATGTATTTGCAATCCTTCAAATACTTTTATGTGTAATGAAGTCGTCCTTTAAAAAGAAGATTATTGCAATTAAAAGTAGAATGAAAGGAATATTTTGTCAAAAGATCAAGGGTAGTGAAAAGACATTCTTCCTTTCTCAACTTCAAGCTCAAGGATCTTCTATTGAAATTTTGTCCAGTAAGGTGCTTCTTATGGTCCTAACATGCAAAAGTTCTGCTGAATTTGAGTGAATTTTAATTCTTTTCTTTTCTCTGCAGAAAATGGCCTTGACCAAGCCTTAAGACTCACAGAAGCTTTATACAACTCTGGACCCTCGACACTTGAGGCACTATCCCCAATGGAACTAGATTCCTTATTTGAAGGGGCCCTCACACATGAAGCCCTCCTCGAACCAGGAACCACAGTTCTGGATCTAGTTGAAATGGTCCAATGTATACCATCTGGACGTGAGTTCTTTGTTCTTATAAGTGGGTAATTTTTCACTTCCTGCAAAAATATGTACTAAAAGAGTTTTTGTTCACATATGACTGCATTTAGATCGTAGACACATTCAAATGATTACTTGTTAACACTGTAGTTTAGGTCTTCTGGTGATTACACAAAGTTCAAACAGAAATTAGTCATTGCAAAAGCAGTTATTTTTGTCTTCTCAAAGTTTGTCAGGTCGAAGCTATGTGGAAATGATTTCTATTCTATTTCACAGAAAATGCAGAAAAGCTAATAAGTGAAGGGGGTCTGTATGTCAACCAAGTAAGGGTTGCAAACCCACAAGCTGTTCTCAAAAAGGGGGAACACATCCTAAAGAATGGAATCACTCTTATCAGAGTTGGTGAGTGCATTAAGTTTTCTTTCTCCTCTCACACACATTGCTGAAACCAACAAGGAAAGAAAGTTTCTCTGTATTTTGAAATTTACTTCGAAACATTTAACCAATTTGACTTCCTCATCATGCCTCTGGAAAAAATGTAGTAAGAGCTGGACAAGTAATTGGGTGCATGGGTGATAAATTAAGTTTTGTTCACTTTAGATGTCAGGCTTTCAGTATTATTTGTCTATTTTGGATTGTGAAAATTTATGCTTTCCCACAAATGCTTTCAACACAAAGGGGATGAATGACTCTGTTCCCCCAAGTTAAACTTCAGGTTTGACTTTGTTGTCACTAGAAATTCAGGACATACAAAGCCTTACCCCAGAAGGTTTATGACATAAGAGTTCTCTTAAGGTGTAAGTTTCCTTTTGTTCTTTTTTTAACAGGCAAGAAAAAATACTTCATTGTGAAATGGATATGAAAGACCAGATGAACAAAGGTTTTAACCAAAGTACCAAGCTGGAAGTTGACTTTGATGATGGAACTGTGGCTGTCTGGCTGGTTGGCTATATTTTGGACTTGTTAGTCTCTTATGTACAGGAGAAATAGGAGGGACAACAAGATAAGAAAAACTTTGCCTCATAAGTTGACAGTTGTCAAAAAAATTTCCAGATTATGAGGTAATTTCACAACAATCAGGGAGTTGTTCATCTTTTCTCTGCAAAATTTTGAATGGTTAGTTTGTGAGTAGGTCTGAATTTATCATTTTTTTTCTGAAAAATATTGAATTGACTAGCTAGATGACAGAGTTATTATTTTTCTGCAAAATTTTTGATTGTTGAGATGAAATAAATTTGTAAGTTATCATTTTTTGCAAAATGTGGAATGGATTAAGATTGATAAACGCACGATTTATCATTTTTTCGCGAAATGTTTTGACTGCTTTATTACTTCAGATATGTTAGAAGTAATCATTTTTCTGCAAAATGTTTATTTGATATGATGCAATAACTAATTCATAAATTGTTGTTTCTCATAACTTATCCATACAATGTCTCTGCTATGCTTCTGTATTTCTCTTAAAATGTTAAATTGATTATTCTGATTTGGTAAACAATCATTTTTCTGCAAAATGTTTAATTGTTGAGATGTAATGTCTTTGTAGTTCTTCAATTCTTTGCAAAATGTTGAAAATATTACTCTTATGTAAATGTGTAATTTTTCATTTGTCTGCAAAATGTTGAGATAGTTTCTGAAAAATTCATTTTGTTGCAAAATCTTAAAATAATTGAGGGTTTATGTTAACATTTTGACGGCACCTTAAAGTTTTTGTAAGGAAAATGATGAATTGCTCACTTCAAAATATGTGAATAAATAAGTTAGCATTTTGCAGCAAATTTTTGAATAACTCATTTTGAAAGATGTGAACAACTTTAACATTTTGCAGAAAATTGTTGTATTGCTTGCTCTGAAAAAGGTGAACAAATTATCATTTTGCAGAAAATTGTTGAATTGCTCGCTTGGGAAATTGGAAACAACGTACTGATCATTTCGTAGAAAATTGTTGAATTACCTACTTCCAAAGATATGAACAACGTAACATTTTGCCGCAAATTGTTTAATTGTCAAAATAACACAACTGAGCAATTAATCATTTTTTGATTTTGCAACGTGATCTTATCTCAATATTTAGACATTTTTTCGAAAGTTGTCAACTTATTGGGCAAAGTCGTTCTTATCTTCAAGTCCCTTCTGCACTTCCGTACTCAAGGCATAGAAAAGATGGGTGACAAAAGAGAACTGTAGTTACTCTACATTTATTACAAGTAAACCAGTGCTGCTGGCCATGCCATGATAGAACATAGGTCAGATCTAAAGATCTTGTGCACCATTGCTAACATTTGCAAAATGCTGAAATACTGTCAGTGATGTTTATTCATTGGTGGAAGAAAATGAGTAACATTTTACAGTGTAAGCAATCAAGGTGATAAGACGTTGGATTTAAATGTAAATAGATCATGTGTCAACCCATATGAAATTATGATTGGCATTGGTTATCTTCAATGCCTGAATTATTTATGTATCCCAGCAGACATCAGGTACTGAGTGTTGTTGGATTTTAGTACCAATTTCATCATGAAAATCACTACTTGGGACTACTTACCAAAATATACTGTTCAGAGTTCAGTCTAGAGATTTACATAAATGTATTTACATTACAAAAGCAGTGATAGTAGAGCATTTTGAAGAAGTTTCAGTTTAAGTCAAGTGAACTCTAATAACTTACAATTATGAAATTGTTATTTTTCAGCAAAAAGAATACACTATATTACAAAACAAGTAATCATGTTTTCAAATTTTTAGTTCTCAAATGTAAATACTTCTTCAAAGTAAACTTTTAGCTCTTCATGGAATCAAGGTGAAAAGTTAATATATGCTGGTGAGGTCAAGGTGAAAGTTACAAGGATGCAGTGAAGACATACAAACACTTTTGTGTTGTCCATCTACACCAAATTTGAACTGAGATTACATTCAAGACGGCCACAAACGTAACAACCGACGTTTTTAAAATCCATATCAGACTTACCAACTAGTACTTGAAAATTGAAGACAGATAGGACTCCATCACTTTTGCAATGTATTACATAAGAAGGCTGAAGTTATTTTTTTTAATAGTACTTAATAAAGGCTTAGGTGGCATTCTAAACAGTTTGGTCTTGCTATGTTATGAGAATGATAGTGAAAGACAACTAAGGTGATAGCAAAAGGTGCTGACTCATTAATACAGCAAAAGTACAATGGAAATGCAAATTTATAACTTTGGAAAGCTTCAAACTTGTAATTGAAAATTTTCTGTGATAATACTTTTTCAGAATTCATGGCATTTTCTTTTAATCCTTTGATAACAAGTAAGTAAGCACTGTCTCTATCAGTTCAAATATCACTCAGGAAAAATGACATACTTGCTACTAGTTCTCTCTATTTACTTTAAGTGCATTGACCTCCAATCAATCTTCCTTAACACCTCTAGAGCTCAGTGCCAGCACAACAGGCCTCATGGAAGGTTGAATATGAGGAAACTCCTGATTTAACCGATCCACAATGGTGGCTATAGTATGCATCTTATCAGTCTGTTTTTGCATCTCTGCTTCTAAGGCTGCCTCTGTCTTGCATAACACATTGTATTTACCCTCCTTTAGGGCCTGGTAGTTCTTCACTCGCTGTTGCTTGGCTAGTATCTCAGACAAATTCTGAAAAATGTGAAAAATGAAGGTTAGTTTGAATGAAAGCCAAGTACCAAAACTTTATGCATATCATGCAGTTAATTGAGACTTAAAATGTGACCTTTGATTATGAAAGCTTATGTTGCTTTATAACTTAGCTGTTGATTTAGCACTTCTTACAATACATTGGAATAACTTCTAAATATACATTCACAGTTTTAAAACATGGAAAAGTTCATTTCTTGAAAGTTTTTGTTTTTTAAACAAAAGCAAGTCTTTTGTGTAACTCAACATCACAGGAAACTAAACCAAACCAATAAATTTGCCACAAAACTTAAAAATAATTTTCCTTTTCATATGGTCATAATAGTAAACTGCCAACTCACAAAATGCTTTGTCTTACATGAGCAAAGTATTCTTCAATTCTTTGAGTCAAGAAACATATGATGACTGATTTCTGTAACTAGTATTAAAGACAACAGGATATGCAAAAAAAATTCTACTGAATGAAGGGTTGCAATGTTCCTGTTACTACTGCATTGACCTACCATCTGTTTGACCTCCTGCAACCTCTCAACATCTCCATCAAGTGTATCAGCAGCACTCTGTAACTGATGGAAACCTTTCTGTTTCTCCTCCAACTGCTGACTGAGAAGTTGCTGGTGGCTGCGGAGTTCAGCAATGTCCTGATCAGAGTTGTTAGCATCCTAGGGAAAACACAAATGAAGCTGACTGTTTAAAAGTGAATTTATTGAATTCAGAGGCATTGCCCCTATGAAAGTAAATCCTTGAAGGAGAGGGAATGAATCGCATTTCAGTAACATACTCAAAAACACATCAAAATTCTAAGCCTAATGAAAAAAAAAAACACCTGTATCTTCATACTTTTTTGGTTGTTGAGAAACTATTATTCTAAAAATCTGTATCTTGAGAACCAAACCAGACATGAGGATGAGGGTTTTTTTTTTTTTTGGTGGGGGTGGGGGGTGGGTTGATATTTTCCTCTTCTTTCTTTCATTGTACTGAAATATTCACTACAGACTTGAACCATTTTCCCCCTTTAGTACAAATTCTTTCCATGCAAGTTATGCTATGGAAACT
This sequence comes from Holothuria leucospilota, assembly GCA_029531755.1. Taxonomy (NCBI): domain Eukaryota; kingdom Metazoa; phylum Echinodermata; class Holothuroidea; order Aspidochirotida; family Holothuriidae; genus Holothuria; species Holothuria leucospilota. The sequence goes on from CM055968.1 coordinate 34,004,673, forward strand.
TTTGCTTATGTATTTCATAAAGCCATGGTATAAGGCACAAGCAAAAAATAAGTAGTGAACACCCATAGTTTACATTTTTGTCCATGTGGAATACAAAGAGAAGATCTGGTGAACTTGTGTTAAAAAATTCTGCAGGTGCCAGGTACTAACATTTTACACAACCCATGCAAATACAGCATGTTAATTTGTGCAGTAGTTTTCTCAGTAAACCCAGAAAGCCAAAAGGCTTAGTGATTCCTTGCCTCTTGGATGACAGTCTAGAAGTATGGCTCCAAGATAACAGTTTCATTGTGAAGTAAATGCACTTAAATTTAGGACGAAAATTTTAAGTCCATGGGCATATATTTAACAAATGGAAATCATGTGAACAAGTTCATAAATCAGCTTCTTGCTTTTAATTTGGGGTATTGTATGCTGGATGTAAGATCCAAACATGTTTCATTCTTGACAGATCATGTTTACAAGTGTTTTGCAATCTGACCTACAGTAGCCTCAGATGATCTTTTATCTCTCCCAAATTTAACAGCCAAAAAGCATGTAGTATTAAGCAGATGCCTGCTATTATGAGATTCATCAAAGTTTCTCCTCTTGAGATACTGAGTTTACAATGTTTCACAATGTGAACTCTAGTGAGCTAAAAGCACATGACCTTTGTCTTCCACCAAAAGTCATAGGGACAATCTACTCATTGGAGGGTGCTCACATATCACAAGTATGAGACTGATACACATTTTCCCTTCTTGAGAAAACATGTTTACAAAATTTCTGCAGTTTGACCTCTGCTGACCTTTGACCTCCACCAAAAAGGACAGCCATCATCTACTGAAAAAGGAGAGTCTGCTTGTAATATAAAAGATTCTACTAGGCTATCCATCTTGAGAAATCGTGTTTTACAGCAGTTTTCAAGATTTACACCATTTGAGTCTGAACATACAACTGGGCACCTCCCTACCACTGCCTTATAAGCACAACCTCTTTTAGGCAAAGCAATGAGAAACTGATCAGCTTTAGCTGTCTTAAAGCAACTGTTCACTTTATTATGAATACCTATGAAGCAATACAAATAATTGTCTACAGGTAGTATTTATTTCTACTTATCTTGCAAAGTATTGACTAAAACATGTCGCACTTTACAAGCCTCTCTAGCTTTCTAGATAACTCTTTACCTGCTGAACCTGTTTTATTTTCTTCCTCAGTTCTGCCAATTTCTTATGGAATGTCCCTTTTGTTTCCACCTTTTTGTTGAGCTTGGACTGGGCATCACCCCTTGTCACAATAGTGTCCCGTCTAGAGACTGCTTTCTCCATATCCTGAATCAACTTCTCCTGTAGTTTCATCAGCTGGGTGTGGCGTACCTCCATCCGGTGGATCTCAGCATTCATTGCCCTTATCTCACCCTGTCCAACCTCAGAGTCTACTGTGGCCTTGGCCTCTCTGGCTAACTGAGTCTTCTTTTCCCACAACATTATCTGACGTCTGCATACAAAACATTTGTATCATACTTTCATATAGCTTTGCTTTATTTTGCTTGGGCATGGGAAATGTTACCTTAAAGAGTCTGTGGCATGACTCAAATATACTTAGGAATACCCCTATAAATCTAAATGCAACTGGTGACTGCACTGTGATTGGAGTAAATCCAAACAATAGCATCAGTCTGATTGGTCTGTCAATGCACAGATAGTGTACCCAGTGACATCCTACACACAGCCTGTGTGGATAAGGCCTTGATCAATTCAAACTCCGTACAGGCTATTGTTGCTTTGTCTGGGAGGTGCACTTAATATTAAAGGTGTTCATTTCGAACTTGGAGGAGGGGCTAGAAGTAAACATAGTTGGGAGAATTTTTACTAGTTGGGGTGAGATTTGGTGCCCTTTAAAATAAAATTCAATCATGCTCAGTGATTCATTTGCACTACCAACCATTTGACCTACTGTACTTATTTCGGAACTACCACTTCATCTAAAATATTAAACCTAGCAGAGTAATAAAGTCATACTGATGGTCAACTAAACAGATAGAGCAGAAGCTTTCTGCTGCTGATGCAGCTCCACAAAATGTAGGTGTGTCACTTTTTATATGTCCATTTGCTCTCAAATCTCACTCTTCACAAAGAGTGCAGATAATTTAGCAATATTTGTTATTCAAACCTCTATTTAATACTACCTCTCTTAAATTAACAAAATGCTTCACCTCAAAATGATTTCACAAGTACACATACAACAATCATCCATGGCTCTTAAGACATCCACATTTTACAGTATGAACACAAAGTCCTTTCCCATTTATTACCCCAATATCAAGGAAAAGTAGAGAGAGACAGTGCCTGAGAAAAAGATAATCCTCCACGATGACTTACTCAGCTTCCACCAAACTATTCAGCAATCTCTCTTTCTCTTCTCCAAGCTCTTCAAGTGTATTTTGCATTTCAATAGATTCCTTCTCAGCCTCCTACATAATCAAACATGAATGATACCAGAGAAATAATTAGAGGGTCCAGATTACCTAGGCGGCAGGCCATCCAAAATAGGTGATAGTGATGTTTGTAATGTTGCTTCTTGAAAACTGCTAAGAAGACTTCTGGCACAGAATTGTTTCCTTTTGTTCATTACATATTAGGGCTAGCAAAAAGATAATTTGAGCACATAGCACTTTCATTAAAGTCACATGGCAGTACCTCAAATTATTTGAAAATGAAATCCCTCTTGTAAACGCGCTTCAAATGTAATTTCTAACCTTAACCTGGATATTGGAATAAGGAAACTAATGAAAGATAGCACTACCTAATGATATTGTTACATTTTTATGTGTTCACTCTATTTATCTGTCATCACCACAAGTGCAGTGCAAACAGTACTACTGCAACAGGTGCCATAAAGCTAGACTTTGTGCATCTGAGTTTGCCACCTAGAAGAGGGAAAAGCCTGTGCCACTGCACCCCCACCAATCTCCCATCCCACTGACACCATGTCTAAATATTTTGCTAGAAGTTACAGGATTAAATATAGAAGCAATAATGTAGAGATGTTTAATAATTTCCGATGGTGAGGAACTTAATCCAGCTATTAAAGTAGCACTGAATATGGTATTCTCTGAACACTGTTAATGTTTCCATATTTGGTCAGCTGGGATGAACGACAAAAAGGTTGACAAACCAAAAAAATGTGAGAAAAAGAAATCCTAGCATCACCTTCAATGATAGAACAAAGTCATTCTCCATCAAGATGTTATCCTGCTCTAGATTCTCCTGAATCTTGCCTTCTTTGGTAAGTAATTGGTTTAGCTTTAGCATGTCATTCTGCATGTTTCGAATGTTTCTCTCAACATCTCTGGTCTCTCCAAGCTGACCATCAATTTCATCTGGAATAAAGAAAAATAAAACTTATCATTTCAAGTTATGTGTGGAAGTGTCTAAAACTGAGTTCATTCCTGTAAAGCTTATTCTAGTCTACCGAGGTTACTAAAGATTTCATCATTTGATGTATGACTTTAATACAGATTATGAAAGGTTGACCCTAAGAACATATTTGTGCAATGATGATAAGGACGACCAGTAGTGACAGTAGTGTTGTGTAGATAAATGCATCGAGCAAAAAAAACTCCAAAGTTATGCACGGTCACATATTCTAAATACATCAGCCCACTGCCCTGCCTTTGTGTGTATCAATTTTGTCCATTCTGAAAAAACAGAAAACAATAGAAAATTATGCATTGCATTTTTTCCAGTCTATTTTTGCCTTACAGCACAAACTTAAGCAGATACTGTACAATGTTTGATGTGAATACTGGTTAGCCTCAAAATTTCACTAGAGCAAACATGAAAATAAATAAAATTAGAAAACAGCAACTAACTCTCAATTCTCATTTTCTTCATATGGAGGATGGTGAGAGCTTTCTTCATGTTGTCCACTTGCCTCTGTTGATTGTTCTTCTCTTTACTCATCTTGACCAGCTCTAGTTGCTGTCTTAACCAAAACTGCTGCAGGTCTGCAATCTCCTGTGTTCTAGTATCAATAGACTTTGTCAGAGATGCCACTTCTGCCTCTAGAGGTCCTAATTCTTCTCCCTGAAGAGAGATTCAAAGTGGGAAAGTTATGGAAAATGAAAACATTGAAAAATGTCACTATCTTGAATTTAAATAGTGTATATCAGGAAAAAAAAACAAGATGATAACCCCAGAGGATTACTTTGTAACCTATCAGTCTTCAAGCCTTAAAAAAGGCAACGTTAATGACTTAGTTGTTAGGAGAGTAAACATAACTAAGATTTGGAAAACATATCACTTAAAGCTTCATCTAAATATCCAAACTCTTCAACAAAAGTACTAACGAGACTTACCCCTTGCTCAGCTGCAATAGCTTCCACCTTCTTGTTGTACTGGTCAATTAGACCCTGCTTTCGTTCAATCACAGCATTCCGTTTGATGATCTCTCCTTCACTGCGACTTATGATCTGATTTTTCTCATGGATTTCTTTATCAAGCTCATCCAAAGTCTTCCTGAGGCTCTCCACTCTTGAAGATGTGTGAGAGAACTCTAAGGCATCTCTGGATATTTCATTTTCAACTTTGGCTCTTGCTGCTTCCTAATAGGAAAGAAGACCATTCAGTGTAAGTCAAGTGATTTAATCTTGAAATTACATGCAAAAAGGTAGCAGAAACATAAAATGCACAAAATATTGTCCTTTCCTTTAGCATTCATGTAAAATAGAGATGATTTAAGGCTATTCTGCTACTAAAGCAAAAGATCTTGCAAACTTTTTGCTATATGATCCTCTGAACCCAGGAACTGATTTCATGTCTGGTGACACAGTTAGCTACAAATTTTATCAGAAATTTCACTAAATGGTTGCAAAAAGACCATACTTACCAGTTCTGCTATGTTCTTCCTCACTTTGCCAGCCATTTTCTTGGCATAGTATGATACTTTATCTGCTGTCAGTTTGTTTCTCATAGCATCCATGATGTTTTCTTCCAGCTGTAACTTCTCCTGGTACTCCCTTTCCATCTGTTTGCGCAGGGCTACCAGCTCATTCAGCCTCAGTGTCTTGTCCTGGTGATAGGAAGTCAAGAAGGTTTAATGTCATTAGAGAAATATCATTTCACACCAGATTATACACATATATGAAGAGTGAAAAGAAGCAACTTTACAATCATGAGGGGGGTGGACAAATATTTTACTCATCCCTTCTAAACTGAGGCTACTAAACCAAGGGAATGGCAATCATGAATGAGGTGGTACAACTATTCTAAACCAAGGAAATGGTAATGGCATATGGAAACAAAGGGTTACTTCCTCCTTGATTTGTCCACGTTTAAGTGGTACCATAATATTCATTGTTTTGGCAGTTAGGGGCTTTCACAACCTAGCAAATAAGCAGCATAGGAAGTCAGTCTCACAAGCAACAAGCTACGAAATCTTCGAAGCACTCAAGGACATGGTTTATGAGTGTAACCAAAAAACATAAACTGATGCAAACGGCCATCACAACTTTGCTGGATGGTTTTCCACCATCAGTATAATAACTTTAACAGGGACCAATACATGAGAAAAAAGAACCAAAAAGTATGTCCTTCCCAACACACACAGATTGGAAGTCAACTGTAATAACAACATCTGGTCAAATTAGTCAGGAGAAGTGATTTAAAAACCACTTTTATCATGTCAAATCATCTTACTGTTTTTTTGCTTGTGCATGACATGATATCACACTGTGAGATATCTTTTCAAATCGCCTTAAAGTTACAAAATAAAAAGAAAGGAAATTGAAAAATACTTCTTGGTTTATATACCGTAGTAGCCCTGTTCAGGTTCTGTTCTGTTTCATGCAACATTCTTGAGTAGGCACTGTATTCTTGTTTCAACTGTTCCTGTTTGGCCTGGCTAGTGGCAATCTGTTTCTTCAGACTATTAATATCTATCTCATTTTTCTGAAGCATTAAGGTCAGGGTCTCATTGTTCTCTTGTTCTTTCTGGATAGATTTCTTATACCCCTCTATTTCTGTCTGAAGTGATTGGATCTGCTGTCTCTGTTGACTGTAAAAATCATATGAAAGATACTGCAATTGTTACAAACTTGCATTGTTAAAGAATGCCCTCTGTACTGCTTTATATCATTGATACCTTTCTCTTAAAGTATTTGAGGTTGGATTTCATTCACACAGTCATTGCCTTGTCCAGAAGGTTCACATAAACAGATAGAAACCAGTCACTTCTAGATGTGAATATAGACAAAGTGTGTATATGTGTTTTTTTTTTTTTTTTGGTACACCTTTTTAAGTTTACAACTGCATTATGAAAGGAAAACAAAAAGGAAAGAATGTCAGTAGCAGGAAACAGTTTTTCATCAAGCACTTTCAGTTCAGTCTACATACCTAATTCAGTGAAAAGTGCAAAAAGGGTTTAAAGTGCTGGAATTTTGCATAAAATCACTTACAATTTAATGAAAATTAAAAAGATTTGCATACAACAAATACTTGTTGTCATCAGAAGATACTTACTTTAGGGCTTCAGTCATAGCAGAATGAGCCTCATCTCGTCGCTTCATTCCAATCAAACTACTGTTCCACTGCTGCAATAACTGTTTCTTCTCAAGCTCAATGGACTAAACAGGGAAGACACAAAACATTGAAAAATGCAAAGATGCAATACAGGTACAGAAATAGCACAACCAAGATGCAACTACTATACAGTCATTGTGTGCTAGCGTATCCAACTTTGGAAATCTCCCGTAAAATTTGAATCAAATAATTTAAAGTGGCACATTGAGCTGATATTGATAATTTTGTGAGGATTTTGAAGGGCACTACCACATGATAATGCTTATAATTAGCATAATTAGTCAAGTTTCACATCCGACACTTGTGCAAAAACTAGAAAACTGGAATTTTTGGACCCATGCTTGTAATGGTCATCATATGTGCAATTAATACTAATGTGAAAAAGTGTCTTGTCACGAATTTTTGAAAACCCAATTGAATCGTTAATTAATCACTCATGAAAAGTTAATTTGTACGTAGGGTATGGGGATGGTCTTAGTCTGACAATTTTCATTAGTATGTGAAAAAAACTTGTCAGGTTTGAAAAAATTTAGTGAATGTTACGAACCAACTCAAAGTGCCTCTTTAAGTAAACCAGAATGCAAAAACAAATTGAGGTTTCAATGACTGGATTGTGTACCAAATACAAAGGTGTAACATTCTGACCCTTGGTGACCTTACATGACCTTGAACCTCCACCAACAAACATTGTCTAATCAACATAATACATCAATATATGCCAAGTAAAAGATAAATTGTCAATATTTCTGTTCTTGAGGTATCATGTTTTCAAAGTTGTCATTGTTTGACTTGCTGTGACCTCAGATAAACTTTGACCAAAGATGAAAGCATTTATTCATTCAGTGTAAGACATCCACTTGTCAAGTGTAAAATCTGCTGATAGTTAATACCTGTCTTAAGAAACCATGTTCACAAGCTTTTCAGTGTCTGAATCCTGGTTACCTCAGGTAATATTAAACTTTCAAAAGCAAGAACAGGCTCCATCTCCTAATATAGGATATTTGCATATTAAGTATGGCATCTGTCAATGGTATACCCATTATCATATAAACAAGGATTCACACTTTAGCTTGTGATGACCTTAGATGACCTTGAAATTCACCAAAGATATCTGGCTTATCTCCTAAAATGCAAGACACCCATTTGTCAACTGCCGTGTATGACATCTGTCAATGTTATTCTCCAAGCTTTAGAAAATGTGTTTACAAGAATGGACCACACACACATGCAATCACAATGGCAATTTTCTCTTTTAATCAAAACCACTGAAGCTCTTAATATGATTTCCTTTAATCACTCAGATAAATCTTTGGATATTTTGCCAGAGATGCATTTTAAAGAATTAAAAAATGAATTATCACAGTTCTAGGATAATCACTACAGTTGCAGCAATTTGGACTGTAACTTACATGAACTTGAAAAAAAAATTGATTCTTTTTAAAAATGTCTTAGTACATCTCACCTCAATTTCAGTACGAGCTTCAAAAAGGGCTTCTTTTGCAGCTTTAGTCTCCTCATTCTGGGCTTGACATTGTGCCTCATAAAGTGCAATCTGCTCTCTGAGCTTATCAACATTTTCTGTGAGACGATCCACATAGAGATCCTGCCATGAAAAAAAAAGACAATTTCACATCATTCAAATTTCTGTGGTGTGTGTAAAGGGATACAAAATTACAGATCACAAGGTAAACTTGTTCCCAGGTAAGCAGCCTAACATTTGACTAAACCATGGGATGGTTGCTCAGTGCTTCAAAATGATCAACAGTACCCCTTAAAAAAGGACCTTCACCAATGGTCAAAACTAATGCTGTGCCCTATATATTGATTATAGATGTTGCCCTCTTCAATTCAAAACATATTGCACACTAAAACTTAGTCTAAAATAAGATTTTTTGCTTCATATCACGCCAAATAGACTTTAAAAGTATGAAAAAGAAATTTTTTTGAACAGGTTTTTTCCTGCATTTGGAGGTGTAAGCAGTTGGAATATATTACATGGTTCTTACACAAAAAATGCCAAATCGTTGAAAACAAAAATGGTATTATTGCCCATTTATATTTGAATTTCTGTCATGGTGCCCTCTAATGGTGCCCTCTGCAAATAGATGTGGTGCCCTTCTAACTTAACAAAACCTGATAAGCATTTGTCAGCACCACTTTTAAATATTATTTCAAATTCTGGTTCCTGTTTGAAGTTTTCAACAAATGTTACTCTCATATCCAACACAAGAAATTTAGGGTTGTGAGAAATGAATTTTAAAAAGCTTGCCTCAAAAAAATTTACCACTGAATCATGCCTTAGAGAAAATAAAATGTCCAGAGAACTGGGTTCTTTTTCCTTATAAATTTGAAGGAAGTAAGCACAGGTAATTAGCTATTTTCACATTCATACACACCTGTTTTTGCTTTTCTATCTCTGACTGGGCCACTTCACTGTCTGCCTTCTCAGCAGCTCTCCTCATAACAGCAATGTCACTCCTTATGTCCTCCTTGGCATTTGTCATATAGAACAGATGGAGGGAAAGATTCTCCAGCTCTGTCTGGAGAGCAGATGCTGAAACAGAAATAAGGTTCAAGGTAATTAATGCAAGAGATATTAGTTTAAAAGTGAATCAAAAATTACAGAGATTGAAGTATACAGTCCTTTTGGCACAAATTTGCTACATAGGTGACTAAGAGAAACAGCTTAAATGCAAAATCTACAGTGCAAGTTCACCCACCACCCCCTTCCCTCCCCTTTTCATTGCAAACTTGTAGTCCTTATGGAATGCATAACTTCAAGACTTTCCCCTTGCCATTAATGATGTTCAATATCACCATCACCTATCTTACTGTATAAATGCAAGGAGACTGTTTCTTTTTGTCATTAAGAATTAAACTTATTCCACCACAGTGATGTTTACCCAATCACTTGTGTGCTCTAAATCTATTTACATTCATTTGTATAGACAATTCAAATAAATGTTTTGCAAGACCGTATAGTGACTTAAATTCATTATTACATGTTTATGACAAGGCTATGGTACACATGAGACCCTACCTTCCTTTTGCTGCTGATTAACATTTTGCTGTGTCTGCTTGTACATGTTCCGTACATCATTCAATTGTTCTTCTGTCTGATTCCGCAGTTTGCTCAGTTTTGCACACTCATCGTGGTTCTTTTCCAGTGTCATCTGACACTTAGCTAGTTCTTGCTGCACTCCATAGAGGTTCACACCGATTTCCTCCCGTTCCTTCAGCTTGTCTTTCAAACCTTCTTTCAGCTCTCGTACTTCTAAATTGACCTTCTCTAGTTGCTTATTTAGGTGTCCCTCCAGGGCATCTTGGAAGCGTTTCATAAGAGGCTAAGTAATGGTGACAAAATATATTAAAAATTAAATATTTTTGTCAGTTTTGTTAGAGGAATGTCCAAAGCTACAAGCCTTCAAATTCAGGCTACAAGTTCTATTTTAAATGACTATAAAAAATCCATTAAGTCCACACACAAATAGATACCTATCAATAGGAGACCAAGTGCACAGGTAACTATATCAATGTGATGCATATGAACTTTAATTGTAGTTTTACAATATGACCATCACACCAATTTTTTGCAATTTATTAAAGAATAATTCTCCAGACTATTTCTGAGTAAAAAATAAATCGGCTTGCTTGCTGGTTCCACCATTTTACTTGCTAAGAAAAACAAAAGCATCTCAACCATGAATGTTAACTGCTCTTTGCCATTAACACTTCACACTGTAAGGAAGTGCCCTACATGATAAAATTCAAGCACTTACATGGTCAGGATCCAGGACAACCATTTCTGTTTCATCATCAGATAAATCAGAGTTTTCCTCTTCAAACCCTCTCTCTCCTCCATCCTCCTCTTCTAAGCCATCACCATCCTCCTGGATCTCTGTCTGGCCACCTGGAGTTAAATGTAAGTCAACATTAGGAGAGCTGAACTGCTTGTAAGGAACAGAAGCTACTGTACTATTTTAATACTGTGCACTAAACTTCAAGGGCTGCCATTAGTCAAAGTTTAATTTGTAAGGGTGAATCTCTGACTGACCATGCTTTAAAGGGTTAAATTAATTTATTTACAATAGACCTTATGCATATGATATCACACAGCAGAAAGTGCTCCCTTGTTTGGAGGAAAAGCTTGTATCATTGCAAGTTACAGCAACAAATGCAGACAGCTGACTTGTCAACCAATCGTACGTGCACTAAAGTCTACTACATGCATGCGAAATCTACGCTGTTAGTGCGCATGTGCTTCATTGTTTTCCTCCAAAATGATGTTAGTGTGACATCAATGCATAACGTCTATAGATCTAATTTTATAATAAATGCACAAAATGTTAACTCCCAGATTCTTATTGTGTGGTAGTTTCTGGCAATGTGACTGTTAGCAAAGGAAAGAAACGTCCTACAATGTACTGTACTGTCTGTTAAAAAGATCTTACAAATTAAAAGCAATCTTTCAGGTATAACAATCACTCACTTGAATGTGGCCAATAACTGCCCTGTGCATCATCAGTCACCTGAAAAAAAGTACATTATATGAACACAATGATGTGAAATATCAGAGATACAGCACATTTACATACACATTTTACAGAAAGATCCCTCTGGTCTTCAAAGTCATCAAAGAATGAACTTTACTTCTCAGGTCTAAAACAAATATACTGCAGCAACAAAATATATATTAACGAGGTGCATAAACATAATCAGCAAGGTGAGCAATTCTAATCAATATTCAGTATCATATTTGAAGCCTTCTGAATGAAATCCAAAGAACATGGCATATGCAAAATGTATGGAAGACAAACTGAAAGGGGATGTATCCACTTTAGGGCCAAGTATAAGTAACAGTTCAACAATTAAAGTGACACAGTCTGAAATAATCATACAGTAGATCAGCACATTGTTGCAATGTGGCATTCATTACAGTGAATCTTCTGTAGTTAATCGATCTGAAATGTTTTAATTTTATACAAGACTGAGGCAAAAACACACCTTCAAGTAGTACTGCAGGCTAACACCATGGCTACACTAATGTTGTTGCAATTATTAGGTACTAAGCATACAAGGTGTAAGTGGAGAGAACTGGAACCTGCAAAGGACCTTAATTTCCTCTCATTCTAAAGTGGTTATGACAGTACAGAAAATATTACAATGTAAATACGATACCTGTTCTTGTCCATCTACGCCTTGTACATTTTGATCTATGAAAAAAGTCATAAATATACGTTGAACCAATAAACCAATTGTGATTCCTTGCCATGTGGATATTAATTCTGTACTATCAGATTTAAGTTGACATAGTCACATTGTGAATTTACTGTGCTTAAATTAGGTATCAAAAGTTAAAATTCACTGGGTAAAGATCAGACACATTGGTTCATGTTACCATGGCCCTACATCAGTTTCTTGCTTTAAATTTTGGGCATAAGATGCCAGATATAAGATCCAAACATCTTTCATACTTGACAAATAGGAGGTTTTCACCAAATATGAGGTCCCTCATTTATTGCTCATCTTGAGAAAGCAGGGTTACAAGCAGTTTTCAAGGTACATTACATTGTCCTAGAGTAGCCTCAAATGACCAACTGTCCTCCATCAAAATCAAAAGGCTTTTCAAATCACTATTGAGCACTAGCATACCAAGTGTGGGATTCGTAACGGTTTCCCTTCTTGACATATCATGTTCATGAGGTTTCCAAAGTTTGACCCCTGATGACCCCAAATGACCTTTGACATTCACCAAAAATAATAGAAATCTACTAAATATGAGCCATCCACAGAATGAGATCTCTCACAATTACCCGTCTTGAGATCATGTCTATAAAATTTTGACCTCTTGACCTCTTGTGACCCCCAAATCACCTTTGACATCCACCAAAAATAAAAAAGATGTTCCCAATATGGGCCATCTACATGCTACATAGGAGATCCCTCAAGGTTACCCTTCTTGAGATATCATGTTTACAAGGTTTACAACTTTTGACCTTTCATGACCCGAAATGACCTTTATCTCCACCAAAACCAAAGGATCATTTAATCCATATGGGCCACCCACTTATCAAGTATGAGATTTTTCAAAGTTATCCTTCTTGACATATTGTGTTTACAAGCCAAGTGTCACATACTGTAACACTCACACAAACACACACATGACATCACCACTGCACTGATTCCTGTTGCCTTCGGCAAGAATTAAAAAATCATTTAGTGGTGAGATACTTTTTATCACACTTGTAACTATAAAAGAGTGCTCTCATCAAGAGCTTGTATTATGTATATGAACTTAACATAAATGTGAGTTACAGAAATAGTACTTTCAATTTTTTTTATTTATTTTTTATTACATATTATTTTAATGTTTGATTACTTTATTTATTTTTCTTTGTTTTTTCTTTTTTTTTTTTGCTTTTGGCCAGGGGGTTACACACAGATTTCATGCTTCCACATTAAAAATCCATGCTCACTTTCCACTTACATGTAAAGATAAAATATTGCAAACATTTTTATTGCACTTTTTTGTAGATTATATAGAGGGCAGTAGACTAGATGTATCAAAGGAATTAACACCAAAATGTACAAACAACATGTTATTTGCTTTGTGAAACTTTCAGTTAAGTATGTACAACATGTACCAGTTTCATCCTCTTCATTCAGGTCATGATCCGGTTGATCCGGTTGATTTGAATCAGCCATTACCAATATGGCGACTGTGAGAAAATAAAGGAAACTTCCAAATACTTAACTGGTATTTATTACCTGTAATATGGTGTGTAATCAATAATCATACTCTTCACTGATGTATTAAATATATACTATACATAACAAATGTACCTTTACAATTTACAATGGTATACAGCAGTACTGTTATCAAGTCACTAACATTACACCCCATCTACACATTGCAATCATTTTTCCAGTATTGTCTAGTACAGAGGTTGGGCTCCCTGCTGTAGAGAAAGGGTTAATTTTTAACTAGAGTCCTGAGATGTACAGTAGCTCATGTCATTTTACATTAGTACAATTGTGTCTCAACTCAGTCAACACCAAAATCCACTAGACTACAAATATGGCAGGTCTCTGGATTTCAGATTTCATAAGGCCCTTTTTTGGTACCTTGCTGACCATGGGAACCAAATGAAACCCATTTCTGATCTTCATGATAATGGATTACTGCATGTGCAAAATGGTGTGGCCACTTTTATCTTAGAAATATTTGTTATACTTTTACAGTGGGGTTATATGACAGTGACAAAATGTGCATGGAATGAATAACTCCAATGATAGTTTATCCTGCTGCTGCTGTGATCCATTACAATCCAATATGGATGTGAATTTAAAACTGTTAAAAATTGTTTTAAAAAGTCCTTGAAGTTATCCTAACCCACCCATGACCAGCCAAATACTAGTTTAATTGGGGAGAGGGGTTGGAAATTGAGAATTTGGAGGTGGGATGGGATTCCAAGTATGGAGAATATTAGCAAGAATCAGGAATATAGTTTATCTGTCTATGGTTCAAATCTTCACACTGGACTTTATGGACACTCCTCCTCACCTTTCCCTAGACCTAATTTTGGCTTACTTACAGTATCCTCAGCTTAGAGCATAAATAATCCATACAACTAAAAACTACATCTTGACTTGCTTTCACTGATTATAAATGAAAACCCTATCTGCTCTACACACAATCTTGATAGCTACAGAGATCTGCAGAAACAAGGCATCATATACAGTACTGTAGGCTAATGACAGTGTTCGATTTTAAGGAATTAGCAATGGTTGTCCGAAGGGCTACCACATTGTAAAATTTGATTGTCCTGCTCAAAATAAGGTAGTCCCAAGTGTAACCATTTTCCCAAGTTCGCAACCATGAAATTGAAGTGGCTTTCACTTTTAGACAACCACCCTCCCACCCTAACTTGAAAAAAGCAAAAACAGATATTTACTGCATAAGAGTGCTGCCTCTTGGCATGCATTAGTGTACATTATGGATATAGTTAATGTTATGATGTTCGCACTGTGTGTTAATAAATCAAACATCTCTAAATTGAAAGCACTGGTGTTACAACATCACCACTACCAATTTATAGCTTGCACGAAGGAATTCAGCTTCTCTGTGCACAGTGCAGGCCTAGTGGCCTACTAGTTGAGTTTGTACGGGGCACATATTTTGGCTTGATAGTGCTATGCACATTTCGATAAAGTGACTGTTTGGGAAGTTGTGGTGAACGTGCATAATCACCGCACTTTGCTTCAAATCTTTTGATGCAATTTTTAAAGTTCCTTGCTTGTGCATGCAATTCATCGAGTTTCTAAATGTAAACATCACATCACTTTCCTAAAAAGATTTGGTTGTCCCAACGGACAACATTACACACCTGTTTTTGCAAAATCTGGTAGTCCTGCAGAATTCCTGGTTATCTCGGGCGACAGGACTACCCTTAAAATCGAACACTGAATGAGATCACCAAAATGTTCAAAACCATTCCCCAAATATGCCTGATACAACTACAGAAACAAAATATAACAAGTTCAGCAACGTTCCCGTTGTAGCTTTGATGATGGATGATTATAAGCAATTATGTATACTTCTAAAATACCTCAAATTCAATTCAAGGTACTGTACTTTACTACTATATAGTACATAATACATGTGTAGGGTTTCACTTTCAGTCTCAGGGTAGCCAACTCAAGTGTTAATTCTCAAGGCATCCAACATTATCTAGATGGCATTCACTTCATAAAATAGTTAATGAGGCATTTAAGGAAAATATTTTAACTAAGACCTCCCCATAGGAGGTGGGGGAGCTGGGGGATGCTGCAGCCCCCATCCAAATATTTTTTGTGAAAATTCAGGCAACATGCTGAAAATTTTTCGGGTACCTACTGAAAGAAATATAATGCAATGAAGTAGCTAAAGGTAATCAATAGTTTTAAGAACTTCCTTGGTAATTAAAATAAAGTTCTGATTTGAATGGGCCAGCACAGGTCTATATATTCGGTACTAATTCATCAGAGTGTTTTCAATGGTTAAACTTATATTACGGTTATCAGTGGTGTGGTTAGGGGGGACACTGGGCCATGCCCCCTCTCCCCTCACTGATGCCATTTCTTTTTTTTTTTTTGTATATAACATATTTAAATTTTTTAACACACATTTTACTTCAAAGGAAGCATACTGTATGTGGCACCAGATTGCATGTAGGGAGTAAGGGCACCTAAATTTTCAAAAATTTTACCCCCTCCCTTAGACCTGGGATCACATAACATAATGCATGCCCCACCTCCATGAGAGGAATCCTGGCTATGCCACTCATCATTACTATTGCAATGTCTTTCCCAAAAATTGTAATCAATATGGGAGGGAAGTAACATGGCAAATGACATTTTGTAATTGGCATGCCATGTGATTACCGACGCATGCCTATATAATGTACATTAACATGTTGAATGCACGTGGAGCACTGGGAAATTTTTGGTTATATTTTTCGGGCAAGTCGTTACAGCCCCTGCCCCCCCCCCCCCCCAATCAACTTTGCTTTGCTTCAGTATTTTTCCTCTGCAATACTTTTTTAGAGTTACTTGTTCTGACTCTTATGCTATGATCCTAACAAGTTTATAGCCCCCTGTGGGCTGGGGGTTGTAGAATATGCCCACGGAATTTCCCACCTGTCGTAAGAGGCGACTAAAGGGAAGGACTTGCACTGTATGTAAACTTTGCTTGACACTATATGACACATTTGTGTTGGTGTGTCGTTAAATTTCATCTAACTAACTAACCTAACAAGTTTATATGAAGATATATTGAGCCAAGCCTAGTCTTGTGTTTTAAAGTATCACTGAGTGAGGCAGTTGTAGTTATGGCCACATCAGTGGCTAGTGTATGGCTTGGTGCTACAGTAGGTTACTCTACATGTGTAGTAGAGCTGGGCTTGTGAAGTTGAAGAGGTGAAAATTAAGAGGAGAAATTTATGAAATAATTTATACTTAATATAAGGCCTAAAATATTACATACCTTCATTTTTAATTTGCATTAGATTTAAATTGAGTGCTGTACTTAATGAGGCTTAGCACTTTAACAGCAAGTTAAGCCCAGCCTAGAAAACTAATACTACTATTACGAATAACACATGAATTTACATTAGTGAACAAACAAAGTGAATAACCATTGAATTAGTGTAAGCGGCACTTAACCTACGGAGGCGCTAAATGGTCATAGCCTACACGTAGTACATTCTGTTTGAACTGTTTACAGTACAATGTCGGACACACATAAGATACAAAGATACAATTTTTATGGGGGCCAGCCATCGCCACCAACATGCCCCACAACAAAGTCACCACAGTCCAACAAACTCGCCCTAATGCAAACTCACCTCCTATCCCAGACAGAGTCACCAAAATAAAACTAATGTAGCCGGCATAGCAAAGTTGTCCCAAGGTGCAACAAATAATGTAATAATGTTGAGTTACCAAGGGGGCATGACTTGGATATTCCATATTATATAACACCGTACAAATTTCCCTACATCTAATTGGAAGATTGGTGGTCACATGCCATGCGTGATTCGGCACTGTCATCACGGTCATGTGTTATCCATCGTGCAATAGCGTAGTATAACACATGGTCATGTGTTATACTAGTATAACACATGGCTGTCTGTGACGTCACTATCACTGCAGTATATAATAACTATGCTGCCCTGCAACTGCCAACTCCATGAATCATTGCAGCTTAAATTTGTATCACACATTGCATATTGTATGTAATAGGCACATAAATGCGCGGGTACGCACAGTCAGCAAACGACAAACCATGGAGCTACCACACAGTCACACACAAACCATAGTGACCGCCAAAACACAACTTCAACCAACGACTAGATCAAAGTTATAGGGTGCTACAAAAAACAAATAATGAATGTTTTTCACTCGTGTCATAGTATGAATAATTTCATTTGCTGAAAGATTTAACATTCTATTCAACTCGGCTTTGCCTCCTTGAATAGAACATTCAAGATTTAACCTTCTATCCAACTTTGCTTTGCCTCGTTGAATAGAACATTCAATCTTTCAACTCATGAAATAATTCATACTATTGCACTCATTAACATTCATTATATTATTTCTATACTAGCAACTGTGTAGGGATGACTTGGTTAATTTGCTTCAATATCAGTGTAAATTCCATGATATTCAAAATGGCTCTTGTAGACCACTGTACAGCCCTTAACTGTGTGTTCAATGGTTAGTTGCAGTGATCACACAATGTGGGCATTGTTATTTCTTTTTGTTATTCGCCTATTTTTAATGTAAACATGCGGTTATTAGTTTGTTATATTCGTTTTAGTTTTTGCCCTTTGCTTGAAACTGTTCCAAAATAATGACTATTGATAAAAAGCCACATAGGCTAGGTTTTCTAAAATTGCCCAGACAGTATTCTATGACTTTCCAAGTTTTATTCCCTCAGTCTAACATCGCAACATGAAGAAAAGTACTTCTTGCAGCTCACAGGCATTTGGAGCATTATATACACTATATATATAATATAGGGGGCCTATAAGTTAGGCCTATAATAACAAGGTAGGCCTATGTCACCTTTCAGGACGAGACTCAAAGCTTGGCCTATTTTTACATTATTACGTTCTCTGCGAAACTCACTGATTTATTTCAATCATGTCGTTGGATGGGTAAGAACATCTAACATCTCTTCGGACACAACTTGGGCCATAAAATCACTTCTAGTCAGAATTATTCGTAAAAAAATGGTACATCGGGGGCTACAGGACAGGCCAAATTCAGAGAGCAGATAACGAACGAATGTTGCCTGCGTAGCTATCTATGCAGTCTCAAAAGCAAAAGCATGCGGTGCAAAGTAAAGCGAAGCAAAAGATCGTACAGTCACTTTTGTGGATAGGGACGTTTTGGCAAAGCGAAGTTTTGACTGGTGAGCGGCTAAACGTTCTGTAACTGTACCGTAACTCCCGACTGGAAAACATGTATGTTACGCCGAAGATCTTCTGGCGTGGCGTAAAAGTTGAGAAAACGGTGACTGGCGTAAAAATTCGGTGTAGGAAATACGAACTTTCCAGACTGGCCGTAACTTGCCTGTACTGTGGAGTGTGGTGTTCGCGCAACCAGTATGCATATCAGAGATAGCACATGACTCGTACCAGTGAGTCTCTGAAGGCTAGATTAACCCCGCAAAGAACTACAAAATACATTTTTAAATAATATTCCGACGCATTTATGGCATGATTCTATTATTTTCATTCTTAAATTATTTAAGAAGATGTTGCAAACCTTATATATGTAAAAACAAATTTAAACAAGACACTTGTCAAGTTGTCGTCCCGTTTTGTATGGAACTTGTTGCTAAGGAATGTGAAATGTGGCGCTATTCGTGTTTTGAGTCTACGAATACCGTTTTGGTATTAAAGGGGCATATTGAGTTGATATAGATAACTTTACGAGGGTGTTGAAGGGTACTACCACATGAAAATGATTACTACTAGCATAATTAGTAAAGTTTCACATCCAATAGTTACGCAGAAAGTTAAAATTTTGAATTTTTTGATATCCTGGCTTTTAACGGTTTTATGCATAATTTGAAAAAGTGTCTGGTCACGAATTTTTACAAACCGAATTGAATTGTTTATTACTCACTTATGAAACATTTATTTGTATGCAAGATGTGGGGATTGTTTAAGTTTGACCATCTGTCATTAGTATGTGAAGAAAAGTTAACAGGTTTGGCAAAATGTGGTGAATTTCATGCACCAACTTAAAGTGCCTCTTTAACTTAGGATTAAATATTTGTTGCACGAATTTTAATAAAATGAAATGTAAAATAAAGGAAAACATAAAACATCAAATACATAAAAGTGCGCACTCACCCTCATAGCAGGTGTCGAATATGTAGCTTTTTGGCTTACATACTCGTGTGCCGACACTGTACTATGGTGCAACGCGCGCACCCAAAATGAGTGACTAACAATACAGTGTCGGAGGTCAAAGGTGGGGAGGCAAGTTGCAAGTACTGCATGCTGACAATTTTTTGTGTGGTACCTGAAATAAGGCCTAAAGGGCCACTAGCGCTACCAAATGCACGTCACTTACAAACGTACCATAGTCCTTACATACATGGCACGATATAGAAACCTATCCGTTGTAATTCTCAATAAATAGTGTTTCGGGTTCCAGAACTCAATATCAATAGGGCGTCACGTTTGTACTGCTGTCGGTGTGAAAACGTTAGTGTAATTCCCTCGGTATTGTACCTTGCGGTGTAGGATAGCTTCAGAGAATTACTATTTCCAAATCCCTTGCAACCCCTCCCGGCCGTTGTTTGCTTTCTTCACCAACTACCACCATCTTCATTCATCAAATTGACCGACGTTTACTATCTTAAATTTCCAATCATAACTTATGTACCAAAGTATTTCTTTAGCAATGCAAGTTATGCTTTGGGGAGGCAGGATTTACCCTAGAAATGGTCCCGCCAGAATAGCCACAAAGCCATTAATTTTAAGGAAATTCCGAGGGAAGATCCGCGATCCCCACACTTTCATCGCTCACGGTCACGCTTTGAGTGCCACGGTCACACCTTATAAAGATGCAGCCTTCAATAAAATTTGCTTCCTTAGCATTTTTACCAGACTTGTAATCAAGTCGCGACTCGGGTCAGAATCTTCCAACACTACCTGACTTGAAAAAATTCTGGGGAATTTCCCCCGATTGAAATAACAAAGAGACTCGGGTCACTGAAATAGGTAGATGACTTGCCGAGAAGGACTGACTTGGTTACAGCTCTGATTTTTCAGTACTACAGACACCCATAGCTATGTCTCTGTAAAAAGTACCGATAACATTTCAATGGTTTTGAAAGTAGGCCTATTATATTCTAATTACCCTCAAATTTTGATCGTCCTTACGAAATCATATTTCAACTTATTCTTCACAGTAATAAAAACAACTTGAAGGGTCCCTTGTCCCTGACCATCGGCAAACACGAAACACGAAAGTATTGTTGGCTGGAGAAAGAAGGAGAATCTTTTATGTGATGAATAATATTGCATTTTAAAAATAAGGAAGAACAACAGGCTACAATAAAATGTCTTAACTTAACAGTTTTCTTCGGAGCTCTTCGCGCGCATCTGCTTTAAATATTGTTTCGTTCGAATTTACTTCCTGTAGAACATCTTTCGTGTTCCGTAGCTTCGTAAAAACTCTTCCATCATCATTGTAACCACCCACAAGCCGAGCCCTCTTCATCATAAAAAATGACCTGTTTATGCGTAAGGCTGCTATTAAAATGGTCAAAATTAATTTGACATTTATGATCTCTGCAGTGCACAGCTGATGAGTTTTAAGATAGCTAAATGTTTCATTCCAATGGTTTAATTCTTTGCATACCTTAATGCTTCCGAGGGTGTTACCTCTGGACAGCACCAGAGGCCCTGCGGCGGACCCCTGGAACCCAATTTTTCAAGGGAGCCCTTAGCACTCCCGTGGAGCCTTTGGCGCCGTTTGGTTTTCCACCCATGCCCCCCCCCCACACACACACACATTAGCGGCTCGCCATAGGGGCACGGGGGGGCATTTGCCCCCCAAAAGTTTGCAAAGCATGGTCTTCAATTTTCAAAAATAAAAATGATAAATAAAAAAACATGTAATTCGAGATGGGTTAGGCCCTCCCTTTTCCTTGAGTGGGCTTAAAATTAAAGAAGTGAATAACTTTCCAATGCAATGCGAAGGTTAAACATTAACAAACTGCTTTCAAAACGACATTTTTTTCGGCGCGCTTCGCGCGCGTTTTCTCAGTTGCCTGTTTGCTACTATACATACTTCAGACATCACAAATGGACCTGCCGTTAGTGCGAGCTAAGGTAATTAATCAAAACAAATGATCACGCTGTGATATTTGTAATCTGATTAGCTTAGGCATCATAATGTCATTTACAGAGTGTAACGGTAATGCTGGAGTGAAATGCCCATAGTTCTGCAGACACTTCAGAGCTATCGGGGTCATTAGATACACAACCCATTAGTCGTGTTGATTATCATCCACGACTAAAAGCAGTTTTGCCCGGGTGTCACCTGGCCAAATTAGCATAGGTATCTGTCTACAAAAAGTTTTAACGGGCATGTTGTCTAAAAGTATTGTGTTTTCCATAGAAAGAGAGGTTTCCCTTCCTTTGTCCAAAACTGACAGCGCCGTTGGCCCACGAGCGGTCTTATGACTGTCAAATGGCCTGTTATAAGCAAAAGGTTCTCCACCTCTGTGCTAAAGTATACCGTCGTTTCAATTGATTTAAAATAAATACACCAAACAGTCAATCTAAGCTCAGTGTAATGAGACTTTTGACTAGTGGTCTAGCTATTTGTAGATAGGATGAGACGTCGTTCTGAGTTAGGGGAATTCCCCCCCCCCCCCTTAAAAAAATTGTTTCGGAACGGTACTGAGATCCAAAATACTAGTGCTATCACTTCATCGTTTTCAAGTGTCTTCATGCTCGAAATTTTCGTTAGTTTAAGAGAACAATCCAGAAAACCAGCATTTTATGGCTTCTTGGCAAAGCTGAAACATATTGTGACACAATGAAATGAAACAGTAAAATATTTAAAGGTGGGGCTCATTTTATACAAATGGATCAAGCCGCCTTGCCCATTTCACCAGGCTCTTACTCCACCCCTATGGTAGTACGGTAGCCATCGGTTGATATGGTTGTATTTATTTTTAAAGTAGTCAGCTCATGACTTACTGGCTGAAATGGTTATTGAAGAGCTATTGAAAACAACATGGGGCAGCGCTGTAATACATAAAAATAACCAAAGGCCTTCTCCCATTGGCGTAGGAGGCGGGGCGGGGGCGGCAGCTCCCCCAACAAAATATTTTGTGAAAATTCGGGCAATATTCTGAGAAATTTTTTCGGGAACCCACTGAAAAAAATAATGCAATAATGTAGCTTAACGGAAATCGATACTTTAAAAACTTCCTTGGTAATTAAAATATAGGTCTGATTTGGATTGCACCATCATCTAGGCCTATATATTCGGTATTTATTCACCAGTGTGTTTTTAATGGTTAAACTCATATATTATGATTATCAGTGGTGTATTTGAGGAGCCATTAGGGCATGCCCCCGTCACTAACGCCGATTTTTTTAGTACCTAAAATAAAACAAAATTTTACTTCAAAGGTAGCATATGTGGCACCAGATTGCATGTAAGGACACCTAACTTTTCAAAAAATTTCAAAGGGTAGGGGGTGATGCCTAATTTTTCTTTTAGTACTAAAATACGTACGGTAAATTTTTTCACACAAATTTTACTTCAAAGGTAGCATATGTGGCACCAGATTGCATGTATGGACACCTAATTTTTCAAAAAATTTTCAAAGGGGAGGGGGACACCCCATCCCCTTAGACCCCTCCCCCAGGCCGGCGATCACACAGCATAGTGCCTGCCCCACCCCCATGAGAGAAATCTGGGCTACACCACTGATTATTATCATCATTATTGTAACGACTTCCCCAGAATTATAAACAATATGGAATAGGTAGTAACGTGGTAAATTATTGTATGTAATTGGCATGCGGTGTGATAACGGATGCATGCCTATATGATATGTACACTAACATTTTGAACGCGCGCGCAGCGCGCGGTAATTTTTTGTTTCTATTTTTCTGGCAGATCGCTACAGCCCCCCCCCCCCATCAACTTGGGCCCCTACGCCTATGCATACTCCCATTGAGGCTATTGTACTATCCGGAGCTGACCATTAATATTGCTGGGGGGGGGGGTCTTCCGAAACTTCCTGAATACGGACTTGAGTTTGCCCCCCCCCCCAAACAAAATTTCTTAGAGCCGCCCATGCACACACACACACTTTCAGACATCAAATCCCGCCCCTGCTTCCCAGCAGTTGTAAACATGTTTCCTGAAGCACATTTTTAACAACTTTAAAATTTAACGGAAATTGTGATCCAATTACATTACATTCATGAGCATTATGTTTCGATCGAATTTTGCTTGGTTTTTGCCTTATGTAACTAATGGATACCGGCAACAGTGTTCATCAGAAACTACCTCTCGGAGTCATAAGACTAAAAAATAACATGAGTAAAGAAATCAGTCAACATTATGTAAAACTAGAATCAGTGGCAAACGTAAACGAATTAGCAATTGTTGCAACTTTTGCTGCACCGGCCGTAGAAAAAAGTCTCAGTACATCTTTTTTGACGGAAAATGTCCTTTAGCGTTTTCGGAGAGGTTAAAATCCGAAGAAGCAATTGGCGCCGGATGTCGAGAGATGCAGCATAGTCGCCTGTAATAGAATTTCGCTCAATTCCGGATCTGAGATCTTTTTATAGGTTTGCATGGTGAGTCAACGGGGCTTCGTCGTTTATAGGGAATTGAGTAAACGAAAAGCAAAAAACCTCACAAACTAACTTTTAACCCCATTACCGAGTGAAGTGGAATGGTAGGCTATATCAGACTTAGCCTTAAGTTCCGAATTCCGAATGTAACACTAAGACCTTTATTCCGAAAGGTCGTTATTCGATCTGGAGGTCGTTATTCCGAAAAGAGATTAAGGGTCATTATTCCGAATTAAATGTAAGGGTCGCTATTCCGAAACGAGAAAAGTAGAGTACCATTATAGTAGGGACAACTTAAATTTGGACGCCATTTTGTTTCCATTGGCTAAGTGTCTAGCATACACTGCACAATGACTACCGAGTCCAATGAAGCGCTGTGGGATTATTTTTTTATCATTTTTCGTGACAATGGAACGGGGTGGTGTAGAGTGTCGGGTGACAAATCTGTTGGGCCCCCGTCACAGTGAAATGGACGGTGGTGGGGAGGGGGGGGGAGAGAAATGGTCCTATTGGCTATATCAGTATTTGTCCAATTTTTTATGCATGACACTTATGAGCGATCATCTTTTCCTTTGACACGAAAAGTTCACACAATGTTTTTAACATTTGTTATGTGATGTCACAATGGAGAACCATATGACTGGGAGTTATGCGATGAAGTTCCTTTAGGGGCGCCGGGTGGGGATCGAATGGCAAGAGACTCCTGCACAGGAAGGGCCCGAAGACTAAATAGGCTACACCCTGGTGAAAGTTTTTGACACCAAATGGACATTTTGATGGTATAATGTATCAAATTCAGAGAAGAAGAGAAAAGGTTTCTCCTGTTTACACAATATGGCCCTGGGGTCTCTTGGCCAAATTATAGGGCCCAAGCCATAGGGAAAACTAGTGCATGAACAGAAAATACCTTACTCTGAATCATCACTGGTTTATTCACTTCAGGTAGATAATAGCTAGGCATGAATGCTTTAGGTGTAAGGTTTAGAATACATTGCAGATTGATAGTCAATTAAGGGTTTCGGGCCCAGGGCCCTAATTTTAGAAAAAGAGCACTGAAAAACACAAATACGTAGTCACTTATTTGCGTTTGAATTGCACAGCCCAGGTAACATTCCCATTTTGTAGGATCCTTAGGGGCCCATATGGGCCAGCATATGGGACCCATATGATTTTGCACCCAGGATCCATAAGGGGCCGGTATGGGCCAGCCCATATGACACATATGACCCGTATAGGATAGTTCTGGGGCCCATGTGGGCAACTGCCCCCACATGGGCCCCAGCACTATCCCATATGGGTCATAAGGGCATATGACCCATATGGGCCCCTTATGAATCTTGGGTGCAAAATTTAATGAGCCCTATATGGGCTCACCCATATGAAGCCCATCTATATAGGTTTGCTACCTGGGAGAGTAATATATAGGTTTGCTACCTGGGAGAGTACAAGTTGAAGAACTCCCATACCTAATTTGGGGCCGTTGGCCCGGGTCCCACAGATTATGGAGTATTACGTAGTATTACATGTGAGACATCTCCAAATAAAGCACTTAAAGAAGGACATGAAACTGTTGTTCACATTCACCTTAGAATCTCACCAAAGATCATAGCGTTATTCTAAGGTCGTAGTGTTCCCAATATAGGGCCCTGAGCCCACTAACCACAACCTTTCTTCTTTTGATATTGGTGGGAACTCGGTACATTCTAAACGCGCTTCGGACCGATTGATACACCCAAATGCACATCAGCCCATCATTTCCTGGGCGAACTTACAATACACACTGACTGTGTATTGACGGAACTTTTAGGAAACAAAATGGCTCCTGTTGTCACGTGACCTGTAATTTTTGGAACGTCAATGTCGCTACTCTCCCTATAAAGGTACTCTAGAGAAAAGGGGCTTAGGATGCCCTCGAATTAGATCAAATTAGATAAAGTCATGGAGCTATGTTTTCAGGGGTAAATGAGTGACCACGCTGAATTCAGTGGGCCCCATTTTAATGCGACTTGTTCTAATTTGCATAAGTTTTGGGCAAACGTCCGTAACTCAGGTTACTTGCGTGACAGTTACGAGTACGAAGTACTCATGTTTGAAATCGCCATGTTTGAAGACCCCTCGGGAGATAGTGCATTTAAGGCCAAAAATTATTGCCTTTTCGGAATAACGACCCTCTTTCTGTATTCGGAGTAACAATTCCTCGGAATAACGAACCTTACCTTCGTTTCGAAATAGTGCCCCTTCGAAATAATTAACCTTAGGAATAACAACCCTTATTCTAGTTTCGGATTAATGACCCCTCGGAATAAAAACCCTTCGGAGAAACGGCCCTTCGGAATAACGGTCCTTAACTGATATTCGGAATAACGAACGACAACCAAATACATAGACGTGTGCGATCTTGGAAGGGTAACTACAAGATACTAATTTAAAGGTCGTGTGACATGAAAATAACATAGTTGGATATTTGATGTAAAAAGCATTAAAAATCCAGAAAGTGGCCTCAATTCCCATTAAAATCCGTCAAACATTGACCAATTTACAGGGAAATTTCTATTTCACACTTGTATCATGAATAAATATGAGCTAAATATGCAAATATGTGACATCTAAAGAGGGACATACCATATATGGCACATGTTAGCCTTTGTTTTTTCAACATTAATTTCAAGGACACTGGTAGCATTGTTATTCCCTGCGGGGTATATTATAAAAGTTAAAATTTTATCCTTGAAAAATATTGATATCACTCACCAAACTGTTATCTATATGATCAGTAATTAAGAGATAATTAATATAGGGTTAACAAAAGAAATCTTAACACTGTGCAACACTCCACATCATTATTTTTGCATAGGCAATTAGTTTCTTCAGAAACCATCAAACTTTGAAGACGTATATTTTGAGAACGGTAAAATGGATCTTTGATTGGGGGACTTAATTCTTTAACTGACACGTGAAACAGCTCTTTTTGGTGGCATGTCACACAACCTTTAAGGTCCACGTATGTTCCACAGTTATTGTTCTTCCATTTAGGCGAGATTCTGGAGAAAACGGAAATTGCAGCGATGCAAAATTCTATCCCCTTTCCCCCACCTTTTGGAATATTCTACGCGATCGTGGCAAACATCTTTTTTAAGAAATTTAAGAGTCACAGTGCTGAGTCCAGAGCTGGTGCCAAGTGGGAGTGAGGGGGAGCGGAGGGAAGAGGACATGGCCCTCATTGGGAAAGGCTGCTCCCTGCGGAAAAATTGTTGGGTTTCGTAGGGAATACGATTAAGTAAGTAATCCTCGACGACGACCATTCGCCTGACTAATTTCTTAGTTTTGCTCTTAAGGAGGGCAGACCCTTCAATACTAACCCGAATTTTTCCATTCTGTGTTAGTAAAAGCCACAATTTTCCTGCGCGCTTCTCGAGCCTAAATTTAGCGTTCTCCATTCTTTCGACAACCCGTCCCATCTGTCGGGACTTCGAGTTGCTAGCCCACCGTAGGGTGTTTGCCCCCCCCCCCCGCCGTCAGGAAAATCCTGACAGTACCACCCCTAGCTGAGTCTGCTAACAGATTTTACCATGGTTAATTTTCTTGCAAAATTTCGGCATCCTTCGGGCGAAATCCTCACAATCAACATTGTATTACCACATTAGCACATTATTAGCACATGAATACAAAAACTAGGTGTTTTCTGGTAGCAATCTAATACCATGAGTACCATTTGTAACGTCATGACTATATAAGGTATAAGGTTGAAGCTTAATTTACTAGTACCATAAAACAAATATTCCAGTGAACTATTCTAACTAAAGCTAGGTGAAAGCTAAAAATTAGATGCCGGGTATCAAGGGGTTTTTATGTATCGATCTAATACCTTGACTAAAATTCGTAACGTGATGACTATATGGTTTGAAGCTAAATTTACTCGCACCACAAATTTATTCAAAAATTACTTTTTCTGTTCTTGCAAAATTTCGTTCAAAGTAGAAATTCGATAACGACCATCTGAATTGTGAACTGTGAAGAGCTTGGTACGTGGGCTCACTGCCATTCAAAGTCCTATTCAAAGCTGCATTCTAATGTTCCCATTTTGTTTAATTCCTCGAACATTCGGGGGATTTCCCTCTGGATCCTAACAAAATCATACTGGACCACAAGCCTGCCTAATAGCAGTCCCTGATCCGGTCCCCTTGCCGTTCTCAATGTACTCAACTCTTGAACTGCGCTAATTGCGGAGCTGAAGAAGCATAATCGTGATCAAAGCCTTGTTCCCTTCACTTGTGGAGACATTCTACGTCTCTGTATAGACTTATGTATTGACGTCACGCTATTTGCATTTGTTAGCGAAAGTTGCAATGATACACGCTTACCTCCATTAGAGGGCGTACTTTTTGTTATGTGACGTCATATGCATGACGTCAATTGCAAGAGGAGGGAAATTCCCATCAGAAGAGCGAAATTTTTGCGCGATTCACGCGTATGTGCACACGTAAAGTCGATACCTTTAAGCTATCTGTGGTAAGCTTGACAAATCATCCCCTGTGGTTCCCGTAAACTGTTATCATATGGTGGCATTACTAACTACAAACATAGTATTCTTCAATCCCCCCCCCCTCCATGCGGTGCCGCTGCCCCCTGTATCTGAATTCCTTGTTTCGGGCCTGTTTACTTGCGAGCAGAACTAATTCATTGACGGGCTAGGCTGCAGTGCAGCACTGCCTTTCTGACGGTGTAGCAAAACCGATCCCCAAATCATTCGCGTGATGAGGCTGTTTAATATATCTTAGCTACTTCTACATGGCGGAGCAAATTCTAGCAATGTTCATGGCAGGTGTACATGATTTTTAAGTTTATGGATGGTACAACGTTAATTGGACTCATCGGTGCCTAAAAGTTCGACCTATGACAGTCCCTGGATTTATTTCTGTATATTTTATTTATCCAAGGGGTGGGGCATGGAGAATTTTCTCCCCTGTATGACCTTTATCCCCCAATTGCAATCCCCCACTCTGCTTCTGTACAAAGGTATACAGATTACTCAAGCAATGCGCACTAACATCACCCCCTCCCCTACGAAGCGTCGTTGTACTGTTCGAAGTGGGAAGTACGCCGCCGGAGAGGCACATCAACATGAACTATTGAGCAGTGCCCGAACCTTCATGGTGACGCGAAGCGCTCCCTTGTAAGCGTTGGGGCAAAGGAGCTTGTCATAGGGCTCCTGGTGGGGTCCAGGGACAACGCTCGGGAAGTTCTGGGGTATTTACAGCATTATGACTATAAGAATTAGTCATTAAACTATCTCCAAATGGCACTGAACGCGCACTTAGCAGACCACAAAGATAAAAATTACAATTTCACCATTTCTAATTGGCCTAATTCCGACTAATCATACGTGGGGGGGGGGGGTGATGAGTGGGAACAACGTATCACGTTAAGGTTTGCACTGGGCTTTAGAACAATAATTGATAATTCCACTCATTCCGCCCAGTAGGAATAATTAATGTTGAGACAACTACTTACCGCATGACACTAAAGGAAAACCCTCACATTACTACACTGAAGGTGCAGCTAAGACTGAAACTTAGGGAAAAGAAGCCCTTGTATGTGATTTAGTGGGTTTTGGTTGCCTTAAAGGCAATAGGCAGTCGCCCCAAAATTTTCTCTGAAAAATCAGCAAACTCTTGCAAATCTCCTCTTATTGCATTAAAAGCACTTCTGAAGACGTTTTGAACATAACTATTACAAACAATAGGTAAAGAAAGGCAAAATTCTCCTTGAATTCCACAATTCACTCACAAAAATATTGTCACATGATCAAAATAGGCCAATCATGAACTAGAGTGACAGGATACACTCACTCTGTTTGGGATGACTGCCTACTGCCTTTAATTTAAAATTATAATGATGACAATATACTTCCTGCATTTACATATGGGTGGCTAGTGCCTGGTGAGATCACCCTAGTTCACGCACGAAGCGGGCAGAAAATTCTGTTATTCAGTATTAAAGAAATTTTCGTGCAAGCTCTTATACTCCATATGGAGGGATCACCACTCTGTGATCCTTGGTGTGTTGCTTGGCTCCGCCTCGAAGAGAACGCAGGGGATCAAAGTTCCCCTTAACAGCTAAAGCTTACAAATTTTAAGGCACTGGTAGTTAAAATAAACGGACATTAGCCGAGATGAAAACTATTTAGTTATCCTCATATGTTATTGGATGCGTAGTAAAAAGGGCAACAAAAATCGCAATTTCAACAATTTTCGAATACAAAATCGGGCTCAGAGATAAATGATGTGGAAATTTTACTGAATAGAGAGGACTCAAGGCCATAGTGGTTCCATAGCTCTCGAAAAAGATGTTGAAACAAAAATTTTGGAATGTATTTCCCAGTAAAGCAGTGCCTCGCAACGTTCACCATTAATAGATGCGAGCGGAGCGGGCCGCAAAAATGTAGTTTTGAGAATATTTTGTAAAATTTTTGCTCTCTGTTTGATTGAAAAAGTGACGGTGGGTTCTCGAGTCCAAATCGCTATACATAACGATGCGTTTTGCATGATTTTTTTAATGCCAAAACTCTCATGGGGGGGGGGGGGGAACACGCAGGGCCGTAGCCCGGGTGAAATCTCAAGGGGGGGGCAGTTCCTGAACTCTTTAAGTGGAGCACCAAGTAGCGTGCGTGTAATTGTTCATACCCGGGCGGACCCTTCCTTTGTCACCTGTCCATGGGTGTTATCCTGGGTAGAGTGGTGAGAGAAGGGGGTAGCAATTATGTAAGGTAGTTTAGGTGCAAAATGGTGCTATATTTTGCAAAGCTTTGTAACTGATTAGATGTTAAGAAATTGGTTTTTGGCTTGAGATATAGCAAAAGGAGGGGTCGACACCTACTCTTTGAGTAATGTTTTGGCTACTTAAGGTGTCTTAGATGTTAAATGGCGCTATCTTTGGTAAATCTTTGTAGAAAGTTGATTGTATGTTTAGGAATCTTCATAACTTAGTGATGGTTTCTATTTTTGGTCGTCTGTAATTTCAGGGGATATTGCGTCAGCGGAGGGGTGACAACCCCACACTTTGAGAAAGTTTTGTTGTTTCTTAGATCCAAAATGGTGCTATCTTTGGTAAAGCTTTGAACTGACCATATATGTTTAGAGATTCTACTTTTGTAGTGAATTTTCAGCTGTGGCATGGCTAGAAGGCTGGTACCCGATGCATGCTGCTCCCCCTTAGTACGCTATACTGGGGGAGCCACCATCGGCTGGCGCGTAGCCGTAGAGAAGGCCTTCCAACACCAGTTTTGATCAAGAATTCCTCCCAGATGGAGAAATGGCACATTCTATATCCTAGGTTTTCAAATGGTGGCCCTGGGGGCATTTGCAGCCCGCTACGATCATAAATGTGACCTACGGAAGAAGCTTGAAAATATTTTAGGCCTACGTGCAATTTTCTGAGTTTATGATTAAAGTGGAATTCCCTCCAATATAGCGTATATTTCGCCCGTAATGGTGAACCACGCATGGCAGACGCAGCCAGGGCCCTAATGACACATTTGTGGTTATTCCTAAAATCAAGGACGTTGTGATGTCAAATTTTCTCCGACAAGAAACTGCAGTGGCAAATTTGTGTTTTAGCAGTGTAGAGTACGTTTCCTGCTATCAAAGGGGGGGGGGGGGGTTACAATGCCAAATTTTCTCACCTTATCCCCAGCCTTGGTTCGGCTGGAGTCTGCTGTGATCCCGTACGGCTCCCTTTAGACAAATCAACACCCAAACTAAGAACCCCTACAATCGTCACTGCCTGCTGCGCAGTCACTTTCGGAGTTTTATATATGGGTTTCGCCCTGAAGAATGAGCTACTTTCTCCAAAAGCTGGATTAGCCCCTGATACTACTACAGCAGCGATAAGGCATAAACTCAAGAAAATGTGACCGGCGGCAGAAAACACTTGAGAGCCCCTGTTGTAGACCATGTACGGTAGTAACGGTACACCTATAAGTTTCATCTCAACATTCTTTATTTTGAGCTTTCTTTCTCAAAAAGAAAGGGCAAATTTGATTTAAATTAAAAGTAATTTAAAAGCTCATTAAATTTAACAAATAATTAAAGGTAAGAAAATGGTATTAAAGCATGCATTCTGTGACACGGTATAAGAAATAATACTAAAGATCTTTATAGTCTCCGTATAGTTATGCAGGGGCGTGAATATGGGGTGTGACACCCCCTTGAAAATCAAAGTCTGTCTCTGAGCGCCAAAAAGTCGGCCTCAAATCCAGTTCAGTATGCCTTTGTAACAGTAGGCCAGACATGAACAACATTTAAAGTGAAAAGATTGCTCGAATTTTCTACTGAGTTCCCGAATTCTTTATCGAATGCCCGAAAAATGTTCAAAAATTTTCGCATATCAATTTGTTTCAAAACACTTCCCTGTCTAAACTCTAAACTGAGATGACTATGTCTATGTATGATTCATATACACGCTCATCCCGTACACTAGATTGGTCGTGTGGGAGTGACCAAATGTTTTGTTTTCCACTGCACGCACGTGTTCGCTTTACATACAACGTGCGCATGGTGTAGAAGTCTGTGGCGGGTGAAGGCCGCGTTGTTCACACATCGCTTGGGGTCTTTTCACTGGTGCAAGACTTATGCATATTCATATTTGTGTCTGTTTGTGGTTTGTATGTATTTTGGCCTGGTCCCTACACTGTAAAAAAATTTTCTGTTTTTTTACAGATTTTTTTCTGGCAGCAGAGTTTCCAAGCTTTTTCTGTAATTTTATATTACCGAAATCCTCGGTAAAATTTTACAGGAAAAAAATGTTATTTTACAGATTTTTTCTGGCAGCAGAGTTTCCAAGCTTTCTCTGTAATTTCACATTACATATCATGCTGTTAAAAAACAGTGTTTGCCTGTAAAATTTTGAATTGAAGCTGCCGCTGTATACGTGGTATACAAGCATGTATGGGACTTTTCCATAGTCCGTGCTGCATAACTACCCTTTGAAGCATCCCCCTTTCTCTTTTTTTTTCCAAAAGTCCCCTGACTCTCTGGCGAATTTCTCTCGTTTTTTTTTTTTTTTTTTTTTTTTTTTTTTCCAAAAGTCCCCTGACTCTCTGGCGAAGAGCCAGGGGCGAAAACCAAACAATACTCCCGAAGGAGTTCTGCTCCCCGAAGGAGTAACAACGTCCCCAAGGGACAAACTTTGACTTAACTGACACCACCTGACAGTGGTCCCGTTCTAGACTGGCTGAATAGAACAGGTCCCACCCTGGGAGCTCCGCCGTCGTGATCACGGACACTCCTGCGCCAGGTAAGTATTTCTCTCGTGCGAGAGAGCCAGAGGCGGTAACGGTCCATAATCGTTAACATATGCTGTGTGCGAAATGCGGAATGTCTTATATTAATTTGACCGGTTAGTTACAGTGAAAAATGTTACTACATATTTTTTACAGAAGTAAGGTTCACTGATCTTATTATTTTCTATTGGTGTTAATAAACAACTTATCTTTTCACCAAAAAAAGTGTCTTTTGTTACAGATCTGATTAGTGTAGGACTGTTATTAGCGTCAATTTACAAATTTTATTTCAAAATTTGGCCACGCCCACTTTATTAATTAACTTCCCCTAAAAAGGGCTTTAATTATGTCTACACACAATTCAAGGTTATCCAATGCTTTATTATGATATTTTTAATAAACTACACCCGCAAAGTCTTTACAGTGTTATCTCTTAACCAGTTAGATCTATTTTTAATTTGCATTTTCAAAACAGATTTTTTCAGTAAACTACTGGAAATACGTGAAACCTCTGTTAAATTTACAGAATATTCTCGTAAATATGAAAAAACAGATATTTTCGGCAAAATTTTACAGAAATTATCTGCAAATTTTTATTCGTATAAAAATACAAACTTATTCCGTAAAAGATGTGATATACGGAAGACTTCTGTAAAAATTACAGGAATTATATGTAAAATAAGAAATACAGAAAAAATCTTGAAAATTCTACAGAACTTTACTGTTAATTTGGAGAAATTTTTTACAGTGTATGGGGGAGTGTTGAAAATTTGAAAACAAAGGTTACCATTGAAAATAAAGTTTATATAATAACCAATCCAGCAATGCATGAACATCGGCGATCAAGCATGTTTAAACAAATAACAGTAGGTCAAAAGTTCATAGCTATTGCTTGCCATGCAAAAAGATGCCTTCGAAATCTGTCCAGGTCCCTATGTAAAAGTGAAATATTATCGATACATTTTTATGTCATTCAGAAGCTGAGACATAGTAGAACATAAAACTGAATGAACATTACTGTAATTTTGCTATGCAACAGAGCACGAGCGTTCAAAAGATCGTAAGCGTACTGTTTTCCACAGAGCGCATTTTCGTTGCGTAGGAGACGCTAACACAAGCTGTGGGGTTAAGTAACAAACAAACTAATATGGCGCGCTTCGCGCGTATGTAGTGATTTAGTGGTCTATTTTATGCACCTGAACTGCAACGAGTTTCGGACAACTTTTTGAGATTCGGGCAAAAAAATTCTGCCTCCCCCCACATTGGAAGAGTCCCATACGCCTATGATTACAACTACCGTCCTGTAAATTGTAACTATCTAGGAAATTCGGATCGTACAACTATATCAATATGAGTCGGTCCCAAGAAATGTAGTTGGCCCCAAAATAATTTACTCCCCCCCCCCCCTCGAATTCATGTATATCCGTCCTTGCTTATATGCTTCAGGTGTATTCAAATTATGTATCATGTAGAAGGAAGAGGATTTGTTCTTTCGTAAGATTAGGAAGATTAGGCTAACTCACATAAGAACGCACAAATGGCGGGAAATTTGGGCAAAGAGGAACCCTTACATGCGATTTTTCAAGTTCTTTTAGTTCTCCTTTTAGGAGAACGTGCCCCTGTCCCTTCCCCCTCCGGCGACGCCACTCCCCCTACCCCCACGCTTCTGAAATCTATACCATTGATATTATGACAAAATAATGCCTCTTACTTTATCAACGTCAGACTTCCATAGTTTCACTGTTTGTACATTAACACATAGCTGGTTATACCTGTGATGATAATCATCGATTTCATTTAAAGTGTAAACGAAACAACCCAGTTTCCACAACTGAATTGTACCACGTACTAGAATATCTCACAGAATACCTTTTGCTTTGTTGTGTCCTCCGATGATTAGTTTCTGGGTGATTGCTATCGACTTGTCACTAAGACGAAAGGTATATGCATTAAAATAGCTAGGTTTTCTCACCATGGATTATGTACGCCACATTTACCGGGTATGGAATTACAATATTTCTGTTTTCATGTTTGCAGTTTCTGTTTAGGCATAAATGTAGGGTACGCTCACGATAACAGCAGCTATTATTTGCTTAATTTACTCAATTCTACATAAACTGAGTCTAGAGCCAATTGTTCCAGAAATCTCCGTCACATACATATTGTTGTTCTTCTACAATTTTTCTCTTATTCATCGCCTTGAATCAACTCTGTGAGTTTTGAAAATGCTAGTTTTCAAACTATGCTGCTCGCCTTTTTCCACTTGCAGAAATTTCGAGGCCCTTTCATAACTGTTTGCTCTTTCTGTGAAGATAGTGAGAAGAGTTGTAAAGCAATGGCACACAATAATATCCAAAATCGGCTATCACAACGACTCCGTGTGGAGAGTAGTGTACCTGATTTCGTCCACCGGAATTTAAGTCAACCTTACTTGGCTTCGACGCTAGATACGTCAACAACACGTGCTGAAAAGTGGCCGCATTTTATCTGGTTTATCATGAAAATTTCGGCTATATTTTATCATGACAAAGTTGTAACAGAGAGAAAATGTCTTTCGTGTGAAACTGAAGACTTAGAAATGCGCCGCAACCGTGGAACAAGAAGAAACCCTAGAACTAATTCTGGAGTGTCAAATGCTGAAGAGTGTTTAGATGTGACACTATCTTACGATCGCAATACGGTTGACATAGCGGAGAGAGCAGTAGGGAGTTTGTCAAGTCACCAAGAGAGAAATTGTAAGGCTTGTGATACGTGTTGGTGGGACGGATATGGACGAATAGTTAGGTATTCTGAAGATTCGATCGGTAAAAATATTCTTTCTTTGAACATAAATAATTAAGAAACTTAAGTTGTATTAGAACTGTTCTTAACGGCTTCATTTATGTAGATAGTTACAGGGGCGGAACCAGGATTTATAAAAAGGGTGTCCACCGAGTGTCGAAACCACAAGTGAGCCGAGGAAGCGGCGATGGGGGGAGGGCTCGGGACCTCCCGACATGGGAACATTTTGAAAATTCAACGTGAAATTGTGCCATTTAGTGACTCTTACAACTTAACTTACAGACATTTAAGTAACTGTGGTTATCATTGTTTCATAAAGAAACAGAATCAGCAACTTTTTAGTTACAGCCCTAGTGGCCCAGCCAGGATTTGATAATTGAAGGACACAACAGAAGAGGATGCAGTAATCCCACCCCGGATAAACCCAGAAAGTCGATGTAAGTGTGCATATACGTATCTGAGATACTTTGCACCAGGGGGAATCCTTCTTTTATCACCTAGTGCCGTGGTGCCGTCCCGGCGGGGGAGGGTTCTAATGGGAGGAAGGCTCTTTGAGGGATTTTTTTCGTCAAAGGTAGCTTAGATGCAAAACAGTGCTATCTTTGGTAAAGTTTCAAACTGATCATATGTTCAAAAATTCTCCTACTTGAGAGTAAATTGTTCTTATATTTGTTGGACGTGGGGAAGGAAGCTTTTTCCTATAATGGGCCTTTTTGATGGTCATAATTTACTCCCAGGCCAACGGTGCCCTAAACGGTGAGGATGCATGAAGCTTTCCCTATTGGCACTGTTGCCCAGGGCCTGAAGTGGGCCCTGGTGGGGTCTAGAAAAAGTCTCAGGTGAGAAAGCAGGCGAAGTTCTAGAGTTTATACAAATTTGTAGCGATTAGAATGAAGTACTCATCCAGTATCTTTAAATGGACTTGGAGGTGCGAGGATAAACAGATAAACAGACCACAATATCTTAATCTGACCATTTTTCTTTTTGTTCAATATATGAAGTAATAATGAGCGAACACTTACGAAAAGTGCACTCGAAGCGTGTCATATCAACAGCGTTCCTGAAGGGTTTTTGTTTGTTTTGTTTTTCTTCATTTCAATTGGGCATTGAACAGAAGTGAACTGTCATTTGCATACTTGTGACAGACAAAATAAAACAACTCAGAAATATTTTCGTGGGTCCTACGGGTTACTTCCGGTGGATTATGTGGGTCAGAACTGTACTCGCCCTCCTATGAGGGGTTGGAAATTGAAAATGAACTTTGCCATGAAAAGTGCATGGCAAAGTTCTTTTTCAATTTCCAACCCCCGCATAGAAGGGCCAGTACAATTCTAACCCACATAATCCACCGGAAGTAACACGTAGGACCCACGAAAATATTTCTGAGTTGTTTTATTTTGTGTCACAAGTTCAATGCACTTCTGTTCAATGCCCAATTGCAATTGCATCTTTTACGCAAAGCTGCAACGTTATCGCACGTAGTCTACTATACAAGGATTCTGCACTTAGTTTATTCCTACCGACTCGGCATATAATACATGGTACATATTGAGGTCCTGAGGTTTCCGCCTCTTGACGGATGTAACCCTGAGGTCCTGAGGTTAGCATAGGCATCAACAGATGGGGGGCGGGGGTACATGCTGTTACGGCTTGTGGTCGCACGTCAAACCAATAACAGCGAAAGATCACAGAAGAACGAGATTAAAATTCAACACCTTAATGATTATTTACAATCTCCTTATCTCACTTAAATTTACAATAATTAATTAGACTTACTCACAATCCTTTAATTAATATTTGCCTGGACTGGTCCAAGGGCTGGTAGTGCATGCACGTTGACGATGGTACAGTAGTAGACCTGCAGCGTGCTGTAGCGTAGGAACTGGTTCCACGAGCGAATAACGACAAGGCTAGGTAGGCGATGGATGATAACAACCTCAATACACAGTGTAGAAACGGCGTAAGGCAATTTGTCACAAGTGTGAATTGTCAGTGGCTGGCCTCATATGATTCGGTCAACAAACGGACAGCAGAATAACGTCTGGACTCGATGGTGTCTCTCGATGAAGTATTAGGGTATCTCTCATCGTTAGCAGTTGTTGAACTGCCTTTTATATGCTAGGCTTTTATTCGAGAACTCTCCAGAATTTAACAGAAACTTCTAGTGTACACAGTCCAGCAATTACGAGAACGTTCCTTAATAGAAACTTCTAGAACACACAGTAGTTGAATAACAATTGCAGCTGGCTAGGAGTGTTGCCAGGTCGCTGCTATAATTGGGACATAACGTAAACAGTTCTCACTTCTAGACAGTTCTAGAAAGGCTGCGTTGAAGTTGAATTCTCTGGAACTTTCCATTCGCTCGTCGATGGATTCAATCCGGTGTTCCTGACGGGTCGTCTTGTAACACTCCCCCCCCTTGAAAAAGTTTTGGACGTCTCGGACAAAACTTAAATTACAATATTTACAATGTACAACTTGTCTTGCAAGGTGATGATAATACATGAATACAGTAACATCACCAATACACATTGTGCCATAGTTAACACAAAATTTCAAAACTTACAGTGATATCTTCAACATACTGCATCAAATCAAATTCTTGACAAAGAGTCTGGTACAACATTGTCTTTCCCTTTAATATGCTTAATATCTACATTATACGATTGCAGAAATAAACTCCACCTCATCAATCTTTGATTCTTATTCTTCATCTTAGATAAAAATGTCAAAGGGTTATGATCAGTGTATACAGTGATAGGGAAACTAGTAGTTCCCAAATAAACATCAAAGTGTTGAAGACCAAGTATCAAAGCTAATGTCTCTTTTTCAATTGTTGAATAATTTTTTTGGTGTTTGTCAAATTTCTTAGAATAATAACAAACAGGGTGATCAACACCATGCTCATCAGCTTGAAGCAAAACTGCTCCCATGCCATTGTCACTGGCATCTACTGCCAACTTAAATTGCTTCTCAAAATCTGGAGCAATCAACACTGGTGAACTCATT
This sequence comes from Holothuria leucospilota, assembly GCA_029531755.1. NCBI lineage: Eukaryota > Metazoa > Echinodermata > Holothuroidea > Aspidochirotida > Holothuriidae > Holothuria > Holothuria leucospilota. The sequence continues at coordinate 34,043,693 of CM055968.1, forward strand.
AGTGCCTTTTTCAATAATTCAAATGCTGCTTGGCAATTATCTGTCCAATCAAACTTTTCATTTTTCTTTAACAACTTTGTCAGTGGTGCAGCAATGTCAGAGAAATTCGGACAAAAACGTCTGTAGTAACCAGCCATGCCTAGGAAGCGCATGAGCTGCCTTTTATCAGTTGGGGCAGGGAATTTGTCAATGCCCTCAACTTTAGCCTTAATTGGTCTAACTTTACCCTGACCAACCACATGCCCTAAGTACACCACATGGGCACAAGCAATCTCACTTTTGACCAAATTGACAGTCAAATTAGCTTTGGAAAGCTTGTCAAATAATGCCTTAACATGTTGTACATGTTCATCCCATGAGTTGCTGTACACAATAAGGTCATCAACATATACTTCACAATTTTCTAAATCTGATGTAAGGTTATTTACTAAGCGTTTAAAGGTCATCTGTGAATTTTTCATACCAAACGGCATAACCTTATACTGAAATAGCCCATCTGGCGTCACAAATGCCGAGATTTTCCAAGCCCTCTCAGTGAGTGGCATCTCCCAGTACCCCTTTAGTAAGTCAAACTTTGATACATACGTAGCTTTCCCAATCCTATCAATACAATCATCGATACGGGGTATCGGATAGGAATCCGTTCTTGTGACCGCATTCACCTTTCGGTAATCAGTACAAAATCTGTACCCACCGTCTGGCTTGGGGACCAATATACAAGGGGAAGACCATTCACTATTACTAGGTTCTATAATGTCATGGTCTAACATGTACCGAACCTCATCCCTGAGATGTTGTCGTTTTCGAGGGTTAACTCGGTAAGGATGCTGCTTGATTGGTGTGGCATCTCCCACATCAACATCATGTTCAATCAAATTTGTCCTAGTAGGATCATCTGAGAACAAGCATACATATTCATAGATTAATGATTTCATTTCTGACTTTTCTTTGTGATCCAGATGACTTAATTTCTGGTCAAGATTTTTCAACACATCAGAATTTTGTAACTTAATACACATGTCAGGAACATTATTAGCCTTGATCTCATCATTACTGAGTTCATAATCAGCATTGATAATACACACTTGATCACCTGTATCATTAGTGTTGCTATTTACATCATGTATACTTTCATCCTTAGAAATGTCACAATCTTCTCTTTCATAATATCTCTTCATCATATTAATATGACATACTCTTCTAGATTTACGCTTGTCAGGTGTCAAAATGACGTAATCTGTGTCACTAACTTTTCTCTCAATGACATAAGGTCCTTGAAAGCGAGCTTGAAGTGGCTGACCAGAAACAGGCAAAAACACTAGCACCTTATCACCAGGTTTAAACTCTCTTTTCACAGTGGTCTTGTCATACCACGCTTTCATTTTCTTCTGAGAGTGTCTCAGATTTTCCTGAGCAAGTTCACATGCTCCATGAAGACGATCTTTAAAGCGGGATACATAATCAAGTAGGTGTATGTTTTCACCTGGATCTGATAACCACTTCTCCTTTAACAATTTCAATGGTCCACGAACTGTGTGTCCAAAGACAAGTTCAAATGGACTGAACCCAAGTGACTCATGCATAGACTCCCTGGCCGCAAACATTACAAATGGAATGCCTTCATCCCAATCTCTCTCATTATCATGACAATATGTCTTTAACATATTCTTCAATGTTTGGTGAAACCTTTCTAAAGCCCCTTGGCTTTCAGGATGATAAGCCGAAGACTTAATTTGGTCTATGCCTAACTCGTACAACATCTGCTGGAATACAGTTGACATGAAATTAGACCCTTGATCTGATTGGATCTCTTTTGGCAATCCAAACAATGTGAAAAATTTAAGTAAAGCTTGTAAGACTGTCCGAGCCTTAATATTTCTCAGAGGTATTGCCTCTGGAAACCTTGTAGAAGCACACATACTGGTTAATATATACTGATGCCCTGCCCTACTCTTAGGTAGGGGACCTACACAATCAATGATGACTCTACTAAACGGCTCTTCAAAAGCAGGAATTGGCTTTAAGGGTGCAGCCGGAATATTCTGATTCGGCTTCCCAACCATTTGACATGAGTGACAGGTCTTACAAAATTTGGCCACATCACTTTTAAGTCTTGGCCAATAAAAGTGATTTAGAATTCTGTGGTAAGTCTTATTGACTCCTAGGTGCCCTGCAAATGGCATTTCATGAGCAATACTCAGTATTTCCCTTCTATAGGTCCTAGGTACCACAATTTGATGGTAAATTCTCCACTCTTCATCTAATAGTGCATCAGGTGGTCGCCATTTACGCATCAAAATATTGTTTTTCAAATAAAAGCAGACTGGGATGTCTTTCGATTCATCCTCAGTGAGTGCACCAGCTATTAATGGCTGAAGCTCTTCATCATGTTGTTGTTGGACTGACAACTGGTCTCTGTGGAGTGTGTCAGACATTTTTGATTTTTCCTGTTCTACCCCCTCACTATGTGTGGGGCCAGGAGACTCACAATCCTGACTATCATTAAGATTAGTCATAAAAGATTGGCTTAGATCATACCAAGAATCTTCACTTTCATGAATATTTTCACTAGAATCTTTTCCAGACTCTGACTCCTCTTTTGGGAGTGTTGTTCCATTTTTAGGAACTAATTCCTCAATTTTAGAGGGTGGATGATTAAGTTTATCATCCTTATTTTCAGAAGTCCTACCCTCATTCTTAGAGAGTGGATGTTTAAGATTATCATCCTTACATGATTCCTTACTTGTTCCACTTTTAGGAACTGTATCCTCACTTTTGGAGGGTGGATGTTTAATATTATCATCCATAGCGAGCTTTTGTGACATAGCTCTAGTGACAGCACAGGCAGGGAATAAATTTGGAAATTCCTTTTCTAATTGCTCTGTGTTGTTATAGTCACATGGTTTATCTGTCAAAATTGCATTGGCTACTACCTTTCCACCAGCTAGGTCATTGCCTAGCAACAGAGATACCCCCTTTACAGGTAGAGTAGGTCTGACCCCTACTATGACCGACCCAGAAACTAAATCTGACTTCAAATTAATTTTGTGGAGAGGGACAGAAATAAATCCACACTCAACCCCCTGAATTAGTACATTTGCCCCTGTGGAAGTAGAGTCCGATAATGGCAAAACTCCATCAAGAAGCAACGACTGAGTTGCGCCTGTATCACGCAAAATTTCAATTTTGACGGGTGGATGAGCTGAATTCCCATCTAGGGAAATAAACCCCTCAGACACGAATGGAAGGTATTCTTCCTTAATTTTGTCGTTAGAATTAGGCCGTAAAGTCACGACTACCTCAGAAGAGTTCTCTACATTGGCTAAGGCATTAGAAGCTGTTTCAGTCTCCTTTAATTTTGCCAATGTGAAGCAATTTGCCATTGTGTGGCCTTTTTTGTGACAGAAACCACAACTTATGTCTTTAAAGGCAGCTTTGTTTGAGCTGACTTGGTCGTTCTTTTGACGACTTGAATCTGGTTGTTTTTTACCAGAATTTGTTGGAGAGATAGAACCAGACTGAGATCCACTGTTACCTGTTGTGCCACTACTATTGCCATATTTCTTATTTGGCCTATTAAACTGACCCTTGTTTTGAGTCTGACCCACTTTACCAAACTTATGGGTAAGTGCATACTGATCAGCCAAATTTGCCACTTCTTTCAGCTTGTCAGCCTTATTTTCCTCAAGGTGAGTCTTAATGTCATCATTCACACACCGTTTGAATTCCTCGACCAGCATCAGTTGTCTTAAAGTGTCAAATGTGGAGACCTTTTTGGAAGCACACCATCTATCGAAATGCCTTTCTTTTTGATAGGCAAACTCTACGTATGTTTGTGTATCCGCCTTACGATACTTTCTAAATTTTTGGCGATAAGCTTCGGGCACCAATTCATAGGCTTGTAATATGGCCTTTTTAACCTTATCATAATCCATGCTGTCCTCTATTGACAGAGCGGAATACACTTCTTGAGCCTTGCCTGTGAAATTACTCTGGATGAGTATGGACCATTTATCTCTTGGCCACTTTAGTTGCTCACCCAGCTTTTCGAAATGGTTAAAGAATTTCTCCACATTATCCTCCTGAAATTTGGGGACAAATTTTACGTGCTTTGAAACATCAAATACCCCAGTATCCAAGCCTGTCCTAGGGTCTGAGCCTTTTATGACCCCTAACTCTAGTTGCTTCAACCTAAATTCATGTTCTCTTGCTTTTTCCTCCCTTTGCATTTGCATTTCTCTTTCCTCTTTTTCCTTTTGCATTTGCATTTCTCTTTCCTTTCTTTCCCTTTCTCTTTCCTCTCTTTCCCTTTCTCTTTCCTCTCTTTGCCTTTCCTCTCTTTCCCTTTCTCTTTCCATTTCTTTTAATCTAATCTCCTTATTCATTTCCATTTCAAGCCTTTTCAGTTCAAATGTGTTGTCAGTTGGCACAGTGATAGCTGTTTCCAATACTGTACTAGGCAGGATACTTTCATCTACAAGATATTCTAGAACATATCTTTTAATCTCGTCTTTCCGCATTAAAGGCTGAAATTCAATGCCATAATGTTTTGCGACCTTTACAATCTCAGACTTCTTTAATGAATCTAGTTCCTCGACTGAGGGACTAGCCACGAATTTATCTAAGTTGAATGGCATTTTGAAATTGTATCAAACCTTCAACAAACAAGTAAGTAGTCTGAGCAAACACAGTTGCTTACGATTCACAACAGAATTTCTCAAATTTTCTAGTATTTTCGTTCCCGGATGTTAGGCCACCAATTCTGTTACGGCTTGTGGTCGCACGTCAAACCAATAACAGCGAAAGATCACAGAAGAACGAGATTAAAATTCAACACCTTAATGATTATTTACAATCTCCTTATCTCACTTAAATTTACAATAATTAATTAGACTTACTCACAATCCTTTAATTAATATTTGCCTGGTCTGGTCCAAGGGCTGGTAGTGCATGCACGTTGACGATGGTACAGTAGTAGACCTGCAGCGTGCTGTAGCGTAGGAACTGGTTCCACGAGCGAATAACGACAAGGCTAGGTAGGCGATGGATGATAACAACCTCAATACACAGTGTAGAAACGGCGTAAGGCAATTTGTCACAAGTGTGAATTGTCAGTGGCTGGCCTCATATGATTCGGTCAACAAACGGACAGCAGAATAACGTCTGGACTCGATGGTGTCTCTCGATGAAGTATTAGGGTATCTCTCATCGTTAGCAGTTGTTGAACTGCCTTTTATATGCTAGGCTTTTATTCGAGAACTCTCCAGAATTTAACAGAAACTTCTAGTGTACACAGTCCAGCAATTACGAGAACGTTCCTTAATAGAAACTTCTAGAACACACAGTAGTTGAATAACAATTGCAGCTGGCTAGGAGTGTTGCCAGGTCGCTGCTATAATTGGGACATAACGTAAACAGTTCTCACTTCTAGACAGTTCTAGAAAGGCTGCGTTGAAGTTGAATTCTCTGGAACTTTCCATTCGCTCGTCGATGGATTCAATCCGGTGTTCCTGACGGGTCGTCTTGTAACAATGCCCCCACACTTTTGAAAGTGGAGCGGATTCTCCCCCCCCCCACACACACACACACACTTTTCCAGCCCCTAACAAAAATATAAGGCTCTTGTTTGGTCATACTGCAGTTTATTGAAAATTGAAAAATGGAACTCAAAAATGGTGGGAACAGCCACTTAATGGGATAAAATCGTGAAAAAATGCCTCTAATTACACCGCAGATCATGCGGCCTCGATACTTTTCCAAGGTCTTTAAGTGGGCCAGACATCCCTCGCTTCTACGACTTTGCTATTCGCGCTTGAAGAAAGTCTGGCTAATTTCATGACCTTACTTTAAGAAGGTGCTGACGCTCTTCGAGATTGGACTTGAACTCTCGTAATATAGAATAACTTCATGCATTACCGTCCAATGGTCATCACACATAGTTTGTCATAAACCGTGAGATTAATGCTCGAAGAATTGTTATAAAACCCGTATCCGTGCCTTTGACAAAATTCGTTGGGGATGGTATTAAAGAAAAATAGAATTGAAGGTTAAAGTGAGCGGAGCGCAGGCAATTTGGACATTTTTCTAAAGATTCACGAAAATTTGATAGTTTGAGACCGATTTGTGATAGATAATGAACGGATTAGTGTAGTAAAAAATTTTTCACTCACCCTAGGCACACGATGAAAAGAAATAAATTGTCTGAATTCGACTATTTACAAGGAATTTCCACGAATAAATGTAAAGCCCAATTGAGGCAATGACGGGTGCGTTAGTAGCCTTCTTGGTGTGGACGTTTGGCGGGGGCAAAGTTAATGAGTGTCCCCCTTTTACCTACACTTACAAGTTTACGTAGACATACACATATGTGTATGCATGTACATATGCGTTAACGTTTATGTATATATTTTCTGCGTATGTATAAGTGCCGTGGTTTGTAAATAGGCACGGACGTAACGCGTAGCAATGGAAAGGACGGTTTCTTTGATCACTAGGTGACGGGTATCTCGCATCCTTATCCCAGAGTATTTCACCCCCACACCACCTCCTACCCCCCCCCCCCACACACACACACACACGCCGCACACAACGTGATCGTTTCTTTCGGAAAACACTAAAATAATAAAACAAGTCCAGAAAATAATAGGACTTTTTTGCTTCAGTTTGGATTTTTGTAGTAAACCATCCCCACATTACCCTAAAATTTCTTTTGGCCCCCCCCCCCTCACCAATCCTCGTCTCTCTGGCTATCCCACAACTAATGCTTTACTGCTTCTAAACTGCACAGATCCATAAGAAATAAGCCTTCAGACTCATGTAAACGGTGATGGAATGGCCCGGCCAGTTATAAGAACAGGATGCAATTTTAGGTCTTATAGGTTTTAAATGATTTGAGACCCAAGGAATGCACCAGAATTTTCCCTTGCTGTGCTGAATATACACAGGATTTTAATACGAGTTTAATGGCGAATGGCACACTGTTTGCGGATTGCTATTTGGTGATCATGTAGATCACAAAATGCAGCGGGGTGGGCATGTAATCTGATCTTGTACTTGTCTAGCATTTTTTGTTACATCGTTACAATAGTTACATACAAAACTGTAACCAGTGGTGGATTCACGATATCTCAAAAGGGGGAGAGGAGCCCAAGGGAAAATACACACAAAAAGCCAGTACATGCCAAAATATCGGATTCTTTTTAAATTAAGTCTATGTTAGTTTAATTCAATACTTGGGGTGACAAGCCCTCAGACCCCACACTAACCGCCCTCGGTAATGATATAGTACATGGAAACATTCCGCGGGTCATTTCATGGTGGACAGATTATACTTACCTAATTTGATGCAATTTCGGAGCCGTTTTATATAAAGTATTGAATCAATGTCAGACAGTTGTGAAAAACAATATATCAGAAGTTGTCATGAACTGTAAAGTATTCCTTGAAATTATTGTATTAAACTACCAATGTGTTTTAAGTCCTTGATATCACTGACCATATCAAACTGAGGTCAACTTTTTCTCATCTATCTTAGGTTTGAAGCAGTGGAACCACCGAGGAAGCTGGTTTGTCTCCCTATCAATTTTGGCCACTGTGTGTTCGTTGCTTTTATTCATTGCTCACATCGTTATACAAAGACTCTTCGCTAGGAAAGTGTATCTGTTGTCGCTTTTGACCTATACGGCGTTCCTTTGTCCGTTGACTGTATTTCCTATCATGAATGTTTGTTCTAAACTAAGAAGCGCTTTCTCTGGACAGAGAATCGGTCCATGGGCAACAACGATAAATGCTAGTTACATTGTACAGCGGCTACAGTTTCTTGATCTTGCAAAGGAAGGTTGGATATTTTATTTTACTCTTTAAACAATAAGAGTATTTCTCTTTTTTTGTATTCCAGTAGCATAGAATTACATGCATACTTACAGATAAACCATCGTACACCACCTACAAGAAGACAACATCAAATATGATGTCGCCACTGAAATCTTTCAAAAACTTGTTCACTCCATGATGGATAAGTTGTATTCCAACAAAGACATGCAATGTACTGTAGTAGACGCTTTGAGACATTTATATGGATTCAATCCTTAGAAGGATTCAATTTGTTTTCAGTAGTATAGTAATCTGTTCTTTTTAATTAGCCTTGGATAGACCCATGATGTAGAAGTCTGAAGATCGAGAGGTTGGTCGTGTGTGTGGTCCCCTTTTGGGGACGTAACTCCATTTCATGTGCGTACCCATGTAGGACTCTCCAAGTAGGTGTTCGCTAGGCATGAAATTTTAGCGTGGGCTGGCATACAAGTGATCGATCGTCATCGTCATCATCATCGTCATCGTCATCGTCATCATCATCATCGTCGTCATCATCACCACCATCGTCGTCATCAGCACCCTCACCCTCACCGTCACCGTCACCGTCACCGTCACCGACGCGGTCGTAGACGCACACTTGGTGCTCTTAGTGGGAACCACTTTCCTTCAAATCCTGGATCCGCCCTCGTGGTTTTTACTTAATGTTTCATAGTTGCAAAGTATTGCATCGTTTTGCATCTAAGTACCCTTTAGTTACGACGCAAAACATTGGGCACTCCACCGCCCTTAGACTAGCTTAGACCCCTCGCGTATGTCCTGTCCCAAGTCAACCACTCACTAGATTACAGGCTGTATGCCGCCATGTCGCCCCGTGGGCAACAGCTTTTCAGCGTATACCTGATTTAGTGTCGAAGCTACTACTGACTACTACAAAGCGCCCCAAAACACCATGCCCCCACCCATTGACCATTTCCTCTTTGTCCGCCACTGATCGTGCTATCTTGAATACATGATATTTGGGATTGTCCCGTGAGGCGGTAAATAACTTGAGACTCACGGAGAAAATTCTAAGATTTAGCAGGTCTGTTTTTTGGTCAAACATCAGATCAAGTCATCCAGGCGTGCACTGCAGACTGGTACCTACTGTAAAGCCTAATACTAAGGAGTTTCTAATTGGGTCAAGTCGTCAGAGCCCCTGCGTAGACCTCCAGGCGTACTTTTTATTATAACAGGAATAGTAATTGCGTAGAAAGGATGTTATTTCGCTTAACGGGTATGTAGCCAAGGTGGGGCAGCTTCCTCCAGATAAACGTCCTCCTCCCTACAATTTTGGTATCCACAGCCAGGACCAGTAACAGAGAGCAGAATGTCTTCCCGCTTGCCAGACTAGTTGACTGCCCCCCCCCCCCCCGTAAAAGTGATAACGTGTCAATGTTGTTGTTGCCATGTTGATTGATAATTTGTATAACATATCGGAACATAGCGCTCCCGGCTCTCCGAACTCATCCTTAACTGTGTAGAGCAATTGCCATTTTTGGCATATATTTGGTTACCAAAAATCGTTCGTTCACCCTATCATTCTAGTTCGCACGGAATTTGAATGTTTAATTTGTGTTCTTTCTACCAATAGTAAGTTTTTTCTAGAAGTGTTTTAGGAACACTATGCGAAATTCGAATAAAAAAGTGAATTTTCAGGATTTTTCAATGGGCCTAGTCGTCAAAATGCTGTTTTGGGAGTATTTTTACTCGTTCAAACTGCCGTAACTTTTTATTGCATTCAGCTAAAATTCTAGTTCGAACGGAATCTGAAAGTATACATATTAACGGGCATGAGTACCAACTTTTGGCTCATTTGGACAATAGGAACCCTCCGCGAAATTACAAAACAAAAAACAAATCAACTTTTGGGCGCAATCTTTTCCTTTGTTGTCCTTTGTTCGGAATAGCTACGCAAGGTCAGTGACGTCACCGGCTTCCGTTCAACACACAGGCTGTTCGTTCAGAACAATGCACAGGCAGGGGCGGATCCAAGGGGGGTTTTAGGGGTTTAAACCCCCCTTTGATTTTCAAGGAATTTTTTTCATTTTGTATAATATATTGTTTATTTTCCCCGGGATGTTTTGAAGGTTATTTTCAGTTACAACAATGCAATTAACATGCCATAATTATAAGTTTGCTGACAGCGTATTTTTCCTTCTATCGTCCCGATTCTCTCTCATTCAAAATCCTTATAGAGTCAGTGAGTCCTTCGAGAGGAGGTCCAGCTCTAATTTTGGTTCCCATATGCAATGAAATCGCATCCAGTAGTGCCTAACTCTGTTTTAAAAAATGGGAATTCAAATATTGTGTTGACTGAAAGTGGTTGTCGTTGAATTGAAATCACTTAATATAATCAGAAATCGAGAAGGCTAATCACACTTTGGACATCCGTTGGATGTAAAGACGTTCAGGGAAAATTAGACTTTTCAGTTGGAACATACATCTAAAGAAGTTACCATTGTTCTGGAAGGTATTATAATCCAAAATTCGCTTATATACTGAATCCCTTTCATTTGTTACACAAGATATATTCCTTTTTTATCCAAGAGTACGTTATGACCAAGATCACGTTTAAACATTATTCCATGCAAAAGAGTGGGTGTTTGCCTGGAGTTTCTTGCACATGGGAAGCGCCAGTGACCTGTAGGCGGTATTTTAGCATATTTTCCTTCGTGCCTCTAGACGACATGATTGTATGTACATCAAGGGAGGGTATCAAAAAAAAAACGTAATGTTTCCATGGAAATGACAAACATACAAAGCATGAAACATGAAGATGGCTTAAATATAGATTGTAAGGTCTGAGAAGGATCAATTTTTCTTGGTTCACGCCGCGCAGTGATGGCGCCAGGTGGGGGACAGGGGGGCCATGGCCCCCCGTCGGGGAAGTTTTACAGTTTTTTACAGTCGGGGAGTCTTAGTCGATACGGTAAAGTGTGTAGTCCCCATCGGCGACAAGTCGCCCAGACGGTTTACCTGTTTTTTGCTCTCAAGAGCAGTGGAGCCGGCACGGGGGGCATGGGGGACGCGTACTCTCCCCAGTCGATTTCAGAATTTTTTTTGAAAAATTTAAATGATCTCAAGAGGCGTTTAAGCTATAGATTTCCGTAGGGGGTAGGGTGAGGTGTGTTTTCAGCCGAGTGATGGATCTGTGGTTATCATTTTCAATCACAAATGGTTCTCAAACTATCAGAATTATCCCCAATCTTTCGCAAACTATCAAAATTTTCGCGCGCTTTGCTCGCTCCAAACCTTACCTCAGTGATATCCTTATTGTCAATAATTTCCGGTAGCAACTCCCGCAGAAGCACAGTAACAAAAAGTTGAAGGCTGTTTACGAATTCTCATTAAAAGATTAGCTTTGTGATTGGCATATAGGTTTGTTGAGGAATTGAAAGTGTTTCGATGCAGAGGATCTGAATGCAGGTTTTGTCATTGTAATCTTATTTAATGAAAAATATCGGCGCGCTTCACGCGCATTCGTCACGGTTTGCACCCCATCTTATGGCCATTATTAAGGTTATAATACATGCAACTATTCTGATCACACTTTTCCGAGAAACATTAGTACATCTCCTACCTCTGTAGGCCTATGGGATCTTTCAGTCTAATTTGTAGCATGATCTGGAAGGAAGTTGAAAGTATGTATTTGCCGTACGTCGGTTATACATTTTTTCAAATGCAGCCATTACCGGTAGGCCTATAGATGGCGATTACGACGAAAAAGCATTTTGAAATGCACTTTTTAGTCCTACACCCCTTTTGCTATACCTAGAAGGTGTTCGTCTGGGTTTTCGTTCAAACTTAGTAAACATACGACAGTTGCAAAGTGCTCGGCATCATACTCTATAGTATCATTTGGATGTCAGGTAATAAGCATCATGTCAGTGCCCCATTTTATATAAGTAATCCAGAGCTTCCAGGAGGCCCTATACCGCTGCCTGCCAGCCTTAGAAATACCCTTTCATAATGCACAATGAAGCAAAGGAAAATTTTCGTAACAGTCCAAGAATGTTTCCATGGACTCAACGCACGTATTTTTAAGTAAAAACTTTCCCCGAATAGAAGGCATTAATTAAAGTAGCGGGACTTAGGAGGTTTGCTGACAACATACCTTCTGTTGGACAACATACTCTCCTCTTTCACCTTACCAAAAATTAGAATTCACGAATGTTTGGATATTTTCCAGCCATATATGATCAGTTCCAAACGTACCCCAAAGATAGCACCATTTTGCATCTAAGCAACCTTAAATTAACAAAATTTTCTCAAAGGGGAGGGGACAGCCCCTCCCCTTAGACCCAGGGACGCATACTCTCCTCTTTCACCTAACCATACTCTCCTCTTTTGCTTAACCAAAACTTAGATTTCATTTAAATTATGGATATTTTCCAGCCATATATGATCAGTTAAAACAATATCTCAAAGATAGCACCATTTTGCATCTAAGCAACCTTAAATTAACAAAATTTTCTCAAAGGGGAGGGGGTGAGGGGGTGTACACCCACTCCCCTTAGACCCCTCACCCAAGTCAGCACCTTTATGAAGTGACAAAGGAAAGATTATCACTGCTGTAAACTATCGCAGGTACCCATAAATAGGTACAATTTATGCAGACCTGGGGGAAAACTGAGGTGGAATTTGGACGTCATCTGTGGTGCCCCCCCCCCCCATCACCAAGCCCTGGCGGCGCCACTGCTCAAGAGGACAATTTCCCTTAAAAGAACCCAAAATTTTCGGCGCGCTAGGCGCGCGGTAGTGTCACTCCAGTTTCTTCAGTGCTTCCATTCTACATTGCTAGATAACACAAGACCTGTCAAACTTAACAAGTAACATGTAGGTAGAGTACACAGTTTATGTAGAGGTCGTTAATTCCATCCCATATTGCAAAGTCTACTTGCTGTTGTCTTGTGTGTGTCATGCGGTACGGTCAGTTGGTGAGCGACTCAAGGAGAAAAGTTTGGGTATTTCATAGGGTAGTCCAGTTGGTTTCGATAAAATGTATGCTATCCCTGATATGGTCCACAACCCCTACAGTTTTCCTTTTTTCTTTTTGTTCTTAATGATAACATATATTTTTTGTGTAAAACCAAAAAAAAAAAAAAAATCTCGCGCTTCGCGCGCTTTGCAATTTTACGTTTCAGATTCAAAAGTACACTATCAGTGCGCAACTCGGCTCATGAAGTATTAAGTGATATTATGCAAAATATACCCTGCAATGACTTGGAATAGTTAGGCTCCTTCATATCCCCTCCTTACCACCCCTTCGACATAGGGGCTGTCGGAACTTCGGGTCATTGCATGATCCGGCCCCCTGTCGGGAAAATGCTGTCGCTACCGACCTGGTCGGTTTACTTATTTTGGCTTTCAAAAGGGTCATTTCTGCGATAAAATCCAAAATTTTCAGTCCACTTTGCCCACTCTTCCTCATTTCCGTTACAAATAGCTAAATATAGTACAAACCCTTTCCACCTTTTCGAGTAACTTAATATAAGTAGAATACATGGATTTATGTAAATGTCGGTCATTTCATCTCCTTTTGCTAAACCTAGTTAATGTTCTCTTGTGTCTGTCGTGCGGTACTGCTAGTGACTCGAGGAGGGAAGTTCAGCGTAGGTTATGCCCGATATGGCCCAACTGCCTTGACAATTAACCCATATATATATGCATATATATATATATGCTTCAAATAAGTACAGATTCTTTTTAGTGTAGGCCTATCCAAAAAGTTTCGCGCGCTTCGCGCGCTTTGAAATTTCAGTTTAGATTCCAGGAAAAACGATAAATCAGGGGGGAAATATATATCTCTAGTATATACAAATATTATGAAATATATGCCCCGCAATGTCATAATCTAATACAAGTTTTCTTCAAACCCTTCCTCACCAATTCCTCGACGACAGTCATGGCTGTCGGGGCTTCGGGTCGCTGCCCCGCCGTCGGGGAGTCTGCCCCCCCCCCCGTCGGGAAAATCCTGGCACCACCCCTGGCGCCGCGCCAACCGATGGTCGCGCTCCGTTTAGATAACGAGACAACCAAAAATCCCATGCATGCGATTAAGCCTACCAGTTTAATTTTAAGGCCCCATACCAAAATACTTTCAGAAGATTTCAAAAAGAGAAACCAGGTTTTCTTTATTGAGCACAAGCGAGCAACTTTGAGTGAGTCACTGTGAGTGCCTAGAGAGAGCACAACAAATGACTGAATGCTCCGAACTCCTGACGCCCAAGATCGTTATCGGGCTGTACAGCATGCATCTCTCATAAGGAGGGAGACAACTCTCTGACAGGACATTTATCATAAAATTTCTGACACAGGGAATTTCAATGAAAGCTTGTTTTTATACGGATCAAAGAGCCTAGGAAACGCGTGAGAAATGCCATTTCCTGCAATCTGGGGGTCTTCTGGACCAAAAATTTTCTCTGTACGCTTCGCGCCAACTTATGGTGGCGCTCCGCTTAGATAGTAACTATATCGCAAAACCTCCCCTTTAGTCAAAACCTGCATCCGCCCCTGCTGACAGGGGAATAAACTCTCTCACAGAGCTCCCGTTGAAAGTGCCGTGAAGTGTGAAACCGCAAAGCAGGCTGTGCTGCACAGCGAATTTCGTGATAGAGCAGGAAGCGTTTTGCCCGAAATAGTTCCGATATGCTTTTTCTCAGGCCAATTTCTTATAAAACACGATAGCTTTTGCACTGCAGTAAATATAGGAATACATTATGTTCTGTCGTGCCATGATAAATCCACCCTAGATCTAGACACCCCGTAGAACCGCGTTTAGCTGGATTCTTGCCCTTACCGTACCAAAGGAGTGAAGAGGTAGGCAGTGACTCCATCAGGAGAATGGAAAATTAGGGGAAAGTTGTCACGGTGTGTGCCCGTTGCTCCTGTACACTGTATACTTTGGTACAGGAGCGGAGAAAGGGGGGTAACAAAGATTTTGACTGAGGAGAAAATGCCCCTCATGCCCCCCCCCTGGTGGCACCACTCGCGGTAAGTGACGGAGGTTCAAAGCATTAAGCACTGTCTATCAAGCTAAGGGATATCTGGGGGAATGCCCACCGAGAAATTGCTTTTAAATATTTTCAAGCAAATCTGTGCATTTTGAGGATATTTCTGGTCAGATGAGAGCCTGTGGTAGGCTTTCCTTTAAGAACAATGTAAAGCTTCACTAAAGTTGGGTGGACAGTCGGATGGAAGAGGGAACTTGCTTAATGTGGGCTTTCTGAAAAGGGATCGGCCAAACCCTGACCCCTCCCCCTGTTACATACATGCAATGAGAGTTATAAGGCTCCTTGGTCTCAATTTTTAGTATTTAGGGAACAAGTGTATGAATAAAGTACATCAAAATTTGCAAACGTAAATCCCTACCTTTATTGCTATTAGACAAGAAAAATCTCAAAAACACGGGTTTTAAGCACCGACTATGAATTCATTTTTCAATTTTATCACTAAAGATTTCAGTCTTTGAAGTGTATTACCCAGGGAGCTGTTATACGTGCTCCCTCGGTAACAACTCCTGACACAACAATCTTAATTTTAGAAAGTAGTGCACAGTAAGTAAGCTTCGGTTGACACCATGTGTAGAAAACATTGTCATGTTTTATCAAATATTTTTTCCTTCATTCAATAACTCTTTCTCAGGTCTTCCAGCAAAGTTCTTCCTGATCATTTGTCTTCTTTGGCCCATTTACTGTTCATGTAATCGTGGTATCATTCTCGTAGCTTTGAAATGTCACCACAACGTTGATGCCCAATTGCTGTGTCTGACAGTTTTCATCACCGAAATCATGTGGGGATGTTTCATGTATCTCCTTTATTTGATACGGATGTCCTTCCAAATCCAGTCTTGTCTCGTTCTGGACTTTATCAAGAAGTATGAAGGCCACGCTGAGCTTTGTCAAACCGTTATTCGACGAATGGTAGCAGATTTTAAATGTTTTAGAAGATGTGTAACATTTTACTTAGCTTCCATGATACCCATTTGTGCGTTGGGTGCTTCGACAAATCTAACATGGCAATACACATTACCGTCCCGATTCCCAAGTGGTAGGTATTTTTGCGACCACCGTGATGCAGGACACAAATTATTCCACTACACCAATGTCATGATTTGGTCCGAAGTGACAATGTTCTTTGTTCTTGGACCTTTTGCCGTTGGAGGCTTTGACGTTACTTACATTTGGGACAATTTTCGGATCCACACAATATTTATGCAAGACGAAAAGTTTGAGAAGTTTTGGAATGAAATAATTCGTGTTTTGGAAGACTTCAAGATACATGCGGTTCCTCCCATTTCATTTTTCTGGACTTTATCCACAGTTAGCTTGTACATGGCATTATATTTTCATACTATGACTCCTTCCTATTGACTATCCAGAGCACTGACATATATCAGGAAAGAGATTTCCTACTCTTTGTAGCAATGCTTCCTTTTCCATTACACAAAGTTGTTAAGAAGACAATTTCTGGTATCTTTCTAATACCATTTTTGACAGTCACATTAAAAACCTTCCGACTCATCGCTCGAAATAAGGAGTTGAAATAGTCAAGAATAATTTGCACATTTTCACATTGTTTGCCGAACATTTACGCAATGATGTTTGGGAATGTAAACCGTACCATAAGACGTGTCTGGAAGTATTTTACATCGGGGCTACACATAATTCCTTACGGTGTACCAAAGTCTAAAATAATCAGAATGTGTATTGATTGTCAACAGTGGCGTAGCTAGAGGGGGGTAGGGGTCGGGCCTCCGAAGGTCTCTGTCGGAAATTTCTAGTTTCTGTCGGAAAGTTTTACCACCTTAATTAAAAATTCTTACAACGGAAATTTGTAGCTAAAATTATATTCTTAGGGGTTTACTCACACCACTTCTTATTTTTTTTAAGCAGAATTACACATCGAAATGGTTACTGACAAGGCCTGGAAGTGTCATTTAAAGCAATCTCGGAGATATTTTAATATAAATTTTTTTCGGCGCGCTACACGCCAGATGATGGTGGCGCTACCTTAGATAGTACATCATTACTTCAAGATAATAATCTGTCGGAAATTTTTTGATTTTGCCTCCCCCCCCCTCCCAAAAAAAATATCCAGCTACGCCACTGATTGTCAATGTCATTGTCATTATTGCAAGCACTATCTGCATAGCATAATCAGTTGCTGAGATGTGGTATATTTAAAGTCATTCCTTCAATTTGAAAAAGCTGATCGCTCATTACTTAAACTTGCAATGTCCTTCTTGGACAGCTCACATAACATGCTTTCATAGGCGTACGGGCTAACCCCTCTCCTTCTCCTATTAGAGTTGGGGCAAAAGCTATTTCTCGGGGAGGTTTTTAGAAAATATCAGTGGATTTTCCCCAGCAATATATACACATTTTTCGGCAAAAACTGTTCAGTGCCGTATCAACATATCGTATTCCTACGCTCATTTTTGTTATCTTTTGTTTGAAATTCAAATGTAGGTATACCTTGTCAAAACTACTATTTTCCTGTACAGCTTGTGTTGAAAAGAGGACTGCTTAGACAGGTCACTCCATAACATTAAGAAATGTTATTACATTTTGAGGCAAGGTGCAATGGCTTAAGGAGAACAAAGAAAAACAAAGATGGATATTTGAGTGTTTATATCAGAAATAATTGCATGATCGATCTACCTCTTAATTGGATGAGTACACTTAAGCGTTTCGTGCTTTAGCACACTCGTCCTGTTCAGGGGCGTAGCCAGGAGTTTGTCGAGGTGGGGGGGGGGCGAAACCCATAGACAGACTCTCAGCGCTCCGCGCCACCATAGGTTTGCGCAAAGCGCAAGAAAAATTTTGGCCCAAAATGCCTCCTAGATCGCTGGAAATTTTATTTCCCAGGCCTATTCACCGCATATAAACAGGGGAAACACAAAAATTGTAAAAATAAACATTACAAATACCAAAAATATGCTCGGGGGGCGACTGTCCCATCCCCCCCCCCCCCGGCTACGCGTCTGGTCCTGTTAAGATGGGAACTACTAGACTGACCAATGAAATGCATTTTTCATCCTCTGAAACATACCTACTTCTAACTTAAGGCTGGAGGTACACTTTAAATTGCAACGGCATATTATATATTTGGTTGTCTCGTAACACAATCCTATTTACATTACATGCGGATATAAAAAGCAGAAACTTTAATGTAATGCAGTGGTCAGTGGAGAATCATGGGGGCGAGGGTAGGGAGTGTTTACATCCTACAATTTCCAAAGCAAAATTAACCTTGTGCATTTAACTAGTTTTGGGTCTCAGAAGAAAGGCTATCCCCTGATGTTTAATGTCTAAATTGTTTCAAAACTGCTTTTTGTAATAATTTCCTTCACTGTGAGAGGGATTTCCCCTCCCAAACCCATTGTAAGGTCCTTGATAAAGAAGCTTCGTGACAAAGCTTTGCTCCTAGAACTAAATGTGTGCAATCCACTGTGCAAATAACAGAAACATCTTTCAACGAAATAAACTTGATTTTTGGATTACTAAGCTGTTTTGAAACACGCTTGGTGGCGCTTTCGATCGCACCCACTGCAGATGTTCGATTGATATTATTGTTCAACAGTCCCATGAAAGCGTCATTCAACTACCAATCACAAACCTGTGCATCATTAAGTTCGAAGTTCTGTAGTTCGAGTTAAATAGAAGAAACAATCCACCCAAAGTTATTTTTAAAATTACCTAAAGTTGAAAGGTCCCTTCTGAATTCCCTTCCAAGTATCTGTGATGATGTTCTAAAGTAAATACCGGCTTTTTAAAATAAATACTGGCTCTCTAAAATAAATATTGGGTACTAAAGGTAAACCAGTCAGTTGCCATTTGAGCTTGAATTTAGCCATGCAATAGGAAAAAAATGTCACATGATTTATAACGGCCCTTCATGAGCTCGGATGCCGAGGGGTATTAATTTAAATTATTATCACTGCATATTCCCTTACAGCTATTCTAAAAATGGTCGGATTGTTATTTGCCTATTTAATGCTCATGAAATGTAATTGAATGATGGTTAAACGTTTGTTTTATTGCCCACAATTTGAAGGTACCTCAGAGCTTCCAGGGCCTTAATTTCTGGTAACCCGACGGGGCTTGTTTCCCTGATTCCTGCCAGGGTCCCTGAGTAAGGTCCCCTCCTCTCTCCCTGGGTATACAGCCGACTTTCAGAATGGTCGATTTTTAAGCGCTAAGCCCACTCTATACATGGAAACTTGCTCCCGTGTTTCTTCCCTTTCCTTTTGAAAAGTAGTCCTGAATCTGCCACCGTAATCATCACCTTTAGAATAATATGCCATGTATAAACGGAAAAAAAGGTAGGTATTGCTATCTTGCAGATTTGAGAGATTAACAATTTTCTTACTCTTGTGATGTCTCCGTAGAAACATGTTCAATCAGAACCACTCTCCTTTTACGGTTTCCTGGAGACATTGGAGGAGGATTTATTCTGAAATCTGGGGGATGGAACAAGCATTGAATTTGCTCTAAACAGATACTGAAATTGGAACTCTGATACTTTGTAATTGGTTGTAGTCAGGGAGTTGTCAGGGCATCGTTTTCACTTGTTCGCAACATACCAATGGTCGCTGAATTTGATGTTGTAAGGGGATTTTAAGTAGAAGAGGTGAATACTGGTATAAAAGTTATATTGAAAGAATAATACTACTCAAACTGTCTAAAAGAAATTGGCAGTGGTGCACTCTCTATAACGGGTGCGCGCGAAGAGCACCGAAAAATAACATTTTAAAGATAGTGCAGAATGTTTTACTTAATCCTGCATTACATAGGGTTATGCAAATTACATTAAAATGTCATTCCTGTTCCCGTTCCTTCTGCCATTTACATTGTGGTTTCAGCAGTCCGTATGAGCTATCCTTCCCTGTCAAAACAGTCACGGTCCCTCAGTCGTCAGATACGCTAACGCTTGTGGCGCGAAATGATAGGTGGTGGTAGGAGTGACATGGGGCGTTGAAAAATAATGTCGCTCAAGCTGAAATGTAATAATAAAACAGCAATGCACGTTGGGTGCGACGGAAGCAGCTCTCCGAAAAATATCATTTTTGAAGTAATTTAATTAATGGTTTACTTTGTTTCACACTATTCAAAAGTATCGATTTGATAAGCAAACATAATAGTACAGAGCATATTATGTTGTAATTTTCTTTAAAAACTTAGGGGAATCTTTGTGTACGCCTTCCCCTTACCCAAAAGTGCCGCGATATATCCCCATCCCCAGGGATTTTCGCCTATTATTGCAGACTGGGTTGCAACATTTCATCCTTCAATAGGTGGTCCATTTTGGAATCAAGAACGACTTTCAAGACAATATTTAGTGAGAACAAAACTTGAGCGTCGCGGATGACTTCACTTTTTTAACTTCATGAGTAGACATAAATATATGTCTGCAAGCATTGTAAATAAACGTTCTGCTAATAGACATACACAGTACACAACGATGTGATTATGTAGAACATTCGGTTAGAACGATTACAGACATAATTGAGATGTAAGAAGGGTTTGAAATTCAATGCACACTTATTTCAAATATAGTTTTTTTTGAAAAAATTCATTAAATAGGAAGATGTTGAACATAAGAATGCAAGTCTGTTCAAGTATATGTAAGTTAGTCGAAATGTTTCCTTAAATATGCTTATTGTTGCCTTGAAGGTTACATTAGCATATTTCTACATGGTTAAATGGCAAAAACAGTCACCCTTATTTAAATCAACATAGCTCGGATATGCTAAATAAAGAATGTTTCCCTTTTTACTCATGTGACGTTTTCATGCCAATACATTGTTATACATGAAAAACATCTTCCTCATTTACCTGTGATATGTAATATTTGTGTCATATCGTGTAACATCGTATGATAAACTGGAGGGAAATAGTATGAAATTAAAGAAGTTTAGCTGACGTAAGTTCTGCAAGGTTGAGGATGAATACCGGTATTCCCTAGAATATATTTATGTTAAGTGGATCACAAAGTATGCATATCAAACAAGATGAGTCATATGACCCGATATTTCATTAAGGACAGTTTGCTCTCCCTCAGAGTAGTGGCACTACCAGATTATTGAAGTTAAGAGCTATTTTATCTATGCTTTTGCAATCACGCCATAAACGTTGTCTTAATTGTATTCACAAAAAGACGATGTGCTCATTGACAGGGAAAGTCGTGCAAGACATGAAATAATATCTTTTCTTATCATGTCTGTAGTATTATTTTCGACCATTTTATAGGAGGGAAGGAATCAGGCCCAAGCTGGGTTGGTTAGCCCACGACCTTCCTCGCCATAGCTACGTCACTGAGATAGAATACAATTCAGTTCTTGTATGGCCTAGCATAGGCGTGTATACCAAGAGAGGGGCTAGGGTGTGTGCATCCCCGCACCTCCTCCCCATTCACAAAATTTGCTAGTTTCGACAAAACTTACATTAATTTTCCAGCCTAAGTGCTTAAAACTTCGAGAAAAGGTGTTGAGCGCTCCCTTGCCCCTCCCAATTGAAATTAGTCCCATACCTTAATGCGAATGGGTACATGGGAAATCTGACCTCAAGACTGCCATTGAGCTTATAAACGTCCCCATAACTAAGTCATTGGCGAATAACGGCAAACCAGCTTTTCTCTTGACCACTTTTCAGTGAATGGCGTTACAAAAATAATCGACTCGAGTCTGACTCCATTCCAATTCTCACGACACCAGTCAACAACTTTGTCCCTAAAGCTAATCCTGAAACCGCTATCATTCATCCGATAATAGGCCTTCAAGGCACGAAAATAAATTCTTCCCTCTCTAGACAAATATTCAAGTGAGGTATGATTTGAGTAGTAACTCCATCAGCTTTAACCTCAAAAACCATCTTGGAACCGATTTAAAAAAAAAACCTATACAGCAAGATCCGACCCGGAGACTTAATAAGGCAGCACTTACTCTCCACTCATCCACTCATCCACTCATTGCATGTTCCAAGCGGAGAGGGGTTATCAAGGACTTGTGGCTGTACTCTGAGATATCTTGTAAAATCGGTGAAGTATTTGAGGGTCTCTCGTCAGGAAGAGCAAAGGGTCTTTCTTCCGAATCACATCGGGTTTGAAAGTTTGTAGACACATCCTGAGAAGGCACATGCGTAATTACATAGTGACTGGATTCGGAGGGACGTACCCAGCAAGGGCGTGTAGCGTTTCCAAAGAGTTACCAACTTCCCAAAATTTTGCGCAGAATATGTGGGCTCAGTGAGTCCAAGGCCGGACAATTGAAAGCCCAGCAAATGTGACATAGTAATTGTAGAGCTAAGTGTAGTTCTTATTCATATCGCATTGTAAAACTTATCAATTTCCCTTTTCCTTCTTTCTCCTTCCCTTCACTTTGCTCTTTCAGCCAGGAAGATTTAGCTGGCCTTACCCGTCAACCTTAGCGTACCAGAGGGGCCTTTGTCCCCAGCCTATGACGAGATACACCACTGTGCTGAATCTACAGAAGTTATAATTAATCTGTCATGAAAGTCAGAATCGTTTTTGCTTCACCGCATACACTTCGAGTACTAATGTGTAAACTCTAGAAATCAGCTGTGTCACTTTCTCTTTCAACCATGAGGTTTTACGTATTTCGCCAGATTTACTCGGACAAAGTTCAAACTTGCTTTTTGCGTGGCTGTTCGTGTATTATCATGCCTTGTAAGACTTCAATCATGCTATAAGTATGCAGACTTGTCAGAAACGAAAGAAAGAGCTGACTCGACAACTAAAGTGCCCCACATACGGAAATGTTAAAGAATAATACTTTCGCTCTGTTTTTGTCTCGTGATCATTATCTGGATCACTGAGCCCACTCGTTAAATGTTACCCGGTGTATGCTCAAAATAGCTATTTCGCAATTGATTGATTTGCTTTGTATTCACGGTGTAACATTTTCCCATCATATAGTGCACACGGTTTCTTTTTATTGCCTCATGACAACTGATCATACTGAAATGTCGGCAATCTTACTCCTACGTCAAGCAAAGTGTTATACTTAATATGGACGAGAAAGTTCATCAAGGACTGATGCTGGAAAGTAGTTGTACGCTGCTTTCACATGCTTCTATAAGGTCTGTGGGACATTAAATTATCTTTCTATGTATCAACCTTGTGACGGTTTTGTATGATCATGCGTCGATACAAAATTAAAACATACATCATAACCCTATCATCCACAAACTTATGAGATCTTTTAGTATCCTCTACTTCTCTTTGTCATAACATAGTGAATTTAGTACGAGAAAACTTCCAAACCAATGGCAGGCGAAGAAGATAAAACATTTCCTTCACAACAGTTTTGTAATGAAGTGAGCCTACCTATGTTAGTGAATAAGATTTTAAAACGACAAAATGGGAGTTTGACGGAAGGTACTTTAACAACCCCTGGAGAAAAGTGGCCACACTTTATCTGGCTCATCATGAAAATCTCTGCAATATTTTATCATGACAAAATTGTGACAGATAGAAAATGTCTTTCGTGTGAAACTGATGACTTGGAAAGGCTCCGTCACGGTGGAACAAGAAGTAACTGTGGAAGAAACACTGAAGTGTCACATGCCGAAGAATGTCTAGATGTAACATTGTGCTACGAGTACAATACCATTGACATAGCGGAGAAATCAGTAAGGAGCATATCGAGTCACCAAAAGAGACATTGTAAGGCGTGTGAGACGTGTTGGTGGGACAGATATGGCCGAATAGTTAGGTATACAGAAGATTCGATCGGTAAGAACACCCCAGATTTTTTTCACAAAAGTACCTTGAAACCGAAATGTGAAAAGAGAAGCTGATCAATGTTACGCGTGATTGCAAAACATAATTGACGCCATTTTAGGATTTGAAACATTTGACACAATCTAAGGTGGATTATCAATAAGCTCGGTCGAGTGTAATGTTTGTCACATTGAATCGTCGACAGCAGTATTTCTGATGATTTGTGGTAACACAAATGAGCGAATAAATAAGGATAATCACAGCTTTGGACACAGGCGGCTAAACAGTATGAACTTTTAGAGTAAATTCGGATTTTTTTCTTGTCCTTTGAGTAAAACATAAGACTAATTGATCAAACTGAAATCATATGTTTGATTTTAAGTTGGCTCAAAACGTAAAGTAGTCATATGTGCTAAAAACATCCACCGTTATTTATTTTTTTGATGTCTTAATTAAGTCAAGTTACCCAAAGTCCACAAAGAGTGCAAAACCCCTCCGCTGTGTGATTCGAGATCACCAGGGCTCATTTTGTTGGAATTCATGCAGCGATGTAAACAATTCTTTCAAATTTCTAGACCTTTGATAGGCGAATCAGTTACATTCAGACATACGTATATGTATGTGAGCATATACCACTCACACGTCTTTGCTATTGAGACAGTTTCCTAGGTATTCAAAATACCCAACGAGATAAGGTATCAGGTTAGGTCACGTGACCCCTGTTACGGTAACAGTACCCAACATAAATCATGTACTGTTAAGTGTTAGGATATGAATAACCTTTATGCTCAAAATATGGTATAAATATCAGTAAACGTACACAGTTCAAACTTTTCATGTCTGTCACGCAGGTTTGAAGCAGTGGAACCACCTAGGAAGCTGGTTCGTGTCTATGCTAACTTTGGCCACTGTGGTGTCGTTGCTTTTATACATTGCCAACATCGCAATACAAAAACTTTTCGCTAGAAAAGGATATTTGTTGTCCTTTATGACCTATACGGCATTCCTTTGTCCGTTGACTGTGTTTCCAATCATGAATTTGTGTTCCAAAGTAAGAAGTGCCTTTTCTGGACAGAGAATTGGTATATGGGCAACAACGATGAACGCTAGATACCTTGTGCAACGTCTTCAGTTTCTGGATCTTTCAAAGCAAGGTTGGATATATTTTTCCTTGAAATAAAACAACGACCATTGATTAGGCTAATACTTTTGACTCCACTTTAGAATGTCAAAGTTTACAATGTTATCGACAACGTTTACTCTTAGCCGCTCCTCCACATATTCCTGGTACCTCACAGATATTGGCTCTTACATAATTTAAATGCCCAAGGCCGATTCTTTTAACGTTACTAAGTCTAATACTACCGATTGCAATCTGTGTACTCTGTCTGCTCTTGGAGTTCTTAAATGTCAACTTCCACATCTGTTGCACCTTGTAGGCTATACTCAGTGACATGTAACTAATTTGCACGTGTCAAATCTTCCAATCAGAGAGGCTTGTAATGTGAAACCATACTTTAAGTTTACACATTTTTATGGCAATCAAAGTGGAGTCACCAATTGCCCATGTTGCCCATTACCTGAAGTGTGTCTAGCATCATACGTGTTGGCCATTTGATCTGGCCTCCAAGAGTGTTGACCCTTTTGAACAAACTTACAAACTGTAAAGTACAGTAACATGGCATTGGTTTGGCATCGATGATTTCAACTTGTATGAATGTTTTACCATTGACACCATACAGAAATGGATGTATACTGCAGGTAATAGACTTAGTATCATCAGTTTTCTTAAGTTATTTTTTCTCTAGTATGATGAGGAGATTGTAGGTTCGGTACAATATCTATTCACAGCAGACCCCTCCCTTGTCCCCTTAGGGTGGAAAGTTTGCTTACTTTCCAGGGAAAAATTGCTGTTGAAGTCTGTTAAACAGGTATGAACAGGTTTTAACAGGTCCAAAGGGCAATTGGAAACAGGTATCAACAGGATTTCAATAGGTCTTAATGGGTTCCAACAGGAACCAGTTAATTACCTGTTTGCACCTGTTGATTTCATTCACTCCAACAGGTAATTGGAAACTTGCCTGTTCATCCCTGTTAATACCAGTTCAAACCTGTCCAAATTTCAACAGGTGTCAACAGGAATTTTCTCCGTACGTGTATGTCTTTTCACTTGTCATGCTTTTTCTTATTTCATAATTCTTTCTCAGGTCTTCCAGCAAAGTTTTTCCTGATTATTTGTCTTCTTTGGCCCATTTACTGTTCATCCTACCGTGCTATCATACTCATAGCTTTGAAATGTCAACACGACGTTGATGCCCAATTGCTGTGTCTGACAGTTTTCATCACCGAAATCATTTGGGGATGTTTCATGTATCTCCTCTACTTGGTAAGGACTTCCTTCCAAATCCAATCTTGTCTTGTTCTGGACTTTATCAAGAAGTATGAAGGCCACGCTGAGCTTTGTCAATCCGTTATCCGACGAATGGTTGTAGATTTTAAATGTTTTAGAAGATGTGTAGCATTGTACTTAGCCGTCATGATACCCATTTGTGCGCTGGGTGCTTCAACAAGTCTAACATGGCAATACACATTACCGGCCCGATTCCCCAGTGGTAGGTATTTCTGCGGTCACCGTGATGCAGGGGACAGAGTATTCCATCACACAAATGTCATGATTTGGTCCGAAGTGACAATGTTCTTTGTTCTTGGACCTTTTGCCTTTGGAGGTTTCGATGTTACTTACATTTGGGACAATTTTCGGATCCACACAATATTCATGCAAGACAAGAAGTTTAAGAAGTTTTGGAATGAAATGATTCGTGTTTTGGAAGACTATGAGATACATGCAATTCCTCCCATTTCTTTTCCCTGGGTTTTATCCATAATTAGCTTGTATATGGCTTTGCATTTTGACATATTGACCCCTGCCCATCTAGCAAGGGAATCATATTGATAGTAAATAAAAAGTGAAATACTGTCAAAATACAATGTTTTTAGCCATGTCAACTTAGCAGGGGTTGATACTGGATGAGGATACATCGTTTTGAAGTGAGGATAGCACCGTCAATATATGGCATTAATAAGTCTCCTGTATCTTTCTCAACATTTCCATAAGTCTTTCAATGGATTTGGAAGTCAATGAAGGGATTCATCGTCTGCCACATCTAAAGTAGGAGTGGAGGTTTCTCTTCTGCCACTTATTGCAAATTGTCATGGAAATAAAATGTATTGCACCTGTGGGCGTCTGGTGACGAGCAAAAGAGTATATCAGTCACGCTTTTATGTCAAAATGTAATAACCTATGTGTTGACATTTCAGGAAATCTATATTGTTGACTGAAAACTAGACTTCTGCCTTTTCAGCTCCTTGGTATGTGCTTTCCAGCTGTTAAACAAGTGACAAACTGTATTCTTTTCTCTCAATTAGACAGTAGTTTCGATTTGAGTTTTAATGGTGCCAACGTACACATAAAAGATTGTTCTGCGCAAGTCACTTGTTAAAAGGATGAGTAGACTTTAATGAACGTAGCTAAGTGATCGATCTCAATTGAAAGTACCACAGGAAGGAAAGAAATCCGGCTTGCAGAATTAGGAGACTGTCGTTGATAATCTTCTCACGGTTTAAACGCTCTTAAAAAATTAGCAAAACTTAAACTTTCAGTCTGCCTCCTTCAAAGTAACAGCTCCCTGGTGTAAGCTGTTTTTTCTACCACATCTAGAAACGTATCTTTTATTTGCCTTTGATATTTCTTCATTTTTTGTTCAAAATCCATTAAATGTTAAAAAAATCAGAGCATGCAAAGAATTACTACTGATAAAACTGCAAGCGAAAACTTAATTTCTTCATTTCAATGATTTTGTAATGGATTCGGCATGATTGTTTTTAAGTATACCATCTCTATGAAATCGTTATTAATATTTTGTAATCTGATTGTTTTCGGAATAGGCTATTGACTGGTTATTCCATCATAGGTAATTACTGCTTCTTGCCAACCTGCAAAAATCATAAAGCAACGGAGACTGAGTTTAAAGATAACATCAATAATGTGTCATTGTGTGAAGCATCTTTGGATAAGTAGCCTAAACTAAATACATATAGTAGCAGAACGGTACGTATACAATAGTTATTGGCAGTTATTTCACATGGTACTTTACTGCCCTCAACCAGGGTTGGTGTACTACATACACTACACAAGCTAGCTTTCGTGCTTTACTCTTTTTCTTTATACACGTTCCCCACTCTTTTCAAAAATACAAAAAAGTAATAGTATTTGTGAGCAGTTCCTAGTTTAAGAGTTTTTGTAAAGGACGATTGCCTGCTGCAAGAGAGGCCTCTTTGCACATAAGTTATAGAAAATATTTATTTAAGTAAACTAAATTGTTAATTCAAAATGACTCCAAATTATTATTATTTTATTTATTTTTTTTTAATTAGTCACATGGTACTTTTGTACTTACGAGTAATTTATATTTCGGCACACTGGCAACTGTGCCCCTGGCCTAATATGCAACGTCAATGGAACTTGTTGCAAATTGTCTTCAAAAGTCACAATTTCGGCTCGATTTTGTAAAAGACTAACAATCACTGGTAAATGTTATCACTTTGTAGATGTTGGAATCAGGCGCGTAGCCAGGAATTTGCCAAGGAGGGGGCGAAGACTGTAGGCAAACCAGGGAGCCTTTATGGGATGGAGAAACAACATTTGTTCTTCCTTTGAAACTAGGTGTTTTGCCAACACTTAAGCTTCGTATTGTCTGGTTCCTGAAATTCCTCTAAAACTCAGAGGGATTAGGCAGTGAAAACAATTGTTCTTGTCGTCTGCTATATCTGAGGGAGCTCATAGGACGATTTCCTCCGTTGGTTTTACATTGTCAGCCGTCAAGGAGAGCAAAATTTTTTCAACTTTTGCCGCCAGGTGCCATGTTTGAAAAGGGCTCAGTGTATCCTATTACTTTTTGAACATAAGTACATTGTTCGATATTTCAGGAAGAATCCGGAAACGCCTGAAACGTCATCATCAAAATGTAGACTCCCATTGGTTTTCAGATAGGTGTGTTCCTTTCTTAATGAAGAAATTAGAATAATAATTGAATTGTGCAACTTAAGAGTGGGTAAACAGTCGTTTTGATAAAAAACGGTGAAAACGTTTCACATTTATCGGCTGCGCAATTATCTTCAAAGCAACATCTTGACAATGGTCTTTGTTACAGGATTCCTGCGCTTTGAAAGAGGGAGATCATCATTAAGAAGGAAAGTCAACAAAAGTCAAACAATAAGAACAAGGACACCTGTCAATCAAATTTGGCTACCTGAAAAGGATTAAATTATTCTCAAGTACATATTGTCTGACAGATTTGGTCGATGTTTCTCCATCTTTCGCAGCTCCCTGGGCAAACTATCTAAGCGTAGCGCCACCATAGGTTGACACGGTACATATGTTTTCTTTTGAAGTAAACATGTTTGTTCAAAACTTTACAGCTTCTATTTTATTTAATTAAAACAAATGGCCTCAGCGAAGAGGGTGTGTCATGGCCCAACCCCCAACCCCAAAATACGCCATTATAAGAAACTCATCTATTTCCTGCTTAAAATCTAAATTTTCTGCTTGTACATTTTTGGTTTTCTAAGCATACGTCTACCTTTATAGGCCTAAGGTTATATCTGTAATAGTGAACTGCACTGCTGAGGGTTTTAATCATGATGAATCAACAGTTATTTTCTTCAGTCTTTCAAAACCTTTGCACAATGCTTATCATGATATTTTACTGCAGAAAGCCTAGTCATCATGGGAGCAGTGGAAATAAGTATAATTGATGAATTGGAAGTTATCTCTTCAATTGGAAGCATCGTATTTTTTATTGCTTAGGGATATGACTTTCAGCGTACGGCAAAGTTCTATACTAGGCCCATTTCTTTTTCTTACTTATGAAAATTGTTCAAATCTCCTTACTTTTCTCTGATGACATTAGTATTCCTTTCAAACAAAGAGATGTTCATTGGGCTATTTCGCTCCATGTGTTCTGAATTAAGTTCTGTATCAGCATAGTTCAAATCTAGTAAGCTGTAACCAAGTGTAAGAATAATAAGTATGATAATAGGGTTGATACAATTGGAATATCTATCGAAAGTGGTAAAGTAATTCTGTTGTCAAAACTGAATTCTCTGGGTACATATTTAGATGACTCGAGTCACCAATTGTCGAACTTTTAGTAAGTGACTAGAGTCGAGTCATTGACTCGAGTCACTGTACTATTTCAATGGGGAAATTCCTCCTGAATTTTCTCAAGTCACTATCTTTTTGAGAAGAAGTGACTCGAGTCATGACTCTTTACAACACTGTGCTTATTTCGTCCCAACCCATTTTCTTAAACATTATACGATTTAACAATCTACTTCAAATTGCCTGTACCTGATAAATACTTTTTTACTTATCTAAACTTTTTTGGTATCCTCCAAATTAAAAAAAAATGATTTGACTGACAACAAACCCTCATAAACATGCCTATGGTAATTCAATATTCTCAAATTAAAAAAAAAAATCCTATTTTCGACACCTATATTTCATGTTTATGTGTAGATACGGTAATTGTATTTTACTTCCCAACTTTAATATATACTTTACATATTAATGTGATGTTCATAGCCGTATTACATATTCTCCTTAACATCTTCGTATAATTTCACTACCACAGAAATAAATCATCGCCTTTCAGTAAACACTTGTGCAAAGTATACAAAATTGTTTAGATATGACCATAGAACATGCCAAAAGCACACTTTTCTTTTACTATAAAATGAAATCTCCTTTGTCTAGTGATCATTGCTTCTGCTAAATACCTTTGATTTTCTTTCCATTTATTGTTTTATTTGTTTTTATTTTCTTCCTTTTTCTTTCGCTTTTTTGGGGGGTATTTTCTTTATCCTTCGTTTTTAAAGTGGACTGCTTGCAAATACTCTGCTTCTTAAGTCCTCCACCATGTAAAAATGTTATGTATTTACAGGTTCCATTATGTGGAAATAAACTGAATCGCAAACTCTTTGGCAAAGTTGCTACCATTTTGCAACATCAGCAACTCTATATTCACAAAAATTGTTTTCAGTGTAGTGTTTAGCATATCCCGGAGCTAGCACAGCTTCCCCCTAGGCAATGTGTCGCAGTAGCGGAGGTGTGTGAATGTGTGTGTGTGAGAGTGTGAAAAATTGGTTATAATGGGCCTTGAGGCAAAAGTTACCTTGTGAAAAAGTCAATGGGAACATTTCCAAAAAGTGGGGGATATATCCCTCCCATCTCCCCTCCCCGGATTTCCGCTTATGCTAGGTGGTAAAGGAGGATCCGAACCGCATGCCAGTCACTGGCCTGCTCTACGGTGCTTTTATAAAAATTTGTTTAACCTCACCTTCATTATTCTGTGTTAAAAATGAATAAAGTAGAGCTCATAAAATAACTTTTAAGTCCTGTTTCCCCTATAGACAGGGTGTCTCTAGAAGGGAGTGTGGGGTGTGACATCCCCTATTCACGGATTCAGTCCGTGCAAAAATCCTGCACCATTTGGCAAATTGAGCTGCAGAAGAAAAGACAAGAAGAGAGGCTAGGAAAAAAGAAGGGACGACGAAAGGAAAAGCTTGCTAGGAGATGGGGGTGGAAGGAGAAATTTGAATGTATGTTCTGTAGAGTGTAGACAACTCACGTCCTTATACTCAGAAAACGAGTCAAAAACACCCGAAACGTAAACAAATCCGTTCGGCGGAACTGCACTACAATAAGCTTCTCAGACATGCCAAAGGTTGATCATGGCAGTGTGATATCGTGCCACGGTGAGAACTTGAGACAAACTTTTACACCAGTCGGCAAAATGAAGAAAGGATAGGAACGGACGGAGGAAAAGGAGAGAAACAAGGGGCAAAACAAATAGAATGCCAGCCGAGAATGGTTTGGGGGATTTAAGGCACCCCTTTCCTCCACACTGGTGTCTGGAGTTGTACGGACACCTCATCTGAGTTCGATTCAAGTCATTGAATCCTTAAAAATGGCTTGCACGAGTCAACTGAATCGCGGGAGGTAGCAACTCGAGGTCATGAGTTCATGACTTAGGGATGGCGCCATGTGAGGAACAGGGACGGTGACACCGGCACGATCGAAGGCATGGGGGGAGTGAGCCTCAAGTGATTTTCGAAAAGATTTGATTTTCTTTAATGAACCCAAAAAGCGTTTTGTAGGGGGTAGAATGTAGTGTGTTTTCGACTGGGTGATGAATCTATTTTAATCACTTTCTATCAAAAATCTGTAGCCTTCATATTCTATTTTTTTTCATTCCATGCCCGATGATCATTATTAGAACGATCATGCATGCATGGAATTATTCTGTCGAGAACTTTTTTCATCAAGAGGCGATTTTGTGGCAATCTTGTATTATGGGCAATATTTGCGTAGCGTGATGTTCATGATTTGAAGTACGGTATATATATATATATATATATATATATATATATATATATATATATATATATATATATTACCCATTTCACGAGCTTACTCAAAGGTCAAATAAGTGCATATTCAGAGAACAGGCATTTTGAAACATGCAATATCCCCTAGATCACTTATTTTGAAGCCTTAGTGAATGCGATTAAGAACGTTATGCCCGATGGTAGTTTAAATCCTTTTGCTCTCAAGGAGGGCAGATTCTTCCATAAATCTCTTTAAAAAAAGGCTCGCCTCGCGTATATATGGGGTTTTGTTGTTCCATTTTTTGAATACTTCGGTTCCATATAGCTAAGCAGTGCACAATCCCCTCTGCAGAGTAAGCTGTAGATAGCTTACACAGTTTTCTGTAAAGATCGGGAAGTTAATTCCCAACCGCGTAGTTATTCTTTCATTGAATGCTAATTACGGTAAGCGACTACCCGGGTTTGATCACCATCAGACAGAAGAGGTCCCGGTGCAAAGTATTTTGTTACCGATATAGACCAGCTGCCCTGACAACCGATGTATTTCACTCTTAATGTGAACCGAGAGGGTTTGGTTTGGGATGCCAAATTTTCGCCATGTTCCCGCCGCACGTGGGGAAGATTCATAACTATAGTGACAAATCTGTAATTTCCTGACGTAAAACCCAAGTACCTAACGGAAGTGAGGCAGAGGTCGACATTGGTCCTGCATGCACAGCATGAATAGCTTTCCAATGAAAGTTGTATCCGCCACTGCTAATATGATTTCTTCCAGTCGTTTTCAAAGTGGTCTGCAAACAGTGATGGCGTTATTCGGGCGGGGACATTCCTGTCCATATTGCCTCCTTCCCCGGTTTTCCCAACTACATCTGCAGTAGGCCTATACTTTTAATTATACGCT
This sequence comes from Holothuria leucospilota, assembly GCA_029531755.1. Taxonomy (NCBI): domain Eukaryota; kingdom Metazoa; phylum Echinodermata; class Holothuroidea; order Aspidochirotida; family Holothuriidae; genus Holothuria; species Holothuria leucospilota. The sequence continues at coordinate 34,076,637 of CM055968.1, forward strand.
AATCGTTTGTACAAGAAAAAGCCTCCTATGCAATGTATAAGACTGTACTTCTAAACTGTCTTGAAAATGCAATATTTTCTGCGCTCTTCGCGCGTATCCGTCACTTCTACTTGGCATAACTAGGCCTACTTCCTTTATGACAGATTGAGTAAAAATACTGTTCCAAAGCCACATAAAACTCCATTCTCTCCCATCAACAACTCGAACGGCTGTTAGTCCGAGTTAAGAAATTATAAAAACAGTGTTCAAATCGTGAATTAAGTGCTCTATGTATTGCCCATTAATTCATTAAACGCCTTGAAGACAATTAAATGCTTCATTCTAATGCCCATAATTTTGAAAATGGTCCAAAATTTCCCGGGGCTACGCCCCTGGCCCCATCTGCACACTGGCTCTTTACCCGACGTGGGTCTCTGAGGTGAACCCCTGGACTTCACGTACACTCCCTTCGGGCTAAGCGCGTCATTTTCTGTAGGCATTTTCATCCCTATAATCGGCAAAACATGGCAAACCCGCCCCATTCAGAGTGCCCGGGCAACGCCCCTGCCTACAGAGGGATTTTACTGAATAAAATTTTTCTAATTTACCTTTCACGGTGAAGCAATTTCTAAAACATGAGATCTTTCTCAAAAATGAGACCTCGCAACTTACAAAGCCTGGAAGGTCCCATTTTCTTTTAATCTGGGCAGCTTCTGGCAAAATTTTTATGGCACGCGATACGCCACTTGGTGGGCGGCGCTCCTATTAGAAAGTTAAAGTAGTCAGCTTGTAGTCTTAGAAACCTTTTGACGGCCTTGCTATGTAAAGTAGCTGAACTCAGGAGCAAGGATGGTTCGCATAGCAACACTGAAACCTTATAGTAGCTGCATGAAAATAAACGAATATTCGGCAAGTTCCCACACAAGAAACTTTATTTTGTCGTAGTTAGCTTGGATAAATTTAATACTTTTTATATCATTTCAATCTCTGAATTGAGCATATCTCATTTCTGATGTGTTTTGATCTCGTGTAATATATCGGACAAATGGTGAGAGAGAAACATGCAGGTATCCTACACACGGAAATGTTTAAGAATTACTTTCGCTCTAGTCAGTCACGGTAAGTATAATAATGATTGCCTTCTGAGGCACAAGATACTGAGTCTCTGATGAATGGTAGGTACTTTAGACAGCTATTAATCAATCACCTTGGATTGCATTATATTCATAAATCATGAATATTAGATCACCGCTGTTTAATCAGTTCATTTATGCACTCTTTTATTCAAGTGTACCTTCGAAGGACAAAGGAGGTCAAATAGATCAATAGTTGATCATATTGTTAAGTCGGCAAATATTCGCCAGCAGCGCCAGAGTGTTAACAAAATCTTTCATTGACAACACATGCTGTTAAACTACGTTTCTGTTTACGTCTCTTTGATTGTCTAATCCTTTCCCTTTTTTGCAAGAAAAATTTGTGGAGCTTGTATCACCATTTTATTACCCTATCTTCAGAAATTTGGGAAGTTTATTTTACTTACATGTGCTCTCGGTGAACAGTGTGCAAAAGGATCGCCAAACCAATGGCACACGAAGAAATCAAACACAACTTATCGCAACGAACCTGTAAGGAAAATGTGCCTCTGTTCGTACACCAGACTTTAAACCAACGTATTCTGAGTTCGACAGAAGATGGCTCATCAATATCTCGAGAAAAGTGGCCGCACTTTGTCTGGTTCATCATGAAAATCTCTGCAATATTTTATCATGATAAAATTGTGACAGAAAGGAAATGTCTTTCGTGTGAGGCGGAATACTTGGAAAGACTCCGTGGTGGGACAAAAATGAACTCTGGAAGCAAAGCTGAAGTGTCACATGCCGAAGAATGTTTAGATGTGACTTTGTGTTACGAGTACAATACCATTGACATGGCGGAGAAATCAATAGAGAGCGTGTCAAGTCATCAAGAGAGATATTGTAAGGCGTGTGATACGTGTTGGTGGGACCGATATGGCCGAATAGTTAGGTATACAGAAGATTCAATCGGTAAGAAACTCCTAGCTGTCATAAAGACATGTTACAAGTGTAAAGTAGCATTAATGATTGGGGGCACGTACGTACTGCAACTGAATTCATATCTGTGAAAAATTTCTCAACGAACTGTTGAATTGGGGGAGGACATAGTCTCGGGATTTCCACTCCGAAAGGCTTAGGGCCCGATTGTAACAAGGTTAGTGATTGACTGCACATCGAGTCGCACTTTCTGGTGACTTAACTTGACTCCAGTCCTAACAGGGTTTGCTCGCAGGACTAACGTTAAAGATGATATGTCATTACCCCAATCCAGGGAGTTGCCATCAACACCCCGCCCAAACATATTTAGTAATAGCCTATAGTTCTAAACACAGTTAATGGCTGCACTTTGATTGACGTTCATTTAATCAATATAGCTCTATTCTGGTTGGTCTACGATGTACAGTCAGTTGTGTTCCCAATAAAGTTAGCACACAGTCGTGTGTCACTATATGGCCTCAAACAATTGAAAATCAGTGCAAGCTACTGTGACTTTGTTTTGGACTGGTGTACTACAGGTGTTTTTGTTTTACAATTGGAGGAGGGGCTAGAAGTAAACTTAGTAGTGAGATGTTTTACTGTCTGGAATGAGATAAGAGAGCTTTAAGATTTGATAATTATTGGGTGGTTTATATGCCTATACTTATGTGATTACGGTTAAGAGTACGGAACAAGTAATAGATGGAAATTTTGCAGTTGTTTTTCTCTCTAAAAATTTACTTAGCTACGGTTAGAATTGCAAACTGTGCAGGTGTCTGTATGAAAGTTTAAAAACTGTATTTCGTCGTGGTATCAAGGCAGTACAAAAGTACGGCGTTCTGCAAATAAAATAGGCGTAGCTGTTCGAGACGGGAGAGTGGAGGCTGGGGGAGGCTGAACAATGTTTTGGACCACCATCCAAGGGGAGGGGCCTAAGGTGAAGGGGTGTCCCGCTCCCTTTGGAAAGTTTTTAAATATTGAAGGGTCCTTAGATGCAATTTGGTGCAGCATATTTTGGGCAAATTTTAAGGAAAATTACAATTTTTTGTTACATTTTTTTTACAGATGAAACACATATGGGGTTTTCGTCCTTGGATTGACTGGGCGGAGGCATACTTCCGCCCCACCACATTTTTGATTGGGTGCCCTCCCCTGCTTCCTACGCCTATGGCCACTAACATCACTAGCAGACACTTTCAGTTCAATTTTTTTCACGTCTCTCGAGCAGGTTTGAAGCAGTGGAACCATCGTGGGAGTTGGCTCGTGTCCGTTTTTATTCTGGCCACTGTGGTGTCGTTACTCTTATTCATTGCCCACTTTATAATAGAAAAGCTTTTCGCCAGGAAAGGATATTTACTGTCTTTTATGACCTATACGGCGTTCCTTTGTCCGTTGACAGTGTTTCCCATCATGAATGTCTGTTCCAAACTAAGAAGCGCCTTTTCTGGACAGAGGATTGGTTCCTGGGCAACAACGATGAATGCTCGATACATTGTTCAGAGGCTACAGTTTCTTGATCTTTCAAAGCAAGGTTGTATATTATCAAGTTTATATGTTGTACTGTGTACTTTGTATGTTTTTCGTTATTCCTCTCTTGTTTGAAGGCTTAAAAAGTAAAACCAAGTAAAATATTTAGTTTCTTGAATAGCATACGCACGTATTATCTCACCGTAACTCACCGGAGCACACCGGCAGTAACTGCCGATGAGGTGGTAAAAACTGGGGCAGACAGCCGTTTCTGGCTTATGTAGCGCCCCCTTCTTTTCTGTAGAATAGGATCAATTACATTCTTGAATTGATTGACCGTTGTAGCAGTAATAGCTTCCTGTGGCAAGTCAACCACAAAGTCTTTAAGGCATTTAGCACTTAGATACCACAAAGTTGCAGTTAAGTGCCAGGACATATGGGTATTCGAGAATTGCATAGAATGAGGGCAGTACTAGTCCACTCTAACGACTGTTACATTTCCAAAAGATGTAGAAGCATCCCGGTCTTTACAAATAGTGAGATAGTATAACTCTAGTTGTCTCATCCAGCATCAATTGTTTTATTTCCCTTTATTTTATGACATAAAAAATCAGAACCTGATTACTTCATTTCAGTCGTTATTATAACATGTTAGCTTCGCCATAACTTTTTTACTATCTCACCTTCATACGTGTAATGTAATTTGTAAGGAGATGAGATATTGTACCGGTACTTCACCTGACATGAGAAATGTGAAGCTTCGTGAGGGTGTTTGGGTGTGTGCAAAAAAGTGTGTCGCAAACTATAAACCGTATGATCGACCTAGTTGAAACTTGAAGGGTAGTTACCTGATCATGGATACTTGAGCATGTGTTATTAATGACGTCATATGTCAAAGGTCAAATTAGCTAGTACAAATTGGATTTTGCCATTATTTGCTTATCAGTATGAAGGTCATTGAACTACATGATATGTTAGAAAAGATGAGACAGATTCTCACAGATTGCATTTTGGTTGCTAGGGGTCGAGATCAAAGGTTCTTCATAATCAAAGGTCACAACTGGCCTTAGTTATTGCGTCATTCGATTACTAAATCAGAAGTCTGATGAGTTAACTTGGGCTCGTAGGCTACATGACCATGAAATTGCGGCTGTAATTTATGACATACGTCAGAGGTCAAAAGTAAGAGGTCGAATAATGTAACATTGTTTCCAGTCTATATGTGCTTTTCTGAGGATGAGGAAAATCTTATCCAAAAATATAAATGGAAGTTAAGGGAGACAAGATTTGCAACTCCATGGATTGCCTCCTTGTTGTCAATTTTTCTTATACATTATAATTGTCGTTCATTAATTCTCTCTTAGGTCTTCCAGCAAAGTTTTTCCTGATCATTTGTCTTCTTTGGCCCATTTACTGTTCATCCTACCGTGCTATCATACTCGTAGCTTTGAAATGTCACCACGACGTTGAGGACCAATTGCTTTGTCTGACAGTTTTCATCACCGAAATCATTTGGGGATGTTTCATGTATCTCCTCTACTTGATAAGGACGTCTTTCCAAATTCAATCTTGTCTTGTTCTGGACTTTATCAAGAAGTATGAAGGCCACGCTGAGCTTTGTCAATCCGTTATTCGACGAATGGTCGTAGATTTTAAATGCTTTAGAAGATGTGTAACATTGTACTTAGCAGTCATGATACCCATTTGTGCGTTGGGTGCTTCAACAAGTCTAACATGGCAATACACATTACCAACCCGATTTCCCAGAGGAAGGTATTTCTGCGGTCACCGTGATGCAGGGGACAGAGTATTCCATCACACAAATGTCATGATTTGGTCCGAAGTGACAATGTTTTTTGTTCTTGGACCTTTTGCCTTTGGAGGCTTCGATGTTACCTACATTTGGGACAATTTTCAGATTCACACAATATTCATGCAAGACAAGAAGTTTAAGAGGTTTTGGAATGAAATGATTCGGGTTTTGGAAGACTATGAGATACATGCAATTCCTCCCATTTCTTTTCCCTGGGTTTTATCCATAATTAGCTTGTATATGGCTTTACATTTTGACATATTGACCCCTGCCCATCTAGCAAAGGAATAAGGATTGTAGTCTATTTAAATGTTTATATATCTGGAACGCTTTATGCTCTTTTCCAGGCTAAAGAATGCCCACATATTTATGAAATGGTATTTGCTTTGTAGCAGCCTTCTACAAAAGTATGGCTTACAGTTGGAATTCTCGTTTTACTACATACAGAGTTAAATTGTGACCGTACTGTTAAGGAAGTATTAATTACAGACCAGCCACTAATAATGATCGAAATTGCTTGATCAAAATCAAGTTTGCGGTAAGTATTGTAGTTCTATAAGTTTGCAAGATTGATTTCAGTGTAGAATTTGTAAGCCCTTCTACGAAATTCAATATAAGTTTCTCTAACAATATTCCCTGGGAAATAATAGTTCATGAGAAGCTTCTTGGTGCCGATTTAAACTAAATTAAATTGTGAGGGAAAGAAGTCATTAGAGTAATGAAATCCTATATTCAAATGACTTATAAAAAGAATATTAAAGCCGTATACAGGAAATGAAATACATTTCACCTTCCTAACTTCCCAAAAAATATTGACCTGCGGTGTAATGGAGTGTTAGCATGATTTTCCAACTGTGTCTGAACAACTCAAGAGAAAGGGTATTGTGTTACAATGAGAGATATGCCCATACATGCAATAATCAAATGCAACATAGCTTTCGTTTCTGTTGCACGCTTCCCCTTTAGCAATTTACTTTCCGTTTCACAACATTAAAGAGGGCATGGCATAAATTTCGAGCTGCAAAATATTCATTTTCTAAAATGAAAAAAAAAATCCTTCTTTGTGCACCTTTCCATATCTTTTACTTGCAATTTATCTTCAGTGGGCCTGATCAATGATACAGTCTTCTGTGAATATCAACAGAACCGATCACGTTTGCCTGTACTACGAATATACCGCAATATGTTAAAATCATGGTCGTTATACAGGTGACGTCACTCAGGCGTATACGGGCTGGGGATCGGGTACTATTACTCTGTAGCTCCCTAGGGTTGCTACAAAAATTATTCTTCGGTTGAATATTGGTAAAACTGGAGCAAGGAGTTTGGTGTGCTCGAGTTTTTAGGGTAAAGATGATTTAGTCCCTATCCGGTTGACCTATGATGTCACATAGTAGGAAATAAAAACCTGTTTTGTGGCATTTCATACATCATAATTATGATGTCCCTCACTGTAGACTTGTAGCCATCATTGTCGAGCTTGAACAGCTTGGGACCAAATTTTAGCAAGTCTGGTTTTCAAAACTTCCATCACCGTATAAATTACAACTAGAAAATGTGGTAACAAAAATTGTAACCACACTGCAGGACACTTACTTGTCCGAAGTTGATGGCGCCTGCAAAAAGGGTTCTTTGTAAATTAATTGAATTGTATGCATACAAGTCAACGGCAGACTTATAGTAGTTATGTCAGTACATTCTCTTTCATAATTTAGGCTCAAGCATTTGACTGCTATTAGAATAGTTAGAGTAATAACTAATAAAGAACTTACTTAGTGTTTTCTTCTGGTTTGTTAATATTTATCTATATTTGAACTAGAGATATCCAATGATATCTCGATGCGTGAACGAGAAAACTCTCAGTATAGGATTGTATAGCTGTGGCGGGTCCAAACTTGTAGAAAGGGGGGGAGGCAGGGAAATATCGACTCATACCAAAATATCGGTAGCATGAATAGCTAACATTAGTACCCTATATACATCATGCGCTGCAAAAACCTTTATAAAACGGATAAAGCCCCCCTCTCAATCCTTCTAGGAGAACACCATAGCATCGCTCTGGGTGGGGTTTGATCTTGAACCTCAAGTACCCCCAAATGCCCAAGTATGCTTGTAACAAATTCATACGCACTATATAATATCAACACCACTAGCGAAATTAAGTAACACTTGACTTAATATCCAGGCAATATACCAGACTTTGATCTGCCAAAGAAGCGTCTGTAGGGCATAATCCCGTCATTAATTGTGCATTTGGTTAAGTTTTCTACTACTTTTCGTCATTTTATGTATCCTTTCGTGTACTTAATTGGGGATTAAAATGATACCTTAAATACTAGAGGTCTTGAACATCAACTCCATGACGAAGGACTTTCGAAGTGCTTTTACACGGTGGTCCTTTCTCGGTAGAAAGTACAATCTACCTGGATGAGAAGCCTAACTTTCCAGAATCGATTCGTCGAATTTCTTATTAAGTTTGCTTTGTTATATGGTAACGTACCAGAACCTCTTTAAGACCTTTCTATGCCATATTTAATGGGTGTAAGTGGCTCTTGAAAGCAAAACATCTAAGCGTTTAAAGATTTACAGGAAAGTACTTCACAAGCGTTATAAATAACAAGCTGTGCATGTGACCTAGAACATTCTAATCATACATAGATGACTTGCGGAAATCTAACAGCAGCGATAAAATATCGTCGGAATCATTTCATTCTTCACAAGAAATGGATCGTCGCCTGCAGTCAGATCAGACGGTGGATCAGTCCACAAACTCACAGGGGCAGTGGCCAGACTTCATTTGGTTTCTAATGAAAATGTCCGGATTATTCTACCATGGTACAGTCGTCACGAAGCGAAGGTGTACAAGATGCGAAATAGACAAATACGAAGGAAACGATGGAATAGGTGCTACGCAACGAGTTGTTGCCAATGGTACATATGAAGAGGTGGATCCGATGTCACATTTCGAAATGGACATGGTGCCTCAAGAACCACATCTTTCACCATTTGACAGGCAAGATAGGCCATGTCAGGCTTGTGAAACATGTTGGTGGGACAGACAAGGAAATGTCGCCATTTACTCAGATGAAACAATTGGTGAGAAATCTCTTTTATCTCTTTATTGGAAAAAAATCTATTTTCTTGTTTCGTGAAATCAGTATACAGTGTTCCAACTGATCATTGCTACAAAACATACTGAAGATCAACATCTTTTTTTTTTTTTTTTGAAGTGATCAACTGAACATGACCTTTTTTGATTCCTTGCCGAAGACGAAAGAAATCTATATATGCAATCACCTTGGACGTGTATGTATGAATGTATGGATGTATGTACTGTGTGTATGTATGTATATATGAATGAATGTATGTGTGTGTTTGTAACGCTTAGCTATACACACGATATCTCAAGATGGCAATTATGGTTACTTTTTATTCTTAATGTAAACATTTATCTTATCAAGGCTATAAGGGCATGGCGACAGAGTAGTTTGCTTAAACGAACCAGGTCGACCCCACCACCCTGGATCTACACCTGATTTTTATGAATGAAAGTACACACCAATATTTCAGTGTGTGAGCAGAAGTACATTCTCACTTCATGCTTGCGCAGCCCGGCCATCAGGTAATCTTAATTCGATGGGCCTCGAGGAATAAATAAATAGAAAGGTAGGGCAAGCAGCTTGTGAAAGGCAACACCTTTGTACCTTGCAGTTGGGACCATCTGGAATGAGTTTTTTTATCTATCTCTGTCGACGATGGTACAAATATTACGAATGTATAGTGTACACATGTGCAATGAAGGCCAAATGAAAAAAAAAAATAAAAAAAAGTCATAGACTTACGAACTTGCTCGCAATTTTCTGTTTTTAAGAGTTTACTTAAGACGCATTCGTTTAATACTGCTTATACTTAATGGACTCCTTTTGTTCTCTTGTAAAGCGCCTCGAAACTTTGTAAGTAACTCTTGGAACCGATTAGCGCTATATAAGCCGAATTTATTATTATTATTATATGAGGTATTACAATGACATGTTTAAGAGGTATGGATATATGGTGATTCCTTTGTCTCTTTGAGACAAGGAAAACTTTCCTTTAACTTGTAATTAAATGAAATTAATGTATTTTATTCGGGTTCATTCAGCTCCCATCCATATCCTTGTGAAAATTATGTGTTCGTATTTATTGTTCATACAGACGGAATGACATAACTTACATCGACTGTAATGTATGTAAATATTTGTAAATAGCTTAAAGGAGCTGAGTAGTAGCGTACTTCCAAAATAAATACATCATACCAAACGAGATGATTACCATCTGTGCGGGGCTAATTTTAAAAATATTAATCCTAATGCGTTTTACTGATTCTCATTTAAAATAATCCTGCAAAGTAATTTTGCCATAACGTTCCTATACTATTTCTTGGGTTATTTGATTTTACACTTGCAAGATATTTTACAATTTGTCTTTTGAGTTTCCCATTAGCGGCTCGCCATATGGGCACGGGGGGCACTTGCCCCCCAAAAAGTTTGCAAAGCATGGTCTTCAATTTTCAAAAAAAAAAATAATAAATAAAACATGTAATTCGATATGAATTAGGCCCTCCCTTTTCCTTGACTGGGTTTAAAATTAACGAAGTGAATAACTTTCCAATGCAATGTCGCAAGGTTAAACATCAATAAAGTGCTTTCAAAACGACATTTTTTCGGCGCGCTTCGCGCGCGTTTTCTTTGTTGCTTGTTTGCTACTATATGTACTTCAGACATCACCAATTGACCTACCATTAGTGCGAGCTAAGGTTATCAAAACAAATGACCACGCTGAGATTTTTGTAATCTGATTAGCTTAGGCATCATGTCATTTACAGAGGGTAACGGTAATGCTGGAGTTAAATGCCCATAGTTTTGCAGACACTTCATTGCTTTCGGGGTCATTAGATACACAACTCTTTAGCCGTGTTGATTATCATCTACGACTAAAAGCAGTTTTGCCCGGGTGTCACCTGGCCAGATTACCATAGGTATCTGTCTACAAAAAGTTGTAACGGGCATGTAGCCTAAACGTATTGAGTTTCCCATACAAGGAGAGGTCTCCCTTCCCTTGTCCAAATTGACAGCGCCGTGGCCCACGAGGGGTCTTATGACTGTCAAATGGCATGTTATAAGCAAAAGGGTCTCCACCTCTATGATAAAGTATATCGTTTCAGTTGATTTAAAATAAAGACACCAAACAGTCAGTCTAAGCTCAGTGTAGTGAGACTTTTTGGCCTAGCTATTTTTTATATAGGATGAGACGTTCTGAGTTGGGGGAATTCCCCTCCCCCTTAAAAAAAATTTGGTTTCGGAACGGTACTGAGATCCAAAATAGTGCTATCATTTCATCGTTTTCAAGTGTCTTCAGTGCTCGAAATTTTCGTTTGTTTAAGAAAACAATCCAGAAAACCAACATTTTATGGCTTCTTGGCAAAGCTGAAACAAATTGTGACACAATGAAAAAACGAAACAAAATATTTAAAGGTGGGGCTCATTTTATACAAATGGATCAAGCCACTTTGCCCACTTCACCTGCCTCTTACTCCCCCTATGGAGTAGCGATCGGCTGATATGGTTGTATTTATTTTTAAAGTAGTCAGCTCATGACTGACTGCCTGAAGTGGTTTTGAAGAGCTCTTGAAAACTACATGGGGCATCGCTGTAATACATAATAATAACCATACTCCTATTGTACTATCCGGAGCTGACCATTAATATTGCCGGGGGGGTGGCTTCCGAACCTCCCTGAATACAGACTTGAGTTTGCCCCCCCCCCAACAAAATTTCTTAGAGCCGCCCATGCCTAGGCCCTAACACTAGCCTAAGTTAGGCTAACGTTAGTACTATTAACGACAGTAACAAGTGTACTGTTACACCAGACACACAACATGCATGGCTTTGATAAGTATCGGTATCGGATCGAATCGAATCGATAAACCAAGAAGCATAACCGGATGTGACGTAACGAAGTCGGTGGGTCCGAGAATTTATTCTTGGCGGCTACTCACCTCCTTTAAGGCAAAGGCTTGCTCAAAGGTTAGCAACTGATCGAATCAGAACTGTGAATGTTATGTTGTATTCTTTACTTTTCATTGGATTTCCCTATCTTATTTAACTCTGGTAAATAGTGTCAATATGTTGATGATTTGAAATAGTTTCATTTGAGGTCAGCAGAGGTCAAATTGTGGAAATATTTTAAAAAATTATAGAGTCAAGAAGTATACATTTGAGGGATGAACCTCAGTGCAACAATTTACCCCCTCTCAGCAAGAAATCACTAAGCCTGTGGACTTTCAGGTTACAACTAGCAAGTATGCAATTACAACTTGTCTTCTGTGACCGATTTTCATAATCGACAACACATTTCTCGTATATGGTTATTTTTCTACACACAGGATTAAAGAGATGGAATCATGCAGGGAGCTGGTTGATATCACTATCCATTCTGTACACAACAATCTTACTAATCATATTCGAGATAGTTAAAATCATAAGTAAAATATTTGCAAAGAAGCAGCTACTACTTCATCTTCTGAACTATTCGGCCTTTGTTTGCCCTTTATCAGTGTTTCCCGTCATGAATATATGCTCTAAGGTGAAAAGTGCTTTATCGGGGAAAGGAATTGGTCTATGGGCGACAGCTATGAATGCAAGGTTCGTCGTTCAGCGGTTTCAATTTCTCGATCTTGCTAAACAAGGTTTGCCTTTTTTTTTTGTTTTTGGTTTTTCGTTGTTGTTGTTGTTGGTTTTTTTTTTTTTTTTTTTTTGGGGGGGGGGGGGGTTGGGTGGGTTTGTGTGTGTTTATATTGATGTGAGACTTTTGGAAAAGTAACTGAAAGTTACGTAGACCAGAGTTGAAGACTAATATCATTCAAGTGTTAAAATCGAGAAACAGTGTTAAATAATCTTAAGCAATGTAAATAGCATACACACATAGGCCACCATGTTTCCATAATCCATAAATAGTACATGCAAGTGACTGAAAAACGGAATTCAAAGGCTGACCAAAACGGTTGCAGGTTCTAATATAATTTAAAATGTATAGATTATTTATGCTACTAAAATCCAAACTCATACCGATGTAGTAACGTTCCTTCACCAAAAATTTCCCTACACATCTTTGTCAGTCCTGCAGAAATTCCATCTTCCCATTTTGCTTTTAAATTCCAAATTCCGTAACATGTATTGAGCAGTCGGTAAACTGTTTCAATTTAGTTTTACACGTGTTCCACCTTTCTTTCAGGAATACCAAACAGACCGTTTCTGGCTATTTGTCTGATATGGCCATTATTTTGTTCGACCTACCGTGCAATCATTAACATATACCTGGAGTGCCGTTATGACATTGTGGTTATAATGTGGTGTTTGACTGTTTTCATCTGTGAACTCATATGGGGATGTTTTGTTTATATCATTTACCTTACCAGAGCGTCATTTCAAGTTCAGTTCACCCTCCTTTTGGATTTTGTTAAGAAGCACGAAGGGGACTTTAACCTTTGTCACAACATAATCCGGCGATTCACGATCGAGTTTAGGTGCTTCAGAAACTGTGTTTCAGTATACATGGCAGCTATGATTCCTATCTGTGTATTGGGTGCATCAACAACCGCAACTTGGCAATACTCTCTATACGATTTCTTTAAGAAAAATCATAGTGGGTCCAACGATGAGTTTGAGCGTTCATTCGATGTTAATGTAAACATTAATATCATGATCTGGTCTGAAGTCGCCATGTTTTCATTTCTCGGGCCACTCGCTGTGGGAGGACTCGACGTTGTCTATATTTGGGAGAACTTTCGAATAAACCTCATTTTCATGCAAAATAACCAACACCGACGATTTTGGAGAAAAATGCTACTATTTTTGGAATATGTTGAAGAGCAAACCCCATTCATTTCGTTTACTACTGTTCTGTCGATCTTAAGCTTATACTTAGGCTTTCAATTTGAGTCACAAAGTGTTCTTTACTAATGTCTTTATTATTCTTGTCATATTATTGCTAATAAGAACAGTTTCAAGTTCTCAATTATATGTGCCAAAATATTTCACCTGTACTTTCTACAATACAATTTTTCTGTTGTACAGTTCCATTCATCATGTAGAGGTGTTCCATACGATGTCAATGCGTTTGCCATCGCCTTGCTGCCGGGCACGGTACATGCGCAGTTAGTACCTTTGCGATATGCGCGCACAGCATTACTTCAGATACCATTGAACACAATGTACTCTTGACACGCAAAATGTCCAGCAATCCGAGAGATTTGCCATGAAGTATCGTCTTTGAAACACCTCTATAGAGGGATTTCATGTGACGTCACGCGAGTGGGATTCCCAGGCACTAAAGGGCAAAACACACATGCAGAAAGCGTGTTTACAGCACACGCGCACGGCATAACCATAGATACTACTATGTGACACAATGGACGCGTGGCCCTCAAAAACACTAGAGACTGGATCTTGCCCTTCAAAACCAAAGAGACGCGCGATCAAGTGACGCGATAAAACCCCTCTGTACACCCTTTTCCAAATAGACCTTATGCATTGACATCACTCTGACGTCATTTTGAGTGAAAACAATGAAGCACACGTGCACGAACAGCGTGGATTTCGCCGCACCTGTAGTTGACTTACGCGCGTGTACGATTGGTTGACAAATCAGCTGTCATTTATTGGTGTAACTTGCAATGATACGCGCTTTTCCGCCATTTTACTCCAAAAGAGGGAGCACTTTTTCCATTGTGACATTATATGCATAAGGTCTATAGCGATTTCAAAGGACTATGAGAAAGAGTTTTGGTATGTGTCGTTTTCGGCCACAGTAAAATGCCATTTAAACGACACATACCAAAAGTCTAAGATAAAGATAAGGTAACTCACCCTTAGTAACTCCACTTAGGAAAATACTCATCTGCGGTAAGATACAGTAAAACTAAAACAAATAAGAGCACAAACAAACACAAGTGAAAATACAATAAATTTGTACAGAGTCAAGAGGCAAAGGGTAAATACATAAAAGAGAGAAACATAAAACAGGTAAGAGAATAAGACTCGAATAAAAGACGAATAAGACTGGAGTAAGAGAAGATAACCAGAAAGCCTAAGGGCTTAGTGATTCCTTGCCGAATGGGGATGCTTTCTTGTACTGAGGTTTATCCCTCAGATTTATCTTCCTTGACTACATCATTTTACGATATTTTAACAATTTCACCTCTGCTGACCTCACATGAACTTTGAACCCCACCAAATATAACAAAAAAGAAAAACGAAATTGTCTTGAAAGGAATTCAACTCCAATGCAGTGGCGGATCCAGGGGGGGGGTCGCCGGCGTCCGGACCCCCCTCAAATTTTCCAATGTGCCCTTTTTCAAAAAATGTTTTTTTTTCACACTAGCAAAAAAAAAAACGAGACAGTTTCACAGGTAATGACAGTGTTGTCCAATTCCGAGGAGATTTTGGTTATCCCCATCCAGTATCGATCAATCCACTCGTAAAAGTCTAGCCATGTATCGCAGAAACTTTCGGCTATATATTTGACTACGATAGCCTACATTGGCCGCCCCGAAACCCGAACAGTGCAATCGTTTTACAGAGAATGTGACTGCAGTATGTCTGCGTGATAATCAGGTATTCTAATCACTTTTCGCTTGGAAGCACGTGTGGCGTGCTTGGGCATTCAGAGTAATACAAAGCACTCAGATATTAAGTCATACTCTCTAGCCAGTGCTTTATGCAAAGTATTACTATTGGGTTTTAATATTGATTCCAAAAGGTCACTTCTAGTCTTTTGGTCTTACAAAATAATGATCTGTTCACACTCCATAAACGCTACATCTACGAAACCTTCCCTCCACCCTCTAGTATCCAACCTCTCGTGAACAAGAGAGGGTACGTAAATACGTTTCGCTATGATATTTATAGTCTGGAATTACTCTCTTCTTCTATAGTGTTGCCCTAGTGATGGGAATAAAAAGCCAGTCTTATAGGTAAAGTCCACAGCCAAGAGTTGACCAGAAGTCACAATAGACGAATCGTTGTTTGATTCATTTTGAAATTACTATATAAAATCACCACCAGGCCAAATAACGCAATGTCAGTCGGTTCAATTTTTTGACGTCTTTGGACCGATGACCGGTCTGCTGTCGCAAATGAAAAGCAAACATTCGACTTCAGTCATCTGTTCTGACAGTGTTTTTGACAGTCGCGCCGCAACTATATAGGGAACACAACGTACAATATTTTAACCTCCTCCCCCAGTCGAGATAGCGGTGGCGCCAGGTGGGGGAAGGGTTCATGACTGGCCCCCTATCGGAGCAGTTTTACACATATCAATTTGGTTGTTACTTAACCCCATACAGCTTGTGTTAGCGTCTCCCACGTAAAGAAAACTCGCTCTGTGGAAAACAGTAATAGTACGGATACTAAGTTTCCATCGCTCGTGCTCTGTTGCATAGCAAAATTACAGTGATGTTCATTCAGTTTTATGTTTTACTATGTCTCACCTTTTGAATGACATAAAAATATATCGATAATATTTCACTTTTACATAGGGACCTGGTCAGATTTCAAAGGCATCATTTTGCATGGCCAGCAATAGCCATGAACTTTTGACCTACTGCTGTTTGTACAAACAAGCTTGGATCGTCGATGTTCATGCATTGCTGGATTGGTTATCATGTAAACTCTTCCATGGTAACCTTTGTTTTCAAATTTACAACACTTCTTCATAGGGACCAGGCCAAATTACATATAAACAGACATAAAAATGAATATGCATAAGCCTTGCACCAATGAAAAGACGCCAAGCGATGTGTGAACAACGCGACCGGTACGCGCCATAGACTTCTACACCGAGCGCGCGTTGTATGTACAGCGAACATCTGTGCAGTGGTAACAGGACATTTGGTCACGCCCACACGACCAATTAAGTGTACGGGATGAGCGTGAACATGAATTATACATAGATATCACATTTCAGTTTAGACAGGAAAGTGTTTTGAAACAAATTGATATGAGTTTCGTAGGGGGGTCCTATTCCAAAGTACGTAGTCCCCAACGACAACTAATCGACGGTTTACCTTTTCTTTTGCTCTCAAGAGGATAATTTCTGTAATGAGAACCCAAAATTTTCGGCGCGCTACGCGCGCTGTAGAGTCATTCTTTTTTTTTTCAATAGTTCCATTCCACATAGCAGGATAGCGCAAGTCCTGTCCACCTTACCAAGTAACATATGGGCAGAATACATAGTTTATGTAAAGGTCGTAACTTTCATCCCATATCGCAAAGCCTAGTTGGTGTTCTCTTGTGTGTGTCATGCGGTACAGTCAGTTGGTGAGCGACTTACGGAGCAAAGTTTGGCTATTTCATCGTGTAGTCCAGGTGGTTTCTATACAATGTATGTTACACCCGATACGGTCTACAAACCTACATTTCCTTTTTTTTCGTTTCGTTTTATGTGTAAGCCTATCAAAAATTTCGCCCGCTTCGCGCGCTTTTCAATTTCACGATCCAGATTCAAAGAACACTATCAGTGCGTAACTCGGATCATGAAGTATTAAGTGATATAATGCAAAATATGCCTGCAATTGCATGGGATAATGAGGCTCCCACATTTGCCCTTCTCATCAAACCCTCGAATAGGGAATGTCGGAACTTGGGGTAGCTGAAATGGCCCGACCCCCTGTTGGAAAAATTCTGCCGCCACCCATGGTCAGTTTACTTATTTTGGCTTTCATAAGGGTAATTTCTGGGATAAAACCCAAAATTTTCGGTACGCTTTGTCCACTCTTCCTCAGTTCAGTTATACTTATAGCTAAATATAGTACAAACCCTTTCCACCTTTTCAAGTTAATAAGTAGAATACATGGATTTATGTAAATGTCGGGTATTGAATCGCATTTCGCTAAACCTGGTTAACGTTCACTTGTGTCTGTCGTACGGTACGACTAGTGACTCGAGGAGGGAAGTACAATAAAGTTACGCCCAATAGGGCCCAACTGTCCGCTCAATTGTTCTATATAAGCTTTAAATTAGTACAAATTCTTATAAGTGTAGGCTTAACCAAAAAATTTTCGCGCGCTTCGCGCGCTTTGCAATTTCACCGTTTAGATCCCAGGTTTTGATTCCAGTTTTTCATGTCTTTTGGTTATTCTTTCTTTGTCAATATGCGGTAAGTTGTGTAATCGCTGACGTTTATGGTAACCACAATTTAAAAAAAAATGAATGTGCCCTTTTTATGTTGGACCCCCCCCCCCCTCAGAAAAGACCCTAGATCCGCCTCTGCAATGGGTCTTGGATCTTGAAAATTTTTGGGAAATTTTGTTTTTTGACCTCTGGTGACCCCTGATGACTACCTTGGGAATTCTTGGGAAATTTTGCTTTTTCACCTCTGGTAACCCCATAAAACAATCTTGGAAATTCTTGGGAAATTTTGCTTTTTGACCCTTGGTGACCTCAGATTACGATCTTGGGAATTCTTGGGAATTCTTGGGAAATTTTGCTTTTTGACCTCTGATGACCCAATATGATGATCTTGGGAATTCTTGGGAAACTTTGCTTTTTAACCTATAGTGAACCTGGATGACAATCTTGAGAATTCTTGGGAAATGTTGCTTTTGATCCCAGTGACCCAAGATGACAATCTTGGGAATTCTTGGGAAATTTTGTTTTTTGACCTCTGGTAACCCCAGATGACCTTGACCTCCACCAAAATTGATAGGGTTTCCCCCTCAACATGGCAAATTTATATACCAGATATGAAAAGTGGCTGTCACTGCTATCGTGAGATATTGTGATTACGAGCCATTTACAAGGTTTCTGTAGTTCAACCTCTGGTGACCTCAGATGACCTTTGACCTCTACCAAAAACAATAGGGTTCTTCCTCTCAACACGACAAATCTATATACCAAATATGAAAAGTGTCGGTCACTGCTATCTTGAGATATCGTGTTTACAAGCCGTTTACAAGGTTTTCGCAGATTAACCTCTGGTGACCTCAGATGACCTTTGACCTCTACCAAAAACAATAGGCTTCTTCCTCTTGACATGACAAATCTGTATACCAAATATGAAAAGTGTCGGCCTTTGCTATCTTGAGATATCGTGTTTACGAGGTTTTTTGCAGTTTAACCTCTGGTGACCTCAGATGACCTTTGACCTCTACCAAAAACAATAGGGTTCTTCCTCTCAACACGACAAATCTATATACCAAATATGAAAAGTGTCAGTCACTGCTATCTTGAGATATCGTGTTTACAAGCCGTTTACAAGGTTTTCGCAGATTAACCTCTGGTGACCTCAGATGACCTTTGACCTCTACCAAAAACAATAGGCTTCTTCTTCTTGACATGACAAATCTGTATATCAAATATGAAAAGTGTCAGTCATTGCTAACTTGAGATATCGTGTTTACAAAGTTTTCGGTATTTGACCTCTGGTGACCTCAAGTGACCTTTGACCGCCACCAAAAACAATAAGGTTCTTTCTCTCAACATGATAAATCTATATACCAAATATGAAAAGTGTCGGTCATTGCTATCTTGAGATATCGTGTTTACAAGCTAGGCGCCACATACACACACATACACCCACACACACACATACACACCCACACACACACGGCATCACCATCGCATAGATTCCTTGCCTGCCTTCGGCAAGGAATCAAAAATGACACAAAAGTAGTAAGCATGAATGAATAAAGTTAATTAAAGCAACACTAAAACGAGAGCGCCCTCCTCTCCTTTCTTATAAAATTCAAGTTGTGAGACCGAATGGCCGAGCCTATGAATGAATTGCGATAGCGATTTGTGTAAGAAGTCGGTGGTCTTTGTCTCCGTGCACTACGCTCAATAATACTAGTTAAAATGTCAAACAAAGGATGAGAAGAATCTTACCACAATGATGAAAGTTTTGCCCTTACACGGCCTTCACATGCTAATTCAACAGAGGGCAGACTTCTCCCATACTCCTTAGAGACCCTATATAGAGACCACTATAGGGACTCTATACTCCTTTGTAATTGCTTTTTGGAAAAGGGCCTATCAGACCATTAACCTTTCCTTCACTGTAGGTACAAGCATTGAAATAAATGCTAGGAAGGATCATTCCACAATAGGATTTTAAAGCCTCACCCAGGGTCACATGATGTATAGGACAACTTACCCAAGTCAATTCACTGCTATAATTCTTTAGCTACAGAGATCATCTGTTACTTTGTTGATTTACGTCACTAATATGCTTGTTAGGCCTATGATCAACTGAGTAACTTACCATTACGGGGAACTACGACTTTGCGACTGTATGACGTACAGGTATATTTATGAAGTAATGTAATTCCTATTAACCTGGGTATTTCCCTGTCTCTCTCCATCACTCGGTCCCTACTCTCAATTAAATCTAGCCCAGGCCAATAGGAATAACATTACTCCATATTACTGCATTACTTAAGGTCTAAATTATCTTTTTATTCGTAAAGAAAATCAGTGGGTACAGAGGGTAGCCCTGCTGAAGCTTTAACAACGTTTTGTGAAGCTCTTGCCCAATTCCATGCAGGGCCTGATCCTCTCATTTCTATTCTTACAGTCTGGAGAAGGAAAGTCTTGCAACTTATACAGGCATTCATAGGGTCCCCACAAAATCAATCAATCTGTCCTTCAGGATTGCATCACGTTCAGCAACGTACGGTGGGCGCAGTCATTTTGCGATAGATGTGGTCATCTTCAAAACACTCCCGCGCAATAGACCTTATGCATATGATTTCACAGAGGAGAAAGTGCTCCCTCGTTTGGAAGAAAATGGAGGAAAGTGCGTATCATTGCAAGTTACACCAATGAATGCAGACAGCTGATTCGTCAACCAATCGCACACGCGCGTAAGTCTACTACACGTGCGGCGAAATCCACGACTTTCGTGCACGTGTACTTCATTGTTTTCACCCAACATGACGTCAGTTTGATGTCAATGCATGAGGTCTATAGTACACTTGAGCCAAATGCTCAAGTCAGGCGCATGCACGGTGAGAAAAGTGGCACTCGTGTCAAAGAAAAAAAAAATCAAACGTTTGATGTTTGAGTCATCTGCCTCTCAAGGCGAAAATCTTATCAAAACTCGCCCGCACCCGTGAGAAATTAGCTGAGCAAAATGACACGAGAGGCATTTGCTGGGCTAATTTCCCCTCGTGTACGGCAGGCTTTATTTTGCTAGCTCACAAAAGGACATGACAAACAACACTATGGTTAGAACGTCACCTAATGGTTGATTCCGAATGAAACCAATGAAGCTTGGCAACCGGGAGGTTCGGGGTTCGATCCACGGACGGGTCAAAGTAAGGTGGATTTTTCATCCAAGAGCAATCTACTGTTTTCCCATCTGAACTGGCTTTTCAAAAGAAACGTAATTTGATCTTAATTATTGAGTTGGTTGGCCACCCGACGTGAAGTTATAATCCATAAGCCATATAGGCTTCTCCCACATTTGTGGTCGCTTAGCGTCGTAAAACATATGCACTTTGAAGGCCTGAATTATTATTTCGAAACAGGTTGGAATTTATCAGACAGTTGGGAAATCAAAGTAGCTTATACAGAGTCTGGGATCTCCCGACAATTCACACTTTGGGCTGGTGTGGCATGAGGAGTCAATTCGTACGGCCGATAGACATCTTCAAATTATTTTCATCACAAATCCCTTAAAAGAGACTATGTCAAGAAAAGTTAAACGAATCAAGAGTAACCTTTTTAATTTATAAGAAAACCGATGTTCAAAAGTATTTTCATCACCTACATAGCTTAAACCATTGTGGAGTAATTGGGATTTTAAAATTCGCGCCCAGAAATCGTCAACTCAAAAATAAGGTTCACATCAACTACATGATGACGTCACTTTAGGAATACCTTCAGTGACCCGACCGGAAACTTGCGTCATTCACACACAAAACCAAAATCAATCGCATAACCAGGGTAAGGTGCGGATCCAGGTTGGGGCTGGAGAACCCTTTCCTCTGTTTTTCGCAGACTGCTGTTGTTTGCAATGATTGCTAGTGAAAATGCTAAAAATTTTAGTCCTAATCATGACTTAAGTTCCTCTCAATGAACCCGGGAAATCGCATGTTTTTTTCACATTATTCCAAGTGGGCAAAATGCTCCCCCAATCATAGATGGGCTTATGTCGTTGATGTATTATGTTGCAGATTTTTCAACCACGCATGAGAGTGTGTATGGGGGGGGGGGTTAAGGTTCTGAACCCAAATCTCTGTAGAAAAACGCCATTATAGGAACTTTCAAGGGGCTGTCATATTAACAATTGGGCATAGGAATGATTTCAAAGGTCAAGAAAGGTTTGGAAGCTCCACTTTACTTTTGTTTATTTTTTCCTTCATTTAAGTTTTGTGTCCTTTTCTTTGAACAATTTCTCCCATTGAGTGGTTGCACTAAATTATTATAAATCAATTGGACCATGCCGTAGTCTGTAGAAGAAAGGGATACACTTCACGCCTGCAAGGAAGTATGTATTCAATAATTGCTTGAAGAGACTAATCAGATTTCACAAAATAAATGGTATTTATTCTGAACCACTTTTATATTTGATTGTCTTTATTAACATTGGCCTGTAACAATTTGGGAGCACAGCCAGTTACGAACCCCTCATTAAGGTACCGTATACGCCTACATGGAAAGAGGCATAGAACAGTTATTCATAATCCATTATAGATACAGATATACTGAATCGGCGATCACTGAAGGTGTCCATAAAGAATCCTAAGTTTTCTATTGCTCAAGAAGTTAAGAAATTAAGACATCTGGTTCCTATGACTCTCTGCGAACAGGGACGTCACTATACCGTCGGGTGTAGGGTTGCTACACCCCCAGAAATTTTTCAAGAGCCGCCTGTCGGGAAACTTTTGCGGATCTTAGGGAAAAATAGCCACTTTCTTTTGCAATTAATTTAATTTGTCAGAAAAATCTTTTATTTGGAGCAACAGAAAGGTCGGGAAATTTTTTTTATAAATCCAGGCTGTCGGGGAAATGGTATAGTGCCTGTAATGTATAATAGCCTGCCATGAAATAGACACCGTGTCCGACACTGTGAAATAGAAGTCTTGGAATGTGATGCAACTCAACCAGACTGTTCGTCGGGTGTGTCACTTGTACTCGTTCGTTTTCAGTTGCGTCGGGTCGCACTCGGATTAATTGTACGTTAAATGCGCAACACACTGTAGGCATTGATATGAGTTTTTCTGCTGTTCATCAATCACATATGAGGGCGAGCACACTGCCTTTCTACAAACGTCGTCTGATTTGTTTGCGAAAGTGTTATCAGTGCGAATATGGCCATCTTGTTTGTAAAAACGGAGCTGTTACAACTTTACCCTTTGGGAAGTCCATAGTTTACAACTTCATTGAAAAATGGAACCGTTTTGCAAGCTAAGTCCACAATAGTAATGACCTTCTTCGCGAACAACTCTCTTGTTTGATACAGGTAGGCGCCGACGGAGCTATGCTTGTGCTATGTGCGAACTACACTGTTAAAAATGTCTCTAAATTGTTGTAGAATTACAGAACAAAAAATAAAGAAATACAAAGAGAATACAGCAAAAGTGCTTTCAATTTTTTGAAACTAATTGACAGCACTCTTGCTGTATTCTTTATGCACCTCTTTATTTTTTGTTCTGTAATTCTACAGAAATTTTTAACAGTGTAGAAAGAAATTACCACATGAGGCTCCATGTATTTCGTTAGATCACTAGGGAAAAGAGAGGGATGAGGGGAAAACAGGAGCGTAGCTACAGGGGAGGCCTGGCCCCAAGATGTTTGTGAGGCCCCCAAATTGTTTGTGTCCTAAGAATATGTATAAGAATTAAGAAAAACTAAATGTGTAATCATTTTGCACACGTATGAAATCAACAAATAATTTTGAACATAAATTCAGTTACGAAGAAACGATGAAAAATATAGCACCAGATTCCATCCAAGGACACCTTACCATTCAAAATTATCTCAAAGAGGACGGGGACACCCCTCCGTTTAGGACCCCAGGACTGCGATCAATGTCATGACCCCTATTTGATAACTAGCGCCCTTAAAAATTTCATCCTAGCTATATGCCCGTGGGGGAAAGGCAGTTAAAAATGTGGAGGATAATGTACGCTCGTGAACCACACTTCTGACTTTTTAAGGATGGGAAGTGTGCTTTAGGTGCCTGTCGGGCCCCTACGGCCTCCCCATCGCGACCACAAAATCCTGACTTTATGTGCTTGCGACCTGTAGACCCATTTCCCTCTCGGGCAATGAACGTGGCTTTGAACTTACGTTTGCCTTCCGTGGACCTAACGTAGATACCAGCACACATAGCAAAGTGGGGATAGTATAGCCTACAGATAGCTAGTCTTCTACGTTAGGCCTATGTAATGTTAGGCTCAAACGTTACAGATATTACAAATTATAGGCCTAGGGGCCTACATGTAACTAGTAAAGCAGGAGAGTTGCTTAGTCCTCGATAAGGGTTGTGTACTACATTACATGGTCAAGGCACGTTACATTCCACTTTACAGGTTCATAGAGTACCCTATGTCTTGGCCACGAAGAATCACTTAACACTGGGCATAATGAACATCACCTGTCTGAGGGTCAAGTTGCCAAACCCTTTTTACTACTACTAGTGACAAGTTAACAAGCCTTGTCTAGGCCTAGGTCTACGTTTAGGCTAAGTCCTCTTTGTTATATGAGCCTAGGCTACGTAACGTAAAGAATATGCCTAACGTTAGGCCTAGGTGCTATGAAGGCATACATTAGGAAGTTACCTAGTTCTTGATCAACTGTTTATTCACCTACGTTTCATGGTAAAGGCAAAGCAACCGCCACTCCACAAGAAGAGTTTATATTTTGTCCTTTGGCAAATGAGGCTTAGCCTAGGCCTACGTATGCACAGCTCTATTGGAGGACTATGTTGCCACGGTCTTTATTTTTAACTCACAAGCTGTAACGTTATACGATTTAAGCTTAGCTGCAAGCCTATAATATGCAGGAGATCTCGGAGGGAATTTGGGCAAATGTTCGTGATTATTTTTATAGGGCCTACTAATTTCTGCAACTTTAACTCTTTAGCTAGAATGACCCCTCAGTCAAAGGCCTGCATACAGTGTCTCAAAGCTTGTGTCGCTAAACTACCTCTAGTGCTGTCATAGGGAGCCCCACCAGAGGCCCGCTTCGATTCTTACCAACCATCTCAGATTTTGCAAAATCTTCGGAAATTCTGCGCCTTGTATATTTTGTTTTTTGTTTATCCTGGTAGTATAAAATCACTTGGATTATTCCAGCAGGATTCATTCTTCACCAAACCACTGAATTTTCAAAAACAGCACTTTATAACTCTGATTTGCTAGGATTTTGTGTATACAAGAGTCGCGAAGACCTCGAGGTAACTTTGTTGCTAGGGATAATTTGCATGGGTACCATCCGGCAACGGCAATGAATCGCTCCATGCACGATTTCAGTTTTGCCGGATGCGTGTTTCACCAAACGCCGGATAGCCGCATTGCCGTTACCGTGTCAGTGTGAACAAACCTTCATTTTTCTACAAGAGTAAAATTTTTGCCGTTGCCGCAGCGTTTGCCGTTGCCGTTGCCGTTACCGTTGCCGGACAACACTCAAGGGGCGGATCTAGGGGGGGCCGACCCGGCCCCGGCCCCCCCCCCCTTTTTGAAAATGCAAAAAAAAAAAAAATGAAAGGAAAAAAGAGAAAAAAAAAGAGAAAAAAAACGGAAAGGAGAAGAGAAAGAGAGAAGGACAGAGAGTGGAGTGATAGAAAATGAAGCTGCAATTAGCAACATATGGGAGTCATAGCGCACAGCAGATCAGTTTGAACGTCGATTGGGACGTTTACACACATGCTGATCTTACTACACATGATTGGATACAATCAATACGATACAATATCGATACAATACCATCAGCCAATCGAAAAATACCTTACGAGACAGTGCGCATCAGTTGGGATGGGGTGCTATCAAGTCTGGCAAGTGCCATTTCCGGCCATCTGGGATGTATTAAAACCTCAAATTTTCTTGGAACGCTCCGCGCCAACCTATGGTGGCGCTCCGCTTAGATAGTAAACGCAATGGCGTACACAAGGGGGAGGGCATTTTTTAACACAAATTTTACTTCAAAAGGTAGCATATGTGGCACCAGATTGCATGTTAGGACACCTAATTTTTCAAAAATTTTCAAAGGGGAGGGGGACACCCCCTCCCCTTAGACCCCTCCCGGGCCGGCTATCACACAACATACTGCATCCCCCCCCCCCTGCGAGGGAAATCCTGGGTACGCCACTGAGTAAACGGGATTCAAACTTGCAACCCTTGGACCAAAAGTCCCAGCCAGCTGAGCTGATCCGTCCTCACAGAAATGTGTAATAAAATAAAACCAAACTTTACATTTTGTTCACAAAAATTGCACTTCTTGATGGCTGCTATCAAGCCTGGCAAGTGCCATTTCCGGCCATCTGGGATGTATGAAAATCTCAAATTTTCTTGGTACGCTCCGCGCCAACCTATGGTGGCGCTCCGCTTAGATAGTAAACGGGAGCCCCGCCCGCAAACAAAAAATCCTAGCTACGCCACTGCATGAGAATTAAAATGGAAAATCATGGGAATCACAAGGCCTTAGAAGTGTCTTTTCCGGCTATCTGGGATTCGTTTTTACCCAAATTTTCTGGTATGCTGCGCATTGGCAGCGGTAGCGGGGGAACGGGGGAGGAGGACACGTCCCTCCCCTAAAATTTTCAGTGAGGGGAGCTCCCTCCATAAATAAATTCCTAAGGAGAAAAATGAGGAATTATAAATTAAGTAAAAATCAGAAATCAACAAGTATAACCATAATCAATGACAAAACTAAATGGCCAAATGCTGTTCTGTCAGTTAATAAATCTCTCGATTTTTCTCTGAAAGACGTTAAGATTGGCCTACAGTGCACGTCACCAACAAAATTTTATTTAGAAATATAGTGGTGGGAAACATTACAATTCGGTCATTCAGTTTTGATACTATGTAAGGCCTACAATAATACCATCATTACACTGCCTGGACCTACCCCCCAAAACAATGACAGGGCTGCCAAGTCTTGTGCATTCTGGGTGATTTTCACTTTCTCACTGAGTCCACACAAAACAAGAAATTAGGCAGAGGGGAACATGCACGTGATAAAACGTATATTTACGCCCACATGTCAATGCAAGGTACCTGAGTCGTGGCATCAAGTCGAACTAAGATATGGGTCACAAATTTCTCAAGGAAGTCCCTCAATATTCACCAAGTTAGAACATGACTACTAAAGATCTGATTAGACACCTTGAACAGGATGCATTGTAGTAAGGCACTGTGCCTATGATAACTGTCTTCTGTTAATAATTTGTGGAAAAATTAATGTGTTGAGAGTTGAGACATGAAATTATATGAAGCAGAAAATGCAAAAATAAGACATGGAAAGTGCTATTTCCGGCGATCTGGGAGGTCTATTTTGTCAAAAATTTTCTTGTTCGCTCCGCGCCAACCGATGATGGCGCTCCGCTTAGATGGTATAGTACCGTCAATCACAGGTCGAACAACTTCGGCCCCCCTTTTCAAAAATCCTGGATCCGCCCCTGAGTGTGCACGTTTAAGGTACGTTCACACTTGTCCGGCAACGGCAAACGCTGCGGCAACGGCAACGGTAACGGCAATCCGGTAAAAGTGTACACACTGGTACGGCAAAAAGTGATTACCGCAAGGACGGTAAAAGGTGCATGGAACAGTGGGTCACGTCAAGTAGACTTTCATTTCTGAGGGTCAAGTAAATGTTTGCTTGGGCTACAGTTTGGAGAACCGCTGGAAAGCGCAAGGGACGTCTCTAGAGGGATGAGTGAGGTGTTATACAGGGAATATTATAATTGATGTGTGAAGATATTGCATAGCTGTAATGAGGTGTGTTCACCCAATCAGTTTGGCATCTAAAGTTGAGGATTGAGTGCTAAAGTACCCATTTCTATTCGAGCAGCAAATTTGTTATTTCTGGAGAAATATATATTTCTGGAAAACTTGCATTCAACCTTTTGGCAAAATTGATGTTACCCCCCCCCCCCCCGTACGGTAATTGCATGCGAGTAGTCCAATATGCTTAAAGAAAATCCCGTAACGTTAAATTTTTACCAAACGTTTTCTCCTTGGAATTGCATTCTCATTTGACCAGCTTTGTGTATCTAGCCTAAATGAAGTATGATATCTCATAGCGCATTCCCTTTCTCACCCCCAGTCCCAGTGAGTTTAAAAGTAAGAGTTAAATTCCTGACTTTCTCGTCTCCTTTAAAGGCCTGCGGAAAGGCTCTCTCATTTTACTGTAACAAAAAAACGTAACTGTGTTCTTTGGGTAAGTGAAATGACTGCCGTCCCTTTGCGCCCAGCTATGTGAGTTTTGTTGGCCATGTGTGTCATTTGTGGTGATGTACCGTTTGTCTGAAAAAAAACTAGCCTTCTCATAGGTCTACCTTTCGTTTTCGAAACATGCAGTAATGATTGGAAAAGATTTCTACAGGGGTTTGGGATCTACTGAGAGGAGCTACAGTTGGAGATTTACTAAAAAAGAGGAAAAGAGAAGGAAAAGAGGAGGGAAAACAGGAAAAGGAGAAAACGAAAGAGTAGAAAGGAGAAAGCGAAAAAGAAAGAGAAGAAGAGGAGATCTGATCCATGGTATTTAATCCAGAGCTTCTAGGAGGCCCTATTCCGGTCTCTGCCAGCCTTTTGATACCCTTTTATACTGTACAAATGAAGCAAGGAAACTGAAATTTTCGTATTAATTCAAGAATGTTTCTGTGGACTCCACGCATTTTTGCGTAAAATTTTCCCCGAATTCAAATTCTAGTGTATATGCAGTTGTCTGGAATGACACTGTAAGTTGATCCCTTTCTTTTTAAGCTTTACGGTACATTGCTACTTATCTAGTGTAGGGTCTTTAGTTTTCGGAAATGGGCATTTTTTTGTAATAAAATGTCAAAGTTGGTCTATTTTGACTAAATCAATTAACCAAAAGATAAAACTGTGCCGTTCAACAACTTTTACAGGGGAACCTGGGTTGGCAAGGCTTTGTCGTAGTGGGCACGTTCCCCCTCGTGCCACCCCGCAGCTACGCCACTGCCCAAGTAAGACAGTTTAAAGTTAAATAGACAGTGTAAATTTCAGAAATAATGTTCTTGGAAATTGATATATTTAAATTATACATTTATAGGAAAGGCTATTTTGAGCACAAAATTCCTTACGAATATCCAAAAGCTACAAAAATTAAATGAATGCTAGTGATGAAGCTCCGCTATTATAATGCATGAGAGCAGAAACCGGTCTAGCTCCGATCGTAAGAGTCAAACTAATCTTCTTAATTTACCTTGTCCAATATTTTGCACCAAACTGCGCTAAGGTCCCTCAAATATTCAACAATCTTCTAAAGGGCAGGGGAACACCCTCTCCTCAGACCCTTCCCCCCATATCCACGCTACACCTACAAGGGGTAATAAAGCGTTTGAAATTCCATCAGTCCTAAAGAGCTACAGTGGAATTGATTGTCTTCAGGACCGGCTTTAAGCGAGGGCCAGCGGGGCATGTGCGCAAGGCTTGCCCCCACACAAAGGGGCTCCACAGACTATAGGTTATCAAATAATAGGGTTCATCGGGAGACGCCTTCCAGCTGAAATTTAAATATCCTCACACATGAGCACCGAAATATTGTGCATTGCTGTTGGGTGTTAAGAGAGAGGAATTTGAAAGGGTGGGAGCTATTTGTTCTCAGGTAGTTCATAAATTATTTTACTTTTAATTCCATAAAGGAACTGGGGAAAACTAAATCGCTAAAATATTCGGGCACTTAATATACTGGCGGAAAAATAACAAAATTAGACCGAAATAAAAACAGACGAACAATGTTGTAGCTCTTGACAATCTGATACCCCGCACCCCCCCCCCCCTTCCGCGTGTTCGCAGGCAAATTCTGGATTCGCCATTGTGATGATACATCTGACTTTTAGCCTAAAATTGTTGGACATCTATGGTCTGCATCACAGCCGGATTTACCTTCAGGGGGCCCCGTAACCTATCATATGATGGGGGCCTTTCCAATTTTATTTTTAGTGACATTATTTGTGGTCGCAGGGTCAAATACCTGACACTATGTTAGTGGAGGACCATCACCATTCGCGTGTAGCCTGGCAGCTTGATGTTCATGTAATTGTTGTGTGCGGATCCACGATTTTGAAAAAAAAATGTTGCAATAGGGTTAGTGGCTCGCTTTGTGAGACTGAAGATAAAAGGCAAGAAGAATTCCCAGGCAAATTTTGAAATGAAACACTGTTTGACGCAAATGTAGACTGACTTCTTATGATTAACAGCCTGAGGGGTTGATGATTCGGAGAGCTTAAGGAAGCAGGGAGGATAGATTATTGTGAAATTTTCCGCGGATAAATCCCACAGATAGTGAGGGCGGGAGAAGTAGTACTGAGGTTTGAAGCGAGCGAAGCGAAGCGCGCCGAAAAATTGCATTTTTAGAAATTAATAGCAACATACGAAAAAGAAAAATACCCTCAAGGACGGGACGGTTGCCCTGCCCACCCCCCACCCGCCAAGCTACGTACCTGATCCATATTGTCAAATGTGGAACTTTCCGTGACTTAGCCTACGAATTGCCTCTAAACATTATTTTAGAATCTCGGAAATTCATACAGATCGATTTGATAAAAAATGGCTTTAAATATTTCGAGGGAGAGGGCACTGACACCACTCCCGCTGCATGCTACCGTGACTCCATGAGGATAGCTATGACTAACATACCGTTCAAAATGTCAAGGACGAAAACGAAAAGAGTGGACTCTCCCCTGAAGTTAAAGACTGCCAGTGGTTAGTTTCTTGCTCCTGCAGTTCATTTGTTCATGACACTGTTAATCATTTTAAAATGTCAAGTGACTAGCAATTGACCTGAAGATCATGTGCAGGTCAATTTGACCTAAACGAAAAGGACACGACAACTCATCAATCAGAATCCAGAACTCCTTCCACAATCAAACCAATCCCCATTCCTCTTCAGTTAACCCAAGGTTTCTGTGGCCTGTATGAGAAGGACTGTTCTAACCGAAGGCTTACAATATTTTGTGCTAAACTATTTCCTTCATTGTCGGCAATGAATTTTCCCCCTTGATTAAGTGCAAATAATGATCGCCTTTTGAGTATTTTGTTAATAAGGCCTCAAAAATAACGCGGTTCTGAAATCCTGTTCATTAAAAAATGTCAATAATACAGCGAATATAAAAGAGTCGAAACGAACCTCTAGAACAGGCATGTGTAACCATGTGTCAGTTAATAAAATATCATACCCGACGACAATGCAGCATAATAAACATGACATGCCTCGCAGTAACTTTGTTGGTACATACTATCAGTAATTTAAACTTAACGAAATTTCCTACCAGGTAACGTTATAGATTAGAAAATGAAGACTAGTGCTTTTGAGTCTGTATTTTGGTAGGAAGAAAGGTGAGGATTTCGGTTTTTACTCAGAAGAAGATTTGAAAAAAATAAGATAAAAAGATGACTCGTTTATGGAAATAAACTTAAAGTTGGGCCCTTAAAGTCGGGGGCCTGTAACCTACAGGTTACCTCGATTACTGGGTTAATCCGGCTATGGTCTGTATATAAGCGCCCAGCCGCTGAAGAGACAGTAGGTTTACTCGTATAGCCCAATCCATGAAATCAGTTTTCTTCAAAGAGTCAAGTGACTGTGCATGCAAGAGACCCCCACAGAGGTTCGTGTTCAGGGGCCCACACATTCGTAAATCCAGCCAAATTCATATAGCCTACTATTTTCCCCATGAGTCACATGATAGGCTTGTTGTTTCCTAAAAAGTGTGAGGTTCGATATATATTGCAGTATCAGTCCTACAGAGAGGGAGAGAATTCAGAAATTGTGCCAACCCGGAAAGGTTTGTGACCCCTGCTAAAAAAAATCCTGGCTACGCCACTGTCCTTGGGGCTTCTGAGACCTTAAAACCCAGAAGCTCTCTGTGGCTTCGCCCCTGGACCCCAACCGTTTATATGTCCTCCACTCTCCACACTCATGGACAGGTGGAGAAAGAAATGTCCCCGAGGGGCAGAAAAACAATGTGATATACCATCGACCACACCAATAGTTAACATTATATAAATATGTGTATAAATATGATACATTACACGTTATTCCTATTATAATCAGTGTGTGAAAGGTTCTACCATAAGGATAAGCTCTAAATCGCGTTCGTTGGAGCACACTTGATTTCAATACAGGCCTATACGTGAAACATAATAAACTCCCCTTTTGTTATTATAGCCTTTAGGTCTACTTATCGATATGCGATGTGCACAGTGCATTTGCTATCATCACAAATAAACAAATAAGTAAATCATATTACACAATTTAGTTAGTAGCCTCAGTAGGCACAAAATGTGAATGCAGCTGTTGTTGTGTTAATACTGCCTAGCCGAGACAATAGGAAGACGTCCGGTGACATTCGTTTCCAACTCTAAACCATAGAAATGCTCTAAACTCAAACGTTTTCAAGCCCAAGACTGGAGGGTTGAACACAAACTTGGTCAAGGCAAGGTCCAACTACCGCTACTTTAAGGTTGCACCCTATACTTATACTGCGATTACGCCATAAATAGCGTTTACCCTTAGTGTGGAATTAAGGCTAGGCTAGGCTGCAGCGTAACGTCAGATCTAACGTAGATAACACATGCCAGTACACGCTAGGCTACAACTGAGGCGTATTAACGTAGCCTACGTATATAGTCTTCTACGTCATGCAATATATATTATAGGCCTAACGTTAGCATTTATTTGGTCCCTGTGAAGCTTCTCATACTACTACTAGTTCAGGGAACAAAGTGTATTTGAAAACTAGTCCTGTAGGTACCCTAGGCTAGTTTAATAGTAGTTAATAGTAGCTACAAAGAAATTGGAATCGCTTAGCGCAGGAACTGGGCTAGCCTATGTATATAATCTAATCTTACACTGATAATATTGTGATACAGGTAGGCTAGGTTTACTAAAGGCACTTCAAATGTGGAGTGTAAAGTGTTTTGGCTATGTAGCCAAGACTATAACGTAATGTGGAGATCTGACCGAGAGCTAAGCTATCGAGGTCCTTCAGTCCCCAAGTAGGCTAGGCCAGGCTAGCGTTAGTCAACATTACTAAGCTCAAGCTGCACACCTAAAGATATAGGCCTAAGGCAGATCTCAGACCATAACGTTAGGCCTAGGCCTAGAGGAGGATATAAGAACTAGCCTAGGCCTATACTACTCTATGTTTTAGCCAGAATTGGGCAAACGCGGTTGCTCGAGACAAAATTATGACTACAAGTATTTAGCAAAGGATGACCGCTCAAAGGCCTTCATTGTGTAAAATCAATATGTCGCTAAACTACTACTGGTACTGTTATATGGGAGCCCAACGGGAGACCCGCATTAATCTTACCTATCATCTCAGGATTTCCATAGGCATCCGTAATTCTGCACCATGTTTACTTTCTTTTTTTGTTCATAGTGGTAAAATACGTCATGTTGGATTATTCCATGAGGATTTCCTCTTCATCAAGCCACTACATTTTGATTATCAGCACTTTAAAAATCCAACTTTTAGGCCTTTTGTGTGCCCATGAGTCGCAAAGACTTCCAGGTTTACTTGTTGCTAAGGATAATTTGCATAGCAACCATCCGGCAAACGGCAATGAATCGCTCCAGGAGCCGTTCGTGCACGTGTGCTGAATTGTTTTCACCAAAAATGACGTCAGTGTGATGTCAATCACTGAACTATATGCTAGGAAGGATCATTCCACAATAATGTTTTGAAGCCATCATGGAGGGTCACGTGATGTAGGTTAGCTTACTCAAGTCACCACCGCCGGAGAAACGCGTACCTAGAAGTGAAAACGCTTAGGCAATGATGTACATGCTAACGCGCCGTAGTCGGCCTTAGCGTCTCTTCAGCCCCTTGGAAGCTAATTTGCCGGCTACCACGCGTTAGCATGCACGCCATTGCGCCGAGGTAAAGTTGCCTTAGCAACTTCCTGAAAAGGCATATATCACAATAGCCGTATAACATACGGAACACCAAACGTCCACCGTGTAGAAAGCTTTGAGGCACATCACTGGCCAAAGTGCACGCGTATTACTTTCCCTTCGTGAGCCTTTTTTTTTCAAGAGGACGCGTTCGACGCGTTGTACAGATTATCTGTGCATAGGTATGGACAGTCAGTAACAAGCGCGCCTACTCTGTGTACTGTTCAGTGACGGTGCTATCGCGAATGTTACGCAGTCATCGCGTCTCTACGCACCATACGAAATGCGGTCACACGCGCTGTCCTTCAAATAGGCAGGACCACTCCTAAAAACAAGGAACGTTTGTGAAAAAAAAAACAATCTTTTGATCACACAATTATGAATCATAGTGTACAGATGTCCTACTAAGTAATTACAACAAAAGCACTAGAGACGTAATGAGTAACAAAGGATTGCTTTAGCGTGTACATCAATGACTCTACGTTACATTATTTTCACTTGTAGCTGCGCGTTTCTAGGGCAATGGAATCGACTTGAGTAAGCTAACCTACATCACGTGACCCTCCAGGTCGGCTTCAGTTTCGTCGCGTATTCCGCATTGACGTGCATCCTCCACTTATATAGCTCAGTGATGTCAATGCATAAGGTCTATATATTGTCGCCTAGGGTTTCGTAGTGAATCCTGTTGCTACGGTAACGTTTTGTTACCTTAGCGTTATATTAGTGTTGTATGCGTTAGTAATGTGTTAAACGTAGACAGAAGTTGATGTTAAGGATTGCACAGTCTATGCGTAAGCGAGGCGGCTCAGTAGGCAACTTAGTATCTCTTACCTTCGCTTTGCGGCCCTGAAAGTTGAAAATAAATCTCACATATAGGCGACATGCCAATATAATTTATGATAGTCCCAACTGTTACGTAATCGAACTAAAGGTAAAATAGTGTTCCTACAGCAACAAAAGTATCGGTGTGGCTTTACTCTTCGGGAATTGCGAGGGAGAATTATACCTTTTCTTAATCTACGAAAAACACCAAAATGTTGTCGCCATGTTTCGACCGCTAGATGCGCACAGCTTAATCCATATCCGTCTATTCAGCGCACAAAGGTGCCAGCGCAGTATACTTTACACGCACACAAACTTATCATCGTATGGGTTTATCAACCGTGACGTCATCATATATTGTCCGGTTAGGCTACACCTTTTTCTTTAAAAAAAAAATAGTTTTTCAAACTCGGATTGCTCACGATTTCAGCATGAAGCGTTAACGACAAGTTGTGCATTGACGGTTGGTGCAATTGTAGGCTGCATATATAGTGTGTTGACCGTCGAATGCGCACTTAAGAACCCTACCATTGCAAGCTTTTTGTATGATATGTTATGCTAGATGCGCACTCGACGGGCCCCCGCAGTCGACGGTCACCACATTATACTAACATTTTCCAGAAATGCTAAAAATATGCCTCTCTCATATAGCGTCTCTTCATTGAGCTTGTACGTAGCTAGGCGTTTTACGAGGAGTAGTTACTGTGAGCGGAGTGGTTCCCCTTTTTAGACGCACATGCATGTTACATCCAGCCCTACATGTAGATCGGTGATGAGCACCAGAGCCTGTTTAGTTACGGTGGTTTATAACAGTCATAGATCGATTGGCATACTGGACTGGGCTATATACATTTTACATGTTTTGGAATGAC
This sequence comes from Holothuria leucospilota, assembly GCA_029531755.1. NCBI lineage: Eukaryota > Metazoa > Echinodermata > Holothuroidea > Aspidochirotida > Holothuriidae > Holothuria > Holothuria leucospilota. The sequence continues at coordinate 34,111,765 of CM055968.1, forward strand.
AAATGGGGAATGATGTTAATTTCTGAGGAGTGAAAATTAAACACAAAAGCATATTACCTGCCGTACTTTTCAAATTCACTAGTTTTAGAAAGGAAAAAATCAATATTTTCCAGAAGGGGCCCCCCCCCCCTTAATTCGCCCCTGAGTTCATACGCAAACCCCAAAATATGTCTAACTACTGTACTCACTCGTATGATAACCTTGCCATTAGTGCTTCGGAGAAAGCTTTTTAGTAATGCGAGGCCACTTAAACCTGACCTGTACCCCTAATTAATTTAACCCTAACCGAACCCCAGGCATAACCGAACTCCAAGTGGAACCCCTGACTAAACCCGTAAAAACAATAGCATGATCATGTACCCTCTCCAACCGCATGGGGCCCAACGTACCCTAAGCCCACAACTCATTGCAGGAAATCGTACAGTATATATAAGGGGCGAGTCCGTGGTAATATCATAGACATAGTGTGGCGCTAGAACGGAACTCTATCAAAGATATTTTTAGTATAGTAACCAACCTCAAAATGAAGTGTTCACTTCCGAAGGGTGGAAGTGTTGATCACGCACGGTTCAGCCGTTTTGTCAATAAACATAACTAGACCACCAATGGTGGAAACTTCGACTTCAGTCGGCGGATCCATGATTATATACACGAAATGGAGACGGGGGTACACCAACAAATGCAGACAGCCGATTTGTCAACCAGTCGTATACGTGCGAAGTCTACGCGTTCGTGCACGTGTGCTTAATTGTTTTCCACCAAAATGACGTCAGTGTGACGTCCAGGGCCGTCGCGACCGGGGGTGTGTGGGGGGTGTCTCACCCCCCCCCCCCCAAAGTTCGTCAGAGCGACGACAGTCGGAAAATCTGAAATGCCAGTTGGAATTTCTGATATCTCAGTCTAGCACATTTTTCCGACTGAGCCTATGTCAACTTTGTATGTTTTCCAACTAGACCAAGTGAGAATAATGCCAAACGTTATTTTCCTCACGTAAAATCAAATCAAAGCGTCCTTTTTTCGCAAATTCTTCTCAAACTGTCAAAATTTTCGCGAGCTCCGCGCGCTTCAAACCTTACCTCAGTGTTGTTCTTTTTATCTATATCTTCCGATAACAACTTTTGGAGAAGCATAACCGCAGAAGTTGAAAGCTGTTTATAAATTACCAGGTAAAAGACTGGCTTTTTGAGTGGCATGTTGGTTTGTTGGGTAATTGAAAGTATCTCGATGCAGATTCTGAATGCAGGTTTTATTATGGAAATCTTATTTAATGAAAATTTGGGCTCGCTTCGCGCATGAGTCACGATTTACAATCAATCTCATGAACATTATTAAGGTAATTATACCAGACACAGTTCTATGTAAGCTAGGGTGGTTTAGCCCCCCCCCCCCTCCCCAAATTTTCCTGAGCCTCACAAAATTGCGCAAAATTTATATAGACTAATATTTGTGAAGACATAGATATACTAAGAAAATATTCCAAACGTCTATTTACCAGGCTAGTAGCCAGTAAGTTCTGTAACGATTCTTTCTATAACTTCAAAAAATTTTCGCGCGCTACGCGCGCTTTCATCTATATATATAGTTCTATTTAGTGGTAACGCCCCCGTTTCAAACATATTGGATTTCAACGTTCCCACAAATATTGTTCTTCCGTGTAGGCGTGATTTTAGAGAAGCACGAAAATGCATCGTTGCGAAGTTCTTTCCTCTTTTCCCTAACTTTTGGAAGATTCTTACTTCAGCCTTGGCATCGTGGCAAACATATTTTGTAAGAAAAAGAGATCTTTCAGTTTCGTAGGAGATCCTTACTGGGTAAGATGAAGAATATGTAATCCCCGACGACGACCATGCAGTCACCCGAAAAAATTTCTTGGTTTTGTCCAGATTCTTCAATAAAAGCCCAAACTTTTTCAACTTTCCTTAATGAAAATTCAATTTAACCCCAAATTTTTGAGCGCGCTTAGCGCGCCTTATATTTTGAGTTCGGCAACCCATTGCATCTTTCGGGACTTAGAGTAGCTGGCCCCCAGTCAGGGCGCTTCCCCCCATTTCAGCAAATCAAAGCACCACCCCTGGCTGAGTCTGCGTGCAGGTTTTTCATTTTGGCATTGAAGTATATCCCTAAATTTCGGCGCGCTTCGCGCGCAATCCTCACAATCTACGTTGTATCACTTATGAACATTATAAGCATAACGTACCAGTAAACTTTTATAGCATAAACTAGGTGTACATTCTGAAAACGCGCTTGTTAGTCCTAAACCCCTTTTGCTGTACCTGTCTGGGAGGTCTAGTATCATTTTTCTGCACCTATACTCTCCCCCCGACCATCTCCCTCCCGCCCATTCCCCATTGCTGGAAGCTGTTCGTCTGGATTTTCTTTCAAAATAAGTAAAAATACGATAGATGTAAAGTGCTTGGCGTCATACTCAATATTGTTATTTAGATGCCAGGTAATAAGCATGATGTCATTGCCCCATTTTTTATAATTGATCCAGAGCTTCCAGGAGCCCTATATAGGTATATGCTAACATTAGATGCCAGAATAGAAGGCATTAAAGTAGTCAAAAGGGGGGGGGCTTCAGGAGGTTTGTTGACAACGTATTCTTCTCTTAGACAATATACTTTTTATTTTCACCTAACCAAATCTTAGTATTCACTAAATTATGGACATTTTTCCAGCCATATATGATCAGTTCAAAAAGTATCCCAAGATAGCACCATTTTGCATCTAAGCAACCTTACCTTTAAAAAATTTCTCAAAGGAGAGGGAGACACCCCCTCCCCAGTACAGCACCTTTAAGAAGTGACAAAGGAAGGATCCCCACTGCTGTATCATACAAAAGTAACTCCCATAAAAACGAAGATGCAATTTCCGGGCCGCCACTCATTTGGAAAAAGAATCAAACCAGTCGGAAAAATTAGAATTCATTTAATTATGGACAATTTCTAGCCATATATGATCAGCTCCAAAATTATCCCAAAGATAGCTCCATTTTGCATCTAAGTAACCTTAAATTAACAAAAATTTCTCAAAGGGGAGGGGTCAACCCCTCCCATTAGACCCCTCTCCCACGACGGCACCTTTAGTCAGTGACAAGGAAGGATCCCCACTGCTGTATGAAACGCAGGACGCATAAAAAAATGGTGCAATTTACGCGCCACCATTCAGTTGGAAAAAATATCCATCCAGTCGGAATTTGGGACCGTCACACCCCCCCCCCCAAACATATGACCCTAACTACGGCCCTGGTGACGTCTATAACAGGAAGCAATCAGCACGTTCCCTTTTGAAAGCGTGGTAGTGCGCGTCAACTTTTCTGGGTAAATACCCAGAGAAATGTATTAAGCGCGTGTACAAAGCGCAGGTAAGGCAAGCTTTACAAAGAGGTTTGATGGCATTTTCTGTAATGAGCAAAGCGACCTTCTTCCCAAATGTCCGTATGTAAGACCGCCCCAAAGATATCATAAGCATAGATTCCAAACTTAAAATGGCGCGTTGACTACCCACGGAGCCACAATATAGGGGCGGAAGTGCTGATCAGTGTTCAGTCGTTTTGAAAACATACAGGCAAATGAATGTAAACAAAAGTATTAATAGGCTACTTGTTATTTCGTAATATTGTAAACCTGAGAAGAATCACTCCTCAATAATTTCTACGTACAAGTTTATTTCTTCCTGGTGGTATTACACATACACTACACTTGAACACAAACGCACAATGACTGGTTTTAGGTCGATAGACTTATAGACCTTATGCATTGACGTCACACTGACGTCATTTTGGAGGAGTTAGAGTTAGATGAGGTTTTACGTTCAGTTTGTAACCAATTGGTTGAAGTCGGGCCGGCCACGGCTTTTTTTTTTTCAGTTGTGGCTCACTCGCTTGTTTTCCCTATACTCAGTCCATTGCTTATGCTGAGCTGAACACCAAGCACAATGGCAGTAGGTTCCTTTTTTGAAGTCTTTGGTATGACCGAGGCAGGAGTCGAACCCCAGACCTTCCGGCTGCAAGTCGGATACTCTAACCACTTGACCATGCAGTCATTTTGGAGGAAAACAATGAAGCACACGTGCACTCACGGCGTAGATTTTGCACGCACATGTAGCAGAATTACGCGCGTGTCCCCCTGTGCACAAATCAGCTGTCTGCATTTATTGGTGTAACTTGAAATGATACGCGCTTTTCCTCCAAACGAGGGAGCACTTTCTGCTCTGTGACATCATATGCATAAGGTCTATTCATTGGTCAGTTTCTATGGTATCTTAAAGTAACGCATTTTTATATGCGCATTTAAGTTCTTACACGCTCACAACGGGAAATCAAGTGGTGCGTTTGTTGGCCGAGTGCGCAGAAGTGTACGGATAATACACAGAGAAATGTATTCTCCTGGTATAGAACGCATTGTAAAGGTGCACGCACTGATCTAAATGTAGGCCTGGACAAAGGTATTATATAAGCATAGATTCCAAACTTAAAAGGGCACGTTGACTCCCAATGGAGGCCAAAATATCGGGGCGGAAGTGCAGATCACTGTTCAGTCGTTTTGAAAACATGCAGGCAAATGAATGGCTTACAAAAGTATTAATACTTGTTTTTTCGAAACATTGAAATATAAGAACTATCTCTCCTCAATACTGAATTCAACTTACAAGAAGTTTATTTCTTCCTGACGGTAAATAAGTACACTTGAACATGAACGCGCTATGACTGGTTTAAAGTTCATAAACTTATTCGCCTATAGATAGTTCTCAGTTACGTCACAGCTAGGGGTTAGCAACCACCATGTCTGAGGGCAAGCCTGTACAAACATGCCGGGGTTGCCCTCAGACGTGGCTGAAATAATACACGTGAAATGCTCCTATGACGTCACGTGAGAACTATCTATATTCATTGGTCAGTTTCTATGGTATCTTTAAGCAACGCACTTTCATATGCGCGTTTAATTTCTTACGCGCTCACAAGGAGAAATCATCTAGCGCGTTTGTTTCCCGGGCGCGCAGAAGTGTGTGTCAAGTATTCCGGATAATACACAGAGAAATGTATTCTGCGCGTATGAGAAAGCGTTGTAAAAGTGCACGCACCCTAAGCTCTTTTAACAATGGAATTTTCTGTAACGCGCTCTTATTTTTATACGCAGATCACCGAATATAACGGCGCGCATGTCAAATTGACACTTCCTCCCTAAAGGTTCCATTGATTTCCCCCAAAATGACGTCAGTGTGATGTCAATGTATAAGATCTATTATAAGCATAGATTCCAAACTTAAAATGGCGCGTTGACTCCCCATGGAGCCCAATAGAGGTTATGCACGTGACGTCAGTGCGTTTTGCTGGATGGAACTGATCATGCGCAGTAAGTGTGTTACCGATACGCGCGCACGATAGCACCAAGTAACAATTGTTGCACAATGTACGCCTGGATGGAAAAATAGAGAAACGCGCGACACAGTGACGTCGGTGCATAACCTCTATATAGCGGGGCGTAAGTGCTGATCACTGTTCAGTCGTTTTGAAAACAAACAGGGAAATGAATGTCTTACAAGAAGTATATAATTATTATTTCGAAACATTGTGTATGTAAGAAGTATCACCATAGCCGGATTTACCCAGTAATCGAGGTAACCTATAGGTTACGGGCCCCCCTATATTTTTGGCTTTCAGGGGGGTCCCCGGAAATTTTCATAAACGAGTCACCATTTTAGCTTAGTTTTCAAATCTGCTTCTGAGTTGAAACAAAAATCCTACCTTTCTGTTTACCAAAATATAGCTTCTGAAGCTTTAGTCCCCATTTTCTGATCTATAATGTTATCTGGCAGGAATTTTGTTTCGAAATAATAATTATATACTTCTTGTAAGACATTCATTTCCCTGTTTGTTTTCAAAACGACTGAACAGTGATCAGCACTTACGTCCCGATATATTGGGCTCAATAAAGCTACTAGAAGCATGTCATATATATGGGTTACGACGCATTGTCGTTGAGTATGATACCGTATTAACACTGATGACACGTGGTTATACATGCCTGTTCCAGAGGTTCGTTTTTTCTTTCATATAAGCTGTATTATTGACATTTTAATTTATTTAACAGGACCTCAGAATCGCTCAAGTTATTTTTGAGGCCGTATTAACAAAATACTCAAAAGGTGATCATTATCTGCACTTAAGGTAGAGGGAAGGTCCATTTTCCGACAATGAAGTAGATAGTTTCGCCCAAAATATTCCAAGCACTTCGCGATAATTATAGCGATTATTATGGTGGCCCTTCGGTTAGGACAGTGCTTCTTAGTCAGGCCACAGAAACCTTGGGTCAACTGAGGAGGAATGTGGATTGGTGTGATTGATGGTGTAACGAGTCCTGAATTCCGATCGCTGAATTGCCTTGACTTTTCTTTTGTTTTGTTCAAATTGACCTGCACATGATCTTCAGGTTAATTGCTTGTCACTTGAATTTAAAATAATTAGCAGTACCATGAATAGATGCAATGCATTTTGCGTACCTTAATTTCCATAATCAAGAAATTCACGACTGACAGTCTTTAATTTCAGGAGAGGACCCACAGTCATAGTTATACTCATGGCCGCATGCAGGGGGCAGTGTCAGTACCCCTCCGGCGAAATGTTTAAAGCCAATTTTTATCGAATCGATCTATGTTAATTTCCGAGATTCCAAAATAATGTTTAGACGTTATTTGTAAGTCACGGAAAGTTCCATTTCTGAACGTTAGGCAGACACGTAGTGTAGGTGGCAGGGCATCCGTCCTGTCCTTGAGGGTATTTTGTCTGATTTTTCTGTCACCTTTGTCGCTATAAATTTCTTGAAATGCAATTCAGTTTCCGCGCGATTCGTACGGTTCCATCCTGAAAATACTCCCATTCTCACTTTCTGAGGGACTTAGCCCCGTAAAATCTCGCAATAATCCAAACTCCCCTCCTTCTTTAAGCTCTCCCGCATGCATCATCAATCCCTGCCAGCTGTTAATCATAAGTAATGAAGATACATTTGCATCAGACAGCGTTTTTTATTTCGACATTTTCCTGGGAAGACCTGCGTCCAGGCTCTTTCGGACACTTCTTGCCTTTTATCTTCACTCTCACGAAGTGAGCCATTAACAACATTGCAGCAACATTTTGTTCAAAATGGTGGACGCGCACCGAACAATTTCATAAACATTAAGTGAATTGAATTTTCGCGTACATTCTAGTCAGCTAGTATGAGAAAGAGAACGATTGAGAAAAACACATGTTCAGATTTCGTAAATATATTCAGGGAAAGAATGGGGAAAATTTTTCAACCAAGGAAATTAAATTAAAAAAAGGCTGAGAAGCACTACCAGTTGGTGCAGTGCCGTCGATGCATTAGGCAGGGGTCGAAATAAGCCTTCAACCTTTGGGGGCCTGCCGGGCCCCTAGACCATGGAATCTAGGGGCCAAATGGGAAATCAAGGGGCCCGAAACTTACAAATAAAAAAGGACTGATACAATGTACGGGTGCTTTTTACGTGCTTGAAAACATGTAGTATGGGTATAATATTAAGGCAAGCTGAGGCTGAAACTAGCCTGAAACCACTGTGTCCACACCCTCTTAGACCATGTTGCATGTTGGGTAGTATACATTTTCATAATGTTCTCGTAACTCCGGAAGTTATTACCCGGTAAAATGAAGGGCACCGTCAGTTCCCGCTGACCATCTTCGTCAGTTGATCTTGTGAGGCTCCCCCTACATTACTCGTGACTGACATCTAGGGCTGTCAATTCCGTTTAATCTCCTACGTTTAAACGGTCGGAATAAAAGTTCGTTTACCGTTTAAACGGTATCTTTATTCTGAACCAACAGTGTAATGCATTAATGGCCTCGTTGATCATTCACTTATGATATTCCCAGTATATATGCGCAAGCTTTTAAAATCTGTACGTAAAAATCTAGCGATCATGTCAGTGTTTTCTTTTTAATTCACCCAAATTTGCCAATGAACGGAGCGAAGCATTTAAATTCGCAGTCAATGATCGTAAGTCTGATACAGGGCCATACGTTTGATATCAGGCCGAAATTTACGCAAACACCGATGCACACAATATTAGGCCATGTCCACGCACTGTACAAATGCAGAAGTTCAAGTGACACGCATTGCAAGGCAAAAGTCGAGTTGAATAGGTCCGTTATTACATGCAAACAGTAACACATTAGGCTACGCACCTGCTCTGTACAAAAGTTGACATACATCGCAACAACATTGGGCATGGTATGGAAAATAACATTTTTCGATAGCTGCTTGTACCGCTAAATTACCAGTTGTTTCATCGTCCTTTGCAATAGTTTACGATAGGTACTTTTATGTTTATCATGCATGTTAGTTTGTGTGAAATACACGTACGTGTGCCTTTTACTTTTTTGATTTAACAAAAACGATGTCTAGAACATTACCCCAATGAACGAAAGTTTACAATAGACTCGTCCCATCCATTGATTTGTACGCAGCAAGCCGACCGCGGGGCGCAGTATGACTCAAACAAATATTTACGTATGGATATATGGTGCGTGCATGAATTATGTATTGTTATATGAAACACTCAAAACAAACACGTGTGCGCGCCTACACTGTCTGTTTATGTATAGGTAAAGCATGGTAGGATGGTGTGAATGCTGCACTGAAATACTGCAGCAACTTTCGGGCTTTTTTCAGTGACATCGGTGTATGTCTGCGTGAGTGATCTTCCGTGTTGTGACAAGGCAGACCCTTTATGAGCAACATGAACTAATTTCAGAAATAATGTGTATTTCGCAGGTTTTTAGTGACTGTTAGCATAGGAATACACAGGCTTCGCGAGATATACGATCGTTGAGTTGTGGATGGAGAGGTTCACGTGCAGACTGTACAATTAGACTTGAAATATTTAGGAGCCAACCGGGCCCCTTTCCCTCTAGAAGTTACGGGCCCGAGCGATTTTCTAGGAGCATCGGGCCCACGGGCCCCCGTTATTTCGAGCCCTGCATTAGGTATCTATTGCTATAAAAGTTCCCCTAGATACCATTATTGTCTGATCTGGCCAAACCTCTTACCTCTGAGACAGAATCGTTAATGTATTTTGTTTATTTTGAATAATTACACGTTTCAGTTTAAACTTTTTGGCATTGACATGACAACAGGTAATGGTCCTGCACCGAAAGGTCAAATTCTCGGTATCGATTTTCTTGAAACATATCATATGCTTCCGTACATCAGAATGTCCAAGCTCATTTCTGTAGGCTATGTGGTTATTGATGGAACGATTATTGTACTACCTGCAGATAGGCATTCTTGATGCAATTAAAATGAATTTGGACTTGGATTTCTGTGCCAATGTCATGTGCATATATTGCCTTTGATTTCCTATTTAAGACATAACAAAAATAAAACAGATGTTATATGTCAAGTTCTATGTCTCCCCTACACAAATTGCTTAACGGAATAAAATGTGTCTGAGTTGTCTCTCTTTAGGGAGTTTAAAATTTTATTAATCATGAAAGGTAGAATAGTCTTATGCAAATTGACAGGCCCGGAAGTGGCATTTCTGGTAATTTACCGGCATCGGCACTTTGTCCAAAAATCTCTCAGTATACGCTAATCAGCCGATGGTGGTGGCACTCCACTTAGATAGTGTCACGTATTAGTCCCACCCACAAATTATATCACTAAAAATTATATCACTAAAAATTATATCACTAAAAATTATACTCATAGGGCCCCCCTCATATGATAGGTTACGGGCCCCCCTGAAGGTAAATCCGGTTATGAGTATCACTCCTCAATACTAAATTCCACTTACAAGAATTTTACTTCTTACTGACGGTTTTACACAAAAGTACACTTGAACATGAACGCTCAATGACTGGTTTAAAGTTCATAGACTTATTCGCCTGTATTCATTGGTCAGTTATGGTATCTTTAAGTGCACTTTATATGCGCGTTTAAAGAGGAACAATTGTACAGCGTTCTAAGCAAGTACAACATTAAGAACACATTTTTCCAAGCATTGTGATACCATTAACAACTAATATAACTCAATATCTTATTTAACACGAATTTTTCAAAAAAAATTTTGAAACTCACTAAACGCCACTGCGTAGGCAGTCATGATATTGTGAAATTACCCACAATGCAACGGAACTGTGATATCACACCTGCACCTCGCCGCGGGTTTTACAACAACTGCTTGTGTAGTTTGTAAGCACACACCTACAGTATTCACGGTAACGTCAAAACTATCTTTAATTTTCAAAAAATGTAGGGGTTAAATTTGCCATTAAAATCCAGAAATCTGTACATTACTATCTAATATCATCATATAGCCTTCTTCTTACTTGTTACGTATGATTTTTAACCAGTTAAAAAGTTCAAGAAAATCCTTCACCCTACACTATAAGTGCAGCTCGAAATCCATATTGACTCTAAATGGTGTGTCACACACATGCATGGTACGGTACTGACCACTGCACTGCATCGCCGTAGTCCGAAGGGATTCGATCATACTTGTCAAAACGTTATAGATTTTTCTAAACTCTCAACAGCCAATCTGCCAATAAAAGTTGTAAAATTCAAAGTAAAATATTCAAACAATACACAGAAGTCTCTTACCAGACAAAATGCGTCTGATTGAAGCTTACTCAACCAAAAAGAAATGCTGTGCCTGTTACCGATAGCTCGAGGCAGCCATGATGGGAACACATCGCGGAGAATGGTTAGGCTTGCTTCCGGCAGACTCAAATACAACTCTCGACTGACATTTCAAGGTGTTGCTGAAAGAATGAAGCCAGTACTCCACCAAATATGCAATAATCGATATCATACTTCACAGTGTCTACGCAAAATCCTCATTATATGCACTAAATCAGAAAATATCACAAGACTTTCGACTCGAACGAATGCTTGGCCCTCGCGAACACGTATAGGTGTTTTAAGGAGAATAGTGTTTCCATAAGTTAGAAAAAAAATTATTCCGAAATAACAAGTATTAATTCTTTTGTAAGACATTCATTTGCCTGATTGTTTTCAAAACGACTGAGCAGTGATCAGCACTTCCGCGCCGATATTTTGGCCTCCATGAAGAGTCAACGCGCCGTTTTAAGTTTGGAATCTATGCTTGTAATATCTTTGTCACAAAGGAGAAAGTGTGCCCTCCTTTGGAGGAAGATGGCGGAAAAGCGCGTATCATTGCAAGTTACACCAAAAAATGCAGACAACTGATTTGTCAACCATTCGTATACGCGCGTAAGTCTACTACACGTATGGCGAATTTCACGCCGTTCGTGCACGTGTGCTAAATTGTTTTCACCCAAAATGACGTCAGTGTGATGTCAATGCATAAGGTCTATTGTCGCCTAGGGTTTCATAGTGAATCCTGTTGCTACGTGGTAACGTTTTGTTACCTTAGCGTTACATTAGTGTTGTAAGCGTTAGTAATGTGTTAAACGTAGACAGAAGGTGATGTTAAGGATTGCACAGTCTATGCGTAAGCGAGGCGGCTCAGTAGGCAACTTAGTATCTCTTACCTTCGCTTTGCGGCCCTGAAAGTTGAAAATAAATCTCAAATATAGGCGACATGCCAACATAATTTATGATAGTCCCAACTGTTACGTAATCGAACTAAAGGTAAAATAGTGTTCCTACAGCAACAAAAGTATCGGTGTGGCTTTACTCTTCGGGAATTGCGAGGGAGAATTATACCTTTTCTTAATCTACGAAAAACACCAAAATGTTGTCGCCATGTTTCGCCCACTAGATGCGCACAGCTTAATCCTTATTCGTCTATTCAGCGCATAAAGGTGCCAGCGCAGTATACTTTACACGCACACAAACTTATCATCGTATGGGTTTATCAACCGTGATGTCATCATATATTGTCCGGTTAGGCTACACCTTTTTCTTTAAAAAAAAATTAGTTTTTAAAACTCGTATTGCTCACGATTTCCGCATGAAGCGTTAACGACAAGTTGTGCATTGACGGTTGGTGCAATTGTAGGCTGCATATATAGTGTGTTGACCGTCGAATGCGCACTTAAGAACCCTACCATTGCAAGCTTTTTGTATGATATGTTATGCTAGATGCGCACTCGACGGGCCCCCGCAGTCGACGGTCACCACATCATACTAACATTTTTTAGAAATGCTAAAAATATGCCTCTCTCATATAGCGTCTCTTCATTGAGCTTGTACGTAGCTAGGCGTTTTACGAGGAGTAGTTACTGTGAGCGGAGTGGTTCCCCTTTTTAGACGCACATGCATGTTACATCCAGCCCTACATGTAGATCGGTGATGAGTACCAGAGCCTATTTAGCTACGGTGGCTTATAACAGTCATAGATCGATTGTCATACTGGACTAGGCTATATACATTTTACATGTTTTGGAATGACAAATGGGGAATGATGTTAATTTCTGAGGAGGGAAAATTAAACACAAAAGCATATTGCCTGCCGCACTTTTCAAATTCACTAGTTTTAGAAAGGAAAAAAATCAATATTTTCCAGAAGGGGGGCCTCCCCCCCCCTTAATTCGCCCCTGAGTTGATCCGCAAACCCCAAAATATGGCTAACTAGTACTCACTCGTATGATAACCTTGCCATTAGTGCTTCGGACAAAGCTTTTTAGTAATGCGAGGCCACTTAACCCTGACCTGTACCCCTAATTAACTTAACCCTTACCGAACCCCAGGCATAACCGAACTCCAAGTAGAACCCCTGACTGAACCCGTGAAAACAATAGCATGATCATGTACCCTCTCCAACCGCATGGGGCCCAACGTACCCTAAGCCCACAACTCAGTGCAGGAAATCGTACAGTATATACAACGGGCGAGTCCGTGGTAATATCATAGACATAGTGTGGCGCTAGAACGGAACTCTATCAAAGATATTTTTACTATAGTTACCAACGTCAAAATGAAGTGTTCACTTCCGAAGGGTGGAAGTGTTGATCACGCACGGTTCAGCCGTTTTGTCAATAAACATAACTAGACCACCAATGGTGGAAACTTCGACTTCAGTCGGCGGATCCATGATTATATACACGAAATGGAGAGGGGGTACACCAACAAATGCAGACAGCCGATTTGTCAACCAGTCCTATACGTGCGAAGTCTACGCGTTCGTGCACGTGTGCTTCATTGTTTTCCACCAAAATGAAGTCAGTGTGACGTCTATAACAGGAAGCAATCAGCACGTTCCCTTTTGAAAGCGTGGTAGTGCGCGTCAACTTTTCTGGGTAAATACCCAGAGAAATGTATTAAGCGCGTGTACAAAGCGCAGGTAAGGCAAGCTTTACAAATAGGTTTGATGGCATTTTCTGTAATGAGCAAAGCGACCTTCTTCCCAAATGCCCGTATGATCACTGTTCAGTCTTACAAGAAGAATATAATTATTATCTCGAAACATTGTGTATGTAAGAAGTATCACCATAGCCGGATTTACCCAGTAATCGAGGTAACCTATAGGTTACGGGCCCCCCTATATTTCTGGCTTTCAGGGGGCCCCCGAAAATTTTCATAAACGAGTCACCCTTTTAGCTTACTTTTCAAATCTGCTTCTGAGTTGAAACAAAAATCCCTACCTTTCTGTTTACCAAAATATAGCTTCTGAAGCTTTAGTCTCCATTTTCTGATCTATAATGTTATCTGGCAGGAATTTCGTTAAAGTTACTGATAGTATTTACCAATAAAGCTACTATGAAGTATGTCATATATGGGTTACGACGCATTGTCGTTGAGTATGATATCGTATTAAATTAACACTGACACGTGGTTATACATGCCTGTTCTAGAGGTTCGTTTCTTCTCTTTCATGTAAGCTGTATTATTGACATTTTTAATTTATTTAGCAGGACCTCAGAATCGCCCAAGTTATTTTTGAGGCCGTATTAACAAAATACTCAAAAGGTGATCATTATCTGCACTTAAGGTAGAGGGAAGGTTCATTTTCCGACAATGAAGTAGATAGTTTCGCCCAAAATATTCCAAGCACTTCGCGATAATTATAGCGATTATTATGGTGGCCCTTCGGTTAAGACAGTGCTTCTTAGTCAGGCCACAGAAACCTTGGGTCAACTGAGGAGGAATGTGGATTGGTGTGATTGATGGTGTAAGGAGTCCTGAATTCCGATCGCTGAATTGCCTTGACTTTTTGTTTTGTTTTGTTCAAATTGACCTGCACATGATCTTCAGGTTAATTGCTTGTCACTTGACAATTTAAAATAATTAACAGTACCATGAACAGACGCAATGCATTTTGTGTACCTTAATTTCCATAATCAAGAAATTCACGACTGACAGTCTTTAATTTCAGGAGAGGACCCACAGTCATAGTTATACTCATGGCCGCATGCAGGGGGCAGTGTCAGTACCCCTCCGGCGAAATGTTTAAAGCCAATTTTTATCGAATCGATCTATGTTAATTTCCGAGATTCCAAAATAATGTTTAGACGTTATTTGTAAGTCATGGAAAGTTCCATTTCTGAACGTTGGGCAGACACGTAGTGTAGGTGGCAGGGCATCCGTCCTGTCCTTGAGGGTATTTTGTCCGATTTTTCTGCCACCTTTGTCGCTATAGATTTCTTAAAATGCAACTCAGTTTCCGCGTGATTCGTACGGTTCCATCCTGAAAACTACTCCCATTCTCACTTTCTGAGGGACTTAGCCCCGTAGAATCTCGCAATAATCCAAACTCCCCCTCTTCTTCAAGCTCTCCCGCATGCATCATCAATTCCTGCCAGCTGTTAATCATAAGTAATGAAGATACATTTGCATCAGACAGCGTTTTATTTCGACATTTTCCTGGGAAGACCTGCGTCCAGGCTCTATCGGACACTTCTTGCCTTTTATCTTCACTCTCACGAAGTGAGCCATTAACAACATTGCAGCAACATTTTGTTCAAAATGGTGGATGCGCACCGAACAATTTCATAAACATTAAGTGAATTGAATTTTCGCGTACATTTTAGTCAGCTAGTATGAGAAAGAGAACGATTGAGAAAACACATGTTCAGATTTCGTAAATATATTCAGGGAAAGAATGGGGAAAATTTTTCAACCAAGGAAATTAAATTAAAAAAGTTTGAGAAGCACTACCAGTTGGTGCAGTGCCGTCGATGCATTAGGTATCTATTGCTATAAAAGTTCCCCTAGATACCATTATTGTCTGATCTGGCCAAACCTCTTACCTCTGAGACAGAATCGTTAATGTATTTTGTTTATTTTGAATAATTACACATTTCAATTTAAACTTTTTGGCATTGACATGACAACAGGTAATGGTCCAGCACCGAAAGGTCAAATTCTCGGTATCGATTTTCTTGAAACATATCATATGCTTCTGTACATCAGAATGTCCAAGCTCATTTCTGTATGTGGTTATTGATGAAACGATTATTGTACTACCTGCAGATAGGCCTTCTTGATGCAATTAAAATGAATTTGGACTTTCAAAACCATCTTTCATGGATTTCTATGCCAATGTCATGTGCATATATTGCCTTTGATTTCCTATTTAAGACATAACAAAAATAAAACAGCAGATGTTATATGTCAAGTTCTATGTCTCCCCTACACGAATTGCTTAACGGAATAAATGTGTCTGAGTTGTCTCTCTTTAGGGAGTTTAAAATTTTATTAATCATGAAAGGTAGAATAGTCTTATGCAAATTGACAGGCCCGGAAGTGGCATTTCTGGTAATTTACCGGCATCGGCACTTTGTCCAAAAATCTCTCAGTATACGCTAATCAGCCGATGGTGGTGGCACTCCACTTATATAGTGTCACGTATTAGTCCCACCCACAAATAATATCACTAAAAATTATACTCATAGGGCCCCCCTCATATGATAGGTTACGGGCCCCCCTGAAGGTAAATCCGGCTATGAGTATCACTCCTCAATACTAAATTCCACTTATAAGTGGAATTTAGTATTGAGGAGTGATACTCATATACAAGAATTTTACTTCTTACTGACGGCTTTACACAAAAGTACACTTGAACATGAACGCACAATGACTGGTTTAAAGTTCATAGATTTATTCGCCTGTATTCATTGGTCAGTTATGGTATCTTTAAGTGCACTTTATATGCGCGTTTAATTTCTTACGCGCTCACAACGGGTAATCAACTAGCGCGATTGTTTCCCGAGCGCACAGAAGTGTGCGTCAAGTATTCCGGATAATGCACAGAGAAATATTTACTGCGCATGTAGGGCGCGTTGTTAAAGTTCAAGCACGCTAACCTCTTTTAACAATGGAATTTTCTGTAAGGCGTACTTATTTTTGTACGCAGATTACCGAATAGAACGGCGCGCATATCAAATTGACACTTCCGCCCCGATATTTGCGTCTCCATGAGGAGTCACTGAGCATAACAGAGTTTGGAATCTATGCTTATAATATCTTTGGGCCTGGATATAAAGCGCGCTATTGTTTAACATTAGGGAGCTTTAGATTTCACGACGTGGGCAGGGCGACGCGGCGTTTTAACCCACGGTTCACGTCGTCGAGCTGACGTCCGCGCCCTGGAACTATTGCGCTTTAGATTTCTACGAAGCGGCATGAATGTCGCGTGGTGATATTCGAACTTCGTTTGAGTAGCAGACGCGCAAACCGATCTGTTAACGGTATAACAGTATTTTAGCGGGAAGTCAAACTTACTCCTTATATAGGCCTAAGTTGGAGAGTGGCAAACCTTCATCCAGTTCGTGAAGCAATGGGGCTGCCCGGCGTTTTCGTCTTACCTACAGAGGGCGCTCTCATATGGTTCCTACTAAAGTCCCTTTATACGATATACCATATAGGAACCCTAGTTCCTACAAAGATATTACAAACATAGATCACCCAATCCGGACAATATATCATGTAAAAAAGTTATATTATGCATGACATGCAAGTCTCGAGACGCGAATGTGATACAAAACGGAACAAAACGTAAGGATTTGGTGCATAGATACCATTAAACTCCTATACCTACACTGTAAGACGCGCTGACTCTGCTGACTCGGGGCGGAAGTGTGGATTTGATATGTGCGTCGTTTTGTTCGGTGATCTGCGTACGAAACTAAGGACCCGTTACAGAAAATTCCATTGTTAAAAGAGTTGACGTGTGTGCACATTAACAACGCGTTCTATACGCGCGTAATACATTTCTTGGGGATTTTCCTGAATAATTTACTCACAATACTGCGCTCTTGGAAAACGAACGCTTTGGTTGCTTTTCCGTTGTTAGCGCGTAAAAATTTAAATGCATGTATTATGAAGTGCGCTAGTGAAGATACCATAGAAACAGACCAATCAGTAGGTGAACTTCAAACTAGTCACTAGCACTGTGCGTTCATATTCAAAAGTACTGGAAGAAGAGAAAAGTCTTCCATATAAGTGGAATTTATTGAGGAATGATGCTTCTTAGTACAACAACCGGGCTATAGCCGAGCGACCTATCTTTGACTCTTGCTGCAGTGAGTTGGCTACTAGGCCGCTACTGACAGGTCCAAGTTAGGGATGTAGTCTTCTTTTCTTCTGGGTATGTTAACACTCCTGATAATTATCCCTTGTTTACCTTTGGGTACTGCCCAGGAACAATGCTTTGCGGCGTACTAAAACCGGGGTGCCCTTTAACATTAAGCTTCATCAGCAACTTATGAAAGAGTACGTAGGCCTAGACGTAATAAGCGATGTTTTGTTTACAAACTTCGCAGTCGCGATTACGTTTCGCGCAACTGGTAGGAACCATATGAGAGCGCCCTCTCTTAATTTTTACTCGGCCGGGCAGCCCCATTGCTATGGTTAGTTAACTGATATAATGGACAACGCGATGAATTTATGACGTGTGCAACGCGTATTTTAAGTTTCTATGCAACGATCGGCATGGCAACAAAATTATATGACGTCATATGCTGCCTCTGCCGTTCTAGCCACAACGCCAAAACGAGCGAATCCCGGTGTAGAATTACACCGACAACGTGAATTTCACGTAGACGCATGCGCATAGTTACAACATGACGTCATTACGACGTAGCCGACGTCCGCGTCGTGCAATCTAAAGCTCCCCAATAACGAATCATCGTGCAACTAGCGCGTAATGGTTAACCCGTGTGGGATGTACACGGACATGCATGGGCGTCAATCCTGGGGGGACGAAGTCCCCCCACATTTCGATGGGTGGGGGCCACAATATCAAATGCCCCCCCCCCCCCACATTTGCGTAAAAGAGTAGTGTCGTGGCTCTATTTGACTGACTTCTTGAGTGACATGTAGGTTTGCTGGGCAATTGTTAACTGTCTCGATGCAGATTCTGAATGTAGATTTCGTCAGGGAAATCTTATTTAATGACAAAATTTCGTCGCGCTTCGAGCGCATGTGTCATGGTTTGCACTCCTCCTCATGACCATTAAAAAGGTAATTATACATGGAACTATTCTGATCACAACACTTTCCGAAAGGTGGAAGCTATTTACCCGACAGTCGGGAAAATAACATGACTTTTCTTCCTTATTTTCCCGACGATTGGCCAAAGTGATGGCGCTATCCTAAATTTGTAGCCTCTAGAAATACTTGAATATTATGTCGGGAAAATAAGGTTAACTTTATTTTCCCTACCTTATTTTCCCGACTGTGGACGAAAATAACGGGGCTATTCTAAGTCTGTAGTCTCAGAAAATATTTGAATTGTATGTCGGGAAACTAATGGTCCTTATTTGTCCTACCGGCGAGCCTAAGGAGCAGTGGCGTGCGCGGTTTTTTTTTTTTTTTTGAAATGAGAAGTTCGCTAGAAGAAAAATGGTGCCACCAAATAACAGTTTGAAGCCTATTCCGAGTCGTCTTTAGCATTTTGTTAAATTTGCAACATGCAGACAACTATTGAGTGCAAAACTCCTTCAGATTGCACTTGTTTCCTTCCTTTATATTCTTGTTTGCTGTTTCTACTGTTCTACAAACAACTACGCTAAACACAGAAAACGTTTCTTCTGATAGTTTTTAAAATAATCCGATGGGACTCAATGGGAATTGTCTGAAATTTTCTCCTGAGTACTGTACTCTGATAAGTCATCGAAGCTATGGAAGTCCAGTGTGCTGATCTGTAAGTAGTAACCACACATACTGTACGTACGTACACACCACAGAATTAGATATTGTTCTGTGGTCCTACACACGCACACCACACCGCGGCAACTAACATTTCTTACGTCACAAGCTCGTACGGGTGATATGATTGGTCGATTGCTGTCGGGAAAATAAGAAAACTAAACTTCCAATTTGCCCGACTGTCGGGCAAATAGCCACAACGTTTCCGAAAACAGACATACATCTCCAAACATCTGTAGGGGCCTCACATCAATAAGGGATCGTTCAATCAAAGGCGAACGCAGAGGGGAGGGCCTTTCGGCCATGCCCACCCTCACTGATTCCGATGTTTTTTAAGTTCCTAAAAATACGTAAATTTTTTAACACAAATTTACTTCAAAAGGTAGCATATTTTGCACCAGATTGCATGTAAGGACACCGAAGTTTTCAAAATTTTTCAAAGGGGATGCGGGCACCCCATTGGGCCATGCCCCCCTCACTGATGCCTATTTTTTAGTTCCAAAAATTCGTAAATTTTTTAATACAAATTTTACTTCAAAAGGTAATATATCTGGCACCAGATTGCATGTAAGGACACCTAATTTTTCAAAAAATGTCAAAACCCCTCCCCTTGATCCTTGACTTAAGATCTAAATAGGTAAACATCGTGACATATGCAGTATAGGCCCTGCTAGATGCACTTAAATTAGTAACAATTTTGTGTTAAAGAGTGAAAGTTTTTGTAATCTAGAGGGATTGAGAGGCAAAGTTTTCGCCATACAGACCTTGCAGAATGAATACAAAGGACAAGCTGTCAGGTGACGTGCTATTGTGCACAGTGGCACCAGCTGTTGCAGGCAAAGTGGCGGCGTGCATACCCTATTCGATTTCGAAACTGTCTGAAAAGTTTTAAAATGAACTCAAAAGGCTTTTAAGCTACAAACAGCGGCGTCGGCACAGTGGGCAATGGGTGACGTGTGTCCCCTCCCCCATCGATTCTTAAAATTTTTTAAAATGGTCCAAAAAGTCGTTTAAGCTACAGATTTCTGTGGAGGGTGGAGGGTGAGATGTATTTTTGATGATTGGTTTATTGCTCTTACCATTTTCTTTCACAAACTGTTCTCAAACTATCATAAGTTTTGGAAATTCTTGACAAATTCCAAATTTTCGCACGCTCCGCCAGCGTCAAGCCTTGTGTCAGAGTTGTCCTTATTATCAATAGCTTTCAATAGCTCACGGGGGAACAAAGGAGCAAAAGTGCTTTTTAAGAATTCTCAGTCAGAAATTAGTTAGATGAGGTTTAACGTCCCAGTTTCCAACCAATTGGTTCAAGTAGAGACGACCACGGCCTTTTTTCCAGTTGAGGCTCACTGGCTTGTTTTCCCTACTCCATTACTTATGCTGAGCACCAAGCACAAAGGCAGTAGGTTCCATTTTTAAAGTCTTTGGTATGACCCGCGGCCAGGATTCACCCTAGACCTTCCGGCTGCAAGTCGGATGCTCTCAGTCACAAGATTCGTTTCTGAATAGCATAGGTTGGTGGGAAAGTGACAGTGTCCGATACAGGTTCTGAATGCAGCTTTTGTCATGGACTAATATTTTATTCAAAATTTCGGCGCGCTTCGCGCGCATACGACAGGGTTTACACCCGATTTCATATACCATTGACAAAGCTATGACGCAAGAAATTATTCCAATGCAAACATTTTTCTAAAAATTACATCTCCTTCTCTGTAGGGCTCTCATCATAATGGGATCTTTGACTAATCTAGTCTAGCACATGGTTTGAAAGATTGAAAGTACTTGTACGTAATTGCCGTTGCTTATTTTCCAAACATTTTACCGCGACGCTCAATAACGACGAAAATCTTTTCTGAAACGAATTTTGCCTGTCCACCATCCCTCTTGCTATACCTAAAAAGACAAGGTGATATATCATATCTCCTCCCTTATGGATGTCGGGTAGTGAGAATCCCGCTGGTCCCTCTTTTGTATACTGTAACTAATTCAGAGCTCCCGGGAGGCTCTATACTGTTCTCTGTCAACCTTGGAAAGTTAGATATCCCTTTAAAATGTAAAGGAAATATTTTATTATAGTCCAAGAATGTTTCTGTGGACCCAACGCAGGTATTATTGCGTGTACAATTTTCCCATAGACGTGGATCATGGGGGAACGGGGAGACGCGTCCCTCTCACTTTTTGGAAGGGGGACATCGTCAAAAAGTCCCTCTCACTTTTTCAAAAAATGATGGAACAGACTGCAATTAGGCCTATGCCTAGGAAAACGAAGTTTTTAGAAGAAAAATAACCCAAAAATCGTACACTTTTGTTGCACCAAATCGCATCTAAGGGCATTCAGTTCTAGAAAAATTTCCCTTAGACCCCTCCCCCATGCCGAAGATCACAAAACTTATTGCCTCCCTGTGACGCAAATTCTGGCTACCACCACTGCTTCTTCCACCAGGACGGCGATTCACAAATGTGGAAAAGTCCCCCCCCCCCCCCACACACACACACTTTTGGAGATGGATCCACGCCCATGATTTTTCCTGGGACTTAAGGAGGTTTGAAGACAATATATTAACCGTCTCTTACTCCCCTTTTTCACCCGAACGAAAATTAGAATTCACTAAATTGTGGACATTTTTTAAACATACAATCACTTTAGAATGACCCAAAGATACCACCATTTTGCATATAGGCTCCCTAAAATTAACAAACGTTTCTCAAAGGGGAGGGTAAACCCCTTCCTGGGATTGCACTCTCATGTACTAACAAGAAAAGGCTCTCCCACTCTTGTATATAGCGTATACAAAATCCCACTGCCTAAAAAGGCACGGTTTAGCAGTTATCTGCTGTTCCCCCAATCACCAACTCCCGCCGGCACCATCGGTCATAGATTCTGAAGGGTATACCCTTCAGAAATAAATAAAGAATGGGTGTCAGGTTGTGAGAGTCCTGTTGGTCCCCCTTTTCAGTGTACAATTAATGCAGAGCTCCCGGGAGGCTCTATACCGAAAATTTTCGGCTCGCTTCGCGCGCAATTGTTTACGCTTACAGAGAGAGGTACGTTTTTATTGAGTGATGGATTTATTTTTATCACTTTTTACCAAAAATGATTTGAAATCTTTTACGATTTTTGCAAAGTCTTCTCAATATTTCTTGATTTTTGCTTGATCTGCGCAGTTTTAGCCTTGAATTGCTCCTTTTATTATCAGTGAGGTCCCCAAAGTATTCGCATTACTCATCGGTGGGGTTCTACCATAAGCCAATTATTCGTGTGCATAAACGTGATTTTAGAGGAGCCAGCATTGTAAGGATGTAAAGCAACTGATATTCATTTTTTCACCCTCCTCTTCTTATGAGAACTGAAAACTTAGTATCGAACTTACCTTTTAATTGATAGACACACATAAAGGGAATTGACACCATTTGTAATTGCAATAGTTTTAAATGTAAATTCAAATTTTCTCGGGCAATTTTTTCATCTGACGTCCTATACCTGAATACCGTATAACGAAAATAAAACACTCATTATGGCAAAAATCATTTCAAGTTACCTGCATGGGCTCATAATGTTGGCGTGTAAGTTTTAAGATAACTTAGATTCTCCGGAACTTCTGCAGGTACATATAGTAACTTATACTGAGCCATACACATCAAATTCCATGCAACATGAAAAGGTATAAAATCTCACTGACATAAGAACTGGAGCCGATTTCTGTGCCCTTAAAATGCAGTACTGCGAGAGCTTCCGGGGGCTTCGCCCCCTGGACCCCGCAGGGGCCCTATCGCGGGCCCCTGGACACCACGCGTAGGAACCCGCGCTTCGCGCTCGTGGTGCACCTAAGGTGCACATGAGATTTTCCATCTCCCCCCCCCCCTTAAAATTTCTGGATCCGCGCCTGCAGATGGTGATTGTTAATACACTTACGACTACAAAGCATTCTGAAAACACCCTTGCTAATCCTTCACACATTCGCTATACTACGATCAGCTCCAAAAATATCCCAAAGATATCCCATTTTGCATCTAAGCAACCTTAAATTAACAATAATTTCTCAAAGGGGAGGGCTACGCGTCCTCCCCTTAGTACCCCTCCCCCAGGATGGTACCTTTATATAGTGACAAAGGAAGGATCCCCACTGCTATATACAAACGCAGAGTGAATAAAAAGGTGCAAGTTACACGCAGCCACTGCAGTTAGTAAAATCATCCAGCCAGTAGGAAAAATTAAAATTCACTAAATTATGGACATTTTCCAGTCATGTACGATCAGCTCCAAAAATATCCCAAAGATAGCACCGTTTTGCACCTAAGCAGCCTTAAATTAACAAAAAATTTCTCAAAGGGAAGGGGGACGCCCCCTCCCCTTAGACTCCTCTCCAAGGACGACACATTTATGTAGTGACAAAGGAAGGATCCCCACTGCTGTATACAAAACGCAGAGCGCATAACAAAGTGCAATTTAAACGCCTCTACTCAGTTGGAAAAAACATCCAGCCCGTCGGAATTTGGGACCTTCACACCCCCAAATATATCACCCTAGCAACGGGCCTGGTCGGGTCCATGATCTCCGACAATGCCCCACGCTGCGAACAGTGGCGGCACCAGGATTTTAAAAGTGGGGGGCAAATGGAGGGCCAAAGAAAATGTTGGGGGGCAAAAAATTTTCGCGCGAAGCGCGAGACTTACCGGGTGGGGTCCAGGGGCCCGCCTTAGGGCCCCTGGTGGGGTCCAGGGGCAAAGCCCCGGTGGGGGTCCAGGGGGCGAAGCCCCCGGAAGCTCTGAGGTTTTAGCAAATCTCTTGGTAAAAAATTAAGTCTCAGGATAGGTGTATGTTGGTCCATAATGCATCATCCAAAGCAAAGATTCCAAATGATTTTAATGCAAGCTAGGCTTATTTGGCTATTACTCTTCTTAGCTGACAACATGAAAAGTTGGAAAGTGACAATATGTTTAAAAGCTACTTATTAGCAATCTCTTGACACTTTTTACACTTTTCTTAAAACAGAAAGGTGAATGCAATATGTACAGTATATTAACAGGGAATAGATATATACATATGTATCTGTTACACTTAAGTTTATATATCGAGCATACCAGGTGGTACATAATGTATTAGAGCTCTCAGGCTGGTTTTACTTTGAAAAGTTTGGGAATGATTCAAACAGGGAGGAAAATTATTTGTGAATTATTTTGCCTTGAAAACTCCTGAATTCCTGAAAGGACACTATACTTCAGGAGCTGAGTGGGGGGTCACTGGGAGGAAAAGGCTCTGACTGGGGGGGCATTCCCCATGCCCCCCCTTGGTGCTGCCCCTGGCTGCGAAGCGTGGTTTCAGCTGTTTTGGGACATGGTGAAGATAAAATCTTGAAGTAATTTCGTGGACTCCGTGTATTTCACCTGGCAGATCATCTATGATGGTCATGTTAACTTTGAAATGATAATTCTTATTAGAATAGGACAACGTCAGTCATCATAAGGGGGAGGAAAGAGCCTATAGGAAGACGCCCCCTTTTCAAAACCAAAGGGATTGGTTTGTGCTAAGTCATGTATGTCCCCCGTCCTCCCCCCCCCCCCCCCACATTTGAATCGGCGGATTGACGCCCATGGAAAAATGAATCAAAAATATTGGAAATAATTTGTTAACCGAAGGAGAAACCTAAAGATTGGGCAAAAATACTTTTCGATTTGTCTACATTTTGTGTTGACAAATTTCCAGTAATAACTGCATAATTTTGAAACCAAAAGTGAATCAGAGAGATTTTCTCCACGCAGGCAACGGTTTAAGGGCATTTATATGGATGTTGGTTTTGAATACTGTGCGAGAATATTGAAGAGGTTGATCGAATGGTTGATATTGGAAACACTCTGTAAATTACCTGAAAATTTAGTACTTGTAAAGTTGTTGCAGATTGGTTCCACTAGATTTATACCATAGAAATAAAAGTAAGGGAGAATGACGTCTGCCAATGTGAACTGAAGCCACTGATTTGGCTAGTCTGTCCGGCAACAAAACACCTGCGCGTAATACAAATATCACGTCATTGCATTTGCCCCAAGTATAGAGGTTATGCCCGTGACGTCAGTGCGTTTTGCTGGATGGAACTGATCATGCGCAGTAAGTGTGTTACCGATACGCGCGCACGATAGCACCAAGTAACAATTGTTGCACAATGTACGCCTGGATGGAAAAATAGAGAAACGCGCGACACAGTGACGTCGGTGCATAACCTCTATTGGCAAAGAAACTACAAGTTTTCAAGTTAGAAGGATAAAACAAATACTTAAGGCACCAAGACTCATTTCTGTTGTGAAAATTACTCATCTTTCGAAAAACGGATAAATTAAGCTATAACTTCTGCAGCAGAATGCACACTATACGTACGGAGACACACCAATCAACTCGGTCTTTTGCCATACAACGAAAGTGCCCTCACATCTTCGTGGCTTCACATGGCTGCATTGTGTAAGCGTTCTCCCTCACTTTTATTTCTACGGTATATACTTATGGAGTAGTAACTCTTGACCCAACTTTTAATTATGTTGTGTGATCGCCGGTCTGTGGGAGGGGGAATGCCCCCTCGACTTTGAAAATTTTTGAAAAATTAGGTGTCCTTACATGCAATCTGTTGCAACATATCCTACCTTTGAAGTAAAATATGTGTTAAAAAATTTACCTATTTTAGGTACAAAAAAATAATCTGCATGATCAGTGGGGCATGACCCAATGATCCCCCTAAATACACCCCCGATAATCATAATATAAGTTTAACCATTAAAAACTCACTGGTGAATTAATACCGAATATACAGGTGACTGTCCGTACAAGTGCACAGCTGTTCTTTACTGCGTGCCGAATGTGTCTTTTCTGCACAAAAAAAAAACAAAAAAAACAAAACAAAACAAAACAAAAAAAAAAAAAAACTGAGGCTTATGTAGGGAAGCTAACACACTAGTGTGCGCATATCCACTCCATGGGTGCATATTGGCCAATGATGTGCATTGAAGCAGGCTTCAAAGTGGTCCATCACAGAAATATAGGAGGTTTTATAGGAAGGATACTGATAAATATATAGGGTTTTATAGGAATTTTCCAGGAAAATATAGAGTAAATATAGGAATGTCATACACAAGCAGTTCTAATTATCTTCAAAATTCCTCAAAGTTGTGGATGAGGAAATCATGGTACCTTACAGTGGCGGATCCAGGATTTGGCAAAAGGGGGGGCCCCAGGTCATAGTGGTTTGTATAAAGTCCGATCTGGGGAGGGGTATAAGTAGAGAAGATGTCCCGGTGGACAGTGCCAGGGTATTTTGATAGGGAGGCAAAGCATGTGATGAGTAATCGCCGTCCTGGGGGAGGGGTCTAAGGGGAGGGGGTGTCCCCCCTCCCCTTTGAGAAATTTTTGTTAATTTAAGGCTGCTCAGATGCAAAATGGTGATGTCTGTGGTGTATTTTTGGAACTGATCATATATGGATGGAAAGCGTTCATAATTCAGTTATTTCAATTTTTGGTTTGGTGAAAGATGCTTTCCTGGGGAGGGGTCTAAGGGGAGGGGTGTCCCCTCCCCTTTGAGAAATTTTTGTTAATTTAAGGCTGCTCAGATGTAAAATGGTGATGTCTGTGG
Organism: Holothuria leucospilota; assembly: GCA_029531755.1. NCBI lineage: Eukaryota > Metazoa > Echinodermata > Holothuroidea > Aspidochirotida > Holothuriidae > Holothuria > Holothuria leucospilota. Next base: position 34,138,470 of record CM055968.1, read on the forward strand.
TGTATTTTTTGAACTGATCATATACGGATGGAAAGCGTTCATAATTCAGTGATTTCAATTTTTGGTTTGGTGAAAGATGCTTTTCTGTGGAGGGGTCTAAGGGGAGGGGTGTCACCGGCCCTTTGAGAAATTTTTGTTAATTTAAGATTGCTTAGATGCAAAATGGTGATGCCTTTAGTATATTTTTGAACTGATCATATACCCTTGGAAAATGTTCATAATTTAGTGAATTTTAAATTTTACCCTAAATTCACAGTGCATTTCATTAAAATAAATTACATAGCTTAAATAAGACACTACAATGTAATATTGCAGCAAGTTATTGTTAAATGCCTGATGTTGTCGTAAATATTCCTCTAAATATTAAAGAATTCTAAAATTTCCTTGAAAGTAGAAGCAGCGCTCCCAGTGCTGTGAGCCTGGCCGGTAATAGACTGACTTTAGCAATCCATTAATACAGCGCTGATGAGTAACTCCTTGCAATGCCCATAGAAAGTTACTGAGGCCAATATAAGCCAAAATGTTATCAGTTGAAAGTCAGTAGCAGAGTTATTAACATAACACTTATTTCCTCGAGGAATGAAATAATGAACAAGTTTGAGTTTCACTCTGACACATCTCATAGGCCTATTTCATTGGAATAGGGCCTTGTCCTTTGTTTTATGAAGTTGAAAAAACTTTCAAAATTTTTGGAAGGGGGGGCCCGGGCCCCCCGGGCCCCCCCTAAATCCGCCCCTGCCTTAGGAAACTAATGAACTATACTGTTAAAATGATACAAATGTGATTAACAGTATCACAAGTGTGGGCTATGTGGCAGGAAAGGGTGGTTCTACCATCAACATGGAATTAAGCAAACCCACTTAAATATTCTGGTGGAAGGGAAGAGTACATCCCCTGAAGGTGGTGTATTTGCATATTTTGACCCCGGAATAAAGCATCCATAAATCTTATTATTTGTGCATACTGTAAAAAGGCACCAAAATTTGCAATATCAGAAAGTGAGAACACAGAATGTGACCATGATGGTGCTTTGAATGGATGGGTAGTTAATGTGGACAATTAACTGTTGCTTATGTCCTAAAGTACACAGACAGAATTCACCTCAGCTCCAATAATAATGGGGCTGAGGTGAGGAAATTTTTGAATTTTTTGCTGCTTAAATAACAGGAAATGGTCTCTAAATACAACATTTTGCTATTAACTATACACTGTATTGCTAGTCAATCTTGATATAAAGTGTGAAACATGGGTGATGATAGTCAGACCAAGATCACAGGTCTATAACAACTGTATGGTTGTTATGAATACCTTCCAACTCACTTTCCCAGTGGCATAGCCATAACATTCTCATGGAGGCCATGCAGTTTATTCTGTGATTACCAACATGGGGAGGGGTCTAAGGAGAGGGGGTGTCCCCCTCCCCTTTAAAAATTTTTTGAATGATTGGGTGTACTTACATGCAATCTGGTGCTAAATATGTTATCTTTTTGAAGTAAAATTTATTTTCAAAATCAGATTTTAGATTACTAAATTAAAAGGAAAAAAAAAAAATCAGCATTAGGGAAGGAAAGTGGGCATGGCCCAATGGTCCCTCAACCTAAAAATGCCACCGCTCACTTTGAATCTGTACACCTTGGCAGAACAGTGTAGTCCATATATGTCAAGATGCCTACAGTGTGCAAAACTGTCTGTGCATTAACATACTGAACATCTAAAATCTCGATGACAAAATTAGGGAAAGGGCAACTTGGCAAGTGCCCCTACTTGTCACCAATGATGGGCACTGCAGCACCAAACCCATACATGGATAAGATTTTCCACTTTGGTCTGTTGGACAAATTGATGTGGCATCCAGAGACCTACCACAGAGCTTCTAGTGGAGTTTAGGGCAAACCTCCTAAGAGATCTGCACATTGTAAACTTGTAAACATACAGTGAGATTCTTAATTTTCTCAAAGCACTAAGTTCTTATTCTTTAGGGGAAAATTTTAATTGTACAACACTTTGGACAATCAACTGATCTAATGGTTAACAATGTTTGAGGAAAGATGGCAGATGACAGGGAAAATATTGGTATTTCAAACCATTGTACTACAATATTTTGAATGAAAGAATCAGTTATATCACAGACCAGCTATCTGTGCATACAAAGCATAGGTAAGGGTATTAAAATGTGAGAGACTGCATGACTACAGGGGATGCCAGTCAGAAAGCTCTAATCCATCCTCTTGCAATAACACTAAAATTCCCTCAAAGAGATGAAATCATCGAGTACTTAAAATCACAGGTGTGAGAGTGGAACATTTATGGGTGATGAAATAAGTGTTCATAAGTGCCCAATGCTGTTTCATATGAGAATATTTCTGAGTCCTATAATTGGCCATTGTGTACTTGCATCTAATTAACTTACTTGGCATCTATACACTGCTACCTATCTGAATAAGCCACTCTGAGTCTAAGACACTCTGAGTCTACAAAACCATCTTGGAAAAAGAATCCAACTGAAATTTTCACCCCAAAACACCATATCAAAGAAAAGTGTGTTTTTTTTGAAAGGATCAGAAAAATATAGGAGAATATAGGAAACAAGCCTAAAATCATACAAATATAGGAAATATAGGATTTTTTGAAATTTATAGGAAATTATAGGAAATATAGGATCACTTTGAAGCCTGGCATTGAAGCCCACCACAAGGTCTGCTGTTGGTTCTATGTATGCTGTATGGTTATTGTGATGTAAGCCTTTTCATGAAGTTTCAAAGACAACTTTATCTCACCTTCACATTAGTCCCACTTATACCCATCCTCCAGTTATAGACATCTGTGTTTGTGCCACCAATTATGTCATATATCGGGGTTTCACCGTGCCACGTGATCGTCTCTTTGGTTTTGAAGGGCAGGATTGTGTGTCTCTAGTGGGTTTGAAGGGCAGAGGTCCATTGTGTCACAATACATCCTATGGTTATGCAGTGTGCATGTGCTGTAAATCCGCTTACTGCGTGTGTGTTTTGCCCTTCAAAGCCTGGGAATCCCACTCGCATGACGTCACATGAAATCCCTCTACAGTCAGGTGACCAGTTGTAGCATTTTCAAAACTGGATTTTTTGAAGTTTTTACTCAAATTCTTTTCGTGCTGAATAGCACCAGTTGTAACTATTTGTGAGTTCATATTTATACAGTATTGTGTCCTATCTTGCATTACGCAAGACTTTGTTAGGTCGTGTCATGCCCACTTTAAAAAAATGTTCACAAATACAACTGAAAAACATAAAGGCCTTCAGCTCACTGGTGATCTGTCTACAAGCCATAAGATGATATCAGAGATAGATTTGATGGTGTGGGTTGGCAAAATCATGGATAATGGGAAGTGTTAAATCAAAGATTCAAAAAATGTAATTATAGTTGAAGAGAAACTCACACCTAGACACACTAAAAAGGTACATTGCAATGGTCCCAGAGTTTAAAGAACAATTCTCATGTCATGTCTGAAGATTACAGGACAACAAATAATAAAAGAAGAGTCATCCTTTTTCACGCTTTTCTTTTTACTGTTCCAGGCTGCTGAGGAAATGAAATCATGAGAGATATGAACAAATGTTATTTGATCATAGGGGTTTAGAAAATCAATATTTATGTCAGGGATTGAACCATTAATATAACTTGATGTGACAGCATGTGACATTTGTTTCAATAAAACTAAACTCCATAAAATCACTGATAGAAGCTCTTAATCTGATAACAAGCAGACTTGAAACAATAAAAAAAAAAATCATTTTAGAAAATAACATCTGTCAAAATCCTCCACCATCTTGTTGAATTTGCAAATCAAATGATTCAGACAGGGACTATTAATTTTTACAGATTTTGCTATATTCTACCACGTGCGATGTCTGTGTAATATTTTGTGCAGATTTTTATTCTTTGGCACCCAGTTTTCAATTCCCAATACAATTGTTGGGAATAAACTTCCAATACCTTCACTACAAGGATATAAAAAATATAAATTCACACCAAAAATAATAACAGGTACTCCACAGGCCTAATCAAAAAAGTGCTTTGAGGGTAGGCCTCATATGACATTCACATCCTATGGTATCACTACTCCCTTGGCAGCTTATATTTCATTTAATATAACACCTTATTAATTCCTCTACATCTGATTGGAGGATTGGTGGTCACATGCCATGGGTTATTTGGCACTATCACACGGATGTGTGCTATCCATCATGGGTTAGTCTAGAATTACACACAATGTTTGGCCCTATCTGCTCCTTGAATCAAATTTTGATGAAAATCAGGCCTATTTAGGAAGTTAGGTCTTAGATAAAACAATGAATGTTTTTCTATTTGTGTGATAGTATGAATAATGTCATTCATTGAAAGATGGATGTTCTATTCAACTCAACTTTGACTCGTTGAATACTGTAGAACGTTCAATCTTTCAACTAATGAACCTATTCATACTATCACACTTAAAAACATTCATTATTTGTATAGTAACTACTTCACAGAAGCCAGACATTGACATGAGTTATCCATTATTGTAGAAATTAAATGTGTTTCCCTTAAAATTGTATAAATTGTACAAATGCATACCTAGGTACCTCTCAATTGCATTTTTAATAACAAATAATCTAATGGTTACTTTAACAATCATTATTTTCACTGAAATGCAGGCAGAGGACAGGTAGGCAAATTTTAACTGGTTGAAATGCATAATGGAGAACTGAATATTTAAAAATGGATTCTGTGAATAACCCTTTCATTGAATATATTTAACATATTTTTAGAATTTCCATACCAAATCCAAAGGTCTTCATATATTTTACTTTACCACACAAACAGGGATTTCATACTAGAAAAGACCAAGGCTTTCTTTTCTATCAACCCTGTTGAGTTTGTAAATGTTGCCCTACCATTTCACCAAATAATACGAATAACTAGGACCACTCTTACTTTATACTAATTCTCCTTCAGCTCTTTACGTGTACGACGACTCATTTCAGTACAAACACTTCCTCACTAGACAATGATTTATCCATTTTGAAACAAAATTCACAGCACTAAATTCTCAATGCCACAAGCCAGATACTATTGACGAAATGTTCTGTACTGTTCCTCATCATACTTGTTCTTAAACACAAGTGTATAAAAACACAATACCACCATGAAATATTCTGCAATGTCCATCCTCATAATAGTATTTTGTGAGCACTAATGAATACAACACAATACCACTATATCATCTTAAAACCTTCTCCCTTCAAATCTGGTACAGGGATACAAACAGCACTACTCTGTTTCTCTTCATCTTCGACTCTGCTCACAAATCTTCCTCCTCAATCATTCAAGATGTCTCCAGCTGCATCCTCTCACATAAAGAGCAGCCTTCATTGCATCCTGTTGTGGTGCTTCCATGTTCCAACTTTATTCACCACATGTCTGAACAATGGTTGAATTGGGAAACACATAATAGAAACCAAAATGTGAATGGAAAGAACCCTAGGAATAATATGCACCATGTCACAGCCGTTGTTCTACTCGTTGAACCCCTGATGTTAGAAACAAAGAAACAATTTCTATGTAATTAAGATCACAAACAGACAGTACCAACAAAAGTAATGACACAATACTTTTATTTTCATACCAAAATAAAAGTCTGAACAAACAGGTGAGCAGACATAAAATGACTCTTCCTGGAAAATTTGGAAAACAAAGCCCTCAAAAGTACTTCCCATATCCTGAGGACTCTGAAATCAAAATCACTCAAGACAATGAAATTTCAGCGTTTTCATAGACAACATCTGCAAAAAGCTATCCCCCTCCCAGATCCCGACCCCTCTCTTAAAAATATTTTCCACATCCTGAGGCCTCTGAAATCACAATCACTCAAGATGATGAAATTTCAGCATTTTCATAGACAATATCTGCAAAAAGCTATCCCCCTCCCAAATCCCGCCCCCTCTCTTAAATATATTTTCCACATCCTGAGGGCTCTGAAATCACAATCACTCAAGATGATGAAAATTCTAGCATTTTCATACACAACACCTGCAAAAAGCCATCCCCCTCCCAACTTCCCCCCCCCCCCCCTGAAAGCGTTTTCCACATTCCGAGGGCTTGGAAATCAAAACGAATCAAACCAATGGAATTTTCAGCATTTTTATGAACAACATCTGCAAAAAGCCACTCCCCCTCCCAACCAACCCTCCCCCTCCCAAGCTTGGCACAAGCAATATATACTTTTGTCTAGTTATGCAAGTTTTTTAACAAACTGTTTAATGGTTTTCTATAAGGACATCAATTGTTGATGACTTCAGCAGGGCTAAAAACAGTTTTTTGTTGCGGCAAGCAAATCAAATTTCCCACAATCTTTAAATGTTTCCATGTGCAAAACTAGCAAATTTCCTCCGCATACCAAAATTGCCCTGCAAGGAGCTTCCCAGACTCCTGATTTTATCCACCCATGACTTCAGATTTTCTCAGGATAAATTAACACAAGAGACAATAGGCTTTGTAACAAAACCATTGCAATTTACAGGTCAGGAAAGTTTTCATTTCTCTGGGAGGTTTATAAGTTAACTGCCTACAAGAGTCAATTGTTTTTCACACAGATTGTTTATTAAATAATGCTTTGGTTGCATCTTTCAAGGTAAAGAGAAGGAAGTGCCATTTCCTCCATTCTTGTGACTTGCTTTTGCTAGTATGCATTTATTCCCTTTACAGAGACCTTGTTGAGAGTTCACTCTTTCCCTGATCTTCCTTTTTTAAACTCACCTTTTTACCTTCCTATGATGCCCACTGATTCTATTTGATGATCAACCTTTTGGTTCATTTTGCTAAAATTCTATCATGCACTATGTCTTCAAATACACACTTGTGTATGAGTCTACTGCCGCACATTAATAAGCAAACAGTTCTGTTTGAAAAACGAAATAACAAACTACCATTTTACTGCTCCACTGATACACAGTAGCAGTGGTAGTAACAGTAGCCAATGGTATTATACATGCTAAAATAGTAACAAATGAGTTTCAAATTGTGCCTCAAGAGGTCAAGATTTAATACACTTCAAAGTTTCCAGGGTACGGTTTACCTATGTGTACATCTACAGTGTTATCACACACTCTACATACCGTACCATAAACAGTCAAAATTAGCCAACTTGATAAAACAATATGATAAACTAATTACAGGAGAAAATTGTTTATAGCGACCAAATATTCAAAATTAAGTTTTGAGAGATCTTTGGTAGAAGCTCTTGACAGCAAATACTGTAACAGCCACAGGTCTACATGGCATGGTGAGGACTTAAGGCCAAAAAAAGAACTATTTTTTCCAAATATGTAGACATGCTTCAAAATTGTGGGAACAAATAGTCCTCATTTTAATAGGTTAAAATATAGCAATAACACTTCAACTGTGCTTTTAATAAAGAAATAAAATCTGAAAGAAGTTAAACTATGCAAGTATGATCATTTCTATGTTTATCTCATTAAAACTCATACAGTAGCCTGGACATAGATTTATTTTTCTTGCAAGTTCACCTCACATATTTTTTCAGTGAAAATTTCACAAAAAAAAAGAAAAACAAAGCAAAAGAATACACAGTGAGGATGGTGTACAGGCAAATACAAACAATTGTACTCTTTTTTGTTGTTGTTTTTGCTTTCCAGTGTAAGCCATGGAATGCTACACTGCACCAATTTGGTAAATGGTATTTGCAGAAGGAAAAAGACTGTGTGACGACTTAACCAGACTCAGAAAATTTTCATGACAACAAAAGGGACAAATCTTCAGAAACTTGGATCAGCTCCTTCACAAAAACTCAAAAGAACCTTTGCTGTGTACTGTTACATATTTACTTTGTGCTTAATAGTCTTGAACTGGTTACACAATGTTCAGAGAGCACTTCTCACATGGGTTGTCGCAAGAGCTCAAACTTCCTTTTCCTTAAAACTGGAAGTAAATCTCACTTTTTGTGTACAATACATTACCCACTCCTTTCAATGTATTCCTACATTCACATTTTCACTTTCACAGCTATTACACTACTGTGACATTTGATGCTTTCAAACTACTGTATTTTAACCTCATTCAATTACATGTTACAAAAATCTACAGACACTCAAGGACTCACTCCTTACTTTATCTTTGGAATCCCCAATATTTCAGTGACAATCAGTAACAATCATATTATACTACTACTGTAACTACTGTAAAGACAAAACAATACTGTGCACCTGCACCTCCTCCCTGAGGGTGCTAAAACTTCCCACAATGTAATGACTTTGCTGTATCAAAACTACTTTCTAACTTACCCTTTTATATTACCACCACATTTGCAAACTAAAAGCCAAACTTGTACGATGATTATTCCGAAAAACTCCCTGAAAGTGGAAGCAAAATACAGAAGTGGAGAAAAATATTTAACTAATTTCAGTTTGAAAGTTTAAAGCAAAATCAAGCTTCCATATTACAATTACCACAAAAAAACAAAAATTACTTCAAGTTTCCCTTTATGAATAATTCATTTCATGTTATTGTGTTCTATTCCATAAGGTGAGAAATTTTTAGAAAAGTGTTCTCACAACACTATGATATCCCAATTTGCAGGTATGCATAAAGATACTCAATATGCACTCAGTACAACAGTTTTAATGTCTCACATCAGCTTTTTCAAACATGTTTTCTAAAAGCATTATATGTTTCAGTTTAAACTCAAACTTGTAACTAATAAAGTATTTTTAAAGATCATCCTTTATCTGTATTTCCTTGCTATTCTGCAGACACAGTACCTCACAAAATTGTCTTTTGACCTAATCTTGGATTATAAGCTACAGTTTGAAAACTTTCAAAAATGTACTATTCCAATTGAAGAATCACACAGCTTCAACACTAAAATTATTATTGAGTTACTACTATATTAGAGGAAGGCAAAAACCCTTTAGGCCCCATGCTTTGCCCCTGGACCCTACCATGAACTGGTCCTGGGGTGAAATCTTTACCATACATGGGCCATTATGTACCCTCAGCCAAACTTCACCCTGCCCCTTTGTCGCAGTAGTGTCTGTTACTGCAAACTACCCTGTAAAGCCAATGATGTAAGAAGCTATGCATGGGTATGCAAGCCCCTTTCTATGGGGGGAGGAGGAAGAGGGCACTGTCAAAACTAACTTTTCAACTACTAATATTGCAATACAACATGAAATACCCTCTCCAAATTTTGTAAAGGGGTAAGATCTCTGTCTGACTTCAACTAAGAAAGATGAGGGAGTGAAACCTCTTTTCCTCTTCCTCAACCAGCTTCCATGTGTTGTACACCTATGATGTAACATTACAGTGCCAACTAAAGCAAAAATGTGAAAGCAAAATTTCTTTCAAGTAAAAATCCAAAATGCATCTGAGTCAAGGGTCTGAGCTATCTAGGATACAATTTACTGAAATCCTCTTTTAATGCAACCTCAGCGCTGAAAAGTAAAAGCCATTTACTCCTACAGTTAACTAATCACACTGTCTCATAATGAAGACTAGAGTACTGTACCTTCCCTCTGCATATCTCAAAGGATTAATAACTCTATCTTTCATCCAAAATATCAGCTGGGTTCCTAAGAAGACTTGTTTTATAGAGATACACATGAAGTGTATTAAAAATACAATCTTCCACCATAGTTTATCTGTGAAGAAAGAGAGAAAAACTTAAAAAGTTTAAATCATGGGGAATGTTTGAGTTTCATGAAAGGCTGTCTGCTCTTCATAAAAGGTGTCTGCATGTATGCAAGGTGTATGAGCTTCATTAAGTTCGGTCCGTTCGAGGCTTTCATACAGAAATTTCCACATCCAGTATAAGATACTTCTTATCTACTGTACATAGCAGTTAATCTGTATCAAGTATGTAGCATAGCACACGACATAGCATACTTCACAGTAGCTTAAGTCTACCCTGCACACTACTGTACACTGTAAATCTGAGCTACTGTATGATCACTGTACATGGCACAGGATTTTATGTAGTACACAGTATGAGAGAAGCATTTGCATGACATACAAATCTAGTGGTTATTTCTTTTAGGGATGAAGTTATGTTGATTGTCAAAGCCGAACTGGCAGAGTACATGGCATTATTCTGGCCAAAACACTTTTTCTGAAAGTTTATAGGGGAACGTCTCCAGCCCCTGAGGGCACAACACATCAAGTGGGGATTACAAAGCAATCTAATGCGATGAGTGACCTCTGGTATAAACATCAGTAACATGATGTCAAAGATGGGAAGTATTTATATATATGGTTATACACTTTCCAAGACATTTTCAAGGTGTGCTTCACACACACCTATTATGGATAGATGGTGAATGTATTTATATTTTAAAACAAGTTTAAGGTTTTCAGGGTCAGGAGACACCTGGCTCATCAAGAACCCTAAAACTGACTGATCGTAGATGAACACCAGCAAGAGATCATGCCTGAAAAAAATTGGGGGCAAGGACACACTGCATCCACCAAAATCATGTCCTGGCTATGAATTTTTGGCCTAGTCTCAAAATAAATACAATGGTTGGAAACTCTACTGATTACACCATAATCAGTACAGAAGTGCCAGATTACCAATTAGTAAATTATACAGTCTGGCCGATACCGGTTACCGATTACCTGTTACTGAGAAGGAAGGTCAAGGTTTCTCACTAACTTTCCATATCTCAAGCTCTGCACATTGTAGACAACATAATAACATACACCTCACACTGAAGGTGAATAATGAAACAAATAGTTCTGCACATTCCACAGAAGGAATCTTACTTTTTTGTTGGACTTCTGCTCAAAAAGCTGAAATAATAGTCAACTCTAATTACAGTTGGCTTGCTTAACTATGATGTCACAGGCCTAGATAAAGGAGTCTGCCAGCCTACACAGGGAGCTGGAAGCAGCCCCCCGGCCTACATAAGGCCCTGTCTAGTTCACCCACTGATCATATCAAAACATTCCATGAAATTGTTCTGTGCATAATATTAGTAGGACTGTACTACACAATACTGTAGCCTATCCATCCAGGCCTATGCAAAAATACATTACAGTACTTACTGAGCACTTCAGTGCTGATAAAAATTCCAGTCAATTTACTTGATTTACACATCTCATGGTTCCTTTACAATATGAATATATGTTTTTGTAAATGAGTTACATGAAAGATTCTCCAAAGGAAACATAAAATTAATATTGCCATTCCTATGTAAATTTAAAACAGGCCCTCTGCCCTTCACTGATCAGTTAGCAGCACGACAGGGTCATGACAGGGTTGCTAGATTTTCTGTGAGACAACCGGCCAATTTTGGTATTACTGTAAGACAAAGTTGTTGATGCCAGTTAATAGAGGGATTTAAAATGCAATGAAAATAAAGTTTCCTACTGTTCTTTTGTGTTTGGGGTGTTATTTGAGTTGTGCACAGCCACTTATTTTGAGTGTCTCTTGTTACTGTTTACTACACATTTTCTGCTAATACAGATCAGAGTTTCTATACATGTGTTTTAGACACTGCGCACCTGTCTTACAGGAGAACATCTATTTGCTCTCTCAGATATGAAATTTCTAAATGATCCAAATCTAGCTGGATTCCCATCAAAATCACAACATTCTTTCTTTCAGGTTTTCAAAGCCAAAATATACATCTAATCCAACATACTGTAGGTTGAGAAAAGACTTTATCCTCTAGAAGTTTGAGACACTAGTTTTGAGGCAGAACACTTTGACTGGGGATTTTCCCCCTGTAGGCTGGGGGTTGTAGAATGCCCACGGTATCTCCCGCCTGTCGTAAGAGGCGACTAAAGGGAAGGACTTTAAACGTATTTAAACTTGTTGACACTATATAACACATTCGTGTTGGTGTGTCGTTAAATCTCATCTAACTAACTAACCAAATTGACTGGGGATTTACCAAGTCTAATGGTAGTGCATTAAAATGGATTAGGAAGACTAAATTTGAGACACCTGCTTTGACATGAATAATAGTAATAATATAGATTTGTACAGCACCATACCAGAAGGTAAGAAGGCAAAGCAACTGCTTGTGGCACTTCACAAAGTGTAGCACTTTACATATGAAAAGCATACAAGTAAAAGTGGGTCTTAAGCAATCTGTACTGTAGATACCTTAAGTATATAGTACAGTACTTCCAGGAGGGGGAGGGGGGGAACCCTGTAACTTTACTCCGTCAAGGGATTATGATATGAGACCTTCTGCATAGGTAATGGAAGGTGCTTGATACTCCAAGAATGTAATTATCATAGATAACAGCATAAAATAGCCATAACATGCACAGACAATGGCATAAAAATGCATAAAATTGTACCTGGCACAGTACAAAATCATGAACAAAATTTCTCCAAAGTGGGTGGGAGGCCTGCAATCAATTTTTTCTTCAACGGATGTTGGGGCTTCAGTTAAGACCCTACCTACATAGACAATTGGTGTCCTCCTTTTACAGAAACAAAATATGGTGACCCTATATGTATTGCCATGAGTTTATATCTACAGTATAAGAGATTTTAGAAAACTCTGAAAATTAGAGACAACATTCTAGGAGCCTTACCCTCCTAAACTCCTGGACAGCACCCCCTCCCACTTTCTCCCAAAAAGCTTTGCCAGAGGACCCCATGCATTCACAATGTATTTTGTTTTTATGCATTGATGTCTCCAGTGAGGTGCAGTACCAAAAAGCCTTTTCAAAGAAAACAAGCTCCGATTTTGACGCAGATCTGAGCATAGACTCTTTTCCCAATAGGAATTACAAAGGATTGTGGGATCGAATTTTGGTGTGAATCGTTTTTTTGCCACAGCAAAATGCCATTTACAACAACATTGCCAACCAGAACTCTGTCCCACAATCCATTGCAACTGCTATTTGGAAAAGGGTCTATTGCAAAACTACCACAACTGTCTGTACAGACAATTTTGGAAGCTTTTAATACTACTGTATGAAACAGTTTCATTAAATGGCTGCATTATTATTCTTAACTACAATATATAAGGGGACATCATAATTCCATGGTTATCTCAATGACCACAAAACAAATATTACTTTCTATCCACAATTTCATCTTGCTGCAGCTTATCAAAAGTAAACTACTGTACTGTAATCTTAATTGATATCAGGTGACAAACTGACAATGCAAAATTAGTTACCATGCTACCCTGGCTGGAAATAGCAGTGATTGCAAAAAAGCATGTCACTATACTCATGACCTTCAGGTAATGACAAAACTAGTATTCAGAGCCTTAGCATTAATAATGACCACATTGTAGTAAATTAAAAGTCACTTCTGGCTCCTGGGATGATTTGGTTGCGGAAGGAAAAGTTTTTGTCCCCCTCAATATTTTGTCAACGATTTTAATAATTGGCTACTGATCATGAAAAATCCATTTATTACCACTAATACATGCATGATTACCAAGACATTCATATACACATTCATACACACACATATGCTTGAAATAAACATGGCGACCACAAGGGGGGGGGGGGGGATGAGGGGCATTTCTCTTTATAATTTGGTTGGGAGTGAAATAACATTTGTTCATCCCAAAAAGTCAGCCAAGCATTGTAATACTGTATTTGGTAACATTTGTGAGTAAATATAGCCATAATTTGTAATTTGGTAAAGGGGGTGGAATTGTTTTATTCCCTCCCTAATATTTTGCCAAAGACCATAATACTGTACTTGGCTCAATTGATCATGAAAAGCTGTCTAATGATTACTAAGATATTTTTAAACACACAAATCAATATTACATAAAATGCACAGCCTTCATAATAATGTATCTAATGGGGCAAGGGTAAGGGTATTAAATAATCACCCCAATAATTTCATTCCAGGGTTGACAAACTTTCCTCAGTGTACTTGGTAATCTATACAGTGCTTGGTAATGTCTGATATACAGTAGTACTGGGCACTCAGGGCTGTGAACGCGTAGCAAAATAATTAAACATTTAATCGCAAAAATTTGCAATCGTTTAGCGATTAATTGCAACTACAGTACCTTATCACAACAAAAAGACTTGGTGTGTTCTGATTTACACAATGAGTATTCAAAATGACTTGGTGATGCCAGGAGAAGTAATATCCGTGAAGCACAGTTTCTGTACAGGCTTTACTTTGCTTTACTTTGATGTCTTACAGTGCTACAGTATGCGTACCATTTGTAATTTTTTTCAAAACGAGTATCCATATGGATAAAAACGGACGTAAAATGGGTTTTGCGATTAATCACTCGTAGCTTTGTACTAAACGTTCATTCCACATGCAATCGTTTGGTGATTAATCACTACATGATCACAGCTGTAGCACTCAGTATTTGGATACAGTGCTGAGCAGTATCTGATATGGTACTGTGCACTCTCCAATCTACTGTATACAGGGCTGACTAGTACCTGATGTGGTATTGTGTACTCTGCACTTTATATAGTGGTAAAAAGTGCCTGAAATGGTACGGTGGCACTCTGTAATCCATGAAGTGGTGGACAATGCCTGATATGGTACTAGGCTTTCAGTATAAATCTATTTTATACAGTGCTGAGCAGTGCCTGTTATGGAACTGTACAGTAGGCTCTGTAATCTATATCGTGAGTGCTGGGCAATGCCTGATATAGTGAGGGCACTCAGTGTTTCACACAGTGCTGAGCAGTGCCTGATTTGGTACTGTGCACTATCAAAATACAGGCACATTTGAAGGCTTGAGTCATGTGACTTGGACTCCAGTCACTATTTTGTGACTTGTAACTTGAATTGTAGATACTGGCACTGACTTGCAACTTGACTTCGACTTGCCCATAATGACTTGAGACTTGACTTGGACTTGCCAAAAATGACCTGTCATCAATGCAAGTCATAAGCTCATTTAACGACCCTATAAACCTTAAAAAAAAAAATTCCACTGACATACTGTATTGAGTGAGTCACCATGGATGTCGTCTTAAAAGCTTAAGACTGGAATTCTGTCATAGGTTATTTACTCTGGAATGAGCTGAATTAGGACCAACTGTAAACAGGAAGCACCAAGAAGGGGCGGGGGGCATGGCTCCCCTTTGAGGATTTTTCTTTCTTCCATAGCACAGTTAAATATACTTCTAGCTAGATAGCACATGCCCTTTCCACATTACCAAGTAATCTATTGGCAAACTAAACAATTTTGTGTTAAGGTCTGTAATTTCCTTCCATATCTCACAGCCCAGTTAAGTTCTCTTGTGTTTGTCATATGGTACAGTAAGCGCCTCATGGAAGAAGGTTTGACCATGGTTTTACTGTTTCACTGGGTACACAGGGTGGATAAGATACACAATGTACAGTACGCTATACCCATAAGGATTAACAGAACCTCAAGAGTTAGTCTATTTTTGCTTTAAATGGGTATTAAAAGAGTCTACAATGTGTACCCAAAAGTTTGTGTGTGCTATGCAATTCTACAAGTCAAAATTTCCCAGAAACATTAAATCTGCACCCAACTAACATTGGTAGGCTAGTAATCAACAATTTACTGCTGCTGCAATGTTATTAAGAATATTGGATAAACTATTATAGAATTACAGAGCAAAAAATAAAGAAATTCAAAGAGAATACAGAAAAAGTGTGTTATGTTACTGTTACTGTTCAGCAGCAACAGGTCAATCCTGTTTAGAAGTCAGGTGATCTTTTTACTGTCAATATACACTTTTCTGGGGCAATTGCAAGTTATATTAATCTCTTTTCCAAATTGTAGTTTTTGTAAATGTGTTTGTGAAAAAAAAAAAAAAAAAAACCTTCCAGTACTTTTATGGCCGTCACACCCATGAATCTCAAAACACGTTTAAGATGCATTTCAATACCTGAGATATGAATGTTTTGTTATTTTGGGGTTTTTTTTGTATATATAATCAATGCCAAGCTCAATGCTCTATTCAGATATCTTTGCCATTCTTCCATTCTGCTCTATTTGTCACATATAAACTACTGTACACCTCAATTGAAGAGCCAGCAAGTTTTAGGATTGTTCTGGCAAGTTTCCAAACATGAAAAAACCTGGAATTTGCTGCAGATCTTTATGGAATGTTTGCTACCATCCCAAAGTACAAATACTGCATTACTGCATGTAAATATCAACTTCAAAAGGGTGACTTTTTTCACACTTCCACTGGATTATTTGTATTACTTACAAAAATTCTGTGTCAATGCTGCAGTTCCACTAGTTCCTCATCATTTCCCAAGGGACAAACATCGACACAGTCACTTGCATATTCTTTCCATGATGGTATTACATGGCTACTCTCTTTAATACTCAAGTCACTCTTACCACCAGATTCTCCTGTAATCTGGTGCATAGCCAAGGGGAGGGCTAAGGGGGCAGCCACCCCCTCCCTCATGAGCATATTTTTGGTATTTTTTAATGTTTATTTTTACGATATTGCTAGTGTTTCCCTTATATATATGAGGTATAAAATAGGCCTGGTATGTGCCATTTCCAGCAATCTGGGAGGCATTTTGGGCCAAAATTTTCTTGCACTTCGCACCAACCCATGGTGGCATGGAGCACTGAGAGTCTGTCTATGGGCTTCGCCCCCCTTGACAAATTCCTGGCTATGCCCCTGCCTGTAATATGTAATTCTACAGCAGAATGGGGGGCAAGTACCTGATCATTACCTGTCCCCTAAACTTCTCCAAACCAGCTAAATGTTACACAGTGATAATAGGAATTTGCAGAGTACTGTAGTTTACACAATATATAAAATATTCACATAATTCTACGGCACAGTTACAGTTTAGCCCTTGTCTCCCCACCCTGTCCCCACCTCCACCCCATACCACTGTAAGTGGACTCCTATTCAACCTAATTACATTATGTGATTGTATGTATAACACTTCACTGAGTTAACTCTACTACTGTACTCTGCCAGCTGATCCTCACTGTACCAAAGAAAGGAAAATGGCACATGGAGGAGGTGGAGGGTGTAACAGGTAAATGGGGGGGGGGAGAACGGGGGGGGGGAGGATATATGCTCTCAGCACACTGAACATCCATACTTGGCATTCTACCATCTTTATCTAATAACAGAAAATATAATGCAGTCCCCTTTTATTTCCTGAAATCCCACTTTTGTGTAGGTCAACACTAAAACAGTTCAAACCCTTTAAACAGTTTGTTTGTTGGAATGTGCTGTTAATCATTACAAACACTGACTGCAAAATTTCAGAAAGTAATTGAGACATTTGTAAACCACTTTTGATCTAGGTTATATTTAAAGTAGTTGAAACCCCAATCCCGATTTTCTGCTTTTACTTAAGTGTTAACTCAAGTGCAATGCATAACAAGCCAATTGCAGGGTATTTTGATGATCCTTTTTAAGTATTCTGAAAATAATCTTCATTTTATAATATAGGAATATGTATGTCTGGGACATTATGCTACCTACTGTTGTGTACAGTACTTCATACTGTTTGCATAAAGTACTGTAGTCTGAATACTGCGTATGATACTTTCGTTAACTTTTTACAGTAAAAACATCACATATGACACATAGAGAATAAAGTTCAGTAGTTACTGGAAAATGCATTATTAAAACATCTTTCATTTTAAATAGCATTTTGATCATACCTGTGTGCAAAATTTATCGAGGCTTTATGCATAAATACTGCATAATGGATACTGTATGTTTAATACTGAACAGGTTCATATTAACATACAGAGGCATACGTATGTACACTATACAGTATTAGCATTCTATAGAGTTCATATTCAGAGATTTTTTAGAAGATTATTGCGGATGCAATCCCATAACAATGCTACTTTCTACCATGATCAGTCATGTTTCACATCCAAAAACAACAACAACTCAATGGTAATAATTTGGAAGGGGGGGGGGGTCAGGCTTGTAAAGATCATATATTGTTTATAAGACAAGTCCATACATAATAGATGAGCAACTCTACAAGTGTGTGGGTTTCTAGTTGTTGATGGGCAAATGATTCACCTGTAACAGTCAACTCGAGTCTTTACAAATGTTTTGCAAGCTGAAACCCACGTTCCCTATCAGATTAAGCATGCATTTCCTATCTAGCTGCAATGCAACAAATTATTCAACTTTCAATACAATGCACAGTTGAAAAAAGTTGATCACAAAAGCTACTGAGAATAAAACATTGTCATATTTTCTTCAAATAAGATTAACCTGAACAGTTGAATCAATTTTAAAGTTTATTCCCCTGTCCAACCATGCTACTAGTGTGGCAACTGTGCTGAAAGATAAATCATTCATTGATTTGCATAGATCTGGCAACTGCCATCTTTTCAGTTGTTTGCAGTGGTAGCAACAACCATTTTGTCAGGGGACAATGAGGGCTTTGTTCTACTTCACCTCAAAGATTTAACTTTTCAGTGACAACAATGGACATATGCACTTTACAGAAGTATAGTCAATTCTTACCCTTCCCTTACAGTATATGTCCATCCAATATTAAGTTAACTGTTAAAGGGTGTTTTAATTTGCTCAAATAAGTTGCCTCCCATTTCATATTAAGTATAAACCCATCATTTCATCTCAGGCCCACTTGACTCTCAGGTTTCCTGACAAATAAAGCCAAAGTACTGCACACCATATGCATACCAGCAAAAGTATGTAAAATTACAAATATAGAACAAAAAGAGACTGATTTACATAGTTTGGCAAGTCAAAATTCTCCCAATAATGAAATGCAAAAGAAGTCCTGCCGCATACATGATACACATGCACATACTATACATACTGTACAGCACAGGTTTCTAAGCCAAACTCAGAGACACTACTGTATCTATGCACAACAGGGATGGAGCATACCGTTTATTTTTGTTCTAAACACCCCTTAGATCTTGGGTGGTGAACCTTTTTCCTCTGAAGGGCCATTTTGATAGTCACATCCACTTGCAGGCCAACGGCACCACGCATGGAGAGAGCGCCACAAGCTTTCCCCATAGCAAGCTGGCCGGGGGTCCCAAGCAGGCCCTGATGAGATCTATGGGAAATGCCCACAGGTAAGAAACTGGGGTGAAGCCCCAGAAGCTCTGGACTTTGTACAAATTTGTAGGCATTAGAATATTTATCCACTATCCTTAAATAGCACTGAATGTGCAAGGCTACACAGACCAGAAGTAAGATGATTTTGACGAGTACGCCGTCAAAGGTCTAACTTTCACCAGAAGTGGCCCTGACTTCTTCATCAGTCCTGAAGAAGTCAGAGCCACTTCTGACGAAAGCTAAGACCTTCACCAGCATACTCATTGAAATCATCTTACTAGTATGGATTCCTATCATGAAAGCCTTTCTTCTTACTTGGTAGACCAGAAGTATCACAACTTGACCACTTCTCTTTTTTTATCAGTATGAATGAAGTCATAATGAATGACGACATACAAAAAAAGAGCGCAAAGCATACCGAAAAAACACCTATGTAGGACAAGTTTGTTTTTCTTCACTTCACTTTGCAACAATGTTCACTTTTCAACTTTCAATTCACTCTTCGGAAGGACTGGGGTTCTGACCCCCAGAATCTACCAAAACAAACACAGTGTCCACTGAGTTTTGTATTGTGTAAATGTAGGCTTATATGTGAGAGCGCACTTCTGTTAATGCAGCGGTCAATCGTTATCTTCACCCTACCCCCCTCAAGCCTTCACTTCTTTTCACCTTTAATGGAAAAATAATTAGTCAAAGATTCACCATAGTACTGAAAATTGTAAGGTGCAGGTTCACCAATCACAATAAATCTTTTAGCTGAAGATTCACCAAGGCCTTCATTTTCTTTAGGTAGAGATTCACCAGTCTGCAAATGATTGTTAGTTCAAGATTCACCACCGAATAAAAAGTTGGTTCACAAAGCTTAAGACTAATTTTTCACATGTTATTAAGAAAGATAACACATTTAAAGGACCTACTGCATCACCCCAAATATCTTTGGGACTGCGGGGTGGCATTTCATTATTGATGGCTACACTTCCATTGACATATTGGGCAAATTCAAACTGTACCTTAAATGTACAGCAGCCATTCTGGTTATGTTCACATGGGTAGTCCAAGTCGTCCACAAACCAACTCGACAGTAAACCAAGTCGTACCCACTCAGACCAAGTCGTTCAACATCCAAGTCGTCCCCAACATAAAAAAAAAATCATGACACAAGTGTATTTGGACGACTCTCAAAATATAAAACAAAACAGAGAGAGAAAAAGATTGAGATCAGAAAAACAAAACGGAGTACCAGGGATATCATAAAAAAGCCTCGAAAAAGCTTAGGCCTATATAATTCTGTAAGCGTTGCGAGCCTGATTCTTGAGGCCAACTTGGCTTCGTGTTGAGTCTGACGGAATGGGGACGACTTGGTCTGAAAGCATAAACACTTGTAAACAAACCTGTGCAAATACCATGCATTCGTTGTCTAGCTTTTGGCCCGTTTTGTCTTCACATAATATTTGTGATGCTAGCTACGCACGTTACATGTGTATTACAGTAGGTGTGCGTACGTGTGTACATTTGGCTTTCAAATCATGAGTGATGGAAATACTGCTACACAAATTCAAAATTGTGTAACAACTAACGTCAGATTGTATAGCACTTTTGCGGAAGATGAGGAAGATGAGGGCCATCAAAAGGGAAATCACAAATACCATCTTAGGGTGCGTTTGGTAAAAAGGAGGATGACATAGACTAAATAGACTTCTATTCAAGTAAGGGTAACTAAACAACTGAAGAAAAGCTGAGTCTGAAACAATTCAAAGTCATAAAATTTTAACCTAGAAAAAACCACATGTGGATGCTAGGGAGGGGTGGGGTGGTCACAGTTGAGGAGTTTGCAAAACCTATCCCCTACCCTTGGCCATGTACTCAAGTTTGATTGAGAGTAATTTAAGTTTCCAATCAACCCCACTGCATTTTGGATCAACTTGGAGACTGTACAGTCATGATATATTTTGCAGTAGCTTCTCGTAACAGTGATATATACTGTAGGGGAAAATTTATAGTTATTTTTTTTTCAAGTTTTGACCTGCCACTGATGCCATCCTGTCAATAAATAAGCCGCCGCATGCTTATGACCATGTTAGAGAACAAATAAATTAAACATTGGTGGGCACTTTAGAACAAAAATAATTAGAAAACATTAACCACTGCAAAGCTCTTCCAGTAAGGAGATTTTTACAGATACACTCGTGTAGGTTAGGCTTTCAGTGTACATATAGGCTACATGTTAGGCAATGACAAAAGTGCCAATACATCCTGAAGAAAATTACATCGTACAGAAAAACTTCAAATCTAAAGCTCACAAATATATTGCAGATTGTTGTATGAGGGTCTTTTGCACATGCCTTAAAAATATTTTTGATGTTCTTGACCACGTGGAGCATTGTCGGCACGTAAGTACTCGATCCTGCTTTGTGGAAAGTACGTGCTGTTACTATAGTACAAACGTGTACGCAGAGAGCAGTAGCTCCCTTGTTCAATCGAACCATGCATTTGCGGCTGAAATTTCTTCCATTGAGGAGCAAGAAACTTTGTGTTTTTAATTTTTCCTAATGTCAAGAGTGTCACTGTAGAATACCATCAGTTTATTTTATCTTTTCCAACCATCTTCAATTCATACGGTGAACTTCTTTTCGACAGAGATTCTGAAGGCTTAACCAAGCTACACTGCTACACAGTACAGAAAGTCTAATGTTTCAGCCAATCACAGCTGGTGCATCGATTGGGAAATTCAAATGTGATTCATTCACAAGAAGTTTACATATCTTTTAGTGATATTTACTACTTTTTACCGATGTTTATTCCATTTTTTCTTATGCTAGACACACATTTTCATTTTGCCATATCCTTAGGAGTATTCTTGTGAATTGTACAATTACTTAGTCCATTTGAAGTCGGCTCATACAGAGAGATTTAAAACGGACGCTTCAAGAATTTGGAGGTCATTTCCATGATCTTCGAGAGTAACAGGTGTTACTTTCGGTAAAACAGTGGCACCTGGTAACATTCTTTTTATCTAGCGGGTACTCTGAAAGGTACATTATCAGCATAAAAAGAAAGAAGTCGGGAACCGGTCGAGGAATTACAAATCTTGTTTGTTTGATGTACTTTTTTTTACCATTTCTTGTGACGGTTAAGAAGGGATTGACAGCCACAACCAAATCAGGGAATGCATCGCAAAATGATGCTACACATAAAGAGAATTACATCGCACATCGGCGAGTTTTGCATCGCAAATTGCGATGCGATACCGCTTATTTCCATCACTGTTAATACTTGCGAAGGCCAAAGCATGCGGTCAATTTTCCACATTTCAGAACAGAATTTTCCCGACATAGTGAAAATTATGTGCAGAAATACGACGCAATTTCGACCATCGAAAAATTATTGTTCGACGCATTTTCACCATAATTACGGAAATCGTTCGTTGAAGATTCGATGCGTCCAACATTTTTTATAGGTAAAGTTTCACTCTGCCCGGGAAAATGTTTAGGTCAAGTTTCACCATTTTCAAGTTTTTGAGACTTGAAGATTCGACGTCGACTCGACGTCGAATCTGCAACGACCCTTGAGGGGGGTTAGGTGAAGATTACAATTGACGGCTGCATAAATGCCATGTAGAATGTCTCCCGCGCAAATTTTCCATTTTCCACCAGATGTACAAACACTTTGCACCTGGTTGATGTCTAACATAGTGGGAGTCGTGTTACACTGTGCATGCTAGGGCTTTAGTAATATACTGGTAGTATTATTTCGCAGAGTATTTACGCAAACTATCCAGGAAATAAGCAGGACAACCACCGTGGGCTAAAAAAACATTATCAATTACATTTCAATTGATTCTGAATTAAAATTTATGATTTGCCTCGCAGGCTGGATCAAATGGTCTCGAGGGCCGCATAAAGCCCGCAGGCCGAAGGTCCCCCACCCCTGCCCTAAACAGCCAAAATTGGCACTTTCAGTCTTTGTCAATGACTCTTTCAACACTCTCCATTCTGAAGGAATGAAAACAAAGTATGTATACCAATTGTGGGTTTTTTCTACACCATATAGGCTAAAATGCTGTAAATTATTCCTTTTTGGATCATGGAAAAATCTCAGGACAAAGGTCTTGGCTAAACTAAATCATTTTTAAGCGCACACACACACACACACACTGACTGGAAGCATGGCTTTTGTGCTTAAGCCTCACTGAAACCAAAGAATCTTGAAATATCATACATTTAAAAAAACAAAACGCTTTTCAAATTAAGATTAAAACGAATGCCTACCTGTTACATCTGGTGAATAGACAATTGAAAAACACAGAAAACTAGGAACAAAATATATAACCTGAAAAAAACAAAAGAAAGTATATTAATATCATCTTAGAAATAAATCTGTACATTAAATGCCATTTTTAACTTGAAATGTCTCTTACACATTACACAGAGAGTCTTGTTTTTTCACTCTAGTGGCATGTACTGTATACCCAAGAGTGTTACATACCACACTTAGTTGAAATTAACACCACACAGAGACACTAACAGTAGATTTATAGTGAACGTAATTTGCTCTTTTTACTAATACACTTTGATGTTACGATAACAATCTGGTGAATCACAGGCAATTTATAGTTTCATGTGACTTGCAGACCAACAAACGGTACCTAATAAAGCTTTCAGGGAATATCATTACTCAATTTTTGCACAATACTGAATTTGCAGCCAAAATGGCTCCTGGAAGCTAATTGCATGGAAGGGAAAAAGCAAAAATCACCATGTCATCTGGAATCTGAATGAATCTGAATGTATGGGATCAAATATGACAAAGCCATCTGGTACATGAATTCATTTGAATATCAGGTTCCTTTTTGGCTCCCAAATCTTTTAATTGGGAACTTACAGGAAGAAACACTTTTAAGATATATGAAGGCAGAACCTAATAAGGCCACTCTAAGAAGACAGAGTGTTTTAATCAGTTTGTCTCTGCAACCCCCCCCCCCCAAAAAAAAAAAAAAATTGTGTAGTTATACTTTCCTTCAGTAGATGGCAAATCTTTGCTGCATGGTATACTTTTTTGTTAATTGAAATTTCTCGCATTAGATATTGAGATAAATTTCTCCAAATTCTAGCCTACTGTATATTCTCTAATAAACACTTCCCCTCTATTGAACAGCCCCCTGTAAATTTTGAAACGCAAAACAGTGAGTTGTTCAGTGGTCATTTGCCAAGGGAGAAGTTGAAGGTGTTTTTATTTTTTAGTAAAAACATAGGGACTATAACAACAACAGTTACAGGGAAACGGCAACACTACAAGGGAGCGGGGGGATTAGAGGTGCCCTGCAAGTTAACCTTCACCTCTATAGTACAACTAAGAAACTCATAGCTCATTTGAAGACACTAGTGTAAGCTTTAGCAGTAAGGTATTTTTTTAATTAAAATTTATCCTCAAATAAATGCCCCCCTTTTCAAAAATGCAACCCAGGCATTTATTAGAGAATATACAGTAAAGCTGGCCTACAAGAGTGCAAGAGTCCCATCCGTTTGGCTCCTGTCCATAAATAATCAGAGCTGTTGTCTGTGGTCATACCACTAGCCTAACAAACAGAATACACTGTATGTACAAGACACACAAAATTTAGCCTTGTTAGATGCCTACAGTATACAGTAATACTGTCAGCTCTAATTGTTAATAGTTGCCTGCAATGTGACCAAACAGACATAGATCTGACTTTTACAACTAGAGCAGCAATGCTGTGGTGTAGCTCACACAATTTCTCTTGTCTGTTAAAAATAGAAACTCACAAAACCAAATTTTATCATCTATTCGTCTGCTTCCAAAAAACCTCTTTACCTTACAAAGGCAAATGGGAGGGAAGAGAGGAGCGCAATAATAGAAATCAAAGCCCATCTGTAAAATCACAAATGTGTTAAGGAATGTAAACCTGCAAATGACATAGTTTTATGACAGATACAGTAGCTACAAACATCACTGCATATTTTCTCATATCAAGCAAGCCTGCAAAGGCTGTATATACTTTTATTAGCAGCAAGACTGAAAAAAAAGTTTGTATGATGTACCTATAAACTGTTCAAGTATTGCAAAGTACATTTAATCGCACCTTCGATTCCACAAGTTAACACTGCATGGGTTTGCACTGATCAAAATAAAACAGACTCTCAAAAAGCTCCTACTGCACTTGAACTCAAAACAGTTAAATTGCAATTACTTGACTCCACCAACTCAATTGAACAGAACAGAATGGGAGATATCCCCACAATTAATAAGTTAAGCCTATTTCCTTTCATTTGTTAAGCCACACTGACCACAGAGTTGCTTCAGACTGTAGAGGCCACTTGATGAACAAACACATGTGTGTTGATGGATTGAATTTCAAACAGCCTGCATACTCATTTGCAAGATAACAACTGAACACAAAACCAAGCACACTGCTATCAGTACAATGGATAAACAGCTAACTGTTCAGCAGGCACAGTGAACTCAGCTCTACAAAAACGGCTTTAAAAGCCAACTTAACTTTCCTATAATGGAATGCAAATTGGTAGGTGTTAATGCTCAGCTGACAAACAATCATATCCCAAAATTTCAGCCCCAAATCTCCTCACATCAAAAAGAAGAAGACTTTTTGTTGAAAAGTTGATGCCATCAGCCCAATTTTATAACCTCACACATGTACTGTGTACATGTGTGAGCTAAAAATGTGAGGAGCAAACTCTTTATAGTGAAGTATCTGGTACTATTGATGAGAGGACTGAAGGTATGTACTGCAATTTTGTCCTCCCGAATGGTCCTAATTCTCTCAACATGTTTTACTCTTATCCCACCTACCAGAGTCAGGGAAAACTGTCTAAATATCTCAGAAATTTTCATTGCCTAAAGTCAATACTCTACTGCTGATGAAACCACAATAGGTATCCTGCAGCTCCCTATAAAACCCTTTTCAAATAATCTATTTTAGACCCTTCTGTTTTTTTGAGAATCTAAATGTCACTGTTGTCATTCCTCTATATACAGAGCAACTGCTGTGTAATCGGTATCTCACTTTTTTGCAAATGCCAATCACCAATGAGAATGGTTTATAAACATGTGGCACAATTTGAATTTGCCCTCTTTTCATTTTAATTGAAGTAGAGTGAACAATCACAAATTTTAGAAAAGCTTTGATGTTTTTTTGGGGGATGACAGTTGGCCTTCAAACATTAAGATAGCCACCTGTTTGGCCACTTTTGTTGTTAAAACAGTTGTACTTTACAGTAGGTACAGATCTAGGGTGAAGTGCTTGTTGATGACACAAGAATACCCTATACAGTAATATATCTCTCATCATAGTAAAACTAGTGTACAGTACTGTACATCAGTGTATGCTCCAGATAATGTGACCAACATACATTACTGTACGGACTGTACCATAATTACTGCATGTTTGCTAAACTTAATTCCCACATTATATTGCATCATGATCGACATAAACTACTGTAGATCAGAGGCAGATGTACAGTAAGTGCAGTCAAGAGAAGTGCTTTCTGTACAATATATATATTACATTTATAAATAAAATCCCAGTTCAATCAAAGCTAGAATTACTGTCTATAGCAGTAACAGAGGAAGGGGAGCACAAATTCCCACTGAACTGACCATGTAACATGTTACCATTTTTAGTATCCCATCAATTTCTTTTGGAAAATTCAAACAGTATTTAAACTACAGTACAGTATGGACAGGATTTGTTGAAATTACAAAACATCATCAGCTTCTGTACATGAGTTTTCAGGTCATACTGCATTAGTTACGTATTAATTGTGGCCTGGCAATTGAACCATCAAGGACTTGACCATGAAGGGTTGAACTTGGGCCAGAGTTTCAAAATACTGTACAGTATTTGTATTTCCATTGCATGTATTCACTGAGGATTCCAGAAGTCTCTAAATTTACTTGAAGTGACCAGTACATCATCTTAAAATTAAGTTTTTAAATTGTTTTAATACGTTTAAAGTGGCTACTACATATTAAAGCCTCGAAGGGCTCAAGGCCACACAATCAAGAAGTACTGTAATGCATATTAACACACTACTGTACTGCCACTGTTGCAAGGGGTAAAATGTCTGCAGAGTGAACAGGAGGGAATAATTCATATTCCCAGTGAAGTCTCCACCCTGTATTTACACAGTTGTTTTGAACAACAAAATATGGCAATTATTGGCCTTCAAGGAATACTAAATCACCAGACAAACTTGACAACACTCTGTCTACAATAGAAGCAATAAATTATTAAAAAGTATTAAAATAAACATTCATAATCTCCACATTTTACTGGTATTCACCAGCTTTTTATAGTCGCCAGTAAGTCGTGGGGCTTACATATGGTACTGTAAGTACTGACAGAGATATACAGTTCAGTTGAGTATGCATCATTTCACCAGCAAAAACCAACACGGCTGGCTAATGGCTATGGTTGTACAGCACAGTAGCAAATACTATTTTATGCATGTAAATTATGTCTAAGAAGTGAACGCACTTTTTACACTGAAGAATGCACACTGCAAACTTTTCATTAGGACTTACCATCCACATAATAGGTGCTGGATCTCTGAACTGTAAAAAGATAAAAAAAGAAATAACTGATTAAAAGAATTTATGCAAATGGATTCCAATGCTCACATTACTCCACACTAGACTAGTCATGTAAAAATGGTTTCTGATATTGTTACCCTGCCACACTGAAACAAAGAAAAATTGATTGCTTTGCACACCAAACTTTACTGACTTGAGTTTTTGATATATGATGTATGGATTATGGGCACTGTCTTATGTGTTTGTTAACTATATAAACCTTTTTCTTTTATGCACATCAAATTCATCAA
This sequence comes from Holothuria leucospilota, assembly GCA_029531755.1. Taxonomy (NCBI): domain Eukaryota; kingdom Metazoa; phylum Echinodermata; class Holothuroidea; order Aspidochirotida; family Holothuriidae; genus Holothuria; species Holothuria leucospilota. The sequence goes on from CM055968.1 coordinate 34,166,345, forward strand.
TTGGTAACAAGTAGGGGAAAAATTGATTTAGAGCTTAAAGAAGTGAAAATGTGGAGGTCATGTAACAAATGGAAAAAGTAGGAAAAAAGGGGACACCAGAAGTGTCTTAAGCATGATCTGTATTGCACTGTACTGAACATCAGGGAAAGAAGCTTGTGTGGAAATAGCTTTAGGAAGGAGGTTTTTGATATGCATACACATCACCCACATACAGTACTGTATACACTAAAATACAGAACTGTACAGTGCTTAAATAGTCTTCTGTTTGGTACATGGGGGTTTGTTCAAGCTCACTGCACAGCAAGGATTGGAGACGGCTGATTTTTAGGAGTAAACTTTAGAATATTGTACAGTGCAGAATATAGTACATTCAGACCTAACACCTATTCATCTATTATTGTGTGAAGTTACGGACTTGTTTTTAAGATTTTATCTGGCAATGCCTTCTGAAGTTTAAGGAGGATTTCATGATGCCACTTGATGTCACAAATGTTTTCCTATAAATTTAGTTGCAATCTTTTTGGTTGCCCATATGGGATACCTATTTAATCGCCCAATGCTGACCAAACAGAACAACTGCAGATTTGAGCAAATTTGTGTTTTACTGTTGACTGTGATTCTGATGAGCATACCTACAGTACCCCACCCTGTACAGTATACTTGAGGCTGATCAAACTTTTTGACACATTTTTCTACTAGTCTGCAAAGCAGCTGTCAGCTGTGCTCACCAAGCAGATCTGCTACAAACAGTTCTTTCATAGCAACAAGCTGAATGGAAAGCTTTGTTCAATTCACATGTGAGAAGTCATGTAGTGTCATACATTAGCTTCATTCCCTTTTTTGTTTTGCTTTTGGTGTACAGTACCACTTCAGAAAGCTGCACTTATCTAGATGGTACTTTTCATTACAGATGCAGTACACCCAATGCCAAGAAGTACAGTAAAAGGAGGGTTTGGAAGAGAGAGAGAAATTCTCAAATTCCAATGTTGACTTTTTGGGGAAGAAATATCCTATGCAATCCTCATTTCACTAACCTTTTGGTACAGTAAGCACTTCACAATTCAGTTCTGATTTAGCTACTTACTTGTTTCAATACCCATTAAATCTCATTTGCAATGCCATACTGATTATTACCTGTTTATCCTGTATGTTACAGTCAAACTTCTGCTTTACACTTGTACTTTATACAGTGCATTCACCCTTTGGGTGGTTTCATTTTGTACATTAAGTACTGTAAGTTGTACAGAGAGTATACTCGATATTAAAGCATAGTAAAGAACTTAAAGTGACTATGCCATGTTTAATTCACTGTTTTAAACCATTTGTTATCTTCAGGAGTATGTTTTCTACAACGAAAATCAACAATTCTGTTCATTTACAACTTGTTTTTCCACTTGAAAATTGAAAAAGATTATACCCTCCTCCAGCCTTGAAAAGTCAGTATTCTCGAAAACTTTCAAAATCTTGTTACGTCATGTGACATCACTTTAGGAACTGCTCGCTGTTACTGTGGTATATTCCAGACATTTGATACAGTGTTTGGATTCCATTGTACTGTACCAGTGATCAAGGCCGATACAATGTAAAACCTGCATGAAAAGTCCTAAATTTTAGAATTGTTCTCTCCCTACTTGTGCTTGCCGGTTGTTTTGAGTCAATTTAATGCATTTCACACAGGTTTTTTGTCTTGTTCACCATGAGAAGTACCGGCCTGTACAAACGTACGATGCAACGGCATACTGTAGGCATTACACTGTTCACAGCATACTTCACAATGTATGGCCAGCACTGTTTAGTACAGTAGAGCTACCATGTGAAACCAAGTCTAATACTTTCTTTGGAATGGCAAATCTGAGCCATCATTATTGTTGCAGATTTGAAAGAAAGTGATTCTTTATCGGGTAGATACTGTACGTTGGACTGTCAGTAAAGTGATTTTCTCGGATTTCAAAGCAGAAATTTAGGCGATACTGAACAAGACGTCAGTGGTAAAGCTGGGGTGAGTAGTGCGTTACGCATAGAACCGTATTGATTTGAGCCTGTTACAGTAGGTGGACCAGAATTACAGCTCCACAAAAATTTGGACAAAAGAAGCGTATGGAGCGACTGAAAGGGACTTGAGCTTGGAAAGTTTTATGTAGGCAGTAAAAATATCCACTTTATGTTACATTCATGGAAGTGTCAGTGGAATTCGTGGAACAAGCCTATGAGTGTTTACAGTAATTCGCTGGCTGAGCACTGTCAGTCCACTCACTATATGTACAGCATACTGTAGACCAAACCGAACTTGAAACACTGCCGAGTTTTTCATTCTTCCTTCAGTTTTCAATTAAGGATATTTATCAGTAATACTGTAGCCCCCAAAACATAATAGACTGACACCACTCTCGGTTTTTCCCCGCAGACAGAATAAAGTTAAAATTTCTAGACTTGCCATGAATTACAATCTCATAACAGTGTACGTAGTACAGTAGGCCTTTGTTGTACCCCAGGTTCAGTATACGAAGGCTGGTGTTCCTAATATGACGTCATTATTTTGTTGGCATGAAATATCATTTTCAACAGTCTTCCTCCTGGAGCAATTTTTTAAAATACTACAGTAATTTCTTTTTGATGCTGAAGGCTATAAGGGTGATGAAAACAGTTTTGGAAAAAGCTTTTCATGTCAATTACTCTCCTGTTATTTCAATTTACATGTCATGGCCACTTTAACACCAACAGTTTTGGCAAGAATTTACATGCTTTCAAAATTGTAATGTCATTTTACCTCAGAGATTTTGTCTTTCCATGTGTTTGTTATTTTTTCAAGATACTTTTATATATGCTGTTTGTCACAACTTGACATAAAGTACGGTACTGTAGCAAACCCCAAACTGAAAAGGTAAATACTGTAGATGAAAAAATCTTGAACAACGTTATGAAAAACTCATGCAAGTTTCTTCACTTCTTGAAATGTTCTCAACTTAGGGTAAATTTTATGCTGCAACAGCTCCTCCACTTACTACCATTCACACACACTGTTAGTGTTTTTAGTACTATGTCTGAAATGATCCCATAAAGCAACTGTATCAACATGGAAAATTTCTACACTGTATGTACGTAGTTCTTTTTTTATATTAAGATTGAGTTAATTACAGTATTATATACTTCCTTCAAAATACACGACTGAACATTGTGTTTTTATTATTCATTTTAAAGTTCAAATTTTTGAGTTCTACTGTAAGTAAATCAGTTGAATAAACACCAATCAAAGAAAAACAAAAAGTAGATGCAACTTCCCTCTGGTGTGGCTACAGTATGTTTACATTTAAACAGACTTGCTTCAAGTCTGACTGGTTATCTTTCAATGCTACCACAGTGCAATAGGCCCTATTCCCCCAAATGACATTTTCATTACCATACCTTTTCTAAAAAAATATTCAACCAAGGCAAGAGATAGTACTGTATGACGGCAGAATTGTAAAAAAGTATGACATCTGTTTAGTTTCAGACTCAAGATAATTTACATTTTTTTGCTGTAGGAGGTGGGACCTGGTAAACAGTACTTAGCACTGTACTGTACTTAACCTGCTGTCATGTCGTAAGTTATAATTTCAGAATACAACCTTACAGTAGTTTGATTTCATGCAATGTCACAGACATGCAGTAGATTTAAACAATACTCCTTTTTCCTCTTTTTCTTTCATTTCTGTGTCCACTATATTCGCCACGGGCCAGTGCTTTGGTTTAGAATGTCCAATTGATGAGAATACAAGTATCTGTACAATACTGAATTTCAATTACACACAGTATTGATCATGTTAGTACTACTGTAAATTAAGTACTGTAATGTATTAACTTTAAATGCAACGACCATAAGGAAAGCTACTGTTCTCAACTGTACACTTTTGTTAATTACTTATGCAAACTGTATTAAATAATACAGTAATCTACAGTATCAAACTGCTGCTTTAACTAAATCAGCTGATATACTGTACATATCCCCTCTCTCGTGCCCCCAGCACTATCCCCTCCTTTTTATATCTTGCTTCTTCCCTGCTCTTCAGTATGTAACTTGCTTAACTTGCTTGTGCAGTATGTAACTTTATTCCTGTCAGGATAAATAAGTATAGGCCTACTCACACAATGTACGTGTATACTGTGTGAGCACTTGTGTATTACACAAAGTAACTGTACAGAGTGCAGACATAAGGGGCATTAACTCCAGGAAATACTTTAACGAAAACCTCAAGTTATATGTTTGCCGCATGTGGTGACTCAATAAACATCATGTTCAGTAAGTACTTACTCACTGTTCTCCACCACTCATGCAAATCATTTTGACAAAGCTCTTACATCAAAAGTGACATTTGGTACCTTCTTTCTTCTACTCTGTCAGGTTCATTCATTTACCTGTTTTAAATGTACGATATTAAACTTATCGTTTATGTGCCACACAATGTAAACTTACAAGTGCTTGAGGCTCTGACAAGTCTAATCATTCCACCATTAGGAACCACTTCTGTATTTTATATCAAACCACATCATCAAAAAGTGACTCACAGTTTCTGCTGTATTTTATGACAAGAATGGCAGTGACTCTTTCAAATGAGAGGTCTGTACAAATGTGATCAAAAGTCTATGAATGTGCCTTTTCCCTATTGCAACATTTGGTGCTAATTATCAGTTTTTATTACCTATACATCACTTTCCCTTACATTTCCATTCAACATCTGCATCAATTCTGTTCTTTTGCTACAGTATAAATTGCATAGTATTACAGTGACTGCCGGTAAATGTGTGGATCCATTGAGGATTTGCCGTCTTGGCACAGTACACTGTATCACTATGAATAACATGTCTGCCTAACTGTCAAATCTTTGTACTGGGGATCAGCTTACTTTGCCAAAATTTACAAAAGTGTTAAGATCCACAACATCCTTGGTGAGTTTGCAAATGATATGACAGTTCAACTTTAATCTTTCATACTGCAATAATAACATTTGGTCTACAGTAGCTGATGAAATTCAAAGTTTACAGTACTTAACATTTTCAGAATCCCACCTCACATTTGATTGCACAAGAACTAAATTATTTTGGTTTTGAAATTTTTGCCATGGCCTCCGATAAAGTAAGTTTAAAATCTTCTCTATCATTTTCAAATTTTTACATGTCAAACAGTAGCACTGGTCTACAGTACTGGGCAAACTTCATACTTGAGACTATTCTATTCTTCTTGCCATGTTCTTTGTCCAGAAAGTCCTGAGTCCTGACCATTTCCAAAACCCTTTGAAACAGTCAATTTCATTAGGACAAGGAATTTTACATTCTTACATTAGGGCTGTGGAATGGTTTTACCATTTTAGTTAGTTAGTTAGTTAGATAAATATAACGACACACCAACACAAATGTGTTATATAGTGTCAAGCAAAGTTTAAATATGGTGCAAGTCCTTCCCTTTAGTCGCCTCTTACGACAGGCGGGAAATACCGTGGGCATATTCTACAACCCCCAGCCCATGGGGGGGTTTACCTTGTAACATTCATCTCTTTATCCGATTTTGATTTTTTTTTAACTAGTAGTAGCATATTCACATTATAAAGCATTTTAATGAGTACTATAGTTAAGTTCATGTTTTTAGAATAGTCCTAGATTTTTTCCCTACAATATTATTCTCTATTGTTATTTTTATTAGTAACCTTTGATTGTTTATACTAATTAGCTGTGTACTACAACAGAGCTTGACCTTTACTAAGCCTCAAAAAGAGCACACAGAAAAACAGAGTGAAAGGAGGGCACTGACCATTGCTTTGATGCCTTTTGAGGGGCGCCATGACAAACACTAAGGGCACATCACCTTTTTGCAACAATCAGTGCCAACAAATGTCAAGCCCTGCTGTACTATGTCAAAACTGAAGCAAACAGGACTTGTACAGTACAAGACGCACATCTGTACTTAGTATAGTACAGTATTTAATCAAAAACGCCATACTGTGCAGTTTTACAGGCCACTGTATTGTATATGTACCACACTACAACACTGTGGGAACACTGCCTTGCACAATGAAGTACAGCACATACAGAGTACCATACTCGGCTATTGTCTTGAAGTTTGTAGTGCAGCATGACTGCTGTAAAAAAAAGTCCCCATGACTGCCATATTTTACATTATATTAATGCACTGAACAGGATCTCTGCTGAGTACTACACTGTTAAGTGTGTTCGGAAACTCTTCGTGATATTACCAAGAACAGCAAACAACCAGAGTCCGCATTAGTGTCGAAGTTTTGTGTATACCAATTTCTGGTGTTGTTTTGGCCAAATGGAATTCAGCATGTGGTTTTGTGTACAAAAACTGCTTTTCATTTCAGAAATTGTGTAGCAGTCACACTCATTTCAAGAGCATTTTGCTATGCTATACCACCTAATGCAGACACTGTAAACAACCTACAGTATGCATCATTTGTACTGTTTATCATGAAGTGTACAGTATGCCAACCATCCAACCAGCCCTTCCAGGATTTAGCATCAGGTTTCATGTGTAAAAGCTGTACTACATACCACACAAAGACATACATGCCACACACACACCCAATACATACATGTATACTGTACTTTGACAAACAGGGTTTCACATTTATTGATGGCCAGCACCAATGGGGAAAGCTTCCATGCCATTTATGTTTGCTGTGGTACCCGTCAAAAAGGAAAACACATTGCTGTCACTTTCCTCCCCTCAGATCCAGTTTTTCTATGCCGTTTTTGAGGTTTATTTCTGGCCCAGGTGTACTATTACAGTAAGATAATACATCCCCAATTCTTCTACTGTCATCAAATCTCAATGTGACCTAAATACTGTATAACACTGTGCAACACCATAAAAATACTTCTATAGTTCAAATGATAATGCATCAACACCTAAAATTTCAAACTTCAACTTTACCATCTCTACCACACTTCAAGAGTACGTATGGTTAAGAAGAGCTTTCACCTTCCTTACTGTGGATATACAGTATCTGTTACTGCAGTGTTTCGACATTCATATAAATTTTTACTTCTTCTCATCATTTTTAATCACCAGAATATCAACAATGCTGATACAGAAAAAAGTATTGAATTTAATGTTTTAATAATATGTGAAAGTTTCCACAAAATGAATTAATGCTGAATGCTGTCAAACACAATACTAGCAAATGTCAAAGACGATATACTTTCACTTGTACGACATATACACAGTAGCAGGGTTGGGTGGTCTTTACCAGGCAGTTTTTACCGCCTGGCAAAACCCAGGTTTTTAACGGTTCTTACCGAAGGTTTTCCCCACCTATAAGTGGGAAACACTGGGAGAAACATGAAATTATAAATAACTCCTAAAAAATCATGTGGAACTTGTGAAAGAGCATAAAAACTACAAGAAAATGACCTCTTTAGGGTACGGAGTAGGGTTAATCCACAGTGCAGTCGTGATTTATAACTTTGTGGCTTGGCTAATTAGAGTACTGTAAATCAAACATAAACCGATGCTCACATCAACCAACTTTATTTTCAGTTCCGCTTATGCATAATTCTAGAATCTAGAGAATCGAAAAGTATTAAACTGTTGGTGCCTTCGTAGTAGCATATGCTTTGTCAGGCTTTGACAAACTGATTTTTCATTACTTCTCTGTCGGGCTAGCTGTTTACTAAACCTACTTGCCCACATGAATGTTTACTTGTGCAGTTTGAGTTTGACAATTGCGGCTGTGGAAAAGAATTTGCTGGGGTATTTGCCCAGAGGACTATGATACTGAACAGTGCACTTGCCTGACTGATTAAGGTTCTTGCCCCGGACTGTCAGGCAGGGGATTTGTCAAGTCCTGTCTTTGTCATATTATGTATGTCACATCTTTAGGTTTTGTTTCATGGACGGTTCATCAGACTATATAATACAATACATCACAAAAACTTGGAAAGAGCAATCTCTAAATTCACCTCACTTGTCCACTTCTACGTAAGTGTTTAAAATCACTCATGCTTGAGGTTATAATAATTGGACTGTGTGTGCATCAAGGTGTGTGTGTGTGTAATGTGTGTGGCTCAATACAGTGGACATTTAATTGGACCCATGTGCCTTATGCAGTTTGAAGCAGTTTCCATTGAGCCACCTGCATTATAACTTATGAGTTCACCTAAATACAGTAGACTGTACTTGTGAAAAGAAGTGGCTGAGCATACAGTAGGCCTAAAATATTAAGGAGGGGTGGAGGGTTTCCATCAAGGGAAATAGGGGGGATTTGTCCCCCCCCCCTTTCCAGAAGGGAGATCAAATCCCCTCCTTTCCATTTCCATAAAAATATAAAAAATTGTCAATATTTCGGCATCTTACTTAAGAAGAGGACACTTTTGCAGCAATGTTTGAACTTACCCAAATAAATAGCATTTATAAACCCTTCAAATTGCACCCTAGAAGGGGCCTTGAAGCAAGTTTTGTTCCCCTGAACCCACTTGTAACTTTGGCCAAGGACAGCACCAATTTGGACTTGGGGTTTAGCAGTCATAAATCCCCCCTTTTTTGTTTCTGGTGGAATCCCTGGGGTGGAGGTAGGCCTACAACAGTTTGGGGCAACAGGAAATGCCTACTGCAGGGAAAGAGATAGTGACAAAATAAGTGCAACTATGAAATATACTCTTGTCCACAAAAAGTAAAATAAGGTTGTGATAAAAGTTTAAAATGAAGCTACAGTAAGAGACTATCTTCATATTCAATTACATATATGCCTCTCATAATGACCAGTATTATATGCCTACTGTAGATCCTGCAAATCGGGAAAATGCCAACCCTGCACAGTAGTACTAACCCTTGCAATTCCACGCATCATGGGGGTTGGGGGCTTGGGTTATTGGAAAACAGTACTATTACAGTACAGTACATAGATAGTAAGAAAACTTTGAAATAATGGTCTACTGTACATACTTAAACAATAGATTTATTTGGTTTGGTTTCACTCATTTTCTTTCTTCCCATTTTGCTTTTTTTTATAAAGCAGCTGCTGAATCACCCCAGTCATACAGTCTTTAGAACCTCTGTCCACATTTCTATTCACAATTGGTTCTGCACTTTGCTAGACATAAATTCAAATTAACATTTTCACCCTGAGTGGTCCAGGATGATGTGCAGATCACTAAAATGTAATACATGAGGTATTTATCCCACTGCACTGACAAGTCTCCTTACGGTAGCAATAAAATCACATACAGTGGGCTAGTTTACTCTGCAGTACAGTATATGGCCTTGAGCAACTGACTACAGGTTATTGCACTGGGTAGGAGACAAGGAGGGCAGGAGACATGCTTTTCTTGTCTTAAAAGTGGGGAAGAAGCTAGATGTACAGTAAACTACTGTGCAAGGTTTCAAACATATTGTGCTGTGAGTTCCAACAACAATTTTTTTTTAATTCTCTTTTTCTTCTTCACTGTTATACTTTTCCAAGAATTCATGAAACTTCTTCAACAACTTATTTTGAGTTATAGGAACCTTTGAATGTTGACAGCCAGCAAAGAGTAATGCCTGGACCATACTCCTTGTATTTTCTAGCATTCCAATGTCAGCTCATAGCTACCCAAAACTTATCAGCTGCCTCAAGTTTCCAGACTTTTGACGTTATATTCTCACTCTGCACTGCTGTATCAGTAGTCTATACAGTAGAACCACTAAAATTTGTATATATATATTACTACTTAATACACTTTCCAGTATTTTGCAATTACCTACTGCAAATAATGCACAATATTTACTTTCAATTTTTAATTTGGTATTAGAGACACTGAAGCTACTGCTTGCACAGTACAGTAATTGGCTATTGAAGGAGGTTGAGGTGAATCCTAAATCTTTTCATGCTTACAGTATGTCAGGTCGATAAAGCAGAAAGTAAAGAAAGGTGTTGGGCCACTCCAGGGTACAAGGCAGGGTAATCAAGGCACATTTAGTGATCATCAGGTTATGGCCAATTTGTCAAATGATTATTTTGTCTCTGCAAAGGCTTTTCCAAGGAGTCATCTATTACAGTACTTGAAAGGGCTCTGATAGCTCAACTTCAATTAATAATATTGTCTTCTCTGAGGAACTGCTTTGTAATAGCTTTGTTATAATTAAAGGAGTTTAAAACCTAGCAAGGCCCCTGGGTCAGATGCGATCCATCCTGCCATTCTTCATGAATGCTCTGAGAGTTTTTCTGTTCCTCTAATGCTTTGCACTACAAGTAACATGCAGCATATGAGTAAAAGACTAATATGAACATAAGTTGAAGAAATCTGATGTAACATGAACACCATGAAGAAAGGGGATTCTCAATACCAAATGACATTCTCAGTGATCTTCTGCACTGCTGGTTGGCACCAGCGCTGACCCAGGACACAGAAATGCTGGCTACCAAGAACCTCAGAAAATGCTACTGTATTTCCAACTAGCAATGATTTTAGATACTGTAACAGAGTAACAAAATTCTTCCCACGATATGTAACTTTCACCAACCCTTCATGTTTTCCATCTCAAACTTACACCAAGACAATAATCACCAATTTGTTTTGATGAAGCGCACAAATGTGTTCACCTTAATTACTAACTGGCAATGTATAAGTTTTGTGTATTTTCTTGTGTCTACTTGGAAGAAAATTTGTCATCTTTGGAATGGTAGGCTAACTCCCCCACCCTACTTGGTAAGTAGGAAAACCTGTGTCACAGCTTATATTTGGACCCTTGTTATTGACCCAGGAAAAAAGCTACCTGAAGTTGTGAACTCTGGCAATACTGGGCAGAACCAGAACCCTTCTTTCTGCATTTAAAACCTGTTTTGCATCTTAATGGAAGTACGGAAAAGTTTCCTAAAAAGCCAAACTACGGTAGTCTCAAGCTGGTTATGATTGCAAGGAGGCTTCACCAAGAATTGATTTTATAAACAGTTACTGTAACGTGGTTCAGTGATGGAAGATTCAATGGAAGCTTGCTGTAATGTTATTAACACAGACCAAGACACCAAAATTTTTGGCCTTAGGTCAATAGTGAGTGACTCCACAGACCATCTCTCAGGAAACAAAGAAACAATAAATTCAAGTACTTCGCAGGAAAGTAAATAACTTCTCTCTCTCTGGTCTCAGTCTGCCTTTGTTCTTCATCATGGTCTCAACAGACTGCAAGAGAAGTCAGCACTTCTAAGGAGTAGTATAAATAATACCAACAGAATTAATGATGGAACCATAATCAAATAAAATCATGTTCTAGTGAGCAGATCACCCAAAATGATAGCAGCAAATATATGTGCACCTGTTAGTATACACAAAATGCCTTTTTACAAATAAACCTCCAAGCAGTATTATTTCTCTACCAGCTACCCACTCGTCCCAAAGGACCTAGATCTTTACACTACATCAGCCAGTGTCATCTTTTATACAGATGACAGGATATTGCAACCACAGTAAACAGCATTATACCAAACATGGCTATAGATCTTTTGCATATGGCTTCAACAAAAAGTGTCCCCTCCCACCCCTGGTGAAGGTAAGCACATACCTGATCATTGCAACTGATATCAACAAATGCAGACAGCTAATATGTGTGCCAGTCGGACACGCATGTAAATTTACTACACGTGTGCGAAGTCTACATTACGTCATCGTGTGTGCAGTGTGCTTCATTGTTTACCCTCCAAAATAATGTTGCGTGACATCAATGCAAAATAAGGTCTACTGACATGCTTTTTGTGCCCTCACAAGCTGGAATGACTCCCTGATTAAGCAGTGCACAGTACCACCTGAACACTGTTAAAGAAGTATGATGAAAAGAAAAGAATGCTAATTACTGTAGCAAGCTCTAAACATCTGAACACAGTCAAATTACTGTGTTAGATGTTTTCTCAAAGCTGGTGGGTCAATTCTGGTGATTACAGAGGCAGTTCCATCAACAAAGAATTTATTATTTTTGATGACAAATGGCACAGATCTGATTTGCTAGTCTAGAGATTAGTGGATTTTTCTTATCTGAATCATACAGAATGTTATTTAACCTTTTATTGACAAAAATTGCATGAAGTGCACCAATCAAGTACTCCCTCTACAAAAAAGCATTTAACTCTTAAACCAATTTCTAAAGTATCTACTCCTCAGTATTGTTTTACATGTGTTACGGATACTTAAGGACTGGAAATTAGACACTGTGAGGGAAAAGCCAATTTTTGGTACAGTATCCGAGAAAAACAGTGTCGGCCTCCAACAGACATGTTAAACTGTGCATGGACAGTATTCGACTTTTAAAGTTGTTCATTATTTAAAATACAAAAATATAAAAATACAAAATGTTAACTTAATTTGCAAAATAATACACTTACTTGTACTAAGCCTGCCAAGGCAAAAAAACCTCCCATAATGCAGTTAATCATCACCCATAATCTGACAGGACTGTTGTGTCTCTTTCCAGTGTATGCATCTTCATGAGGCATAGCTTTTGGTCCGTTTATTTGAATATCCTTGTTAACAGAGCTGTCAAAATAAACAAATAAAATAAAAAAGTCATTGTTCCTGAATAATGCTTTAGTGGAAAGAGGATTAAATACCTCAAGAACAAATTAATATTACTTTTCAGTTTCTGGTGAAAACACTTGACCATAATACACATGTACTGTATTAGCACAGTATGCAATTCTATAGTGCATTGCCATAACTATATTGCAATGAATGTGTACTGTACTAAGAGAAATTTGTGACACCTAAAAATGGTCCCAACTGAAGGAAAACAGGACACAATATTTGACTTTCAGAGTTGTTCATATTTATGCAGAGTTTGAGTCAATAGTCCCAAGTTCCATGCCATTTTTATGGACTCTTTGTGTACATGCAGTCAAGATTCTTCACTTCCAGACTTGATGTATATATGTACTGTAGGGTACTGCAGTATTTTATGATGGTATGTGTATGCAAATATTTACAGTACAGTATGTCTAGGATGACTAAGGTTTTTCACATCAGTTGGTCAATCAGCCCAATAACGAAGATCATGATTTCTCATGCAAATTTTTTTGCATCTGCCACAGGCCATTGTAGAGCTTGTCACTGGCCCCAAAGAGCCCACAGAAAGTCACTTCACGACCTATGGTAGGATATTAAGTGTCATTCTGAAATGGCAATTAGATGTGGTGGTACCCTGTCCATGCACCTTACTACAAAATCACCCCCATGTGGCCCCAGCTCTCTCCTCTTCTGCCATTTCCCACCAAAAGTGCAAATCACTTTCCTTCCAGTGCCTACAGTACCAGTTGGTCTCTTTTATGTTACTAGATGAAATGAAAATTTCCAGTGCATTTGCAAATGCTCACATCTGTACCATAGTCACCTAAATAAACCTAGCACAATAACAGTGTTCACTCATATTAAACATAAATAATGAATCCCCTTATGTACAGTATCACTCGCTCACTCTTCCACTGTCTTCTCTACCATACTGTAAATAGCATTTCATTTTCCCAGGTTTATTAATTCTCTTGAAAATGAAGTCACTTCTTCCAGGTCAGTACCATGTTTTAAGAAATATTACATAAAAGATATACTTACTATGATATTTCTCATGAACTTAGCCTTTTTCTTTTTCTTTCTCTGCTTTCTCCTTTTCAAAAGGCCCCTATCTTCTTTCTATTTCATTTTATAATGGTTTACTGCAGTAAAATTCTAATTTCTTTATGAAATTTGAGCTTCTACAGTATTTACTTTTATCAATTGTCAGTGTCCTTTGATCTCATCATTTGAAAATTTTCATTTGGATATGGTGTACAGTACTTCAAGGGAAACGTGATTGATACTTGGGAGCAAACCAGCAAGTCTTTGGTAGTAAAGTGGTTAACACCTGGGAGACTGGGGGTTTGGATGGGGGCAAACTGGTAGTGGGGCAAAATGACTGTACACCAATGTGGTAATATATTAAGTATTTTAAAATCATCCCCAACAAGCAATTGGTACAAATGCAAAACACAACGTCCCTCCAAAACATACCAATGAGACTGTAGCGTGCAGTCATGGTCACTTCATCTGCTCCTATACTTTAAATATACTGTACACAAAACACATAACAAGTCTCTCCATAAAGTATAGTATGGCTTTGGAATCTTTCCTCCCTCCACTGAGATTGCAACTGTGCCGATGAAAGGCCCAGCCACCCAGTGCAAGAGAAAGTTCACTTGGACTCGACAGCTCCCCAATAGACCCTTTTCGAAATAGGAATTACAAAGGATTGTGGGATATAGTTTTGGTGTGTGTTGTTTTTGTCCACAGTAAAATGCCATTGACAAAAATGACCAATACCAAAACTCTATCCCATAATCCTTTGTAATTGCTAATTGGAAAAGGGTCTATGAAAAGATGAAGGCTTGGTGTAAGACAGAAAGGGTTGTGACTGCACCTTTGCCAAAAGGGAAATGCAAACATCAAAAGACAATGCCAGTTGATAGAATGTCCACAACTGACACCTTGGTACTACGTGTACAGTATTTGTGTCTTTCTTTCTTGAGTACGGTACCAATGCCTCAATTGCAGAACCAAAGCACAGCCATTCAATAGTAAAACATACCATATAAAAGACGAGGGTGAACTAAAACGAACTCTACGGTGCAATTTGCCGCCATGATTTTTTAGGGTGCTCCTTCAGCAGGGCATTGTATTCCCTTCATTTCTTTCATCAATTTGTTTCTTCACAACAACAGAAAGATACAGATACTGGGTAAAAATAATTTAATTTTCATACACAAGCACTTGTGAGAGGAAGTACTTGAAAATGATATAAAACAATATGATGAGTGAGAAAGTAGAACACTCACTGTACAGGAATATACTGTAGCATAACAAGAAAAAGCCAGAACCATGTACAAAAGTCTATGAATATACAAAAGACAATGGATAAAAAGTATAAAGTGACTTATATAACAAAATTGTGAATATTATTCCATTATAATTTGCTGAATTTTCTTGTTTAGGAAGGTAGATTACAAATGTTGAACACAGAAAGGGAGACATTGCCATAATGTACACTGATAGAGCCATATCAATAGCACTGCCAGTACCCACAGTAAGTATGTACACAGCCAAAAAGCACACTGGAGAGTGACATGAGTCACCAAGAATACAAAAATCTTTGAGATAACTGGCATCAGTCTATAGCATATATGTGATGTACATACTGTAATAAGTACTGTACGCATAAGAAACAAATGGCCTACATGACTTATGTAACTTCAACATCCTTTGCTATTGACATAGAACATGATCTGGTTTTCAGCTTCAAATCACACCTGTTTGATGAAGTACAGTATGCCATGTAGAAGTATCATCAGCACATAAAATGAATAAAAAAAATCAAAAAATAAGATTGGTGAGAAAATAAAAAGGCCTATTACATTTGAGAGTGTGAGGGTTCCAAGACACTGGCTGGAAAGTGTGAAAACTTTGTACACTCTGCACAAGAGCACAGGATGTTGAGCAGTACCCTTGGAAGAGAAGATTACTGTAGCTGCAATGGAGGAGCATAATGGAGACAAACCGTAAAGTCACAATCACCCTGTCACAAGGGAACCCATTTCACACTTGGTCTTTTACTTATCCCTCGGCATCAGGGAGCATTTTGCACTCGTTTTCACTCCCAGTGAAGGTGGAGCTACAGTATGAGTACACACATACTAATTACTGTAGAAGCATTATCGCTATTGGCCAGTTGGAACAGTTCAACCAATAACACCTATATTGTACGAGGTACAGTACAGTACATGTAGCAGTCAACGATGATGTCAAGCAGTGTTCGCACTAAGGCATGGGATTGCGGGAATCCCGCTTTTGTCTTTCAAATCCCGCACATAATTAAATCTAATGCGGGAAAATCCCGCACACCTTCTCCGCTCCCGCACATAAATAAATCATAAGCGGGCAGCTGATGTTCTGAAACCAGCCAAAATTCCAGCGCACTTCTCCGCAGCTGTGATTGTACAGAGAAATTGCAATGATAATACGCACAATAAATTGCAATATAGAATCGTTCCCAAGCAAGTGGATCGCAACTCCCAAGCTGAACACTGATTATGGTAGCAACAAATATCATCGTAATCTAGCCATTCACAGTGCAGCTCTTATATGCTGGCTGCTGGTTGTATAAATAAGAGCGAATCTGATTGGATTGAAATTCTATCACAGTCCCAGGGTTGCAAACTCAACGTTGCATCGTGTACAGTACGTTTGGTTACACACCTGTAGAGCTGTAGTGCACTGTGGAGTCTTACATGTGTAATTGTATTGAATATGTACAGTATGTACTTTCTTCATTTTACGTCGTACATTGCTCTCGTTAATTTCTGATCGTATGTGTATCTCCAATGAAGTTCATTCATATTTTCCATTTCAACTTCAAGTTCACGGATTTATACTCACTCATTCTTCAGAAGGAAAACACCCAGTGATGAATTGGAGCTGTATCGGAGGAGGCTTTGAACTTGGAGAGAAGCACTAACGTTAGTGACAAGCATTAACTGCCGTTAACAGCAAGTAGTACCTCTTGCGTGGGGAGTAGTTTTGCGATAGCGACGCAAATCCCACTCAAGAAGAATTTATGGGAGGGATAAGGTCCCGCCTTGATTTTGCAAATCCCGCACAAAAAAATTTTTAGAGAGGGAATTCCTGCACAGTTTCAATTCCTTACTGCGAACACTGACGTCAAGCATAGGCTGGAGCATACGAATATGGAACAATATCAGGGCTGGAAAAAATGTTTATTACCTGGGAAGAAAATCAAATTTTCCACAATTCCTCCCATATTTTCATGTACATGAAAGGTGTCAAATTCCTTCCAATGACCAAAATTTCCCTCCAACCACCCAAATTTCCTGGGAAGGAGCCTCCCAGTTTCCCAACTGTTTCCACCCAGGATGGAACATTTTCAATGTTTATCCACAATGATGAAGGTGTTAAGCTTCCAGTAAGACAGTGATTCCCACTGGATTTTTCAAACAAACCAAATTTCATGATTTTACTGTACATCCTTCAGCGACCCAACCGCCGTCTGAGATCGCTATTATGTCCTACTGTACAAGTACAGTATGAGTTTTACGTGTATTCAAAACAGAGAATATTGACCTAAAACTGTTGAAACCCACCACAATGCTCCGCGACCCCCACATGGGCTCAGGGCCCATCAGTTTTCACCTCTCAACCCACTTTTGGGTCACGACCCAACATTTAGGAATCATTGAATTAAGGTATGAAGCAAATTTTATCTTTCTTTCATGTTGTTGGTTTCAGTAAGAATCGAATTCAGTGAAGGAGATACACTGTTTTGGTTCTAGAGAAGCTTGCTTTCCATCCATGTTTTTCATTGACTTCCAATTCACAACCTTATGGATTTTCATATAAGGTGAATGTTCTTATCCCTGATTGGCCTTTCACCTTGTTTTGGCTGGGGAGTGAGTTTCTTTGTGTTTTGCTCCCTGACGTTGAGGGATACGGGGAAAAGGCCAAACGTACACACATTCCCTCGCAGAAGAGTGACCCTGACTACAAACAGTACTGCTCAAGTGAGGACAACTTTCCCTGTTTTTATTAGTTTCTTACCTTACTCTTCCAAAAAGTTCTTGCCTCTAAGCTCCTTGTGATTCCTAAATATCAATGGCAAATTCATTTCTAAGATATCCTCTTTCTGCCATAGGTTTGCACCTTTCTTCTGTGGTGCTAAGGCATGAAACTTTAGGTGGAATGATACTCACGGCAGATGATGAGCACTGTAGGCCTATTTTACAGTTGAGCACTAATTGGCAAAAAATACTGATATGTGATTTTGCTCCCCGACATCTTTTATGAAAAAGCCTTAACAATATCTTGCAAATCCATGCATGCACACCAGACTTCAAAACAAGTGGCCTATTTGCACTCTTTAAGTATGGTACAGTAACAAAATAGCACCTGGTGACACCTGAATTAATTACCACTGGGTGGTATTTTTTCAAGAAAGCAGCGCCCATAGCTGTCACCGATATCCTCAAAATAGTGGCCCTCATTTTTTTGGTAAGTTACAACATATACAGTAAGCAGCATGAGATTGCCCAATACATGAAACTGTGGCGACGGCTTGCTCTTAATACAATGTAGTTTAGCACAGCTTCCCTAACATGCAAATGTGCCTACTCTACATGCACATACAGTAATGCAAGCCAATATTAAAGGACGTACTGTAACTCATGCAAGCATGTTACCAAACTACAGTAGCACTGAAGAAACATCCCAGCAAATGGAGACCACTCAAACTTTTCGGACATGCAAGAGAAAACCAAGTTGTGGTTGATTCTTTAAATTTTCAAAAATTTGCTTGAAATATTGTGAATGGGGTACCAAAGATACTTCTGTCAATTTACCTCAACTATAAAGTTTTAGAGTGAATAAAACAGAAATAAAATGTGATATTTATCTATAAAATTATTAACTATATACATGATAACTGCTGTTTTTATGCACTTTTATAACTCAAAGATTGTTGTCCTGAATTCCAGCCTATGATAGTTAGCACAACGATTGTTTCCATTCTAGTACACAAAGCCTATAGAGTGTAGAGTCAAACTCTGACAAAGTGGAAGATATTATGAATGCCATGAAAGATTTTCAAAATTAGTAAGTCAGTGCGTTTTTGAAAATGCAGTTTAAGTGACATGTGTATTGCGACTTCCAAAAACTATATCCAATATTTACGTATTTACCTTTGCAAGTTTTCAAAGGGCCTACAGTATGGTACTGTTTCTTCCGAGTCACTTTCACGTATATCGGCATGTATGTCAATCAAGCCTTTACAGTATATGTTGTGTTATTTACACTGTCATGTCTCCATGAAAGAAGGCTCATCCTGGCATAAGTCGGATTTCAAACTCGTAACATATCTTCACCCTTCTCCCATATCTTCTCCCTAAAAACACTTTTTCTACTGTACCATGACGAGAACTATTTAGCAGGGAAAGGGTCATCCATGGCGACGCAGCCATTCGTCATGACTTGAGTGGCTAAAGTTATAGCAAAAAAAATCCTTTTTTCTTTATTTTTCATCCTTGATTTTCTTTTCACTTTTTAACCATCTAAGAACAGACCTTCCAACTACGTTAACTAACCACTTCACATATCCCTGGGTATACCGTATCCTTGTAGGCATATGGCAGTAGGCTGTTAGTTATTCCAAAAAGTGTAGCCTGTATCCCTTTCTATTGTGAAAAGTAATCTTGTAAGAGACTTATAACAGCAATCTGCCATTCAACCAGTGTCCCATATTCCAACAAGCATATTTTTTGCAAGGGAAACACTTTTAATGAGTGAAAAGGGCATACTAGAACAAAATTGGGAAAAAGCCAACAAACTTAAAATAGCTCCTGGTCCCAAGCGAAAGCTCATGTACCATCCTCGCTACACTGAATCAACCAATCAGAGAGGGTATTCTCAATCATGCCCAAATTTTGTGAGTTGCAACTTTTCCTGGTAACCCTTAATTCAGCGATGACCTCAGAGCTCAGGCATGTTTTACGTACAGTACTGTTAACTGAGCAAATAGTGTTCAAGGGACTCCCAGGATGGAAGCCATATTTTCTACAACTCCTCCTATGTAGTCATGTACTGTACATAAGAGGTGTAAATTTCCCTCCATGACCAAAATTTCCCTCCAAATATACCCAAATTTCTTGGACAGAAGCCTCCCAGCTTCCCAACTTTTTCCACCCAAGCAAGGGAGAACCTTCAGCTGTGCCGTTTTGTACTGAAAGAAACTGCAATAGTTGACCTATAGTAAGTCTATTTTCAGGTTCTTTCATGTATTTGTACTGTGCATTAGATAATTTTTGGTCAATAGTGTGCTTTATTAAATCAATAATAATAACACAGTACTGTAAGTAATCATGAGTCGATCACTGCGTTCTTAATACCAGTACAACGTGTAGGTGTGATGTGATTGCAATGTGATCATGACCTACAATGCATTTTCTTCAATCAACATGAAAAGCAAGTATTTGCCTTATCATTTTTCATATTCAAAGCAAAAATATTACTCACAGCCAAATTTTCAAGTTTCCACATTAGAATGAACTAGAAATCTGCCAACTGAATGTAACCAAAAATGATGACCAAAATGACTTTGATGAAGCTTTCTGTAAAACTACTGATTGAAAAGACAACATTCTCTTTATTTCTTAAAGTGGGTATGACACGGCCAAAGAACGTTTCTCAGTAAATATTCTTTGGGTACAGCTTGAAATGAAGCGAATGTTTTCCCCACTCAACTACGTCCATGAACACAGTAATACGACCTTGTGAATTCCCAATTACAGGCCAGACTCAGCCATCTGAAATCCAAAAGCAAAAAAAAGTATGTGAGCGCGTCTCAAGATCGTGACGTCATTGGAGGCACGGTTAGTAACACTGTACCAGGCAGCTCACCCATCGTTCTACACATCGAATCATGTGCATGCTTACGCGTGTTAGCAGGTACATCATTGCAAACACCTGTGCTACGATACTATACAGCAGCACGCGTGACCAGTGACCACATTGTGAACTATGCGTCGTTGGGCGGTGACTGCTTACCATTCACAATAGCAACGTTACTGAACAGCTCACTGAGTAAAGGCGCGCATGTTATGGACTGTCCATACATGTTCATAGCTGTTCTGTACAGCGTGCCTGGACCGCGTCCTTTTTGCACAAAAACAAAGCTGTTTATTATATGCAGGGAAGCTAAAACACGGGCTCATATGCACGCAAACATATTGGCCAATGATATGCTTCGAAGCCCCCAACATGTTCTGCGCTTTGCGCTCTGTATGTTGGGCGGGTATTGTGATGTAATCCCTTTCATGAAGTTTCTAAGATATGAAACATTCCCAAAGCATTGTATTAGTTTCACATCTAGATACGCGTCCTTACATAGCGCAGTGCGGGGTGCCGCCAATTGCGTCATAAAAGTCAGGTGACCTGTTGCGGCATTTTTCGAAATTGGATTTCTGGACGTTTTTCTTCAAATTCTATTTATGCCGAACTGCGCCGGTTTTAATTGTGTTTGAGATGATACTTTTACAATACTGTACCCAATCTTGCAATACACAAAAGTTATTTTGGCCGTGTCATGCCCACTTTAACATTATTATTCTTAAATTTGGTAATTAATAGTAGGCCTATTTCGTCTGCTTTTTTCCTGTAGTGATTGACTCAAGATTCCTTCATAACCATTGTGTTGTGAACTTGTGTACTGCCACCCACCATTCAAAATTCATTTTCTACAGATTACTCAATCCAGAAAACACTAAAATATAATTAGCCTATCGCAATGCGGAAAACACATTGGAAAATATTACTGCAAAGTGCTTTCATCTTATGTTTTTTATCTTTTTCTGTCACAACAGTCATTAAGTGATGGACTCATGAATCATGATACCTCCAGTATACTGTTTAATGCACAAATAGCATAATGAAACTGAAAGTGATATCATTTAAACTACAGAAGTTTGCTTTCGATGTTTGCGAAGACAACCAGGCTATGGGCTCAGCTGTGTGCACTGTGCTTGCACTCGAATATCCCACAGACTAGGCTAGTTATGTTGACCATGTACTGAATGCCCAGAGGCTTGATTTGCAAAGCCCTGCAGTATTGAATGAATGGCGCTAGGCTAATGGTTGAATTTTGAAGTTACCTAATAACATGAGGATACCTTGGTAAAATATCTGTCATTAGACGTAAAATTACCTCTAACGCAAGCAAAATGCCCACTTAAAGGTGTACCTAGGCAAACAAACGACAAACGAAGGAGTTACTGTATGTGTACAACGTGCGTACAGTGTGATCGATAACTGCAGCCCATTGCAATTACGTTATTACTTGTTGGCTGAGCCCACAGTTGTTTCTAATTCTAAAGCACGATCAGTCACTTCGCAAACCCAATTTGAGCAATGTGTTGGGCTATTACTCTGTGTCTATTATCCACAAACCAACCTGGTAAATGATAAACATCCACCCGAGCTAGAAGCTGTAGTCTGGACTTTCATATAGGCCTGGAAGTTGGGTTCTTGATGCAGGGGAAACACCTTAGAGGCACGCACTCGGCGCGAGAGTGTATGTTGTCTTTTCACACACGGACGTACGTGCATGCAGTAGTTCCACCTGCAACTTTTTGAGTCCGTATGGCACATACACTACGCGTAACAGTGGTTCAAGATGCTACACATGACACTAGAATCATATCAAAATACAGAAAAACATATTGTACACTGGCAGCGGGTTATTTCAGGTGCAGCATGTATTACACCTGGTGTGCCCGGCACTGTACTTCATGGTTTCTCCCATAGGCGGGATTACGGGTCCCCTACTTTTCTTATAAGAAATAAAAATAATCAGGGGCGTAGATTTCTTTTCAACTTTGGGGGGGATGGGGTGAGCTATCGCAAATGTGGAAAATGTGCACGCGAAGCGTGCACGGTGAGCGCGAAGCGCGAGCCCATGACGGGTGGGGTCCAGGGGCCCGCCTTAGGGCCCCTGGTGGGGTCCAGGGGCAAAGCCCCGGTGGGGTTCCAGGGGGCGAATCCCCCGGAAGCTCCTGGGTTTTAATGTCTCAGAAGTGCCAGGAAGACTGTTTAAAGGGGTTATTTTCAGTGGTAATGTTCTTTGGTAGGCTATTGGTATATTCATGCATTTAGGAAATAGCCTACTTTTGAGCACAAAACTCGTTGATAAGCTGCACTGGATTGAAATTGTACAAGAGCAACAATGTCCTCTTAAGCTTAAAAGGCAGGGATCAACATATAGGGTCATACCAGACAACTGGATTTTGAATTCGGAGATCATTGCAAGACCTGCAAGTTGGCTTGAGATCAGTGGCGTCGCCAGATTTTTTGTGATTGGGGGCCCATAGATGATGTCGTAATAATACCTCAGTTCCCCCAAGTCTGCTTAAATTACACCTTTATTTTTCATGCGTTCCTGCATTTACATGCAGCAGTTTTGATCTTTCGTTTGTCACTACATAAAGGTGTCGTCCTGGGGAAGGGGTTTCCCCTCCCCTTTAAGAATTTTTTTTATAAATTTAAGGTCTTTGAGATGCAAAATGGTGATATCTTTGGGATGTTTTTGGAACTGATCATATATGGCTGGAAAATGTCCATAATTTAGTGAATGTTAATTTTTGGTAAGGTAAAAGAGGAGAATATGTTGTCTATTAAGAGACAGATACGTTGTCAACAAATCTCCTGAAGCCCCCTCCCTTCTGTCTATTTTACTGCCTTCTATTTCGGGAAAGTTTTACACAAAAATATGTGCGTGCAGTCCACAGAAACATTCTTGAGTTATTACGAAATATGTCCTTTCCTTCATTGTGCATTGTGAAAGGGCATCTAAGGCTAGCAGATACCTGAATAGGACCTCCTGAAAGCTCTGCATTAATCATATTAATTTTTTTTTTGGGGGGGGGCAATTAAAAAATAATGCGTATGCTACCTGACATCCAAATGATAATATAGAGTATGACGCCGAACACTTTACAACTATCGTATTTTTACTACTTTTGAACTAAAATCCGGACGAACAGCTGCCAGCAATGAAAAATGAGAGGGAGGGAGAGTATAGGTGCAAGGAGGTGATATTAGACCTCCCTGACAGGTGTAGTAAAAGGGGTGAAGGACTAATAAGAGCGTTACAGAGTGCTGTTTTCGCCATAAGTGTATTAACAATCACCATCTATACCGATATAAATTGCTCGGCGCGAACTGGCGAGGCTCTGGTAAAAATTTTTGAAAAATGTGTAAAGGCAGATACGTACTTCCAACCTTCTACATCATGCTATATATTAGATTGAAAGATCCCATATTGGTGCGAGGTCCCCCACAGAAGTTTGAAGATGTACCGTATATCTGTTCTTCGGAAAGTGTCGTGATCAGAACAGTTTCGTGTATTATTACCTTAATAATGGTCATGACATGGAGTGTAAACAGTGACGAATAATATTTCCATTACAAAACCTGCATTCAGACTCTACATCGAGACACTCTCAATTGCCCAACAAACCTACATGCCACTGCCATAAGCCAGTCTTTTACCTATTGTTACAAGACGACCCGTCAGAAACACCGGATTGAATCCATCGACGAGCGAATGGAAAGTTCCAGAGAATTCAACTTCAACGCAGCCTTTCTAGAACTGTCTAGAAGTGAGAACTGTTTACGTTATGTCGCAACTACAACTACTGTGTGTTCTAGAAGTTTCTATTAAGGAACGTTCTCGTAATTGCTGGACTGTGTACACTAGAAGTTTCTGTTAAATTCTGGAGAGTTCTCGAATAAAAGCCTTGCATATAAAAGGCAGTTCAACAACTATTATCGAGGAGAGATACCCCAATACTTCATCGAGAGACACCATCGAGTCCAGACGTTATTCTGCGGTCCGTTTGTTGACCGAATCATATGAGGCCAGCCACTGACAATTCACACTTGTGATAAATTGCCTTACGCCGTTTCTACACTGTGTATTGAGGTTGTTATCATCCATCGCCTACCTAGCCTTGTCATTATTCACTCGTGGAACCAGTTCCTACGCTACAGCACGCTGCAGGTCTACCACTGTGCCATCGTCAACGTGCATGCACTACCAGCCCTTGGACCAGACCAGGCAAATATTAAGTAAAGGATTGTGAGTAAGTTTAATTAAGTATTGTAAATTTAAGTAAGATAAGGAGATTGTAAATAATCATTAAGTTGTTGAATTTTAATCTCGTTCTTCTGTGATCTTTCGCTGTTATTGGTTTGACTTGCGACCACAAGCCGTAACAGAATTGGTGGCCTAACATCCGGGAACGAAAATATTAGAAAATTCGAGAAATTCTGTTGTGAATCGTAAGCAACTGTGTCTGCTCAAACTACTTATTTGTTTGTTGAAGGCTTGATACAATTTCAAAATGCCATTCAACTTAGATAAATTCGTGGCTAGTCCCTCAGTCGAGGAACTAGATTCATTAAAGAAGTCTGAGATTGTAAAGGTCGCAAAACATTATGGCATTGAATTTCAGCCTTTAATGCGGAAAGACGAGATTAAAAGATATGTTCTAGAATATCTTGTGGATGAAGGTGTCCTGCCTAGTACAGTATTGGAAACAGCTATCACTGTGCCAACTGACAACACATTTGAATTGAAAAGGCTTGAATTAGAAATGAATAAGGAGATTAGATTAAAAGAAATGGAAAGAGAAATGCAAAAGGAAAAAGAGGAAAGAGAAATGCAAAAGGAAAAAGAGGAGAGAGAAATGCAAAAGGAAAAAGAGGAAAGAGAAATGCAAATGCAAAGGGAAAAAGAGGAAAGAGAAGAAAGAGAAAGAAGGGAGGAAAAGGCAAGAGAACATGAATTTAGGTTGAAGCAACTAGAGTTAGGGGTCATAAAAGGCTCAGACCCTAAAATAGGCTTGGATACTGGGGGATTCGATGTTTCTAAGCACGTAAAATTTGTCCCCAAATTTCAGGAGGATAATGTAGAGAAATTCTTTAATCATTTCGAAAAGCTGGGTGAGCAACTAAAGTGGCCAAGAGATAAATGGTCCATACTCATCCAGAGTAATTTCACAGGCAAGGCTCAAGAAGTGTATTCCGCTCTGTCAATAGAGGACAGCATGGATTATGATAAGGTTAAAAAGGCCATATTACAAGCCTATGAATTGGTGCCTGAAGCTTATCGCCAAAAATTTAGAAAGTATCGTAAGGCGGATACACAAACATACGTAGAGTTTGCTTATCAAAAAGAAAGGCATTTCGACAGATGGTGTGCTTCCAAAAAGGTCTCCACATTTGACACTTTAAGACAACTGATGCTGGTCGAGGAATTCAAACGGTGTGTGAATGATGACATTAAGACTCACCTTGAGGAAAATAAGGCTGACAAATTAAAGGAAGTGGCAAATTTGGCTGATCAGTATGCACTTACCCATAAATTCAGTAAAGTGGGTCAGACTCAAAACAAGAGTCAGTTTAGTAGGCCAAATAAGAAATATGGCAATAGTAGTGGCACAACAGGTAACACTGGGTCTCAGTCTGGTTCTATCTCTCCAACAAATTCTGGTAAAAAACAACCAGATTCAAGTCGTCAAAAGAATGACCAGGTCAGCTCAAACAAAGCTGCCTTTAAAAACATAAGTTGTGGTTTCTGTCACAAAAATGGCCACACAATGGCAAATTGCTTCACATTGGCAAAATTAAAGGAGACTGAAACAGCCTCCAATGCCTTAGCCAATGCAGAGAATTCTTCTGAGGTAGTCGTGACTTTACGGCCTAATTCTAACGACAAAATTAAGGAAGAATACCTTCCATTCGTGTCTGAGGGGTTTATTTCCCTAGATGGGAATTCAGCTCATCCACCCGTCAAAATTAAAATTTTGCGTGATACAGGCGCAACTCAGTCGTTGCTTCTTGATGGAGTTTTGCCATTATCGGACTCTACTTCCACAGGGGCAAATGTACTAATTCAGGGGGTTGAGTGTGGATTTATTTCTGTCCCTCTCCACAAAATTAATTTGAAGTCAGATTTAGTTTCTGGGTCGGTCATAGTAGGGGTCAGACCTACTCTACCTGTAAAGGGGGTATCTCTGTTGCTAGGCAATGACCTAGCTGGTGGAAAGGTAGTAGCCAATGCAATTTTGACAGATAAACCATGTGATTATAACAACACAGAGCAATTAGAAAAGGAATTTCCAAATTTATTCCCTGCCTGTGCTGTCACTAGAGCTATGTCACAAAAGCTCGCTATGGATGATAATCTTAAACATCCAACCTCCAAAAGTGAGGATACAGTTCCCAAAAGTGGAACAAGTAGGGAATCATGTAAGGATGATAATCTTGAACATCCACTCTCTAAAAATGAGGGTATGATTTCTGAAAATAAGGATGATAAACTTTATCATCCGCCCTCTAAAATTGAGGAATTAGTTCCTAAAAATGGAACAACACTCCCAAAGGAGTCAGAGTCTGGAAAAGATTCTAGTGAAAATATTCATGAAAATGAAGATTCTTGGTATGATCTCAGCCAATCTTTTATGACTAATCTTAATGATAGTCAGGATTGTGAGTCTCCTGGCCCCACACATAGTGAGGGGGTAAAACAGGAAAAATCAAAAATGTCTGACACACTCCACAGAGACCAGTTGTCAGTGCAACAACAACATGATGAAGAGCTTCAGCCATTAATAGCTGGTGCACTCACTGAGGATGAATCGAAATACGTCCCAGTATGCTTTTATTTTAAGAACAATATTTTGATGCGTAAATGGCGACCACCTGATGCACCATTGGATGAAGAGTGGAGAATTTACCATCAAATTGTGGTACCTAGGACCTATAGAAGGGAAATACTGAGTATTGCTCATGAAATGCCATTTGCAGGGCACCTAGGAGTCAATAAGACTTACCACAGAATTCTAAATCACTTTTATTGGCCAAAACTTAAAAGTGATGTGGCCAAATTTTGTAAGACCTGTCACTCATGTCAAATGGTTGGGAAGCCGAATCAAAATATTCCGGCTGCACCCTTAAAGCCAATTCCTGCTTTTGAAGAGCCGTTTAGTAGAGTCATCATTGATTGTGTAGGTCCCCTACCTAAGAGTAGGGCAGGGCATCAGTATATATTAACCATTATGTGTGCTTCTACAAGGTTTCCAGAGGCAATACCTCTGAGGAATATTAAGGCTCGGACAGTCTTACAAGCTTTACTTAAATTTTTCACATTGTTTGGGTTGCCGAAAGAGATCCAATCAGATCAAGGGTCTAATTTCATGTCAACTGTATTCCAACAGATGTTATATGAGTTAGGCATAGACCAAATTAAGTCTTCGGCTTATCATCCTGAAAGCCAAGGGGCTTTAGAAAGGTTTCACCAAACATTGAAGAATATGTTAAAGACATATTGTCATGATAATGAGAGAGATTGGGATGAAGGCATTCCATTTGTAATGTTTGCTGCCAGGGAATCTATGCAAGAGTCACTTGGGTTCAGTCCATTTGAACTTGTCTTTGGACACACAGTTCGTGGACCATTGAAATTGTTAAAGGAGAAGTGGTTATCAGATCTAGGTGAAGACATACACCTACTTGATTATGTATCCCGCTTTAAAGATCGTCTTCATGGAGCATGTGAACTTGCTCAGGAAAATCTGAGACACTCTCAGAAGAAAATGAAAGCGTGGTATGACAAGACCACTGTGAAAAGAGAATTTAAGCCTGGTGATAAGGTGCTAGTGTTTTTGCCTGTTTCTGGTCAGCCACTTCAAGCTCGCTTTCAAGGACCTTATGTCATTGAGAGAAAAGTTAGTGACACAGATTACGTCATTTTGACACCTGACAAGCGTAAATCTAAAAGAGTATGTCATATTAATATGATGAAGAGATATTATGAAAGAGAAGATTGTGACATTTCTAAGGATGAAAGTGTACATGCTGTTAATAGTAACACTAATGATACAGGTGATCAAGTGTGTGTTATCAATGCTGATCATGAACTCAGTAATGATGAAATCAAGGCTAATAATGTTCCTGACATTTGTATTAAGTTACAAAATTCTGATGTGTTGAAAAATCTTGACCAGAAATTAAGTCATCTGGATCACAAAGAAAAGTCAGAAATGAAATCATTAATCTATGAATATGCATGCTTGTTCTCAGATGATCCTACTAGGACAAATTTGATTGAACATGATGTTGATGTGGGCGATGCCACACCAATCAAGCAGCATCCTTACCGAGTTAACCCTCGAAAACGACAACATCTCAGAGATGAGGTTCGGTATATGTTAGACCATGACATTATAGAACCTAGTAATAGTGAATGGTCTTCCCCTTGTATATTGATCCCCAAGCCAGACGGTGGGTACAGATTTTGTACTGATTACCGAAAGGTAAATGCAGTCACAAGAACGGATTCCTATCCGATACCCCGTATCGATGATTGCATTGATAGGATTGGGAAAGCTGCGTATGTATCAAAGTTTGACTTACTAAAGGGGTACTGGGAGATACCACTCACTGAGAGGGCTCGGAAAATCTCGGCATTCGTGACGCCAGATGGGTTATTTCAATATAAGGTTATGCCGTTTGGTATGAAAAATTCACAGATGACCTTTAAACGTTTAGTAAATAACCTTACGTCAGACTTAGAGAATTGTGAAGTATATGTTGATGACCTTATTGTATACAGCAACTCATGGGATGAACATGTACAACATGTTAAGGCATTATTTGACAAACTTGCCAAAGCTAATTTGACTGTCAATTTGGTCAAAAGTGAGATTGCTTGTGCCCATGTGGTGTACTTAGGGCATGTGGTTGGTCAGGGTAAAGTTAGACCAATTAAGGCTAAAGTTGAGGGCATTGACAAATTCCCTGCCCCAACTGATAAAAGGCAGCTCATGCGCTTCCTAGGTATGGCTGGTTACTACAGACGTTTTTGTCCGAATTTCTCTGACATTGCTGCACCACTGACAAAATTGTTAAAGAAAAATGAAAAGTTTGATTGGACAGATGATTGCCAAGCAGCATTTGAATTATTGAAAAAGGCACTAATGAGTTCACCAGTGTTGATTGCTCCAGATTTTGAGAAGCAGTTTAAGTTGGCAGTAGATGCCAGTGACAATGGCATAGGAGCAGTTTTGCTTCAAGCTGATGAGCATGGTGTTGATCACCCTGTTTGTTATTATTCTAAGAAATTTGACAAACACCAGAAAAATTATTCAACAATTGAAAAAGAGACATTAGCTTTGATACTTTGATGCACTTTGATGTTTATTTGGGAACTACTAGTTTCCCTATCACTGTATACACTGATCATAACCCTTTGACATTTTTATCTAAGATGAAGAATAAGAATCAAAGATTGATGAGGTGGAGTTTATTTCTGCAATCATATAATGTAGATATTAAGCATATTAAAGGGAAAGACAATGTTGTACCAGACTCTTTGTCAAGAATTTGATCTGATGCAGTATGTTGAAAATTTCACTGGAAGTTTTGAAATTTTGTGTTAACTATATATTGATGATGTTACTGTATTCATGTATCATCACCTTGCAAGACAAATTATATGTTATGATTATACCTTCCATTGAATATTGGACCACATAATATACATACTGTAGTTATTACTGTAAAGTTATACATTGTAAATATTGTAACTTAAGTTTTGTCCGAGATGTCCAAAACTTTTTCAAGGGGGGGAGTGTTACAAGACGACCCGTCAGAAACACCGGATTGAATCCATCGACGAGCGAATGGAAAGTTCCAGAGAATTCAACTTCAACGCAGCCTTTCTAGAACTGTCTAGAAGTGAGAACTGTTTACGTTATGTCGCAACTACAACTACTGTGTGTTCTAGAAGTTTCTATTAAGGAACGTTCTCGTAATTGCTGGACTGTGTACACTAGAAGTTTCTGTTAAATTCTGGAGAGTTCTCGAATAAAAGCCTTGCATATAAAAGGCAGTTCAACAACTATTATCGAGGAGAGATACCCCAATACTTCATCGAGAGACACCATCGAGTCCAGACGTTATTCTGCGGTCCGTTTGTTGACCGAATCATATGAGGCCAGCCACTGACAATTCACACTTGTGATAAATTGCCTTACGCCATTTCTACACTGTGTATTGAGGTTGTTATCATCCATCGCCTACCTAGCCTTGTCATTATTCACTCGTGGAACCAGTTCCTACGCTACAGCACGCTGCAGGTCTACCACTGTGCCATCGTCAACGTGCATGCACTACCAGCCCTTGGACCAGACCAGGCAAATATTAAGTAAAGGATTGTGAGTAAGTTTAATTAAGTATTGTAAATTTAAGTAAGATAAGGAGATTGTAAATAATCATTAAGTTGTTGAATTTTAATCTCGTTCTTCTGTGATCTTTCGCTGTTATTGGTTTGACTTGCGACCACAAGCCGTAACACTATTAATTCGTAAACTTTCAACATTTTGCTGCTGTGCTTCTCCGAAAGTTGCTATTGGAAGATATTGGTAATATGAGTAACACTGACGTAAGGTTGGAAGTGCGCGGAGCGCGCGAAAATTTTGATAGATTGCCAACGATTTGCTAAATTCTGATAGTTTGAGAAACATTTGTCATAGAGAGTGAAGCGAGATTGAAAAAACTTCTTACGAAAATGAAGAATAAAATATACTTTCCATCATACACGTATCTGTAGACTGAAACATTGGAGGGGATGATTACATGGGCCATCCCCCCCTAGTCAAATGTTGGGGGGGATATATCCCCCATCCCCCCCGGGATTTACGCCCATGAAAATAATACAAAGAAAATGAACAAATTGAATGAGGGAAGCGAGACCAGGGGAATACTGACGATATTTTAATATAGGGCCTAAGGGCAAATTTTGCAAAGTAAATGAAAAGAAAACATCAAATACGTGAAACTGCCAGAAAAAAATCTCTCGGCGCTCACAGGAAACGAACAGTACCGGTACGGTATTTTGGTGTCGTACGTACGTGCCGCTTTTAAACCAAATATGGGACGTTAACAAAATTTCACTAAATTCATCTCTTTTCCTGTTCAAAGAATGTCAAGTAGATGTCAGCGAAATTTTGGTTGCTCCCAGCCCTCCAGTGGCGTAGCAAGATATTGGGGGGGGGGGGGGGCAAAAGCAAAAAATTTCCGACAGATTATCTTGAAGTACTAATGATGTACTATCTGAGCGTAGCGCCACCATCATCTGGCGTGTAGCGAGCGTAACAAATCAGATTAAAATGTCTCCGAGATTGCCTTAAATGACACTTCCAGGCCTTGTCAGTAACCATTTCGATGTGTAATTCTGCTTAAAAACAGTAAGAAGTATTGTAAGTAAACCCCTAAGAATATAATTTAAGCTACTAATTTCCGTTGTAAGAATTTTTAATTAAGGTGGTAAAAATTTCCGACAGAGGCTTCGGAAGCTTTGTGGGGGGGGGCGCGACCGCCCCTGCCCCTATAGCAGGCGCGGATCCAAGGAGGGGGCTTTCAAGTCCTCAACCTCCCCCTTTTTGCCACATCAACAATAACAAATACGGGAAAATTAGCATAATGTTAATCTAGGAGAATACTCAAGGGGGCTTTCAGCCCCCCCTTTTCGAAATGTCTGGATCTGCGCCTGTATAGCTACGCCACTGCCCAGCCCCCAATTCATGAACCTCGTGTTCGTCAGATAGAAACGCCCCGACAATACAGTCGGCACACAGAGGGTCACCATGGTCTTCTTACACTATTAATGGGCAAAATTTGATGACACACCCTATCAGAGGCAACCTAGCTTTTGGACATGTGATCAAAATGTTTTTATACTCACGGTTTTGCCATCGAAGAAGCTTTTGCACGGATACTTTCACGTGATGAAATCTACGGATACTTTCACGTGATGAAATCTTCACACACGGCGGGCAGTAATATCAAATTATAACTTGAACTGTTGAATCGGGACAATAATCGGAGCCAGTTTTATTTACCGGAAGTACTGGAATAGAAAAATAATAAATACAAGTAAATTACGAATATTTGAAGGCAAAGCTATGCCGTGATAAAAGTGAAACGAAAAAGCATGGAGGACTCCCCTATAGTCCATATCCCGTCACTCTGTTTAGTCCACTCTCCGTAGCCTCCTACCCCTCCCCCCCCCCACACCCTTGTAGCAAGTTTGGAAAAATTCAGGTGAATTCAATAGCTGTCCTTGACAGATTTTCACTTTTGAATACTGTACTTCCGAAAGCTTAAAATTGACCTTTGGTCTTACTAAAGTACTTGATAAGTCTCTTAGAAAAATTAAGTCTCTACTATTTACTCCCCTCCCCATAATAACAAGTACTTTTTATATAGTTCAGCTCTCTTTATTGAGTAAGCTCAAGCAGGCGCGGTTTTACGGGGGGCTTTGGGGGCTCAAGCCCCCCCCCCCCCAAAGTTCGGTCAAGCCCCCAAAAATTTTCAGAGGTTGTGTTATGCTATGTTTGCGTGTCTGAGAAAAACAAAATTGCCCAATACACTTGTGCACATCTTGGTCCAGTGGATTTAGTTTGTCAAGGGAAACTCGTCTGTGTCTCGAAATCACATATAAGGTTCACGCAGGCGCGGATCCAGGGGGGCCTGGAGGCCCGCCCCCCCCCCCCCTTCGCCACGAAAAAAAAACGAAAGGAGAAAAAAGGAAGAAAAAAAAAAAGAAAAGGAGAAAGAAAAATTAAGAGTAAAAAATGAATAAAAGTGTCTAAGAACGTATTCAAAGTATATATTTCTGTAGGGGTTGGGTGGAGTTATAGCTGGATTATCTCTTTAGATATCTTTCAAAGGTTGGCGACGAAAGGAGAGCTACAATGTTCGAAAACAGGTGAATAGCTGAGTAATGATCCTTGACTTTAGATCTAAATAAGTAAACATCGTGACATATGCAGTATGGGCCCGGCGAGCTGCACTGAAATGTAGTAACAAGTTTTGAAATGTTTTTGTAATCTAGAGGGATTGAGAGGCAAAGTTTTCGCCACACAGACCTTGCAGAATGAATACAGAAGACAAGCTGTCAGGTGACGTGATGTTGTGCACAGTGGGACCAGCTGTTGCAGGCAAAGTAGCGGCGTGAATATCCTGTTCGATTTCGAAACTGTCTGAAGTTTTAAAATGAACTTAAAAGGCTTTTAAGGTACAGACAGTGGCGTCGGCACAGTGGGCAATGGGTGATGTGTGTCCCCCTCCCCATCGATTCTTGAAATTTTTTAAAATGGCCCCAAAAGTCATTTAAGCTACAGATTTCTGTGGAGGGTGTAGGGTGAGATGTATTTTTGATGATTGGTTTATTTTTCTAACCATTTTCTTTCACAAACTGTTCTCAAACTATCATAAGTTTTGGAAATTCTTGACAAATT
Source organism: Holothuria leucospilota (assembly GCA_029531755.1). NCBI lineage: Eukaryota > Metazoa > Echinodermata > Holothuroidea > Aspidochirotida > Holothuriidae > Holothuria > Holothuria leucospilota. Next base: position 34,200,244 of record CM055968.1, read on the forward strand.
TCAAATTTTCGCACGCTCCGCTAGCGTCAAGCCTTGTGTCAGAGTTGTCCTTATTATCAATAGCTTTCGGTAACTACTCACGGAGGAACAAAGGAGCAAAAGTGCTTTTAAGAATTCTCAGTCAGAAAATTCGTTTCTGAATAGCATAGGTTGGTGGGAAAGTGAAAGTGTCCGATGCAGGTTCTGAATGCAGGTTTTGTCATGGACTAATATTTTACTCAAAATTTCGGCGCGCTCCGCGCGCATACAACAGGGTTTACACCCGATTTCATATACCATTGACAAAGCTATGACGCAAGAAATTATTCCAGTGCAAACATTTTTGTAAAAAGTTCATCTCCTCTTTAGGGCTCTCATCATTAACGGATCTTGACTAATCTAGTCTACCACATGATTTGAAAGATTGAAAGTACGTAATTGCCGTTGCTTATTTTCCAAACATTTTACCGCGACGTTCAATAACGACGAAAATCTTTCTGAAACGAATTTTGCCTGTCCACCATCCCTCTTGCTATACCTAAAAAGAATGTGATATATCATATCTCCTCCCACATGGATTTCGGGTAGTGAGAATCCCGTTGGTCCCTCTTTTGTGTACTGTAACTAATTCAGAGCTTCCGGGGGATTCTATACTGTTCTCTGTCAACCTTGGATATCCTTTTAAAATGTAAAGGAAAAATTTTATTATAGTCCAAGAATGTTTCTGTGTACTCCACCCAGGTATAATTGCGTGTACAATTTTCCCATGGGCGTGGATCATTGGGGGACGGGGGCACGCGTCCCCCTCACTTTTAGGAAGGAGGGACATCGTCAAAAAGTCCCCCTCACTTTTTCAAAAATGATGGAACAGACTGCAATTATGCCTAGGAAAACGAAATTTTTAGAGGAAAAATAACCTAAAAATCCTACACTTTTGTTGCACCAAATCGCATCTGAGGGTATTCAGTTCCAGAAAAATTTCCCTTAGACCAGGGGCGGATTTAGGGGGGCCCAGGGGGCCCGGGCCCCCCCCCCTTCCAAAAATTTTGAAAGTTTTTTCAACTTCATAAAACAAAGGACAAGGCCCTATTCCAATGAAATAGGCCTATGAGATGTGTCAGAGTGAAACTCAAACTTGCTCATTATTTTCTACCTCAGAAAATAAGTGTTATGTTAATAACTCTGCTACTGACTTTCAACTGATAACATTTTGGCTTATATTGGCCTCATTAACTTTCTCTGGGCATTGCAAGGAGTTACTCATGAGTGCTGTATTAATGGATTGCTAACTTCAGTCTATTACCGGCCAGGCCCACAGCATTGGGAGCACTGCTTCTACTTTCAAGGGAATTTCAGAATTCTTTAATATTTAGACGAATATTTTCGACAACACCAGGCTTTTAATTATAACTTTCTGCAATATTACCCTGCAGTGTCTTATTTAAGCCTTGTAATTTATTTTAATGAAATGCACTGTGAATTTAGGGTAAAATTAAAAATTCATTAAATTATGAACATTTTCCAGCGATATATGATCAGTTCAAAAATATTCTAAAAGCATCACCATTTTGCATCTAAGCAATCTTAAATTTACAAAAATTTCTCATAGGGGAGGGGACACCCCTCCCCTTAGACCCCTCCCCAGAAAAGCATCTTTCACCCAACCAAAAATTAAAATTCACTGAATTATGAACACTTTCCAGCCATATGAGATCAGTTCAAAAAATGCACCACAGACATCACCATTTTGCATCTGAGCAGCTTTAAATTAACAAAAATTTCTCAAAATGGGGGGGGGCACCCCTCCCCTTAGACCCCTCCCCCAGGACGGCGATTACTCATCACATGCTTTGCCCCTATCAAAATACCCTTGCACTGTCCCAGGGGGCACTCACTCACCTTAGACCTCTCCCCCAGATCGGGCTTTCATACAAACCACCATGACCTGGGCCCCCCCTTTTGCCAAATCCTGGATCCGCCACTGTAGACCCCTCCCCCATGCCGGCGATTACAAAACTTATTGTCTCCCCGTGACGCAAATTCTGGTTACCACCACTGCTTCTTCCACCAGGACGGCGATTCACAAATGTGAAAAAGTCCCTCCCCCCACTTTTGGAGATGGATCCACGCCCATGATTTTTCCTGGGACTTAAGGAGGTTTGAAGACAATATATTAACCGTCTCTTATTCCTCTTTTTCACCCGAACAAAAGTTAGAATTCACTAAATTTTGGACATATTTTAAACATACAATCACTTTAGAATGACCCAAAGATACCACCATTTTGCATATAGGCCCCCTAAAATTAGCAAAAATTGCTCAAAGGGAAGGGTAAAGCCCTTCCTGGGATTGTACTCTCATGTACTAACAAGAAAAGGTTCTCCCACTCTTGTATGTAGCGTATACAAAATCCCACTGCCTAAAAGGCACGGTTTAGCAGTTATCTGCGGTTCCCCCAATCACCAACTCCCGCCGGCAACATCGGTCATAGATTTCTGAAGGGTATAACCTTCAGAAATCCATAAAGAAGGTGATATATCATCTCTCCTCCCATATGGATGTAAGGTTGTGAGAGTCCTGTTGGTCCCCATTTTCAGTGTACAATTAATGCAGAGCTCCCGGGAGGCTCTATACCGAAAATTTTCGGCGCGCTTTGCGCGCAATTGTTTACGCTTGCGGAGAGAGGTACTTTTTTAGTGACTGATTGATTTATTCTTATCACTTTTTACCAAAAATAATTTGAAATCTCACGATTTTTGCAAAGTCTTCTCAATATTTCTTGATTCTCCCTTGATCTGCGCACTTTTAGCCTTGAATTACTCCTTTTACTATCAATAAGGTCCCAAACGTTTTCGCATTACTCATCGGTGAGGTTCTACCATAAGCCAATTATTCGTGTGCATAAACGTGATTTCAGAGGGGCCAGCACTGTAAGGATGTAAAGCGACTGATATTCATTTTTTCACCCTCCTCTTATGAGAACTGAAAACTTAGTATCGAACCCACCTTCTAACTGATATACAAACATAAAGGGAATTGACACCGTTAGTCATAGCAATGGTTTTAAATGTAAATTCACATTTTCGGCGTGCTTCGCGCGCAACTGTTTCATCTAACGTCCTAAACCCGAATGCCGTATAACGAAAATCAAACACTCATTATGGCAAAAATCATCTCAAGTTACCTACAAGGGCTCATAATGTTGGCGTGTAAGTTTCAAGATAACTTATATTCTCCGGAACTTCAGCAGGTACATATAGTAACTTATACTGAGCCATACACATCAAATTCCATGAAACATGAAAAGGTATAAAATCTCACTGACATAAGAACTGGAGGTCTATTTCTGTGCTCTTAAAATGCAATATTGCGAGAGCTTCCGGGGGCTTCGCCCCCTAGACCCCCACCGGGGCTCCGCCCCTGGACCCCGCCAGGGGCCCTGCCGCGGGCCCCTGGCGTAGGAACTCGCGCTTCGCGCTCGTGGTGCACCTTCGGTGCACATGAGATTTTCCATCTTGGCCCCCCCCCCCCTCAAAATTTCTGGATCCGCGCCTGGGTTCACGATTGCATACAATGGAAGTTGGGTCAGATAAGTAACATAAGTAACATCTATGATAGTATGTACGTACATGTAAATCAAGTTAACGGATTAATAATCTGTTGGAAGTTCAAAACGAGTCATTTCGTCGCTGATCTCGTCAAGCTCTACTAGCAGTCCTTTTAAGTCAAATCTACAGGCCGAATCGTTATTCCCATTAATGTGAACAGGTCCAGTAGTTGATCGTATCTCTCATTAACGTTTGCTACATTTTTCTAAATAAAAAAATACATGCCTGTACATACGTTACATCTATGTCATGGTCAGGGGCGGTGCCACTCAGGGGAAAGGGAGGCCTATCCCCCCTGTAATTTGCAGGAAAAGAGAAAAAGAGTAGGAAAAGAAGACGTAAAGGAGAAGAAAAGAGGAGGGCGGGGTAGGCCTATATCTGATCCATATAGTTAATCCAGAGCTTCCAAGAGGCCATATTCCGGTCTCTACCAGCCTTTAGATACGATTTTATAATGCACAAATGAAGCAAGGCAAATTTTCTTAATAGTTCGAGAATATTTCTGTGGACTCCACGCAGGTATTTTTGCGTAAAACTTTCCCCGACTAGAAGGCAGTAATGTGTCCAAAAGGGGACTTCAGGAGGTTTGTTGATACATACCCTTAGACAAAAAAGGCTCCTCTTTCACCTAACCAAAAATATTAAGAATGTTTTGAACCCATATGATCGGGTCCAAAAATATCCCAAAGACAACACCATTTTTGCATCTAAGCAACCTTCAAGTAACCAAAATTTCTCCCCCTTAGACCTATCCTCTAGAACAGCCCTCTTTACCCAACCAAAAATTAGAATTCACGAAGTTATGAACATTTTCCAGCCATATATCAGTCAAAACTGTCCCGAAGACCGCACCATTTTGCATCTTAGCAACCTTAAAGTAACCAAAATTTCTCACAGGAGAGGGGAACACCCCTCCCTTTAGACATCTCCCCTTGGACCGCCCTCTTTCTCCCAACCAAAAATTAGAATTCACAAAATTATGAACATTTTCCAGCCATATATATCAGTCAAATAATAACCCAAAGACCCCACCATTTTGCATCTAAGCATCCTTAAATTAGCAAAAATTTCTCAAAGGGAGGGAAAACCCTTCCCCTTAGACCTCTCTCCTAAGAAGGCCCTCTTTCCCCAACCAAAAATTAGAATTCACAAAGTTTTGAACATTTTCCAGTCATATAGTCAAAAAATTACCCAAAGAACGCACCATTTTGCATCTTAGCAACCTTAAATTAGCAAAAATTTCTCAGAGGAAGGGGACACCCCTCCCCTTAGACCCATGCCCAAGACGGCGATCACTCAACCCATGTCCCCTATCAAAATAACCTTGTGCCGTCCCTGGTTATTGTACTGTTTTTATTATCATTGGTTTCAGCGTGAGCTTGGCCGATTTACATATTTGAGAGAAAATTTTATGATTCTTCCGTTTCAAGCCCCCCTAAGCCCTCCCCCCCCCCCCCCCAAATAAACTCCATCTAGAACCGCGCCTGAGCTCAAGTTACTTTTTTCACTTATAAAAATTCAAAACAAGTTGATAACCCACAGCACCAAATGCAAAACGTCGCAATATGTAGACAATGCTTACTGGTAAGTTGATGGTTACGGGTAATCTTACCTTTGCAAAATTAAAATAAATGTGTATAAAATAAAACATTTTTCAAGCGAATAACCTTTCATCTTTAGTGTGTGTATAATAAGATGAAACTGAGTATTATGTATTATGTTGGACATCTTGGCTTTGTTCTGTTAGTAGCATGTACAAACCATAATGGGTAAGGCTGTAGCTGGCTACAGTCATTAGTTTAGAGTCCGTCCATTTGTCACAAAATCTTTCGGATAAATCCTCACAGGGCCCCTGATATACCCCAGGCTCTTGAATACTTAAATAGTCCAACCACGCAAATAATACAAAGTCGTATGTTCTAGTTTCAAGCAGATTGATAAAATATTGAAATGAATAATTAAACAAAATCGACTTCAGTATTCAGTGGCTTAGCTAGATATTTTGTGTGTGCACTGTTAAAAAAATCTCTGTTCGTGTACAGCAAATTTGCTGTCAATTGGGTTTCATACATGAACAACAAGCACAAGTCTATGTACAGAACCACCCTGTATTTTTACAGAACTGCATCTCTGTTCATTTACAGCAAATTTGCTGTCAATTGGGTTTCATACAAGAACAACAAGCACGTGTCTATGTACAGGATGCTCCAATTCAGGTATAGGGCCACGCTGTATTTTTACAGAACTGCACAGTACTTTACAAGACATCACATGCATACCTACAGAAACTCCTGTCAACAAAATAGTGTTTACATACAGGGCAAGTTGTTCTGCAACCGCCTCAGTCTGTATTTTTACACATTTCACCAGCTTGTATACAGCAATATTCAGTTTTTATTGGGGGTATACGTTGTATGTGTCCAGTTACCTTGTTGTGCTTGTACAGATACGTTCGTGCAGTTAACATCACTTGTCCATATTTTAACAGGGTCCCTCTTAATGTAGACAAAATAATATTGTTTCTATAGGCACAGGCCTATTTCTTTTGCTGCGACCTCACAAGAAAGCATGTTAATTAAACCATGGTTTACCGTAGTGAATTTACAACAATTTACAACGCATGGCATATGCAGTAAATTTACCTCGGCTCTAGGCCTATATACCATAGTAATTCTTCCTCTATTTACATGTGTCGATCGTGAGGCCTAGTCTCTGACTTAGAATACTTTTAAGCATGTTTGCAGAGAAGAGAAGCCACTCTCTCGGGAGAGGTTGGCGGCCCAAAAGAGAGCCTTTGGTTTGTATAGCCTATCCGGATTTTCTTCAACGTCTGTACCGTGTACGGTTGTATTCTTGGGGCTTTCCGGTGCCGCAACCTTTCTTCCTCCTTCTTGGCCTAGGCCTATGACCTAGCCGAAGAAGTTTGTCCAACAGCTTCTTGGTGTCTTTTCTTTCAAAGTTGATTCTTAGTACAATTTTGCACGGTCTTCCTTTTCAAGGAACCGTTGACATTGCTTTTTGGTCTGGCAGGATAATTGCTGACACCAGACTAAAGCCCCCTCTTCTCTCTCGAAGAATCGCCGTTCCATGACTCAGAGAATTTGTCAGAGCAGTTGAGAGACTTCGAAAGTCTGGGTGGGTTTCTGTAAATTCTCTCCTTTTTTGAAGAGGTTGATCTCTGACTGTTCAGACTGAACACAAGTTATTTCCTTTTCTTCAGAGTGTGGAGTCTTTCAGCGAGGCAAGTAGTTTGTACTACATTAGGCCAATCCGCATCGTACAGTCGATATTTTGAAACTGAGTTCATGGCGTTGTTTTTATTTGTATATACATGCATTTTTGGACGTGAAAGAGAATACCACATATACTGAGCTCTGATTGGGTGAACGTCGAAAGCGGTAATTTGAGCTTGCGAGATTTCAAACACGTTTGTGCTAGTTTTCAGGTCTTTTCGACTATTTTTAGGTGGTAAGAACCCCGCTTTTGTGGGATGAAAGGATGAAACAGTATTTTCTTTCGGTATCCTTCAGAGATTCCGTCCGGAATTCTCAGTGCTTCTAATCTGCGTCTCAATAATGATCATTAAAAATATTTTTGACACTGAATAATGAAAGCAGACTTAACAGTAGCAATATAGTATACAAATTATCACGTCTTCTCTGTGGAACATGCTTTGTAAGCTTATGTGATATTTAATAACAAAAATGCCACACATATTACAATTTACAATGGTAATATGTATAAATTTACGACAATAAATTTACAGCGAATGTACAATTTTACCCGTTTCTTACAATGGCCTCGAACCCGGCCGAGAATTATACTGTGAACCAGTGGCGTGTGCAGGATTTCGAAGGTGGGGGGGGGGGGGGCACAACCTGTGATTCCCCCGACTGGCACGGATTTTGATGACCTTTTTTTTTTTTTTGCTTCTCTGCACTTCAGTTCGTGGCGACCACTCGCGTCGGCATACTTGTGCTATCCCAATTTTCGAGGACCTTTTTTTTTTTTTTTTTCAAGCTTTTTTTTTTCCAAAACAAAAGAAATCGAGGGTCCTGCTCCCCCGACGACACCCATTTTTCTGGCTGGTGTGTGGTTAAGGTTTGAATGCTCAGTGTTTCTCTTCAAACTTTTCCTCTTCCTCGGACCCAAACCCGTAAATCCCCCGACTGAGTGATTTTCCCCCGACTGACTTCGGAGGTGGGGGGGCCTGTGCCCCCCGGCCCCCCCCCCTTTAAACACGCTACTGCTGTGAACCTTTAATTAGCTACACGACATAGCAAGGCTCGATCTATTATCCTGCTGTATTGGCCTCAGTTGTAGGCCTAGGGCTGCCACTTAAAATTTTCTCCTTCCCCTACCAATGATCGAACGGAATTTCAACTAAACAATTTATTTTACCTCCACAAATAAGTTGAAGACACTGTCGAGTTGATAATAGAGTAACCTGCAGTATACTGAACAGAACAAGGTGTGTAAAAAAGCTAGTAGCCTAAGCCAAATGGGGTTGGAGGGAGAACGTCACCCTCATTGCGTGTATTATATTTATATTACAATATTTTCTTAAAAACGACATAGGCTAGTTTTCAAATGACAAAAACAGATTTCATGGAAAATTTGCTCTTTGAAGAATATAAAAGTTGTTAAAATCAAGCCTGATAAATGTTTTATAAAAAGGAAGCAGAGTAGGCCTACAAAAAGCCTGTTTTGCAGCAATTGTGCTTGTCACTTCAGGCCTCCAGTTACACACTTTTCGCAAGTTCACGAAGACCAAGGCTGCCATACCAGTTGACAAGGACAAAATAATCCTATGTACTCTCCACATTTGAAGTAGCACTGAAGCTTTACGTACGAGTTAGTCTCAGTGTAGTAGTCTTAGGCTTTCCCCTAGATCATTAAAATCTGTTTGAGGGAGTTGATTCAAATGGGGTAATGCTTCGGAGTGAGCTCTGATATTATGTACATTTTACACAGAAGGGTAAGTGTTGGTCATTGCTATACTGCACTTAAGTGGGATCTCCTTCTCATGAACATTCACTGTGTTGCTCTTGCCCACTGAAGTGCACTTTGAGGTACAGTAGCTTATATCCTTTGAACTGGACATTTTTTTTAAATTCCCCTACCCCCCCCCCCCCAACGAAACCTCTGTTTTCCCCCGCAGGCGCCACCTTCTCCGTACAATTTGCCAAAATCCCCTACGGTAGGGGGTTCCCCCTATGCGTGGCAGCCTTGCTAAGTATACTAGCCTAAAAGGTATACTAGCCTAAAAGGTAACAAATTAAGCCAAAATATATTGGCACGGTGGCAACGCATAGGACGTCTGACGTCAGTGCAAAGGTTGTCTAGTCAGGGTCGCATGTGCCGCGAAGGAGCGTACGTGTAACCTTTGGTCAGATTTCACTTGTCCCTATCTCCCACTAGATCATGGAGTAAAAAGCGTAGCCCTCGGAGCCGTGCTTATCTGTTTTTTGTCGATCTCAGGGAACGTGACCTTGTAACACCCCACAAAATTAACTTAACACGGAACGATGCACTGTGTCAGCGTTCGCCCTTTGGTTAATTCCTGTGTTTAGGCCGCACTTGTGCCTATATAGACCTATGCATTGAAGACAGTCGTCGATTGGCAAATAAACATGCAGCTTTAATATACCCTATATTTCGACAGGATGGTAAATGTAGCGTAATCAGTCACTCCGGCATTCCTACTGTAAATATCTAAACTTTTAGCCTATGGAAAGATTGTTGTCATTACAGTAAACTGCAACTCAGTTCTATTCCTGCTTTACGACAGGCGCGTAGCCAAGGAGGGGGCGAAGGGGGCAGCCGCCCCCTCCTTGAGCATATTTTCAGTGTATTTTTAATGATTTTTTTTATGGTATTGCTAGCAACTCAAAATATAAAATGTTTAGATGCAACTTACAAGGCCAGAGAACTGCCGTTTTCAGCGATCTGGGAGGCATTTTCGGCCAAAATTTTCTTGTGCGCTTCGCGCCAACTTATGGTGGTGATAAGCTTACATAGTTTGCCTATGGGCTTCGCCCCCTCCTTGGCAAATTTCTGGCTACGCGCCTGCTTTACGAAACCTGCATCGAAATAAATGAGTCTTCCTAGAACCTTCGTCGGAATGCATTGATCAGTCTAAGCACGGTACTCATCTAATGTCGTTTGTAGACCAGTTAAATCCACTATTTCCCATTGACCACAGCTGTTCATCTCTTAAATACCTTAGAGTTTCCCGGAGGCTTAGCCCCATGAACCCCCCCACAAGAACGTCCGGCTCCTAAGACCCAAATCGGCCCTTCGCCGCCAAGGGGGAACGCTTCATTCTTTGGCATCTTTTTGTCATCTCAACCCAAGTGTATACCAACTAGTATATACCACCCTCATCATCGTACAAATCGTTGGCTATAGTATGCCACTACAGCTGCGTCGAAAAAGTTCCCTATGTGGCAAATAAGAATGGAGAAACATCAGGGAAAACAATAACACTAATCCAACGGTGCCGCATATGTCTGTGTTTAATTTAATCCTAAGAAAGTGCTCAAACAATTGATTCACAATGCACTCAACAGACAGCGTATTTTCGTTCGTATTTACCAGCACGAACGAGTCTATAATAGCTGCAGCCTTATAAAATTATGTAACCGAAACCCACAATAAATATTTCTTGCATGCTGTAAGGTACATAAAATTGATGGAGTAACATAAACTTAGCCATGGCACCACATACGCCTACACTTTGATATTTTGTTTTTCTAAGGTCCACAAGCAGATGATGTATGCTTCAAAAAGAACTGTTTCGCGGGGAACATAAAATTATTATAATTAAGTTCACAAAATTCTCCAACCTCTAGTTCGATTGCAACTTTGTTCCCAGGTATAGAATTCACCTGTTTCGAGACAATTACAGTGCCGCATGTACGGTAACTATACTGTCTTCCTCGACATAAAATTATTGGAATTTTACAATTTCTTTGCAGCAAATGTTCCTGTTACAAGTTTGTGTCTTAACAAGAAGTTTTGTTTTTGAACAGAAAATCTATTTATATTCTGCAAACATTAAAGTTCTGTTTATGGGTAGTAATTTCTAGTTAGGGGACGTAAAATTACTGTAAATTTACAACCATTGCTGGTATCGTATGCTTCGGCTACAAGGTTGTTTCTCTACAGAAAGCAAATGTTTCTGAACGGACATTCAATGACAATTGAAAAAACATACATGAATTGTAAATGTACAAAAATTCACTTATAATGGGACATAAAGTTATTGTAAATGTACAATTTTTCTAAAATAATATGCAGTCTTTTCAAGTTTGTTTTTTAACAGAAAATTCCTGATTTTAAACTGAAGTTGCCTGACATTACATTAAAAATTCATCTTTTGTAGAAGTAAAACAATTTCCCTGTGAAAGGACATAAATTTATTGTAATTTTACAATTATTTTTAACAGTGTGGTTACATATTATAGCCTTGTACGCCCAACAAGATATGCCCTTAAGCAATAAACTAGGTTTGTGTCTGCACAAGGAGGGGATCAACACAGTTTTGGAAGGAGTAACTTAGTCGGGAGAATTGGAGCTGTCTAGGACGAAGAGGGCAGATTCTTCCATAGAAACCAAATTTTCTAACTTTCCTTAATAAGAACCAAATATTTTCAATTTTTCTTCAACAGCACCCCAAACTTTTCGCCGGTCGCCCAAAATTTCCCGTTCGGTATCCAATCTGTAACCATTGCTTCTGACGGGGCTTCGGGTTGCTGGACGGACCTCTCAGGGGAGCTTGGATCCTTCGTCAGGCTTATCTTTCCACCACCCCTTGCTGATTCTGTATGCAGGTTTTACCGTGGTAAATAATTTTCCTGCAAAATTTCTGCGAGCTTCGCTCGCAATTCTCACAAGCGAAGTAATATCACCCATGAACATTATTAGTACAAAAATTCAAGTGAACTCTTCCAGCCAAAGCTAGGTGAAGTCTCAAAGTTAGATCCCGGATATCGAGGGGCTTTCATGTAGTAATCTTATACCTTGAGTAACATTAGCTCCGCGACGACTATACGGTTTGAAGCTTAATTTACTCGTACCAAAAATTTATTCCAAAATTTACTTTTTCTCATGTTTTTTTCATGTAAAATTTCGTTCAAAGTAGAAATACGATGATGACCATCCGAAGTGTGAACTGTGAAGACGTTGGTGTGCTCTCACTGACATTCAAAGTCCTGCTCAAAGCTCTATGCTAGTGTTCCCATATTGTTAATTCGTCACATGTTCCGGGAATTTCCCTCTAGGTCCTAACAAAATCATACTGGATCACACCAAGCCTGCCTAATAGCAGCCCCTGGTCCCGCCTCGCCTTTCGTAAAATACTGAACCGGCTTCACCTGCGCTTGCTGAGCTGAAGATATATCGTGATTAAAGTGTTGTTCCCTTCACTTGTAGAGAATTTCTACGTCTCTGTATTGCAAGCGGAGGGAAAAATTTCCATCAGAAGAGTGAAATTTTCGCGCGCTTCGGCGCGCGTATGTGCACACGTAAAAATTTTTGACCCCCAATTACTCCCAAGGGTCTATTAGCTTGGCCGGTATTACTTGTGCTTACCATGGACCTTGAGCACCTGAGTCCATCCTTTTAGAAATCGCATCTAGCAAGAATTTTGGGATGTCTATGGGGTCCCTGCTCATGTCAGGAGAAGTAGGCCTAAGTGCAATAAATTACAAATGAAAGGAACATAGGAGAAATACTATAAGGGAAAATTTTAATATGTGAATATCGGAAAGTCTACGGAAAAGGTAGACATGTCCTAAAGATATAGTTTTTCGTTGTGGTCTGAGTCCATCCTTTGTAATTAGGTTGATTATTATAAAAAGCTCACTCCATTTGATATTACACATTTCGTGCAACTATAGGCTACTATATCATATTCTCTAGAGTCTTAAAATTCCAACTTGATCAATTTGTGGTCCTTAGACCGAAGTAACTTATTTTTAACAAATCATTAACCTGATAGTTGTGAGGTCTGTGTGGTGCGCATGCATTTTATGCAAATTGGACATTACTCTGCTAAATGCATCCAACTCACAAGCTCTTGCATACTCAATCTAGTCACGTTATTGCACGATCTCGGCCAAGGAAGCTAGGGATGATTGTTAAATAAAAGTGGCTGAGGAAAACTTTAGGGGCCAGGGAGAAGGATAAAACAATCAATGACTGTAAACTAAATTAAAGAGGTTTTAATATTGCTACGTTGGCAGCTTTCGCAAAATCACCAGTCCACCATAGATACGACAATAAGAGTAATACGGAAACGGTTGTAATCATTTTAGTGTCTAATAAAAACCACCAAAACACTGTAATCTTAAGTTGGTTTCCCCAAAGATTTCGGAAGCTTCAAAATATGAGAACCAAACCCTATATACCTTGAACTCCAGCAGTTCTCAAACGGCGTTTCTGCGATGCCCCCATTTGTTTATTCCATAATGCCTGATAGCTGTGCAAAAAGTTCTGTATACAACTTTGAATTCAGCCTAACATTCAAATACTTATAACATCTCAGAAAGTATTGATACTTGTCTTAGTTTTACATATATACACATGTACATATGCAACGTTGTACTAGGTTTACAGAATGCAATTATGGTCTTGGTTTGTAAGAAAGTTTAAAAAAGCCCAAGGGATGCCATAGCTCCAACAGTTTGTGTTTAATTACATAAGTGACTGGATTTCGAAAATTGCTAAGCACCATTTGATATTTCACTTGTGTTATCCAGCTTTTACTTTGTAGCATAATATTCAAAAGAAAATATTATTGTAAACAATTATCCTTCATTATGCTTTAGCCTTCCTTGTGTATACTTTAATTTTGTATTAAAAATTATCTTTGGGGAAGTCAGGGAAACACACAAAATGATAAAAAAGGGCAGTTTGTTTTATTTTCTTTTATTTTAGTTAGTGTATCTATAGTCTTTGAAGTACATCGACGACGCCTCCCAGCACTAGGTGAATAACTGATACTTTTTTTACAAATTGTATTTTTTATACAAAGGGAAAGAGCTTTCCTGCATTGCAAGGAACCTTTATCAGAAATGATAAAGTACTAAGACAAGTTGCTCCTCACCTTCAACAAATTGATTTATTTACAATGATTTTCTCTTTAAATTCTTGTTAATAAAGTTGCTTTCAGTCTTCAAAAATTAATGAAAATTGTTCGCACAAATGTATGTTTAGGCGTCAGTAACTTTTAAGAAATGTACAAACAAAATAACATAACCTTAACTTGTGCATTGTTCATGATAATGATCAATTTTCCTTTGGTTATCAATTTTTTTTTTTTTTTTTTTTTTTTTTTTTTTTTTTTTTTTTTTTTTTTTTTTTTTTTTTTGTGTTTTGTTTTTTTTTTTCTTTTTACCACAGATTTCATGAGTTCTTATACCATTTTTAAGTAAATAGTTATATATAGATTTTAAGCAAATAATCACTTACATGTGTTAGTGCATTTCATTTAAGCCTTTCAGGATGATGCAACATTTATGTGCGCAAAACGTTGGCCGACGTTAGCTCAAAATATCACGCGTATTTTGCTCAGACTTTGCAAATTTTCTGCCATAATGAATGGAGTGCAGTGCAGTTCCTGTCATACAACTGTACCTTTGCAGCTACACTCCCATTACTATTCAGTCGTTATCGTGTGCCAATCCCTTAACTTGTCATTCACGGTCAACTAAAACTGTTTTCTTCGAAAGACAAGTTGAGGCTTGTCTGTGATAAACTATAACGGCTAGCAAAAGCCGGAGATAACGCGATGGTGCAAACAAGAGTAACATCCACATTGCACAGAGCATTCCCTCTTTCTATTTCACCATATCACTAAAGTATATTGTCAAACTGTTTGGATGTACACAAGAGTATCATCATCGGTTGTATTAACACACGTTGAACGTCACGTCGCATTCAAATTTTCTTCATAAAAAAGTACTCATCATAAGTTACCTATTCCCTTTTGATCCAATTGGATGAAACACTGGCACTAAATAGTAAAAACGCTTTGAATGTTATATTACCTATGTACTTTGGAAGTATTTTATTTCTAACAATATTAATGGTTTTATGACATACCCCTTACATTCAATGCGACGGCCTTGGAATTATTTCTTTGGTATTAGTTTGAGTAACAACTTGTTTGTAAGTTATGAACTCTATTTGGAACAGACCAAAGTCTGGTGTTTTGAAATGTGTTTCTTCTAACTGTCTTTTACATGTTAGAGACTTTTCATGCTTTCAGTAGCAAATATTGTCAACTTAGTTTATCTCTAGATCTTCATGTTCTTCTCTCTCTTTTTAACTCTTAGTTGCAAGGTGCAGTAAAGCAATATTTTTCCTAACGAATCTTGATCGAATGTAATTTTGGCTTTCAGGGCGGTACACTGGGGCCTTATTGAAGGGTGCTAAACATTTCCCAAATATTTAGCCACAATTTTGTGTTACCAATCATAATACAAACAGTCTTGTAGACTATTAAAACCTTTTATTCCCGAAATTTGAGCCAAAGTTTATCTCCTGAATGACTAATACTTTGCACACAGTAAATGTGTGAAAGTGCTGAAAAGAAACTCTAATGATCTTGGGAGGTTTCTCAATCATTTATGCGGCCTAAATTTTCATAAAAAGTGGAAACAGACTCTCAAACAGCCTTCACAAAATTTTTGTATTTATCAGCCCCACTTGGATTTCGCTGTTTAAATTAAATTAAACAATAGGTCTTACAATGACATTTTGTGAGATATCGAGCGTAAATCAACTCCTGACTCCTAGCCCCCCCCCCCCCCTTCGAAGAAAAAGTTAAAGCAAACGAGTACGACTTTCTCCTAAATTTGACAACGAGTTATGGAATTGGTTTCTATGCGCAGATGTGTGGTGTTTATTCATCGATACATTTTACAGTGACCAGGGGCGGGATTTGATGTCTGAAAGTTAGGGAGGCAAAACTGTGTAGACTGTCAAACGGCGCAGAAGGCGCCGCATGGGAGCGCTTCGCGCTCCTCCTTACGGCGTGGGGTCCAGGGGCCCGCCTGAGGGCCCGTGGCGGGGTCCAGGGGCAGAGCTCCGGTGGAAGCTCTCTGGTATTTACAGATTTTAGGCATTAAAATGATGCATTTTAGCTTCAACTTCAAATGACATAAGGTGGGCACTTAACAGACCACAAAAATCACAATTTGACTTTTTTCAGTTATATTCTTACAGTAACAGTCAGATATGATCAATAATGCAGAGGGCTTGAGGAAGAAGGGGAAGAATGTATTATCTTGATGGTTTCCCGGAGCTTTGGAGCAATAATTTCAAGAATGGAGGCTGTAGCACCCAGAGTGGGTGCGCGCGAAGCGCGCTGAAAAAAATCGCATTTTCAGACTTTTCAGTGATATAAGTAATAAGAAAGCTAAGAAAAGTGTCCTCAAAGATGAAATGTTTTTTGAGCAGTTTTTACATGGACATGAACAAGGTCAAGGGCATCGGCAGTTAGAGTGCCAGGGAAGTAATTTTAATTTCCATTGAATCTTGCCTCTTGGGACGTTGTGGTCGGCGAAGCCTTTAACCGTAAGCGCCGAACGGGCGAAGCCGGAGGCTGGGGACTGAGGGTTCTCCCCGAGAAATTTTTCTTAAATTTGGCGGCCTTTGCGACCATTCTGGACCACTTCCTGAGAAACTCCCATTACTCCCAAGTGTAATTTGAAATGCCAATGAAATAGTTTCATTATGACGACGATGCAAGTTAAGATAGTAACCGTCAGTCAATTTGCTGAGGATGGTGGTAGTTGGTGAGGAAAGTAAACATCCAGAGGTGTAGCGAGGATTTTGGACATAGTAATTTACTCAAGCTGCCCCACAGAAAGTAGTAACGAGGCAATTCGACCTAAGTTTTCCTAAGCGCACAGCAGTACAGCAGTACTAATGAGACATCGATTTATGTAAGGAGTATGCAAAGCACGCCATTTTTTTTTTTTTTTTTTGAGAATTGCGACTCCCTTCACATTGGTAGGTTTTGGGACTTTGTTTGCAAGGACCATGGTTCATTTTGTGACGTACTGAGCTTCAAGTCGCAATGGTGTGGCGCGTAGGAGAAAAAAATTAAGGCGCCAGACAAAATTTTTAATTGTATTAGTAAGTTTTCTCTAGAGGTGCGCCGGAAAAAAATCTTCCTAGTTTTTGACATTAATGTTTGCCTTCATTTAACATTGAAAAATTTTAATCATGATAGACTTTTAAAACTTGTCGTATAATTTCTCTGATCTCGCTTCCTCTCGCTCATTTTTTTATTATTTTATTTTTTTAAGCTCTGGAAAAAGTGGGGGGACACGTGCCCTCCCGTAATCCCGCTATGACTGTGACTGTAAAAGTCCAGACAAATTTATGTCTTCTTGTCGAAATTTCTTTTAAATTTTAATTGTCTTGTATTTATTTATGGATACTTTTTAATTGTGTTAAATATTGATCAGGTAAAATTTGCGAGACCATTTTTGATAAAAGGGGTATGGATAAATGAGGTTTTAATGTACTTTTCATGTCTAACAATAACATTGACTGTTTCTTCATTTTTTTCAATACTGTTTTCTTTATTTTCTATCAGCGAAACTGTTTTGTTTACTATAACTGATGTTCTTTATGCTCTACATGTAATCCCTTCCAATTTTCCTTTGTAATCACTTCAAGCGAAATAAATGGGTAAAAAGTTGCAACTCAACTGTGCGTGTAGTGTTTCGTTAGTATGTTTATATTGAGCAAACGATTGATGAACATAAAAGCAAAAATCACAATCAAAAGTCCTCTTCAAATTAGACAAAGTAATATATCTACAGTGTGGTAATAATGTAAAGTTTCCCCGTATTCCATCTGCATGAAAACTTTCGCGACGGAGCAAAAACCCTGTTAAACACCCTGCTTTTTGATATCTGCCCAGCCATGCTTGTCTATGGTATTTTAATCAACCTTACATGGGAGCTATGGCCATGTGGGTAAAGGCAGAGACATTTGAAGCTATAAAGTTAAGCAGCCAGGAGGTTCGCGGTTCGATCCCCGGCCGCGGTCAAAGTGAGGTGGGTGGGTTTTTCATTCAAGAGCAATCTACGGTATTCCCATCTGAATCGACCTTTCAAAAAAAAATGTTCTAAATTGTTGAGTTGTCTAGCAACTCGACACAAAGTTGTAATTCATAAGCCATACAGCCTTCTACATTCTAAGTTGCTTGGCATCGTAAAGCAATTGCCATTTAATGCCTGGATGAAATTAAATATATCACACAACCCGTGTATTTATTTACATTTCATTGAGTTTGTCCAAGTTGTCGGTGCAGTGCACGGCTAATTCATTTGCATTATTTCACTTTAACCTTATAATATCACACACATTGTTCAACTTCTAAGTTACTGATTCCAAGATCGACGAAGACGGGTTACATAGTCGTAATCTTTCTCAAGCAATGCCCAAGTACGCACTACTAGGAGCCCTGTACTCGTGTACTTAAGAATATATACTAACACAAAACTTTTCTTTGCCATTGGCTAACAATTGACAATTATGAAGTAATACGGCGATTCTGCGACGCAGGTGCGGTTGTGGGGACAGAATTGGGGGGAGAGGGCTATGCTGCCATTGACCCTGGTGAAAATGGATAAAAGAAGGCCCGTAGCCATGAATTCTGACACAGTGGAGCACCGGTACCATAACGGTGGGCACCGAAGAAGACTATGTTTGTAGCTAGTGGCGCCACCAGACAATTGCAGTTTGCGGGAACCACAGGGGATGATATCTCAAGCCCTACACGGATAGCTAAAGAAATTGGACCTACGTGTGAACGTGCGCGCGAACAGCGAGAAAAGTTCCCTTTCCCTGGCAGCAAAACCCCTCCTCTTGCTATAAAGAGACGTGGAATTTGTGGAAAGTCTCACAAGGGAACTGAACAAAATTTTCGTATTTTCACCTCCAGTCACCTCAGATAACCTTTGACCTCTACCCAAACCAATAGGGGCCACCTTCTGACTATTAGGCATCCACATGCCAAGTACTGAAAAGCATCCACTTTTCCTACCTAGAGATATTGTGTTTACAAAGTTTTGGGGTTTTGACCACTGTTGGCCTCACATGATGACCTTTGACCTCCACCAAAAACAATAGGGATCTTCCTCCTAATGTGATAATCCTGTATTTCATGACAATGAAACTATCCATTATTGCTATCAAAAGATATCGTGTTTAATAGCCAACTGTCACACACACACATACACACTTACACACACGTACACTCGAGTAATTGCATAGATTCCTTTCGCCTTCGTCAAGGAATCAAAAAGAGGAGTTTTAAGAGTTTTTCTATGCCGCCTTCCCCAACAATTTAAGCTTACTCAGAGTACATAGTTTTCTTTTCCAGCTAGAGGGATGTTCTCCACGGATCTTTTTGGTCTATACTGTATTAAATAAGTAACAATGTAGGTCAACATTATTTTTATTTTTTTTTTTTTGTCTTTTGTATTTTGGGTATTTTTTGTAAAAGTACCTTGCTTAGTTCGAGTATTCTTTTTTCCAGTCTTCCTCAACCACTCTTTGTATTTTTTTCCAGTCCCCGTTGCACACCTCAGCTTCATCCCGTCGCGATTCTTTTCGCCCCTGAGTTTTCCTTGTCAACAGGTCGAGGAAACTATCTTCCCGTCAGAAAAGTCCTAGTGAAACCGTTGTCTTTAGTTTTCAGCAGGATTTAAAAAGGCATTCGCAACTTACTTTAGAATTGTGATCCTCCTTCATAGGAAAATAACTGCATTTGTGAAGTTGAAACCATGATAAACCGAAAATCATAAAGCCTTTTCTACCAGAGTAAATATGGCATGTGACTAAATTGCACATGATTTTGCCCTGCCGAAAGAAAGGGCATCTAGAATATAAGCACCTAGAATATTTCTTTACTTCACAAAGCTCTCGCACCCATAGTGTTGCAGATAATGGAGTACTTGCAGCAACACTCTTCATGCCGATATAACGTCAGTTGAATGGTATACCATCAAATTTGTACTCAAAATATATGTGTTACTCATGAGTGGCATAAAATTGGCAGGGAGTGATAAAAAAAAAAGAAACTGAAAAGGAGAAAGAAGGAAGATACAATTTTTATAAAGCTTGGATAGCACAGAAAGCAACGATAAATCAAATATGCCATATCACAAAGTAATTTCATTTTAACCTTCGTAATGTAACATTTTCAGGACAATATGAAAATCTGTGACATAAACGGAATTACAAGATGTGTGAATGTTTTTTTTTTTCTTGTGCAGCTTCATTTGAAAGACTTTGGAAACATTGTGAAAGCTTCAACGGTTTTTCAATCGTAAGGGGGGGGGGGGTCGGACCAGAACTAGTTTCAACGGTATCGGCAAACCCCCAGAAGCAAGAGATCGGAGAAAAATTGGGGTCAGATGATCTGTGGCTTAATTTGAGGCATTTAGCCACGATTCCACCATTTTATTGCAATAAATGGCTTTTTCCACTATTTTGGAGTTTGATTAAATTGAATCAGTTATAGTTCGAGCTATGGAATTAAACATGTGCCGAAGATTTTCGTTAGGGAAAAAGCCGGGGACATGTGTTCCCGTTCCCAACTCCTGTCCCCTGTGTGAGAGGTAAATATCGAAAGTTGAACGCTTCTTTCTGAAAAATGTTGATATATGACTCAACAAGCTATTAAAAAAACTGGCAGTCATAAAAGTTAATCCCCCCCCCAAAAAAAAAACATGAAAAAGAAATACAAACCCCGTACAACACTCAAAGTCTGCAGTGTGGCATAGGATATGTGTATATCGTCAATCTTTGAAGAACTACAACTCATAAACGGATAAAGACACTCAAAATTAACGCAGCGTTCCTTAAGAGTCGTTTCTGTTGTGTTAGAAACAGATCTTTGTGCTTATCTGACACTTTTCTTTTAATTATTTTACGGTGTATAAGATCGCTCACGATTATAATAATTTTATGGGACTACTGTCTGAACAGAGAACTTACAATTATAACACAACTACTCTTAAAACATTTGCGTAAACATCCTTCTTGGTTAATGAAGCTTCTTTAAAACGCGTGGCATTTTTGCAAAACTACCTTAATTAATAAGATGTACAAGGCAAAACATTCATCTGTTATTATTATAAGCAACCAGGCGCGGATCCAGGTGGGGACCTGCCCCCCCCCCTCCAGACCGACAAAAAGAGGAAAGGAAGAGGGAAAAAGAAAAAGAAAAAAAGAGAAATAATTGGACATTTTCTAAAGGTTTATCAGTATTGACATTTTTTATAGGGGGTGGGTTGATGTGTTCCTGTGAAAACCACCTTACAGTCAGAATATTTTTTCATTAACAATGTAGCCCAATTTTTATATTTTAGATCTACCATTTTACATACACTTACATATTTAATATTGCCTATATACCACTAAAGCTGGTTTCAAGTGTAAGGAAAATGACGACAATCGATGGAGGTGACGCTGATTGGCTTAAAAGTTTTAATCATCATGTCATTTTGTATTCAGCCCACCTAGCCAGTGGACCTCCGATTGCGCTTTGTCGCTCTTTTTTGGGAGTTGGGTGCAAGCTTCGTTGATGTTCAGGGAATACTTTGTTCTAAACCTGTGTAAGGGGGCAACTCCTGTCCGTTTTAATCTCCTCGGCTAAGTGCTTGCATATCGAGTATCGAGAGAGAAGAAAGGGCCAGGACACTGTCGGTGCTACTGGTGTCAGAATATCCATGTTATGAGGTATGTTAAAGCAACACATTTAGCCTATGATAGCCTACGACATAGCCTATGTTACACTTTTTTAAGCTATAGCCTATGTGTTTTGTTATTTGTTAATGCTGGGTTAACTCTTTAATTTGTGATCACGGGCCTTCACAGGTGTGCTACAGTTTTAAATATAATTGTCTGGGGAAGAGCAATGTTCGTGTGAGACAGTAATCTGTCATAGACCATATTGCTCGAGAATCTGTTTCGAAAGTTTTAAAAATCTGCCCTGTTAAGTTCCAGAATTTTTTCTTCAATTACACGAAACCCCAGCCCCTTGCATGTACCCTAATGTATGCGGCACCTTTTTAATTCAATCGTTACGCTATTGGTCTACCGGCTCTAGTCACTTGTGTAGTCGATTTCTTAGTAGTCAGGGTTACACTTCCTCGGCGAGCGCTTTTGTGTTTGGTCTATAATCTATCTTCTACATTGACGGAGTAAGTAAAAAAGACCAACGAAAAGCAAGCCTCTTATATTAAGATTACCCTGATTAATCTACGACACCCGCAGTTTTAGACCAACGCTAGCTGCAATTTGCATCCCCGGTGATCTGTCAGAGTAATGAGGCTAGAGTAATTCCAGGGGTAATTCTGTGGAAGTAAGTCTATCTACTGGTGACTGATTTAGGTACAAAAGTGTAAGTGTTCTTTTTTTTTGAAGAAATGTGAAGCAACAACTGATAAAGATTCATGTTGTGGTCAGCATAGAGGGTCGTATTCACAATAAGCATTGTATAGAGGCTGTACACAGTAGCCTACCTAAAGGCATTACTGTGTTTGTGTTTCAGGTACATT
Source organism: Holothuria leucospilota (assembly GCA_029531755.1). Lineage (NCBI taxonomy): Eukaryota > Metazoa > Echinodermata > Holothuroidea > Aspidochirotida > Holothuriidae > Holothuria > Holothuria leucospilota. Next base: position 34,222,427 of record CM055968.1, read on the forward strand.
AACAATATTTCTGTTTGTATGATCATTCATTGATAACTTTTCGGTGCTTTCAGCAGGCCTTCAGGGTGCTTTTGTTGTTTTATTGTCAAGCGTTAAACAAGTGTTGTCATTAAAGCTTAAGCCGGGTACTTATTCGTCGCATAGTTGTTTATATAGCTTCCATAATCCATGTGATCTATAAGACATTTTTCACACATGTATGTCCTACATTTGTATATGGGCGGGTTGTAAATGTTAATCAGGGGCGCTATTTCAGATTTTGTTGCAGACTCGTAACGGTAAGGAGGTATTGTACTATTATGAAAGTTATACGGTACTTGATTGGTAAATGTTATTGCAGGAATGTACGAAAGGGCTTTATACTCTGTACAGAAGGCATCAAAATATAACTTGTTCTTTTTATTCAGAAAACAAAACGAAAAAAAAAAAAAAAATAGATGAAGAGGTAATTGGAAGTTCTTAATTTTCCATGAGATGGATAACAGTTATGATCTGTTTCATCACATGAATTTTTATCTCAAAAAGGTTGAGAGATGAAGCAAAACAATAATCAGGAAAAAAGGAAGCGATCGAGTTCTTCGTCACACTTATACCAAAACCAAGGCAATGACAGTAAACCTTCGACATCAAAGAAGCAGAAATCGTCGGGAAGAATACCACAGAGACAAACCTCAATATCGAGCTTCTTTTCCACGAAGACACATCAGTTGATAACACCGAGTAAAATAATGGTTTCGAAAGAATTATAACTATACCAAGGATGCTCTGATGTGAAATTCTGTAAAATTTCTCGTGATTTTGATTTTTATCCTTCTTCAGTGTCCAGACTGGAATTTGTCGACTCGGATACCACTCAAGCACAAACCATAACAGACGAATGTACACCACAGGATCAAGCTGCTGTTGAAACAGTCACTACAGCTGAAGATGAGCTTCATGAAGACCAAGAGCCTGCTGCTAACAGATGTGCTGATATTGTTTCTCTGCTTGATAGTGAGTGTTTGCAGTGCTTGTTATGCTTCTATTTCTGGCCCCTCTACCTTGCTTAGTTCTGTGTAAAAATAAATTACTGAGTCTTCATACAAATTTGGTATGCGGATTGAAGACTTAAAAAAAATGTGTGACCTTTTACGATTAGTTCATCAGATTTCAAGAGCTATAAAATGACTGCATACCTACGAGGAATTTGTGAACATATTTACCTAACGTGAGTGTTTTATTTATGTTACTATGAACGGTCATTCAGATAATCAAAGGATCTAATTTACGCTCATTGGACAAATAAATGTACAACTGATCGGACAGGTAAAGTGTTACTACAAACTAAATAATATTTTAAAGATCTCTCAGTTTCTACCCTGCATTTACTTCCTTCCAAGGGATGATGTGGCAACTTTGTTGGAAAGGCTATACATCATTTTCTCGCGTGGAAAAACACAATTGCATGAAGAATGTATTTGTTCCAGAGGAATGCTTGATACTTCTTCCCAAAGAGTACCATGATAAAGCAGGACAGGTTATAAAAAGAAGGTAAGTAAGCAAATGAACATTCACATCACGTTGTTACAATTTAAACGGATCAATTTTGGACCAACTCTGGCTTTCATTTGATAGTTCAAATTTTTAATTGCTTAGTTCTATCGAAGAAATATGCGACTTTTGTACAGCAATATAGCAAACCCGTAATCAGGGACTGTAGTCATAACAACTTTAAAAAAGTTAAGGCTCTACGATATACAGTACACAGAACAAAAATATTCACCATACCGTGCTTTTGATTTACCTGTTGCCATTCATATCAATATCGCCTAGCAATGACGATCATGATTTATTGATAGGCATGGGAATCTCTACAATGATCATTGTCTGCATTATCGAATTAGAAACATAATGATGTGCTTGTTCTACGTATTTCCAAATCTTTCAACCATTCGTGGCTGGCAAAATATCCCGGCTTGGCTTATTCAAAAACGAAAGACTCTGATTACTGCCTGTACTGTGTGCTGTTCGCGAAAGATACTACAGATTGACTACTTGTCAATAGGCCAGTCCGTGATTAAAAGAAGGCTAGAGATATTTTTAACAATCATTTTTTTCAATAAGCGCTCTGGTACATCGAGAAGAACAGGTGGTTATGAAACCCACCAGACGTGTCGTTGTTTGGCATTGGAACTTCAGCATGTAGTTGCACATACTCAGGTTCGTACACTCTGTTAATTGGAATGAGTACAAGTCTTAAACAGCCTATTAAGTTTCAAGTGTCACCTTCAGCCTGGTCACCTTAGATCAGGCCCTGGACTATTAAGGAATAATTTCTCGATTTTCAATTCTATAGTTTCGAAGGCAAATGTTTAACGCAGATTTCGACAAATGCTACTAAACATATAATGTGTCCAGATGACTAAAGGTCAGTGTTATGTCCCCAATGGATTTTCTAAATGGATGACATAATGCAACTACAAAATTGAATTCACATTTCAGAACAAGCGGACAAATCAGAGTTGGCCCACAGCTCTGCCCTGGTCATTCGTGCAAAATATGTATTGACTGACTTTTTAAGAAAGTCGGGCAGTATTCTCATATAACAAAAGCTTCTCTATCGTCTATAGGCTAAACAGCTCGTCCCTCTAACAGAAAATTACCTTTAAATTCCATGCAGCTCAACGTAATGCTTTAAGGTGCACCCTTAACACGGCTAATGAAACAGATTTTCGTTCCAATTGAACAAACAGAGCATACGAAATTAGGCAAGCAAGTTAACTAGTTTTTATTTTTCGTCTTTAACATTTGACAGCAATTTCATGAATAACCGTATTTTTTTTTTTTTTTTGATGATTTCTGTTGATAGCATCATAAATAAAAGGTTATCATCAACAATTGAAGAAAACAGCAAGGCTTTGGAATCGATGATAGGGACGATCATTTTGTGTGGGAGACAGGGTCTTCTTTTACGCGGACTCCGTGATGACAACGTACACTTGGATAACCCAAACAACAATCCCGGAAATTTTATTGAACTGTTACGCATGGGGTACGGTGTTCTTTTTTATTTAGTTGAAAGGAACAATTTTTATGTCGTAACAATATCAAGCATTCCTTAGAGTACATTTTGTCCACTTAAAACTTTTGTCCAAATTTCACTATTCATTACATGTTTGCAGGGAGTAGCATTTTTTAGTCTGAATCGGAAAGAGATGTAGACACAGCCCGTCTCTGCGTCATGTGCTTTTGGTTACTTTCAGAAACTATCCATGATAAACAAAAACAAAATGGCATTTATTTCTTAACATTTAATTGCAGAATGAGGAGTGGAGATACAAATTTGAGGAGACATTTCAAGAAGGCGATCAAAAATGCAACCTACAGGTCAAAGACCACTCAGAGAGAACTGATTAATATTATTGGAGACTACAAAAGAGAAAAGATTATAAATCAGTGCAGAATGAAAAAAAAAAATCAGCGTAATAGCGGACGAGCTGCAAGACTGTTCTGTAACAGAACAACTATCCTTAACTGTTCGATACTGCATGGAAGAAGGAGGTAATTAGATCTAAAGTAAAACGGGATACTTGAAAAAATATCGTACCCATGTTTTTCGCAACGAACAAAATATGCTACCATTTTTCCGTTAAAATTTCAAAGGATATTGACCGAACATTGACCGAAAAAAATGTAGGTACTATGGAATTGCAATCATAGTTATAACACATAGTTGTATGATCAGTATATTTGCGCAAGCTTTTTTTTTTTGTTTGTTTTTGAAGAAAATCTTACCGTTTTTGTATTAAAGGTAAACTGACCATAAAAAAGATTTCGTGGGATTTGTGGACGTATGGTGACATGTTTCTGGCGAAAATCTCGCAGCAACAATCACTGAAACGCTAAAAGGCGTGAACCTAGATCTTCAGTATATGAGGGGCAATGTTATGATGGGGCCGATACGTATTTTTTCCGAAACAGCAAAATTGGAACCGCTCCCTTGTTCGTGTTAAAGTTTAGAGCCCGCAGTAATGATAACCTAGGCAGTATTAGTACTTACGAAATTCTTTTTAAGAGAGGTTAAAAAACAGACTTTGAGTTGCTTCAGTTTTACAAAATTTTATATAAAAGCTTCGAAAGGTCATTTGGTTAATTCTTTAAATTTGAAGTATTCAATGTGGTCTCAAAACTTGACAACAGTGAATCATTGAATAACGTTAATTCAAATCGAGCTTAAACTTTTATGTCAAAAAAGGTTACAACTCTGAAAGTGTCGGCAAAGCATATTTCATTTACGTCATGTGTCAAGATTAAAAAAGAAAATGCTAAAGAAGTTGAATTAATCTGCCTGTGTGACATCATAGATTTTCCATAATGTAATGCACTGGTGTGAACTGAACATTTTTTTAAAAACTTATACCTTCTTTAAAGTAGCAGCACTGCAGCAGCATGCTATTGTGATGGAATTTCCAACAATGAATGGAGGAAATGCTACCTAGTCTTCAGCCTGCTAATCTTATGAAACTTTCCTATTTTGTTACCGGAAGTCAGTGCATTTTGAAAAAAAAAATAATAGATATTTCCCAAAGTTTTGAACTTGCCTTCTGATCATATTCCTAACAAGTGAAAACAATCTTGCATTTTTTTTCTCGATCCAAACGCTGGGGTGAACATGTATATAAACTCTAATCACATTGTTTTTCTTCAAGAGAAGAATTGAATTTGAATATGAATTTATCATCAGCCTTAATGTGGTGGCACATCTTCTTGGATATCTGAAGGGGATCAGTACCAACCTGCAAGGCAGACAACAGGATCTCGCATCGGGCTTTCAACAGGTGAAATTGGTTGAGGAAAGACTTAGACAAGTAATTGATGTAGTAAGGTATCGTATCTCAGAATAACATCGGTATGGCAATATTTATGGTGTAAGCTAACACAAGAAGGTAACCTTCCATCAATAATTCGATGTATATTCTTCATGTGTATATGTGTTTATTGTGTTTTATCTTTCAGATCAGAAACGAGGAAATTGTTACAAAGCACAATGAAATGTATAATGTATCCAACCAAATGAGTGAGGCTGTGGGAACGGTTCCTGCGAAACCACGGACCTGTGGCATACAACTCCACAGGAGAAATGCTTTGCCAAAGCCAACAACCGACGAAGTTGAGACAAGTAATTACGATGAAATTAAACAATACTACAGGGTGAATTTGACGGTTCCCTTCCTGGGTCATTTGTTAAAAGAATTTTCCTCCAGGTGATTCTTCATATTACAACACTTTTGTAAAACAAGTTTCAATGTTTATCAATATTTCAATGTTCTTTTTTCAATTTACATCAGCATATTTGAGCTCAAAGAACAGTTTTGTTCTGTTAATGGATGGGTGTTTAAAGTTATCCCACAGTGCGACTTAGTACAACGTTTAGATACAATTAACCTTCGCAAAAGGAAAATGTTGAGTATTTTTTTTTTCTTTCAGATCTAGTTCCATCAAGGCCCACGTACTCAAAGGGTTCACCATTTTGCCTTCTTTGGCAGCCGAGACCCTACCAAAAGAGGAAGACTTTTCTGCCTTCTTTGAAGACTTACATAGGGAAAAACAATTCAACCTAAAACAAGAGCTGGAATTGTGGAAAGTATGTTGGGACAGCATCTCTTTCCCAACATTCCTTAAATCCAACATTCCTTACTTTAGATGAGCTAAGTCGATCCTTAATCTCTATGTCTGATAATAAATAGCCTGGCTCAGATAGTCTGTGAATTCTATAAAACCTTCTAGAATGAAATTGGAGTGTTAGCTTTTAATTCTTTTAATCATGCTCTTCAGAATGGTTATATTGCTGACGCGCAGGGTAGAGCCTGTGTTACATTAATCCCCAAACCTTCAAAAGACCATCGTTTCCTGAAAAACTGGCGCCCCATTGCCCTTTTAAATGTAGACTACAAAATTATGGCAAAAAGTGTTGAAAACCGATTAAAGAGAGTCCTCTCTGACGTAATCAGCCCTGAGCTGACTGGTTTTCCGAAGAACCATTTTAATGGTGGAAACATCTGATGTGTTTTAGATCTTATTAGCTATTGCGATAGCCAGTCTGTTCCTGCCTCGAGCTGTTTTTAAGTGGGAAGATATCAGTAACTTTAATAGTAACTGGCATAGCGTGTTCTGTCTACAGTATTTTGCAGTCCGAGATACTAAAGTCCCATTTTTTTTTAATTATGCTTTTTCATAGAATTATCCGGTAAAAAGCTAATTCCTTCATATATAAAATTAAGGTAAAAGATTCACCATCGTGTTTACGTTTTTGTAGTTCTGAAAATGACAATCCCTCGAGCACTTGTTTTTGTCGAGTAACTATGCTGTTCTGGCATAGTATTTTCTGTATTCCCTGCTTCAGGCAAAAGACCTTCAATATTACCTTAGAATATGTGAATTTTGGATTGTTAGAGAAGATATCATGGAGCCCCATATTTATTTTTTCATATTGCAATGCAAAGTATTTTCTATTTGACAGTAAATTAAACAAACATTCAGAAGCTAAAACATTCTGTTGTAAGTTTCAGGTTTTTGTTAGACATGTAAGAATATTGTCAATTTGTGTGTGTAACACACTTAATGATCATTCGGCGCGAACTTGAACGTTTTCAAACGAAACTTTCAAAACTGCAAATTGATTAGTGTAAACCTCCATAGTGCTATATATATCATTGTCTAATCCAATTTTCGATTGTATTTATGAAATTTTGCTGTTTTCCCCCTCGAATGGGTGAGAAAGACCGGTCCATCAATTTGTTTGTTGTACACATATTGCACGTCAAATAATTTTTTTTTTTTTCCATTTAAATTTTTATCAGTGTTAAGTCGAAAAGGACAATATTGAGATGTTAATGTATTGTATATCAGTCTAAAACTAACGACATATTTTCCCTCTTGAAATGAAACTTTGCATTTCGCGAAAATACTCATGTTGTAAGTAAATGCTCATTGGACAAATAGCTGTATTTTGTTTTTCGATGAAAATCTGACACTGTTACGTCTCACTATACAGAACAAATGTTTTGTAAAAATATAAAATAACGGGTATTGTTTAAAGATTGACCTTTGAAAACAAACGTCACGATACCGTAAAAGTTTGTAAATAATGAAAGAACTGCCATCGTCTATAGCTTGATTTTTGAAAACCGTTGGTTGGTAATTATGAGGCACAATTTTGCAAAAGACTTGTACAATGTCCGGGCTACCATAATTCGCTGTGTAAAAATTGCAGTTCAGTAATGCTGGAATGATTCGCCTCAAATGGAAGAAAATGATTCAATAAACTGAGATGGGATAAATCCTTTTGATTTTGGCCAAATTTGACTACAATTGAAAAATGATGTGCACGATAGGGGTGGCGAAGTATTATTCACCATTTGATGCAACGCCTGTTCGTCTGGTACGAGGACACTCTCGTGACGCTTAGAAAAAATGGGGGCAAACTTTTTTTGGGGGGCCTTCCCCCCCCCCCCCCCACCCCCCCCATCTTCAATAGTTTCAGTCTACATCACTAGATTAGCGCAAGGTTTCCCTTTTTCCCCCCCTTACCATTCCCCGTAGGACAAAGTACACAGTTTATGTAGAGAAGGTCGTAAAAATTTTATCCCATATTTGCAAAAGCCTAAGCTACTGTTCTCAATTGTGTGTCCATTGCGGTACGGCATCTTACGGGTGTCAAGTTAGGTGATAGGAGGTCACCGAGCAATATTTGGCTATTTCATCGGATAGTCAAGGTAGTTTCGATACAATGCATATTATCTCCTATACGGTCTAGAACCCCTACAGGTTTTCTTTCTTATTGTTTTTAATAATTACATAGGCCTATGTTTTTTGTGAAAAAATGACCTGAAAAATTTTTCGCGCTTGGCGCGCTTTGCAGTTTTACAGTTTAGATTCCGGAAAAATCATTTAATCAAGTACGAGGAACTTAGCTTCTCTATTATATACAAATTTTATGCAATATATGACCCGAATGAAATGGAGGCTAGTACTCAGGCTTTCTTCAAATCCCACCTCACCAATATTCGACGGCATTGGGGCTGTCGGAGTTTCGGGTCGTTGGCCGTTCGCCGGGCAAATCGTGCGGCTACCTCTACTCAACGTAATAAGCTAACAGACTCTGGCTGTAGAAAATCTCAGTTCCAACTAATCCACTGAAATCCATGGGAAATAACTCAACGCTGAACAATTGTGAATGAAGTCGGATAGATTGTAACAGACTTAAAGTGTTAAATTCAAATCAAACTTTACAAAATTTGCACAACAAGGACACATCTTGATGGCTTCAAAAATCCTGGCAAGCGCCACTTCCGGTGATTTGGGATGTATTTAAATCTCAGATTTTCTCGGTACGCTCCGTCCACGCAAACCTATGGTGGCGCTTTGCTTAGATAGTAAATGGGGTTCAAACTTCCAATCCTCGGACCCCAAGTCCAGGCCAGCTCAACTAATCTGTCCTCACAGAAATGTGTTTTATAAAAAAAAATCAAATCAAGCTTTACATTTTTTCACAAAAATTGCACATCTTGATGGCTACTATCAAGCCTGACAAGTGCCATTTCCGGCGATCTGGGACGTATTCAAATCTAAAATTTTCTTGGTACGCTCCGCGCCAACCTATGGTGGCACTCCGCTTAGATAGTAAACGGGAGTCACCCCCACAAAATCTCCAGTCCTCCAGAGCCTCCTAAACAAAAAATCACTCCTGCATGGTGTTGATTGGGTTTCCTTTTGCTTTGAATATTTTTATTTTGCTCAAATTAAAATCGGAAAGAATCACATTGAGCTAATGTGTTTTAGTGTGGGAAGGGGATTCAAGGTCGAGAAGTCACATCTGGTCTGGCCCCCCCAATGTCAAACATCTTCCTACGCCGCTGCTAGGTCTATGCACTGCTTCTACTGCCATTACTAAATCGAATTGACCACTGACTGGGGTACGCCTTTAGACCTTTCAACCTATTCAAGTTTGATAAGATATCTATAAAGCTTCAGATTTAAGAGCTATCTTATTTTACATAAAATTTCACACGCGCAGGGCACTATGGGATTACAAGAGTAAGTATGTGTGCAGTAAGAGCGACTTTCGCGATCATCGAAGGTGAAAGCTTCAATGAATTTACCAAACAATCGTTTTCTTTTCCACCCTTGTTGTGAAGTTAACATTTTGACACATAGAACCCACACAATAAAATAAATGTTTTGAAGCAACTTACAACTTACGTTTCCAGCAATTTTGTAGGAGGCTTTTCTAGCGATTTTTTTTAAAAAAATCTACGCGCCAAACAACTCACCATGACTGCTCATTTATGAGACGGTGTCACATTTAATCATCTTCCTTTACCATCAACCAGAATCTCCTTAATTGGAGAAGCTGCATACGAGCCTGACAATAACTTCATATCAGGACGCCTAAGAGAGTACGGCACCTCCGCACTAGGTGACAAAGGTAGAGTCCACCCTGGGTGCAAAGAAACATAACATACGCATTTGCACACTTAACAACGACTTTCTGGGTTTATCTGGGGTAGGATTACGACATCATCTCAAATCCTCTGAAATCATCGAATTCTGGTGGTGCCGATGGCAGCTCTCTGCGACTTCCTCCACCCTACGGTTGCGGGTCCCAAGAACGAGCTAAACCAAACAATAAATTCATCTGGTTCGTGTAGTACTAGTTTGCTGGCAAGAATTAGGCTAATCCACCGACTGACCAACAAGAATCTGAACTGGAGCCTGTAACATTGCCAATTACCAGATTTAACACTTCTTGGAAGTTTTGCGTATTTCAGTGAACATCAAACTAGGTAGGTAATTAATTGACGGAGCTACTTAAATTCATAAAATGCATTGGCAGAAATAGGCCACCCTTCACCTTTCAAAGTTTTGATAGGATTCCAGTTAGGTTTGAATTAATGCAGGATAAGGGAGCTGCAAGAACATTCGTTCGAATGGGGGGGGGGGGGGTGCGGATTGGAATGCAGCCATATTCCCCTGATCCAGGTAGGAGTTCAGGTGCTTAGACAGGCCGTTTGTCAATGGAGGACCGTCAGGCTTGAACGAACCAACCCTGCAGAAGGCGCTGCTCGATCTCTCACCTTAGTAATTTTTACTACATTTTTTTTATTACTACACTAGAAAAGTCATGTGTAAAGTGTGCAAGTTCGTATCTACGATGCTTTGCACCATGGTCGACCGCCCTTCCTTTGCCACTTACTGCGGATGTGCTGTCCTAAAGGAGTCTTAAGGGAGGGGTGTCCTCATCTCTTGTGAGAAAAGTTTTGTTCGTTTTAAAGGTGGCTTAGGTGTAAATGGTGTTATCTTTGGCAAAGTTTCGAACTTGAAAAAATTCGTGTTCTTTAGGCTATTTTTGTTGGGTGTAAGGGAGGGTGTGGATTCTATAAGTGGATGGGGGTGAATCTCCTCCCCTTGCGAAATTTTTGATCGTTGCAAGGGTGCTCGAACTTAACAGAGGATGTTTAGATGCGCCGACTTGCAACTTGAAGGTTTGGGAAGTGCTGTTTCTGGGGAGTGGGGGTGGGCCCAGGGTATCTTTGACCAAGAAAAATAATCGAGTAGTATGAGTGCATGCCACCCGCAATCTGGTCAGCTCCGACTAGATGTCAACCACATAGGCCTAATCCCATGGGCGTCTGGAGGGGGGGGGGGACACTAGTCTTGCCCCAGTGGAAAATCAAAACCTTAAAAAAACGAAGAAAATATAACATCAACATTTCTTAACAGTTCAATCAGTGTGAATTTCTACCCTCAAAACAGGAATTGAATAAATATATCAACACTCAGGCCCCATATGCAGCCCCCCGCCGCAAGCATACATGATTTTTGGTATATTTTAAAGTTTATATCTACGATATTGCTTATGTTAATTCCCGGGCCCTTTTTATATGTGGTTTTTATATGCGATAAATAGGCCTTGGAAGTGCCATTTCCAGCCATCTGGGAAGCATTTGGGGCCAAAATTTTCTTGCGCTCCCCCCAACCCATGGTGGCACGGAGCGCTGAGAGTCTGTTTATGGGTTTCCCCCCCCCCCCCATGACAAAGTCCCGGCTACGCCTTTGTCAACTGTGTGAAAAGTAGCATCTAAACTCTTTTCTGAGAGTAAAATATTTCCCACGAAAAAAGATGGGCCGCCTGAAAAATTTTGCCTCCCCCCCCGAATTTTTTTCTGCGGACGCCCATGCGTAATCCCGATCCCCCTCGATCCACCAACCGTGCTGGGTAAAGTTATCTTGGTTGCCAATTTGTTCAGCTGACAGGGGCGCTTTCATTTCAGCTTGCTCTAGGGCCTCTGTCTAGGCGATATAACACTACGACGGTGGCACAGAATGTTAGGTACACTATAGGTATAGGGTTCAGTGAAGCTTAACATCTTCATACCTCACTGAACCCCGTTATGTTGGTGTTACCTAACATTCTGTGCCATCGTCAGCCTCAAACTGTTGGTGGACGCACGTACATAATATTGTATGGCCTCGGTCACGCTTCAAGAAAGTGCATCCACCCGTGTCCTCATGAGATGATTCCTTATTCTCTTACATTCACATAGTCAACTGTTAAAGTATACCTTAAGTCTAAAATTTCAAAAATATATGTTACAAAGCTTGAAAAGTGAAACCAGATGGTCCAACTTCCATCTTCACAGGACATTCCTAAGCTGAGATATAAAATGTTGAAGCTTACTCACTCAATTTGAAATGGCAGATTGCACAATAATTTGTGATGTCATTCTTGTACTACTCAAATTACAGTCTTTGTTTTTCTTTGTTTTTTCAAAAGCCACAGCACCTTGTGCCCAAATGTAATAACTGTCTTACTGTTATAGGGTGACTTGGCTATAAAAGCCCTCTCCCTACAACATGCTACTCAAGGGAACGGTAAATGTTTCAAGGTCATATAGACATATTAATTTCTTAAGGAACAAAAGCAGGTAATGTGAGTTGTACAAGAAGGGCATCACAAATTATTGCGCAATCGACTTTTTCAAATTTAAAGAATAAATTTCAACATTTTATATCTCAGCAACGGAATAAGCTATGAAGATGGGAGTAGAGTTGGATGAATGGAATTCATTTTCCAACCTCTAAAATATATATTCTTGTAATTCTATGTACTACTTCAGGTCCACTTTAAGAGTAAACATGTCAGCTGTTCCAACCCTGATCAATAGAAAGTAAGTAATTGTGAAAGGTTGCATTCAATTAAAAAGGTTGCATTTAAGAAAATAGAATAGACATAGAAATAAAAGTAAAAAGTAAAAGTAAAAAGTATAAAAGTACTTTTATTTCTATGAGAATAGAGCAAAGTACGTAGTGCCGTTCATTTTTTTTCCCACGAGGTTGTGGGCAAATCACGCCAATGGACCAATCAGCTTCTTGGAAATAGGCCGCACCCCTAGATCCAAAATGACAGCTTTCCGACCCTTTTATTGTAATTCTGACACCGGATTATGAAAGAACAGGTCAAATAACCTTCTTACACCCGAGCAACCCTATCCTTAAATGTGGTCCTTACCATGATTTCGGAACAAATTTGAAAAAATTTTGAAAAATCAAAGTTGCCCATAACCTCGTGAAAAAAATTAGGCCGGCGCCGTTCGTTCTGTAAGTTAAGTCTGCGCACCCGATCTCCGATTCTTTGAGTTTACTATTCTTGTAAAGATCATGGATTGTGCTGGTATGTGCCATACACTGTATAAAACGGTCCTGTGATCATCGCCTTGCAGTCTGCGAAACTAGCCAATGTAGAATCCTTACTTCCACTTTAGGTGATTTTCTTGATTTGACGGCTGTTTTATTAAGAAACGTGAACGTCTGAAGACTGTAGGAAAAGCATAGAGCAGGATATGCTCTATGAGAAAGGTACTTTAAAAAATCATGTATGAGACATTATCGTAGATGATTGCTACGAAATTAACGCAATTGTTTAAAGTCTGCGATGAATATGACAAAGCTAAGGGATTTTTCTTAATAAATATAGGGATTTTTTTTAATAAATAATTAGGAAATCAAATATTGATATATGGAAGTACTTTTTATTGTGCTTTCCGGCGTAGCTTTGTCCGTGATTTCACCGACCTGGGCAAAGAAATTGAGGCTTCTCTGAAACGGGTTTTATCTCACCTATTAGTAATGAACGTTAAATTTTCAATAGGCTCCACAGACCAGATTGCACTACCCAGAAGACCATATCCAGGGGACGACAAGGTAGAAGCCCCGGGTCTAGCTTGTCCTGTTGTTGGCCGCAGTACAACTTAAACAAGTTAAACACACGTGTACACCTGTGTGTATTGACTAAGGCCAAGGTATGCAAAACTAACGTTAAATAGACTCAGTCACCGTGTAGCAGGCCTACAGTAGGCCTTGGGCGTCTTTTGTTTACGTTGAAGTATTAGGCTAAAACTGGGTTTGTCCTGAACATTTCAGGGGTCTAATATCTTAAGGCTCTAGCTGTTCTCATTATGTGATAAACTCAGGCTTGGATTTGGAAGCTTCTACAGAAATATCAAAGTCCTTTACTTTAGGCCTTAACAGTTAGGCCTAAGATTCACATGGCATAAAAATCCTGTGGCTTCTCTCACTTCTTAAAATTGTGGAACTTGTTAGGCCTACGTTACTGGAGGCCACCAACCATAGGCTAAAAATTGAAATTTCCAAACTGAAACATCTTACAAAAAAGTTACAAAAAGTAAGTAGGCATACTGCTAAAAACATAAACTCTAACGTTTAGTGTATACTTTACAAATACATAAATTTTAAAATAAGAGAGTCCAAGCACTACAATTGAATACCCTGCCACAGTCAAAGAACATGTTTTCGAAAAACAAGGAGCATAAGGTTAGTTTGCAGTGGCTGTCCCCTGGTTATTTTGAGAACGAGTCAACAGTTGTTTTAAAAGTCTGCAAATTGTCAAGGGCCACCTAAACCTCCAGTTATTACTGTAGGCGCATGCCACGTGGCAGTGGCCATTTATGAATGCATGTCATTTTGCAACACATTAAAAATATGTGTGTGTTGCATTATTTTTTTGGAAAAATGTTGAAGTACACTTAACTAGCCTCCAATATTGAGTGGCGGTACAGTTGTAGTTGCAGTGGCCATTTATAATGCATGTTTACTGTATTTTGCAGCTTATATGTTTTGTGTAAAATGTTTGTGAAATGTTTACTGTTTTTATTAATGAAAATTGATGACGCCATAGGTCAAAGTATCATTATGCACTATTCAATTGAATGATGCACCCCCACTACCCCTGGACATGGTCAGTCATTGTCCACAACTTCCACCCGAACAAAACACGTATACCACTGACGTAACCCCCCAGTCACTTCCATGACGGACAATTTGGAGTAAAATGACACAACCCCTCAGTCACTTAACTGATGAACAATTTGCGATTTTGACTGACATGTGCATCAACAAAGTGACTGACAAATGTTTATACTGTAATTGTAGCCTACATGAGGAGCAATGCTGAAGGCTGTCATCTTTTGTACAATGGGCGTGGGCAACAAATGACTCACAATGACTCACCCCTTGGTCCGTAAAGGTGACTGACATCTGAAGGTAACATGACTCACCCCTACTGTCATTCCAGTGATAGACAATATTGGTACAAAATGACGGACATGACGTGAGTCACACTGTCACTGGTTAATGACCCACATTTGACTGACCATGTCTGGAGGTAGTGGAGGTGCGTCATTCAAGTTGATACAAGTGCATTAAATTCGCAGATGAGTCTTAATTGTTTTCTAAAATCAAGGAGAACATGATTTTGCTTTTTTGCAGAAAGATTGGCTATGATGAAAAAATGGTCAGAGGACTGGCAAATGTGTAATGTAGATTAATCTAAATACATTTACTTTGGTAGGAGTATCCCAGTTTCTTTGTATTCCAAGGCAAAAGGGTGTACAGGCAAAAGATGAAGAGGAGACGTCCCTACGGGGTGTAGGTGGTTATTAAGACATAAGTCCTTTGAAACCAAGTAAAGATGTTTCAGAGATATTTAAGAAAGTAAATAAAACACGTTGGTATTTATTTAAGTAGAACTTTTGAGGAAAGAGAGATCCTGCTGCCACTTTATAAGTCTTTAGTTCATCCTCTCTTGGAGTACTGTAGTCTAGTATGGAACCCACATACATTTAAGAAAAGATGCAAATCTGATTGAAAAAGGTTCAGAAGAGGTCTTCATGCATGATACCAGACATACAAACCATTTTGTTCATATGTAGCATAGACTTAATGTTCTCAGACTTATGTCTTTAGAAATGAGAAGGTTTAGGGTGATCTTAATTGAAACTTAGGGTATTTATCAGGGTTTTGAGAATATGGAGCCTGGAAGTCTCTTTTGAAAAGAGGTATGGATTCACCAGAGAGCACAGCCACATGATTTTTTAAGGGTCACTGTAGAGTTGAATACTAGGAAGTATGGTACTACTTTACACATGGGTCATTGACACCTGGATCAGTTGCCATCTGAAGCTGTTGACTGCAAAATCCATTCAATACCTTCAAAGTCCTTCCTCACCAAAGACCGTGTTTGTGGAGACTACCCTGTAGGCCTATATAATGGGGGATTGACATGAGTCTCTGACTCCCTTTCCCGTCAGCCACCAGCTTAGTCCAGGGTTGGGCACATAGGTGAACAAAAGGTGAAATGTCAAAGTCCACTATAAGCCTCCAGTTGTGAGTAGAGGCACAGTCATACAATAGCTGGCTGCATATCAAGGATGTGTTATTTTGTCTGTTGACTTCACAGTGACTGCACCTTTGGAGGCAATCAAGGTTTATTACAGTATTTGGGGGGTATATTCAATAGTTTGTACCAAAATAAGCTAAGGCCTACCAGTAGGTTCTCAAGTGGCAGCCTATGGGCATTTTGCCAGTCAGCTACGTGCACACATAGGTACTGTATGGCCACTTGAAAATTGCAACCTAGTAGGTTCCACATAAGCCATGGCACAAAACTACCAGGAGGGGTGTCTAGGACTGTTAAGTTTTTTCTTACTGTGGGAATGGAAGAACAAATATCATTAAAAGTGCAGATTACTGAGGGGAATGCAAAGTCCCTATTGGCCTGGTTGGTTGTTTGGGACAGATAGCTTCCTTAAGCTTGTAGTAGAATGCCCCCCAAGCTTCCCTGAATGGAAGTCGTTTGATCCTTATGAACCGTAAAATGGTTTTGGGGCCTTAACAGCTGTTGGCAGAGCAGAGAGTTCCAATCATCAAATGACATGCTGAGAAAAGTAGTAATGTCTCAACATGAGGTTAGTTTTTGCTTAAGAATGGTCATCTCATTGCCCCCTTGGGAGCATACAGGATTCCTGATGACTTTTCAGATGAAACAGAGCATGAACAGGGAATTCCGTCAAACACCTCTCATAATTTTAAAATCTTCAATCAGGTTAGCTCTGTGCCTTCTCGTTTCGAAAAGACATTAAATTGGTACATCTGTGTCTCTCTTGAATAATCCTTATCACAGAGGTTGTGGATTCAGTTTTGTTATCCTCCTCTGAAATGCCTTCAATTAAATTGATTTCTTGTTGAAGATATGGCCTCCATATCTGGGAACAGTAGTCAAGGTTGAGGTCTCACTAGACTTTTATAATGTCATTAAAAATCTTGACATGCTTTGTCCTCATAACAAAACTTTTAATGAGCCCTACAATCTGGTTTGGTGTTTAAAACAGCTTACAGTAAGCTACATGGTCACTGACATAAAGGGACATACATCAATAAGTACACCAAGGTCCCTTTGCTTCTGACACTTCAGTGAGTGTAACATTGTTCGATAAAAATAGTCATAATTGGATTCCCTTTGCCAGTGTGCATTACTTGATGAATTGAATAACATTTGCCTGGTCCTTTCTCCAGTCCACTATTTGCATTTATCATTCTGTAGGCCAGCTGCCTCCTCCCTGTACTGACTTTTTCTGTATATTTTTCAGGCGCGGATCCAAGGGGGGGGGGGGGCTTTCCCGGGCTCAGCCCCCCCCTTTTTCGCCCCGTCAACAATAACAAATATTCGAAAAACTTAGCATAATGTTTAATCTAGGAGAATATTAAAGGGGGCTTTCAGCCCCCTTTTCGAAATGTCTAGATCCGGCCCTGATTTTTTTGTCATCAGCAAATTTTAAATTTTGCTGTCAAATGCCCCTGTCAATATCATTGATTGTAAATATTAAACCAGTGATTGGTCCCAGGGACTGATCCTTCTGGCGACACCACTGTGTAACGACACCGCTCTGTAGAAACCCCATTAATTACCACCCTCTGTTTCCTATCAAACAGCCAAGTTCTAGTCCAGTTAGTGATACATACATCAAATTCCAATGAGCAGACAACTTTTTTAACAAAACCATTCTCATGTGGCACTATATCAAAAGCATTGCTGGAGTCCATATAAAACATCAGCTGGGGAAACCTCCATCATCAAACTGCTGGATACACTTACTCCAAGGACAAATAATAACAAAAAATTTGTTAAGAAACAAGATTTTTCCTTATGGAAAACCATGCTGTGTCTCATGGAATAAGGGCTGTTTACCTTCCAGACATGGTCAATAATACTGTCTCTAAGGATGGATTCCATGCCTTTACTACGGTACATATAATAGTAAAGTCAAGCAGAATACTGGTCTGTAGTGTTACTGGCAAGGCTTCTTAGCCCCTTTTTTAAAAATTTGGCATATTACATTAGCATTCCTCCTGTCTTTCAGGTATCATGCTTTCCTGGCCAAACGTTTTTGGAACAAAATATTTAACTCAAGGGGTTCACTAACAACATTCACTAGCTGAAGGAAGAACATCAGGGACATAATTACTATCACCCATAGGAGCTTTAACCAGACTTGAGGGGATTTATTTAAGGCTGTCTGAAAACTGAATCCACTTGGAATAAAAAAAGTAGTTAGGGAAAAATGGACGGGATTATCATAACTGAAAAGTATGATAGGATGTTGGCATTGGACCTAAAGATCCTCCGTGGTAAAACACTGATGCAAAAGTGATCATTAAGTTAAACTCTGCTGTTTCCTCATCAGGAGGTAATAAGGTCCACTTCCTATTAACACTCTTCCAATGGCCAACCCACCCCTTTTGTTTACCTTTGGATGGTGCCATTATTCTTTGAGCATATTTTTGAAAGCAATTTAGGATTGGATTTTGTTATTTTTTGCTAACTTTATTTTCGTAACATTTTTTGGCTTTTCTTAATCTCCCTATACAATTAAATTCTTGATCTTTCTTATATGCTACACAATCTGATTAAAAGGTCCTGTACGGTATTTCTTTGTACCTGCCATGCTTTCAGCCTCAGTTTGTCCTTCGCCATCATGGATTGTTACAGTTCACCAGCAGTGGTTTGACTGGAAACCATCCTTCCTGGTGCATTGTTAGGGACATAAGGCGATGGACAGCCATAAATACTAACTTTTGGATTTCACAAAAGTTCGACAAGTCATCCACGTGTATGAATCAAAAATCAGGCCAATTCACAGAGTTCATAGATTCTCTCAGATTGCCCACATAGTCAGCATTATGTAACAAACAATACATGTTTCCTCCAAAGTTAGCGTTTAGCAGTAGTGCCACAACGAGACTGAAACAAAAACCATGTTGTGGTCACAATTACCAATTGGTTCAGATACAAAGAGATTATCCACCATACTCAAATAAGTGGTCAGCACAAGATCTAATATGGACAGAAATTTTTGTGCCTGTACAGTGTTTTATGAACATAGATCAGCTCAAAATGGTACATCCAATAGAGAGCAACAAAGCTTATCCCAGCAATCTGGGATCTACCATATGAGGACAGACTCAGCATTTTGAGCTTCATAGTTTAGCCTGCAGAAGATTGTGCAGAGAGATGGTTTTTGTGTACAAGTGTTTTGAAGGGCCTACATAAAACTTCTCAGAACTTGTTTTTTCTGATTCAATGATTTATGGCTAAGTACTCTCAAAACTTAGCCAAACCAAGATAACCTTACTTCAGAACATAAAACAGTGTATGTATACACATGACACATTGGGCTACTCATTTGTAAGGATACAGTAGGTGACTTTGGTTGCTGGCCTGAATGATCAGACTGCATGGGACCAACCTACAGTGCACAATTTCTGAGATTGTCCATGCCATGAAAATGCCCATAAGCCTACAATCCCGAGTAGTCCCGCACAGCCCGGGAAAGTCTTATTAGTGATGGTCAGTAACTTTCACATTCTGCGGTTTTAGTCCAGCGAGTTGTATCTTCACAACTGTGCTCCCCCCAAATTTTTCCGGCCCCCCCCAAAACTTTAAACCCAAACAAAAGGGGCCCCTTGGCAAAGGGGGTGGGGGTTTTTTTTTTTTTCAAAAAATAGTTAAATTTTTTAAAAAAAATTTTTTTTTTTAAATTTTTTTTTGTTTTTTTTTTGGTTTTTTAAAATTTTTTTAAAAATTTTTTGGAAAATTTTTTTTAAAAAGGGGGTTTTTAAAAGGGGGGGGGGGAAAAAAAAATTTTTGGGGGGGAAAAACCCCCCCAAGGGAAAAAATTAAGGGGAAGGGAAAAATTTAAAAGGGGAAAAAAAAAAATTAAAAAAAAGGGGGGAAGGGAAAAAAAAAAAAGTTTAAAGGGAAAAGGGTTTTTTGGGGGCCCCCTTTTTAAAAAAAAAAAACCCAAAAAAAAAACCCCCAAAAAAAAAAAAAACCAAAAAAGGCCGGAAAAAAAATAAAAAATTTTTTTTTAAAAAAAAAAAAAAAAAAAAAAAAAAATTTTTTAAAAAAAATTTACCCTTTTAAAAAAAAAAAATTTTTTTAAAAAAGGGTTTTGGGAAAGGGGAAAAATTTTGGGGGGGTTTTTTAAAAAAAAAGGGGGGGGGGGAAAAAAAATTTTTTTTTTAAACAAAAAAAAAATTTTAAAAAATTTAAAAAAAAGGGAAAAAAAAATTTTAAAAATTTTTTTTTAAAAAAATTTTTTTAAAAACCCCCCAAAAAAAATTTAAAGGGAAAAAAATTTTAAACCCCCAAAAAGGGGAAAAAAATTTTTAAAAGGGGTTTTTTTAAAAATTTTTTTTTTTTCCCCTTTTTTTTTTCTTAAAAAAATTTTTTTTTAAAAAAAGAAAAAAAAAGGGCAAAATTTTTTTTTTAAAAACCCCCAAAATTTTTTTTAAAAAATATTTTTTTTTTTCCCCCCCCCCCCCCCTTTTTTTTCCCCCCCGCGGGGGGGCCCCCCCCGGGGGTTTTTTTTTTTTTGGATTTTTTTCCGGGGTTTGGGTTTTTTGGGGGGGCCGGGTTTTAGTGAATTTTTAATTTTAAAAAAAAATTTTAAAAAAAAATTTTTTAAAAAAATTTTTCCCAAAAAAAAAAATTTTTAAAAGGGGGGGGTTTTTTTGGGGGTTTTTTTTTTTTTTTGGGGGGAAAAAAAAAATTTTTTTAAAAAATTTTTTAAAAAAAAACCCACCCCCAATTTAAATTTTTTCCCCCTTTTTTTCTTAAAAAAATTTCAAAAAACCCCCAAAAAAAATTTTTTAAAAAAAAAACCCCCCCAAAAAAATTTTTTTGAAAAGGGAAAAAAAAAACAAAAAGGGGGGAAAAAAATTTTTTTGGGGGGGGGGGTTTTTTTTTTTTAAAAAAAAACCCTTTAAAAAAATTGGGGGGTTTTTTTTGGAAAAAAAAAAGGGGGAAAAAAAAAAAGGGGGTTTTTGGGGGGAAAAAAGGGGAAAAATTTTTTTTTAAAATTGTTTTAAAAAAAAAATTTTTTTTTTTTTTTCAAAATTTTTTAAAAAATTAAAAAACGGGAAAAAAATTTTAAAAAAAAAAAGGGGAAAACCCCCCTTTAAAATTTTTAATTAAAACCCTTTTCCCGGGGGGTTTTTTTTTTTTTTTTAAAAAAAAAGGGGGAAAAAGGGGTTTTTTTTCCCCCTTTTTTTTTGAAAAAAAAAGCAATTTTTTTCCTTTTTTTTGGGGAAAAATTTTTTTCCTTTTTGGGGGGGAAATTTTTTTTTTTTAAAAAAAAAAAATTTTTTTTTTAAAAATCCCCTTTTTTTTTTAAAAAAAAAAAAATTTTAAAAAAAAAGGGGGGGGCCCCCCCCCCCCCCCCCCAGTTTTTTAAAAACAATTTAAAAAAATTTTTTTTTTGGGTTTTTTTTTTTTTTTCCCTTCCCCCCCCCTTTGGGTTTAAAGGGGGGGTTTTTTTTTAAAAAAAAAATTTTTTTTGGAAATAAATTTGGAATTTTTTTTGGGAAAATTTCCCCCTTTTTTTTTTTTTTTCCCCCTTTTTTTTAAAAAAAAAATTTTTTTTAAAAAAGGGAAAAGGGTTTTTTTTAAAATCCCTTTTTTGGGAAAATTTTTTTAAAAAAAAAAAGGCCCAAAAACCGGGCCCCCTTTTTTCCCAAAAAAAAAAAAACAAAAAAAAAAATAAAAATTTTTGCCCCCCCCCCCAAAAACCCCAAACCCCAAAAATTTTAAAAAAAAAAAAAAGGGGGGTTTTTTTCCCCTTTTTAAAGGGCCCAAAAAAAAAAAAAATTAAAAAAAACCCCCCAAAAAAAATTTTTTTAAGAAAAAATTTTTAAAAAATTTTTTTCCCCCCAAAAAAAATGGCCTTTTTTCCCCCCCCCCCAAAAAAGGGTTTTTTAAAAAACCCCCAAAAAAAAAAAAAAAAATTTAAATTTTCCCGGGTTGGGGGGGAAAAGGGAAAGGGTTTTCTTTGGGGGGTTTTTTAAAAAAAAGGGGTTTCCCCTTTTAAAAGGGGTTAGGAAAAAAAAAACCCCCAAAAAAAAAAAGGGAAAAAATTTTCCTTTTTTAAAAGGGGGGGGGTTTTTTTAAAAAGGGGGGGGGAAAAATTTTTTTTTTAAAATTTAAAAAAAAAGGGGGGGGGGGGTTTTTTTTCCCCCCCCGGGAAAAAAAAAAACCGCAAATTTAACCCCAAAAAAACCCAAAAAAAAAAATTTTTTTTAAAAATTTTTTTGGGGGTAATTTTCCCCCAAAAATTTGGGTTTTTTTTTTACGGCCCAAAAAAAACTTTTTAAAAACCCGGGAAAATTTTTTAAAAATTTTTTTTTTTGGGAAAACCCCCCTTTTTTTTTTTTTGGGGAAAAAAAAAAATTTTTAAAAAATTTTTTTAAAAATTTTTAAAAAGCAATTTTTTAAAATTTTTTTTTTTTTTTCCCCTTTTTTTAAAAAACCCCCCAAAAAAAAAACCCTTTTTTTTCCCTTTTCCCCCCAAAAAAACCAAGGGGGCCCCCCCAAAAAAATTTTTTTTTTTTATTAAAAACAAATTTAAAATTAAGGGCCCCCCCAAAAAAAAATTTATTTTTGGGAAAAAAAACCAAAAAATTTTTAAGGGGGGAAATTTTAAAAAAAAATTTTTAAAAAAATTTTTAAAAATTTTCCCCCCTTTTTTTTTTAAAAAACCCAAAAAAAAAACAAAAAAAAAAAATTTAAAAAACCCCCTTTTTTGGGGGGAAAAAAAAAAACCCCCCGGGGGGGGGGAAAAATTTTTTTTTTTTTTTTTTTTTGGGTTCCCACCTTTTTTTTAAAAAGGGGAAAAAAAAATTCCCCAAATTTTTTTCCAAAAAATTTTGGGTTTTTTTAAAAAAAATTGGGGGAAAAAAAAAAAAAATAAAAAAAAGGGAAAAAAAACCGAAAAAAACCCCCAAAAAACCCTTTTTTAAAATTTTTAAAATTTTCCCTTTTTTAAAAAAAAAAGGTTTTAAATTAAAATTAAAAAAAAAAATTTTTTGGGGGAAAAAGGGAAAAGGGGGGAAAAAATTTTTTTAAAAAAAATTTTTTAAAAAAAAAACCCAAAATTTTTAAAAATTTTTTGGAAACCCCTTTTTTTTTTAAACCCAAAAAAAAAAATTTTTTTTTTTTTGGGCCCAAAAAATTTTAAAAAATTTTCCCCAAAAAAAATTTTTTCCCCAAAGGGGAAAAAAAAATTTTTTTAAAAAAAATTTTGGGGGCCGGGGGTTAAAAAAAAAAATTGCTTTAAAAAAAATTTTAAAATTTAAACCCGGGGGGCCCCCAAAAAAAAAATTTTTAAAAAAAAAAAAAAGGGGGGCCCCCCAAAAAAAAAAAATTTTTTTTTCCCCCCAAAAAAAAAAAATTTTTTTGGAAATTTTTCCAAAAAAAAAAACCCCCCCCTTTTAAAGTTAAAAAAAAAAATTTTGGGGAAAAAAAACCCAAAAAAAAAAAAAAAAAAGGAAAAAAAAAAAAAAAACCCCCCCGGGGGGGGGTTTTTCCCAAAAAAAAGGGGGTTTTTTAAAAAAAAAAGGTTTGAAAAAATTTTTTTTTTTCCCGGGGTTTTTTTTGGGTTTTTAAAAAAAAGGGGGGCCCCTTTTTTTTGGGTTTTTAAAAAAAAATTTTTTTTTTAAAAAATTTTGAAAAATTTAAGAAAAAGGGTTTTCCGGGAAAAAAATTTAAAGGGGGGGGGAAAAAAAAAAAAATTAAAACCCTTGGTGGGGAAAGGGAAAAAAACCAAAATTTTTTTTTAAAAAAAGGCCCAAAAAAAAAAAAAAAAAAGGGTTTTACCCCTTTTTAAAAATTTTTTCCCCTAAAAAAAAATTTTTCCCCCCCCAAAAAAACCCTTTAAAACCCAACCCCTTTTCCCCAAAACCCCAAAAAAAAAAACCCCCCCCCAAAAAAAAAACCCTTTTTAAAAAAAACCCCCCCTCAATGATATTGACAGGGGCATTTGCAGCAAAATTTTAAAATTTGCTGATGACAAAAAAATCAGGCGCGGATCTAGACATTTCGAAAAGGGGGGCTGAAAGCCCCCTTTAATATTCTCCTAGATTAACATTATGCTAATTTTCGCATATTTGTTATTGTTGATGTGGCGAAAAAGGGGGGGGCTGAGCCCGGGAAAGCCCCCCCCCCCCCCTTGGATCCGTGCCTGAAAATATACAGAAAAGTCAGTACAGGGGAGGAGGCAGCTGGCCTACAGAATGATAAATGCAAAATAGTGGACTGGAGAAAGGACAGGCAAATGTTATTCAATTCATCAAGTAATGCACACTGGCAAAGGGAATCCAAATTATGACTATTTTATCAACAATGTTACACTCACTGAAGTGTCAGAAGCAAAGGACCTTGGTGTACTTATTGATGTATGTCCCTTTATGTCAGTGACCATGTAGCTTACTGTAAGCTGTTTAAACACCAAACCAGATTGTAGGGCTCATTAAAAGTTGTTATGAGGACAAAGCATGTCAAAGATTTTATGACATTATAAAAGTCTAGTGAGACCTCACCTTGACTACTGTTCCCAGATATGGAGGCCATATCTTCAACAAGAAATCAATTTAATTGAAGGCATTTCAGAGGAGGATAACAAAACTGAATCCCAACCTCTGTGATAAGGATTATTCAGAGAGACACAGATGTACCAATTTAATGTCTTTCGAAACGAGAAGGCACAGAGCTAACCTGATTGAAGATTTTAAAATTATGAGAGGTTTCGACGGAATCCCTGTTCATGCTCTGTTTCATCTGAAAAGTCATCAGGAATCCTGTATGCTCCCAAGGGGGCATGAGATGACCATTCTTAAGCAACAAACTAACCTCATGTTGAGACATTACTACTTTTCTCAGCATGTCATTGATGATTGGAACTCTCTGCTCTGCCAACAGCTGTTAAGGCCAAAACCATTTTACGGTTCATAAGGATCAAACGACTTCCATTCAGGAAGCTTGGGGGGCATTCTACAAGCTTAAGGAAGCTATCTGTCCCAAACCAACCAGGCCAATAGGGACTTTGCATTCCCCTCAGTAATCTGCACTTTTTAATGATATTGTTCTTCCATTCCCACAGTAAGAAAAAACTTAACAGTCTAGCACCCCTCCTGGTAGTTTGTGCCATGGCTTATTGGAACCTACTAGGTGCAAATTTTCAAGTGGCCATACAGTACCTATGTGTGCACGTAGCTGACTGCAAATGGCCCATAGGCTGCCACTTGAGAACCTACTGGTAGGCCTTAGCTTATTTTGGTACAACTATTGAATATACCCCACCAAATACTGTAATAAACCTTGATTGCCTCCAAAGGTGCAGTCACTGTGAAGTCAACAGACAAAATAACACATCTTGATATGCAGCCAGCTATTGTATGACTGTGCCTCCACTCACAACTGGAGGCTTATAGTGGACTTTGACATTTCACCTTTTGTTCACCTATGTGCCACCTGACTAAGCTGGTGGCTGACGGGAAAGGGAGTCAGAGACTCATGTCATCCCCCATTATAGGCCTACAGGGTAGTCTCCACAAACACGGTCTTTGGTGAGGAAGGACTTGAAGGTATTGATGGATTTGCAGTCAACAGCTTCAGATGGCAACTGATTCCAGGTGTCAATGACCCATGTGTAAAGAAGTACCATACTTCCTAGTATTCAATCTACAGTGACCCTTAAAAATCATGTGGCTGTGCTCTCTGGTGAATCCATACCTCATTTCAAAGAGACTTCCAGGCTCCATATTCTCAAAACCCCTGATAATACCCTAAGTTTCAATAAGATCACCCTAAACCTTCTCATTTCTAAAGACATAAGTCTGAGAACATTAAGTCTATGCTCATATGACAAATGTTGTATGTCTGGTATCATGCATGAAGACCTCTTCTGAACCTTTTCAATCAGATTTGCATCTTTTCTTAAATGTATGTGGGTTCCATACTAGACTACAGTACTCCAAGAGAGGATGAACTAAAGACTTATAAAGTGGCAGCAGGATCTCTCTTTCCTCAAAAGTTCTACTTAAATAAAATACCAAGTGTTTTATTTACTTTCTTAAATATCTCTGAAACATCTTTACTTGGTTTCAAGGACTTATGTTTAATAACACCTACACCCCGTAGGGACGTCCTCCTCTTCATCTTTTGCCTGTAACACCTTTCCTTGGAATACAAAGAACTGGGATACTCCTACCAAAGTAAAGTATTTTAGATTAATCTACATTACACATTTGCCAGTCCTCTGACCATTTGTGCATCATAGCCAAATCTTTCTGCAAAAAAGCAAAATCATGTTCTCCTTGGATTTTAGAAAACAATTAAGACTCATCTGCGAATTTAATGCACTTATCAACTGAATGACGCACCCCACTACCTCCAGACATGGTCAGTCAAATGTGGGTCATTAACCAGTGACAGTGTGACTCACGTCATGTCCGTCATTGTACCAATATTGTCTATCACTGGAATGACAGAGGGGTGAGTCATGTTACCTCAGATGTCAGTCACTTTACGGACCAAGGGGTGAGTCATTGTGAGTCATTTGTTACCCATTGTACAAAGATGACAGCCTTCAGCATTGCTCCTCATGTAGGCTACAATTACAGTATAACCATTTGTCAGTCACTTTGTTGATGCACATGTCAGTCAAAATCGCAAATTGTTCATCAGTTAAGTGACTGAGGGGTGTGTCATTTTACTCAAATTGTCCGTCATGGAAGTGACTGGGGGGTACGTCAGTGGTATACGTTTTGTCGGTGAAGTTGTGGACAATGA
This sequence comes from Holothuria leucospilota, assembly GCA_029531755.1. NCBI lineage: Eukaryota > Metazoa > Echinodermata > Holothuroidea > Aspidochirotida > Holothuriidae > Holothuria > Holothuria leucospilota. Next base: position 34,248,948 of record CM055968.1, read on the forward strand.
CTGACCATGTCCAGGGGTAGTGGGGTGCATCATTCAATTGATAAGTGCATAATGATACTTTGACCTATGGCGTCATCAATTTCATTAATAAAAACAGTAAACAATTTCACAAACATTTACACAAAACATATAAGCTGCAAAATACAGTAACATGCATTTATAAATGGCCACTGCAACTACAACTGTACCTCCACTCAATATTGGAGGCTAGTAAGTGGACTTCAACATTTTTCCAAAAAAATAATGCAAAACACACATATTTAATGTGTTGCAAAATGACATGCATTCATAAATGGCCACTGCCACGTGCATGCGCCTACAGTAAAACTGGAGGTTAGGTGGCCCTTGACAATTTGCAGACTTTTAAACAACTGTTGACTCGTTCTCAAAATAACAGGGGACAGCCACTGCAACTAACCTTATGCCTCCTTGTTTTCGAAAACATGTTCTTTGACTGTGGCAGGGTATTCAATTGTAGGCTTGGCTCTCTTATTTTAAATTTATGTATTTGTAAAGTATACACTAAACGTTAGAGTTTATGTTTTTGCAGTATGCCTACTTTACTTTTTGTACTTTTTTGTAAGTTTTCAGTTTGGAAATTTCAATGTTAGCCTATGGTTGGTGGCCTCCAGTAACGTAGGCCTAACAAGTTCCACAATTTTAAGAAGTGAGAGAAGCCACAGGATTTTTATGCCATGTGAATCTTAGGCCTAACTGTTAAGGCCTAAAGTAAAGGACTTTGAATATTTCTGTAGAGCTTCCAAATCCAAGCCTAGTTTATCACATAATGAGAACAGCTAAGATCCTTAAGATATTAGACCCCTGAAATGTTCAGGACAAACCCAGTTTAGCCTAATACTTCAACAGTAAACAAAGACGCCCAAGGCCTACTGTAGGCCTGCTACACTGTGACTGAGTCTATTTAACGTTAGTTGCATACCTTGGCCTTAGTCAAGTACACACAGGTACACGTGTGTTTAACTTGTTTAAGTTGTACTGCGGCCAACAACGGACAAGCTAGACCCGGGGCTTCTACCTTGTCGTCCCTGGATATGTCTTCTGGGTAGTGCAATCTGGTCTGTGGAGCCTATTGAAAATTTAACGTTCATTACTAATAGGTGAGATAAAACCCGTTCAGAAGCCTCAATTCTTTGCCCAGGTCGGTGAAATCACGGACAAAGCTACGCCGGAAGCACAATAAAAAGTACTTCCATATATCAATATTTGATTTCCTAAATTTATTAAAAAAAATCCCTATATTTATTAAGAAAAATCCCTTAGCTTTGTCATATTCATCGCAGACTTTAAACAATTGCGTTAATTTTCGTAGCAATCATCTACGATAATGTCTCATACATGATTTTTTAAAGTACCCTTTCCTCATAGAGCATATCCTGCTCTATGCTTTTCCTACAGTCTTCAGACGTTCACGTTCTTAAAACAGCCGTCAAATCAAGAAATCACCTAAAGTGGAAGTAAGGATTCTACATTGGCTAGTTGCAGACTGCAAGGCGATGATCACACGTTTATACAGTGTATGGCACATACCACACATCCATGATCTTACAAGAATAGTAAACTCAAAGAATCGGAGATCGGGTGCGCAGACTTAACTTACAGAACGAACGGCGCGCCTAATTTTTTTCACGAGGTTATGGGCAACTTTGATTTTTCAAAATTTTTCAAATTTGTTCCGAAATCATGGTAAGGACCACATTTAAGGATAGGGTTGCTCGGGTAAGAGTTATTTGACCTGTTCTTTCATAATCCGGTGTCAGAATTACAATAAAAGGGTCGGAAAGCTGTCATTTTGGATCTAGGGGTGCGGCCTATTTCCAAGAAGCTGATTGGTCCATTGGCGTGATTTGCCCACAACCTCGTGGGAAAAAAAATGAACGGCACTACGTACTTTGCTCTATTCTCATAGAAATAAAAGTACTTTTATACTTTTTACTTTTACTTTTTACTTTTATTTCTATGTCTATTCTATTTTCTTAAATGCAACCTTTTTAATTGAATGCAACCTTTCACAATTACTTACTTTCTATTGATCAGGGTTGGAACAGCTGACATGTTTACTCTTAAAGTGGACCTGAAGTAGTACATAGAATTACAAGAATATATATTTTAGAGGTTGGAAAATGAATTCCATTCATCCAACTCTACTCCCATCTTCATAGCTTATTCCGTTGCTGAGATATAAAATGTTGAAATTTATTCTTTAAATTTCAAAATGGTATATTATGTAACTTACAATAGGTTTAGGTTGAAGGTTCAGGATCAGGGAGCTGCTTGGGCTTATTAAGGGCTGTATTCAAGTTGTGATCGTGTGTAAACGCCAATGATAGACCTATACTCTTTTCGTCTAGTGCTCAGAGAGAGAGTAATGCGCCATGCAGGGATGTACCAGGGAGTTGTTAGGAAGGAGATACAACGATCATATCTGTCAGAAAATATGTACTTGAAAATGATTTAATTCTTTTCAGGCACTGCCATTTGATTGACAGGTCTCTTTGTTCCTATTTTTAAGTCCCTGTTCACTAAACCCTTTTAATGATGATCTCCTCCTTTCTTTTCCAAGTAATCTCGAGACAAAGGCCATTGTCTATGCATGCTTTGAAGTAGGGTGTATTTCCGCCAATGTACAAACTTTAATCAGGATTTTCAGTTAAACGACTGGCAACAAACGTTTAAATAATGTACTTCAATTGTTATGTCCCCACGATTTTAATACGTCACCTGCTGGAAACATTGTTCAAGCCTATACATTTCTCTTAGTTTTTAGCAAATTTCCCCATACTAAGAAACACATTCGAAAAGCAAGTCGTGAAGAAATTTTTGGCTGACTTCAAATAAAATGATATTTAGTGTGACGAATAACGACGAAAGGTTAAAATTTTACGTTTTTTCATGACGGCTGGCAACGCAAAGTTTACGAGTTCAACGTAAGGAGTGTGTGTTCTCAAGGTCATTACATGTATTTGACAATGCCTCCCTATCCTAGTTGATCAAGGTATTGAGATAAGAATTTTGAGAAGAAAAACAAGATTACTGTCGGAAACGAACATTGCTTCAAAGAGTCTAAAGAACGTTGTATCTCCTTCCTAACACCTCCCTGGATGTACTGATCGCTCTCAGTCCTGCTCCCGGCACCACAATGTAACGTCCCTAACTACTGACTGCGTAATTGTTTTTTATTTATTTTAACTATCAAAGCAACAATAGAATTTGCAAGGAGTGTAGTTTTCGAATAAATAGCTTTTTAATATTTTAAAAACTGCTTAGAAGTAACTTTTGTAAATCTTCTATTTGCTATACTACCTTCTAGTTTAAAAACCGTGCGTGCAACACATTTATTGTTCCGCTCTAGACTCCAATGCAGCCAGCATCCCAGCTGTTAAAATCAGCTGACTCATTTAACTTATAACAAATAATTGAGATTTACAGATTTAACGACAAAAGGTTGAACTTCCATGGTAGGCTAAACATCCAATATTTGATTCATATGGAGAACACTAGGTTCTTTATTGACGTGGAAATGCAACCGACCCTGCTATAAAACGTTTCGATAATAACACAGGAATAATGCAGGAACACAATAGTGTTCACATTTTGTGCAAGTATCGATGTCTAGTATTTTGTACTTTCGTACAAGAACTAAACAGTGCTCGTCATAGACCTTTTTCCAAATAGCAATTGCAAAGGATTGTGGGATAGAGTTTTTGGTACGCGTCGTTAATGTTAATGGCATTTTACTGTGGCCAAAAAGGATGTGTACAAAATTCTATCCCACAATCGTTTGTAATTGCTATTTGGAAAAGGGTCTTATTACCAATACCTTCTTGTATCATAACATCATAGGCTTACGTGAATACATTTCACAGGCGGTGGAATGTTTGCTCTGAAACTTTCCCTAATTGGCAAACTGTGTTGACATGAATTTTGTCCTGAAAATGAAGCCCCGGTGTAAAGACATCGATATTTTTGCTCTGAAATCGACGTTTTTGTAGTTAGGGAGGGGAGCAGGTTAGGTCTGCTGTCCTAGACCCTACTTGATAAGCCTTTGAAAGATAAGTTACTGATAGTTTGCAGTCCTTGATAATGTTGCAAATAAAATGAGGAGCAGGAAAGAAAACTTGCATTATTTCGTAAACTGATGCCGAACTTGAGAGTGATGAGATCCACGAAACATTGAATTAGGGCGTCAGGATAGATCTGGTAATTCTGAAAAGGGACAAGTTTTAGCAAATAAAATAAATAGAAAAAAAGGAAAAATTAAAAAGACTTGCTAAAATTCCATTAACAGAAGATGCATATATTTTACAGAAACACCTGTCCTGAATAAACAGGACAAGTATTTGTCCAGAAAAGTCAGTAGTAGATGTGAGTAGGCCTGTCATAGGTTTTTAAAGACGTTCCAAACCTTTTGCTCTTTAGCAATGTAAACATTAACCCTTATGATTGTATATAGGCACATACATACAGTTGTATCTACAAAACATATCATCCGTATGATGGTTTGTCTCATGGATTTCCACCAAGGCTTTTGGCCACCCTAGACGAAAACAGAAAATCTGATGACAGGGCTGTACACAGTTTCCCTTTACCGAGAAATGTGTTAAAAACATTTAAATTGTACTGTATAGTCAATAAGGTTTGCACCAAATTTGTCAAAAAGCGATTCCCCTCGGCCCAAGTGTGGGGTTGGGGCATGCACAAAAACTGATTTCCTATTAATGAGAATTAACACTCAAGTTAATGAAGAATATTGTTCTTGTTGTCTCGTCTATCATTTTCTTTCCTTTCCTAACGCCTTCGTCATTTTGAACCTCATGAATACAACAAAAAATCGTCGAAGAGTGAATTTCACTCTTTTACATTAAGAGAGAGTGAATGTCTTATTCGCTCGTTTCCTGCTGCGTGTTATCACTGTGACCGGACAGCCCCCGGCAATTCGCACCCGGACAATACCCCTGGACAACTTTCCCAGAGGCAATTTGCCCCGGACAATCCCGCCTGGACAATTTCCACTCCGGACAATCCCCCCCCCCCAACAATTCCCACCCAAAAGATGAAACCGTTTTGTAGTTTCAACCTATTGTCAAAATTAAGTTCCCTGTGAAAAAGGCTGGTCGTAAATTTATTCTACTTTTATATTTCATTTTGATATCTCTCCCTTTTATTTACTTATTAAATTAATACCGGCTGACTTAAGCTGTGTGTGTGTTTTCTTTTTCACTAGCATATTGTTGATTTTTTTTTTTTTTGTGAGGGGACCATGCATGATAATTTTTCCCAACTATTCTTTAATGTTTCAGCCTCGTAACGGCCGTTTATTCAACAGAAGAGCTACCCTTGTTTTAAAATTATAATAAACTAATGATGCCTTGTATATTTACTCACCTTGTGTTTTTATTGCACGGTATATAGTGCCCAGAATGGTGAAGAAGCGAAATAAACTAGGTGAAACTAAAAAAGACCATCTTTCAATTTCTGAAATGATAATTTTTTTGCAAAATGTGAAGATGGGGTAAGAGCAAACAAAAGCAGGGAAGCATCTAGACCAGGGGTCGGCAACCTACGGCCCGCGGGCCAAGTCCGGCCCGCCGGTGTCAAGAATCCGGCCCGCGGAGAGCAGTCAAAATCGCGTACAAAAAGCACAATGTGCAATACCGTACTGGCGAGAACGCCTAGCCACGCATGTCTGTAATACTTATTTCAACTATCAAATTCCCGTATACGCCTCGCCTCCAGAGAACCTATAGCTTAAAGTTTCCCTAAAGGTATAAATAACTAAAACTGGGTGTGAAACACTGTGCCACTAATTACACATTATATACAGACAAGGGGGTACAGCTTCTGCACTGTACAATGACCGCTCTGCGATCGCGATTGAACGTGAGAAGTGCATGCAGTCGGCCCGGGCCCGTTGCAGTGTGTTAAGGTATAGTGCAGTGTATAGTGCCCACACTGTCTCACCCATGCAAAACCATTTTCAGAGTTTGTTGTGGCCTGCCTCGCTTATTGACTTCGTAACAATGCTATTTCAACTACCCCTTTGGCCCTCCGCTAATTCGCCAAGTAGCAATTTGGCCCGCGTCCCCGAAAGGTTGCCGACCCCTGATCTAGACCTTTTTGTAAATGCGACACCGTTTGCTATAACAATTACTCTTACATCACTCAGCTATACACCTTCCCCTTCCGTGTGCAGTAACCTCTTCATATGGAGATGAAAGATTGTAATTGTTAAAAATTTTCTGTTTTCCAATTTTTTTTAATCTATACTTGTACAAATTACGAAACGTCAGTTAAAGGTGCGCTTTTCTTGCAGTCTTAAAACTTTACCATAAATGTTGAACAGGCTATAGAAGTCACTTTGGCATTTAGTAGTGCCAAATTCTTTCTTATCCCGCATAATATTTGTTACTGGCACTATAGCTTCCTCGCGCTTAAAGAATGTGTAAGAAATCAACCAGCTTTACATTTTACTAATCAGGGAAAAAACAAAAGTGTCCCCGGAAAGGCAACACACTGATGGGGCGAAAACCATCTTAATCTGTAAAGGTAAGTTCATAGATGGTCAATAACCAGATAACGTATAGGCTATTTGACTGTTTACTACTACTGCTTTGGAAATTTTCGGGTTCCTTTGCCCTACTTCGAGCCATTATCACAGTATTGGAGTATTACTCCAACGTTATCACAAGACGGAAGTTATTCTCAGTACTTCTGCAGGCTCATGTAGTTTTGATCAGTGTCTCTTTTCCCCTGTACGTTCATGTTGCTTTGTTTATCAGAAAAGGTTCTACGGTACTCCTTTATCGAGACAATGTTGCTTACTGGCACACAACCGCTTTTCATTCTCACCAGGAAAGTCACATATCATGCCTGTAACCAGAGAGGGCTCAAGGGGTCGGACCACGGTCCCACTCCCTGAATAGACGGTTCCTCTCAGACCAACTCTTATGCATACAGTTACTTCAATAGTTGCAAAATCTTGCCACAGTTAGCTTGGGGGCATCCTTGGTTATTTCCTCAGTTAAATTCTCAGTGGTAATCTCCGTTAGACAAGAACTCCCTCTCCCCGGGCGGATTTAACATTTATAAATTTATTCAAATGTTAGAAATTCTGACTCGAGTTCAGTTCGAATGGAAAAGCGACCCTCCCCATAAGACAGTTATGGGATCTCTAGTTATAGCTTACACATATCTACAACTCTAGATGATCCTTCAGAGTTCCGAGAAATCTAATAAGCTCTCGCTTTGATTCCGTATTCTTCACAACTATAAACAGGCATTAGCAAATTTGCTTGCTCAGTTTCGACATATCATGCATTTGCTGAATACAAAATCACAACTACTTGTGCCATGCCTATAATGAAACATTAAAAAAACAGGAAAGTTAAAATTTGCTTGTTCACTCACGACATATGTAGGTGCTACATAACCTTACCTTTGTCACAAATGAGGCGTTTCTTTATCTTCACGAAGACAAGCTTCATATGATGAAGTGCTTTGTTTACTGGTAATGCTGAATGTGTATAAACTATCACTTAAATAACCCGGTACAAATGTGCAAGCTGACAACGTACGTGCGACTGGCCGTCTTTTGAACGAAGAGCATGCACAGTTCTTTATTCTGCTCGAAATACTACGATTCATATGCAGCGGACACTTACAAAACTCAGTGACAAAGTTTATCAACGAACACTCCCTGGATGTTGTCAAACCGGTAGATCTGAACGAAGAATTGTCAGAAAAAAGTGATGAAAATGTGATCAATGCCAGTGACAATGGTAGACCTGGATATTGTTGTTAGCGGAACCTGAAAGAGGATGGAATTTTTTTCTTTATTACAATACGAAAACATTTTTTAGTAACAAACTGCAACAGGCTACTGTGAAAACAGTAATACCTTTAAAGATGAACTATGATATCTCACAAGATTAATTTCTGTTTGTTTATATTATCAGCTGTTTACAGCATCGTCCGACTTCGGACTATCGTGGACGTACTAGATGGCTAATTGGCTTTATCTCACAGTACTCTTGGTACAAAAGTCGCAAATGTTTTTATATTGATCACCTATCTAAAAAATTATCGTAAGGCCGATGACTGTATAAACCAATATAGGGGTTCATGCACTGGTGTATACAAATCACCTTTACTTATAAAGTGCCGTAACCCAGGCTGGATCGCGGCATGAGACAGGCAGGGCTTTAAAGTGTACCTAAAGTCTAAAATTTCAAAAATATATGTTACAAAGTTTGAAAAATGCATCCAGATGGTACAACTCCCATCTTCACAGGACATTCCTAAGCTGAGAAATTAAATGCTGAAGCTTATTCACTCAATTTGAAATGGTGGATTGCGCAATAATTTGTGATGTCATTGTTGTACTACTCAAATTACAGTCTTTGTTTTTCTTTGTTTTTTCGAAAGCCACTGCACCTTGTGGCAAAGTGTGATCACTGTCCTACTGTTATAGGGTGGCTGGGCTATAAAGGCCCTCTTCCTACAACATACTGTGCAAGTGAACAGTAAATGTTTCAAGGTTATATAAACAAATTAATTTCATAAGAAAGCAAAAGCAGGTAAAGTTAGTTGCACAAGAAGGGCATCACAAATTATTGCGCAATCGGCTTTTTCAAATTAAGTGAATAAATTTCAACATTTTATATCTCAGCAACGGAATAAGCTATGAAAATGGCAGTTGGATAAATGGAATTCATTTTTCAACCTCTAAAATGTATATTCTTGTAATTCTAGACTTTAGGTCCACTTTAAACGGTTGTTTGATGTTCACACATAGCAACGTGTCGGCTTGCCATGAATACGTAAATAATTATTAGATTATTCATAACATCATAATTAACTTCTACGATGTCAAGTTAGCGTATGTTTTTGCTTATCTCAGGGTTAATACTTCGTAGAATAAACTTTGTGGCGCATGTGAATGATCTCATTCAGTTACAACGCAGGGTCATCTATTAATTGGAGTATACTGTGTAGGGACACTTGCGCTTTTCACTCAATAACTGGCGACCTTTTCAATTAATTACGTTGCCTCATAGCCCGAAATAACTGTAAGGAGGAAAGATTCAAATAAGATATAGGAGTATGAATTGTAATTCCCATTCAACAAACGTGAGTTCAGTATCTCTGGCTAGCTGGTGTCTGTTCACTGCATATGCATGCCATACAGTTTTATCTTTTTTCATTATGACCAATGGCTAACAATATCGGTGGCGCAATTCGTATTTGAAATGGACTACGGCTTCCGAAATAAATTTGTCGGGTAATATAGCACTTTTGGAATTTCGTAATGACAATCAAACACTTCCTTCTGCGAAAAGAAAAGTGCAAGAAAAATGCATCTCGATTTGGAGGTGAGCATGACTTGCAGGTGAGCATTTGCAGTTTCGTCACTATCTACTTCAAAGCCGACCTGATGTCATGTTAGAGGACAAAAAGTGAATGTAATGTGGCTCATTGGCTTACCTCAGCCGAGGGCACACTTTGATTTCTCTGGTCCCGTGACGTTATATGCATCATAGTGTCGCAAGTAGACTGTCAAATCGTGATCTAAATTTTCAGTAAAGAAAGAAGAGAAACTGGCTTTGGGGCACGTGGCCTACCTGCCCCACCCTCAATACTACACTAACTGTAGTTCTATTTCCAGAGTGCTTTGTGCACCAGCACAAGCGATGGAGTAGGGAAAACAAGCCAGTGAGCCACAACTGGAAAAAAAGCCGTGGCCTGGCCTGACTTAAACGAGTTGGTTAGAAACTGAGCCGTAAAACCTCATCTAACTCTTAACTCTAACTCCAGAGCTTCTCTGGTCAATGTATCTGGCCTCTGCAGAATTTCGGTGTGTAAGGCTGTGTAAATCTATCCATATTTTTTCAAGATGGTGTAATTAAACAAGTCTGTGCCAGTTTAACTGTTTAAGATGGCATTTACATTGTTGAAACCACATGACAAGTTTTCTGTATATTAAAATTAAGCCTATAAAGAATAGTGGCTCGAGAAAAATCCATTTCTTTCCTGGCTGGTTTCACATTCAATAGTTTTCGATGAGCGGTGATGCTGACTCATGAACTTACTGAGGGGAAGCAAAGTTTTTATCTGAAAAGAACAGAAACTAGCTTGCTTGCAAAAACCTTGTTGACATGTATACTAATTTTATGCCAAGGAAGTAGGAAGTTTTCTTTTTTCAAATAACTTGTGACAAGCAAATTACGGAGTAGATCAGAGTTAGGCAAACAATTGGTCTTGCCGGTGTAGCAGATTGTGACACCAGCCATGGTGAAATCTCATAGATCTACACGGGCCGAAACTCATTGTGGGCACACCTGCAATCAGTAGTTATTTAATTTGAAATTATACCAGTATACCAGTCAACTAAAACTACTTGGGCCATTGTTTCCCATAAATATAATGGGAGTGTCTAGAGATTTCCGTCGTGCGCATGTTATACGGTTGCGAGGGACTCAATGAGGCTTTCAGGTTTTGAAAGAAAAATTCCTATAGAAAGCAGAAAATTTGCATGAAAGCCACATTTCACCCACCTGCAATATGGATTAGATAATGTCTAAACTCATTACAGATAGTGTAAAGTAATTAAAAGACAGACACTCATCACCCCAAGTACATTTGGTTGGGGGGGGGGGGAACCAAACTTATCAATATGTGACTGCTTTGACTGAAATCAGAGTCAGAAAATTCAAGGATGCAGAGTAGCCCACACTACACAATATGCACAGAGTGTTCCGAATACACAGTAGGACCTTGTTTTCTCACCAGGATACGGCCTTAAGCAATGAATTAGGTTTGTGTCTGCACATTAGGAGCTTAAGACAGTTTTGGGAGGGACTAAAAGTAACTTAGTTTCGGAAAATTGGAACTGTCTGGGATGAGGAGATTTGCCCTTTAAGAGGGTAAAATGTGGAATATTTTTTCCATCTTATACACGGAAGTAAGTACTCTTCTTGTGTGTGCAAATAATTGAAATGAGTTGCTAAAAACGACAAAAAGTTGCCATGAATAGCCATAAACGGAGAATAAATTGTTACACAGACGTACTAGATGTAACAAACTTTCTGTCGTGGACCGCACTCACCATGTAAGTTTCTCTGACACTCCTCCCAAAATTCAAGGCCTTGATTTCAAGGGAAATACTCTCAACACCACAGTATGTTAGTTCCTTATCACCTCTGTTGTAATCTTTGTAGGTATGTATTGAACTCAGCTCTCTACATTCCTAAAATGTTGTTTCGTCAAACATGTTTTTCATGTTTGTCAGCCTTGTTTCTTCATGTACAAATTTTTCTGCTATACTTTTATGAGTTCAAAGAACAAAATAAAAATTAAATACCTACTATCTTGTTTTTGCTTGATTAACCCTTTATTCTAATTTACATTGGTTGAATTCAATCGCCATCTGCGAGGAATCAAACGAAGAATTTGCTCTAAAATGAATTTCTCCATAACACTTAATTACTGACTTACTGGCTCACTGACGCTGTTAAACTTAAAGGAAAAATGCAGTTCCGCAATTTGAATTAGTGTACCCGTCATCCTAATTCTGGAATGGCTACTTTCAATCATGTGACAATATTTTGTTACCGTTGTTAAATTCATGCAGAATTAATCCTTGGTTTACCTTCAATATTCAATGTTTCTTATACAGAAACGTAATGACAAATACTCGTGAGCCAAATAAGAGAAGATCTGTAAGATTTCGCAGATTTTTGAAAGAATACTTGGGGCGACTGCTCTCCCTTTAACTAAAAAAAAAAACAGACATTGTATGCAAAAAAATGCGATTGCATGCAACAGAGCAAGGGATAAAGGCGTCAGGTCTTAATGTCCCTTAAGGACGTTGCCCCTTTGGTGAGAAGAACTGCTTCGGGAGTAACGTTTGGTTTTTGTCCTTCAGCTCTTCGCTAAAGAGTCGAGGGGGCTCTGGAAAAAGTAAGGGAGAAAGGCAGCTCTATCCACCGGTGGCTTCAAAATGGGGCAACAACGGCGAAAGAGTGTTAATTTCTTCGTAAATGAACCACAATTTTTCTCTACTGCCAATTGTTTAACATGAAATGACACTTGACGGCCACGAAATGATCACTATAGTTTTGTCACCGTGTACATGTAACAGACTAAGATTCGGAGGCTCTTCGTAATGGAAGACATTAATACACCTCGCAAGACTTTTTCCCTAACATGATGTTAAAGTAAAAATGCGTTCTCTGCAATCAACAGCCATGGATTCAATGTTTGTCAAAGCACCCATGATATAAAGCTGCATAGTTAACGAAAAGTTTGTTCAGGAGATTTCATATCGTTTCAAATTTGAACCCTAACATTAAGCTCGATATCATGTTTAACTTGTTAATTTAGAAATGATTTTTGCTGTGATGAGTGTTTTATTTTTTTATTATGAATTTGAAGAAAACCTGTGTTCTATACCATGTCATTGCGGGGCATATTTTGCATAAAATTTGTATTTACTAGAGGAAAATAGTTCCGCGCCGATTTAATGTATTTGCCTGACTCTAAGCTGTGAAAAAGCGCGCGAAGCACGCAAAATTATTTTGGGTGAGCCTATACACTAAAAACAATATGTGCTTATTTAAAGCGGTCAATTGTCCTGGCAGTTGGAGTTTTTATCCGAACAACTCCCTGGTTGGCCCCTATTGGTCACAACTTACATTTTACTTCCCTCCTCGAGTCACTAGCCGTACCGCAAGACAGATGCACCAGACAAGAGAACATTAACTAAGTCTAACGAAATGAGATGAAATTCCCGACATTTACATAATTCCATGTATTCTTCTTATAAAGTTACCTGAAAAGATGGAAAGGTTTTGCAGCCTACTATATTTAGGTATAGGTCACGGAACTGAGGACCAGTGGATAAAGCGGGCTGAAAATTTTGGGTTTTATCTCAGAAATGACCCTTTTTGGAAAGCCAAACTAAATAAATTGACCATATGTGGCGACAGAATTTACCCGACGGGGGGCCGGGCCATGCTAGCGACCCCAAGTTCCGTCAGCTCCTTTACCGAGGGGTGGTGAGAAGTAGATATGAAGGTGCCTGACTATACCATGCCATTGCAGGGCATATTTTGCACAATATCACTTATTACTTCCAGAGCCGACTCACGCACTGACAGTGTTCTTTTGAGTCTGAATCGTGAAATTGCAAAGCGCGCAAAGCGCGCGAAAATTTTTAGTAGGCTTATACTAAAAGCATATGTAATTATTAAGAACAATAAAGAAAAAAAACTGTAGGGGTTGTAGACCGTATCGGGGATAACATACATTGTGCCAAAAGCACCTGGACTGCCCGATGGAATAGCCAAACTTTGCTCCGTTAGTCGCTCACCAACTAACCCCACCGCATGACACGCACGAGAGAACAGCAAATAGCTTTGAGATATGGGATGAAATTTACGACCTCCACATAACCTGTGTGCTCTGCCTACATATTACTTGGTAAGGGTGACAGGACTTATGCTATCTAGCTATGTGGAAAGGAACTATTGAAGAAACTAGAGTGACCCTACAGCGCTCGTAGCGCGCCGAAAATTTTGGGTTCTTATTAAAGAAATTGTCCTCTTGAGGGCAAAGACTGGTAAACCGTCGGGGAGACTAGTCGTCGTTCACACCGGCGGATGTACCGACAAGATCAGAAAATGTACCGACAGACCATCCCAGGAAGCCAAGTGGGGGGGGGGGGTGACCGCCCCCTGCACCCCCTTCAGTTACCCTAGCTAGTGTCTTGAATACAGTCCTGGCATAAGGCCGATGACCCATATTGTTAACTAGGCCTCAAACTAAAAGATAACATCATTAAATCATGTTAATTGCAAACAATGTCCCAAAGGCGAATTGGTAATAGACAGTTAAATGCCTGAAAAGGGAGCCAGCAGTAGATTTCAGTCGGTCAGGGTGGCCATGGCCCATCGCCCCTGCTTGTATGGACGCTCCGCCACTGGCCCTCTTAATCATTAGCAAGAGAAATCCATGCACAACAGTTTCTTAGAGAGACGGTAAAATGACAGTGCGTCCTCTATTTTATCCATCTTCGCTTGTCTAACTGTGTGCAAACATGATACTTGAAGGTTGACGATGGCACAGAATGTTAGGCAATAGGTACACTCACTCTATGGGGCTCAATGAGGTGTGATAATTTTATGGTTCACTGAACCCTATACCTATAGTATAACCCTAACCCTAACCCTAACTCTAATCCTTCGGCCTGTTTTGGAGTATGCTTGTTGCGTATGGGACCCACATCAGTCTTATTTACAAGATAAGCTAGAGAGCATCCAGAGGAGATCGGCTCGTTTTGTAAGCTCCGAATTTTCTCGCGAGCCAGGGTCGATGACATCTATTTTGAAGGACCTTGATCTCCCCACGCTAGCAGATCGTCGCAAGCAAAACAGACTTATTCTCTTCTCGAATGGTTTTTTTTTTGGTAAGGCTAATATTCCCATGGACAAACTCAGTCATCCAACTCGGAAAACTCGTGGGATGCACAACCTCCATTTTTGTCAACTCTACTCTCGGTCTAATTGTTATAAATTTAGTTTTCTTCCTAGTACTCTGAAAGATTGGAATGACCTTCCTGCTGCTTTGATTGATGGTTTAGATAGTCATAGAGATCCTGTTCAATATATTGCCAATTTTATTAGGGCAAATTAGGGCACCCCTGACGCATGTGCGGTGTAGTAATGTCCTTTGGATGTGTCACCGTGATCCGAAAGAAGAAGAAGAAGATAGTGTACCTAACATTCTGTGCCACCGTCCCAGTGCTTGCTCTGTAGGTAGATCGAGAAAAGCAAGTGACTCGCTGCGAATTGAAATTGAAATAGTAAAACACGTGGCTTTACACAACAATGGTTTGTTTCGTTTAATATTGCTGATAAAATAATGACTTTTTCGTTTGAACTTTGCCCGATATGCCATATGCCCATGCATTTTCGATGTTATGGTTATTGCCTGGTTGAGCATGCAAACGAGTTTATTCCTCATGCATTGTTAGATATGGGCTGATAAAGGCCTACTCTATGGAACAGTGGCGTATGTGGAGTCGCTTTTATAGGGGAGGGAGTTCCTTTTTCCCGGAGAACACCATGTTAACCCCGTTCGTACAAATATAACATTCAAAGAAAGCACAAGCTCACACTGTGGCCGTTGTCAGGCGAATAGCCAGTATCGGCGTGGATAGGTCCTTCAAAGGGACCAACATTTTCCAGCGTTTCCAGAAATAGGCCCATTGAAGCTTTGCAGATTTGGATGTTTTAGATAGCTCCAATTTTTTTAGTTGTTATTGACACCGGTCAAAATTTCACTCTTATCAACGCTTAAAGCGTAGGCTACTCGGAGTCCCTTTTTGGTAACAATTAACCCATTCCAATCATTTTGAAGAAATTCAGGGGCCTTCATGTAAGATCTCTCCCTCTCCGGAGAGTGAGTGGAATGCGCTTTCCTCCCACGCATATGATCCACGTCTACGGTAGGTAAAATCTTGTCCCAGGGAAGTTCATGTTGGTATGACCGAAGGGCGCTAAAGACGGAGCGAAAGTTAGAAGAGGTTGATCAAGGGCGTGTTGCCCAGGGGCGGCAGAAAAGCCTCTGTTGTGATCCAAAAGAAATGTTTCAGTAGAAGATCTGGAATCCCCTCGGATGCTCTGGATTAAGAACAAATATTTCCGACAGTAGTTTTAAAGCGCTAACGGACCACAAACAAGGAGAAGCCTTATGGAGTGCAACTTCAAGTCGGGTGGCTAACCAACTCAACAACAATTCTGACAGTCAGCTTAGATTATTTTTTGTGCATTAGGTCAGTTCAGGTGGAAAACAGTTGGTTGATCTTAGTTTAAGTAGCCACCATCCTTTTGAGTCGATGGTGCCTCCCTGTTGGTAAGCTTCGTTGCTCTACGTGAAACAAGGGTGGGTGATGGATGGTAGTGCATATATATATATATATATATATATATATATATATATATATATATATATATATATATATATATATATATATCTGTACGGTGAAGCAGTACTCACCTCAAGCTGTCCTACTGAAATATAGAAAACAGTAATAATAGTTATAATACGAAAAAATGTTGACGAAGAATAAAAAGTGCAACTATCCTCAAATGACATTGGATGTGTACTAAACAAACTACAAAAGTCACAACTGAAGTGAAGTGACTGTTATTTTATTAACTCGTATTAACAGAAGGTTAATTTTATGATTTTGGGGAGCTTGAGGACCAGAAGGATGAGGAATGAAAAAGACTGCATGTGTCTTTGTAGCACTAAGCCACCTACGCTGTCCCATACAGGAAGCAATAATGATGAAATGGGTGCGCGCGAAATGTGCGCTTGGGATTTTCGCAGTCGTTTCGATAATGTTTGAATGTTTTGAATTTACGCCTTCTTTCCTTTTATATTAAACAAACATCTATTTGCAATTGCATAAGATGGTAATATTATTCACAACTTATTCATAAAGAGCAGACTATGGGTCAATCAAAGTTTATTCCTAGGGCAACATTGAAATTATATATCTTATCATGAGCCATACTTTTACTCATAAACTGTCAGAGCTTTTTCGCTCTTACTTTTGCAAAACAAACTAATTCTATAGGGCGTCCTCTATAACTTTTACATGATCCATACAGCCTGTCACCTTTATTTAAACCTGTAATATTGTAGCAGACATGTCACTTATAGTCTCCATATTTCTATCGTTGAGTTTCACAATCTTTTAATCCAAATGTTCTAGGGGACACATCACATAATGGTAGTGGTCATGTAAGAATCTCTTGTGCAACAAGTGATGATATTATTATTATTATTACTACAGAGCAGAACGGTCTCCTAGTACCCAAGGCTGTCACATCGATAAACATGATAGCAAAAATATCGTGATTATAATCATCTGTATGTGAGGTCTTTTCAAGTGGGATCTATAACCTAAAGGGTTGTTGCATGTCCTCACGCCTACACAAAATTAACAATTGTTAATCAAAAACTTATAATAAGATACAAAATAATAAAACGGAACCAGTTTTAATAATACAAACTTAAACGATTATTTTACACGTGAACTCCACATAAGACTTCTCTTCAGCACCTGAGAAAATTTGCGATCTCAGCATAAACAATGCTAAGATGCAACTTACGTGACGGCGTAAGTAGGGTTGTACAGAGGAAAGGGAAAAAACACTGGCTCTGAAGTATAATGCTTAGGCGCCAGCATCATCAACTGGTTTACAAAACTTTCCTAGGAACTTTTTTTTTCGGAAAGCCGTTGTTCAAAAGATTTACACTGCGAATATGCCAAATGGGTCGTCTCCATTAGAGCTTTAATGAGGAGTTGTAATTTATAAGTGAAACAAAGTTGGTTCATACTGATTATAGCTTTCAGCTATCGACTGCTTGAGTATGAATTTGCTTTGCGTGCTCCAGTACGGTAGAAGCGTGTAATTGGCTACTAAATTTAGTTATTTTATGGGTATCATTTTGCACCTTGACGTATGAAAATCCGCAAAAATCCGTCCTTAAAAGGAGGGTTTAAGCAAAAATTTACTTTTCCTATGTGAAAGAGGAACTAAATCTATGCATTTTGGTGAAACTTTCATTCAAATCGGACTTGTATTATTGTATTACTCGAGATATCAGCAAAAGAAGTTACAACATTTGTGACCCAAAGTGAGATTTAGGCAAGTGGAAGTTATATCAGTAGGCAGCTCCCTGATATCACTTCCTCACATTGATAAGGAATGCTTTGTTTCCTTTGTTTTTCAGTCTGTTGTGTTGACCTTGCAATTAATAGGGATAGGATTTCCCCATGGGGAATGTAAAGTTTGTAATTTTCCCATGCGTCTCATGCAATCACATTGCGATAACATTTGATTGTTGAGGAGAAAATTGGTAATAAATTTTGAAGAAAAACAGACTGCTCATTAATGTGAGGGTATGACATCATGCGTGCTTGGTTCAAGTTCAGTTTGTGTTGAAAATGTGACGACTTTATCTGCTGATATCTTGAGAACTACACATCGGATTTCAATGGAAATTTCACCAGATTGCTTAGAATAAGTATCCCTCTAATAAATCAAAGCTTGATTTGATCTTAGACCCTTGTTTTAAGTCAGACTGCCATCTGAACTTTTACTGTCTGAGGCAATTTAACAAGCTCTGGAAGTAGCCCGCAGCCAATGTGGCCTTGGGAAGAGAAGAATCCATGCTACTTTCTTTTGCTACTTTGGAGTAGTTGTAACGTGACACACAGGCTTAGATTCTGAACAATGGAACTTCAGATGTGATTCCAAAGCCATTGACGTTCAAATCACTGTAGTCTAAACAAACGGGCGGATTCTCAAATGACAGAAGCAATTTGTCTCATTTGTAAATTTTGGGAGCATTTATTTTCGACCGATTTGGTCGCATTGTATGACACTACTTGGAAGTGTCATTTCATGCAGTAGGGCAGAGGGTCATTTTGGGAACATTACAGCCAATTGCTGATGGATTGTTACATTATGGTGGTACCTTTTGGGAAATGGCGTCCACTACTGAAAATCCCTTTAATAGACCTGGCTATTGTGTGACCGCGACAAATGCAAATATCGTCCCACTTTTTTGGGAATTATCAGAACATGATCGGGAACACTTCACCAAGTCTAAACAGGGAGTTACACCTAGGTAGGGCTCCCTGGTCTAAAGTACATAAATATTAACAGTGTAACACATGATTGTAAAGATATGGTATAGTCGCTCTTTGACCAGTTGACTTTGTTTGTATCATTGTACATTTTGTTTATCAGATAAGAAAGTTTTACATCCTCAGACAGGAAGATTTGACTCTTGAGACACTATGTTAATTGGTAAAACTAAGTCTCGTTTGGGAGAAATAGGTGTAATGTGAGTTGCAAGATATGCAATGCATTTGGTCAGTCGTCTGGTGGCTAACACAGGTCTGTAGGCAGAGCCTACTTTTGCCTTTTAGATATCCAGCATTTCATGGCCATATTTCGGCTTGATGTTCAAAGACTTTAATCATAAACAATTTCGAAGTGTCGAACATATGTTCACTTTAATCATAAACTATTTCAAAGTGTCGAACATATGTCCGCCATAGCACTTCAGCAGCTGGTCACCGTTGGAAGGATTTTTACTGCCTTTTCATGATATGTGTTACGAATGAATCGACCCGTTCAACGGATAATATTTCTCATAGAGTTACCGTAGCAACATGAAGAAACATCAATTAGGCTAGTCTTCCTAATACACATTACAGAGGCTTTTTTTTATTTGTTGCACTCCCGGCATAAAGCTTTTTATGCACGTAACGTCAGTTTTTTTCATAAAGTTTCGACTGTTTAACTTGTATTTTGTTTGTACATTAAAACAGGAAAAATTGAATGGACGGGTGTACTGGTGTAATGGAACCATCAGCTGCACGAATAAATTACTATCACTTGTTGCCTGAATGATGAATTACCATTTAACTAGCAGGGTTTCTGCTTTACAGATTACTAAGTGCAAAGTCCACCCATCGTTCACGCATTAGCAATTAAGATGAGGGTAAGACTTAATCTTGTAATCGCGTGAGAATATTTCCTTGTCAACCACTCCAAGGAGAAATAACTGTAGCCTAAAGCCCTGAGCTGTTATTCTATTTGATATGACTGGATAGCATGTTCGTAGCATTATGTATGGCGTTATAGTCAGACCCACTTGACCAACCTCTTATGAGAATTTCCATTCCATACCCTCACGCATGGAAGACATTAATATCCAGAGCCACGGATATATTATTTTATAAATACATCTGTGGCTAAAGGCTTTGTTTGATCAACCAGCGTATGCCACGTGCATGAAAATTTTTTACTTTAAGTATAATATTTGACAAAAAGATGTAGCCTATCTGTTCCTCGGGTTACCTACCTGTCTAAAATTCTAGTCATAAACGAGCAATCTTGCTTTATTTCATATTCAAAGCAATAGTCGTTTCAATCCGTACATTACCATTCAACTCATTCATTACCTGCGAAACTGTCTTCCACCGATATCACCATTGTACTATTTGGAGGTTTCATGCCACCTGCGCACCCACTCCCGCCATTTCCTGCAGACATATGCCCCACGTGACACTTTAGAATGACATGCTGCCCATCACCAACACGCACCATTAACCTGTCGGTTATTCCAAACAATGACGTCACGTGGCGTTCAACTCTTCAACACTTTTATACATCAGCCACTTAAAAATCTTCACATACGTGTTAAAAGTAAGTACCTACCTGAAACAGGTCCGCTGTAAGCTGTGACACCTTCTTCCGTTGAACTGAAACGTTTCTTACACGGAGCTACGGGTCAGTTGTAACAAAAAGCACTTTTTAGGTATGTCTTTGAATTCGAATTCAGCTATTTTCGCTTAAGTTTACGTCATTTAAACAAGACATTAAAGTCGATAACATCTCAAGATACGATTCCTAGGCGATCTTAGCTCATCAGGAAAAATACATGCCTTTCTGAGTTAATGCACATCTTCGTTAGATGGTTTTTCGCTAATTGCGATATTAGCATGATGAAACTCAGCATCGCTGTCTCGGATAATATACGACTTGAAGGTTCTTTCCACAAGGTCACAGAGGCTTAGGCAGATTGAATGCTTCAAGAAGTAGTGAATTTACGTGAGATTTGGGAAATTTTAAAGTGTTTTACAGAGGAGCTATGAGTGCCCAAGGCAGAGGTACTCTCTGAAAGCAGTTCGTGTCTTGATTTTACAGGATTTTCATGTCTTAAACTCTCTTGTAAACATGTTTAAAGGTTCCTCGTAAAGGGATTCAAAATCTTTTATTTGGCCGAAACCTTTGCATCGAATAGTTACACAAGATGTGATTGGCATATGCTATACTGTATTGGTTTCAACATTTGGTTGCTTAGATTCGATAGACGAGATATTTTTTCAGGTGAGTCTTTTTTCTTTCCTTTCTGGGGACTATTTTTAATCCGTCACTCAATACTTCCGTGGGTACTATTGATCTATTGTCTACAGTATTTCCTTTAAAAGTGCATGAAGTGTAGAATTATTGCGCTTTTCATAACAGTGCCTCTGACTGTCAGTTTTCTGTTAAAAACTTTAAAACGTTTACAGGTTTGCATCTTCCAGTGAGGTGTAACTTCAAGGCCGTAGCCTGCGGGGGGCAAGGTGGCAGTTCCCCCTGAAATTTCCAAACCCCAAGTAAAAAATGGCCTACTTGAAAAAATACCGAAAATTCTAAAAAACTCCATTGTCCTTATTATGTAATTAAGGTCCTCGGAACCTGGGACACAGATCACATATTTCTGATTTATAGTTCTCCCCCAGCTCCCATTAATAGGCTAATATCACAATTTTTCATATCGAAAATGTGTATAACAACATTTATTTTTTCTGCATACCTCTAAATATTGTGGGGACATTTGATATTATTTCCCCACTAAGAAATATTGGGGGACATGTCTCCTGTCCCATCATGATTGCCGCCTATGTTGGCACCACCCCCCAATAAATAAATAAATAAATAAATAAATAAATAAATAAATGAATGAATGAATGAATGAATGAATAAATAAATAAATAAATAAATAAATAAATAAATAAATAAATAAATAAATAAATAAATAAATAAATAAATAAATGAATGAATGAATGAATGAATGAATGAATGAATGAATGAATGAATGAATGAATGAATGAATGAATGAATGAATGAATGAATGAATGAATGAATGAATGAATGAATGAATGAATGAATGAATGAATGAATGAATGAATGAATGAATGAATGAATGAATGAATGAATGAATGAATGAATGAATGAATAAATAAATAAGTACGTCCATAAGACATTAAACAATTAAAACTTGTAAACATATATTCAGTTTTTCCAAAGACATTATAGGCCTATTACCAATTCGCACCTAAGCGACCAAACATAAATGTCACTTCCTCCCCTCAGAACCCTCCTCTAAGATTCCTCCCTCATGGTGACCCTGGGTCACAAAGAAAGGATTTGCCTCCGTGCCACCTATCCTAGGTAAGCCACTGAATGCTGTCATGAGTTGCCCTTTTGAGAATTCGCCCAGGCTACGACCCTGTTTAGTTTTAGTAAGGTAGGCGTATGGTTAAGAGTAAACAACCCTCGCCCCCCCCCCCCCCTCCATCTGGTTAGAAAGAGACTTACGGTTTGTGAATATCAAACACGGAGGCTTTACATTAAACCTAAGCTAATGATCTATCACCGTCACGGAATGAGATAAAGTACACTTACCAGAGTGATATTACCTGTCTAATAGGATTGCAGTAAGTATGTTAAATGGTTATGCCTACTTCTGTCTTCCAAATTATACGCTGTGTAACATCTAAAGCTTTCGGCACTTTTGGTCACGCATACTAATCGCATCTGTCATTTCTCGGATGGGCATAGTAGGATGAGCGTTTAGTTTCGATAGTAACTAAAATGGTGCAAAATAAAGAAATGAAAAGTTTAGGTCTCCCATAGCTGGGCATATTAGCATTAAATTTACTTGCATTTGTCCTACGAAGTTAGTATTCAAGGCACTTTGTATATTGCATTGACTGTATAAAGTGTCGTAAATACCTCGAAATCGACAGTGTATTGACTAGTGAATGTTGTGATAGCCCATTAGTAACCATAAACATTCCATTTGAAGGGTTTAAGGCTTAGATTTATCCCAGTTATCCTTTCAAAGCCTGTTACGTCATAATCAGGAGCCGAAGAGCGAAACCAAACGAGCAACACGAACATCGGTACTCCCAAATAAAGTCAAGCCCTTACATCTAAAGAGACATTGAATTTGCACGTGACCAACTGCCCAGTCTTCCTTTCTTTAAATCACAAGCCCACAAGTGGTTTGGTTCTAAACTGACTGAAAAGCAGTGGCGTACTCTCAAGGGGGGGGGGGTAGAGGCGCAAGCCTCCCTTCTCCAAACAGTACCCCTAGTACTGCCTCCTAGCAGTAAGCAGTAAGCTTCTCCAAGCAGTAAGGTTCGTACCCCTAGTAGCCCCACTTGAAAAATCAAAAGTGGAAAATATACCCCTTTCGTATTTTAAGCGCCTAATAAAATGGCCAAATCTCCTCTATTGGTAGAAGTACAAGGTATCTGAAGATTGCTTCTTACGGTAGCTGTCTCGTAAGCGGCCCTCTGAATACATTTACCCGTAACCTTACATTGTAACTCTAAATTTATCCAAGCCGTAGTTTCTAAACAGTTGACCAAGACGAAAAAAAAGATTAATAAATAATCCGAGACTTTGGACTTTTGAGTGTATTCGTTCAGGGGCGGATCCAAGGGGGGGTTTTAGGGGTTTAAACCCCCCTTTTATTTTCGAGGATTTTTTTCATTTTGTATAATATATTGTTTATTTTCCCCGGTATGTTCTGAAGGTTATTTTCAGTTACAACAATGCAATTAACATGCCATAATTATAAGTTTGCTGACAGCGTATATTTCCTTCTATCGTCCCGATTCTCTCTCATTCAAAATCCTTATAGAGTCAGTGAGTCCTTCAAGAGGAGGTCCAGCTCTAATCTTGGTTCCCATATGCAATGAAATCGCATTCAGTAGTGCCTAACTCTGTTTTGAAAAATGGGAACGCGACTCCAGCTTTTCGCTTGTACTCTCGCTGAAAATTGAAATATTGTGTTGACTGAAAGTGGTTGTCGTTGAATTGGAATCACTTAATATAATCAGAAATCGAGAAGGCTAATCATACTTTGGACATGCGTTGGATGTAAAGACGTTCAGGGAAAATAGACTGTTCAGTTGGAACATACATCTAAAGAAGTTACCATTGTTCTGGAAGGTATTATAATTCAAAATTCGCTTATATACTGAATCCCTTTCATTTGTTACACACTTCAAGATATATTCCTTTTGTATCCAAGAGTACGTTATGACCAAGATCACGTTTAAACATTATTCCATGCAAAAGAGTGGGTGTTTGCCTGGAGTTTCTTGCACATGGGAAGTGCCAGTGACCTGTAGGCGGTATTTTAGCATATTTTCCTTCGTGCCTCTAGACGGCATGGTTGTATGTACAGCAAGAGAGGGTATCAAAAAACGTAATGTTTCCATGGAAATGACAAACATACAAAGCATGAAACATGAAGATGGCCTAAGTATAGATTGTAAGGTCTGAGAAGGGTCAATTGTTCTTGGTTCACGCCGCGCAGTGATGGCGTCAGGTGGGGGACAGGGGGAAGTTTTACAGTTTTTTACAGTTTTTTACAGTCGGGGAGTCTTAGTCGATACGGCAAAGTGTGTAGTCCCCAACGGCGACAAGTCGCTCCGACCGGTTTACCTGTTTTTTGCTCTCAAGAGCAGTGGCGCCGGCACCGGGGGCATGGGGGGACGCGTGCCCCCCAATCGATTTCAGATTTTTTTTTTTTTTTGAGAATTTTAAAATGATCTCAAGAGGCGTTTTAGCTATAGATTTATCCGTAGGGGGTAAGATGAGGTGTGTTTTCAGCCGAGTGATGGATCTGTGGTTATGATTTTCAATCACAAATGGTTCTCAAACTATCAGAATTATCCCCAATCTTTCGCAAACTATCAAAATTTTCGCGCGCTTCGCGCGCTCCAAACCTTACCTCAGTGATATCCTTATAGTCAATAATTTCCGGTAGCAACTCCCGTAGAAGCACCGTTGAAGGCTGTTTACGAATTTTCAGTAAAAGATTGGCTTTGTGATTGGCATATAGGTTTGTTGAGGAATTGAAAGTGTTTCGATGCAGAGGATCATGAATGCATGTTTTGTCATTGTAATCTTATTTAATGAAAATTTTCGGCGCGCTTAGCGCGCATTCGTCACGGTTTGCACCCCGTCTTATGGCCATTATTAAGGTTATACTACATGCAACTATTCTGATCACACTTTTCCGAGAAACATAAGTACATTTCCAACCTCTGTAGGCCTATGGGATCTTTCAGTCTAATTTGTAGCATGATCTGGAAGGTTGAAAGTACGTACTTGCCGTCGGTTATACATTTTTTTCAAATGCAGCCATTACCGGTAGGCCTATAGATGGCGATTGTTAATACACTTACGACGAAAAAGCATTTTGAAATGCGCTTTTTAGTCCTACACCCCTTTTGCTATTCCTAGAAGGCGTTCGTCTGGGTTTTCGTTCAAACTTAGTAAACATACGACAGTTGCAAAGTGCTCGGCATCATACTCTATAGTATCATTTGGATGTCAGGTAATAAGCATCGTGTCAGTGCCCCATTTTATATGATTAATCCAGAGCTTCCAGGAGGCCCTATACAGCTGCCTGCCAGCCTTAGAAATACCCTTTCGTAATGCACAATGAAGCAAAGGAAAATTTTCGTAACAGTCCAAGAATGTTTCCGTGGACTCAACGCACGTATTATTAAGTAAAAACTTTCCCCGAATAGAAGGCATTAATTAAAGTAGCCAAAAGTGGGACTTCAGGAGGTTTGCTGACAACATACCATTCTGTTGGACAACATACTCTCCTCTTTCACCTTACCAAAAATTAGAATTCACTAATGTTGGACGTCATCTGTGTCATTTGGACGTCATCTGTGGTGCCCCCCCCCCCCCCATCACCAAATCCTGGCAGCGCCACTGCTCAAGAGGACAATTTCCCTTAAAAAACCCCAAAATTTTCGGCGCGCTAGGCGCGCGGTAGAGTCACTCCAGTTTCTTCAGTACTTCCATTCTACATTGCTAGATAGCACAAGACCTGTCAAACTTAACAAGCAACATGTAGGTAGAGTACACAGTTTATGTAGAGGTCGTTAATTCCATCCCATATCGCAAAGTCTACTTGCTGTTGTCTTGCAGTCTTGTGTGTGCCATGCGGTACGGTCAGTTGGTGAACGACTCAAGGAGAAAAGTTTGGGTATTTCATAGGGTAGTTCAGGTGGTTTCGATAAAATGTATGTTATCCCTGATATGGTCTACAACCCCTACAGTTTTTCTTTTTTCTTTTTGTTCTTAATGATTAGGCTTCATATATTTTTTGTGTAAAACCAAAAAAAAAAAAAAAATTTCGCGCGCTTCGCGCGCTTTGCAATTTTACGTTTCAGATTCAAAAATACACTATCAGTGCGCAACTCGGCTCATGAAGTATTGAGTGATATTATGCAAAATATGCCCTGCAATGACTTGGAATATTTAGGCTCCTTCATATCCCCTCCTTACCACCCCTTCGACATAGGGGCTGTCGGAACTTCGGGTCACTGCATGATCCGGCCCCCTGTCGGGAAAATGCTGTCGCTACCGACCTTGTCGGTTTACTTATTTTGGCTTTCAAAAGGGTCATTTCTGCGATAAAATCCAAAATTTTCGGTCCACTTTGCCCACTCTTCCTCAGTTCCGTTACTAATAGCTAAATCCAAACAAACCCTTTCCACCTTTTCAAGTAACTTAATATAAGTAGAATACATGGATTTATGTAAATGTCGGTCATTTCATCTTATTTTGCTAAACCTAGTTAATGTTCTCTTGTGTCTGTCGTGCGGTACTGCTAGTGACTCGAGGAAGGAAGTTCAGCGTAGGTTATGCCCGTTATGGCCCAACTACTTTGACAATTGACCCATATATACGCTTCAAATAAGTACAGATTCTTTTTAGTGTAGGCCTATCCAAAACATTTCACGCGCTTCGCGCGCTTTGAAATTTCACAGTTTAGATTCTAGGAAAAACGATAAATCAGGGCGGAAATATATAGGCCTATCTCTAGTATATACAAATATTATGAAATATATGCCCCGCAATGTCATAATCTAATACACAAGTTTTCTTTAAATCCTTCCTCACCAATTCCTCGACAACAGTCATGGCTGTCGGGGCTTCGGGTCGCTGGCCCGCCGTCGGGGAGTCTGCCCTCCCCTCGGACAAATCCTGGCACCACCCCTGGCGCCGCGCCAACCGATGGTCGCGCTCCGCTTAGATAACGAGACAACCAAAAATCCCATGCATGCGATTAAGCCTACCAGTTTAATTTTAAGGCCCCATGCCAAAATACTTTCAGAAGATTTCAAAAAGAGAAACCAAGTTTTCTTTATTGAGCACAAGCGAGCAACTTTGAGTGAGTCACTGTTAGTGCCTAGAGAGAGCACAACAAATGACTGAATGCTCCGAACTCCTGACGCCCAAGATCGTTATCGGGCTGTATAGCATGCATCTCTCACAAGGAGGGAGACAACTTTCTGACAGGACATTTATCATAAAATTTCTGACACAGGGAATTTCAATGAAAGCTTGTTTTTATACGGATCAAAGAGCCTAGGAAACGCGTGGGAAATGCCATTTCCTGCAATCTGGGGGTCTTCTAGACCAAAAATTTCCTCTGTACGCTTCGCGCCAACTCATGGTGGCGCTCCGCTTAGATAGTAACTATATCGCAAAACCCCCCCTTTAGTCAAAACCTGCATCCGCCCCTGTTCGTTGACAATCACTTCAGATGACCCTCTTTTGATTTAAAACTTTAAGTCGGAGTTTGCAATTTGGACTGGGATCCACCCAAGGCAGGTGCATCAATTCAAAATTCCCCCAAACGAGAAAAATTCTGTAGATCAACAATTCTCATTCATTATTAAGACATAGCTGATACTTTACGCACAGAATTACACATCCTATACATGTTATACATCTACTAGTGATATAACAGACTGATATTCATTTCGTTATATTTTGTGTCACGTGATAAACACCATACGAATTGATACATACAAGTAGTTTTGATATGTACACCTTCACTCAGTCAGATCACAAACTACTGACGTCATAATAGATATTTTGCCAACGGCTACAAAGGAACAGGTGAGATAAATCTTACAGGATCTTGTGCTTTACCGGGAAAATCGTGCAAGCAAGTCTTACGAAATATAGTCCGAGTATTTTTTTATGGCATGAAAGTGAGGGGAACGGGTCTTGTTGATTAAACAGTCAGAAAGTAAAGGGATAAAGCTTAAATTATTACTGTTGGCCTATGAAGCACATGTAGTCTCAATGCAGCGACATTTTGAGACGTTGTATCTAGGTGGTCCTTGTAAAATCTCCTTGGTTGCAGACACTCTGTTGGAATTTAAAGCTTAGAATGTAACAAACTGTAGCTCTGTTAACACTTAAGGATTAATTTAACTGATTGTGCTGCTCATTGTACATCTATATATCATCCTAAAAATAAACGAAAAAGCCTCTTCTCTCCTTTGTTTTAGCAAATTTAAGAGTTAAACGTTTCTATCTGGTCCTCTTTTGATGTGAGCCATCCCATAAGATTAGATCAGTTGTGTTTAGAAAACACACTTGCCATTTATAAGGCAATGTTTGCTCTCGTAGTCTTGACCTATAAGAGGCTAATTTCACTGGGAGAGCTTGGTGTATTTTTTCCTCCTTCCTCAAGTTTGTTTGCCCTAATATTTTCAAGAGGATGAATAATTTCAAGTTAAACTGACAACATCAGCAGACATTATCCCTACAAAGTCTGAACACTGATTCAGTCAGTGAAGTCATCTATATTTGACTAGAGAAAAGCTTTCATTTGTTGATAAGCTGTAATCTCGGTAATACAGTCACGTGACAAGATGTTCCTGTCAAAGATTGATAACGTTCAAACAGTTCGTGGAAGGGAACTTAGTACTTTGACATAGTCTTATGTGACCTTTTTTGCTAACATATGCTTTTTCCATCTCATTGCGAGCCGGAGTTTCAAAAGGGGTTGTTCTTGCCGAAGAATTTACCCACAGTTTTCGCCAACTCTGCATAGATTTTCGATGGGAAAGCATCAAAATTCCTCTATGATTTCCTGCTGAATGAACAAAATGATTACATTTTCTGATAAAAGACATAGAGAAAGACCTTCATTTCCAAGTTGAGAGTCCACCTTAGTATCAATCCCCTCCTCTCTCCTTCCTTAAGCGTTTCTTTCTTTTATATAATCTCAAGTGAATTTGTATCTCCAGACTTCATACATGCACAGTTAACAAAAATAAAGAAAAACATAAAGAATAAACAAAAAGGTGTTGTCAATTAGTTTCACCTTTGTTGTATTCTCTTTGTATTTCTTTGTTTTTGTGTTTCTGTAATTTTACAACACATTACAGACACTTTTTGCAGTGTTCCCTAACTCTAAAAAGCATATTCGTATCACGTCATAAAACGTTGATCTACCTGCTACCCCATTTTTCTACAAATAGTAAGGAACTGTTTTGAAGGTTATCAAAACTGAAGACGTTATTGCTTACTCGTTGTAGTTGTTCCAAATGGATGACTGTGTTTTCCCAAATTTCATAATATCTTCTCAAGTATGATGGGTTCCGGTCCACTCTTTATTTAGCTTCATATCCTAATCTAATCAGAAAGTTTACCAACTGATTATCTGTTTTCTTAACGAAAAAGCTTAATTGAAAAATGCTTTAGGTAGCGCTCGGGTTTTATTAGGAATTAGCGTCAAAGTTAAGACAAATATGATTTTAATAACGTTTATAATCTAATGGTAGTGACTGACACTCTATGCCGCTGGTATGATGGCTTCTAATATGGAAAGGTCAATGACAGGACAGTTAAGCTACCACGCGTAATGAAAACATAAAAAGATTCCATGATGATGACAGTCTTTCAATTATATATTTATATGCACAATGTCATCGTTACTGAGATTAGCATCGGAGGGTATTAATGATCGCCTAAGCCATATTTTGAAGCAACAAGTTAATCTTTCAGATCAACTCAGTCATTTTTCCTTGTAAGTACTATTTCCAAAGTTCCCTCGACTCTTTGGAGAAGAGCAGAAGGGCGAAATCCTACGTTACTCCCAATGGAGTTTTGCTCCCCCGAAAATAGCAACATCCCCACAGGATCACAAGACTTAAACATGACTAACCTCTTGACCCATAGGAGTAAGAAGCTTTTCGAGACTGGGGGGCTGAACCTTGTTTCGGATCGCCGTCCTGGGGGAGGGGTCTAAGGGGAGGGGGTGTCCCACTCCTCTTTGGAAAATTTTTGGGTATTTAAAGGTCCTCAGATGCAATTTGTTGCAACATTTTGGACAAACTTTAAGGAAAATTACTGCACATTTTTGACATTTCTTACAGAAGAGAAGGGGTTTTTACCCTTGGATCTTGGGGGGCGGAAGCATACTTCAGCCCCACGTTTTTGACTGGGGGCTACCAGCCCCCGCTTCCTACGCCTACATCTTGACCGTCAGACCTTTATACATGATGAGTCTACCATGTGCGGCCTCGTTCTAGACTGGCTGAAAGGAGCAGATACTACACATGATGTAGTCAAAAGGCCGAGAAGTGTCTTTTGTCATATTTCACCAACATGCGTATTGCATGTAACCAGTTAGTTTCTGGCATTACTTATCAATTTGTTAACAGAAATATTGAAAGATGATTAAAAACGACCCTACATGGGCTTAGACCAGAGTTCATTCTGCTCTCAATTTTGTTTGCTGTTGAATTGCATCAATATTTTGATCAAACTTCATCGAAAGTCTAGCAAAATATAGGAATACTTAGCTGGTACAAGCACGAAAACTGATGCCTCTAGTAAAAACTTATACAGCATCTTTCTCGTAACGTTATATAAGCCTGCTTGTAGTTTCGTTAACAACTTGAAGGCTGCATGAACCCTTGAAACAGATCGTAGATCTTCAAATGCATCAGAGAGTTCAACATTTATACAAAATGCTTAGGTTGCGAAATTATTTTAGCCATATCCATATCTTGAAATATACTAGTAGCTAAGATGATTCTAGAAATACAATGTCATGTATTAATCTTACCAAGGAAACACATATACAATTTCTGCTAGATGGATTGAACTGTTGAAGTTTCTTTGGGGAGGGGGGTGCTCCTTCCTGAGTCACTATAACTTTCCATTTTCCATTGATTTCTTCTTTTCTTCTCTGAAGACAAGGTGCAAAGTCCTGGCAAAAGCTAAAATAAAATTGTTTGGTAAGCGAGACAAAAAAAATGAAAAAAAAAAAAGAAAACTGAACTTAAAAAGTGTTTTCTGTTTGACTATACAAATACTTGTCTGTAAAAGCTGTCAATGACCTGAAAAGCTCATTGAGTAGACGTTCGATTGTATGTGAGGTTGTTATCATTTATTAAAGAGTGAAACATGTAAAAATAATTACATTTTAGTTTCTTGTTAAAATTTTCAGACTCAGAAAATATCCATCATTTGCTACTCTTTTATAATTACAACGTTAGTCCTAAGAACGTAAGTTTAAAATGACTAAACTGAAATTATTACACATGAAGCGGTACACATTGATTTGCTTTTTGGTACTGAAACATTCTCTATGCCCTGGAAGATATTTAAGCAGTCTGTTCTCCCTGTCAGGCATTTTTTACGCTCCTGAAAAGCAGAAATTCGTTTAGAAAGTTGTTGTGAAAAACTCGTCACTTTGGAATGTAGCTTACGGCTTTACAGGCTATCCCAGAGTTGATCCGATCGCATCTCACTGTTAGTAGGTTTATTCAGTTCACAATCCTTTTACTTTCAACGAATAATCTACCTGAACCCTTGGCGATGAATGCAATGAGTGTTAATGTTTCTTTATCGTGATCTTAAATGTGATAAAGAGGAAATCCAGAGGTTAATTAAAGTATCATACAACGATTTGTTTTACAAATAATACGGGTAGGAAATGTAAGCCGGTGGGGGTTTTACTAATCAGCAGCCAAAGAAGAAGCATTCCAACAAACAGACTACAAATAAAAAAACAAACCCTCCAAAACTCCCCATATGAAATATTGGGCCCCCTCCTTTCCTTCAACAAACAAAACCGCCACAAGAAAAGGCCATTGGCATTATTGAGAAGGTTGAAGGGTGGTAACTTACGGCAGGTTACATTCATTCAGAAATAATACTTTGTCAGTAAGAGAGACAAGAAAAGCTTTGATCGACAACGCGAGGGAAGAGCAACACCTTGCTAAGTTACATAGTAAGCTCGAGTTTTCAGCCCTGGTCGCAGACATTGTGCACACATGGGTAATTTTGTAAAAAGTTATATTTTACATCATCGGACAGTTGGATGGTGGTTTGTGTTTTTCTTGCATTGGGTTGGTTCGCTTGATGGTGTAGTTTTATACAGTTGTATAGGCCTATATACTTTTTCATTAGTAGTTGTATACAAACACTCACTGACGCGCAGTGGAGTAGAGGCTGAATATATAATCAATTGCTACGTATGAGAGATTGCTCACTGTTCAGATGGGGTAAGCTATTTCAGGTGTTTTGCCTACCCTGGTGGGGGTAGCCCACTGAAATATAAAACAAAGATGAATACAGGCTGACTGAGCGCACATACGTGGGGTTAAGGGATGTGACCCTCCCCCTTAAAAATCAAAGTCGGTCTTCAAGTGATCCTTAATCGGTCTCTAAAGGAAAGAAAGATGACAAAAGTTTGAAGAAAATTTGAAAAAAAATTGATAATTTTGGTAATGTAAAAGAAAAACATAGAAAGTTTGAACAGCCCCGATCTTTTGTAGAGTATGTGTGGATGATCATCTCATTAATACTCCTGCGGGGTAGCTTGAGTGGAGTTATTGTTTGCAAAGTCCCATAAAATCCCTACAATTATTCACCCTCCGCCCGACAGGTATCCTGCAACATCCTTTTGACCAGTCGTTATTCCGGGATAGGCCAAAAAGTTAAAAAAAAATAATGTCTGTAAAACAAGATTGTCAAATTTTGATGTTCGGTCTGTTTCGTGCTCTTCCAATGACGTTTGGAGATTGTTTAAGTTTTGATCTAACGTCCACAGTTTTATAATTACCTAAGAACGATGTAAAATGGTGTTAAACGATGGTCGGCAACCCATGGGTCACGACCCAGTATTTGAGCAGTGAAGAATATTCAGAAGATCGAGAGATCGTTTAAAATATCGAAGGAAAACGAAATATTGACAATTTTCTCCTTTCAACCGAACATAACAGAAACCAAACAAACGCAGACACAAGTTCTTGCATAAACAGCAGCTTATTTGATAATTACCATGTCCTTGACAAAGCGTACCAAGTTTGTTTGGATAATTTTTTCATGTTTTTATTATTCAACTAATTTGTTGTTTGTCAAGTCACATTGCACTCTGTGCAGATTTCTTCTTTCAAATGGGCCTAAGACAATCCATACAGGCAGGGATATATGTGGGATAAATCGTGCGACCCTCGGAACAGGTAAAATCACATACGGGTGCTCCTCTTTTCCGAAATTTCGCAGGGAGGACCCCAGGACCCCCACCCCATGCCGTAGACGCACCTACAGTGCTTTGACATGTATGCGAGGATTTCACAGGGATGATGGAGGAGGCTCAACCTGATCAACGTGAACTACTCTATTTTTTTCTGGCGATATATAGATTTTATGCATATGACGTCACAGAACACATGCAGAAGTCAGCGCGTATCATTACACCTTACACCATTACACCAACACAAATGCAGAATAACTTGTGTATCTGTCGGATACGCGCGCAAGTCTATTCAGCGTGTGCGAAGTCTGCGTCGTGCGCAAAGTGTGCTTCATTGATTTCGCCCTCCTAATGACCTCCGCGTGAGGTAAATGCAGAGGTCTATAGCAGACATTAATGATTACGTCATGCATACGAAAGATCATGGAAATAGACGAGTTGGGAAATGTTCCACGCGATGCAATATGGGAATGGGTCAAAGGTGAAGTGTACCACGCTTACAGTGCCACAGCGTGGGTATTGCATGCTGAGCACGCAGAGCTAAACACGTTGCCCGTTGTCATGGTACACTTGACCTTATGACCCGACAGGAAGTACCGAATTTCCCAACCCGTCTATTGGGAGTAAAACAATACAGTAGTAGCGCTAGCGCTAAGTTAGCAGACAATCTGCCTGGTGTTTATACTCCAAGTTCCCATCATGCATTTTAATCATTTAAGTCTGCTATTAGATGTTTCTCTTTCCAGGCTTTCTGTTCTCAAGTCATTTTTTCGGCGCACTTCGCGCGCATCCATATGGACGGGGTGGCCTGTGATGTCACAACAGGGTAGCACTGAACAAAGCCGATGAAACAAGTGCAAAAACATAGCAGCAAACAACGAGTGCGTAACTGTGAGAAGTTGTTACAAAATAAATAGTTAAGTTACGTTTGAAGGACTGATTTCCAGAGGCAATTTGTTCCAGGTAATACTTGCTCGGTACACTAAATTGCTCATAGCAAAGGATATATTGCAACGTGGGATATGAATATCATTTGCTTGTGTCGCATTATTTGTGTGGATATCTAAGCTATAGCTGAAAAAAATTGTCAAGACTAAGAGGAAGAGTATGGTGAATAGAATTATAGGTACCTACGGCAACTTTTAAGTTAATTACATCGCGGAGCTTCAACAGATGCAGTGAAAAGAAAAGATTGCTCGTTTTGTCATTCTAACTAGTAGCGGCAGACGAAATATGACGGATAGCTTGTTTTTGGAGAACCGTTAAGTTACTTGAACATGTTTTTTCTTGTACCAGACGATATTGTGAGGCAATTGGTAAGATGCGAGTAAATTAACGTAAGATACAATGTACAAAGTATGTTCTTAAAAAGAATACATTTTAGGTTAGAAAGGATTCCAATACTTTTGCCAATTGTAGAAGCTGTAAACTGGATGTGGGTTTTCCAAGTGAAATTACAGTCAATCTAGACACCTAGAAACTTAACTTTGTCAGGTTTCTTCAAACATTTCCTGTCCATTGAAATATGGCAAATGCCATGTTTTACTTTCGTCTATTACTAAAACTATATGATTAGTCTTTTCTAATTTATCAAGTTCATTAGAGATTAACATCTCTAATTCTTTCATATCATGGCCAGTAAAAATATATTTGTATCATCAGCAAACAGAACTTAACAGAACTGTGTTGTGTTACGTTACATATATCATTTACATAAAGAATGAAAAGTAAAGGACCTAGGATAGAACCTTGGGGTACGCCATATTGAATTTACAAAAGGTCATGAGTTAACATCTCTAACCAAAATAGTTTCCTGTTACATAACTAACTGCTGATCCAGTCAAAGGAATTTCCCCTAATACCACACTGAAGTAAAGTTTGTGTAATAAAATTCGGGGCTTAATTGTATCAAAAGCTTTTGACAGGTCTAGGAATACTCCAACAGAGGTTTGGTCATTATCAAACGTCTTATGTAAATTATTAACAACATGCGTTAGGGCACGTTTGGTAGAATGACCAGGACGGAAGCCACATTGACCTTTGCAGATGATATTATGTTTATTAATAAAACCAAAGATACGATTATAAACAATCCGCTTAAAATCTTTAGAAAAACATGATAAGACTGAAACTGGTCAATATTTTTCGTAATCCCCTTCATATATACACAGGTCTAACTTTGGCTATTTTTAACTCATCGGGAACACTGCCTGAAACGAGCGAAAAGAGCTCTCGATTTTATGGCGTCTTTGGCACTGCTTACCATGTCCAGTCACCTTTTGTTTTTTGCTCACATTTCACCTTTGATACTTAAACACAGTGCAGATATTTACTTGAAATGCAACTTTCACCAGCTCGCACTTTAGGGCCTCCCACATTTTGGACCTGCGACAACGCCATCATTAAAATCGGGAGCTGATCTGAAGTCAGTCCACACCCTTGAAAAATGTTGTATGCCAGCCCCTGAATACAAGTCCTGGTGGCTACATAGGAAATGGAGTTTTCTGACTATGCGGGCACAATCTTGTAATTGGACGTTGCCATGTGGTTATAAAGTCTAGTAATTGATCTACCCTAAAATTGTTAAGTTCTGCAGACTGTTTAAGTATAGGCCTCGAAACACGGCCACGCTTTGTCTGCTAGGTAGAGTGTTATCATTCATTGTTACATAACGTGATGAAAAAATCGTACAGTCTTAAAATAGTTGGGTCCACATGTCGTGCACCTCCTACTGTTGGGTAAGAAACCACCCAAATTGGTTACAAAATTACCCTTCACTTGGTGAAAATTCACCCAACATGGGTAATTCTTTGGCAAACTTTGGGTAGTTCTTTACCAATCATTTTAGGAGGTGGCATATGGACCTAACGGGTAAAAACTTACCCAACTGTTTTTAGAGTATAGCCAGGAAGTACATACGCCCTCAGCAAAGAGTGTTACTTTGAAATCGCTGCATGATTGGCACCGTGTCATTAATATTGGTTGAAGTACCGTTTTACGTAATACCTGAAACGAGCGCGTGCTCATATTCAAGCTTGACATAAACAGAATGTTTGCCTATATGTTAGTATTCATCAGAATGGACTTGTACTCGTATTTTAAAATTCATGAATTCATTCTTATATACAATGTTGTACTCGTACTCATGATAGAAAAAAGGTGTACTCGTGTTCACATCATACAAACTGCACTTGTACTCACGCAATTTGAGGCTATTTGAGTTACTGTGACAAGGTTAACTCACTGTACATTAGATATTTGCAATAAGCTGTCCCTTTCTTTCTATTTTCTGTGGCCACATTTTAAAGCGGAACATTGAGTTGATATTGATAATTTTGTGAGGATTTTGAAGGGCACTACCACATGGCAATGCTTATAGTAAGCATTAGCCAAGTTTCACATCCAACACTTACGCAAAAACTGAAAAATTGGAATTTTTGGACCCATGCTTGTAATGGTCATCATATGTGCAATTAATTCTAATGTGAAAAATTGTCTGGTCACGAATTTTTGAAAACCGAATTGAAACGTTCATTAATCACTCATGAAAAGTTTATTTGTACGTAGGGTATAGGGATGGTCTTAGTTTGACTTTTGTCATTAGTACGTGAAGAAAACTTGGCAGGTTTGGATAAATTTAGTGAAAGTTACAAACCAACTCAAAGTGCCTCTTTAACTTCTTAGCAGGACGTACTCCAGCTTTACTAATAAGATGGCGATATCTCAATAAATATACAAGATACAAAGATATGGTCTGTTGCAGAGGCTTCCCAATTATGCATATTTTTCTTTTCATTTTCTGAAATCAGAAAATTTCGAAATAAGCTTCAGCATGGTAGCTTTATTTTCATAAAATATGGTCCTCACAAAAAGAAATTCGGTTATTTCTAACTTAAGAATAAGGCTGTTGGCCCAAAGTTTTAAAATTTTAAGTGATGCAACATTTGCATCTCTTGGTATGCGCTATGTTTTGGAAAGATGAAGCTATTGCTTGAATTTACTTCTTAGAATGAATGGTTTAATAATGATTATAGCTTCTTTCGTTACAAATCATGTTGGTCCATTTTAAACGTATTTTCCCCATTACCATGTCAAGGCATGTGACAGTACTTATCCTACGAGGATTGTACGGATTTCTTTCTATTTATAAAATAATACTTGAAGTCAATTCGTCTATCTGCAATTGTCTCCGATATCAACGCGAAAAATCTTGCACAATGGAGCATCACCTGAGGTAGAAATATTGTGTCGTGGAGCTTCTCATCATAATCAGCAGAAGTTAGTCATCATAAAATTTGATTTATCTGAAATGCTAACGGTTCCATATGATATGAGTGTTGTTGAAATACACCGTCGGTCTTTCTGTTGATGAAGATGAATTATTTTGAAGGATTCAATGTTTCACGGTACGTAGCCTGCGTAGCGCCTCTGTGTCTGCCGCCCCCTTAGGCTGCGATGAGCTGGACGAAAAAACTTTGTCGGTTCCGCGGGGTACACGGTACGACACTTAAGCAATGCAAAAGATCCGTACGTTAATTACACGTTGCACAGAGACACCTGTTATGTATCTTGTTACAGCATATTTATAGTTGAACATTTACGACAAAGCCCAATGCATCTCATCTCTTATTAATTTATTACAAATTGCCGAGTCAGAGAAACGAAAAAAAAATCTATTCATAGGACATTTTAAGGAAACGATGCTTAGCCTAAGTCTTTATAGACAGTCTTCCTTATGATGCACGTATGTTTGCTTTGTCATTGTTTTACAATAATTATATAAAAGAAAGAGATTTGAGGTTAAAACAGAGCAGAAAGAAAGCTAGTTAGAAAGTCGGGTGCTTTATGACTAGATATATAAACCCCGAACCCCTACATTAAAATATAGTGGTTGTTGATAGCATAATATCATAAAAACATGTTACATGAAGTCAAAATAATAAAATTTCTCTTCAATCTTAATAGAACTGTTAAGCCGTGGACAGAATTCATTGATTATAGAGCAGAAAATTTCACCTCAAACAGCAAATATTCTCCCAACTAAGTTTACGTCCAGCCCCTCCTCCAATTTCGAAAAGAACGCCTGTTTGGTGTACCCTCTAGTCAAAACAACAATAGCTTGCACTGAGTTTATATTGCTCAAGGTTGTATCCACACAGGCTTCCTATGATAACAATACACCTTCAAAGATAAACATTTGTAGCCGAACTTTAGACTGAAACGACTGATCCGACTCTGAGTAAAGCAAGTAAAAGTTCCTGTCTCTTGTGAAGGAGAGACACCATGAACAGATAAACTGTTCAGTCCAGTGAGGATGGGAAATGAGGAAACTGAAGAAAAAGTCTAGTAAAAAGGAAAATAATCAAAAAATTGTTAACAAACATCCTCATTTCATTTAGTATAGTTATTGTATTCAAAACTTGAACACAGAGAAAATATAACAATGCCTCTGTTAGGATGTAGTTTTCCTCTAACATAATGTAGTTTCCCGCTTATATAATGTAGTTTACAGCTAATATAATGTAGTTACCGCTAATGTAATGTAGACAGATTTTATGGTACTGCACTTTTGAACAGTAGATCTAGGTATTCTATTCAATTCAAAGCTTTTATATTATATTTTTTATTGCATTATAGCTGTAAGGTCATATAAATTGAACCACTCTTTGACTCGTCGACCATGGTCTTCTAAAGAAGAAAAATCGATGGAAGCTTTAATTTATTCTGCAAATCTGATTACCCCAGGGAGTTGATTACCAGTAACCTTGACAACTCCTTTAAGTAGGACTGTATATAACCCTGATCAGAACATGGTTAGGCACTTAAAAATCCAGTGTTAAACAATTAACTCTGTGTTGATTACGTTACTAATCCTCTTCTTGCTTTTTCTGAAAATAACATTATTAATCAAAATCAGATTTCTTCCTTTCAGAAAGTTATCAAAAATGTGGCTTAATGTACTCAGCTGATTTGTCTTACTAAGTTAACTACAATCTCGGTCCAAAAAGTGCACAGAAAAGTGTTCTTACTAAGTCTTTTAATTTGTAAATGGATAAGAGAAAACTACAAAAATATCTAATTGTAATAACTCTTGCGTGCTCTGTGTAGAAAAGTTCAAATGAAGGATAATGTCTACAAAACTAAAACGGTGAATTTCTTGCTTGTCCTGTGGCCTACGCTATATTTGCAGGATCTAATAAAATATGGAATAAGCAAGGTAATACACACTCCTTACTCTATAAGTCTAGAAGTGGGTTCGTTTCCATTTTGTCCTGTAAATAAATCAATATTTTCCATACAACTTGAACGAAGCAAACCGGAGCGACCTTGAGAGTTTTAGACCTAAACACATAAGCCTACGGGACTACTTCCAGTTGGGGGCTGTATAAAACTTTTGCTCGCAATTTTTAATGCATGGTTTGCCAAAATACATCAACTCATAGTCTCTTGCCTTGGCTAAACATGAACAGAAATTGAGAATACCTTTACGGGATCATAACATAATAAGGATATTTTATTTTCAGCTATATTGATTAAACTGTTAAGCCTACGGCGGAACCCTCTGTCGTTTGTGTCCGATGTTTATGTACCAATTTCGCTTACTTCAAATGAACTACGTGATGCATGTGATTCGTTGTGGCTGATTATTTTCTGAACCACGTAATTTGATAAGTCACGGTTCCCTTCACGATGTCATTCATCCTATCAACTACGTTCGTGCTAAATTATTGTCATTGCTTTAAAAGTTCCTATGACCTATTTAACTTAATAACAGACTAAGAAGTTAAAAAAAATTTTATGAGAAATCGCAAAACACGCAAAAAGCTTTCTCAACAGGCCTTATTATAAAATGTGATTACTCAGCTCCTGGGAAATAATAAAAATCTGGTTGTGTTATTCCACGAAATCATTTGTCACCCGTAGCATATAGGAATATGTCGGAAGCAAGTGGACAACACATATAATAAGAGCAAGATCAGATAGCCCAAGCAAATAAAATTTAGGCTTACATATTGGAGTACAGTACGTACTGTGTTTTTTTTTCATTCACGGGGTGGCAACGGAAGCGGTCAAACATCTTTGCCTTAGAATCTGCATCGTCTGCTGGTTATGGTAATCAGTTCCTGGTTACAGTTTATCATCGGAATTGTAGCCAGGTTTTTGATGTTCACAGATCGTTATACATAGGTAAAATTGTTTAAAAATAATCCCATACATAGATGGGAAATATTTTTTAATAAAAGGCCAACATGGTTCAGACTTCAGACAGGAAACGGCTTGTATCGTTATAAATGATTCAACGTCACCACCAGGACAGTAGATTGTCTTCGACAAAACATGACAAATACAATAGTTATGGACCTTGCATCTTTTAAATTTTTGAAAGCTAGGGTGAAAAATTATCTTTGAGCCACAAAGCAGTCAATTTCTTCCTATGAGAACTTTATTTCTTGAAAGCAAAGTAGACCAGCTGCGCCATTTTGAATTGCCCATCATTCCGTATCTATAAATCATGGGTTAAAGGTATTACGGTAATATTCTTTAGGGTAAAATGCAAATATCTTCAATTATAGAGCTTATATACACCCTTCGGATGTTATCAGCTCCATGCTTATATTATACTTCAGAAACTGAATAAATCGAGATCATCTACAGACCCTTGGTTTATATAACAATTTTCTCTGATATCTAAATCTCTTAGGAATACTTCAGATGAAAGCGATCGGATAGTCAATTTTGACTGCTATGGCACTTCAAGTTTCTTTAGATAGAGGCCTACTTTAAATACGGTTACACTATAGAATGAAACCATAACGGTGATTGGCTGGCTGCAAACAAGTTGTCATTAAATATTAATAAACAAACTTGTTGGAGTTTGATAACAGCAGAGGTGATATTCCTCAGTTCACCTTTAAGTTTCAAAGGTACCAACATACAGTAGGCATTCTTGGAAGAATCACATACATTGACAATGTCATTAAATCCCCGTTTCTTGAATTGACATTGTTGGGAACAGGCTTAAATAGCATAACATAACATAATAGGTTAAAGGGCAAAGGAGGGCTAAGGCCCCATAAGATGCCCTGAAGTTCATACAACCTTAACTGAAAACAAACAACCAACACCAAACGAGCCCAGCACAATTAGATTCTACCACAGTTATGGAAGAACTTGTCAATATTAACCGTAAAGCAGTTCACAGATGTGGAGTTAACTATACCCACTCAGGCAGACTATTCCCCTCGTTGACAACTCTATGAAAGAAGCTGAACTTCCTAATGTCAAGCCTTGCAAAACACTTTACTAGCTTCTTACAATGGCCTCGAACCCGAGAATTACTTTGCACCTTTAAATAATTGCAAGATGACAAAGGATTCTTTTCAGAGAGAAATTTGTACACCTGAAGCATGTCCCCCCTAACCCTTCTCAACTCCAGAGTGGTAAGCCCAAGATGCTTAAGTCTAACATGATAAGGCAGGCATCTCAACTCGGGTATAAGGCGAGCGGCTCTCCTCTGAACTTGCTCTAAAAGAAACTTTTCCTTTTCATAGAAGGGACTCTAAGCCTGGGCTGCATAGTCGAGGTGGGGTCTTACCAACTGCTTATACAGATTTAGTACAATTTCTTTACTAAAACTATTGAAATTCCTTTTGATCAATCCAAGCACCCTATTAGCCCTAGCAGCAGCTGCTGCACACTGTCTAGATGGTTTTAAATCGCCTGTAATAACTACATCCAGATCTTTCTCAAAAGTCAAATCACTCAGAATACTACCATTCATGTTATAATCATAGCTGAAATTTTTAGGACCAAAGTGAAGGACTTTGCACTTATCTGCATTAAAAGACATTTGACAAGTCTCAGACCATGAAAATAACCTATCCAAGTCTTTTTGCAGTAAGGAGGCATTATCCTTATCACTGAACTTCCTATAGAGCTTAATTAGTATCATCAGAGAACTTACTAATACTAGATGAGAGCTATCAATATCATTGATGAAAATTAAGAAAAGAAGTAGGCCAAGAACAGAACCCTGTGGAATTCCACTTGTAACTTCTTTCCAAGAAATATAACCTTCCTCGCAAAACCTTACGAACTTACATACAAGTCTTTGAGTCCCTCATCTTACAGGTATTTCTTTGCATAGACACCACAATAGCCAACTCCTCTAATTTTAATTCATTTTTTTCACCAAAATAGCACTTTCATCATAATTAAATTACAAGAGGCAGAGAAAATTTACTCCAGCCTTACACAAGGACAATGTTTGCACCTTCTCATTTGAGAAGTTATGTGATTCCCTTGACCCAAACTTAGTTTTTTTTAAAAGTATGTATAGAATATTTCTTTTGTCCCTGTACAGCTGTATTTCGTAACTCAATTGTTTGTAATGTGTAAAGGGCATTTAAATTCTTATGAGTCATTTTTGCACTCTTTTGTACACAATACTTGATGTTTTACTTTTGACTTGTGTTTATTATGAAAATATCTAGATAGGACCATGAGCGTGGATCATGAGGGGACGGGGGGGGCGCGTGCCCTGACTTTTTGGAAGGGGGACATCTTCAAAAAGTCCCCCCCCCACACACACACACACACACTTTTTCAATAATATAACATAGATTACGAATTGACAATAGATTTTTAAAGTTAAATTGTGCCCAAAATGGCACCATTTGCCATATAGGCACCTTCCAATTTCCTTTTTCCCCTCCCCTTAGACCCCTCCCCCAGGACGGCGATTCGCAAATGGTGAAAAGTCCCCCACCTTTGGAGATGGATCCACGCCCTTGGATAGGACCAGACTAGACAAGCTTTTAGCTTCATCTGGCTTTTTGTTTTTGTTTCAATATCTTACGTTTGTTTTCATTAGTTTTACAAACTTGTGTGTGTATTGCAATTGTAAAATATACGAAACGAAAGAAACTTTCTCTGCGCAGAAAGTGAGACCTGCGGATTATTCCTGTCTTTTTCCACAGCTTGTAAGTATCGAACATATGAGTGCTATCATGAAAGCCTTTGGGGGCCATCTCCTGCAAAGATATCTACTTGAGATATACTATTTCCCAATCATATGATTTCTTAAAAATTTAAATCACCAACCTCTTTTTGTTTTATAGAGACAACTACCCACGCAGTGGGCATATTTCCTTGAAGAGCTTTGTGTCTGAGCACGCAAAAGAATCGTAAAAACGACAATAGGTAATGAATATGTTCTTTTAGCTGGAAACTAATTTTCTCTCTCGGTGATATCATATGAATAATTCTTCAAAGATTTCGTTTAAATCTACTAATCGACAAGTCCACAAAGAATTCGAACCCTACCCCCTTCACGGTGATATTCCTCTTCAGTCCTAGTTGTTTTACCTTACTGACAAAGATTTATGCTGCCAATTTTATTCCTCACGATGCAATCACTTTTGTCTGGCTTTTAAAGTAATTTATGAATAGACCTATCTCTGCTTCTGAAGTGAATTACTTAGAGAGCTATACAATCTCCACAACCTAACATATGAAACATTACTTGAAGCTTCTAAATCTCCCCTTATGTCTTCCACACGTGTCTCTTGCATGATATTTCAGAAAACAGGTATTCTACATTCTATATAAACCAAAGAGTTTCATAGCCTCTGCCAAAGAGTTTCTAATGCAATGTTTTGAATCAAGCATATTTTTAAACACATTTTGCCCCAATCTGA
This sequence comes from Holothuria leucospilota, assembly GCA_029531755.1. Lineage (NCBI taxonomy): Eukaryota > Metazoa > Echinodermata > Holothuroidea > Aspidochirotida > Holothuriidae > Holothuria > Holothuria leucospilota. The sequence continues at coordinate 34,292,918 of CM055968.1, forward strand.
AAACAAGTTGAAGGGAAAATATTTTATTTACACTTCATCCTGATGAAACGGACGTTAAAAAGCTTTTATCAGTATTAAACCATTCGGTCTCAAGAGTATCAAGAGTAAGGTTTGTCATTTATTTTCTTCCCAAAAGTATCTGGCAATATAAAAATTATGAATGTTGCATCATTTAAAATTTAAAATGTTTATGTGAACAATTTTTGCATCAGCCACCAAGCAGTGAATTTCCTTTAATTAATTTGACCCAGCTGTCCCGTTTTCCATTGCCTACCATTCTATATCAGTATATCTATATATCATAGTTTTATAAATATGAAAATTTTTTGTTTCACAATATTTCCCTTTAAATGTAACATACACTCATGGGTCAAATTTCTTAACTTTCTTAAGTTCAAATGCACTTCGTTGATAAATGGACAGTGTTTAATTGCGTTTAGAGTTTAAATGTGTTCACAAAGTTGAGTAAAAACCTTACAATTGCTAAACATCTTTACTATTATTATTCACAACATTTAAACACTTCAACGAAATTACTTAGATAATTTCAGTATTTGAATTCTAACAGAGGAGACTACAATTGATCTTAAAGGTGAGTTTCTCTCAATGTGAAGAACACAAGACACATTCCCTAGAACATACACAATGATGTGTAAAAAGTCATAAAATTTCAATTCTTAAGATTAATCACAATCTTGAAGCTTTTGAGTGTCGTATACTAGCCTTGATTAACACTTAGTACTGCCCAGATTACCAAAGGTGATCTACACGTTACGCGAGTTATTTAATGGTAGATTATGAAGTGTTTCAAGTTCGTTCTGATTAGTTTTTTAAAGTAACCTCAGAGGATATACCTCGCCTCCTATTTCGATTACATTCGTACCAAATTGCTTCTCTGTCGTATAAAAGTTTTTTTTTTTTTGGTATAGATCCGAGAAAATTGCACTGTCGCACAATTAATCAAATCGCTGCTGGAAGATCACGATTAGACATTTCTCCTCAGGCTTTGGCAATCGCATCAAGATGCCAACTGACTAAAAGTTAATCAAATTATCCTTATTATCATTATTACAAATCTAGCTCTCAACAGTGACATTGAATGAGTCAATACTAAAACATCGGCCCACGCATTTCATGTCACAGATTAGGAACATTTCCGCACAGTATGTCATATGATCATCATTTTTTCTTGTCGCTCTTGTATACTTTACTTATCTGAGAATGTTGAAAGCCGATGAAAAATGAATGCAAACAGTCAAGAAGAAAAGTGGATAAGCTAAAGTTTAAACACAAGACTTGTCAACTTACAAATAGACGTGTGAAATTACACATCTCAGTCACTGAATGCACATTTGAACGTCCCAACAAAATTTCTACCAAAGAAAATCAATTACATTATACAAATACTTCGAGGTTTCTGAAAGCTATACATACTCCGTTGAGATTTGGTACTTACTGCATTACAAACCCTATTAATTACAAGGGGTGGCTCCACGTGGACGCAAGGGGGCGCCATACTCCCCAGCGGTGAAAGCTGGCTTCTCCCCCTCCCCCGGAAATTTTCCATTATCGTCAGGGAGACTCAATGAGTGTCATACAGTATGTTATCCCCGACGGCGATCAGTCTCCCTGCCGATTTTCTTCATTTTCTTCTCAAGTACTGCAGATTCTATGATAAAAAAATCCCAAATTTTCAAATGTCCTGTAAAAAAGAAAACCCAATTTTTCAAATGTCTTTCCCAAAGACTCAAAATTTTCACCTTTTCGTCGACAAAAACCCTTAGGCTTAGTTTTCATATTTTTCCCAGATTCCAGTAGAAATCCAAAATTTTCAATTTTCAATGAAACCCCCGGCACAAGCGTAACGAAAATGTTACAACCCGACGCTTTTGTTGGGGCTTCGGGTTGCTGGAGCCATCCCTGCCAAGTACTTCTCCTCAACTCCCCCTCCCCAAACTGTCCTCTTCCAAAAAGTATTTTGATGCATTAGTTGCATATAGACAAAACAGAGGCTCCTCGGTGACTAAATATCTCTTGTTGATATACAAATTCTTTACCGGTAGTGCCAAAATTGTAACCTACTTACGAAACGGTGTAACGACATTCCGTCGGTACATACCAGTATCTCATCTATTTTCCACCTCTTATGAATTTGTTATTAGTTATGAACACATCAGGTACATTCAATTGTATAAATAAAGAAAACGTTTGAAAGTGAGTTGATAACATGTCGAAACTAGGAGCTTTCAAAGGAACTCTCTTTGGCCAAAGTATACGTTTTCTCAATTTGAATTGTCAAGTTACTGTGCATATCAAAATCATTAAGGAGTATTCAGTCTCTCAAGTTAAAGGCCTATCAGCAAATAGAAGAAGACTCCTGAGGGATGTAGAGGCCGCCTTTACTCTTATGTTGTCCTTAGGGATATTTACTACCTCAAAATACTGTCATGTACACCACAAATGACAGCCAGTATCGATCAGTCTTATAACAAGACTGCCAGTGACTTCTACGTTGACTGTTTTAAGGGCCGTTGCTTTGAGCTTCAGAAATGAAATGAAAACCAACTTGAACGAGACAGAGCAATCAAAGGAGAGAGGAGAACTCTTTTACGTGTTTAGAAAGCGTTACTTGAATTCCCTCTCTAGCTTTACGTCTACGTCCTTGATGTAGAAAGAGAAGTAATAGGAGCGTGTTATGATTGCGACAAGTGTTGAGGCAAGGGTACTTTTTAATTACTACAAGTGTTAAAACAAGCATATTAAGAACATTACATTTCTCTGAGATGCCGTACAAGGTCCAGTAAAACCCGAGGCAGAATATGCAAAAAGACTCTTAACACGGACGAATTTTTGGCTGTACGCTTGGTTTCGCTTAACTGAAGATAAGTATGCCCAACGATTTATTAAGTACATAATGATGTAAACAGGATGTCACACTAATTTTTACATTTATAAAATGTTTTAGAATTACCTTGAATCCGAATAGCACTGATTTCTGGAGTCGTATTAGGAAGACGATGATCATAATCCTTATCCTGATGACATTAGATTATTGCATTTTAAAACTGGACATATAATTTACGTCACAGTGATAAAATTGAGTGATGAATTCCTTACACTTTCGACGAATATCCAGTACCCAAGTAAGTGAGATAGAATTCTGTAACAAAAGCCAAGAAACCATGAGTTAGCTTAATAATTAGAGGCTCTACCTCCTTCAGTCGAAATCTTAACAATTTTTACAAACATAAGTCAATTTTACGCTAGGATAATGAGAAAAATTCATACATGATTTTTTCGCTCCAATTCATCGTCAAAAATTTTTAGAGTGCTGTTGTTTTTACTTCACAAGTGTTGTCTCTATATATAATCTTGTAATCTTTGCTGTATTTTTGTTTCATGTAAACTGTTTTCCTCTAGCGACGATATCTTCATTAACTTGCATTGTTTTTCGTATTTACGTCTTTTGCACCCCGTCTGAGAAGAGCAGTCCACACTCTTAGAACACCGGGTTTAAATTTAACCAGGATCGGTGTTGTATTTCCGCCCACGCAATCCTGATTAATTTTTTCATGAAATCCTGGTTACATAAACGCAAATCCTAGTTACTCTAGCCAGGGTCTGCGTAAGTTTAACCAACATTACCTCCAACAATTAACCACGATTGTGTAGGCGGAAGTACAACACCGATCGTGGTTAAATTTAACCACGGTGTTTTAAGAGTGTAAAATAACACGGTATAAGTAAATTAAACTAGGATCGTCACAGATTAGTCAATTATAAATGATAAAAACTATGGCTGAATTTTACAAGGAGTAAATTGCTAGTATTTGACCAGTATTTCAAAGCAGCCATTAGTGAGCAGGAAAGAGCTAATTTTGGTCCAGGCTACATGTTAATTTTTAACCAGGAAATGGTTGGCCAATCTGTAACCGCGACCTTGGTTAAAATTAACCATTGTAATTTTCGAGTTGTATGTTAAATGCATTTCCTGGATCACTTTGTAGAGAGGTCTGTTTAGCAAACGGCCTGCACCATTGATGTTTACGGGTAAAGTCATGAAGATTATATGTAAAACAATGTCCTGGGTAGGACTTCAAACTGCATCCGGTTGTGGAGTTTGTTCAAACGTGGGGATAATGAGGTTACCCTTTGCCACAACTGCCTCCGGGGCACCCTTGGGCAAGGTGTACCTGTATTTGCTCAGTGCCCCCTGTGGGCTGGGGGTTGTAGAATATGCTCACGGTATTACCCGCCTGTCGTATGAGGTGACTTAAGGGAAGGACTTGAACCGTTTTTGATCTCTGTCTGAAACCAGACTTGAACTTGAACTGTATATTGACTTTACCTTTTTATCTAGCTGGCACTATATAACACATTCGTGTTGGTGTTTCGTTAAATCCCATCTAACTAACTAACTATATATGTAAAACGACTCTAGTCGTACCTCGGAGCTGGGTAGTACTTCCATGGTCAGACCTTGGCAGAGGGCGCCATGGGTGGTTTGATCATGGAAGTTTCCGAGGTAGTACTTCCATTGTTTGATAATCCTGCTAGAGTGACCGACACTTTAAAATGTAACCTTCACTGTCGCTCTTGAATGTTCATCTGAAAACCCTTGAGATGATCCCTTGTATACAACGGCAGAAGAAAAAAATCCTCTTTCGCCTCGCGGATATATTTAGACACCCTGATCATGAAATATGGTTCACGCACTTGCTTGCAAGACTGTTTCGACTATCAAACTCGATGGTTTGAAGTCTCAGTGTCAAATTAAGTTTGTAAAACTCTTTGGTGAGACTACTGGGCCGTTTTCGGACCGTCTAATAACATTATCCTCCTTGGAAACTGCTAACAAAGCTTTTCTACGTACGAAAATAGCTGCATTATCTTTATTCAAGAAACATTACCTCAGCGTACGTAATTTGGCCTACTCAAAACATGGAGTACTTCCATGTTCTCATCAAATACATATTGTGTGAACAAAGCCTGTAAATAACAAAGTTATATAAATGGGGTTCACGGCAAGGAAATTGCCAGTTTGGGCGAATGACCCTCGAATCCAAGCCAATTAAAGTCCCAGTACGACTTTGTATAAAGAAATACACCGCCGAAAATCGTCATAGCACGAGAGCCAGATATATGAAGTTGGTAACAGTTTAAGAGGCTCTTACATACCTAGAAGAACAGTCTTAGCTTCTTTCGGGAGTAATCTTTGTCCGAAATGCAGACGTTGAATTCGGCTTGCCAACTCAAATTCGAGTTCTCTCCTCGTAATGAGCGTATCAGTCAGGAGTATGAACCAATGAAAGTCTGTTTGTTTATGATTATTCATGATAATAAACAACTGTAGGTGCCTTGCCTTACATGCTCAACTGTAGTGAAATGTACGCATGTAAACAGTGCAGATCATTTGCTTGTATATTCGAACGGATGGACTACACAAACAGCCTAGGACTATACTCAGGTTAGCCAACAAAATTGCAGCACAACTAACATGAAAAAGGAGGCAATCTGACCTGAAATGCTATGCAAGATCACAGGCGTTCGAAACATAACGTACATATACTACACACACTGTGTACACTATAATAAGAGAAGTAGGCCCGGCCAGTCGCAATTCACTGCCAGTGCTTCCACACTCTAAATTCATTTTCCTGAAATGGCCGATTTCAGGTAATTTTAGATTCCATTCAGGAAAAATGATTAGAGTGTGGAAGCACTGAGTGGCAGTGCAGCCACGGCACTGGGCTTACTTCTCAGATCGAAACGTCTTACCTTGTCTTATTATATATATATTTATAGTGTGTAGTATTGTGTACGAAATGTTTCGAACGCCTGTGCCTAGCATTCGCCGTTGATTAGTGCACAATGAAAATACGGTAAGCGAGTGCGTATGCAGTAGATGTACACTGGCTGCAATGTGCTGCATGCACAGTTGACTAGTCGTCGACGTGATGTGAAGCTGAGTAATGAATATTCATAATGATTTAGAACTTCACCGTGATGAACCCTGTGCATATTGAAACAGCCGTTACATTTACAACCACGATTTGTTTAAATCAACCTTTCACTTTCGTAAATGTCTTTTTTCTCCAACAAATCATTTCTCTGGTTATGTTTGGGTTTAAGAAACCTTAACCACTTCTCATTTCTCTTATCCAAATTCGTATACAAAGTCGTACTGGGACTTTAAGATCCATGAAGAGTAAACTCGACTCATGCAGCTCTGTAATATCATTCATTTTTCCAGTTACGAGTAGATATTTACAGATGAATAAGTGTTCTTCGTAACAAAGGAAAGCCTCCTCGTTTATGCATTGGCAGTTTTCAGTACTAGAAGCATTGTTCACGCGTTGCACGAGTTACTTCCGAGAGGCAAGTAGGCAAGGTTTTGTCATGAGGATGTATGTCCAGCTCTTGAAATGATATTGAAAATGACCTTCGTGCGCTTAGCGGTGTTACATTTACATTATTGTGTTCTTGCACTGATGTGATACAAAGGTAGTGTTCATTGTATTACTTCTTCGGAGTTTGGCGTTCGTATTCTGATCTACGGTTCTTGTATGATCGTGCCATTACCTTCTTGCTAGTTATTTGAAGATATACATTTTGAAATAGGTTTGGTCTCCTATAATTATGTATGTGGTGTTTTTAACCGTCTGTCGCACCAGACTGTGCTTATCACAGGAAGATCCTTGTCACATAACCATCGATTCTATTGCAAACCTTTACTGAACATTAGCTTATTTTTCCTTCAACAGGCGCGGATCCAAGGGGGAGGGGGGCTTTCCCGGGCTCAGCCCCCCTTTCGCCACATCAACAATAGCAAATACGCGAAAATTAGCATAATGTTAACCAAGGAGAATATTAAAGGGGGTTCTCAGCCCCCCCCCCCCCTTTCGAAATGTCTGGATCCTGTTCAATGTACTTGAGTAATTGAATACTCGAAGTAAACAAAGGTTTCGTTTTGCATGCTATTCACTTTTAACATTTTGCTGTTACTGGATAGTGCTGTCTACGTGACTGCATGTAACATATGTGGATGACGTATATACGTTTGGGATCCTCGGTTTCTCAAAGACGATGTTTCGGTGTCTCACAAATGTATCATCTTCAAATTAATGTCAACATGACGAGGCCATACGTTAACAAACAGGGTGAACCTAGAGTGTCTGCCTGACACTTCCATAGTCTCTTTTTAAAACAATTTTAGTATCTTTTCACGCTGTATTTATCATTGTCGGTTGAGGGTGTCATTCATCACAGTGCCTCTGTTGGGCAAAGATAAGTGTTATAGGAGGGTCCTTCAAACAGGTTAAAATTAACTACAGAGGTTTAAGCCGTCGAAAGGAGTCTGTTGCAATTTCTTGGTTGTAACCTTTCATTCTCGATAACCGTGATATGGGTCACAATAGAGTAATATTTGTAATTATTTATCGCCCAAAGAAATCTCATGTAAGGGAGGTAAGAACAGTATTTTCCTTGATCCAATGTGGCTTTGACTGCTTTGATTTATGCAGTGCCGAGGTAGTTCAATCTGATATGCCAGAGGTAGTCAGGGTTACCCTGACTATTCAGAGGTAGCCCTTCTAACACAGCCTGTATCAGATCAGGGGAGGGAAAGATAACACTCCCAATCAAGAACTCGAACCTCAGGTTACAAATACCAGCTGAAAGGTAAATTTTTAAGTTATTTTAAAATTTAATGCAATTTACTAAAGGATATGAAAACAAATTTCCACCAATTTCAGTTTAAACGCAAAGCAGACTTACATAATTTAAAGATCAGGGTAACAAATGAAAGGTACGTTTAAGACGGATTCCAAGTTCAATGCCCTTATGGGAGAAAACGGGACACTATAGAAAGAGAGAAAGCACACGACTGTAGTTGAAAACGATTCCTCCCTACAAGTGAATGGTGTTAATACAGTCAAAACAGCTACGACTTCTTTTATTCAAAGGATTTTGATATACTTCAACTATATTCATTCGATTGGACCATATCTCATTATTTTTTAAGTCCGCAATTTCCAATGAATGCTTTACTACATAGAATTTGCCCTTCAAAGGAGCTGTAGTGTAAACCCAAACATGTTAAGAAACCCCATGTATCTCCATCAAGAACCACTGACTGCAATTTGATTGACATAAATTCATACGCGTAGGGAGTGGGGGACTGGGGGTCTTTAGCCCCCAGTCAAAATGTGCTGGGCGGAACTGTGCTTCCGCCCCCTAAATCCAAGGACGAAAACACCTCCTTTGTTTCATCTGTAAGAAATATAAAAAAATTTGCAGTAATTTACCTTAAAATTTGTCCAATATGTTTAGCAAATTGCATCTAAGGACCCTCAGTAAAATATTCAAAAATTTCCAAAGGGTAAGGGGACATCCCCTCCCCTTAGATCCCTCCCCAAGAAAAGCAATTCGTAGCAACGTTCACCACCCCCTCCCCGTCTCGAACAGCTTCCTACACCTATGCATAAATTCAAGCAATATCTTCATTCTATAATTAGTCAACGACTGGTGACTCGGGCAGATTTGTAAAACGTTAGGTCAGACTAAACAAATTTGTTACAGATTTGACTCGGCACCACCCTACTATATCGTTTCATCTGGATAGGCCTACCGACTTCCTTTTTGCTTCGTTGCAAAGTAAATTATGCTTTTTTCTAACATGCTAGAAATATTTCATTTGTTATAAAAAAGAATATGCCTAGATAGCACACAGGGCTGTTCGGCGTCTTTTATGAATTTACACCTTTTAAAATAAACTACGCTTTGTTCATCTGCAATCTCAGTTCCCTCCCGGAGAGACATGTTCCGTTGTTATTAACAGCGTGACAGGTCGTAAATTATTAAAAAAAATCTTGGCGTGTGGTGGCTTGTCTATGTTCTAACATTGAAGCAAGGACTAATGAGAAAGAAAGACAGCATTTGTAAGTAATTACTGGCGACAATTTCTCCGATTTCAATATTTTTTAATTAAAAAGTAAAACCCATTGGACCTAATTTGCAATAATGGAGACAGGCGGCAAGTGTCTTGCAAAATGGTGGATTTGAAGTAATCATTTGGATTTTTCACTTCAATGAAATAGTTTAATTTTACTTTCCTATACCACGTGCAGGCTTCACAATGAAAAAGTAATTGTAGCTTTTTGAGTAATTGCGTTAACGTGGAAACGTGGTTAAAAGCAAATAATAAAACGAAAGGGTTAAAAATCACGTGTTAATTATTTTAAAGTCATTTTCTATGTGTTCAGGATAGAAAATTTTATGTGTTTACAAGGCAATCTTATGTTGAACTGTGTTACGGCTTGTGGTCGCAAGTCAAACCAATAACAGCGAAAGATCACAGAAGAACGAGATTAAAATTCAACAACTTAATGATTATTTACAATCTCCCTATCTTACTTAAATTTACAATAATTAATTAGACTTACTCACAATCCTTTACTTAATATTTGCCTGGTCTGGTCCAAGGGCTGGTAGTGCATGCACGTTGACGATGGTACAGTAGTAGACCTGCAGCGTGCTGTAGCGTAGGAACTAGTTCCACGAGCGAATAACGACAAGGCTAGGCGATGATGGATGATAACAATCTCTATACACAGTGTAGAAACGGCGTAAGGCAATTTATCACAAGTGTGCAGTGTCAGTGGCTGGGAATAACTTCTCAACAGCGTCTGGACTCGATGAAGTGTTATGATATCTCCCTCATAACAGTTGTTGAACTGCCTTTTATATGCTAGGCTTTTATTCGAGAACTCTCCAGAATTTAACAGAAACTTCTAGTGTACACAGTCCAGCAATTACGAGAACGTGCCTTAATAGAAACTTCCAGAGCACACAGTCGAGAAATTACGAGAATGTTCCTTGTATGCACGGTAGTAAACAAACAATGTCAATGTTTCTTAGAAGTGTCGTCAGGCCGTGTAAACAGTTCTCACTTCTAGACAGTTATAGAAAGGCCGCGTTGAAGTTGAATTCTCTGGAACTTTCCATTCGCTCGTCGATGGATTCAATCCGGTGTTCCTGACGGGTCGTCTTGTAACAACTGTTAAACCTTTTCTGATTTGTCTTTTTATTAGAACTAAACTTATGCATTGAAACATAATTAATGACAAAACTTTATATTGAGCCCTTGTCTCTACACTTCATCGTGAAGGGAGAGGGCTTAATCGTCTTCAGGGGCCATCTGTATGGCACCTTGCTTACTTACAGCCAACTAGTCCTTAGTAGGCTGGTAAAATGCCTCAAAGTTCATGAAATATTGCTAATAATGTTGCTGACTAGTATAGGTGCTTGAAATTCATTGTCTTGAATGTGATGGCAATAGATACAGTGTTGTTAAAGGCGGGCTGAAACGCCCGAGTCCAAACTCCGACTCAATTCCAGACTCGAGTTGTTTTCTGACTAGACTCAAATCTGGCCCAGAATGGGAGCTCCTGGAATCGGAATTGGTCCGGAATGAGCTGCAGCTGGACGATTCCACAAAAATGAAAGTTACACAAATATTACTTAATGCTACATTGTTATTGGTGCACAGTTTAAGACATGATTGGTCTCACACAGTCAATTAAATTGAAGGATAGGCCAGACCATGAAGTTGACTCCTTAGATGACCTTTTCATTTAACTTTTAGTAGTACTATCTTTTTAATGGTATAAAAACCATTTATACTGTATGTTACATTTTCAAATGGCCGGACTCAGAACTGGCCCGGAATTGGAGACACTGGAATTGGAATTCCGGGAACTGTGGCCACTGGACTCAGAATAGGCTCGAAAATGGGTTAGTGGACTCGGTAACAGCCCTGGTGAAAGGTGTACGGTATTACTTTAATACATGTCCATCACTAGTTATCTGGGTACAGCATGACAAAATCCATGATTTTTCTGGCCATGTTAGTATGTAAGCAGTCAATGTAGTAACGGTTTAGTATCCAATTAGTGATTTAGAGTCACCCTAAGCCATTAGTAAATTTAACTGTAGTATTTTAGCATGGTAAGAGTAGTAATAGTGACAAAGTGATGACTATGAGGAGAACTTCTTTAGAACAGTATATAGAAATGTTCCATGAATAATAACTAGGTGTTACCTACAGTCTAAGTAAGCAACAATGAGCCTATTTAGTCACCAACCAGGCATATAGCAAGGTCTCATGAATATGTTCCCAGTTAGCCAACTATATACGCGGGGTAGTTGTACAGGACTGAGCGTCTTCTACCAGTGAGAGAGGGACAAGAGGAGGGCAAGCAAAAAATTGAGGGGGCAAAGGTTTGTGCGTGCGCATTGTTCCTGTATGCTGTATACCTTTGTCAGTGGCGATGACAGGAGTTGGGGAGGGGGGAGGCACCAAAAAGATGATGTCGTAGTTCCACCTCAGACAAACCTATGAAGTCAGTGTAAATTGTGTATATGCGCACGGGGCCGATCCTTTTGTTCCTTTGTCACCTCGTACAGGTGCTGTCGTGGGGCGGGGTCTACGGAGAAGGGGTTCCCCTGCCCACTTGAAAACTTTTGCTCATTCAAGGTGGCCTAGATGCAACATGGTACTACCTTTCACGAATTTTCGAACTGATCATATGTTCAAAAATTCTCATAGTTTAGTGAATTCTTATTTTTGGTTGGGTACAAGGGAAGAGTGTGTTGTCTAAGTGGATGGGTGACAACTCCTCCCCTCAAGAACTTTGTAGATGCAAAATTTTTATTTATTGATGTTTTAGCTGTGGCAAGGCACCCCTTTAAAGGCTGGTACAGACCGATATAGGGCTTCTTGGAAGCTGTGTGGTAATTACAAAATGGTGATGCTAACATGAGCAATAATGAGCGAGAGGGGGATAACCAAATTAAGGTGGTGGTCTAACAAGCATGTTTAAGTATGCTTTTTCTTAGTAAGTGTATTAACATTCACATCTACCGACAATGGGTGAGCGGGAACTGAAAAAGGCCATGACTGGGGGCAAAGGCCCTCACCTTAGTTGGCGCCACTGCTTGAAACTCAACGACCTCTAGAGAAAGGTCAGAAAGATCAAATTTTATGCACGAAGGTCAAATGAAATACTGTTACTGGCAAAACTTGTGAAATATACCTGCAACGTTAACGATATGATATAACTTATCAAAAGCAGCTAAAAAGCACATGAACAATAAACAGTTCATTACATTGTAGAATGTTGAGAAAACGCTGTATATAAATGCATCTTTGTTGAAGGCATTGTCTGGTGGCATTTTTACAAAAGAGAAAAAATTTCAGTACGTGTTATCCACACCCCGTACCAAAGCTGCCTTTCTAACTCAAGATATCCCTTTTAAAATATCGGTTACTTTTGACAAGAAATACCTGCAGGTTTTCTCAAGATCACAGAATGCCCAGTGGACAAATTGCCTCAGATTTTATTTGTTATTCTTTATAATTAAATAATTTGTTTGTCCTTGAATTTGATACTGTTGGAATCTTTGGATGTATTTCCACGTAGATCTAGTATAAAAATGTTTCATACTTTTGGTATAGCAAACAAAAGTGTTGAGTATTCCACATAGTGGTATCGAAATTATAAAGAAATGCAAAAGCTATTTGCTGATCACTTTGCCCAGATGACATCACATATTTCCCCATCATGCAGAGAAGAGCATTTCTTCCAAACTTGGTATCTTCAAAATATAACACGCTATTGAGATAGAATTTGCAGGGTCTAATGCAGAAAATTTTACTGCATTGTTTAAAAATCTCAAATTGTGTCACCAGAACATTATTTTAATGGTTCATGGGCACTTTATCAAGTTTATAGCTATGTTCTAATAATCTAATTATCATCACGCTGTTATAACCCGTCGAAAAGTTAAAATACGTTGAAAGAAGGACGCAGTTACAATAAATAGTAACCCTGTAGATTGTCCCTTTAAATGTCTTGTGTAATCATTGCCCAGTACTGCTCCGTGTGTGCGAGGAGATGTTACATATGCACTGTGGATGAAGAAAAACTTAAGCTTGTCTCACAGTTCTTTATTCTGTATTTGATTTATCCAGCCTTTTCTTAAACAAGCAGCTAATAAATAAAGTTTTTTCCTTCAGATAAACTTTCTGCTGGCTACGTCCAAGCTTCCTGGAGAATTATTTATGATATTTGACAGTTTCATGTATCCTCTTAAAACTTTGATGACTTGGAAACTGCTTCATTAATTAAGCTAATGATGAATACTTCATTTCTTGAAAGCAGCTAGGTTGGGATATTTGCGTAACACAAAATCTGGTATTCTGAGACAATTCCAGTCATGTCTTTTGGCCGTTACTTTGTACGTATTTGCAACTTGCGCAAGTCTATTTCGTTTGGTTAATTTGCATTTTAACCACACTTAGCTGATTTAAATTGAAGTTCTTCTTCTGATATTTGATAGCCTATTTGTAAAGGCCTATCACACTTCCTCAAGATTCCGTTGAAATTAGAGGGCTTTTGTATCATCAAAGGTTAGCATGGGCAACGCTGTTGTATTAACGGGCGCAGTGAAATTGTTTCTTATAATGGCTAAACGAAGTTTTTCAAAAGCGGACTGTTCTTAAAATTTAACTAATCATTCATAGTTGTGAAGTTTTAGTAGTTTGAAAAAGTGACAAATTTGCAAACAAATTTGACTTTCCGGTACTCTTGGAGATATCTGTCAGGCGCTTACTTTTTCAGCAAACATAAATTTGTATAAAGGTAAAGTTTTTAGTTTAGCCTTTATTATTTCCTCCATCATACTATCCACGTTTATTTCGATCAGTTTTATCTTATTGCCATTATTCGGATTATTTTTATTGTAAGTACTTCAAACACTTCCCCCTTTCTTGGTTTAAAAACTGCCTATTGCTATGTTGATCTTCTCTGTTTCACCGGTACTGTCCAAATCACCATCATGGAGCTTCAAATTTCAATAATTCCTTGGTACTTCAGATTTAATTATGTATACAATAACACTATTGGCCTATACTTAGACCTATATTATGATATATATATATATACTTCAGATTTAATTATGTGTACAATAACACTATTGGCCTATACTTAGACCTATATTATGATATATATATGTGTGTGTGTGTACTTCATCGTTCCTATGGTTAATATAACAATTATCATTGGCCAAGACGAGAATTTAGTCCTGGTAGCCATTGTTTCCACAAGACCATTGTTTGGTTCTAGCTTTGTTAGACTCATTACACACATCCTTCTACAAGAAAATTAATAGCTTGTGCAAACATAAAGTATCCAGACGGAAGGGTTGGTTTCTCCACCTGTACAAAACTGAGTTGACATTAATTAGAAGGATGATATAAACGGCTTACACCATGATGTCGAAGCGGGCAACATTTTTGTTATAAATGAACCAACCCACTTCGCTTAGAAAGGAAAGGCCACCTTCCCAAATTGTACTAGTTTTATGCATTTCGTGAACTGCTTGCAAAACAGCTGGACTTTACAAACATATTTTCCGTGCATTTATTTCTCTAGCGAACGCCTTTAAATAGAAAGAGCTGAAATAAGTTCTCAACATAGAATCCCAAAAGGTATTCATGTTGAAAGGATGCCATGGGTAAAATTCCGGAGCTGCCAAATATCAGCTCCCTGGTAATATTAACATTCGTAAATTTAGTGTACCGTGTGATGTCAACGTGAATAAGAAACATTTATTTGATTGATATCCTTTGAGATGCATTGAAAGTATTAATTTAGTAGATGACCTATCCTTCTATTAAATTTCCTAGAGTCTTTCCACGTATTGAAGTAAGAATTCAAGGCATGGTTTGGTTAAGTATGCACAGATTGTTTCTGAAAAAGGGGGAAAATCACAACTGTCTAGCTGAAACTATTCGATTTCTGTTCAGAGAGTACCATTTTCTCTTGTTTGCCTCGTCTTTCGCACGAACTACATCCTATATACACAAAATACAACAGAAGCATACATGTTATAGGACGTATTTCATCGGGTCTTGATCAGGTGACTAACCGTCTCATCACATGGGCTATTGGTCCTGAAAACGCTCTCGCTATCAGATCATAATTGGACAGCGCGCACGTTGTTAAATGTGATGACAGATATTACCAAAAACTTATTTCTCTTGGAAAAAGTACGACTTGGCTTTGCAATTTCGTTCACATTAAAGACAGATACTCGTCACCCCAAGTATGACTTTAACTTGAGGGTAAGCAAACGTCTCAATTGGTGACTACTCTTTGATTGGCATCAGAGTTACAAAATTCAAAAGATGCAGAGTAGCTCGTATTACAAAGCATACACAGAGAGTGTTCTCATTACACATTATGGCCTTGTGTGCTCACCAGGATATTGCCTTTAGCAATAAGCTAGGTTTGTGTCTGCACAAAGAGAAGCTAAAAACATTTGGGGTACAAGTAACCTAGTTGGGAGAATTGGAACTGTCTGGGATGATAAGTCTTTAATCAGCAGCAATCTCGCATGCCGTAATTCTATAGAGAAAATTCTAAATTAATTAAATTCATGCCGTAAAATTTTTTTGAGATTTTTCTTTGCATAATTTCATGCAAAGGTCGTTTTTGTCTTGAATCAAGGAATTTTAATTTGCAAGGCATTACGGATTACGGAAATACAACGAAGACTCTGCTTGTAGAAGTCGATAATAAAGCAATACCAGAAAGCTTCTGTATTGGTAATTTGTTTCTTTTACAGAGGGTAGATTGATCTTGACAAAGACAATAATTGAACTCTATCACTATTCATATGAATGTTTTGCCAAAGCTTAAATAGTCTTGCTTGATTACAGTGAGTTTTTGTGAGTTTTGTTTCATTCACTTTCCTTTTCGGTGCAGCAGTAGTATCTTTTGCAGAAGATGGTAAAAGTTTGCAAGACTATTTACTTTTTGGATTTCCAAGTAAAATATTATAAACACAAGTCGAAACAAAATCTGTCTGGCCCTAAAATGGATTATTTGTATGAGAATAAAGTTTCTTTAAAAATAGGAAAATTATCTCAAGAAGTAAATGCACCATATCAGGAACCGAAAGGAACTTTGGCCATTTACTATAGATAGTTCTCACTTGACGTCATAAGAGCTTTTCACGTGTATTATTTCAGCCATGTCTGAGGGCAACCCCGGCATGTGTGTACAGGCTTGCCCTCAGACATGGCGGTTGCTAACCAGCTGTGACGTCACTGCGAACTATCTATACATTATTAGAACTTTATGGAAAATTTCGAAACAAAAACATAAAGAAATATAAAAAATTACAGCAAAAGTGTTGTAAATAAGTTTAAAGAAATTGACAGCACTTTTGCTGTGTTGGTTTTGTAGTTTTTTACTTTTATCTCTATAATTCTTCAAACGTTTACAGACATTTTTACCAGTATATATTGTCTGAAGAGAGTTCAAGTTTTTAATTATATGTAGTTTTTGTGCTTAATTGTTAAATACCTTGTTTTATGTTGTAGACTATTTTTGTCATGTCTGCATTTAGTCTTCGAATATTTATTATTGAATATTGAGTATGACATACCTAATTCAAATTAAATAAGGTAAAAAAAATAGTTCTGCACATTGTAAAACATCTCCCGCTTGATTACACATTTCATTACCCACACTGTGCTTCTCTGGTTCTCAATATATGATTTCGAAAGAATGCACAAACATTTGAGAGAAAATCAGAAAGGCTAAGTAAAGTTTTCACGGTGTAAAATATCCCAAAGATCCATTTTAAGAATAAAATCAACCTTTGTTGTTAATTACTCAACACACAGTTTTGTGAACACATGTTTAAAAAAAAATATCCGGCCTGCTTTAGGATGGGAATGATATCTCTCGTTTCTGTTTAGTGCAGTGGCACCGGCTTGGGGGCATGGGGACGTATCCCCCCATCGATTTCCATTTTTTTAAATGAGCCCAAAAGGCGTTTAAGTCTAGATTTCTGTGGGGGGGGGGGGTGAGGTGCATGTGTTTCTCCTTGAGTGATTAATCTATTTTAATTATCTTTTATCACATGTCGTTCTCAACTATCAAAATTTTCGCAAATCCTTCCGAGCGCTTCCTGCCTCACCGCATCCCTGTGTTTGTTATCAATACCGTCTCAAACATATTCGAATTATTCATCGGTGAGGGTTTTACAATTACGCCGATTGTTCTTGCATAGGAGTCATTAAGGAGGAGCACAGCATTTCAAAAGTGCAAAGCAGGGGGACTCAGAGGAAGACATATTTTAGGAAAACGGAAAGCTTTTACGAATTAGCAGGCAGAAGACTCGTCCTCTTATTGGCGGAGACATTTTTTCAGGGAATGGAGAGTGTCTCCGTGCAGGGTCTGCACGCAACCTTTTTATGGAAATCATTTTCAATGCAAAATTTCGGCGTCCTTCACGCTCATTCATCACTGTTTGCACTCCGTAGTAATCATACTTTATCTGACTAAAACACTTTTCCGAAAATGGAGGCACATCTCCAATCTCTGTAGTGACATCGAATTAACAGAGGATCTTAGAGCAATCTAATATCCAGAGCAGCAAGTATGCGGTAACATTCTTAGCATGCATTTGTCGCCATACATTTGTTGTATAACGGGTGCCATGTTAGAGCCAAAATATCTATAAATAATGACAGTTTCTAAGCATGTAATTAATTGAAATATTTGCCAAAGGTACCACCATTTTGCACCCAAGCTACCTTACATAAACAAAAATGTTTCAAAGGGAGGAGTTGTACCTCCACTTAGATAACACACCATTACCTAACACTCAACAATAAATAAGAATTCACTTAATTGTGAAACTTTTTCAATATATTATCAGTTCGTAAATTTGCCAAAGGTAGCACCATTTTGCATCAAAGCCATATTAAATGAACAAAAACCCCTCCCCCAGGACGTTACCTGCACACCTGCACACGGTGGCAAAGGGGAATCCTCCCGGATTTAGACTATCACAGCTACGCATATGCACAATTTACACCAAATTTCTGGGTTTATCCGGAGTGTGTACGGCATCATCTCTGTGCCCCCCCCCCCCATCACAAACCTCTGGGGGAGCCACTGGTTTAGTATGCATCTTTACATGTTATTTTGCTTAACAAGACTTCTGTTTACCTATACATATGATTTGCATAAAAGAAAACAAGACATTCTAATACGTAACACGTTTTGAAGTAACCTCCTTCGCAACTATTGAATATTTTGTCAATTAAGGCTTGTCCATGGTATGTTTTTAATTGTCACTCTGGACTATATTACGAAACTTTGAATGGTCGCTGTGGTCGTTTTAATGGCGAAGTCACTGTATAAGATAAGAAATCAAGCATTGTTACAGCAGGGAGTTGCTATTTGACATAGCAAGTCCCTGGTTAAAGCTTAGGAGTAAATTAAATCGCCCTAAGGTTTTTACAAATAGCTTTGCTTTAGACCGGACATGGTCTCCTTTTAAGAGGCTCTCGACCTATTTCTTTGGAATGTCCCAATATTTAATGACAGTAGCGAAAGATTCAAAGGTGCGAGTGACCTCCTACCGTCTCTTATTGATGTCGGAAGGGAGACATTTTTAACAGAAAGATTCACTAAAGTTTAGGTTTCAAGGGTTTTCCTTCCAAGTTTTACTTCTGCTTCACTTATATTTCCAAACTAGTTAGTAGTTGAGGTGAAAGTACATAATAGACCAAGATAAAAAAAAAATAAGGTTTTCATAATGTGTAACCTTTGCTTGTTTAACAAAGAGTTTTACTTTACCACGAATGGTGTATCTAGAATAGTTTACACCCTCGACGGATCCTTCTTTTGTCATTTCATGCAGGGAGTGTCGCCCTGTTCATATAAGGTGGCTTAGGTACAAAATGTTGCTTTCTTGCTTTCTTTGAACTAATTAAATGTTAAAAACTTCTTGTCATGTATTTTGTTTTTGATTATTTGTTGAATAATTCCCATTTGTTAATTAAGTGTTTCTTACTTCTTTGCTGGGTCAAAGGGGAGGACAACCCCCATTCCCCCTTTGATCACTTCCCTTTAATAAATTTTTGTCAAGTTATCTAAGGTCGTTTGTTGTAAAATGATGCTATATTTAGCAAATCTTTCAACTGGATATATACCTGCCATTTAAGTTCTTAGTATTATATCTAGTGGCAGCTCCCTGATTATATGCTATTTTTGGCTGTGGCGTTGCACCACTCAAGTCTGGTACCCAAGGTGGGCCGCGCCTCCCCTAGTGTCACACACTCTGCTTACCACAATATCTAAAATTACACCCCATTTTAAAGTTGTATCCAAATCAAAGAAATGGCTACGTTCTTTATACCAGTGAGTTGTTATTTGGATGGAGATACATCGAAACGTTAAATTTATGTTAGCGGTAATACTGTAAGGCCCACTAAATCGAGGGAAGATTATCGACGATAAGCCGTTTATTTGGCGCAAAGGGATTTCTTCCCTTTGTTTGGTGGCTTCGATTTGACATCATTCGCCCAACAGCATTATTCACGTAATCCTTTGATCAGCGGCATGCGCAGAACAATACTTTGATGTTTAGATTTGCGCCGCCAACACTTTTAGAACAAGTACTTTTAAACTCAAAACGACTGTTTATTTGAGGTAGAAGAATACAGTTACCCCCTACCTTTACAGACACCGTATGCAAATAAGCTGGCGGGGTAGACGTCTAATTTTTGTTATAACAATATAAAAAGTTTCCGCTTCCTGAAATGTCCAGATGCAGAGTCAAATTCATACTTTGACATAAAACCTAACTGATATACTATCATCTGCATCACCAAACGTCGAAAGATGCAATAGATTTTTATCTCCTTGACGACTGGCAATGTTGTGGCAGTGGAGAAAACCCCGTAGTCTTGCTGTAGCAGACGACACATCCATTTTGTGTTAACTTTGTAATCCAATGTAAGTCTTATAGAAATGTCAAAAAATACAAGCGACATATTACTTGGTGAACTTGGAGGTACAAACCTCACTTCAAAGCGATGTATCTCCATCCAAAAACAACTCCCTGTTTATAAGCCCATCATCTTCTAACGTGCATTGTCCAAACATAAATCTGAAAGATTTAAGTCCGTGTATCTTTTATACCACGCAACTAAAACCTTGATAATCATCGTTGAACTTTAATTAACCAGTAAGGCAAGCCCCAAAGCACAGAACTGATAATTCATCTTAAAATAACCTCTGGGAGATTGAACAAGTATGAGGATTCTGTTAAAATGTCATCAAATAAACAAGGCTCGGAACACGAAAGTTATTTCTGACACAGAGCGTTGTTTCCTTATTTTGATCTGTATGGTCAGTCTTGTACATTGTTAACATCGAAGACGGAAAATTTGTGCACTATTATTACTGAAGATAATCGATTAAATTTATACCATTCTGATTTTCTTTTCAGACTTCAAGTGGAAAAAGACAACAAATAGAAAGCAGTTCAGTCTGTGAAGAATATTGACCAAATACCGAGTGGCGGAACCAAGCAACTCCCCGCCAAACTGCCGAACTACTCAAGTTGTAACTTTTCTGCCGCTGATGAGATAAAACAGGCGATTGTAAAGCAAAATTCAGATATGCTCACTTATATTGCCTACTACTTAAGTTACTAGCTTAAATGGACACCATAGTAGTCTACATACTTAAAGCAACCATAGAGCCTGAACATTTTTAATTCTGCTCCTGGGAGCTGCAAAGTGCTCTTTTGTGATATTTACATATACAGGCTATCAGGAAGAAGAAATGAGCTTATTTATTTCAAATGAGATGTTGTACAGACAGAATCCGGGATTGAGGTAGACAATCAAATCTGGAACAAGATCAAGGAACTAAGCCAGATTTCTAGGCTAAGATCTGGAGGATTTGTTCAAATTGTCTTGTAAAGATGTCGGTTGCCATAAAAATCAACACTTGAATGAGTTCACGGAAAATGGTTTCATCTAGACATACACATGTCAGACGCTGTCATTAAATGCTGAATGCAACTACAGCCACAACACTTCTAGATATTTACAGCCCTCTCATTCGTGCGTCTAAAATATTCAGTTCTCGGAACTTAGCTGTAGGCTTTCTTTACTTATAACCAGAGACGACTCGTACACCACGTATAGCTTTCTGAGTGTAGGTTAGTCAATTTCACACGTTTTGTGCCATTTTCTCGTCGTGCGTATTTTAATATTCCGTCTTTGTTTGGAAAAGAAAGAAAAATTGATTTAATTGATGCATTTTTGCATGAACTGTATATTTTCAGGTCAAGTCAGCTGACGAAGCCAATTCAGTGACTTATTCGTATTAGTGCAACTTGTAGGTTTGAACGTGACTAACGTAATCGAGTCGAAGTGATCCGCCAGTGACAGATAAAAGCGTATTTACGTTGCTGTTCGTAGAATCTCTGAAGTAAAGGAATTAATTTTATTGACTCAGTCCTTCGAGGATTCCCAAAATTCAATTAATTCGCGCCATTGAATCCACTCGCTGGTGTGAACAGTCGAATAACGGAAGTAAGGCGTTGGGATAAGAAGATTTTTAGGTTTCTGGAATATTGCCGTGCGAACAAACAGAAGATTACACCGGAGATTACCTCACTCTTTCATCCACGGAGAAAAAAAAACTTTTTCAGTTTGCGCAACAAAGGACATCACAGACACAAAAATGTCTGATTCCGAAGGCCAACAAGAGGACCCTTCTGATGAAACAAAATGGAATTCAAAGGAATCGTCGGGATCTTTTGATTGTACAATTTTGGAGAAAAGTTATGTCGATGTTTTCATTTCAGCTATGAGCACTGTCTTACTAATACTGAGTCCCCCTGTTGTCTTCGTAGGGGTTATTCTGCTATCCTTGGGCGCCATTTTGACATCTTATCATATTCTTTTAACAGGTTTAAGTGTAATAATATTTGGTGCTATGTGTGGCTTAGTTACAGCATTTTTCTTTCTGAGACTACGTGGTAAACAGGACTCTTTAAGTGATTCACGTGATCGCAGACGACAGAAAGTATCCTCGTCTCAGTATAAACGAGTACAAGAAGAAAATCTTAATGAATGGATATGCCCAGATGAGGACGTAACCAGATTTGAAGTTACGGATATGGCTTCGACCGTTGTAACATTAGTAAATATAGATCGTGAAAATGAAGGACATGTGTAATAGTGACAGCCGAAGAAGTTCTTTATGCACGTGTGTTAAAGTAGTAGTCTCCAGCAAAGCCATGGCTATACAATAACCTAAAAGTGTTAGATTCTGCACTACTGAGATCATTGCATGCAAATATTATATGTATGATCCAATGAAATGAGTCATCACGATTAAGAGAATTATACGTTCTGTCTGTTCGGGCCACACCCATCTTCTGTTGGGGGCCGTGTTTAATGCCAGTCCTGTGCCAAGTAAAAGGAAATTCAGGGTATCAAAAGAAAACCCACGCACGTACTTCGAGCAGGATTTTAACCAACGCACTTGTAAAACACAGAGGTGCAAGGCAGCCACCCGAGGAAGTTTAAGTGGATATATTTACCGTATCGTATTACTCTGTTAGTCAGCGTGATTTCCAAGTTGAAGAGATTACGTAATCAAGAGGCAGTAAACGATACTAGAATGTTACTTTTGTTAGGAAATCACGTGGTTGCATTTTCGGAGAACATACATTCTGCTTCAAAGCAAAGTGATAAAAAAGCTGAAAGTGTATTAAAATTTAAACGTTGGTTAACTTTTATAAGAACACAATAATTTTCACTTTTGTAAAGTTAAGTGTGTTTGTCTGTCTCTCGTTGCGTTGGAAACTACGTTAAAATATTGTAAGTGTTGGAAGCCATCACTTGGTTATATATGAAAGTTTACTCCGCAGTACATGTAAAAGATATATTAAGTATTCCATTTGAACATTACCACATTCCCACCAGAAATCTCTTAACTTAAACTAAAATGGCTATTTATTTACAGAATTGTATCGATTTATGCCAGTGACGGGATATTGCAATCAGCACTGAGTAAGTAGTGAAATTCGATATTTACATGTCAGCACTAGTTTATTCCACTTTTCCGTTTTACAAAGGAGCAGGTTCGAACAGTGTCACATGGACTGCTGGGTAATAGTATAGGCATAGTGAATTTACAAACTGTACACTATCTTCCTTTTAAAAGCACGTGAGGTCAATAATTGGAGATTTTCGTTATGTTATAATGTGCAACAATGAGGTACTAATTTACCTTATACTGTAGTTCTAGACGATGTTATCATGTGTTGCAATTACATCATTTGCTGGAAAAGTTAGGCCTACAGATGGCTTTTTCTCTGGTGTTTGTTTCATTGAAAGGAAAAACATAACAGATTTTCCAGTGTTATACCGTTACATTTACTGCAATACCCGGTAAATTTGTCATTGTCATCCTGCATTGATTGAAATGAAAAGAGTGCAGATTCGAACTACCCTTTTAAAAGTCACTGATTGGTTAATGAAGTGTGTGTAGATTGATTAGATGTAAAGGGGACCGGTCGTCATTCGATAGACAGCATTTGTTATGATTCGGGTTATCTCAGTGGTTATCAAGATATTGACCATATGGAGAACATCAAAATGTGTTTCAGTCAGTAGAATTTCAAACAGCTCATTTAACTTTCTATGAGATCCTCGTATGAAGCTGCTGAATTTTCTTTACTCCTCCCACGTAAAAGATGCGATGACAAGTCACCTGTAAATTGCACGTTTCATCACTATAGTTTTAACAGTGAGGAAAATGCGGGCAGGAGAATTATTTGGGGGAAAGAAAGCGAAAAGGCCCCTCGGGAGAGCAAAGAACTCCCTCTTGTGAGGTCCTGGTAAGCCAAAGTCCTGGCGGGGTCCATAGGAAACTACGGCATGATAGGCAGCTGGGCGATGCCACAGGCAGCTCTTAAAGATGTGAGCATTAAAATAAAGCATTTAACTATCTTTAGATGATGTTTAATACGCACTAAACAGACCGGGCCACCAAAGTCACTCAGGCTTCTTACCTTAGCTCTTGCATACGGTTGTTCAACTTAATGACGTAGATGTTTTTTTAAAGGATCGACAACTCTGAAAGATATTAGTAAAGTTTGCCCGGAGTGAAGAAAATAAAAGTTGGATTGAAGTATGTGTGTATTTTACTTAATTCCACATACCAGCTTAAATGTAATTTAGACTTTTCAGATTTAAAGAGAACGCGATGCACGGTTTCTGACAGTAACTGTGGCCCATTTAGATTTTCTCAACTTTATTTATGCAGGAATGCTGTGTGAATTGCTTCGAGAACTTTTTGCTTGGCGGTTGTGTAAAAATCAACAGTGGAATGCACACTATGACAGTTTTCCTTAAAATTAATCCATGAAGAAACCTTGGATCTTTTAAATCTTGTATTTTATTCACACTTTTTTTTATTTAATTGCGAATTGGCGTCAATAGACGAACAGAAACTGTGGCATGTATTGACCTTTTAAAGAAAAATCCAAATTTTCCTCCTTTAATCAGTGAGCACATTTTCAGATTGGTTTCCTCACCTCGCCTACTATTCTCACAGTCTGTTATGTGCGACGCCTCAGATTTAAAGCAGATTTGTGTATGAAGTGTGAACTTAACAGATGGAAAAAATATTTAGCTTGGTGAATTAAATGGAATGTTATGAGTAAGGTATATAACCGGAAATAACCTTGAGTGTCCGGATAATTCCTCATCACAACGTAGTCAATAAAATTTCCCTAGTTAAATTAACCAATCTGAGTTTGTGAAACCATTTAAGTGTATGGTAAGAGAAAGTAAGTGAAAGAGCTATAGTATCGTTAATAATCTAATGAAACTGGTGACTTTACAGGTTGCACAGAGGTTCATGTCGTGAAAGTTCTTTTACCCAACAAGCAATTTGAAATGATGAATTTCATGTGAGGGGACAGGTTATACCTTCCATTAATGCTTGGATCAATGAGAAAAGAAATCATAATTAGCTTCGTTTTATTCAGGAAACTTAAAAACAACTGGAGTATTTTATGCCTGTTATATAGACATCATTCTTATGCTGTAAAGCACTTTCTAACAGCTTGTTAGTATGCGACTTGTAAACATCAGAAAACTTTACCATCGATCATTAGTTTTATCTTCAAGTTATTAAAACAAACTTTTCAGTCATAAGGATTTTCTTTTTTACGTTTATAGTCATGAATGTGTTATTGAACATGTACCTTCAATTAGGCTAGTAAGCAGGAAGAACATTAAAGAAAAAGAGCAATTGCCTGCATGTAATATTAAGGGACAGTGATAATAACTGGTAGAAGATGGTAGGTTATACTCTCAAAAAGGTCTGATCAGAGTGGCACCGAACAGGAATTTGGTCAAACATTTGACTAGATTCGGTTAAAAATGAACCAATTCTGATCATTTCTGAACCAAATCTAGTCAAATAATTGATCAGATTCCTGTTCGGTGTCCCTCTGATCAGATTCGGTTCAAATTTGACCAGACGTTTTTCAGAGTGTACATTCCTCATCAATCTTGAATAACCAACTGTAAGA
This sequence comes from Holothuria leucospilota, assembly GCA_029531755.1. Taxonomy (NCBI): domain Eukaryota; kingdom Metazoa; phylum Echinodermata; class Holothuroidea; order Aspidochirotida; family Holothuriidae; genus Holothuria; species Holothuria leucospilota. The sequence goes on from CM055968.1 coordinate 34,318,415, forward strand.
GCAAAATAAGCGTGAGCCAAAATATTATGCTATCTTTGATCAAAGCTAAAGTCATCTTACTTCAATTTATGACGTAATTCTTACAAAACGGTTATTTGTGATGTCATGTCATTAAATGGGAGCGAAGGTAAATGAAAGTCAAACGTTACGTGTGATGGAAGTCAGTCCTGTTGTTTGACGTAATATTTCGGTAAAAGTGACTTCCATTTGATGAATACCTTTCTCGATTGATCTTCCGTTGGCATGGCAACTTTGTGTTGAAAAAATGAGTCTCGTACAACGCACTATGTGTGTCAGATATTTGTATGGTACTTTTACATGCCGCTGTCATTTACCTTAAAGGGAAAATGCAGTCACCCAATTTGAATTAGTATAATCCGTCACCCTTAATTCAGGAATAGCTCCTATCAATCATGTAACAATTTTTTCTTACTTATTTGCTAATTTTTTTGCAGTATAAGTCCTTGGATTATCTTCAATATTCAATGATTTGATACCGAAACATAATGAAAAAGACTTGTGAGCAAAATAAGAGAAGATCTGTAAGATTTAACAGATTTCTGAAAATAAACTTGGGGAGACTGCTTTCTCCCTTTAACCATGGAAGTACTATCTCAAAGGACATACTTCCATGCCTTAACCACGGAGGTAGGAAGCAAAGCATGACAAGAGTTCTGTGTATACAATGTTTAATGTACTGTGATATTAAACTGCACTTGTAATTATAACATTTCAAAGCTTTTCTATGATCTCGTGAGTCGTGTACTTTCATTATACTATCAGTCACAATTGCAATGTTTATCTTGGTGGATGTGTCATTACGAGCTCTCACTCTACCAGGATTAAGCCCACTTCTTTTGAATGCTTGATAATCACCTTGTTGATTACAACATTTAAGTCTTCACTGTAAAAACAGTGTTTAGGAATTAAACACTTTTCTAAACACTTTTTTGCCCCCACTTTGGAAACACGTTTACAATCTAAACATGTTTAGAAATTAAACACATAATGTTTAGGAATTAAACACGTAATGTTTAGGAATTAAACATGTGTGTTTAGGAATTAAACATGTTTCCAAAGTGGGGGCAAAAATTGTGTTTAATTCCTAAACACATTTTTAGAGTGTTCTTTAGAAAGATATCAACTGATACTGATATGCATCAACACTGAAGGGACGTTTCCCCCCGCCTTCTCTTCAATTATTTAGCTCCAAAGTTTAGTTTCAGACTCGACAGGGGGAGGGGCATGAGGGAGCGGGCTCTCCCCCTCCTATTGTTGACGAAAAAAAAAAAACATGGATATCGCCAAATACAATACTCGAACAGAGAGTAAAACATTTAATGATGAGTCCCACCGTTATTTTGGTAAGAAATTTGTCTGTTAATACAATTATTTAAAACACTTTAGACAGGAAAATTGGCAACGGCAGTAGAAACCTGTTCCCACGTACCGGAAGTATTACGTCACTGCCAAAACATGTTCAAAATTGCTTATAGTAATACTTATCTTTATATAATTATAGCACGAGAGGCCGTAACCTTCATCCCCTATATGACCCCTTCACCTTAACTTTTTCTGAATCAACCGATAATGCATACTGAAGCTGAAATGGGTGATATGTAAAAATTTATAACGATCGATATATCGCCAATATATCGCCAAAAGTTTTCTATATATTGAAATATCGCCTTTACGGGTCAACGTATAATCAAGGATACATATGGACTAATACTATGCAAATAAACTTTTCTAGGCCTGATTTTCTAAGTTAGGCCAATATCGATGATTACTGATATTGTCAACACTTTTATCTTCCAAAAGGCCTACTAAGATGTCCGTCCCAAAAGTCGAAGCTACGATCTGTCGGTCGATCAATTAGGCTACTGCTTTCGGTCCTTTACACTTACTATGTAGGCTAGGCCTACACATAATAAATGCAAAACTATTCTCAGACTGAAACACCTCCAAGCATTATCCAGTGAGCTAATATTTTTTTAAATAGGCCTATTCAAGGAACATGTGCAAAAGAGTCTTATTAAACCTTTTACAATATTTTCGAAAGCTTTACTTGGGTACTTTTTCCGTAGATCTCTTTTCTTCAGAGACACTTTTTCGTACGGCTTGTAAATTCGGTAATACACTTACTGTGTAGGCTAGGCCCATACTTGATAAAGAGGACTCATAACGATCGTCAGATTTAGAGCCTTCCAAAATTTATCCAGTCGGCAAACAATTCTTAATTATTCATGGTGCATGTGTTAAAGACTCAGTCTCTTACTAAGCCTTATGCAATATTTTCGAAAGCTTTACTTGCGTAGTTTTTCCATTCGATATTTTTTCTTCAGACTTATCTGTACTGGCTTTTAGGCTAAACTAACCTATATTATGTATGGGAAAAGTCGAGCCTATATCGTTGCCACATCCTACGTCCTAGCAAGATTTATTTTCGTGATGCTTATGTTCGAGTTACTTCTGCATGCACAATTATATCGGAGTAACACTATCGTAAAATGTAAACACCCTATCTGCGTACTCAACAGGGTTTTAGTATCTTAAGTTTGTAGCTCACGTGGTTACTTACTTCAGTGCAATTTCGGCACTGACTTAGTGTGTGCGGCTTGTAAAATTGCTTTTATATTCGTTGTCATACAGGCCTATCATGATATCGTGACAACTTGCTCTTCATATTGTTATCGCTATATGAGTTCCCCGCGACCATATATCGATGTATGTCGTATATCGCTCAATCTTAGACTGTAATGACATTTCATTATTTTCATTATTTTCATAGCTGGAGCTTTAGTCCCTATTCGGGCAGCAAATTTGCTATTTTGGGGCAAAACGTAGGCTATGCCCTTTTCAGGCAAACATGCGTTTTAATCTCGGACAAACAAAATACCGCAGCCCCCAGTTGGAGGTAGTTCCATACCCTCATAATAATGTAATAAAAGGCCTATACATTTACACATTATCCTCTCGACCACATCATCTACTTTACAGCTCTTTAATCTCATCCACACGGTAAAAATTCTCCCTACTAAGTTTACTTCTAGCCCCTCCTCCAATTTAAACAGAACACACCTGCCTATACCCCTTCCCTCACCGTGAAGCCACTGCACTGAGTTTGAATTGTTCAAGGACATGTTGACACACAACTGTGTGTGATCTTAATTTGAAACACAACTGCCTGTACAAGTCATCATTGACCAACCAATGCCAAGCTATTGTTTGAATGAATGCCAAAGTGCAGTCACCAATTAATTGTATTTAGGACTATAGGGTTTTCCTTGATATCTTTAGGAGGATGCCACAGTCCCTTTAAAAGTCTCAGGAAGAATGATGACACTTCAGAGTACAGCGGTTACATTTCCCAAAGGAGGCGCTATTGGAACTATCCCTGAGGTACCTCCCTTATTTTACAAATATCGACTTTTGCTAAATAAAGTGTGCTTCAGATTAGTAAACGATTTAAGCCATTTTCATCAGAATGCTGTTGAATGGCCATTTAAACCTTATAAAGTGCATTAGGTTACTGGTAAAGCAACTTTTGCAAACAGATAAGTTTGAGGTTTACTTCACGAGTGGAATATGTCTTAATAAAGGTTTAAGAAGAGTCAGGGCGGTTGCCTACAAAGAAAGGTAAATGGAAATATCGGCTCTCTCTATAATATTCAGACAGACGGGATGAACACTAGGTGAGGCAGTTGGCGATTTGTGCTGAAACCAATCAAATACAGAAGGATTGTCCAAACTTTATATTTTTTACAGAAATTAAATACAGACGATTGCATCAAAGCCGGAAGGCACGATCCCTTGTGTTCTTTTAAAGATCAGTAGATATTTAACCAAAACTCAAGAATGGTAGATTACGATCCCCTCATGAAAAATTCATTAGAAGTAGTTGAATAATATCTTTCAACTTTCTCAAGATATACGGTACCTCTTCAAAGTTTGATCATTTCTGAGATTTCTCATTTGCTATGCAGAATTTGCCATGCGGAGATTGCACAGGGTCAATATTTCTTTCTTTAATTCTTCATAAATTATTTGTTGATCACTTCTCACCTAGTTCCTAGTCTGATGTTTGAAGTGGACATTTTCAAACTATTCACAGCTACCTCAAAAAAAAAAAAAAAAAACACTCAAGGCATGCCAACATTACGAATGTCTTTAGAATGATGGTTAAACAAATAAAGGACAAGAAGCATCTCATGAATCCCTCTTTCTACGTTACAAATTTGCATAAGTGGCTCATGTTTATTCATGATATAAGCAAAACAATAATTGCCTTGTAAAATGGTCAATGTATGATGGACTTTGATGAAAATTGCGACTATGTTTAGATTTTAATGCTTTTTTCATCAATCGACAGGTATAACATTTAGATGTCCACAGACCAGACCTATACATACCGACTGCATGATCAAGTGGTTAGAGCATCCGGCTTGCAGCCGGAAGGTCTAGGGTTCGACTCCTGATCGGGTCATATCGAAAACTTTAAAAATGGAACCTACTGCCATTGTGCTTGGTGCTCAGCATAAGCAATGGAGTAGGGAAAACAAGCCAGTGAGCCACAACTGGAAAAAGGCCGTGGCCGCTTAAACCAATTGGTTAGAGACTGGGCCTTAAAACCTCGTCTGACTCTAACTCCACAGACCTATATACACATAGAACAACATGGGTAGCAATTGAAATAGTTATTGAGTTTTAATATGGCGCTTTACACCAACGACAAGCCTCAAAGCCCTTTACAAATATTACCCCTGCTCAAAGATAAATCGTCTGAGAAACCATCCCTCCAGTGCAGCAGCTGCTATAATGGGCGCCCAATGACAATTTCCCTCCAAGGTACCCATTTTACCCCTGTGTGGAGAGAAGCAATTGAGATAAAGCATCTTGCCCAAGGACACAACATAATGACTTAAGTGGGAGTCGAACCAGCAATCCTCGGATCACAAGTCCATCACCTTAAAGACAGATTTGCATCACCCCAAGTATGACTTTTAGTTGGGGGTTAGCAAAAGTCTCAGTTGGTGACTACTCTTTGATTGACATCAGAGTTACAAAATTCAAAAGATGCAGAGCAGCTCATATTACACAGCATGCACAAAGAATGTTTTGATTACACATGGGGTCTTTTATGCTCACCAGGATGTGGCCTTGAGCAGTGAACTGTTTGTGTCTGCACAAGGAGAAGCAGTAAAGACAATTATGGGCGGGGCTTACCACCAAGTAAAAGTCATACTTGGGATGATGCAAATCCCTCTTCAACCAATAGGCCACCATACTCTTGAACCCCATTTTGTTCCAACTCTGCAAACTATAGTTTAACCTGTAAACACGTTAAGCAATAAAATACTACGTACACCTTTGGCAATAAACGAGTTTTAAAGCGTTTTAACAGATCTCCTATGTATTTTTTATTGAACATTTGAATTCAAAATTGTAATTTTGTCCGTTTATCGTTTCAACAGGAAATTAAGGGAAAGGACAAATTACCTACCTTCTCAAGGGCTAAAATGGCTACGCTACTGGACTGTCTGGGTGATTTATAATGTAATGGACATTAAAACTGTGTCGTCAAATAACATTAAAAAAGTGTGGGATCTTTTATTTAATGTACTGATATGGTGTGAAGCCATTTGATAGATTCTTCGAAGCAATATTTGTGAGGTTATCATGTTCCTTAGACCAAAAAGCGGAGGGCATTCCCCCTCTGCCTCCTCCTCAGATTGACACTCATGAGCATTTTACATTCAAGTACATCTGGCAGCCTAAGATAAAATAAACTTCTCTTGAAAAGCATTTTCTTCAAAGAGTTTAAACAGAGAGAAGATCAATCTCTGTGCTAAATATTTTGGTGATAATTCTTCACCCTTCCTTCCTAAAGTTTACATTTTCTAACGTCCTTCCATCGTCTTTTCGTTTTGAATAAATAAAAGAAATGTCAGTGAGTTGCCATTTAAACCCCTGTAAAGGGTAACACCTTTGGAAAGCCGTGCCGTTCATAATTGGCTGGCCGGGGGGATGCCCTCTCCCCTCAAAGTTTGCAAAGCTTGACTTCCATTCATAAAAATAGCATATAAAAAGATATTATTATGGTATTTTCTAGGGTCACTCGATCACTGGTCATATGGATTAATACAGTGGGAGTTATGTTGGCTTGAAATTACCCCCCCCCCCCATGAAAAATCCTTACATCCGCTAATGGTGTGGTTACACCGGGTAAATAGACGCAAAATGCCTGTACAAGTACCAAAGTGAAAAAAGTTCATCTTACAAGTTATCGCCTCCTCACGTTTATCAAACCTTCAGGGGTTTAATTCATTAGCTGCCTGCAAAAGATTCATCTGACGTAGAAAATATTCCTTCAGACAGATGTGTATGCAGACCATCTCGAATGTGATGGCTCTATCAAAACAGACGCTTACAGCTGCAAAAATGAACCAAGGTTAAAACATTCCCACCACACGCTCACCCCCCGCAGGTTATGCAGAGATGCTTAGACTTGACCGAGGAAAATCAATGATAGGCCTATGTTCTACGATATAATGTTCAAAGCTCATGTTTAGAATTGCAGACAAAGCAAATGAGGAAAAATAAATCTGTCAAGTTTCGACACAAATTTTGGGCCTGCGGAAATATTGTTACCACTATAAATAATGGATGTAGACCATCACAGTACTGGGCTGTGCTCTTACCCCAATTAAAGGCTGATTTGTACCGTATGTAGTAATAAAAATTCACAGGACAAAGCATGTCTTTGTTCTTGATTGCTGACACATAAGTTTCAACTCAACAATGCAGCGAAGCAACTTTTTGGGAGTTTCAAAAATAGTCATATAGAATAAATTGACTTTCACATTCGTTTGTGTTTTGCACCCTCATGTTTTATATTCAAGCACACCCATGTTTTATGAGATTTGCTCTTGTTTTTTCATTTGACTTTTTTCACATAGGTCTTCATAAAAGATTTTCACCTGTTCATCATCTCTTGACGATGTAAGACGATCAGGTTGACTCGAAACCGAAGACTGTTCGCGGTTGGTAGGCCTACCGAGTAAATATCAACGCTTACTAACAACTCCATTTTTGGAAACGACTGGCTAACCGAGGTTTAAAACTTTATGAACTGATGAATCTCAATTTTACATTTTACCACATATTTTAAGCAATTTGGCCTTTACAGCCATTTTAAATAACCAACTTATAGTCAGTGACATGCTAAGGTAGGGAAGCTGTCTCTCCGGTGGCGTATTTAGAGGGAGGCCATCTAGCCATCCCCCCATCCCCTTGCTGATGTCGTTTTCTTTTAAAATTAAATATAATTTCAAGGTTGGTGTCACAACGCAAGGTTTACCGTAGGCTATGCACTACACTGTGTTCTATGTATGACCCTGGCTAGTATCATAATCTGTCACGCGTATCTGGTCAGACGTCTAGTTTTCATCGAGGTAAGTGTTGTTTTTTTTTCAAAAGTTAATAACCTGAAATACGTTAATTTTTTGTGCCCAAATTTTACTTCAAAGGATAACAAAAAAGCACTACATTGTATGTACTCTCTAAATCGTAAAGAGTGAAATTAGGGACGGATCTAAGATTAAGACTGAATATTCACTCTAAAAGAGTGAGAATGACTCTTTTTGGATTGAAATCTTTCAAAACAAGTTTAGATTGGTCCCTAATTCCACTTTAAAAGAGGCTTATCACTCTAAAGGTTTAAGAGCTTAAGGACACCTAGTTATTCAATAATGTTCAAGGAAGAGGGGAAGAGAAGGGGACCCGCTAGAACTGTTTCTTATGCATACCGGTGATAACAGAACATACTGCTTGACCCCCGTGAGACTAATCCTGGCTACGCATTGGCTCATCCCCTTAGCCGTCCTTTTAGCCTACTATTTGACACAGTGGTCATTCCATTTTGCGACAATAATTAAGAGTTGGAGATTGAATTATTCCCAGCTTTAAGCTAGTAGCCAAAGAAGATGTTGAAGGGTGCAGGGACATAGCTACGATGAAATTTTTAGGGGGGCGTAGATACCAAATGGGGGGTCACGGCATTGATCGCGGTCCTTAATTCTTACAAATTTTTTAGGACACACACAATTTCTGGAGAGGCCTATCAAACATCTGGGGGCCAGTCCCCCCTCCGAAGCTACGCCCCTGGAAGGGTGTGGAGCAAGGTGGGTTCCAGCGGGAGGCATATTTTTTCAGGGCAAGATATGATGAGATGTATTAAGCCAATAGAAATTTTGGTTCTTTCAGCGAAAGTTAAGAAGAAATTTTTGAAACAAAATTGGACACAGGCACACACAATCTTAATAGAAATTTAAAGTCATATCTCTTATCCTTATTTCTTATACCTCATCAAATATGAATAACAAAAAAAGTTATCTTGCAATGTAAGTTGCACTAGTTACAATTCTAATGACAACGCAGATGTTGAGGCTGTTATGGTTTTGTTACATCATGATAGCAGTTCTTTGTCTCTCCTTAAAGGGGGAATCACACCGGGGGCTGCGAGGCGCCGCTCTGCGCCGCACTTGGAAAAAAGTTAAACATAAGAAATTACTGAAAGGTGGCCACACCAGCGCAGCGCTTCGCTGCGAAGGTGTGATTGCTCCTTTTGTGTCCATTGTGTTTAATTTTTTGAAGCATGGCACAGCGCATAGCAGCGTTCGGTTTGATCCCCCCTTTAAAGGGCAACAAGCCTCGCCCCAGACGGTAAAAATTCCCTCTACTCACTTAACTTCTAGCTCCTCCTATCCAAACCAAACGCACATGTCTACTGCACTTCCCTTCTAATAAACAAAAGTTTGCACTGAGTTTTAAACTGCCCAAGGTCATATAAGCACAATATTGTGTGGGTACACAACCGACTACACAAGTCATCATTGACCAACCAGAGTGAAGCCACTAAATATATAAATGTCAATCATAGTACGGTCACCAATTGTATTAAGAGATATGATGATATTCCTAAACATGTTTGGCATGATGCTATAGCCCCTAGTTTTATGTCACACCTTGAGGAGAAAACTATAGGTAGGGAGGCGCTGTTCATCCTACCTGTTTACAACCATCGCTTTCTTATATGTACGTAATTCATAGATTTCAGCATAAAGTATATCGTGGTGTTGGCACAAAGTCGTAAAATAAAAGGCCAAGTTTTGGTTATATTGTCTGATAGTAGCTAAAAACCCATACCCTTTTCCAATTTATAATATATATTACTACTGTAAAGTTACGCGTAAGAACCGGTGGCCGCATGGTCTGCTTACAACGTTGAATCATCACAATTAACTTGAAAATGCTGGTAATTTTATAGACCCTGCTCGTCGAGGATAAGTTCTTACAGTAAATGATTAATCTTACTACAGACTCATGCTTCATTTGCATTGATAAGACAATGGAAGAAGTCGAGACGTGTCTACAGAAACGACTGGGTAGACGCGTGCAACTACATACAAACCCCGACCGTCTAGCAATTTCTTTACATAGGTTCTCACTGTCTCTCGTGATCACGTATCGGGATATTTTAACGGCCGTGGGTGGCCGTGACATGGTACATACATGGGTTAGTTCCGTGGTTAAGAGTGCACATTGTCATGTAATGTTATTACTATTTATAAAAATAAATCTCAAGAACGTTGATCCCTTGACTGCTTGTTTGATTATATGGTAAAATTGTAGTGTGCAGAGCAATTGTCTAATTATAGCAAACCTTGAGGCCTCACGCTTGCATAGAAATAGTAGCGCAGTAATAATACCAATTTTCTTTTGGAACACCGTTTCTGTAAAAACACCAGTCGGTGCACGAGTTGTTGAAGCGACTTGAACGTATAGTCATCTCATACCTACTTAGCGTATGCACTGATGTATATATCGTTCATGTACCGGTATAATACAGGTGCTACATACATCCAATGTGCAGCTAGACGAGCCTACACAGCGACGCAACGACATAGGAGCAATAATGACTACTCTACAAACAACTTGTGGTAAAGTCCTACCGCTGCTGATAGTACTCCTTTTCTTATTCCACTACACCAAATCCTCACGTTTTGTTTTGTTAGGTACCACATTCGTGTCTCGAGACATGCATCACATACATGATATCATGTCTCCAGTTTAGGTTAGGGTTAGAGACATGAAGTAAGGTTAGGGTTAAAAGTCTCGAGACATATTATCATGCATGATATCATGTTGAGGATTGTGTGTCACTTACCTTTTTACCATCACTTTCTAGCGTAATTGTCTGTCAGAGAGTAAAAATAAGCTACAATTATCCCCACTTTTACCACGGATGACCTCCTCACAATTTAGTTTTCTTCTCATCTGAATTCTGAATTTTCATTAAATTTTAAGAAAAAATTGACTTCCTCATCGCCAGTTTACACTTCTTCGTTATAATCTTCCTACATTCATGGCTGCCTATTTCATCACCACAGGTTGTGATAATAAAGAGATTAGTGCTGATATTCTTCTAAAGTTACTCTACCTAAAGTACACGTAACGATTAACCGCATTCTACTTCAGAAGATAGCTACTACACGGAAGCCGCGATGTTGAACATACATAGTTTTACGGCTGTTTGGCCAAAGTCTAATTAAGTAACCGTCGTTCGCTTTCCAGGAATGTTCAAGTCTAGGGCCTCCCCTGTTCCTGCACAATAAAAACAGTGGTTAGGAATTAGACATTTTTCTAAACACTGTTTTGCCCCACTTTGTAAACATGTTTGATGCTAAACACACGTATCTAATTCCTATACATTCTGTTTCAAAACAAGTTTCATTACTAAACATTTAGTGTTTAATCGCTTAACATGTTTAGAATTTAAACGTGTTTACAAAGTGGGGGCAAAATAAGTGTTCAATGCTAAACGCGATTTTTAACTCACTAATACACTTATTCTTCAACACAACTTTGTTTTACCCATTATAATATGTGAATAATACTAGTACTCTTTATTCAAGGATGGACCTAGAAACGTTTATACAGCTAGGGAGGGCGGACCAGGATCTTACAAGTAACTCCGTGGGGGCAAACTTCGATCGTCAATTGTACGAAGCCTCGGTGTGAGGGTAGGTAAAATTTTGAAACTATACACTTCTAAATAGTATGTCCTGGCACCTGGCAATTAACGACAAATGCCTGGCAAGTAAACATCGTTTTTTGTGCATCACCGGTGTTGTGAAGGACTATGTATCACTGCAATTTCGGAATAGGCTTACCAGTCAGTCTATGGCCGTGGACAAGACACGGGGGGGGGGTGTAGACTTTTTTTTTGAAATCATACACTATTCGATGAGATTACTTGGCATTTGGCAATCAAGATAAATACATCAGCAACATTTTTTTCATGCATCACCCGGGCTATGAAGCACAGTGACCACTTGAATTTCCGAACAGGCCTACCAGTAGGCTAATATTCTTATAACAGTAAGATAGTAAAAATATGTAGGGTCTGAGAAAATTTTATGAAATCGAACTCTGTTAGACACCTTTTCCTGACATCTGAGGATCTATAAGTAGTATGTATACAAAGAATATTTTGCATGCGTATCATTATTATGTGCAGTGTGACCAGTGCTGCAATTTAGGCTATCCAGCAAGCGTATCCGGAAAAAAAATTGCCGAGAAAGGGGGTGGAGTAGTTCTGACTCATAAAAATTTTGACATAGAGCATTGTCATACTTGATTTTCTGGCATCTGGCATTCCTGTTACTTAGTACGGTAAACCGATTGCAGCAGGGAGTTGCCAGGGAAGGAGATCCAACGCTTAAATCCGTCAGAAAATATGTGTTTGAAAATAATTTAATCTCTTTTTCAGGTAACAAAATTTGATTGACAGGTCCCTTTATTCTCATTGTTTAGCCTTTCTGACGTACACTTCTTACTGATTGTCTGCTCCTTTGAAAACTCAGGAAATCCAGTAAGAAAAGTTAATGTTAACACGTTACTTTGAAGTGCAGCCTCTTTGCCGACAAGGTCTAAGATTAAATAAAGATTCCAAGTTAAACAACTCTCAATAAGCGTAAGTTCTTTGTGTTCCTATGACCTTGGCGGGTCACCTACTTGACACGTTGCTCAAGCCTAAAAATATAATCACAATTTTCACAACATTCCGCACAAGTATCAAGCTTTGTCAACAAAGGAGGTTTTAAAAGTTCTTGACTGAGGTTAACTGAAGTGACTTTAACTCCGACGACAAACTACGAAAGCTTAACTTTTGTAATTTTTCCTTGACGACTGGCAATGAATGCCAATTTGTGAAATCATCATGATGAGTTTTTGAAATGTATCAGACGACACAAACCATTTTCTTCAGCACCAAAATTCCTTTCACGCGTTAGAGAGGTTCCAAGAGCAAGACAATAGGCAGCTTAATGTTGGCAACTATCTAGTCTCAAAGGACATATAAATGTTGGATCTCCTTGGGGCGATGCGCACTGTCTCCTTCCCTGACAGCTCCCTGGTTGCAGGGGCAGGCTGAAACACTACCCTTGGAGTCATCATGAAAGATCTAAAGTAAATGAGAGTAATTTATATAAATCTCTTAACGGGTAACGAAATAATGACCTTTTCACCAATTTTTTCCTCTGTCTAGAGCACACATGCTTAACCCTAGCAAAGCATTCTGTTCGAAAGAGATGTAAATTAGCTGATTACAAAACCCTTACTCACAAATTTGTTAATTAAATGCGTTTTTCTGTACCGGTAATCTCTTGAAACGCAGTCATGATATCACCCTTCTTATTAAAGGACACGTCTATGTTTAGTTAAGCATGGATCTCGAGAAAATTATCCAAAAACAAATCCCAAAAAGCATGTCAATATGCTCCGTTTTCCTTTACAAAGAAACTTTTTGTACGGAATTGTACCAGAGTGACCACCCAGCAATATCGGAACAGGCTAGTTATCAATGACCATGTATCCACGGCTGCATATCCGAGAGTCCATCTAACCCGACTCAATTCAATTCGATTTTAATTTATTTCAAAATAATACATAGACAACATCGATATATACTTAACAAAAAAGCAAGAATATATGTAAAGGGCACTAGAAAAACAGAAAAACATTTAACTAGTCTAGTGGTCTAAATAGTAATCAAGAAAAATAAGATATAAGAAGGAATACATAAAAGCATAGTACGAGCCAATTTCGAGTTGAATAGTCCCATTTTCGGGTCAATCCCCAGTCCGACCATTTTACAATGTAGCATATGGCACAAATAGTGTTTATGAATATTTTTCAGATGCAGTTAATGAAGAAGGTCATTTTAGGAGTCAGTTTCATGGTCTGTCCCACCCTGTAATTTAGTTGACTGTATGTTACCATTCATGTTTTAAACTGCATACTAATAACAATGTGGCCTTAAGAAACATTTATGCAACTTTTATTTTCTGGACTCGGCGAGAATCTGCTCCGAGTCCGAGTTCAACTGCAGCGCATTCCGGGCCAATTCCGATTCCGGGAAACTCATGACTGTTTCATGGTGGTTGGCCAACCCTTTCAACAAACACGTTTTCTTCTCTCGGGGTCTCTCTCGCTATATCTCGTTCATAGACGAGTTGGGAAATTCGGTACTTCCGGTCAGGTCACAAGGTCAAGTGTACCATGACAACGGAAACGTATTTAGCTCTGCGTGCTCAGCATGCAACACCCGCGCTGGGACACTGTAAGCGTGGTACACTTAACCTTTGACCCATTCCCATATTGCATTGCGTGGAAACATTTCCCAACTCGTCTATTACAATAAGCAACCCAGCTTAACTAGGATGGACTTGCCACATCACATACATCAACAATTCTTTAAAAAATGCATGTCAGCTTATTAATAATAAGTCGCACTCATTGACCTGTTCATTTTGAGCCTATGCAGCATTGTCTGCATTAGTTACGACATACTGACAAGGAACGATATAGGAATAATCAAAACACCAAACCAGGGTTACACCAAACAAAGACAAAGTGACCCCGGAATAAACAAGCTGCGTCCCACTGTGACAGTATTGTTGTCTATTGTTTTTGTTTTCTATTGTTGATGTAACTTTTGTTTATGTTTTTGTTAAAGTGAATGGAAAGCTTGACAAGAAACTTGCTTCTCCGGTCCTCCTTCACTTTCTAGTTGTTAAATTTGATTCACGTGGTGATGTTTAGTGAAAATGAAAGAATCTGGAAGTGATATTTTATAAGAACTTATTTATTCCGCAATACTTTATTAACGTATTTAAAACATTACTTTATGTAGGGGTGAGTGTAACTTCCAGTGAAAATTATCTCTTTTAAAATCCTTTATGAAGGTTGACGGAGGTAATTAGAGCTGAAATGGGCGAGAAAAAAACAGCTCAATGGCTTAGCACTGATGCAAGTCCGCAGACCTATGGACGTTAATGAACAATAGTATATTCGTCGAGGGTTGTTACAGTAAACTGTGATAAAAAATTTGAGTTATAAAGCGGAATTTTCTGCAATGGGTTTAAGATGTCACATCTACGTCATAATTATGTTCTGGAAAATGATATAGACGCCAGACCCTTAGCCACGCTGGAACGAGCACATACCCTAATGCGGACTATCGTGTCCTTTCCCTGATTTAGCAAATTGCTTTTCGAATGTATATTGACAAAGAGTGACGCCGGTAGGTATTGCATGGAATAAGTAACCCCTTAACGTTTCCCATCGAAATTTAAAATGATCCAAAAGAAGCTGAGCTGTATATTTTCAGCTGAGGTTGTGGTGAGATGTCTTGAGGCGAAAATGATGGACGTACTTTTATTGTATTCTGTCACAAATCTTTCACAAACCACCTAAGTTTTCAACAGCTCCACGGGCTTTCCCTTTCAGTTCTATTACTTTCCATTTTTCTGAATTGCAATCTCAAAAGTATTCCCTTCATTTAACAGTCAATGTGTTGCATTTATGCTCTTCACAGCATGGACGTAATTGTCGAACTCGGAAGAAGGGAGATCTTCGCGCGTTGCGCTTTCCGCTTTCTTTGGGGGAGAAAGAACATGCTAGGAAGATAGTGTTCTCACATGTGATAAACACAACATTGCTAAATAAGATAAATCTTGCTAATAGATATATTTTGTTCACAAACTGAAGGGTCTCAAAGCACTTCTTGAAAGTAACTTTACCAGGAAATATTTCTCAAGTGGAAAATTTTGGCGCGCATGGGAGCTTTCCTTTTATTCACACTCTGTATAATGATGAGCCCTCACTTATTAAATGTACAACTGTAGTGATGAATTCGTATTTTTAAAGTGGTGTTTTCTGCAACTTCAGGGGTTTCGAATACAAAATTTCACCAAACTGGAGAAGACGCCACGGGAGTTTACAGACGGGGACGGGGGACATGCTTCCCTACTTTTGAAAGTGGGGGATATATCATCATCATCATCATCATCATCATCATCATCATCATCATCATCATCATCATCATCATTTGTAACTTTTTTGTTTAAACTCTAATTAAATAGTATGAATATATTTGATTTTTAGAAAATAATGGTTGATTACAAAATAGAACAAAATGGTTCGAACTTCGAAATACCTCAGATTACACCACAGAGCTTCGCTGGAATGCAAAATTTTCAGGAGACCCTAAAGTTGGCACAGGACCCAATCCTCTAGTGCTTTATGCTCACATTAGATCTGGTCTGAACATACCCATTCACTGATCCTGTACGGCTACATTCCTTACAACCGCCCCAGTGAAGAAATCCTAGTTCGACGTCTGTACAGAATAAGAGTGACTAGCTAATACTCAAAGCTGCAGTTAAAATTTTTGTGTTTATCTTCATTCTTTGATGCCGGAAAATTGCATCTCAAGGTGATTAATTTCATAATTTTCTTCGGCGAGAACCACACGATTGAACGTTTCTTGGCCACTTTGCAGGATACATTTTAATTATTACTGGCTTGCTTTTTCTTCAGTTTCAGAGTAGTCACACTACACAATAATAGAAGCTGTTATAATACATCTTTTTGTGTACTTATCTTGATTTCCAGATTGCATGTAACGGAGTCCAATTTCAGAATTTTTCTGGAAGAGGACCCAACCTTTTCCCAGTTTAGGATTTTCGCCGTCTGCCCTTACAGGTCTGGTTAGTGCACCGTACTTACAAAGTGAAAACCCATTTTGTAAATCTCTAGATCTACATTTGGATTTTTCTATGCTTTCTTAAAAAAAATATTTTCTCTCTCGTCGCTCTAAGCAAGTCAGCTTTCAGTTGAAAACACGGAATTAGCTCTAAACTCAATGCACATTTTGCCAAATATGCTATACGGAGGAATAATGTACGTACACCCTGTTGTGTAAAAGTTCTGCCACTCCCATTCCTCTATCGCCTCTATTACCGTCCTGTCCCACGCCAGTATTGTGTTGGACGACCTTGGAAAAACTGTTCCCTCCAGAAGATCGTACCCCTCCAGTAACCCCCAATGAAAACCCCTCTGGCAATACTCCTTTGTCTTGAGCAGTTTACTTGCATGTTCGCCTCTGCTAACAGGCCAAGCGGAGAATTAAGCTAAAGCTCTTTGTCGGTGTGAGAAATTTCGAATCACCTTTGTGGTAAGTGATGCCAACGCGGGTTGGGTTTTTTCTACGAAGTTCCAGCAAGTTCTACCGGGACACTAGGATGAAAGTTTCAACCATTCTCAAAGAGGACTTGCAAAAGAAGGTTCTTAGCTCACCTTATGTATTCATCTTTTGGTGTACATACTAATACACGTCCGCCGGGCGGGTTTACTCTAACCTGGCGAAAAAATCGCCTTCGCGGCCAGATTTTATACACTAAATTGAACATGTAACGGAGTCCAATTTCAGAATTTTTCTGGAAGAGGACCCAACCTTTTTTTTTTTTTGATATGAGTGATGGACGGGGATAATGAACTGCTGGAATTCCATCCTAATTTTTGAAAGAATAAACTTAGAATAATAATTCTAAAAGAGATTTCCAGATTGTCACTCGCGTTATTTCTCAATATTAGTATATTCCGTGTAAATTTAACTGTCAGTAAATCAATAAGGAACAAGACTACATCTCTCTGGAGGGTTTGATGAATTCTCTCATCGTCTCGCAAGTTGCAGAAGGTGCACGCAAGTTAAACATGCAACGAAGACATCAACTGGTAATTTGTTAAAAGCGTCGAAACCCGTCGAACCCATCGAAACTCGTCGACACGGGCATATTTGTTTGAGTAATGCAAGCGACTGGCAATGGCAAGGAAATGGGCAAAATTTTCTGAATTGCTCTTTAAGGTGTGTAGCAGACGACATGTTCGTGTTAAACAGTGACCCTGTTTATTCCTAACAAAGGTGTGGCTTATTGAAATTTCAAGGGCAGTATAAAAATGTATTATTGTCGGCAACTAGTAGAGTTTAAAGAACTTCCTTCAGTCCTTCATCTTTGTAAGTCTATGCGAATATAAAATGATAAATGTGTTTGTAAATTGGTTTTAAAACTGCCTTATCACAGGCGCACATACGCACATATACACACAATCACTTATACAACAGAATACACATGCTCATTAAAAGAAAACACACAGAAGATTTAGTCATGACTTTTACCCAAGCATAAATTTGTAAAATGGTATGAATTAATCCATCAATGAATTCCTTTTTACTATAATGCATGTTATGGTTCACAATTACACAAAGGTCGCATAATGGCGTCTCACTTAAAATATATCTGATTGTTCATTACTGAAAGATCATTGTCGGTATTATAGCAGCTGCGTCTAGTCAGGGAGCTGCCTTAAAAAAGAAACATTTTTATATACATAGTTAAGTGTCTGACATAAAATCTTCATGTAAAACACTTCTTGATTGCACCGTTTTAATCCTACATGACATTCTGTTATATTTTTTAATCCCAAATGTCACTTCGTGTCGATTTCTGTTGTTTCATAAACCTATCGGTTTCTTCAAAAGTTACGGTAACGTTCTAACACTATTCATTTTGTATTCCTACATAGAACAGGCGACAGAATAAGTCAACTGTAAACATCCCATGTCAAGAAGTACATACGAAATAGTGTACAGTAAATTACACAGACTATTTGTTTATAAATGGCGGATGGCAAGCCTAACTGTTTCAACAATTTCATGTCAACCCTAGCTCTGTCCATTCACAGTGGATATTTAAATGTCAAAATCTCTGCAACGATGAAAGAAAAATTTTGGTAGCTTTGTCTTCTAGATAGATCACGATTTGAAGGCCAGAGATTGAGTTGAACAGATCACGCAAGGCTTGTCATAATTGGCAAGATTTTCCACACATCTTGTCTCTAAAAATCTTTCTAAAAACCAAAATGTTGCTAATGCGAACGGTCTTAAGGACGATGAGAGATATAGCTAAGCATATAATGATCGAATTTCTAATGAGAAAGTACGTAAGCCTAATGCTAAATGTAGCAAAACAATCACAGACTTACGAAACTAATCTCAAGAGGAGGAGAGGTTCGGACCTCCGTCTTGAGGGAAAGGTGTAAGGGGGTGTTCCCTTTTCCTTTTGGAAATTTTTGAATATTTGAGGGCCCTTGGATGCAATTTGGAGTAAAATGTGCAAACTTTAAGGAAACCCCCTGCAAATCATTGAAGTTTTTACAGAAGGAACAAATAAGGGGATTTCGTCCTTGAAGTGTGGGGGAGGGGGAGGCGGAAACATATGCTTCTGCCCCACTACACTCTCTTTGACTTGGAGTGCTTTCTACGCCTATGAAAATAATCAACCATAGCTTGGAATCACTTGGATTTGGTTTCGAAAGAATAGTCTACAAAACAAATTAACAGAGCATTTAAAGACATTCATACAATTTTGAAGCGTAACGAACTGATCGAGATGAGATCTGACTGTGCTCGAACCAAGTGGTCGACGAAGATAATTTCTAAAGTGTGAGTTTTTGAGATCAATTAAATCAAACTTGAAAGACAATGTAAATAAAAAATGGCAGGCTTGAACTAACTCCTCTCCCCACCCCACCTCATCCCCATATAAAAATACCCTCGATTGATAGAGAGAGAGAGCTTTAAAAACGACATCGGATATTGCATTATTTCCGTACTTCTTTTTTTCTCGCCCGGCTGTTTATTTCTTCGCCTAATAAACCGTTTAAACTCAAGAAGACCATATGGGTATAACTGTTCGTCTCTCTTTCTATGACTTTTTTTTTCAGTCCAAATTATAAGTATCAATGTACGTGTTAAACACAAAGCATTAGTTTCTTTAAAACTTACTCAATAAGATTGAAGATTTAAATTATATTATCTTCTTCTATTACCTTCTTTATAAACTCTCTCATCCAAGCCCACATTCAAAAAAAGATACAATTCTGGAGATGAAATGTTTTAAAAAGAGACTGTTTTATGTGATTCCGTGAAAAAGTTTGATAACATACCAGTTTGAGTTGTTAATATATTGCACTTTTGAGTGGTCCATGTTTTGCGGCGTGTTAAGAATGATATCCGTACTCCTGCATAGGTACGTACTGCTGATGCTGCTGCTGTTGCGACATAACGTACACGTTAGCATTCGTATACGTATTTTCGTCAGCCGTACTGTCCAGCATATCTTGCAGGGCTTGTATGTAACGTTGCGCCATCATTAATGTACATATTTTGGACATTTTGCCATTATTTTCCTCTGTCCCGTTTAGCGTCTTGCGATTGGGTAGAATCTCTCTCAATTTCTCGAAAGCTTCACAAAGCTTGTGCATCCTCTCCCGCTCTCGTTTATTGATACGATTACGCTTAGTAAGTGATGATCGCCGCTTGCTGTATGGTCTCGTCACACCAGATCTTGTATGGTATTCTACATGTTCCTTCATGGAATTACTTGAAACAGTTTCATCTGAAACCTCGGAGGAGGAAGAACATGCATTGTGTAACGAAAACGTTTGCGATAAATCATCCTTGAAGTTGCCGTTTGAATCTTCAACTTGTTGGGAGGAAGGGTACCGAAAATTGTTTAAGTCAGTCAAAATTGATTCATTCGATTGAAAACTGTCTTGCGATTTGGTGGAAATATCAAGAGAAGGACAGATCGAACTTTCTTCCAAGTTTCTCACAAAGTTTCCTGTTGCACTCTCCGACACCCACGTCCCAATTTGCGCACAGTTAGTCAGGATATTTCCTGTAACCGTAAAGTCCTGATTATAGGTTTGAGAATCTCCCATCCAAGTTGGTTGGCAACTGGAAATGGCCGGACTCTGAAAAGGTAGATCATCTCTGTTTTGCAGGTTCGTGAGTCCAGTCGCTTCCACGAAAGCAGTCGAAATAATGCTCTCATCGGATGATATAGTAGTGCTCTCTGGGACGGCATCTGAGACCCTCGGGGAACCATCACGGTGATTAAAAACCTCCATGTTCGCTATATTCAAAGATAGGACGGCAAGTCTGATGTATGGGATACAGTCGTCCACCGCAATCCTTGTCGATTTGAAACTGTAATTTTTGAAGCTCCTCCAAAGTATGGAAGTGTTAAGTCATCCGCCCCCAACGAGTGACGAAGTAAGACTGAATTTAGATTACCAGACTGAAACCCTTCCTTTTGTTTTCCTTCATACAGTAAAGCCAGGTAAATGGAATGAAGATGAAACAGTACGAAGGTCGCTAGTAGCGAATCATCTAGAACAAAATTGGTACCCAGCAAATTGTTGTAGGTAGCAATGGCAACGCTTATATACTACCAGTAAAATAGTGAAGCTTTCTTAGGGTTATAATACTAAACTACCATGTGGCCGTATGTTTGAGAACGATTCTTATCTTCTCGCAGGCATTATTTTCAAAATGTACAAGACGTTGGATAGCCTTATTTTAATGTCTGGTGATTCCTTTTTTTTCGTGACATGTCTTTTGTAACATCCTTTTGCCGAACTCTTGATAGACGAACCAAGACGTGTGACTGCCTTCCACACCCCTTGTACCAGTAATATTACCCGATAGATTCGTTGGTTCATTTACTTACTGACTTCAAATGCAAGTTTAATGGATGCTTATAAGTTAATGAGCTTTTGAATGTTTTCAAATGTAGGAGGATTGAAGGGTGACATTATCCCCATGAAAGCTGTCAGATCTCGCTTTTCAATGTTTCAGATATGATCATCAGCGGCGCCGGCAAGGGAGGGCATGGGGCTACGTTCCTCATCGATCTCCGAAAATTTTCCCTACAAATTTTAAAATGAAACCCCAAGTCTTTTAAGCTATAGATTTCAGTAAGGGGTAGGGTAAGGTGTGTTTCTGACTGAGTGATGAATCTATTTTACTCATTTTCACTACAAGTCGTTCCCAAAGTATCAAAATTCTCGCAAATCCTTCTCAAAGTACCAAAAGTTTTGCGCTCTCCGCCCGCTTACATCTCACCGCATCTCCGTGTTTATTATCAATACCGTCTAAAACATAGTCGCATTATTCATCGGTGAGCATTTTACAACTACACCGACTGTTCATGTGCATAGGACCCATTATGGAGGAGCACAACATTGCAAGAATGCGAAGCAGGGCAATTCAGGGGTAGAAATGTCTTATAAACCTTAAAAGCTTTTATGAATTAACAGACAGAAGACACGCCCTCTAATTAGCTGATGCATTTTGTTAGGAATGGAAAGTGTCTCGGTGCAAAGTCTACACGCAACTTTTGTTACGGAAATGATTTTCAATTCTTCGCGCATTCGTCACGGTTCACACTCCATATCTCATGAACACTACTGGGGCAATATCATGGGCGTCAATCCTGGGGGGACAGGGGACATGCCCCCCCCACGTTTCGATGGGTGGGGGACACAATATCAAATGTCTCCCCCCCCCCACACACACACACACTTCGTGGAGAGTAGTGTCGTGGCTCTATTTGACTGGCTTTTTGAGTGGCATGTAGGTTTGTTGAAAGTGTCTCGATGCAGATTCTGAATGCAGATTTTGTCAGCGAAATCTCATTTAATGAAAAATTTCAGCGCGCTTCGCGCGCATGCGTCACAGTTTGTACACCATCTCATAAACATTAAAAACGTGATTATACAAGGAACTATTCTGATCACAACACTTTCCGAAAACAAAGATACATCTCCAAAAATCTGTATAGGGGCCCCGCATCAATATGGGATCCTTCAATCTAATTTGTAAGCATGATGTGGAAGGTTGAAACTTTAAAGCACGTTGTTGCCGTCATACATTTTTTAAAAACTTTTACGGAGCGCTTCGCGCGAAGCCATTATCGGTATGGATGGTGATTGCTAATGCACTTACGAAGAAAAAGCTGAAACGCGCTTGTTAGTCCTTCACACCTTTTGCTAAACCTGTTAGGGAGGTCTAACATCACCTTACTGTGCCTAATATCTCCCTCCTGCCGATTCTCCATTGCTGGAAGCTGTTCGTCTGGATTTTCTTTCAAAATTAGTAAAAATACGATAGATGTAAAGTGCTTAGCATCATAATCTCTATTACCATTTGGATGTCAGGTAATAAGCATTATGCCATTGCTCCTTTTATATAATTGATCCAGAGCTTCCAGGAGGTCCTATACAGGCATTTGCCAGCCTTAGATGCCCTTTTATAACGCACAAAGTAGGAAAGGAAAATTTTCATAATAGTCCAAGAAAGTTTCTGTTGACTCAACGCAGGTATTTTTGCCGAAAAACTGCCAAAAAACTAGCCAAAGGGCGGGGGGGGGGGGGCTTCAGGAAAGTTGTTGAAAACGTATTCGATCAGCTCCAAAAATGAACCAAAGATAGTACCATTTTGCATCTAAGCAACCTTAAA
This sequence comes from Holothuria leucospilota, assembly GCA_029531755.1. NCBI lineage: Eukaryota > Metazoa > Echinodermata > Holothuroidea > Aspidochirotida > Holothuriidae > Holothuria > Holothuria leucospilota. The sequence goes on from CM055968.1 coordinate 34,341,186, forward strand.
TTTACGAAAAATTCTCAAAGGGGAGGGGGTGATCCCCACCCCTTCGACCCCTCCCCCAGGGCGACACCTTCATGTAGTGACAAAAGAAGGATTCCCACTGCTGTATACAAACGCAGGGGGCGTAAAATAGGTGCAGTTTACGCGTCTCCACATGCAGTTAGTAAAAAGCATCCAGGCAGCCGGAAAAATAGAATTCACTAAATTATAGATATTTTCCAGCCACATACGATCAGCTCAAAAAATATCACAAAGATAGCACCATTTTGCACCTAAGCAACCTTAAATTTACAAAAGGTGAGGGGGACAACCCCTCCCCTTAGACCCCTCCCCCAGGACGACACCTTTATGTAGTGACAAAGGAAGGATCACCACAGCTGTATACAAAACGCAGAGCGCATAACAAAGTGCAATTTACACGCCGCCACTCTGTTGGAAAAACACCAAGCCAGTCCGAACTGGGGGCCTTCACACCCCAAAACATATAACCTTAGCTACGGTCCATGATCTTTGACAATGATAAACGCTGCGGGGCGTGGTTTCAGATATTTTTGGACATGATTAAAGTAACATCTTGAAGTAATTCCCTGGACTCCGTGTATTTCAACTACCAGATCATCTATGATGGTCATGTTAACTTTGGCATCATTGGCGTAGACAGAGGGGAGGCAGGGGTCACCCCCCCCCCCCCTCGAACTCTGAGAAAATTTTGTTAATGGAACACAAAAATTGGCTTCAAGTGATGCTAAATGTTGCACCAGATTGCATCTGAGGGTACTTAAATATTCAAAAATTTCTCAGAAGGGGAGGGGGACACCCCTCCTCTTAGACCCCTCTCCCAGGGCGGCGATCAGGCCCCGCAGTTGGTCCCCTCCAAACAAGAATCCTGGCTACGCTAGTGTTTGGAATCCTAACTCTTACTAGAATAGGTCAACGTCAGTCATCACAAAGAGGGGACATAGGGAAGGGCCTATAGAAAGACACGCCCTTTTCAAAAAAAGGCTTGATAGTTTGAAGCTGTTATGTGATTCTGCATACTTGTAGAATGATAAATTATTTGCCAGTAATATGTGTGTATTTGATTTCTATATGGTTATTCCTACAAAATATTTCATAAAATACATAATAATATGTCTCCTTATGCATACAAAATACCATATAAAGTATGCACCAAATCACATATTTCACACTGCAAAATACAAAAGCTTCTCACCGTGGGAGGGGGTGTCCTCCCCCCTCGCGCGCAAGCGCGCTCGGGCTTGGTCGCTTCGCTCCCTCGCAAATCTACCCCTTCGCCCCCGGGCAAATTTCTGATTACGCGCCTGGTCATGTGTGTCCCCACCAAAGATATTACAAGCATAGATTCCAAACTTAAAATGGCGCGTTGACTCCTCATGGAGGCCGAATTATCGGGGCGGAAGTGCTGATCACTTTTCAGTCGTTTTGAAAACAAACAGGCAAATGAATGTCTTACAAAAGTATTAATACTTGTTATTTCGGAATGTTGTTGACTGGAGAAGTACTACGTCTCAATAAATTCCACTTAAACAAGAATAACTTATTTCTTCAAAGCGGCATTCCACGTATTTACACTTGAACATGAACGCACAATGACTGGTTTTGCAAGTTCATGGACATTCATTGGTTAGTTTCTATGGTATCTTCAAGTGACACACTTTTATATGCGCGTTCAATTACTTTACGCGCTCACAACGGGAAAGCAACTAGCGCGTTTGTTTCCAGAGCGCGCAGAACTGTGCGTCATGTATTCCGGATAATACACAGAGAAATGTATTCTGCACAACGCGTTGTAAAAGTGCACGCACGCTAACCTCTTTTAACAATGAAATTTTCTGTGACGCGTTCTTATTTTATACGCAGATCGCGGAATATAACGGCGCACATGTTAAATTCACACTTCCGCCCCGATGTATGCGTCTCCATGAGGAGTCACAGAGCGTAACAGTGTAGGTATAGGAGTTTGGAATCTATGCTTATAATATCTTTGGTCCCCACACACTTCAATACGGATTGACGCCCCTGGGCAATATTACATTATTCTGAAAAAAACACTTTTCTGTAATCGTCATCGTCATCATCGTCATCGTCATCATCAACGTCATCGTCAACGTCACCGTCATCGTCAAGGTCACCGTCATCGTCAACGTCACCGTCACCGTCATCGTCATCGTCAACATCATCGTCAACGTCATCGTCAACGTCATCATCGTTATTATACAGGATTTTTTATAATAGGCTGAGCCGCTCTTTGCCGGAGGGCTACAGCCTCCCATATGCCCAGTGCATGGCTCATACACCTATGAGTATGGTGTATACCAGTTTAAAGGCCAATAATACCACCCCAAAATCATTAATCAATTAAGCTACCAAATGAACTTATTCATGTCCACTTACAAATACAATTTCCACCGAAGTATGTTTCACAAAACCTTATCATCGTGACGGACTTCGTAGACTGACCTTTGTTAGAACTTTCTCCATGCTAAAAAACACGTTTCTAGCTCAAATACCCTTAAAAAGTATGTAATTATTGACGATCTGTCATGTTATGTATCTTGCCATTTGTTGAAAATGTAATGCGCAGCTTGTAGTATCTATCAACACGTCCTTCAAGTTTGCTTTCGTATCTCAAAATTACTGAACCAATTCATAGCAACCCATACAATCTTGATACTATTTTAGCAAAAACCAAAGAGTACTGAAAGGCCCAGGTGTGTACCACTCATAATTTTCAGTCTCAGTGAAAAGAAAGAATAATTTAGTTCACATAAGAGGGTTAGCAACTTAAGCTTATCAGTTACCCTCCCTTTCTTTTCATCCTGAAGTTAAATCCTTTATAGGTACCCTTACTACTTTGATTGCCTGCGTTAGCTACTTTTGTACCGTTTACTGGTTTATTATGCTGTAAGTTGTTTTTAATTGAAGCTATACCGACATTGCTGGTGGTTAATTCTTCTTTTATCCTTCACCTTTTTACCTTGCCTTGGATTTACGAGTTTTGTTACTTTGTAACTTTAGATAGGCTTCATAGTGGTTGATTGAAGCTGGTTAAAAAACCGAAACGTTCCATGCCATTCGACTTTATTTTTCCTTATCGTCGATTTCCACCACTTCTTTCTAATTTGAAAAAGTGGAAACTAGAAAACCTGGATGTGGTGATCAGCAAAATGACCGTTTCCAATCACGACTTTCTCACTGTAAAGTGTGTACGCTGTTACCAACTTAGCCATGAAGTTGAATTTAAGTGTTTTCGTTCGTGTATATGACGTATGCAACCACTTTGAACATACGAACAATGAATACTTTTCATGTCTGGTCTTTAGTTCAGTCTACGTAGCATGAGTTGAAAAACTTTATCGATTTTGATGGAGGATACAGGTCATCTGAGACACCAGAGGAATCTTAATTCTTGCTAAAAATGTAAACATGGACAGTGGACCATACCTTTTACCATACCAAATTGGGTCGTTTCGTGACCTCCAAAAATGGGGGCTGAATTTTTGTATCGTTCCAAAGATAAAATTATGGAGAACAACATATATGTTTTCTCAATCTCAACTCTGGCAAGATACATTAAATTCTTGTTGTAATTACTAAATCATGAGCACGTGTGAATGATGTTGCGGCTACAAGATGATTACAAATATTTTACAGTTAGTGTGCCCAGGTTGATAGTGTAATAGAAAGTACTCGGTTTCAAATTGAAGCCTATTCAAAGCACTTATTTCTTGTCTTTTTGTTTTTTATACAATTTATATATTCTCCTACTTGTCATACTTGGGATAAAAATTTATAATAACAAGAGGAAGATTCCTACTGTTTTTGGTGTGGATCAGAGGTCATTCATTTGACGTCACCAGAGGTCAAAAGCAAACACCTTGAAAACGCGATATTTCCGCAGTAAAGGAAGGATGGACACACAGCACTGCCTGGCACAGCCCGGCACTGCCCAACACCACCCGGAATCTTCCCTTCCCGAAAAAAAAAAAAATTGATAAGGACTACTTTCCGGCAAGGAGTCATACAATGGACTCTAAAAACACTTGGGTCACGAGGGAAGTAAACCAAAATTGGGGTCAAATTATAACCCTATTTGGGTCAAATGAAGCCTTATTTTGGTCATTATTTGACCCAATAATTTTGTTCGGTTCCCTCCTGACCCAATTTTGGGTCAAATTGACCCAAGTGTTTTTACAGTGTATGGAGACCTCAGTACACTGTGGTTCTCTGTTCATCTTCTGGTTGATTTGTTTCCTAGATGAGGTTCCTAGTATTTGCAATTAATTGATAAAATGCTATTACCTTCCCAGATTTTTGAAAAAAAAAATAGACACGTTGTATGGTTGTACCATTCCTGAGGCTAGTTTTAATTGTTATTATTAATCTTCTGAAATTGGTGATTTGATGATTCATTACCCAATCATTGATAAACTTTCCTATTTTTAACCATTTCGATTTGGGGGGCAGCAGGGGTTAACAGAAGATAAACCGAACGAAGTAAGCCTTTTAGTTCAAAACTATATCCTGTTTGTTCATGTTTTATTTCTAATTCTATTACCACGAAAACATGTTTAAACAGAAAAAGTTCATTGTGTGTTTAGCTGTGCCAAGCAGAGTTGATACTTTATGCTAATTGCGACCTTTGGAAGCAAACATCCGCCGAAAGATAAATCAAACAAAAGGCTGTACACCCATACAAAAGAAAATGGTGGAAATTGATGCCCTAGATGGTAAAGTATTCTTGAGGCTGGCATTTATAGCTTCTAAATGCACAGAAGGTGAAAGATATTTAATCGAAAAATACTGAATGTATTACCCTCATGAGGCTTTCGTACAAAGTTAGGTTACCCTCATAATTCTCATATTTACCAGAAATCGTCCAAGGGTTATGTTTAATTTTCTTGATGGAAGAAAGTAGGGTATTTTTTTCTTTATTCCTCGTTGCCGTTAGATTTCTGAATGCGTCAGGGATAATTGTATGGCAGTAGTTGAAAGAAAGTTGTATTTAACAACGTACTAAAATTTAAACTAAAATACAATGCTGTATGAAGTCTTGTACTTAAACGTAATTAATTACAAGCCATCGAAGAAGTGTATATTCATTACACGAAAAATTGATATTGCAAATTTGATTAATCTATATTCTACATTATATATTTTTATGCAACTACTTAACCAAACTCAATAACAACATGTCAACTTTGAAATAAATCGATCGAAGATATCAAATCCCTTATGTTTGATTCATCATTATGTTCCACAGTAAAATTAGTCCAATCGGAAAGAAAATAATGTGAATTTATATCAAATGCTCAAATCTCCATGACGACTTGAAAACCTGTTAAAATGATGTAATATTTCTTAGATCTTGCATACGACTTATGGTAAGTCACATTCGATTTGATGAAAAACATACTATAGTTGATCCTAAGAAATCTGCTTCATTTACAAGTTTACGTTACTTATAACTGTGAATACAATCAGATACAATGAAAAAGGGAAGTTAGTTTCGTAACTGTAATAATATCTAAAAGCGAGTATGAACATTTTATGGAGGGGATGTGCAAAATATTCCTGCTGATTTCACTTAAAGGCAGTATGCAGTCACCCCAATCAGAGTTAGTGTACCTTGTCACTCTAGTTCATGACTGGCCTATTTTGATCATGTGACAATATTTTTGTTGGTAAATTGTGAAATTCGAGGAGAATTTCTCCTTGCTTTACCTATTGTTTGTAATAGTTACGTTCAAAACGGCTTTAAAAGGTGCTTGTAATGCAGTAAGAGGAGATTTGCAAGAGTTTTGCCGATTTTTCAAAGAAAATTTTGGGGCGACTGCCAATTGCTTTTAATACAAACTTGGGTTCATTGCCTTTGTCGTTTAATGTTATTGCGAAACAGTGGCGTGGATTCATCTCCAAAGGTGTGTGTGTGGGGAGACTTTCACCATTTGCAAATCGCCGTCCTGGGAGGGGTGTTCCCCTCCCCTTTGAAAAAAAAGGAAATTAGAAGGTGTCTTTATAGCAAATGGTGCCATATTTGGGCGCAATTTAGCTTTTTAAATGTAGTGTCAATTAGTAATCTATGTTATATTACAATTCATCACAGTTTTAGTTTTCATCATTTTGAAAAAAAAGTGGGGGGACTTATTGGAGATGTCCCCTTTCCAAAAAAGTAAGGGGACGCGTCCCCCGCCCCCCCCCCCATGTTGCGAAATGATGTAATTAAATTTTCGTCGCGGTTGCTCGTCCTAGAGTCAAGACTGGCCCAATTGGATGAAGCTTACATTCATCCGGCACGCCTGTAAAAGAACTTTCTTTCACCAGACCCTATACACAGTCTAATCTACACCGGGGCCAATCTAACACCAACCAAAACCGAAGTCGATTTTTGATGGTCTCGGCAGTAGCGTCACTAGAATTTCAAAAGTGGTAGGGGCAAGTGGGGGACAAGCAGAAATTTGGGGGTGGCAAAAAGTTGTGAGTGCGCTTTGCTACTGTAAACTGTACAACTTTGTGCAGGAGCAGACAGTGGTCAAATGGGAAGCTTTGGGGAGTAATTCCTCTATGCCCTCTCCCTGGGGGCGCCACTGGGTCTCGGTATTTCAGAACGATAATTCGGTGGTCTGACCGGTCATGAGACCAGCGTCATTTTGGTTTCGAATGGGGTGATCTACCTCCTCTAGACAAAAACCGATTCAACTGGTGTAAATTTAAAGATATACCGGTAACCATTACCCATCTCACTAATGTGCCATAAGTTACACTAGGTCTTAGTCTCATATAAGCTTGCTCAGTTAAATGAATCTCACAAGTGAGATCTTTCAATTTTCATATCATGGGGAAAATCCAGTCAATATTCTTTTTGTTCCTTGAAACCTTACTTTTTATTCAGTTTGGTTTAGCGTGGTTCTGACGCGATATAGCTTCATCTGTTTGGCAGCTTTGGCTCACCACAAAATCGACACTGGCTTAGTCTAGGGTGGTCTGTGGCCACAGGAGCTACGTCCCTCCTTAAAAGGACATCAAGACTTAAAATGGCCAAGCCCTCAGCCTTCAGACCTTTACGTCATGGGTCTATCATGTGTGGCGCAGAGACTTCGATTGACAGTCCTTCTGTGTTGGCCCTTGTAGGACCCACCCTTTCTTATGAGAGTCTGCACATTTCACTTCAAAATAGTGAAAATAATCCTAATACGATAAAATGACCAGGAATAAATGAAGACAAGCACTCACTCGCTGATCGAAAATTGTTTGCACTGGCGAAATTATCTCGAATTTGAGCAACTTGTAAAATAATCAAACATAAAACACAAGACGCCGAATTTAGTAATTTAGCGAATGCTGTCTGCCCTTAACCTTTGAACTTTAGAAGATCTAGCCTCGTAAACAGTCGCTGATAGTGTCATATGTCGATAGGCATCCCAGTCTAATTTCTGTTGCAAATAGTCTTGAAGTTCTTCTTGAGATGGATAGGGTATTGTCTGCGTAAAAGAAAAACAATATTTTTACACGACAGCTTTTACAACTTGATAATCATTACTTCGGTACATGCTGGATGAAACGTCTAGGCCTACTTACCCAAAACATTTAGTGAAGGGGGGGGGGTGGTTGGGGGGAGTTGAAGCCCCCATATGGCAAAGGAAACGATCACTGTAATCATGCTCATCTCGAGACTTAGGTAATAGGTGATCGAAATAGTTCTGTGCACCACGTAGACTCAATTTTAACTTATTCCAATGTAACTTGAGTTTTACGTCAAAAATTGGTTGTGAGTGGCAAGCGTTCAGAGTAGAAGGCAGAGACTCAGATTATACGTATCTGTAACCCATTCCTGTCAAGGCATACGGACGCCAAGTGAGACCTTAGCCCCTCCCCAGCAGTCCCATAGCCAGAGAATGTACTGCAGGGCCCCGAGATAAGTTCCAGGGAAAAGTATTTTTAGGGGCTTGTGATATGCTAAAATGCGTTAAGGCGATGGTACTTTTTAATTTTCCGGGGTGGTGAAAATTTTCTAGGGGACGCTGTCCCATGTCCCCATCCCTTGGTTGCGGGTCTTGGCCTCGTTCCTCTTCAATCTCTTTTCTTGTTGCATACGTCCCTTACTCTCCCTTACAATACCATACTCCCTGCAGACGATTTTAAAGCTGTGTGGTTCATATCTTTATTATTATTACTACTTGTTTTCCCTTCTACAGCACTTATTCTAAAAGTAAGCTTTAAGCGCTTTACAAATAACAAAAACTTTAAAACACAAAGAAAGATTCAGAGCCTAAATCCAAAATCAGAACCTTAAATCGGCAAAATAAAAGTAACACAAAAGTTCAGTAGTAAAGAAAGTAACACCACAAGAGAACAAAGTCAGCAGAAAACTACTGCCTGAAAAAAGTTTAGAGCATAGATAAGTGATAGATCTTGTCTACGAAAGGCTTGACTATACGCAGATAGGTTAGTAAAGTTGTGCACATGTATAGAAGCACCTGACGTAATACGACACAGCATTGCCACGCATTATACCTCTTTTCGTAGGACACGAAGTGTATCTTCCTTGGCATATTCCAGGTAAAAGTGTTTTCGGACCATGATGCACTCAGCACCATTGCTGATAAGACTGAGATTCGGTTGGTCACTATAAACAATATCTTGAAGACCCTGTATAATTTGGCATAAAAAGATATTCAGTCATCCAGTTACGCATACACCAACGGAAGGAGGATCTCCTTAAAGGAACAAAGCAGCTTAAACTTTTTTGAAACATCATGTTAGTAAAGTACAAATATCATCTCATTCCCTTTACAAGTATCTTTCATGATATTTCTGAACATAAATATTGAGTATGGAAGGTAAACCAAGGAGTAATTCTAAATGAATTTAAAAATTTATCAACAAAAATTTTGTCTTATTATTAAAAGAAGGTTCTAAGCTCAAATCAAGTTTTGATATATTAGAGGGGTACTTATTCTAAGCAATCTGATAAAATTTGCATAGTAATCCGATGGGTGCACCAGGTTCTCAAGATATTGTTAGCAGTTAAAGTTGTCACATTTCAACACAAAGTTAACTTGAAGCAAGCACGTATGACGTCATAGCCTCACATTAATGAGCAGTCTTTTGTTTTTCTTTACACTTTACAAACAATTTTCTCCTCCACAATCCCATGTTTTCGAAATGTGATTGCATGAGAGGCATGGGAATTTTACAGACTTTACAATCCCCATGGGGAGGTCCTATCCTATTAACTTCAAGATCAGCACAGCAGACTGAAAAAAAACAAAGGAAACAAGCATTTCTCATCAATGGGAGGAAGTGATATATTCCTGCTTGCCTCAAGCTCACTTTGGGTTACAAATGTAGTAACTTCATTTTCTGTTATCTCGAGTACTACATGTCCGATTTGAATGAAAGTTTTACCAAATCGGGTAGATTTACTTCCTCTTTCACAGGTAAATATTAATTTTTGCTTAAACTCTTCCTTTGAAATAGCTAATTCAAAGTGACTGCGTTCTCCCTTTAAAGGGCATCTAAAGTCACCCAAACTTAAAGAATACCCAGTTCTCTACACTCTCTGTGAAAGATCTTTCCTCGATCCTCCCACATGATTCCAATCACAAATCAGAAGCTTATAATGTCATTATCTGAAGTTTATCTTCACAGATTCATCAACCACGATATGCTACAGAGACTCTTCCGGGGGTTCAAAATTTTTATTTGATTTGATCTGACTTGACTTGACTTGGACCTGAACTTGAATTTGGACTTGACTGGACTTTGTTTTGTTTGTTTTGTTTGTTTCACTTCACATCATATCACGTTACCTCACTTCACGACACGTCACATCAAGCCACGCCACGCCAAGACACTTAATTTCATTTCATGGAATGACTATATTTATATACTTCCATTAATCTCAACTGAGTAAATAGATTGCAAACTTCAAAAGGGTTTTATTGTATCCCAGCATTTGTGACTGTTCAAGTGAGTACTGGATAAGAAGGCAGCAACCCCCTCCTCAAACCCTTCTGGATTTACGAAATATTACAAGCATAATCTCACTTATGGTACACAGGCCTAGCTGTAAAAACAATTACAATTACAATTGGTACGGTTCCTAACTGCATGAAACCTCGCATTGTCCAAAATCATAGTGACAGAGATTCTTACCATGGGTTTATAAATGAGTATCTATGATTACTAATTTGTATTCAGTCATACACAAGGAATAAGCACACCCCATATATTACAGAAAAGTGGCAGACAAACTGGGGATGGAGGAGGGGGTCGGGAAACTTGCCCAGACTTTAACACGATGCTCAAAATTGATCCACCTCTACTGTTTCATAGAGACATCGTTTTTTGTAGTATCTGTTTCCAATTATCTCTTCATGGTTAAATACATTCAGTCTTGAACCCATTTACTCATAACCCCCGTCCTCTGAGATTTTTTGCCATTATTTTCAGACAGAGATTCTTTAAGCAGTTGCTGTTCAAGTGAGTGACTAGCTCACATGCGCACACTCGCACACTCAATGCCTTTTTAGCATCATTCATAAGTCCAGCTTCCCTGGATTTCTCTCCTTAATCCCGAGTTCAGAAATTCCATCCCTCAGATCCCCACTAAAAAATCCTGGAATATGCTTCTGCCTCTAATACTATTGAACTGAGTAAGGTTCACAGTTCTCTTATTATGGAGATACTAGTAGTGTCAACTGGTTGGTTGGTCCCCGTAATTTTCAAATCATTAACGCCAGAGTTGTGAAGTAGTCTAAACATTATTAATGTTCACTTTTGTTGACATGACTATACGTTTTGTCTACGTTTCAATATTTCTGCTGGTACACATAATATTCGTACAAAGACCACTCAAACACTAATACTGATAACGGCAATTGCCCGCCCGGCGGATACTCCTGCATCTATACTGGCTGCAGTACGGTACGTAAAAAAGGCGTGCATATTCGACACCTGCTACAAATGTAAGTGGGCAAACGGTTGCCTTGGTAGACATTTACGTACACGAGAAGTAATTTAACAACACTGAAATTTAATTTAGTGTCAAACTGAGGCAAAAAGAAAAGAGATTTCCCTTATGTGGAAGAACTGATGTACTTTTTCTAAATGCAGTATTATAAAAGAAAGGAGTATCTCCAAGGACATGTTCGGCAACATGATGACCCGTAAAAGATGAACCGTAAGATGGTTAGATAATAATTATACTTTTATTGTACTTACAAATACGTCTCCTTTTTGAAGTACTTGAACTACAGCATACACTGGGTCTTCTTCAGTTTGAAGTCTTGGCTGATAGAATAAAATAAAAGACAGGTGTGGTAGCTTAACAAAGAGTTACAAAAAAAGTTCTGTGTGCCTAGTTGTATGTTGGTGTTTTTGGTCTAAGAGGCCGGGAGTGCAAAAAAGTTTTATCTACAGTATAACAAGATTTCGAACGAAAAGAAGAAAACTAACCAATTTATGCGTCAAAAATCCAAATATGTTCTTCGTTCGAAGTTATAGACGGAGTAAAGTTGTTAAAGCTAACAGAATGATATTAATTGTAACTTTTGTTGGGACTAAAACAGGATAAGAAAACAATGGACTTGTTACAAGTGAACTTGAAAGCATTGTGGGCTAGTAATAAGTTTCATACCAGTGAGTGGTCAACTGCCAAACGTCAACGATTTTGTATACAGATTTAAGTTCCGGTCAGATGTAGAAGCTGTCATAAAAAGTACACAATCAAATTTTAATGCAGAGAGATTGAACAATGCCTTCTGCTGTGGCACTATTCTTTTCAGTGATTTGTTACAAGGACTTGTTTAACAGGTGATATAGCATGCATTAATAAGTTGTACAAAGCTGCGATTGTTCTAGTAAATAGGCAGTTACTTTAGGATGGTACTTTTTTATCAAATTGTTAAATGTTACTTTTCGCCTTTTTCTATGTATGTGAGTTATACAGCAGCAAGCTTCATCAATTTGCTGAAAAATTTTCTCACTTATGCTTTAAAGGACAACAGAAAATAAGCTTGGATTAGTCTTCGTTATAAAACTACCACATTATTTATGCAAAAAGAAATGAAAATATGTAAAAAATGACACCATTTTATATAAATGAACATATATGTAAACTGCCATGAAAGAAATGAAAATACATGATGGGTGAGAAAATAAAAAGTTTGATGCAGTCATATTGCGTAAATATATTCATAAACAAGATATGTAAGTTACAGCCTACGTATAGGATGCATTTCATAATGTATGAGAAGGTCACACACTAATAAATATTCAGAAAGTATGGTGATAACGTGAATGCCGCCACGAGAAAATTATTGTTTTGAATTTTAGAACATGATTCTTAAAAAGCAGCCATGTTATTAATAAAGGTTCTATACCCCAGCCGTCGTATCCAGATCTGAATGAAAAGTTCTCCTTTGTTCGACAAACTCCTCTTCGCTGTCATCTTCCTCTTTCCCTGAAAGGAAAATGTTCGTCAAGTTCTGCATTACTACTAGTATTTTTCAAATAACAACATCATCTCCTTATGTCTACAACATGTGCCGCCTGACTGGGGCCTACTACTCTTTGAGACAAACATCTCAAAAATCTCAAATAGATAGACGCCAGATAAAGTATAGCTGATAAGCTGCAGACCGCAAGTTACTGAGTTATATTCCTTTCACCTTTCTCCACATCACGATCAAAAGTTGCCCAAGGCGGCAACTATCGACAATAATCGATTTTATTTCCTTTTTAAATACCGTAGTCGTATTGGTTTTACAATATACTTATAGGCCCAGATATGAATTCCATGCACCATTATTTCTAATGACCTTATTTTGAGCCCGATGACATCGAGTGAAGAGGAATGTTAGTCTCTAGATGTAACAGAGTGACATTCACTCTCGGACGAGTGACGGCTACAGTGTATCTAATTGTCGAGTGAAAATCACTTCGTTCGTAGTGATGGTAATCTAAATGGGTGAAAACGTCATTCGAGAAAATGGAAATATCCTTCGAATCTCTATAACATAATGATCACTGAAGTTACTCTTTTTGGTATAATTTCACTCTTTACATCTAGAAAGTTAGATCCCGTGAGACGTCAGTAGGTATCGCGATGGTACCGTCGCCATGTTGTTCAATTCGTCTATAAAGGTCTCAAAGTCAATAGAGGCCTCACAATACTCAGATGAGTGTGTTGACTATTTCCTAATTAGACAACTGGTAGCCTACTTGACATTTTTTCTTTTGCAAAGTTGAACCATAAAAAAAACTTGAAGAGTGCTACGTGCACTAACAGATGTGCACAGGTCACCCTAAACGAAGACTAATCGAAACCAAAGTCGTTCTTATGTTATCTCGATGATCTCGGTGATCTCGGACCGGTCATGAGACCATCGTCGATTTGATCTTGGGCTGTCTGTCCTTTAAACAAAGAAGACCATTTAATCGGCAGAGGTTCGCATAGATCTTCCAATTATATATCTATTTGTTGTGTAACCTTTCGATTTAGAAATCATGGAAAAACTCCTATCAACCATAATTTTCTTTCCATGAAACCGTGCTTCCGTTGAAGTTCGGATTGGTATCGGGTTGTCTGATCCATCGGTGGTCTTGGGTGGTCTGAGTATGAAGCTTTGTCGGTCTTGGGTTCTCTCGGTTATGTTCAGATCAACAAGTGTGTGGTATGCATGGACATAATCAAGAATCATGCTGACCAGGGAGTTGAAACAAGGATACCCCCCCCCAGACCAAACTAACTTTTATCGCAGAGTAAAAAAGCGTAGTCAAACACACCCAGCCAACTGCTAATATAAATGTGTAAACAGACACAGATATTGTCAATGTAATTTAGTGGTCTCTCCTTTTGCAAACATGAAAAGTCTTAAAATAAGATTATCTACATTTGGCTGATGGGAAAGCACGTTGCCAAGACATCTTTTCTCGTTAAAGTGTACCTAAAGTCTAAAATTTCAATAACAATATCTTCCACAGCTTGAAACTTGAATCCAAATAGTGCAACTCCCCCCTCACAAAACATTCTTGAGCAAAGATATAAAATGTTGAAGCTTATTCACTCATATTAAAATGACAGATTGCGCAATGACAGATCGCGCAATAACTGTGATGTTGATTCTTGCACAACTGTACTCATATTACCGTCTTTTTTTTCTTTGTTTTCTCAAAATCCAATGCACCTTGTGCCAAAGTGTGATCACTGTCTCACGGTATGATAGATTTTATACAAGCCCCCACCCCCCCCCCCGTTCAATATGCTATGCAAAAAACAATAAATCTGTCAGTTAAGGTCATATGTACATTTGTATTTTTAAAAGAAAACAAAGGCAGGTAATGTGAGTTGTACAAGAAGGACATCACAAATTATTTCGCAATCGACTATTTCAAATTAAGTAAATAAATTTCAACATTTTGTATCTCAGCAACGGAGTAAGCTAAGAAAATGGGAGTTGGTTGAATTAACTTCATTTTCAAAACTCTGACATATATATATATATATATATATATATATATATATATATATATATATATATACATATATATATATATATATATATATATATTTGTAATTCTAGACTCAAGGTACACTTTAACCTTCACAATTCATGAGCAGTAGTGTTCTCTCTGTTGTTATGGAATTACTACCTCGTTTCACACTGCAAAGCTGTACATCGCGTGAGTCTAATGACACATATATAATGTCGAAATGAGTGAAAATGCTAATATTGCTACCGTTTTAATTTCTTTGAAGTCCGCTTTCAGTAAAGCACTATCATTTCTGTTGGACTGAACTTCAATAAACTATGACTTTAATTCCCTTCCACTGAGTATATAAGTTTGCCATATTTTGTGCTGCTGACAAAATTTTCAAAACCCCGTTAATTCTGTTATAAGTCTGTTATAAAGTTAGATAGTACAAAACGGGCCTCCGAGACGGGTTCATGATTTATACGGTCACTGCACAGTAAATCTGAACAATTGACTTATTATAGCTGCCTGAGTGGGTGCAGCCAAAAAGACGTGCGTGGCAGCCCGCAACTTCCATGAAAATCGCTACATCAATGTCGCCTCTAGCTGCCCCCTGGTGTGGTTCATAAGTGTGTTTACTTCAATGTGCAGTTTAATAGTGCGGGTCAGCAGGCCTGTTTCAGGATCATCGATGACCATCTATGCTAGAAAGACTGGTTTACATGAATTCAATTTTTTAAATGATGAAATTGAAGTGTGATGCCTGTCCAGGCACATGTATTAGGCCCTTAGCCTGGCAAGGTGTTTTTAAGATGGGCCGGAAAGCTTCCAGGGGGCTGAATATTTTTCAGTGGTGAAATATATTAAGACATGTAAAGGCAATTGAAATAAGTTTTGTTCTTAAAATATTTCTAGGGATGAAAACTTTAAAGGGGAGAACGCCCCCTCAGTAAGGGTCCACACACAGCTGGAAACCTACTGAAAACTATAAACACTCGTGACATTGCAAAATAAAACAATGAGTCAATTTTATTATATGTCGTTTTGGAAGAGATTAGGTGTGCTTTTTCGGTTCCAAAGTTAGTACGCTCTTTATCTCGGGGCACTGGTATGATACATTGGTAGTGAGACCTACTATTACTTCCCACATGGATCCTGGAAGCAAATGCGTACGAGGCGGGGGAGGGGGTCTGGGGGCTGCAGCCCTCCCAGAGCAAGGAAAATACTTATTTCAGGGCACTGACGCTTGTATTTTCAGGGCAAGGGGGCAGTGCAGTGGACAGTGTGGTGGACAGCGGCATTGCCAACAGGGCAAAATGCTTATTAGTTGCACAACGAAATAATATCTCCCGAAAGAATATTTTTCTTTATAGTTTGGGGGGGAGTTTGGGGGGAAACTCATCCATACCCGTCGTGAGTGCTATCGTGGTAAAAGGGGAAAATCAGGGCAATTTGCAAAATTTTCAGGGCAAATACCCCCCCCCCCCCCCGTGAAATGTCTTCTCGTACGCTTATGCCTGGGAGCTATTTTGCTTTTAAAGGTGAGGTCACGACCCTCAAATATATCGGAAGGCTAATTACACTTTCCAGCGCAACAAAAAAGTGGCAAAAAAGTACGATTAGGCGCGTATCCAAAGGGGGGCTTTTCCGGCTCCAGCCCTCTCTCCACCTTTTGCGCCAATATTTTCCTTTTGGACGGTTCCAAAGCAGCACAAAAAGTTTATGAATACTTATCTTGATTGTCAGATGCCAGGAAATCGCATCTCATGGAGCTTAATTTCAAAAAATTGCTAGGGGGCCCCTGACCAATTTTGTTGCCCATATAGAGGGATTTCATGTGAGGTCACGCGATGGAGATTGCCAGGCAGTGAAGGGCAAAGTTCACACGCAGTAAACGTATTTACAGCACACGCGCACGATATAACCACAGATACTACTGTGACACCTGTAAATTCGCTTACTGCGCGTGTTGAAACATTTTGACGCTTGTCCTTAAAAACCAAAAAGACGCTCTATTACCTGACCGCGGTGAAACCCCTCTATTAACATTTGGTAAAAGATCGCAGACAAAACCCCTGAAAATGTGAATACGAGTGATTCTATTAATCCAAATGTTGGGGAAGGTTGTAATAGGGCATGTGACAAGTTGTGACACCTTCAGGGGCGTAGATTTCTTCTCAACTTTGGGGGTATGGGGTGAATCATCGCAAATCTAAAAAAATGTGCACGCGAAGAGTGCACGGCGAGCGCGAAGCGCGAAGCCCATGACGGGTGGGTCCAGTTGGGGGTCCAGGGGGCGAAGCCCCCGGAAGCTCCTGGATTTTAATGTCTCGGAGGTGCCTTTAAGACTGTCTTAAGGGGTAAATTTCAGTGGTAAAGCTCCTGGGTATTGGTATATTTATACATTTAGGAAATGCTATTCTGAGCACAAAACTCAATAATAAGCTGCACTGGATTGAAATTGTACAAGAGCGACAATGTCCTGTTAAGCTTAAAAAAGGCAGGGATCAACTTATAGGGTCATCCTAGATAACTGGATTCTGAATTCGGAGATCATTACAAGACCTGCAAGTTGGCGTGAGATCAGTGGCGGCACCAGGGTTTTTGTGACTGGGGGCACCATAGATGATGACGTGATAATTCCTCAGTCCCCCCAAGTCTGCGTAAATTGCGCCTTTATTTTTGATGCGTCCCGGGATTTGTATACAACAATTTTGATCTTTCGTTTGTCACTACATAAAGGTGCCATCCTGAAGAAGGGGTACCTCCCCTTCCCTTTAGGAAATTTTTGTTAATTTAAGGTCTTTTAGACGCAAAATAGTGCTATTTTGGGATGTTTTGGGGACTGATCATATATGTCTGGTAAGGTAAAAGAGGAGAATGTGTCATCTATTAAGAGGAAGATGCGTTGTCAACAAGCCTCCTGAAGCTTCCTCACTGCATTCAGGCTCTGCATCGAGACACTTTCAATTTCCCAACAAACCTACATGCCACTGCCATTAGCCATACAGTCTTTTACCTGTTAATTCGTAAACTTTCAACTTTTTGCTATTGTGCTTCTCCGAAAGTTGCTATCGAAAGATATTGATAATAAAGAACAACACTGACTTAAGTTTTAAGGCGCGCGAAAATTTTGATAGTTTGTGAAGAATTTGCTAAAATTCTGATAGTTTGAGAAACATTTGTGATAGAAAATGAAGCAGAGATTGAAGAATCTCTTACGAAAATGAAGAATAAAATGTGCTTTCCAGCATACACGTATCTGTAGAGTGTAACATTGGGGGAAGATTACATTGGCCATCCCCCTAGTCAAATGTTGGGGGATATATCCCCCTATCCCCCCGGATCTTCGCCCATGAACACGTTGTATTTTTTAAAGACAACAATGGCTAAAACAAAGTAGTGGAATATTTCATTTTAATGTCCCGACACAGGTAAACATTTCAACTAATTTTCTCTTTTCAAAAGCAAAACATATGGAAGCACTTTGTGTCTGAACATTTCTTCAGTCCAAAAGCACACGATCATTGTAAAATATGCAGAGTGTAATGCAGTTCGGCCCACACTTTAATGTGCCCTGTCCAAGCATACTGTTACAACCTTTCCAATGTATGGCTCTACATGTGGTATTTCAGACTACTTCATTTTAAGCATTCGTTAGTTACATGTGACTGAAATATATCACTTTTAAACAGAATGGTTACCTAGGTTTAGGCCTGTATGCACTAGACAGTAGAAAAATAGCGATCAAGTAAAATTTTACCTACCAGAGTCGAAAACGTTTATGTAAAAGTATTCCCATTTGCTTTTGATCCTTCATGACGACTTGAAGGGTTTTGCTACAATCTAGTAATCTTATTACTTCTCACCTTCTCTCACCTACTGAGTACTAACAGAAACGCCAACTACCAGACGATCAAGTCCAGGCGCGGATCCTGACATTTCGAAAAGGGGAACTGAAAGGCCCCTTAAATATTCTCCTAGATTAACATTATGCTAATTTTCGCGTATTCGTTGTTGTTGATGTGGTGAAAAAGGGGGGGCTTAGGCCAGGAAAGCCCCCCCCCCCGCCCCTTGGATCCGCGCCTGAAGTCTAACAGAGCTTAATTTCAATTTTTTGCTGGGGAAGTACTCACGATCTCCCTTCCTCTGCAATTTTGCCGGATATACGCTTGTTGGACAGCCTTAATTGCAGGACTGCATGGTCATATCGCATAATAATATTCTATTCCATACAAAAGATTCTTCGTACACTTACATCCATTCAAGATGTCAGGAAATTGCATCTTTGATTTTAAAAAATTTCCAAAAATCCCTCTCCGTGTCTTGATCATTTTTACCGGTCGTCTATAGCCTACGATCCTCCTCCAGGCTGGTAAGCCTATTCCGAAATTTACAGTCCTACGGCATAGCACCTTGTGATGCAAGAAAATGACGTTTGCTTATGTATTTATTTCGATTTCCAAAAGCCAGGCAATACCATCGGTCTTTTCTTATAAAAAAATCACCATCCCCCCTATATTCACCACTTTACTGGTATATGACCATTTGCCTGATGGAAAGCCTATTTTGAAATTGCATTGCTCACACTTCAAAAGACCGGGGATGTACGGCCCGTACGGGAAAGATGTTTTCTTGCATACATATTTTGATTTACATATGCCAGGAAATACCGTTTTAGTGTCTAACTTTAAATTTCCCCAGACTCCTTCCCCATAGAGGCTTTGCACCTTTTTCTCGAACTTTTCCTTCACAAATTATCCCCTCCATCTTCCCCTAGCCCTTCCCCTCCCTCCCATTTGTAAAATCCTGGATCCGCCCCTGATTCGGTACTACGCAGTTTGTCGACGTACGCCACAAGAACTTACATTCCCTCAGTGAAGTAGTGTTCCCATTCCTGCAATCTCAGTGTACCATATTACTGTGTTTTGGGACTGAAATATGGTTCAACTCAGATTTGATCTAGGGTTTGGAATCGGATTAATCTATAAACAAAGCTAAATTTGTCTGGCTTCACTGGAGTAGATTTCTATTTCTCAGGTTCAAATCATTGAACCTAGTTAAAAGCACTGGAGCCTTGGATCATATATTGTTTACCTTCAGAAAAAGAAAACCTTTCACATTTGACCAGTTTTCTCACTATAGACAAACAAAAGCTTCGTAAGATATCGTAAACGGCTAATGATTTATTTTTATGCAACCAACTTTGAATATGATTCCAGTCACAAGTGTGCTAATGGTGAATTCTCTTAAGTGTCCCCCCCCCCGAAACGAACCATAGGCCCGATTTGGCATCAGCTAGTGTTGAAATGGCGTGTAACGTTTGCAGGCAAAACCGTTTACACACAGTTTTAAGAGGTCTTTCTCTAACTGTATTATTTTTTAAATTCTATTTTCTAAGCAGCTACCATGGACAAAGTGGCTTTCCCCCCATTTTTCTAACATTTTTCCCTACATCTGATGTCTGTTTGATAGACAGCTCAATTTGTATAAGAACAAGTCGTTCGGGATTTACTTCACTATATCTATATAGTCGAACTCCAAAAATATCATAAAGGCTTTGGGAAGATTTTGTTCTTGATTGTAATCATATTGTCAAGTAGAAGTATTTCTAACATAGATATTTTGCCAAGCTGTCAACGAAATCAGGCAACGTTGATTATAACCTTGCTTGAAGTATAGTGCAAAGCCAAGGGCAATACGACAAAATCCCGAAACATGACAATCTTGTAACTCATGCAGTCAAGCTGTCAGGGGACACACGTACCCCAGATGCTGAACTGTTTGCACAAAAATGACCTATCTAAGGGTTATATTTTAAGATTGGTTTATCGATAGCCATTCGTGACAAATGTAAATAACGTGTCCAGGAGTGTTAGCACCATGGTTGGGTGAAGGATTTTTTTTCTCTAAACCTCTGAACCGTTGTCAAAGATAACAGAAAAATTATCCCCATGTTTTGAAACTTATGACGTATAAATATGTTGCCGTAGCCCACTTGTTGAGAAATAAGATCAACTGATCAACTTGGGAACCATTTCTCGAGGGTTTACAATAACCGGTGCGAGTATAAGCACAACGGTAAGAGGTGATATCGAAGGCTGCTTTAGGAAGGAAACCTATTATTTACAACTGAACAGACTGAGAAATAAACTCACCGTTTTCTTCTATGATGAAGTCAAAATTGACGCTCTTCTGAGTGACAGGAACCTCTAAATGTGTTGACTGTCTGCGCATGGCTGAAATGTTAGCTAGCTGTTGATATTTTATATTTGTGACAAAAAATCATAAAAAATGTTACTTTGTTTTTTCAATAAACCTTATAGAGAGGGAACTTATCATGCATATACCGAAAGTTATCAGTGGTACATTCTTACAGATGTTGTTACTTCACGCCGTTATATATTTTCCTAAAATGTGTGTCTGTTCTGAAAGCTGAAGTGAAAGCACATTGTACCATTGTCTGGCAAAATTATTTCTTAAATAATGATTTGCAAAGTCTCGGCATGGTAATAAGAAACTCAAATTTACCTAATGAAAACAATAAATAAGAGAAGAGATATGGGGGATAGGTTGATTTTTATTAGTAATAAGGAAAATAAGTCGACACATTCTCTGGCGAGGGAAACACAGTAGGTTCTTTTTATTATTCAGTCTATGATCAGAATAAAAATGTACTGAACAGCATCTGATATAAATGTTATGTAATGTTATCAGACTTCTTTAATTTTGCCTTAAAAGGTGTCTAAATTTATCAATTTACTGATTAGACGGGCACAATTTCTCCGTCGGGTGCATTAATTGAGCAAAGTGCCAGTAAAATACCTAATCAACGAACCTTTTGAAGATCATGAACAGAGAGAGGCATTTGACTAGGTACTGTGCTCCCTCGTCTTCGAGACGGTACAATATCATCCGGTATATTTGATTTAGGCTTAACTTGTTGAGTTGATGTTGCAATATTATTTGTACTTGACTTAACGGTTGCACTTTTTGTTCTCCTGTCTTTTGCGAGGGATTTTCCCCTTTTGACTGACAGTGAGCTGTCATCCTTGAAAGTGACGGACGAGTGTGGTCGGATTTTTCTTCTCGTTGTCACTGCCAACGATGGTTCTTCCATTACTGCAGTGACATATGTGTGAAATTAGATAAATTATACTTACAAATACTCAGCAATGTCTCTTTAACTTAGTCTAGCGTTATGGGAGGATATTTAGCATAGACGTGACATATGGACCTAGGGAAAACAACCATCTGTCACGTCCTAAACTGCAAAAAAGTTCTGAGATTTTAGGACAATTTGCTTTCAGAGAGGGATTATGAGACCTGTAAAAGAATATTTGTCAAAGCATGCAACTAAGATAACCTTTTACTCCTCACAATCCCCATTCTTTTGAGATTAAAGCCCCCTCCCCGACTCCCCACCGAGAGTTCATCGTCGTCATATACCCGTTTCCAAACAGCAATTACAATGAATTGTGGGACAGAAAGTTTAATGTGCGTCCCTTTTGCCGCAGTAAAATTCATTGACAATAATGGCACGTTCCAAAACTTAATCCCACAATCCTTTGTAATTGCTATTTGGAAAAGGAGTCTATGACGCAGGAAGCAGGAATCATCACTTACTCGGCCTCGTATAGGGATATGAATCATAACGAAGGTAACTAAGGACATCTGTGTTTATAACCAGGTTGTTGGAATTTTCAAGATGTCCATTGCACATCTTTAATATACACGGCTATCTGTAGGGTGCTTAAAATGTGCCTTAATTGTAGGTTATAAAAGAAATTTTAGAAGTAGATCGTATCCTATGGGAAGCGGGAAGAAAATATCCTGATTCTGGCTGAACCTTTAGTTTTGGTTGTTCAAGGGTTTGCGTTCTGATTGTTCTCTGTATTCACATATTAGTTTGTTTCCTTAAAACGGTTTATACCTTTTATTTTCATAATTTCCTCATTTTTCTTGAATCAGCAAACTTTATTTCAGTGACCTATTTCCACTTTCTGGGTACCATTTCCATCTTTGTTCGGCCATGAGAGACAATAATTATTTTTCACGATGACAGAATTAGTAGATATATTTGCATATAAACAAGTACAGTTATAATAATACACGGAAAATACTAAAATGTTTCATAGTCAAACGGCATTCCTTACCTACAGCAGACCCTTCGTGCCAGATCTGCGCAGCTGTCTTTGGTCGTGTCCTCAATGGTTTGCTCACATTGGACCGTTTTAATCTCGTGAAAACTGAACAACTTCCCTGTTTCATGAATAAACGATAGAGAACGTCAACTATGAAAAGCATCATTCAATCGTTTAAAACACATCATCGGTAAAGTTTCTTAAATTTCAGATTTTTCACCTTTGGCATATTGCCACATTCAACCATTGCTGCACATAACTCAAGCCAAGAAGTTAAGTAACACATAATGAACTGTTGCGCTTACTTTTCGATAGCTCCTTTGAGTTGCCAACCCTCGGGACACATTCATTCTAAATTGTGACAAAGATATGGATCTGCCGAAGGAGCTTCCACTCAGCTCATTATTTTAGTAAGGTCAAATTACAAAAATAAAAAACAGGAGTTATTTATTTCACTGACGCGGAAAGCTGGTGTTTTGTGATAATTTTACAGATGATTAAAATAATTTACCGATTTAATGATGTAAATCCAAGACGAGAAGTTACTTTCCTTAACAAGCACATCGTTAGCCCTGAAGAAAAATGAAATATGAATGCGAACTTGAGAAGTGTATGTTCTTCATATTTTCTGAAAAATTATATAACCAAATGACATTAGGATAAAGGACGGTTTAGGTAGTTTGCTTCAACATTAAAGAGTTAAATTTAAATAAGCTTTGCCAGGTTAGAGCCTTAATATGAAATACCCCATATAGAGGGAACATCTTATAGAAAGGTAAGGATATACTTTAAAATACTGAAATACTAGTTACGGTACAGTGAGAGTATATAACATGTTGGCGATAGCGTAAAGTGTAAGTGTGCAGAGTAATCTGGTATTGTAGGATCTGTTTCCTGTATAGCATGAAGTGAACACTCAGCTAACACACACTATCATTTTACGTAGAGTAGTAGTTTCATTGTGAGTTAGTTTTGGAATGAGCATAAGCGGTTCGACATAGGAGCATAGAGGGCAATTGCCCCCCCCCCCCCCAATTTCAACAAATCTTGGTCTCCATCCATTAAAATATAACCTATTATTAAAGATTACAATGGTATTATGTATGAAAGCATTCCTTCCATCGCATAAGTGTCATATATTTTCATCGGTCCACTTGACAACTAGTCATATGAATAAATATTCTGCGAAGCGTCGTGAATTCGAGATATTTTCCCCCTCTACCAACAAAATTTTGTAAAGCTTATACTGAGAAGGAGAAAAACCAATTTCTAATCAAACGCTATGTTATTTCTTCAAATCCCTCTCACGAACCCCTCGACGGCGTCGGGGCTTCGGATCGCTGGAGCCCCGTCGGGGAGTCTGCCCCCCCCCCTCCGTCGGGCAAATCCTGGCGCCACCCCTGCTATATTCCAAAGAAATTTGGAAGGTCTTATGGGGACAAGAGACTTTGCTCTTTATCTGTACTTACTTGAAAAAGTGAAACAGGCAATCTTTTGGGTGAGTTTGAAGAATATTGATTGGCCAATGTTGTAGGAAACGCAGTGACGTAAAGAAAGCGTGTTGGTCAGGATCGTTAACATGTTTAATGCCACCTGATACCATGAAGATATCTTCGTAGTCCTGACAATATAGAACGAAAAATATTACCTTGACCAGTTGACTACTAAACAGAAGGAAATAAAATTGATAAAGCAATCATTCGGATGTAAAAAAACCCTACTAGGCAGAAATTCCTTCGCAATTTTTGAGTAACATGAATGGATGAACGGACTAACAGACAGATGGACGGACGGATGTACGTGCTTCTCTTGCAATATTGACAGTTAGAAGATTAAACAGATGAGTAGACTATGTGTTTTTTTTTTCATCTCAAATGTAAAACATTGAGTAACATTTCAACTTCTTAAAAGCAATAGGTATATGATAAATATATCCAGGGGCGTTGAAACATCTACTGCAGTTACGGCAGTTGCTGTACCACTCTTCAGCCAGAAGAAAATAATAAAAGTATTAAAAACATACAAAACAAAAGAGACGAAAGAAGAAGGACGAAATTAGGAGGGAATATGATCATAATGGATAACTGGGAATTTGAACATAATTGGACTGTTTCAAGGTCTGAACTTCAAGGTATAATGAAGTAAAACAATAGACCTACTAAAGTGTCTTAAGATCTTATTTTGGTGCGCATCGCACCAAACATCGGCATCGCCGGTAGTTGTTTATTATTACTTCTTGAAGGATAGTGGAAACACTGTCCCAAAAGCTCCCTGTAACTCTTCGTACCATCATCTATCTTCCCCGCTTGCAAGTCCCCTGCGTCGTCTAATTGATCGGACTCTACCCCGAGTGAAGCTATTGTAAAACAGTCAGGTCGGATTTATGTTTGTGCATTCTGTTTACTTCGCATCCAATTTTATATACAGATAGTTAAATGCTTCATGTTAATGCCCAGGGGTTTTAAATACCCCATAGCTTCCTAGGGGTTTTCCCTGGTCCTCCATCTAGACGTAGCCATTAGACCCGACGAATCCCACGTCTTCGGGGCGGACACTCTGGTGGTGCCTAAAACTTAAAACTTCTGCCGTATTACTTTTAAATTCTTTTAGACGGTCTTATACCTTCCGTGTTTACTGATTACTTCTATACACGATTTATCTTTAGAAGTCATTTTTACTAGTAGATTTTACTATATAGCTATTTAGTAACGGTGAAGGTCAAGAACTAACCTTTACAGAAATACATAACAATTGTACATCTGCCTCTGTTATCACAGTTGATGCTCGTTTTGTATTATTCAGGATTGCAAGTTCCTGAAAAGTAAAGAATTCCTTCAGTATAAGTTCAGACGTAAAAGAATACACTCAACAAATGTTTCAAAATAGATTTGTTTTTTACTCGAATTGGACATTAAGTTTAATGGCCTTACATAAATTGCTTATTAATTCATGCAAACTGAATTTAATCATTCATTCTTGCTCCCCGTTAAAGAATTTTACCAATCAGATGCTGTGGTTGAGAGCGTGACTTAGCATAGGCGTATAAAATGGGTTAGCTGGGGCTAAATGCTCCCTCCCACAATAAAAAGGTGGTGGACAGAAGTACGTTTCCGCCCCAAAAATTCAAGGACAAAAACTCCTTATTTGCTCCCTCTGTAAAAATGTCAAAATTTGAAGTATTTTTCCGTTAAATTTGCACAGTATGTCGCACCAAGTTGCATCTATGGACCCTCAAATGTTCAAAACTTTCAATTAGGGGAAGAGAGGGGATAAGGAAGGAAGGGGAATCAGGGGATACCCCTTCCCCTAGACATCTCCCTAGAACGGCGGTCGGGAACAACGTGCAGCACCCCCAGCTGAGAACAGCTTCTTTCGCGGATGTGGCTAAGATACAGAAAAGCTTTTTACTGGATGTTTAGAAATACAGGGTGACGTCATTCTCAAAGTAGTTCATTAGATGTCTGTGTCATGAGATAAACAAGGTATCACCTGAAGGTGAGTTTCAGTGCATGTCATGCTATACCCTTTCATTTCATAAAATTAACCAATCACAAGAGTAGATATAGAAAATTAAGAACGCATAAGCGGGATAGAATGTCAACGATTCTCTTGTGTAACACAAGAACCATTAAAACATGCCGATATAAATGGCAACAGTTAATTTCAAATTGTAACTTTTTCAAGAAATAGATACACGTTTCGTTGGTGGTCCACATATAGGCTAGATACTTCTCCTGCTTTGTATAACCTTTTGAAGGACAATAAACCATAAAGCGTCGTCATGTGCAACTTGGAGTCTTTTTTCAGTGAAAAAGTCAAGTGATGTCTGTAACTATTTATGAACTACTTGAGATATTACAACACAGTTCCCGCGCTACAAGTGTCCTAGCAACAGTCGGGCTGGCGGGAAAATAGATAATTGGCAGTCTGCATTATAGCAGAAAGAATGGAACGGCATGACTCAGATAATATAGCCTACGGAGTCACGTGGTTAAAAGGAATCGTTCATGTTGTCAGATATAGCCCTTCGAGTACTCCAAAGTTAGCTACATTAGACCGGCATGACTCAAATAATGTAACCTAAGGAGTTAGTTAGTTAGTTAGATAATATTTAACGACACACCAACACGAATGTGTTATATAGTGTCAACTAGATAATTTCGTTTCAAGTTCGGTTTCAAATATTGTTAAAATACATTGCAAGTCCTCCCCTTTAGTCGCCTCTTACGACAGGCGGGGAATACCGTGGGCATATTCTACAACCCCCAGCCCACAGGGGGAAGAGTCATGGGCTTAAAAGGAACTGTTCATGTTGTAAAATATATCCCTTCGAGTACTCCAAGTCAGATAGACATTACATTAAAGGGAAATGTTGCCTTTGAAATGCAGGAACGTGACATGTAAAAAAGTAGGTATACTCATTATCCAAAAATGCAGTTTCACTACAGACTCAAATAATATCTTTATCTCTCCCAAAATTTTATACATTACAAGAGTATTGGATTTTGCATCATTTGAAATTTTGAAAGTTTTGACCAACAAATTGTTTTGAGCTACAAATATCTGAATTTCTTTCTGTGCGAAACTTATTTCTTGGAAATAAAGTTACCATCCTGCCTTATTTTGAATTATCTATCATTCTTTATCTATAAATCATGATTTCAAAGATATGAAAATTTCCTGTACCACAAACGCAATATTTTCCTTTAATCACTGAATGAATTGTGCCCTAAACTAACTGCATTTTGTTTAGTACCGGTATATAAGGAACCCCCACTCCGTGATTATATTACATAATTTTATTGTAATCAAAGGTTATCACAAAATCTTAACGAGATTTATTAGCAATGAGACAAAATCAAATGGCTTCAGCTTCATTTATTAACTATTATGCAAATTTTAAAGTGGAGCTTGTTATTAGTTTATTTTGTCACAGACTGTAAACCGCTGCCACGTGACGAATACAGGCATGCAATGACAGTTAATGACGCAGACGACACGACCTATTTTTCAGCCTCATGGTTGTCACAGTACAAGCAAGGCTAAGGTTTTGTGTAATGTTGCGATTTACCCTTACCTTGAGAAAGTGCATTCACCACGATGAGCTTTGTCATAGATATTTATTATAAGTTGAAAATGTGTCTTAGTAGAGGTTTCAAAAAGGTCGAAGTGCGGGGTGATTGATGAAAAAGCCTTACCCCAAAGCTGTCTCCTCGGTTAAGATAGGCCACGGCTCGTGGGGTCTTCTTGCCCTCTGCGATGTTAAGAACCGTAACAACAACTAGAAAAGCACGATGAAAACCAAAACAATTATGTTCCTACTACACTGCACTAACGAAAATTCGACACATTATTAACTGCAATTTTCAAAAGTTCTTCAACAAAACCTTAAAATTTTCAAATTTTACTCTACAAAACCCAATTGTTTTTCGATTTTTTTCCAATAAAGGTCAAAACTCCGAGGGCGCTTCCCACGCTGAAATGATATTTGCTTTAGCAATCCTCCGGGCCACATTCACTTATGTCGGGGTTTCAGGTTGCTGCCACTCCGCCCCCTCCCCCGCCACGCTACCCCCACTCCGCCCACCCCCGCCGCGCTACCCCCCCCCCCCCCCCATCGTTGAGTAGGTTGGCCCCTGTTGTAAAAATCCTAGCACCGCCCCCGGCCTGTTTCTATAACAATTAAGGCTGGTTTATGCTTCCAAATTTACACGCGATGTCGAGCTGTAAAAACCATACAACGTCATCCCTTCCTATTTCGGGCCAATCACTGACATACCTCCTGAGTTCAACTTTCATAGCTTTATGAAGCTATATATTGAAGTTTGAATCGGCCTTTAAAGGCAATAGGCAGTCGCCCCAAAATTTGCTTTGAAAAATCAGCAAACTCTTGCAAATCTCCTCAGATTGCATTACAAGCACCTCTGAAGACGTTTCGCACATACTATTACAAACAATAGGTAAAGCAAGGAGAAATTCTCCTTGAATTTCACAATTCATTAACAAAAACATTGTCACATGATCAAAATAGGCCATTCATGAACTAGAGTGACGGAGCATACTAACTCTGATTGGGGTGACAGCATTTTCCCTTTAAGGACGAGTTTGTTACATTAGCAAAGGTGCATGACAGACCAACGAATGAGATAAGAATACACATAAAGTTGCGAAAATCTAGGAAAAGGGCAACATTCCGGAGGGAAATGAGACTTCTTTGCCCCCTTTCCATTCATACATTGATATACCAGTGTAGTTATCTATCTCTGTTTGATTCCAGTCTTATCATTATGGCCCTTAGTGAGAGGATAGAGATTATGAATTAAAAAAAAATATGCCAGAAAGGTTGAAGATTACCTTCATAAATTGTTATTTTACTGAGATTCGAAATTTCGAAATAAATTAGGCAAAGCCAATTGCGCCATGATTTGTGGTACAGGCCTGAACTAAGTTACTCAAATTATCTGATTTCCAGATTATTAAACGATTGCTCTTAGATGAACTTGAAAATATAACTGCACCTCTCATATTTTGTAAAATGTGGAGACTTATTTTCGACTCATTCAATAAGAAGAAATAAAATGACATTGCACTTTCCAAGTTCCGCATGACTGTCGTGAAAAGCAAAGGAAAGCAACAATAATTTTGCTCCTTAAGCATAAGCTTAAGAAGCTGGGATTTGGGGAGATCAGTTCCCGTCAACTGTGAAGCAGGGAGTTGTTAGGCCTCCCTGCCTCTGCCCTCACTTTTTTCAAACAATATCTCTATAACTTTTCCTTCAGTGAATTTATGACATTAATCCCTTTTTTAAAGTAAATTAACTTCAGTACTTGCACAATAGGCCTATGTAGCATCCAGTTGCAACCAAGGACCCTTAAATCTTAAAAAATACCAAAATATAAAATAATCCAAAAAAAGTTCAGTTGGTCGTGGACATGAGTCATGAACATTGGTGTTATCAAAAGATACAACACGGCCTACATGTGTAGGTCTGCATGAATGCATGTACCAGCAGGGCAACTCGTGTGGATAACAACTGTTGCTATACGTAAACTATTCAGACCTGGTACTATGGTATCATGCAGACAGTTGGCTGTGACACTCTGGAAATAGGGTGATAATCTTGACTACAATCACTCATGTAGCCGTTGCAGAGAAGATGAAATAATGGATCACAACTGTACTGGCAGCATTATGATAGGTTTTAAATTAAGTGAAGATTTCTTAAAGGTTTAGAAATTCATCACCCCAAATCAGGTGTGTGGCCAGAAATTTGCCACTGGGGGGGGGTGGGGGCGAAGTCTGTAGGCAAACTATCTAAGCACAGCGCTACCATAGGTTGGCGCGAAGCGTAAAAGAAAATTTGGCCAAAAATACCTCCCAGATCGCTGGAAATGGCACTTCCCAGGCCTTACAAGTTTCATCTAAACATTTTCTTTATTTTGAGTTAGTAGCAATATCATAAAAAAATCATTAAAAAATTACAAAAATATGCTCAAGGGGACGACTGCCCCCCCCCCTTGACTACGCGCCTGCCTCAAGTACATTTTTGGTTGGGAGCTATTGAAATTCTCAGTTGGTGACTGCTCTTTGATTGACATCAAAGTCTGAAAATTCAAAAGATGCAGAGTAGCTCACATTTTTGCAGAAAGAGTGTTCTGATTACACATTAGGGCCTGGTATGCTCACCAGGACATGGCCTATACAATTTACTAGGTTTGTGTCTACACAAGGGCTCAACACAGTTTTGGGAGGGGCTAGAAGTAACGTAGTTGGGAGAACTGGAACTGTCTGGGATGACGAAATTAGCCCTTCAAATTATTTTGTACAAATGTTTCCATTTTTGCCTCATCTAGGCAAATCGTAAATATCTGTCAGTCGAACTGGGCGAGTAAGGTCCTACCTTTCAAGAATAAATTTACTTCAAAACCTACCCAATATGCGGCATCATGAAACCACAGTCTAAGGACCCTCATAAAATGATTGAACCGATCTATTCTGAAGATGTAACATCTTATCACGTCCATCTCGCACTCCACAATTTATTTCATGTTTCGTAATATCATATAGTCATAGCAATATCACTTGAAATTACAATCCCTTCACTCCCTCAACAATTATTGACACGCTTTCAGGTGACAAATGTACGTCCAAAACACGATCCCCTGCCCACCACGACACCTTGCAATGACTTTCAAGGCCCACTTCATCCGACTATTCAAAGTCACGTTTGCTGTCGGTAGGATGAAGTGCTTCGGCCTTTGTAAATGTTCTTTGAGGGGCAGTCAAGCATCTTCCGAGCATACTATAGTGGCGCTTTATTGTACTGACACAAAAGGGTACTAGAAT
Source organism: Holothuria leucospilota (assembly GCA_029531755.1). Lineage (NCBI taxonomy): Eukaryota > Metazoa > Echinodermata > Holothuroidea > Aspidochirotida > Holothuriidae > Holothuria > Holothuria leucospilota. The sequence goes on from CM055968.1 coordinate 34,372,175, forward strand.
TTCCAACTGAAGCGTTTGTCATTTAAAAAGTTAAAATCCAGTCTGTCTGGATTAAGTATGTGCTGGATATTTAGGTCTCAACAAGAAAGTGTAATTGAATGTTCATTTCCTTTAAGATTATAAATGTTGACTTTGATGTTAGTCTTTCTTCTCTGGATTGATTTTGTGAAAGGGAAACCATGGAGACTCGCCAAGGACCTCTGCAGAACGGTTGTAGGGTGTTTACTTGTATATTTTTCAGGGACAAAATGGTCGCAAAATTTTCAATCAGAAGTATTTAAGCGCAACAATATGGAGACATGCAGCTCTCATTTATGAGCCCGTTTGCGTTATCACAATTTGTACGTGGTTACTTGTCGTTCCCAGCAATGGAAATTAATTATGGTTACTGCCGAAAATTAGCAGTTAAGCCGCGGTGCATAAAAGTTTGTATACTCCTCTAGGGACAAATATGTCTCAAGGCAGACAGTGGTAACTTGTAAACAAAAGCAGGTCTGTATCCAGGCTTTCCCCACCCCCACTTACCCACATCCACCCAAACCACAACCTCCACAGCCCCTTCACACACATTACAAAGGTTCGCATTCCTATCCAACTATCATTGTTTCTCTCCATTTAAAACTTATAGGCTACTATGATACAAATTTTAATCTAAAAATATTAAACCCCCTCGCCCCCCATCCCCATGAAAATTAGCGCATACGGGCGTTTACAGACGTCGGTCAAAATGTAGACAAAGAATAGTTACATTTTGCTTTTAACAGTTCCTTTCTTCTTTTTTTAAGACATGCAATAAATGCAAAAAAGACAACATGCCAGGACAAACATTACGAAAAGCGGTAATCGGATGTGTTAAAACCGAGTATCGAACCTACTGCCCTACGGTACCAACTTAAAAAAAGTAAAAAAAAACCTCTGACGAGGTCTAAATCAAAAACTGATTTGTAAAAGGTCTCCCGAAGAGAAATCTTTGAAGATAAACGGGGACATTGCTATTTTTCCACTGGAAAGTGACAAGTATATACTGTGTAACTGTTGAAAATGGTTTAATAGAGGTTCCTTATGAAGGCTTGATAAAATGTAGTAGAACACCGAGTGACTTGATTCCACACTCCGAATGAAGATTCCAAACTCTCATAATTGAAATGTCATCGGTTTCGTCAGGAAGGTGTTACTTGAAAAGCTCCCTTTTTCATTTATCGTGTGGTATACTGTTCTCTACTGTGTGATGACAGAAGCCCCTTATGTTAGTTACAAGTACTCTTCGTAAAGGTTTAACTTTGTCAAGAATATTTGTGAATCCAAAGGCTCAGTCATAGGACTACGAGGTATAGCTGAGACAGAATTCCCATCCGGCACAAAGTATGCTCTTGGTCGGGCGAACTCGAGATATTATGAATCACTAAACCTTTGGACAAAAGTGTTCAGCTTCACCTTCCTCCCCACCCCCAGTTGAAAGTAGTCCTGTACACGTATGACCATTGGATATCCATCGGGTAAAACAAGCAGGAGTTACCAAGACTTACGTGTGCCACTTAAGATGAAGTAGAATGTACTTGGAGGGTGACCCTGGCGTACAATTGCTCGTCCAGCTCCGTATCTAAGGAACAAAAGTGAATCGTAACTGCACTTTAAAAGAGATTTGTATAAAACAGACTGACTGCGAATAAGATTCATTGTCAGTCGCACACCAAAGGAAGCTTAGAAACATCTGCCCTAGAATTAAAATGGTTGGAATCACTGTAAGCATTACATTTTTATGTTGCACCCCCTTTCCCCAGGAACAGGGCAGCTACAAACCCCTCCAAGTTCTGGTGGCACGCCTGCTTAGCGTCAATACATGTTTATAACGATCATAAGTACATAATTGACCAAATTCTTGGCATTTCATTGGGCACTTCACCCAGGTTTACACATGTATGGAAATAAAAGGTCAACGAGAAAGCGGGTCGCGATCGGCCATATTGAAAACCAGATGGGGTGAAGAGCATGTCGCGAATGACGTCACTAAAGGGGTGAAATGGCGCAACTTTGTCACATGGGCCCAAGGGTATAGTTACGATTCCATTTCAGAAGTAGTATAAAAACGCACTCTGGCCACCCAGTAACTTATCATGTTTTCCTTCGACTTTTCCAACAATCAACTTTTGATTCTCCAGCAGGACTCGGGAGATATTTCGTTTTTCACTATCTGACTCCTACATCACCCACTCACTGCTCACGCCCTTCAAAGACCCCGTGGTAAGGTGAAATAGCAAAAGTTTGAAACCACGCAAAAACTGCATTTCAAATAGAGCCAAGATTTTTGTTTAAGCCCCCCTCTTAGCCTTTCTTCGACGTTGGGTCCCTTTCCAATCTTCATGATTTTGCGCTTGTGGGATTCACACACCTGCTTATGCCACTGACTTGTATAGGCGAGTTATAATCAGACTTGAATATATGATCTACGGCAATTAAACGAATCATTATCACCAAGCAAAACAAATTTCTTGCAACTTCGTAACTTCGTAAAAGTAATATTGATAGACACAATTAAATAAAAAGTTCTAATTTGCAAGACTTTCATATAATGTGCTTATGTTGTAAGAGCTTTTTTCCCTCATATACACCCTAACAACATCCCGAAAATTGACCAGAATCGCGGTAAAATTAAGAAATCCTGGTTACATTTAACTGGTTAAATGTTGATTTGACAAGGTTTTTCCAAAAATATAAATGTAAATAGCAAAATGATTATTTTAACGAGAATTTCCAGTTATTTTTATCCACGAAATGGTTGCATAATCTATGAGTACCACCCCGGTTTAATTTGACCAATATTTTTCTTGTTTGAGTGTAGGCATTTGAACCAAGCATATTTTTCTCTCCCAAGAAGGGCGATCCTGCACCTTTGAATACCAGACTGTGTGTCTCTTCATTATGTCATTGGATTATTCAACTTAAACCAATCTAACAATTAAAATTCGGTCAGTCAAACTTTCTGCCTGCAACTTACTGCTCTGTAATTGCAATTTCTTCTCTTTTTACACTACCTGTACTTAAGCTTGTTTAAGCCAGAGTTCTAGAACCTTTAACTATACTAGTACTTTTCTTCAACACCTTCTTTTCATTGCTCTTCCGAGCTGTTCAATGAGATCACTTATTTACCTTTTTAAGTAGGACAATACTCTTAGAAAGAACTTTCACCTCTTTACTTAAGTCTTACAGTAAGAAAGGCTTACAACCAGACAACCTAGAACTTAACTTTATCTGGATGTGCTGGCACCTGTCTTTAACAAGACGCAGTAAGTGCTTCAATTGTTACTTACGAAAACCTGCCCTGTTTTTAGGACACGACTCGTTGAAAGCAGGGAGTTGACCTGTCCATTATGCAGCACAGCTTAGTCGATTTTTTTTTTTTTTTTTGTTTAAATTGGCCTTCTGCGATTTCAAACTGAGTTTAGTTTCTTTTAAGGAAATCCATTGCGAGCTATATCCCATGGCGGAAGTTCAGAAGTTACTTCCACATAGAGTTAGAACTTCGCTGGGTCACGGATCGCTCAGCGCCCTCAGATTTACACATTTTCATCACTTTCAGTAAGTATCAGTTTGTTCATTCCTTTTCTTTACAAAATTTATATACATCAATACTGGCTGGTACAATGGAACAAATCCACGTGGATAGCATAGCAATGCAAGTATTAACATAACTAATGGTGGCCAGAAGGGTGGGGACTGGAAGGAAGTTAAAAAAAGTCATCGTGCACGGCATCTTGTATTTCTATTGGTGCAGATGATGTTTTACTGAAGTGCTGCAAATCAACCATGGTATTTTAGTGCTTATTCAGCATTCTTAAAAGATTTAGTATGGAACTCACTGAGAGCAGTAAATTCGTTAAGCTTTCCACTGCGTAATTCTAAATAGAATAATTCTGAACATCTAAAAGCTTTCTTTCCTTTTTACAAATAGTTACATTATTAATCGAAGACCACAACTTCGATTTATAGAATTGCTTATTTTGCCTCGTGGACTTGAGCCTTCTTTTGTGGCATGGCGTATGAAATTTTTCAGTGTGATGCATATGAATCACAACATGATTAGGCCACTCCCAACATACCAGCATACTCCATCTGCCACTCAGTTGGTTTGACTAGTTAATGAGGTGGAATGTTTTACCCATATCCGGTCCCCGATTTCAAGCACTCACCGGTGTTCCAATGTGAATTAACAGCGAAATCGGGGCAATGAGGCAGTCTCTTAACCGTTACCCAGTTTTATTGACTCTCTATATATTTGGTCAAATACTTGTGTGATCTGGTTACAAATGTTAGAAAATTGAACGCCGCTACGCATAGCTCTGGCACTGGACAGGCGACCATATCTTCTAAAATCGGATCTCATGCACAAATTCGCTCAAATGTCTTAGCTTTTAGCTGCACATGCGCAAAGGCCCGAAACTTGAGTAGAAACGTCATACCTCAGTTTGTTCCGTGCTTGGAAGATCGTTTCTTGCCTAGTGTGTTGACTTGGTTTGAAAATTGGCAATTGAACATTTTTGCTCGCAGAAGTAAGTATTGTGGGCCATAGGCGTAGGAAGCTGTTCTAGACTGGGGTCTGAACGTTGTTTCGGACCGCCTCCCCTCTGGAAAATTTTTGAATATTTAAAGGGACTTAGATGCAATTTCGTGCAACATGTTGGACAAATCTGAAGGAAATTTACGGCAAATTTTTGACATTTTTTACAGAGGAAACAAATAAGGGGTTTTCGTCCTTGGATTGAGGGGGCGCAAGCATACTTCCGCCCACCATATTTTGACTGGGGGCTAAGGCCCCAGGCTCCCCGCTTCCTACGCCTGTGTGGTGGGCCATTCAGTGACAGAAGTAGAAAAGAAAGTGGCGAAGTCATGGTTGACAATTCACCTTAGCGGGCGGTGGTCTTATATACACCCATTCTCCCCTTCTAAATACCTCACGTAATATTTATTTGATCACGAAATCGGGTGGCACCAATGTTTGGGCTCTATATCTTCGTTTCTTACCGTCCTCAGGGGTTTCGATCTGTACTTGCCTGCAAGTACAAACCTGTCTACTGTTGAGCTATCTGGTTGGGATACTTTTAAATTCCAATTTAAGTAAAAAGCCCTTTTTTCAGAATCCAGTGGTATGCAAAACTGATCATGTAGGTTTCTTCCGGTATTTCGCCAGTTATAATATGGTTCCGTCATTAGACACATAGGGCTTAGATGCACCATAATTGAATATGGTCAGGTTATAGTAATTTCTCCTTTGGAAACGAACGCAGTTCGAGCAAAAAGTGTGACACTTTTTAGTTGCAGTTGTACATCGAACGGCAAAAACCTGAGTAAGTAACGAAAGGCCTTACAGTACGGTAGTACTAGCCATGAAATCGGCCTCGCGCATCTCAGAGCCATGCATCTAAGCCGTTCAATTTTGAGAAAAACAGGCGCGTAGCCAGAAATTTGCCAGGGGGGGGGGGCGAAGCCTGTAGGCAAACTATCTAAGCGTAGCGCCACCATAGGTTGTCGCGGAGCGTACAAGAAAATTTGCACGAAAATACCTAAACATTTTTTTTGAGTTACTAGCAATATCATAAAAAATCGTTAAAATACCAAAAATGTGCTCAGGGGGCGGCTGCCCCCTTCGCCCGCCCCTTGACTACGCGCCTGGAGAAAAGTCTTCTTGTTATTTCACTTGTCTTTCAAAGGGGTCCCTTGCCAAATTTTGCATCTTTGACGATGTCGTTTGTTTGACAAGCAGGGTATCATTCACGCGAGAAATGGATTTTGTCCAAACTCGGGGGTGCAATCCCCAAACCCCTTTCTCGTATGCCTTTGCCCTTGGTTTGAATCTATACATCACGAGACAGAAAATATTGTATTGCTTCAATTGTGCCTGTTGGTCAATCTCACACTCTAAAGATCAGCCAATGAGAGCTTTTTAAGTACATAGAAACAGGCACTGAGAAACAAAAGAACCCAAACCGGACCGGAGCAAAACGCAACCAACAACCACCCACAGAATCGCCAACAATCTCTCTCCATCCACACCCAGCAAAGGAAACGAAAGATTCTTTGTTACCGCTAACAAACCATCAAAGAACAGAACAACACAAGGCCAAAGCAACACACGCCCGAAGGCAACAACGCGCCTGAAGGCTATGGAACGCGAATTACGCAAAGTTCATCAATAACGGCGTAATCGTTAGTAACAGCGGCATACATTGAGTTAATAACGGCGTGATTATCAACAACAGCGTGGTAAATGTTGGTAATAAAGGCCTGATTTTAAGGAATAAGTTGGTATGTATTGGTAATAACGGCGTAACTTTAAGTAAAACGCGGTACGAGTGGTTAACAGCGGCGTGATACGAAGTAACAACGGCGTAATCCTTTTCAATAGCGAGCTAAATGTCGTTAACGACCTTTTCGCGTTCAACAGGCTGATTGTGAGTAAACACGTGAAAGCAGTTAACAACGTGAAAGCAGTCAATGGCGCTGTTGCAGTCAAGGCAAATTCAATCAACGGCGATGTAAACAGAAGCAACAACACGATTCGCATCAACAACGCAAACTTCAATGGCACTGTTACTTACCGTATTGGCGATATTTAAAGCATACGGCTGATGTGGAGGCGAGGCGGAATGACTCCGTATCGGCCGGACCTATGGAAAGCCGTTTTAACATTTAATCAGGAATTTTAGATATCTTGAATTAATTTTAGATATCTCAAATTCTATTTCAGATATCTCGAAATGAATTTTAGATATCTTAAAATAATTGCAGATATCTTAAAATAATTGCAGATATCTTAAAATAATTGCAGATATGTCGAAATAATCACGAATTTCAGATATCTAAAATTCCAATTCAGATATCTCTTATTCAATTTTAGATATCTCGAATTCTATTTTAGATATCTCGAATTCAATTTTAGATATCTCAAATTCTATTTCAGATATCTCGAATTCAATTTTAGATATCTCGAATTCCATTCCAGATATCTTGAATTCTATTTCAGATATCTTGAATTCAATTTTAGATAACTCGAATTCTATTTTAGATATCTTCACTTCTATTTCAGATATCTCGAATTCTATTCCAGATATCTCGAATTCAATTTTAGATATCTCGAATTCAATTTTAGATATCTCGAATTCTATTTCAGATATCTTTAATTCTATTTCAGATATCTCGAATTCAATTTTAGATATCTAAAATTCTATTTTAGATATCTCGAATTCTATTTTAGATATCTCGAATTCTATTTCAGATATCTCGAATTCTATTTTAGATATCTCGAATTCTATTTCAGATATCTCGAATTCAATTTAAGATATCTCGAAATGAATTTTAGATATCTTAAATTGTATTTCAGATATCTAAAATAGTGCATAATTTGAGATATCTAAAATTAATTCGAGATATCTAAAATTCCTGATTAAATGTTAAAACGGCTTTCCATACGGACCAACTTGACAGGATGAAAAATAAAAAGGCACGTAAAGTAAATTCGAAATGCTGGAATATACTAGTGAACGATTTTTTCAATCCAGAGATACTGAGTCCAAGCAATGAAAGAACCTGATAGATGAGGAATGTTCCTAGGGAAATTGCGAAACTCAAAGTCCACGAGGTAAAGAACAAAGAAGCATATGGCATATGGCGGCAAAACGTTTAGCACATAGTGTGGTCTCAAATGAAAGGGTGAAGTAAATTATACTGTCCATTCGCGGCAGTAAGAAGCTTTTTCTTAGCTGGGTGCCAGGAGACGTAGGCTACGTTTCAGACCCCTGGCGAGAATGACCTGAAGGGGCGCTTCAAAATACTTGAAGAGCCTGAGAATTTGGTCAAAGCATGCAATAATTCGGGGCTCTTCGAAGGGTGGGTATAGATACCTATGCCTCAATACGGTAACAAGAACACCAATCTTGTTAACTTCGACTATTTGCCACTTTTCTTTGTAAACTTTCTGCACTAACATATACAAACATAGGTCAAAGCATGCAATAATTCGGGGCTCTTCGAAGGGTGGGTATAGATGGGGGCCTACCTATGCCTCAATACGGTAAAAACCTAAAATTTAAGAGCGCCGACAGGAGCCATTTGGGAGTTGAGCGGTCCGTCGGGGAGGAGGGGCTGCGCCCTACATATGTAGCATAGCCTGGCTATAGAAGAATAGGCCTAATAGAAAAATAAGTGGGGTTTTTAAGATCTCGTTTCTCTCAGTCGCAATGAACTTCATATAATTTTAGTTAGTGGCACAGTGGCGCAGCTACGGTAAGGTGACCAGACGTCCCCGATTTTCGGAGACAGTCCCCGATTCCAGCGTTCCGTGCCCGATTAAAAAGTGTCCCCGATTTATAAAAATGTCCCTGAATTTTGAAATTTCCCAAAACGTTAAAAATTAATGTTGCAAAATTAATATTTTGTTAAATGTGTAAGCCTACTCTGTACCTTTCGCAAACTTCAGATGGAGGCTGAGACAGTGTTGTAACGAGTCATGACTCGAGTCACTAATTTTCAAAAGGGAAATGACTCGAGCAATTGTATCATAATTTTACTCATTGAAATAATACAATGACTCGAGTCACTGACTCGACTCGAGTCACATTGAAAGTAGTAAATGACTCGACTCGACTGCAAAATTGAGTGACTAGTTACAACACTAGGCTGAGATAATGGTCCTTAACGCCCATGTACAACGTACGTAGGCAAACAGTTACCTGCAATCACAGAGATTTTAAGTCAAGAGCACCAATGACTTTTTTCTGCTGTAATCACACATGCACTGTAGGCAATTGAACAGTAACGAAGTGCGGTAGCAGTGGTTCCATACAGGGCCTTGTTTAACATACATGCTGGGGGCCGTGGCCCCCCAGTCCCCTGAACGGCCCCCTAGTCAGCTCGTTTGCTCCCCCCCCCCCCTTGGTCCCTTTTTCTGGAATTCTTGAAACCAGTAGCGTACCAAAGGAAGGAGGGGAGGGGGTTCCAATGAGCTCTTGTTTTTTTTTAGTAAGCTGAAAATATTGTAGGCTTATATTTGAGCCACCAGAGGTAAGGAAGTGTGGCAAATTATTCTTTACTGTAACGTACTGGTAACACATACCAGTCAGAAAAACGTAAAAATTTTATCATACTTTGTATATTGAGGGGCAGACATCACCATATTTTGACAATCTGCCAACAGTTTTAAGAAGATTAGTTCCTAGGAGCTTAATAGCAGAGCCTGAGGAGGGCGATTTCCGGTAATCTGGGGGGAATTTATCCAAACTAATTTTCTGGAACGCTCCACCAGGGTTGCCAGATAAAAAGAAAGCTATGGCGCCAAACAACGTTTCAAAAAGCGCCAAACAGAATCAAAAAGAGCCAAACAAAACTTTTTAGCCGCCAAGAAAAGCGCCAAACAAAATTTGTCCAAAAATTAATGCTCTCATTACCAAAAAAGGTCCAGGTTTAGGTCGCGATTACACATTTTTGGCTCACTTTTGACAAAAACAAGTCTTTTTAACTGAAATCTGGAAAAATGTGTAGGTCTACTTTGTGTGTATGCCTACACTGTACATCATATCAATATCACATTCTTTGTAATATGCACTGTACGTCTGCCTTCAGAAGGTACCCGGTCATTTCGCCCCCTTGCCAGTTCGCCCCAAAGTGGAAGTCCTTTCGCCTCCAAGTACCTACCAGTTCGCCCCCTCGATTTTACTAACACTAACTGTTAGTTCTTGTAAAAAAAATTCAAATACAGTTGCAGCAAAATGGCATGAAATGTGGAAACAAAAGTGACGAGGGGACTCACTTGAACTGAAATACCGCTATACCTACAGCGCATCACATCTTTGTGCTAGTTGAAGTCTAGTGGTTTCTTAGTGTTAAGTTTTGATAAGCTCGTAATCACATTTCCACCTTACTTAAAGGCAATAGGCAGTCACCCCAAAATTTTCTTTGAAAAATCCCCCAAATCTTGCAAATCTCCTCTTATTGCATTACAAGCACCTCTGAAGATGTTTTGAACATAACTATTACAAATAATAGGTAAAACAAGGATAAATTCTCCTTGAATTTCACAATTCACCAACAAAAATATTGCCACATGATCAAAATAGGCCAATCATGAACTAGAGTAACAGGATACACTCACTCTGATTGGGATGACTGCCTACTGCCTTTAAATACAATTGTCATGAGATAGGTATATTGGAAAACTTTTTTTATATTGCATGGTATTGTACTTGGAAAAATGCCGACAAAAACTAGCACGCGGAGAATATATTCTTGACCATACTCGATCACATGTGCAATCAACTAAGAACAACCAATCAGGTATCATGTACGCGGAATTAGGCACTACATCTCTTTTCTGCTAATTTCCTTGTGTTATTTTTGATATTTGCATCAAAGGATGCATCATAAACTGATAAAGGAAGAAAAGGCACAAAAATGCCGAAAATAACAAAGGTATATTGTCAATAATTTAGGGGGCGAACTGGTCAGCACTTGGGGGCGAACTGGCAAGGGGCAAAAACGACCGTAAGCCCAATAACAGAAGCATATGCACACGGCGTCTTCCGAGTCCAGAAACACGTTTTTCAGCATGAAGTTGATCACATTATTATAGCCTACGTACTACATTATAAGAACGTACCATTCTTTTACAAGGCAACGTTGACTTCAAACATAAAAAATGGGTAACGGTAAGCAAAGAATGATGTGAAATTGAATGTCAACATAGTGTTTGAATGAACGTATTTCAGACTGAAGAAAAGCGCCAAATTTACACCCAAAAAGCGCCAAGTCGCAAATGGAACTTTCAGCCGCTAACCAATCAGTAAAGCGCCAAATTTTAGGAATTTGGCGGAAAGCGCCAAAATGGCAATCCTGCGCTCCGCGCCAACCAATGGTGGCGCTCCGCTTAGATATTCTTCCCACAATGCTTAGCTCCCCAGTCCAAAATCTTGGGTGCATCACTGGTGGATTTGTTAGTTAGATGGAGTTTTACGGCCCAGTTTCCAACCTATTGGTTCAAGTCGAGCCGGCCATGGCCTTTCTTCCAGTTGTGGCTCACTGGCTTGTTTTCCCTACTCCAATATATATTGCACCAGATAGCATCTGAGGGTGCTTAAAATATTCAAAAATTTCTCAGGGGGAGGGGGACACTCCCTCCTCCTCTAGACCCCTTTCACAATACGGTCATTTTTCACCCAACCAAAAATTAGTATCCAGTAAATTATGAACATTTCCAGTCACATATGATCAGTTCAGAAACATCACCATTTTGCATCTAAGCTACCTTAATTTAATTAACAAAAATTTCTCAGAGGGCCCCCTCCCCTATACCCCTTCCCCAGCTAGGCCGGCGATCAGTGCAGTTATCCCCCATGCAAAAATCCTGCCTACGCCAGTGCCTGGACCCCCCGCCGTGCGCGGGCACCTTCGGGCGAAAGGGCTTCCCCCTCAGACCAGACCCCTGTCAGCTGCTGAAAATCCTGGACACGCGCCTGAGTTGGTCCCTTTTGCGGAATCTCCCTCCCCCCCCCCCCCCCCCCACTAAAAAATTCTTAAAAAAGGCCCTGCCAAAGTTAGGGTAATTGGACTAAAAACATGGCCAAAGTATCAGGCAAAAAAAAAAAAAAAACGAAAATGTAACTTCAACAATCAGTTGCATAAGGATTTTCCGCACGTGAAATTAGTTCATGGAAAATGCAAGTAAGTAATTTTATTCCAGTTTAGTCCCCCTTCCCCCCCCCCCCCCACACACGTACACACAGAACATGAAAAAGTTTGCTAAAACGTTTTAGTACTGTACAGTATCACCATTTCACTTTTGTTCTTAGCACTCTAACGTGCATACAACTGTCTCAAGGGGGAAGAGAACACCCTTTAACCACTCCCTCTCATCAAGCCCCCCCCCCAAAAAAAACATTTCCATTGAAAAGTTATTTCCACTGAAGGATAGAAAAATTTTCCCCAATAAAACACCACAACTAAACCTCCAAGGTTAATTAAAAAAGTCGACAATCTCGCACCATTTTGCATCTAGGCTCTTTAAAAAAAAAATGAAGGGGAGGGGGACACACCCTCCCCTTACCCCCCTTCCCCCAGGCCGGCGATCACACAACATACTGCATCCGGCCACTATCTAGTTGTGCCCTCGTCGAACTGTTGTGCCACCTTGTGCTCCTCCAGAATAAAAAAGTCTGGTGACGCCACTGATCGGAGGGGGGGGGGGGCATTATTTTGATTCTTTACCCGATCCCAAACGGATCTCGTTAGGCCAGGCTGTATGTATTCTTCAAGCAAAATTTTTCGTGCACACCTCTAGCTCTGAGTCTGATAAGCCTTCGATCTGTACATGACTTTGTACAAGCTTCAATAAAATCCTCAAATGCACTGCGATAAAAAACACCCACTCTTCCAGCAGCTTAAGTACAAGCGCCATGAAACATTGAGCATGTAGCTGTCTTCCATCTCTATGAACATTGAGCATGGAGCTGTCTTCCAGCTCCCTGCATAGGCTGCATTGACTTAGCCTACTACCAGTCGTGTTGTTGCTTCCATTTACATCGTCGTTAATTGCATTTGCGTTGACTGAAACAGCGCCATTGACTGCTTTCACGTTGTTAACTCATATTACATGGTTACTTACAATCATCCCGTTGAACGCGGAAAGGTCGTTAAAGACATTTAGCTCGCTATTGATAAGGATTACGCCGTTGTTAACCTATTGCTGTACGAGGCCACTTCGTAACATGCCGCTGTTAACTACTTTTATTGCCTTGTTACTTAAAGTTACACCATTGTTGCCGATATTAACCACGTTGTTTCTTAAAATCAGGCCGTTATTACCAACATTTACCACGCTGTTGTTGACAATCACGCCGTTATTAACTCAATGTACGCCGCTGTTACTAACGACTACGCCGTTATTGACGAACTTTGCGTAATTCGCGTTCCATAGAAGGCAACCACAGCGCAGAGGGAGACGGGGGGGGGGGTCCACCTACCACACTCAATCACTATTTACAGTTCATCCGATGACTGATGTTTTTTTTTTTCATTTGTAAGTTCTGTTATTTCAGCAGAAAGAATAAAAATGTTGATTTCTTAAGAAAATTAGAGCCAAAGGCAGCAGGTCCAGAAGATATGATCACAAGTTCGTGAATGGAAGAAATTTGAAATAATTAAACCTTTTTAAAATATATTGTAGAAACTGAGATTTTTACAATGTTTTCGTGTCAGATAAAACTTTACTATAAAATGTCATGCTTTGAAACTTACTCTTCAAGCCAACCCACTTTGCACATTCGCTTCTGCATTCTGATTGGATAAGCAGCAAAAGACCGGATATTGCGTAATGCAATTTGGATCTAGAAAATAGAAAAAAATATTAAAAGTAGGGTAATGAAGGATCAGTAAGAGGTTGACTTGAACATTAAAATTACATTTATGGTTCTGACGGCACTGCTGTGTTCGAATGAAAGGAATGACGTCACTAGTTGATATCAATATAGCTGACATTAAACATTGGTAAAAGCACCCAAGGGATCATGGGAACTGGGAGAAAAAAATACAGTAATAGCGCCAGCTCTAAGTTAGCCCATTGTTTATACTCTCACTTCCCATGATCCCTCGGGTGCATTTAGCAATGAATTAAGTCTGCTACTAAAGCTTCTACTGTTTGACTTAATGAACTTAAGATTGTCAAACTTTATTCTTTGCGTATTATGTACTAACTATGCGACAGGCTTTACACAACAATGTCGCACAAGCATTCACATAACAAAAACTGTGATTTAAAATGATAGCGTCGCGTCTCGTCGGATGTATATATGAAGAAGTTAAGGCCACCCCGTTTTCAAGTTCTCTTCAGGTCTACGTTATCTTTAGATCGCTTCTCGGCCTTTTGACTAAACTTATGTGTAGTATCTGTTTCATTTAAGCAGGGGGGGGGGGATATTAGACCTCCCTGATTTAAGCATGTCTATATGGGGCCTCTAATGACCGACCCATGATGTAGAGGTCTGAAGGTAAAGAGGTTGGCCATGTTCAGCCTAAGTAGTCCACTGGGGACGTAGCTCCTTTGGGGAGCAGAACTTCATAGGAAGGAACATTTGGTTTTCGCCCTTCGGCTCTTCGCCAGAGATTCGAGGGGGCTTTTGAAAAAGTATCACGTTAACTTTGAAGCCTACCTACAATTTTGTTTAAAATAATTGAAATCAAATGCTATTCCATAGCATCCACTGAATGTTTTCCTAATTTTCTCTAACCTTAAACAAGGCCCACCCTTACGACATATCGCAGTTAAACTCTGTCATAAAATTCTCCTAATGATGCAAAGAAGTAACAAAACTTACGTGTCTCAATTCCTTCTCGCTCCTCTCTTCGGAAGCCTTTTTAAGTATCAATTTTGCCTCCTCTGATAATCGTTGCTATGGAAACATAATGAAGCAAACAAAACATTCAGTTATTAAGTTCGTGTACCTAAAATTGTTCATATATTCTTTTGAATTGCTTTAACTAAGCCTGAACCTACACGAACCCCTCTCTCCATTAGACCGGGCCTCCAGAGGGTAATGTTTCAACGATGTTTTTGAAATTGAAACTATATGAAGTGAAAGATGTCATAAATTCATAATCACCTTCCAAGAGAAACCAATGATCATCAGGATAAACGTTTAAAAGGTTTTTCTCCGAAATGGTTAGTCCTCTGATACAGAAATAAGGTTAGCCTGTAGTCCATGTCACAGTTACTTGCTATTTTATATTCTGCGCAAGACAAGTGAATAATCTTCCGCTTTAGTGATATTTTTCTTAAGATGATTAATCATCAAACGGAGAAAACCTGTCATATCTCACATTGCCATAAAAAAAGAAAAACAGAAATTTAATCAGATAGAACCACAAATTAGGGAGTAATTGTACTCCTTAATTTTGGGGTATCATTTCGAAAGACTGGCTCAACTTTTAAGGACACCCCTCTCGTCGTTACCCAATGATGAAATCACCCTAAAATTTACAAGCAATTAGTCAACTTTCGTTACAATTAAAAGAAAAAAAATTGACATAATATGTAGCGTAGTTACGAAGAGGATATTGAGACTCTTACGGTAGGACAACCTCATTTTTCTTACAAACTAGTTTGATCACTTATTCCTTAAGTCATCATGTAAACTCTCTTATAATCCTGATTGTATAATCTGCTTACAACTTTAACTTATTTTCGCTGTACCTGTCTTTGAGCTTTAAAATAATCCGGATCAAACATGAGAGTTTCTTGTCCAGCAAAATGGGTGAGTGGCATGTAAGAAATCTTCTCACTTGCTGACCTATTGACAGAAGAAAATGATAAAATTATGTAAACGTATGCCATCCTCGGCGACATCAGCGTATACAGGAAGTGCTTCTTTATGGTACTTTTGCTAATTTTGTAGGAGATATAACGTAAGGAGAGTTTTAAGAGAATTATAATAAGTTCAATGAATTAGCAAAGAAATGTTTAATTTGAAATTGATCCACGTTGGTGACCTCTAGATTTACTGCCTGCCAGTTGCTTTATCACCATCCAACCCTACAACTCTCTGTTACAAGTATATCTGTTCCTCTTATGAATAACAAGAGCAGGGCTGTATCCAGGTCCGCTTTACCCAATTCTTGGCCAATTTCGAGACCGGTAGTCCCCTAGCAAATTCCGATTCCATCGGCTCCACTTCAGGACCAATGCGAGTCCCACCTGAAACTGCTCTATGTGAAAATTTTGTATATCATTTACAGGTTGATTATCTTTCACATACTATGCCAGCAGTTAGCTGAGTCATTGTTACGAGTCAATTTCATGCTCGTTTTGGGCCCATCCAGTAACTTGGTTCAGTGTGTGATTACTCGTGCAAAGCACTGTACTATGAAAACAATGGCGACTAGAACAATCTTCAGGTAATTTTCAATGTTATTAACTCGGTTTCAATCGCCTCCAAATTCGGGTCCGGTTGCAGGTAATTCCGCCCAATTTTGATTCCCGGACCTTCGCAGGGACAGTTTCGAGCCCTGTAAAAAACCGACTCGAGTCCGGAAATGAGTCCCAGTCCGAGCCTACAACCTATGCAAATTTCTACGCCTATTTTGAAGACAACAATCTGTGAATGGCAGTGCCGGGAAAACAAGCTATCCGAGACTGTTTTTGTAGTTCCAGACAAAAGACAGCCTTATTACTTCCCTTCTCTTCAATTTAATTCCATGTAAATTCACAGTAAATTCATTGCTGTTTGTACATGCATTTGCGGAATACAGATGTGGACAAAACATGACCACTGGAAATTTACTCGTACTCCCTTCCAAGATAGGCTATATAATATAGACGCAATAATGCAATCATTTGTCCAAGTAATCATGTAAACAGAAAACATCTAAACCTTTAGTTGATACATTCGAAGTGAAATAATTACACGAATAATGAAATGGCACAAGAGGATGATTTTAAACGGAAAATCCTAACCTTAAAATGCCATTGCCGTTAACTTACTTCATCAAACTCCATAGACAAAGCTTTACACAAGTTTTAATGATTCGACCGGCTCTCTGGAATCGTTCCTTTGCAAGTGCTCTCTGGGAATAAAAAACAGGCCATAAAAGACTACCATGTAGTCACTGATCCATATTTTTACGTGACCAGGTCCTAGGTGCAAGAATCGACTCACATGAATAGTGATTACAGTGATTGTCAAATCATATATGCTTTGCCATGACAGCAAAAGATTTGGGCACATGTGGCGCTCCTTATCAATATCATGTGATAGCTAGTAAGCTTGAACATAAATATCACCAAGTCTTCCCCTCCCTCGAAATCAATCAGGGTCACACACTGAACATCGTTCCAGATTTTGTTGCTTGGATTAATAACGCAGGCCCGTAGCCAGACAAGGTGCTGATGGGGGGGGGGGCGAAAAAGCTTCTATGGGGGGCGAAAAATTTTCCAGAGGGGGAGAAACATACTAAAATGCATTACGGCAATGGTAATTTTTGATCTTCTAGGGGGAGGCCTCGCCCCCCTTGCCCCCCCCCCTCTTGACTACGGGCCTGTAATAACGTTAAATGAAAACCAGGGCTGTAAC
Source organism: Holothuria leucospilota (assembly GCA_029531755.1). Classification (NCBI taxonomy): domain Eukaryota; kingdom Metazoa; phylum Echinodermata; class Holothuroidea; order Aspidochirotida; family Holothuriidae; genus Holothuria; species Holothuria leucospilota. Next base: position 34,389,280 of record CM055968.1, read on the forward strand.
ACCAGAGTCCAGACTCGGACTGAGTTTAGGACTCGAGTCCGTTTTGGTGGACTCAGTCGCCCCTCCCCTTATTTTGAATCTCCGGTGGTGCCACCGACAATGATCACAGGCATAGGCGTAGGAAAGTGGGAGCAAAAACGTGGGACGCTTAAGTTTGCTTCCGTCTCCACTTTTCAAGGGCGAAACTTCACTTATTTGACCATTCTGTGAAATTTATCAGGCTTTCGCAACAAAGTATAAATTTCTTAGACAAATATACTTAATAGCTGCACAAGATGTAGCATCAAATATCATCTAAGACCCTCACATGTTCAAAATCTCTTCCAAAGGGTAGAGGGACACACATTTAGGATGGCGGTCCAAAACTTTCAGCCGCCTCCGCCCCCCCCCCCCCCCCCCCCCCGCTGAGAACAACTTCCTAGCCCTATGATCACAGGGCTATGAGTATTTGTCCAAGCATTGTTACAGACTGTAAGTTAAGGATCAACTTATGTTATGTACATGCAGTTGTAGGCTTACATGCGCCTCCGTGTATGTAAATGGACTTGGTCTGCGATTCAAGGCAACGTTGGAATTACGTGAGCAAGTTTTTATGACCACCAAGAGGTTGTAAAATTGCTTGTATAAATATTTAAAAAATTTTGACGGCACCAGTATGAACTTTTAGAGGGGGATTCTCTTCAATTAGTGAACTAACAACAGCGAAAGCTTGAAGAGAAGTCAGGTCATGAGACATATCACGTGGGCCCAATAGACCAAGGACGCAAAGTTGACTGCGTGAGATGTGCTATTTAAACTTCTGCCGTAAAAGCGCGGAAGCATGCATAACGGTCGCTGATGTCGACCACATTTTGACTGATCAGGTATAGCGTCAAAGTGTCGTCAGGAGTTTTTCAATAATTACATTTCCATGGAAAAAGCGGTGTCGTTTATGCCCATTGGACATCATTCAACTGAGTAACCATGAACTTCAACAGCTTCTCAAAAATTGGGGGACATGAACTTCACCAGAAACCACTTAAGCGAGAACCGCGAAGCCTAAAAGTAAGAGATCCTGGGCTCACTTAGGGCCCTGGAAAAAAGTGAGGTCCAGATGAGTTTTGGTGTAATCTGAGGCAATTTCCCACCATTTTAGGCCAATGAATGCCTGTTTCTGACATTTTCGAGTTGGTTTCACTGAACCAGCTTTATCACAAGGCATGAAATCAAACATTTCCCTGTTTACATCAGGGTTATGGAAAAAGAGTGAGGGAATAATCTCATCCACTTTCAAAAGAGGGGGAATTGTCCCCTGTAACGCTAAATGAGCCGCACACGGAGTATCTTATGAAAATCTGATTCTGCGCACCGGTTTGAACAAAAAACGGCTATCTGAAGTTTTCGTCACGAAAAATTTGAGTAAAGTTATTTCATCACGAAATTTCTCTCGAGGCTGATAAGACTTTCCTAGAATGACCTTTCACCTAAGTATTGTCATAATTGCATTTATCGTCCTTGCCACTTTACAGCACGTGACAGGGCTATGGTATAAAGAGGGCTTAAAGTACCGGTGCTCTCTTGTTGTCCTGCAATCATTCAAACCACTACCATAATCAAACCTTAAATATGTAAATATTATCCTTATCATAGCTATCCTTCTCATAGCTATTCAAATGTCATATTGCAATTATGTGCATAGTCTGCGTTTGACTGTTGCGTAGGTTTCATTACCATTTACGTTATTCACGGTTCATTAAACTTGGCTTTGATGAGGTGTGATGAAGTGTCACCTCCCTTGCATAACTGTTACACGTGTTAAATTGACAATGAGTGAATCAACCATCCAGATCAAATTTTTCTCAGAAAAGGTAAGTGGACATCTGTAGGTTGATAGGTAAGGCAATGTACACGCTGTGTAGGACAGTATGTTGTTCAAGTTGTGAGGTGCGTGACTCGAAAATGGATTAAAGGTTACTAGATCTTGAACAGCCTTATCATCAGCAGCCGGCAGTGACTAAACTATTTGTAAGATTTTTAAATTAAAGGTTACGAACCTTCTGCAACTGTCGCTCAATGACTATTTGGAAATCTTGTGCAAGATTTGCTTCTTGTCTCGTTCTACGTCTCAACCAAGCTTCCTTTGTTTCTCTGACGTCATCATCAAATGCTTGAGACTGTCGTCTGCTTCTCGTGACACGATCGAAAGGCACTGCCAACGAACGCCGCCTTTTGCTTACAACATCCCCTGAAGTTATTTTGATATTCGATTGAGGGACATCATTTCTAGGAATCAGTGAACCTCTACGTAATGATTTACGATGCTGATATGAATTCACTTCAAAATCTTTCAATCCCGACTTACCAAATTGCTCTTGCTGTAGGGATTTTTCTATTAACCTCGATAAAAAGCCAGATTCTTTGTCATTTCTAGAAAAATTAGTCTCACTGACAAAGCCAGAATATCTGACAGTCTCAATAGATTTCAATGTGTTGTTATCAAAGTTACCCTCAAGAACAGACTTTATCTGGAAGTTCTTAACACTTTCATGCTCTTTCAAATTGTGTTTCCTTTGCAGCCCCGATGTTGATCGTTTTATCTGGATAGGAAGTCTTTTGCCTGAGGTTAATATTACATTGTTATTGAGTGTAGAGTCTTGCGCTTGGTCCCTTTCTTGAGCATTAATGTCACCAACTTCACAATCGTTTGAAATGGGTTTCTGGAAAGCTCCCTGTTCTTTAAAAGCCATAGTTCTTTTATGGATGCTTCCCTTTCGGACTTTGCTTATTTGCTTTATTCTCTCCTGTAATTCCGCAAGGGAATCAAGAGATGATGTACTAGATACGGTAGACACGTGATCTGATTGGTCGTCATCAATATCGCTGTCTTCACTTGACTCTTTTCCCTGTTTCCTTTGAAGGATCCCCCTATTCTTTACAGAATGTAAAAATAACCTATTTTCATTTGGGATATTGCGAGCTCCATATTGGAGCGAAATAGAAGGACGCCGTTTGTTAACAACGATTGAATATCTTCTTCCTCTGTCCTTAGACTGTTTAACAGCCGTTTGAATGGGTGGTGGTACAGAATTTGACCTCTGTAAAATGGTCTTTGGTGAGGCATCCTTACTAACGTTGTACATTAGTTTTTTGTTCATCCTGTAGAAGATAATGGACAATCTCTGCAAGCAAGATAATTTCTGAGACACAAAATTTGCGGTCAAAACGGTTAGGCCTATGCAACGTGCAATGTGGTTCATAGAAGTCGGCAATTAAGTTACTTGAATATTACCTTCAGGGGTTGGCACATTGTGACAATATTTGCATGCAATCGATATCTTGTCCAGCTCCTTTTCGTGTCATGTCAGCATACTAGAAAGCACATCCCTAATAAAGTCTATCGAAAATTTTCACAAACAGCATGAGTCTCACATTTTTCAAGTAAATTCTACAATTCAATTTATATACGCCTTTCTCTATTCTTTCCACTCTGCTAAACAGTTATAATTTTCTTGCCTGACGAAAAAGTCATAGAAATTACTCTCTTTCAAATGTTATGTTTCGTGTATTACCTTCTGATGACGTCATTTGCGGTTGACGGAGATGAGGTTATGACTGTCAGTTTCAACTGCGTGTAAATTGTTTTAAAGACAAAACATAATTCAATTCATCAAAGCCATTCCGAACACGAACTTTAAAACTACGCCCTTAGCACCGATTAATATATCAGCATATCCCGAAGGAACCAACTGATTTGGCTTGTATCTTCATATCTTTTCCCGCTGAAGGTAGCTTCTCTCCTTCGCTGCATCTTCGCTTACTTAGATGACTGTTGATTTGATATATTTGCAGGCAATATTTCGTGTGAAAATATTGCATAAATGTCTTCGCAATTCTTTCTTTCTTTCCTTCTCTCCTCGTAAAATGTATAAATACAATGCAGCCTCTAACTAGCCGCCTTGCTCTAGTATGTAAATGATGCTATTGGTGAACCGGTGAGCCGAGGGGTATTGAATTAAAGTAAATATCCCGACAGAAGCGTTACTAAGGACGTAGAAAAGTAAACTTGGGTGACATAAGTGACTATCAGATAGGTAAGCAAGTCAACAGTAAGAGTGAAAGGAGGTTAAGTTCCTGTACAAATAACCGTTACAGATCAGAGCTTACAGAACGAAACGTTACTCTATAGGAAAGATATTGGTTGTACTTTTTTGAGGTAGCAGTTTTCAAAGAATAGAAAGCGAATGTTGTAACGAATGTTGACAGCTCGTCACGGTTAACTTCAGTCCGATCACATTCAAGATCAAATCTATAACATGAGATGAAAACATCTGGATTTATTTTGGGGATTTTACACCTGTTTCGATTAAATAGGAATTCATTTCAGTCCCACTGTTCATTTACATATGAATGAATCTGTTTCATGTTTCTGAATGTAATTTTTTCTCGTAAGAGTGATATGATTGCTTGGTAAGTTAACACTAAGAAAGAATGTTGAACAAGCTTCAGTTTAGGTCATGTAACCACACTTGAAAAAGATTTAGGGTGCAATGTGACAGACAGATGGATGATATTAGTTGTTTTTACAGATGCAATGCTATGGAAAGGTTTTATAAAAACTCATTCCAGGCTGAAACCTCACATTACAACCTTTGCTTTTGGAGAGGGCTGAGATGCAAAATGGTGCTATATTTGACACAGTTTGAAGCATTTTTTTCTTTGCCTCAATTTTTTCACTCATGACGGCGAATTGAGGAGGCCCGCGCCTGTTGCTCCCCGCCTGGATCCGCTACAATCTCGGAGGTAGTACACTTATAAGTGATCGGGTCATAAAGTTTACCTGACACGTATGCACGGTACATTCCATGGTAACTATCTGGTCTTCACTGCAACTCTTCCTCCTTCACGACGTATGCAGTGGAGGACGCGGGGCGCAAAGGGCGAGCGCCCCCATTCCACCTAAAAAAGTAAACTAAAATAAAAATAAAAGATTTAGGCCTAAATAAAGCGCACATTTTTTGCAGTTAACGAAAGATTTGTGACAGAAGACAATTTAAATACTTCCATCGTTCGTTCATAACATAACCTCATCCCATTCCCTATAGACCTTTAATAACTTTTGGGATCAGTATAAATTCTGTTCGACAATAGCTTGGGGCATGCATCCCACGCCCTATGCCGGCGCCACTGTTCATATGTAGGGAAGTTTTATTGTGCGATTGATTTCCTAAATGGGAGAACAGTATAGTGGTCCCCCCGTGTCCCTCCTGATTACGGGCCTAAATGTCACGGTGTTTGAACACGAGTGGTTCGACAGTTTCACCGTTCTGCATGATATGTACCTGATGCACAGTACACTATATTAGCATACACATGCTCAGTTATTTTCTGTTACGAAGGATACGCTGGGTGCAAGCTAGGCTAACCTAATTAACTTCAGTACTGGATTTATTTTACGTACTGCACTTATGTTCTTCATTGACTTTTATGCTGCACGATCGATACGCATAATTTTGGTTCTCAGAGTGAGGATTAGATTGCCCCAAATTGTGTATCATTCCCATTACAAAGAATGATCATGGACTAAAAATCTCAATTTTTGTCTTTATTTTCCTTTAATTCTATTTTTTATTTTTAAGGTGCCAATAGGAGGACGCGCGCCCTTGTCCCCCCCCCCCCCGCCCCTCGTATCGTCACTGCTGGCAGAACGGAAGTTCGCTGTGCACTAATCTGTCATATTCTTTTCCTTCGATTTTGAAAATAACTTTGGCACTATAACAGTAAATCAAAACACAACGCTGAGAGATAAAATGAAGTGGTAAGTTTGTATTTCGTCATTGGTGGTATTTAAATTTCACATCGTTTTCAACAAATCCTGCCTATATTCATTCGTTCATTTGCTTTGTAGTATTATGTTCATTAGTTGGTTTGTACAATCAAGTCATTCAGTTATTAGACTAAAGTCGATGTCATCGTTTCGTCTTTCCATTTCAGTTACATCGTCATCACAGCGCCCTCTGTAGAGTGCTTCCTGTTTCTCATATTCCTCTTTTGCCAAGTTGCTTGTCTTCTCCACCAAGGTCCAGACTACACTGAGGTCAATCTGAGGGAAAGGTGAAAAAACACGTCATTGCTACATGAGGCAGCCTGAGACTAACATTTACGATGAGACCAGACAGCAGGGTGCCTGATGAGAGACATCCCACCTCTTCTAAAGCTGGAGCAACGCACTTCACCCTAGGTTCTCAAGTGGCGGCCCTCGGGCCATTTGCAGGCAGCCCACCACGTCCATTAACGTGGCCCGCGGGAGATACAAGGACCCAAAACATTTTTTATCCTTACAGTTTCCTGTGGCCAATCTAGAACACTTGGTTGCCTCATTTTCTCATATGCCAAACTGAAGATTAACAAGTGGTAGACGCAAACGTCTAGTTACAAAAGTATGCTAAAAGTGGGATTTCCTTCAATCTAGAGGATTGGATAATAATTTTTCTGCCGTTCTAATGGCCCGGGCATAGAAGTTGCAGAGTTCTCATGACTAATGTGTGTTTTAAGAGTATAATGTCCTACAATCTACGCAGGTTGGGATGCCAAATTTCCTCACCATACTAGCGACACACGCATGGGAGACGGGGAACTACGATGGGAAATTTGCGTTGAAGAGTGCATTTTCCTACTATCAAGCTCATTCGGAATGTCAAATTTTCTTACCTCAGCACCAACCTTATTGGACCTGGGGTCGGATGTAATCCCTTACAGGCCCCCATTTAGAAACCACAACCTAGTTAAGAATCCCTAGACTCGCCACTACCTGCTGTACAGGCACTTTCGTACCTCTTATAGGTGGGATTCGCCCTCAAGCATGAGCCCCTGTCCAAACCATGGATTCGCCCTGCTGGCTACAACAACAGTGATAAAGCATAAACTCGGGGAAATGCGGCCCGGTGCCGACAACACTTGAGAGGCCCTGCATTACACGTTATAGATGATCGTGTGGTGTCAATCTGGCTAAATCCCACCATTCCTAACCTGTATTACTTCGAAGACCTAGAGCATTACTCACAACACAGAGATAATTCATGAATGAGTCCAGGGAGTCAGTGCTGTTGTCAAATAACAACTCCCTGATGGGTCACTGAAGACTATGAAATATTGCCTTTATCTAAAACTGTAATCTAGCAGGTTGCTTAAATGTTGTTGAAGGGTAACAAGGTATAGTGTAGTTAGTTTAACATAAAAACGTTTAAGTGGAGATTACATCCTTTTTAGCATAACGTTCTCATTTTGACATTGAAAGATATTAATTGATCAAACAACAACAACAACAACAAAAACAGGCCCGGCCGGGCCATAAATTCAAAGTTTTGACTCAATCAGATATTGTCCCCAGTAATATAACGTAACGATGACTTCAACTGGAACGTATATCCACCCTGACCCATTGCAACAGCCAACCTACCCGCTCCTCAGAAGAGAAAAATAGTACATCACATTTCCCAAAATAACCTAAACAAGTAAATAGAAGACACAAAGGACTGGATAGCCGGATAAACCTAATTAACAACCTAGTGCACGCGAAAAAAATCCTTTTCGAAAGTTTTACTTTTCCGCCATTATTTACCTTTAATCCTGAACATATTTTACGGCATTCGGGATGATTTTATCCTTTTCTAATCTTTGTAGAAAACTGTTGTAGCATATAACAGCAAGGAGATGATAAGACAGTTTGTCTCTCTCTCACTATATATTGCGTAGATATGCTGCAAGCACAGAGTCGAGGTTACCAACGTTATGTGAAGTGTTATTACAGATATCACAACCCTGGATGTGTAGCCAGGCGACAATATATCATCACTGAAGACAAGCAGCATACGAAATTCGAACTTTTTTTTATAAACACAACTGAAAATTGGGAAACTCGCGAAGACCAAGTCCAGAAATATAGGTGGCAATTTCTGCAAGAAAGTATCGTAATAGAAGTCCGTCATTCCTTTCAAGCTTGGAGATTTAAGTGATATCTGCCGGGGCATATGCGAGTATTTCAGTCAGGCATGAGGAATGATTTATTACCACCAAAAACGAGAAATCTCCAGCAATGTAAACACATATGTGGTCATTTATAATGTTACCTATCTCCTTTGACGTCACTCTTTATACAAATCTTTGTTGTTTCGTGAGACTCTCTCACCATTCATCTTAAAGGAACATGCGTGAAAAGGGGGAAATTTTGTTTTGCTCTCTCCATTTGTTAGGAACGGATGAGCTTTGCAGACTAAATAAAGGGAGGATGGCAACATTGAACAAAGAAGAAAACCAAACTAAACTTGCTGTATACAGGGGCGATGATTATACCCCGTCTGGAGAATTGGCTTTAACTTCAGGAAGTGAGATTTTTCATCCCGTGGTTACAACAGAGGGTGTTTAAAATTTAGCCTATTTTCATTCAGAAGTATTACAAAACCACATTAGAGATACTTAGTGCGTTAGCTTTTTTTCTGTCATTGTTTTGTGACATCCTCACTGATTTGTTAACCTGTCTGTCTGTAAAATGAAATTCTACAGTATAGTATGAAACACTGAAACAAGTTTGCCTTCCACAACGCACTCAATTATTCTATACATACACGAGTTATCGAACACCTCCCTGATTCTATACCAATAGATTATTTCGACTTATCTACCGCGCGGACACAGAGATATAGCTAAAGGCTTTCCTTTGGTCTTGATATCGACGGGGACATAATATTTAATTACTAATTTGGGTTCACAGTGCTTGAACATAGTGTTCAGAGAAAAAATGTTATTCACGAGTTATTCATTATACACATCTAAAGATAGTGAACTGTTATGCTATGTGAGATGGGTTAGGATATTTATATAGTTGACCGAATTCATTTTGTGTTGTGTTCTACAGAAGATTAGCTCAATGTGAATCTACAAGACGGCTTAAGCAAACCAAGGTTAAAATAGCCACCCTCTTTAATATGAATTCTGTTGATTATTTTGTCTCTCGAGATAAATTGGATTCCATGCAGTCTTTCAACTATTGCTATTAAAAACTTATTTCGGAAAGTTCTTTCTGTAAACAAAGAGAACGCTACATTAAAGTTAGGTGGCAAGGAATTTACCTGAGAATGTGATGTGAAACTACAGAACAACACGTTCCTGTCCTATTTTTTAAGCCTTCTCTAAAACTCACGATATCTTTAGTAGACATAACGTCGAGGAGTCCTATGGGATTGCCGGGGGGGGGGGGGGGACTCAGGGTTATGAAAGGTGAAGGAGAGCCTTTAGTTATACATTTGGATTCATCAAAGTATCGGATAATCAGATAATAAAGGACCTATTTCGTCTCTGCAAGAAAGACTCTACGGTAGGGTTTCTCAAATGTGTTAGAACGAGGGCAACTTTCCACTTTGGATGTAATATTCTAATGGGTGGGGTGGCCTGTGTTACAAATCCTATTTGGGTTCGTTAGAATTATTGATTTTTCAGCATTTTTAGTCTCCATCACGTGAATGCGTTTAGTGAGGGCCCATAATAAACTTGGGTACTCTAATATTTTCCTTTTAGGAAGCAGGATTTACCGGCCAAAAGTACTCCGCAATTTATCAAAAGTTTCGGGCTCTCCGGGCGCTTTTCTCATTGCTGCAGTTGTTATCAGTATGGACACAAACGCAAGCCTCTTCGCATTATTCATAGGTGAGGGCTCTACCATTAAGCAACTGTTCATGTGCATTGACGTGATTACAGAGAAGCACAGCATTGTAAGAAGGCGCGTAGCCAGGGATTTGCCAAGGAGGGGCGAAGCCTGTAGGCAAACTATCTAAGCGTAGCGCCACCATAGGTTGGCGCGAAGTATACAAGAAAATTTTGGCCAAAAAACCTCCCAGATCGCTGAAAATGGCATTTCCCTGGCCTTGTAAGTTGCATCTAAACATTTTTTTTTTATTTTGAGTTACTAGCGATATCATAAAAAAATCATCAAAAAATACAAAACAATATGCTCAAGGGGGAGCGGCTGCCCCCCCCCCCCTTGGCTACGCACCTGATTTCTCTACTCTTGAGAAGACACATTTTAAGAAAATTAAACTCTTTAACGAATTACCTGGTATCAAACCCGCATTTTCATTGGCAGACACGTTTTGGAAATTGATAGTGTCTCGGTACAGAGTCTGAGTGCAACTAATTTGCCATAGAAATGACTTCTAATGCAAAACCCGTATAAACCCTTATACATGATTCAAATACCTAAGTTTGGAAACTTAAATTAGGGTAAAATTTTACACTGTGCTTTTTAAACTAATTTTTCCAAGGACACCTCGATTTTCTAATCAAGAGCCGGAGGGCCAAAACCAAACGTTACTTCCGAAGGAGTTCTGCTGCCCCAAAGAAGCTACGTCCCCTTTACTTTTTAAATTACTTACTCTGAAATAGCCACTGAATGGAGAATCCATGTCAGCTATGATGTAGCAGAGTACAGTTATGGAGAGTACGGTAATTACACACATAGTTAGTTCAACTTCCACAGAATCGGCCTGAAAGAGGAAAAGATATTCAGTTAAAATTATGATTGGTCAAAATATGCGCACGCGCAATTTATGAAACAGCAAAAATTACGTGCACACTGTGATAGAAATCCAGATTTCCCGAGGGGATGGTGTATTATATCCTCCCATACTTTCTGGATATGATCCCATTGACTATGTCTTTTCACACAGTAAATATTACTTCAAGGGCCCTTTATACCCCCTCCCTCCCCCCCCCCCACACACACACCTTTTCATATAAATTTGTGGTATTAACGTAGGATTAAAGTTTTACATGCGAAAAGCGAGGGAAAATACTTTCAATTGGTAGACTGACTACTTTTTCCGGAAATTAGACGCCAAATTTTTGCACGTTTGTAAGAAAAATAGCATAAGAGAAACGTTCTGTCTAAATGGGGGCTTGCAGCCCTCAACCCAGTCTCTTACGTCTTTGAAGATCCCTATGTAACAAAATGTTTACCACATTATTAACTTGGATTTAAAGAAAATTAGAAGCTCAAAGTATTGAGACACTAAATGACTGATAATAGATCATAATGACCTTAGAAATTTGAAAAAAAATTGACAAATGGTAGTAATGTTAAGTTATTACTTTACATGAAGTACAACGCTAGACCAGCCCGGTGGATATCATTAGAACCTATAACAGCCTAAAATTTTTATTTTTCTTTCTTTTGTTTTATTTTTATTTTGGATAGAATAAAAATTTATTTGACCCAAACAAGGGTACTCAAATTGTCTGCAAAGAGCTCAATTCAACAAGTAAAAGCAAAAAATGAGTAACTATAAAAAAAAACATCACGGAACGAATGTACTAAATAAATGAATGAATAAATGATTAAAATATTAGAACATAAAAACTAAGAATTTACATAAAATACCATTTTATTAATTGATTGATATTATTTTTAGGTTCGGCCTATATTCAATTCATGCAGTCATGTACTTTAATGTAAAATGTAAATTTTCCCATACTTTACTTCCTGAGGAATAGAACACAAAATTATAAAAGAAACTTACGTCAATGAGCATTATTCCAAAGAAAGAGAAAAATCCAAGTAATTCTAGAAAGGCCCATTGTAAAGGATGGATACAGAATGATAAGTGCATTTTTCTGGTGATCGCAAGTGATACCAAAGACTGGAGGTTGGCAACGATTTTTTCCTGTCCAAAGGTCAAATAAAATGACATTGAAACATTTGAAAGGGTAAAAGACAATAAATCTGAGGCTAAAGTGTTATCTTTGTTAAAGCCCTGGGAAACATATGATTCTGTCGAAAGGGAAATGCACGTTCTAAGATTCCAACTCTCTGTTGAACCAGACCGTAGCCAGTCAAGGTACTAAAGGGTGCGAAATAAGGTCTAGGGGGTAAAAACATTTTTAAGGGGCGTGCTATGCTAGATGACATCCCCCTGCCCCCTCTCTTGGCTACGGCCATGTGTTGCATTGTTATCTCTCCCTCCCCCATGCAGGCGTATCTGATTCTTGATCCAGTCATTAAAATTAACCCCTTTCCCGGCCTCGTTCGTCTGGCCCGACCTCTAAAGACATTTCTGGCTTGCATCTCACTTTTCTTGAAATGAATACGTTTATCGCAATCAGTATGTACATTGCCAGTTCACTTTTGTCAGGAGGTATAAACGAATTAGGTAACCAAGCAGACACTTACGTATGAGATATTATTCCTCAGTTCTATCAATTAGCACTAACGTATGTTCTTTTCAACACAGTTACCTTACCGTGAGAACAGCTTCTGTTTCCCTCAAAAATTTCGGCTTCTCATTTAAAATCCTTGCAATCTTCAAGAAAAACAACAGTAACAAGTCATATTATTGACATAAGTATTTATTTTCAGGCGGAAGACTACGAGCCACACATACACTTCCTTATTAAATTACAACTAGCATAGGATACTTACCGTAATGGATGAAAACAAACTCTCTTTTATGTAATAGTGTATATGTGCATAACATTTAGCATTTAGCACTTGGAATCATTCAACAGTCTCTGGACTCCCAGAAGGGCCATCTTAGTACACAGTCCACATGTCCCTCTGATATTTACGATGCCCAGGATAGCCCTCATTTACACACATGTGATACAACAACGAGGACAGCGAGATCGTAAAGCACAGAATTTAGTGCATTTATTATTCCCTCAAAGCAGTTGCCACTGTCTTTGAAAGTTCTAAACAAACATTTTTACAATTAAAGACCTGTAAAGTTTTCGTTTTCAAAAAGCTTGAATTTCCGCAACAGTTCAAACAGTTTTTCTGCACTTAACTATTCCAAACAGACGAAACCACATATATTGAAAATGCCACATTCATAGCTTCCCTTATTTCGCTTGTAATTTCTTCTTCAATTCTTTTCCAGTGATTCAATGATCAATTGCTGTAGGAAAGTTTAAAGCAGATCATTGTTATTAGAACCCCCTGATGACATTTACAACTCAAAGGATTCTTTATAATTAGACTAATAACATCGGTTTTTACTGCTAGTCTTCTAGTTCAGTCGTTTTTAGTTACTACTTGAAATTTGGGAGTCATAAAAGCGACAGTTTGGCATTGACATAAATTTTTTACCTTTCAGACAACACCTACGCCTAGCAATACAATTGATTACTACTGTATCCGACAAGTTTATTGAAGCAAAGATCTAGTCTAAGTAATGTTGATTAACACAAAGGTTGCAAATGTAATTTCTTTTAGTAAAGTGCAAGCTTCAATCAAAATAATAAAACTGCGAGAAAGTATCTAGTTACCCGCCAGATCTTGTCTCGTCTGTATTCAGGTATATCTTCCACAGGCCGTGGGCTGATAGCTTCGTTAATTTCTCGCAAAATGCAAAGTGCATTCCTTTTTACGATTTGGTATACCTTTCCACAGTGTACAAAAGAAACCAAACCATTTCCTATTCAAGTGTATTAGTATACAAAGATAAAATTTATCACAACACTTTACCGTATAGATTTTATTTAAAAGTAAGCACAAAAAAGTAAATAGATATTTACTTTCATGCTGCTTAAGTAAGGGTTGTGATTTTCAAATTTGTGATGACAATGTTAGATGAATAACATTTGTTTTTATATTGAAATATTATCAAATTGCAAAAAACGGCTTTCACTTTACAATATTTGTAACCCTGTATACAGCATATGTAGGGCTATATCCGAGTCCACATGACCCGATTCCGAGCCAATTCTGATTCCATTGGTCACCGTTCCGGGCCAATTCCTAGTTCAGTACCCTCCGATTCCTAGCCAATTTCGATGCAGGTTCTTCAATTTCGGGCCAATTCCGAGTCCAGCCATTTGATAATGTAGCATCTCGTAAAAATGCTTTTTTCTACTGTTTTGGAATTACAATCAATTGAAAAGGGACATTTTTAGGAGTTAATTACATGCCCTGGTTCAAGCTGTATTTTGATTGACTGTATGTAACCATTCATGTGTTGAACTGTGCACCAATAACAATGTATCCCTAAGAAACAAATATTCAACTTTCATTTTTGTGGAATCGGCTCCGAGTATGAGTCCAGCTGCAGCTCATTCCGGGCCAATTCCGATTCCAGACCCTCCCATTCCGGGCCAATTCCCAACGAAAAAAGAGTCCGGAATCGAGTCCGAGTCCGGACTTGGATGTTACAGCCCTGTGATATGCCGCTAAGAATTAATCTACTTTGAAATGTGCTTTTGCTGTTTTACTTCAGTCACTTTCATTGAAGTTATTCTGAGAGGTGTTAAAGACTCGACGTATTCAAATGCACCAGGGCAAAAGCGTCGGAAGGCTTCTAAGAAGGTGGTGGGGTTGGCTGAGACCTTACCATAGCTCCTGGATTTTGTCATTTTCTTAGGTAATTTTTGGCCGTTTCGCAGAACAACTCTATAATTTTTGAAGGAAAATTTTAAAATGAAAATTAGTGGGGGCTGCGGCCCCCGAGCCCTCGGCTTCGACGGCCCTGTACACACATGTTGCATATAAACTACACAAAGGAACGAGATCGAATCTTTAAAAAGAGATGTTATATAAACATAGCAATAATAAGTTCATAGTGACTTTAAAAGCAGATAGGACACCACAACGGTTAGGATACTACAGGCAAGAAGGATACGGTAAGTCTCAAAAGTTTCTCATTGATGAAATATAGGACGGGATGAATTCTCTCTTAGTAAAAAGGGGAGGGTTGAATGGAAATCCAATCAAAGGGTGCCACAACGTTGCAGGCTTTATGCAGGCGGCGTTTCAATTTCGTTTTTTAGTTTTCGTCTTTTTCTTTGCTGAGAACCAAACGTAACGGAATCTGGAGAAGGAACTTTGTACATGAAACATTTGACAGAACATACCTGCATCGCAGAGGAAAATCCCTAATATCCTGGAACCCTTCCGCACTTTTTAGGTTAAGCAACTCTACATTGAAGTGAACTTATTATATGCAAATTCTAGTTCATCGGAAAGTACATAAAAAGTAATTCCCACAAAACCCCGCGAATGCTGATAGTACAAAACAAACCTCCAATTTCTGTTCGCTTGATAGGGTCTTAAATGAATGTGTCAATTCTAAGATTTGATCCAACAAGCCAACTTCGAACGAAACGGTACTTAAAATATTTCGTTGTTTCTCCAGTACAGATTGAAACGTAAAGCCGAAATTCACTCTGATCAAAAGAGAAAGAGAATTACTTCTTTCAGATAAAGATGAAGTTATTAACATAACTTTATCAGAATCAATTCTGTGGCTTGCTTGAAATAGCCCTAAAAAGTTAACTCAAGTGTAGTGCATTAATTTCAAGTCCATTTTGTGGTGCAGACTGCAGGACCGTGGCCAGATAGGGTTAAAGAGGGCGAAATAGCTTCCAGATAGCGAAAAATTTTTTAGAGGCGAGATAAACTAAAATGCATTAAGGCAAAGGTACTTTTTATTTGTAGGGGGCCGAAATTTCTAGGGGGAGCCGCCACTGTCAGTTCGGGAGATAACCGCTTTCGGGTGAAAATGAGAATTCACCCGATTGGGGGAAAATTTTTGCACGACTCAAACCATGAATAATCATGAGCCCTTAGTGCCTGCCTCTTAGCAGTCGTTGATTTGTTATAATAAATGTGTCTGTACTCAAATACAAGATAATAGTTCACACACGAAGAACGAAACCACATGGAACTTTCAACAAAGTGTTTAAACACAAGTGCTGGAAGAATTTACTTGCAAACCTTTGTGTGGAAAACAGTGCACAAAACTTGCGGCTGTGTCGAGTCCATTACTTAAGCTTAGGACAAAGAGCGTAACAAAATTGCTCGATATCTCAAAATCGGCGTGGTGAACTAACAAACATGACTCGGCTTTTTTGTTCCCCTGGCAGCAAAGTTTTTAAATGTGCCAGAATTTCTCTTTCCTTGGATCGATAAAAATTGCAAGGTTGTTTTGAACGTTTGTCTCCGTTAAATTTGCGCGGTAGGATCGCAAAGCATCACGGGAGAATTTCAAAATGGCGCCACCCATGGCAAGATTTTTCCCCGATCGGGCGAAAATCGATTTTCCCCCGAAAATGGTTATCTCCCGAACTGACTGTTTCTCACAGTAGCTACGGACTTGGTACACTGACTACGAAGAAATTGTAGTATCACCATCATTCTTCAAAAGACACACTTTTCATGAAACATTTTAAGAGCACTAACAGCTTTATCTTTCAGTAAGATTGAGGTCGCTCTGCCATTACAATAGAATGATATAATGAGCTTTTCTATAAATCTCTTCTGAAATCCTCGGACTTTGGGTGTCGTGTCACGGTTGTCGCATATGCATATGATGCGACATCTCTTCGTTCAACATTACTGACATTCGTCGAATGTGAAAGTCCTGGCCACGAACCAATCGTCGATTTCAATGCTGAAAATCATGGTTTGGTAGATTATTGTTTTTACATGTAGACTGATCACATTAACCTAAGAAAACTGCAGTGCTTTCACAACATTATGCACCTTCATCCTGCATAGCCCCGAATTAGTACAGTAGTAAGGTATTGTATACTGTCGACAGTATTGTTAACTACTGAATACTCAGAGTTGCCATATGAGAGTGCTGAATATTCACGACTTCCCTCCGATAATGATGACCTTATTTTTGTGTTTGTGTAAGCTAATTTGAATATAGATATAAACAGTCATTCACACATAGTCTCCCATTACGTGAATGACCATTTGGTCATCTAAGTCACATGACCTCATTTCAACCTTGTCTTCAGTGATGGGTCAACCGAAAGCATTACGTATATTGTGTAAAGTTTTCACAAGCAGTTGTAAAATACGATACTTACGCATACACAAGACCGGCAGGACTCAGAAAACAAGCTTTGGAAATAAAAACAGACGAAACTGATGTAAAGAGAATGAAAACATCGATTATCATATCAATTTCATACTACTGCTCACATGAACATCGTCTACCCACAAGCTAATACAAGTCGTTTTAAGATATTAACGTGTTACTTGAAATGTTTACAGCTAACGTCAAATGTAGCCGTACTAGTACGCCTTATAAAATATGCACATGTTACTGAAGTTGACCCCCTTTGTCAGTGGACCCCCCTCCCATATTAAAGTCCTGCATCCACCCTGCTACGTCTGTCTTATATCAATGCTTTCAACAATTAAACCAGCAATCAAATGAGTACGTACTATTGAAGGAAGCCATTCAGAGGTAACCCTAGTTACCATAAATCCTGCGTTCTAAAGTGGCGGTCCTCGGGCCATTTGCGGTCCGCGACGTGCACAAAAGTGGACCTCGGAATATTCGAAAATCAAAATCTTTAGCAGCACAAAAGCTGATGAACGAAGCCCTGGCTACTACACTAAAATTTAAAGCAACAGCACAAGTAAAAGTGACCAGCGGTCCGATACACTTGAGAAACCCTGAAATAAAGGTTGTTGTGAGGTCACTTATCGATTTGGATGACTTGTAATTCCCTGTTCGGTTTGAAGTATAGACAGATACAAGATACAGATACCTACCTATTGCACCATTGATATCACGTGATTCCCCGTTCCAAAAGTAGAGAACAATGGGGTCATGGCACATAAGAACGAGAGGGCTAAGGGCTATCGAAACGATGGCCGGAAGTACAATCTTGATTAACGAGAGGGGGTGGTTGAAAAATTTCTCCAACTCTTCTACGACATGGATGTCTTGTTTTGTTATAGCTGTTGGGAGAGTTAAAACGTCAGAGCATGAAGAAAATATGCGCAAAATATGTTTAAATTTATTGATTCATAACATGAAGGATTATTCCGATTCGCAATTTAGTAGAATATTCGTTAGAGAAGCAAATGATTATGATAACTATGCGATCAAATGTGATCAAAGTATATCGTATTGTATTATATTGAATATTTGTGGTCACTATAGTGTTTTTGTGTTTTCATACCGTAGTTTCACTTTCCGATCGTCACAATTGTTGTATTATATCTAAGTTGCACTATCATTATAAGATATACATTTGAAAATGGAAATTGATATTGAAGTAACAAGTTTACAACTGTAAAAGGCCGTGTGCCAATGAAATTGTAGATTCGTCCAAGCTTGCTTTCCCTGCCTCGTAACTGCCACTTGAACTATATGGTATGGGTCACGAGTATTTGAGGACACTTAAATTGAGAACGAAAAGTATCAATATGATAGTATATTTCAAGAAAAAATGTATGCTACACGTGCTCTCAAGGATGTAGGCTTCACGTACTATCAAAGGGGTTAGGCCTCACGTGCTATGAAATGATGTAAGTCTCACTAGCATTGCAAGACTTGAATCTTTTGATTTATGTTGTACTCGTATTCCCAGGGACTGTAACTATTGAAACATCATGAGTTCAGGTCCCATTAAGTAAGTGGACTTTTTTTAATAAAAGCAGACCATATTAAGTGACCTCCGGAATGAAAGGATCTAGAGTAATATTAGTATGAGCAAGAGTATTGACTAAGTCTCATGCATGGGGGCATTCTAGAGGGTGTGTTTGGAAGAAAAACCAATGAAAGGTCATTTCAATCAACATTAGTTTTCAGCCTTGCATGGTTTTGTTGTAATTTCCAGATCTTATGCACTCATAAATGGGATACTAACAAGAGTCTTCTGGTATGGTGTATAGTACTGTGTTCTCAAGTTAACGTACACTAAACTACACATTAATTTAAATTCACACCAAAATTTTCTTTCTTTAAGTTGACCCAGTACGCACATTACTCTCACCAAGATCGTTTTCAATAATATTTTCCTAGTTATGCGAAATTTTATACTAAATTTGAAAGGTTTATTTTGCATTTCTCTGTAGATCATCCTACAATTTCTAAAAAGTGTCTTTAGAGTCTACATTTTTTCATATGTTTATAAGAAAACATAACTAATAAAATTCTATATTTGTTGGCAACGAACATTAAATTACCAGAGATATTAGAGAATGGCTGGGATGTAGTTTCCTCAGACAGAGCATTTGACTTATTTTGAGGAGCTGAGTTGAGCATATTCAATTTAGTACTTAAGTGGAAAATTGAAAGAGATTTTAGTACGACGTGAAAGAGAAACTGATCAGAAATATCAGAAACCCTGGCACCCTTCCATCTCTTTATATCCAAACTCCTTTGCCCTTTACAGTGCTCTATGCGGGGGTCTCTCTTTGCTCTGAAAGAAAACATGGGTACGACGGTACAGCTCCCTGAAAAAGCTGACGAACTCTCGGTATGGAAATATCGACCAAAAAGGGTCAAATCATGAGTCAACAAGATAACAAGAATCAGTGGCGTAGCTAGAGGGGGGCAGGGGGGCGGTGCCCCCCCCACAAAGCCTCCGAAGGCCTCTGTCGGAAATTTCTAGTCTCTGTCGGAAATAAATAAAAACAATCCATTTGTAACACTTACAACACTTCTTACGTTTTTGAGCAGAATTACACGTCGATATGTCAACGTGAAAATCAAAAGTCGGTCTCAAATTGCCCGGAAAGCAAAAAAAAAAAAAAAGATGTCTTCAGAATTTCGAATCGTACAACTGCCAGATGATGGTACCGTTAAGGTAATAATCTGTCGGAAATTTTTTGCTTTTGCCCCCGGCAAAAAATGTCTAGCTACGCCACTGACTAGAATTACTGCATGACCGTCTTTGTCTGAAAACATATTTTGACAAAGCCAAGAGCTAGTGAAGTTTTACTCAAATTGGTTTCTGTTTCTTTCTCCTAAAAGTTTAACATTCGGTTAGTTACCCGACAAGAAAACCCAGAAAGAATAAAAACAAAGTGAGATGCCCGCCAATAAGAGTAAACCATAATTCCTAACAGGGCTATTTGCTGTTGCTAAGCGATATGGAAGTATTGTCCTCCATGTTTTCATGATAACAATGTGAATGTAGATAAGTTATAACGAGACGTCTCATATTTCATATTTTCTTTAACATTAACCCAGATCAGGACAAAAATGAGGACGTATTGAAATTGAGGTAAAGTATGAGTTGTGGTGGCATGTCCGTAACTTTCTCTTTGTTTACTTATTTTCTTTATTTTAGAGATGTATTTCATTGTATGTGATAAAATGAAAGATTGACAAAGAGAAACGTTGTCTAATTCGGCTACATCCATTATCGTAATTTAAGCATTCAAATGACAAATGTACTACGTTATCTAGGTCTGGAATTTCCTTAGGTATATTTTGGTGTCGCAAGCCATAAATTTCGTCAAAACGATTTCGTACCTGACATATTTCATCAGAAAGATTAGAAGTCCAAAAAGCTATTACCGCAATCACAGCTACAATATAGCCAATGGAATTATTAGAACAGTTCATTTTGCAAATATGTATTAAGCTTCTCTTCAATCCAATTTTGGTGATATTTGTTATCAGCTGTGGAACTGAAATTTTGTGAATAAGTCATACATTAATAGAAATTAACTAGAAACAAAGTTGTCGTCCAACTTGGTTTTTTTTTCAGAAAGAAGCTTTTTCCAATAGGACAAGGATAAGCCTACCGGGTCAATTTAAATAGACCAATTTGGAAATGAGATTTTGCTGTTCCATAGTAGTACCACAGATTAGGTCCACGGACATCTTCGTACGGATGCGAAGACTTCGAGCGACTTTCTCTTTTTTTTTTTTTTGTCCTTCACAATTTACTGTCATTCTGTCCAACCTTTCGGTTCAAGTTAAGGAGATTAACTATAAATGAACTTTTGCCCTGAAGAAAATTTTCTTTGACGAGTGATTGATGTCTAGAGAACCATAGTTTTAAACCTGAAATTGCTTACACAAAACATCTGTCTTGCACATGCAGTCTCTGGTGGTTCACTTTCTTTCCCAGCATGCATTGTACATCGAAGTTTCCCAACTCGCTTATTGAGGGCAGGAATTTAGCATGTTTACCCAAGATATAAAAAAGTCTGCCAAAAGAACAATATATTTGCCTGAATGTGACAAATTTTCTGCTCGAATAGGGACTGCATCCCCAGCCTCATTCCCCTCTCTCGGTGACCCGTGCAAAAGAATTTACCTCAAAGACATTAAAATAAGCCTACTCCAGAAAATAAGTATACTGATCGAATGAATAAGAAAAGCAATAACGCCGGTACTTGTTGAATGAAATGGAGGTATCTTCTCAGATCTCTCTTCTTTTTCTTCTAGGGTATCACCAGTTTTTACGTCATCTTGCATGAGTAAAGGTCTGATCTCATAGACGGATCTTTGTCTTCTCTCTTCATGAGAACGCTTTCCTTTCAGCTGAGATACAAAGTACGTTACTACTATTGCTGTGTGAGAAAAAACAAGAAGTTGTCAAAGACAAACATGGATGTATAGCTTGAGATATTTTGTAGTAGGAGCAAGTTTCGAGGGTGACGGTGGCACAATAGGTTAGGAAAATTTGTACGCTCTCATATGGGAGCATTTGAACGCTTTGAGACATGCATATGCATGTCATATATCTCTGATTGGCTAAAACCCTAACCCTAACCCTAATTCTAACCGTGATTGGTCCTAACACTCGGTGCTTTCCAAAGGTTATTCCTTGGAATTACCATCCAGTGACCTATCTCAAATGAAAGCTGCAGTATCAATTTTGATGTCGTCACAGACTTTGGATAGCACATCTTGTGGGGGTATCACCGTACAGGAAATGAAGACAAGACAGTTACTTATATCAAAAGGTCTGACAGTATTGCAGAATATTAAAGATGCTACGATTCAGTCTCCTCATTCAAAGCCAAACTTAAAACTCACCTCTTTAATAAGTAGATAAAATTGCGACCAATATCAACGTTTTATAAAATTTGATTTGCCTTTAGACTATTACTTTGTTTTGGTCTCAATTGCTTGGTACTTGGAGGTGACCACATTGCAACTAAACATGGAGCTATGCTTGACCGTTACGATAGAATCACTTTACACTATAGATTTATTGCAAATGTACCACGTAGAGCTTAGAGCTATGTTTGAGTGTATGGAACCTTTCCAAATCTCATTTCTTTATTTGTATACTATAGGCTAACAAACAATTTTGTGTTCACAAAGTTGCAACATTCAAAAATAAATTCAAAAATAAATTCTACTGTCGTTAACATGGGCATTTACAGCTCCGTGCGCACAAACCGAAACGCTCTTAAATAGATTTTGACATAAGTTAACGTACACTCTGCGTAGTAACCATAGTTCTGCTGCTTGTACATTTACATTAAACGCCTTCCTTAAAAAACAATTTACAAAAGATTCATGTTGATGTTGACCTTCTCAGGGAAATGTATCAACAGAGTAAAAGTCTGTCTCATTCTCATTTTGTGACCTTTAATTCCTGTAGGCCTTTTACATTATTTTGCAACACGTAAACTAGTACATTAACTTGAACATAGAGTATGAGCATTCTGTGCAAGTGAATTCTCATTCATGTTTTATTTCATTTCTCACCTATGATCAACAAAACAATAATTGCCACTGGTGTTAGGAGTACCGGAGCAGAAGCAACTAGCTCGGGTTGTACTTCCGGTTCAGCCGATTCACCCGAGTCCAAATCTACGGACGACTCTGGCTCTGGGTCGGGCATGTTGCTACCGAAGACTCATTGATGATGGGGTACTTGCTAAATAAAGGTGTACAAAATATACTCTCCTTAAATTCTCTTCTTATATATAAAACCATAATTGAGTTACAATTTATTTAATTTTATTTTATTCGACATTCTCCGATTCACTGAAACCTTTTCTTTAGATTTTGTAGGTGTTATAATAATTGAGCAAATTCATGACATATCGAACAAAAATGCATTATTGATGTTTTACAAGCAGACTCTCATCACCCCAAATACACGTTGGGTTGGTGCATCTCTCTAATTCGGAATTGGTAGCTGTGTACTGTGATTAACTCAAAACTTTAAGTTTACAATAGAGAAGCCTAGCCAAACACTGATTACTTGGTAACCGACTGCAGTGGCCAAGTGATTAGAGCATCAGACTTGCAGCCGGAAGGTCTAGGGTTGAAATCCTGGCCGGGTCATACCAAAGACTTTAAAAATGGAACCTACTGCCTTTTTGCTTGGTGCTCAGCATCAGCAATGGAGTAGGGAAAACAAGCCAGTGAGCCACAACTGGAAAAAAGCCGTGGTCGTCTCGACTTGAACCAATTGGTTGGAAACTGGGACGTTAAACCTCATCTAACTAACTAACTGATTCCTTGGTAATTGAAAGCAGTTACACTAGTCCACGTATTTAATTAGGTAACGAGAAACTATGTGTAGATGGGTAGCCTTTTCTAGTGCCACATGTCAAAATAATTCTTTATTCACACGAACAAAGAAAACTAACTAGTGTGTTGAAGGCAACTGAATGTATATAGCCCCATAGCCTAGATTCTACTTAAAATCGTTCATTGCAAAGCGATGCCATTCATGTGGGACCTCGAATGTCACAAAATCAAGACAAATTTTCATTACAACTCGGATGCATACAATATTGTACTCACTTTAAGTTTAAGATGGGTCCATGTTGTAATATAATCCCAAGTGACAGGCTGCCAGCCGAAATATACCGCTATGGTGATTGATATGAAACGTTAAATCAACAATCCCTCGATTCTTTCCGTGATGTCACAAAACGTTACAAGAAGCATGCAACGCGTGTTTCATCAAAGAGATACGCACACGCTTATTTACCTTGAATGGCATCGTGCACTGAGGTCGGAATGCGCGTAAGAAAATGTGTGCCAAACTTTTGTACGCATGCTGCATAGGCACTTAGTGTACGCTCTTCATTCTGCTACACAAATATGAGAGTTCCAGTTTTTATAGCAGCAGATACTCCGTTATCGTGCGCTGTGTGTGGCCACGGTATAACTTTGAGCCGTTTGTAGTATGTTGAAAACCATGGGTTAACCAAGTGTGATGTTTGGCGTTTCTGTCCGCAAGAGGTTTTCACCGACGTCACTTCATCGCGCGTCTCTGTTTTTGAGACAAAAGTTCATTGTAGGCTATAAGAAGCAACTGTATCTAGGGTACAGTTACACACGTGTGCCGCTCATACTTTCTACGCATGAGCTGCTACGGTCAGTATGGCAAGTAAAAACGTGCAAACTCTGTGTGAAAGTCCTCTGTTCCTCATCTTATGTTTACGCTGTTATCTTAAGCCTCATTTACACGATACGATTTTTTCACGCGATCTGTCGTACGCAACCATCGCGTGCAACAAATCGTTCCGCGTGAATGGATTTTTACGCAACTTTTGGACGCGCACGACTTGTCGCGCTAAGTTAAGCAAAATTCGTGGCCCGCAAAAGTTGGTTACGCTCGACTGGGTAAGTATTTCAAGATCGTTCCAAGTTCATCATGTCTGCGTTCAAACGAATACGACAAAGGTGCGCGATTTTAATCAGTGTGGTGAAATGGATGACGAAAAGGTCGTCGTATGAGCGAGTGTATTTAGGGGATAAATGCGAGGGTGCCCGGTCTTAAATGTGATTCGAGACCGACGATGACGTCATCATAGAGGCTGCGCTGACCGAGGCGACAGCCGAGGTCCGCTGCCTCTGTGATGACGTCATCGGAGGTCTCGAATCACATTTAAGACCGGGCACCCTGCTTTTATCCCCATTCATAAACACTCAACAATAAAAATGCTGACGTAAATCGACAGAAACATTGAACTTTCAACAAAATTTTACAGATCACATTTTAATTCTCCCAGCTAACTATGGGCTGTATTATGACGTCATGTTTAGTTTCTTGCGATAGCAGCGAACAACTTCAAGCAAAAAGAAAGTGGACAACCACGCAAATATTTTCACTTCTTTGAAACAAATTCATTTAAAATTCAATCGTTTGAACAAAATCTAATTCGATTGACATAACAAATACGATATCTTTGTTGAATATGCTTTCTTTTGTTTTATATCACTTACCTTAAGGGTCAAATTGATGCGGGTTAGTACCAGGCAGTAAGCGGCGTAAACGTACACAGGACACAACTGCACAATATATATAATACCCAGTAACACTGTAGTTGGCTACACACACACAGTGGCACACAGTATACTACGGGCTTTCTTACTGCATGTACCGGGGTACTTACTGCATGTGAGAGACGCGTTCGTTTTCACGATGTAGCGCGTTCGTTTTCAGTAGTACGCGTACTCCGAAAAAATATAGGGAAATGTGTTACACGCTCAAACCATGCGCACGAAAACCACGGTTTTCAAATTCTCCTAACTGTCGGCAAACCGGTCTTAAATGGGATTTAAGACTGGTCTCGAATGGTTTTCAGCCAATCAGAATGCAGGAAATCAATAAAAGTGTTTATGAATTATAGTTCGAGCCTCACATTAATGAGCAGTCTTTTGTTTTTTCTTTAAACTTTACAACCAATTTTCTCCTCAACAATCCCATGTTATCGGAATGTGATTGCATGAGAGGCATGGGAAAATTACAAACTTTACATTCCCCATGGAGAAGTCCTATCCCAATTAACTTCAAGGTCAACACAACAGACTGAAAAAACAAAGGAAACAAAGCATTCCTTATCAATGTGAGGAAATTATATAACCTTTGCTTGCTTCAAGCTCCCTTTGGGTCACAAATGTAGTAAATTCATTTGCTGATATCTCGAGTACTACACGTCTGGTTTGAATGGAAGTTTTACCAAATTGCGTAGATTTACTTCCTCTGTCACATATGATAATTAAGTTTTTTGCTTAGATCCTTCCCATAATTTTTCCTGAAAAGTTCCCAAGTGCACCTCCTGTCGAAATTTCGAGCCTTTACGTGGCAAGAAAGACTCCGCCCTTACACGTTGAGCCCCTTCCCCTTTTTAAAGTCCTGGACTTGCACCTGATGTGAACTACAGTCAAAATCAATTTAAGCGATCCTTTTTGTTATATTTTGAAAATGGGAAATAAATATTAAAGGCTGGTTCATATTGAAAAGGGTGAACTGGTTAAAAAAGCCATTGCTTCACAGCGAATACCCAATTCAATCAATTCAAATGTGGTACTTATTTAGAATCAATGCACGGAAGTGACGTAAGTCTTCATAAAATCGTAAGTTTGGCCTAATCTCACCATAAACTTAACCCTAACTCTCAATTTTAACCATTATTTTGGGTCACTTATTCTAGGTTTAAGCCTACGCCTAAATGGCTTTTCAAAACCCAGATTTGGCAAATTCTCACCAAAAACTTAATCCTAACCATCATCACCAACCTTGACTTGTGGGCACTAATTCTAAATTAGAGCCTTGAAACTTGTCATAACTTTCAATGTAGCATAAGTTTCTACTTAACGCATATTGATCCCATATCATTTTTCGTCCCATTTCTTCTTCTCTCTACTCTCACTTTGACCGACGTCTGTCATTTTGTTTAGCTACTTGTTGTCGTGCTGCCCAAAAATCGCATGCAATAAGTTCAACAGTTTTGTTGCGTGCGATATAATTTTCATTCGACTAAAAACATTCATTCACACGCAACGACAACGTTGCATACGACAAGTCGCACGCAACCAAAATTCTTGTCATATCGTGTGAATGAGGCTTTAGAGGCTCTGCATTTCTTCACATGATACCTATACACATGTGGAGGCCCATACGGTATATACACGGAGTGTTGTATGCGCACCTTGGGCATCATTGGCGGAATATCATAGGCAGGTAAGATGTACATCACCTAACATCAGAATTGTGAAGCTGTGTGTGAGTCTGTGTGTTGGTGCGTGCGTGCGTGGGTGTGTGTGAACAAAAATGTGAGTCACCAACTCCTCCTAAACCGTAAGTGCGACGAATTTCGCACTTAGGGTAGGTACTTGACCATAAAAAGTCATGTATGGTAACATCCGTAGCATGTGCTTGTCGTTACACATTTTTTTTATAACAGGTGCCATGCCATAGCCAAAATATTACTAAATATTGATATTTTCTAAGCATGGATTTAATTGAAAGATTTGCCGAGTAAACCACCATCTTGTCGACCTTACCTAAACAAAAATTTTCAAGGAGGGCTGTCACCCTTTTACTTAGACAACACACCTTTCCTTTACACTCAACCAAAAATAAGATTTCACTAAATTGTGAAAGTTTCCAGTAAATGATCAGTTCCAAATGTCGTCAAAGATAGCACCATTTTGCATCTAAGTCATCTTAAATGAACAAAAATTTCTCAAAGGGGGGACAACCCTTCCCCCGTAGACCCCTCCCTCAGGACATCACCTCCACAAGGTAACAAAAGAAGTGTGCAAACTACTACAGATTAAGAATATGCACAATTTGCACCGACTTTCTGGGTTTATCTGGAGTGGGTTTAATTTGAGGCATCAACTTCTGTAGTGCCCCCATCATCAACCTTTGGAGGCGCCAATGGTATTCCAAACCCAAGGGATCCCGCACCCACAGATGTACCATTGGTACCCTTTATATGAGAGCGTCTTCCTTTCGCATGTGCCTCATTTCTGCAACCGTTTCCACTCTTAAGGGTGACTAAGTACCAAAAGCTGTAAAGAGAGCGCATTTGGGATACTGTACAAATTTGCCAACTAAACAATTGTGCCGACAACCTGACAACACATCACTTTTGGAAGCAAAAAAGAGAGGGATAAAAGTGATGTGACTGGCTACATGTTGGTTAAATTGAATTCTATAGATTGCCCTGTATGGACTAAGGCAGTTGTCAAATTCTGCCGGCCTCGAACCCGGTCTCGGGAAATGTAGAGACGAGTCAAGAGTCCGGACTGTACAAGACCGAGTCCGAGTCCTAGTCCTTGCCTATAATTCCGAGTGCGAGTCACGAGTCCGAGTCCTTAAAATCGTGACTCGAGACCGAGACCGGTCTCGAGTACTACAGCACTGATATATATATATATATATATATATATATATATATATATATATATATATATATAAAATATATAAAAACAGAGTGATGACAAATAGTTTTAATTAGTACATTCTTGTTGCTTAAGTTCTAGATCGAAGTTTAAATGACCTAAAAGTGGTCTTTCGTCATGATTTGCTTATCAGTATGTTGGAAAATGTCTTTAACCCCAGGGTATGCAGAGAATATGGGGGAGACGAGATTTGCAACTCCATGGATTGCCCTCTTATTCAATTTGTGTACGGGTGTAGTACATCTGTGCGTTATTTATCCCACCAATCATGGTGGCCTTTTGCGTTACCATTTGAAACGTGGAGTATATCAAATGAGATACTACGCTTAGAATTTCTCTGATGAATCTATTCTGGGTATCGTGAACTGCTCATGGGCCGTATGAAGTACGTGGGCGAAATGAAATGTAGGCTATATGGTGAGTGGACTCTTGAAAGGTTTGTGAAAGCCTACTATTCAAAGATATCACTAGCATAGAAACAAGACTTGATAGCGCGTTGAATCCCCATATTATGTGCTAATCGCTGTTCACTGATGAATTTGGTAGCCGTAAATTACAGTTACATGCGACAGATGCCGCAGTGTTAAAAATTAATCATAAGCATATGTCCGCAAAGGAATGCTCTTTCACCATAGGTTGCACTGGACAGATGAAAGTTACACTTAGGCTAGCCCACCTTCTTTCGTACATAGAAGGAAAATGGAGAGAGACACTGCAGAGCGCGAAACGGGCCAAAAATTGAAGTTTTCGATTTAAAGTATTGCTTCTTGGTACAATCTACAAGGAAAAATTGTTAATACATTGAAGAACATGTTGGTGGGCTGTTGGCAATATAAATTATAGTACCATTACTTGAAAATGGGGGCGAAAAGGGGCGTTCGCCCGGGCTCTCTCAAGACTGTGGGACTATCGCCCCTGCTACCGGCCCCTTCCTACGCCTATGCTGCTAAGGTTAAGATTTCTCTGATAAAGGTCTAGTCTTGTCCAAGACGTTAGTTACTTCTACCTATCTTCTATCTTCCGTTCGCACAAAGTGAACTGTATGCCACACAAAGGTTATGTCCAGAAATAACTCTGGAGAGTTCAACAGTAGGTGCACTGGTACGTAGGCCTATGCTTCACAGCCGGTATGTGGTGGACAGTAATGAAGTCAGTAGAGTCTTGAACGGGACTAATGAGGGTCAGGAACACGTCACTTTCGAATATGCAACAATGAGATTGAGTAAAAGCTGCTCGGCTCATAGTACGCATGCAGTACACTCCAGTGTTTGTTCTTACCAGTGATATACACTGTAGATAGCTTTCGACGCTATTTACGTAGTCGATTTAACCGAAGAAAGAGAGCTCTAAATCTCACTGTTTTCACTCGAGCCTTGAAGTGCGCAATGGGTTAGTGACCTAACCTGCCTAAGGTCATGGTTTCCTAAAGCCTACGTTTCATATGAATTTCGCATCGGGCCCAAGGTGACCAGAATTAATTTTAACAAAAATGGATGTGCTGCACTCCAATATGTATACTTGATAGCTTGGAAGCTCTCGCAATATTGCATTTTAAGAGCACAGAAATCGGCTCCAGTTCCTATGTCAGTGAGATTTTATACCTTTTCATGTTGCATGGAATTTGATGTGTATAGCTCAGTATATGCTACTATATGTACATGCAGAAGTTACGGAGAATCTATCTTAAAACTTACACGCCAACATTATGAGCCCGTGTAGGTAACTTGAAATGATTTTTGCCATAATGAGTGTTTTATTTTCGTTATACGGTATTCGGGTGTAGGACGTCAGATGAAACAATTGCGCGCGAAGCGCGCCGAAAATTTGAATTTACATTTAAAACCATGGCTATGACTAACGGTGTCAATTCTCTTTATGTGTGTCTATCAATTAGAAGGTGGGTTCGATACTAAGTTTTAAGTTCTCATAAGAAGAGGAGGGTGAAAAAATAAATACCAGTTGTTTTACATCCTTACAATGCTGACTCTGAAATCACGTTTATGCACACGAATAATTGGCTTATGGTAGAACCCCACCGATGAGCAATGCGAATACGTTTGGGACCTTATTGATAGTAAAAGGAGCAATTCAAAGCTAACCGTGCGCAGATCAAGCAAAAATCAAGAAATCTTGAGAAGACTTTGCAAAAATCGTGAAAGATTTCAAATGATTTTTGGTAAAAAGTGATAAAAATAAATCCATCACTCAATAAAAATGTACCTTTCTCCGTGAGCGTAAACAATTGCGCGCGAAGCGCGCCGAAAATTTTCGGTATAGAGCCTCCCGGGAGCTCTGCATTAATTGTACACTGAAAAGGGGGACCAACAGGACTCTCACAACCTTACATCCATATGGGAGGAGAGATGATATATCACCTTCTTTATGGACTTCTGAAGGGTATACCCTTCAGAAATCTGTGACCGATGGTGCCGGCGGGAGTTGGTGATTTGGGGAACCGCAGATAACTGCTAAACCGTGCCTTTTTAGGCAGTGGGTTTTGTATACGCTATATACAAGAGTGGGAGAGCCTTTTCTTATTAATACATGAGAGTGCAATCCCAGGAAGGGGTTTACCCTCCCCTTTGAGAAATTTTTGTTAGTTTTAGGGGGCCTATATGCAAAATGGTGGTATCTTTGGGTCATTCTAAAGTGATTGTATGCTTAGAAAATGTCCACAATTTAGTGAATTCTAACTTTTGCTCGGGTGAAAAAGGGGAGTAAGAGACGGTTAACATATTGTCTTCAAACCTCCTCAAGTCCCAGGAAAAATCATGGGCGTGGATCCATCTCCAAAAATGTGTGTGTGTGTGTGGGGGGGGAGTTTTTCTCATTTTTGAATCGCCGTCCTGGTGGCGTGGAAGAAGCAGTTGGTGGTAGCCAGAATTTGCGTCACGGGGAGGCAATTAGTTTTGTGATCTTCGGCATGGGGGAGGAGTCTAAGGGAAATTTTTCCAGAACTGAATGCCCTCAGATGCGATTTGGTGCAACAAAAGTGTGCGATTTTTAGGTTATTTTTCTTCTTAAAATTTCGTTTTCCTAGGCATAATTGCAGTCTGTTCCATCATTTTTGAAAAAGTGAGGGGCACTTTTTGACGATGTCCCCCCTTCCAAAAAGTGAGGGGGACGCGTTCCCCCGTCCCCCATGATCCACGTCCATGGGAAAATTGTACACGCAATTATACCTGCGTGGAGTCCACAGAAACATTCTTGGACTATAATAAAATTTTTGCTTTACAGTTTAAAAGGATATCCAAGGTTGACAGAGAACAGTATAGAGCCTCCCGGGAGCTCTAAATTAGTTACAGTATACAAAAGAGGGACCAACGGGATTCTCACTACCCGACATCCATATGAGAGGAGATATGATATATCACCTTCTTTTTAGGTATAGCAAGAGGGATGGTGGACAGGCAAAATTCGTTTCAGAAAAGATTTTCGTCATTATTGAACGTCTCGGTAAGATGTTTGGAAAATACGGTAAGCAACGGCAATTACGTACTTTCAATCTTTCAAATCATGTGCTAGACTAGATTAGTCAAAGATCCCATAATGATGAGAGCCCTACAGAGAAGGAGATGTACTTTTTAGAAAAATGTTGCATTGGAATAATTTCTTGCGTCATAGCTTTGTCAATGGTATATAAAATCGGGTGTAAACCCTGTCGTATGCGCGCGAAGCGCGCCGAAATTTTGAATAAAATATTAGTCCATGAAAAAACCTGCATTTCAGAACCTGCATCGGACACTGTCACTTTCCCACCAACCTATGCTATTCAGAAACGAATCTTCTGACTGAGAATTCTTAAAAAGCACTTTTGCTCCTTTATTCCCCCGTGAGTAGTTACCGACAGCTATTAATAATAAGGACAACTCTGACACAGGGCTTGACGCTAGCGGAGCGTGCGAAAATTTGGAATTTGTCAAGAATTTCCAAAACTTATGATAGTTTGAGAACAGTTTGTGAAAGAAAATGGTTAGAACAAATAAACCAGTCATCAAAAATACATCTCACCCTACACCCTCCACAGAAATCTGTAGCTTAAACGACTTTTGGGACCATTTTAAAAATTTTCAAGAATCGATGGGGGAGGGGGACACACGTCACCCATTGTCCACTGTGCCAACGCCACTGTCTGTAGCTTAAAAGCCTTTTGAGTTCATTTTAAAACTTTTCAGACAGTTTCGAATTCGAATAGGGTATGCACGCCGCTACTTTGCCTGCAACAGCTGGTGCCACTGTGCACAATAGCACGTCACCTGACAGCTTGTCTTCTGTATTCATTCTGCAAGGTCTGTATGGCGAAAACTTTGCCTCTCAATCCCTCTAGATCACAAAAAATTACAAAAAATTACAAAAAATTTCACTCTTTAACACAAAATTGTTACTAAATTTCAGTGCAGCTAGCTGGGCCCATACTGCATATGTCATGATGTCTACTTATTTAGATCATTACTCAGCTATTCACCTGTTTTCGAACATTGTAGCGCTCCTTACTTTGCCAACCACTTCGAAAGATATGTAAAGAGATAATCCAGTGATAGCTCCACCCAACCCCTACAGAAATATATACTTTGAATACGTTCTTAGACACTTTTATTCATTTTTTGCTCTTAATCTTTCTTTCTCCTTTTCTTTTTTTTTCTTTTTCTTCTTTTTTTTCTCCTTTCGTTTTTTTTTCGTGGCGGGGGGGGGCCCGGGCCCCCCAGGCCCCCCCTGGATCCGCGCCTGAGTCCAAGCGTTACTCAAAAGATATAGGACGCAGCCGTATTGGTAAGCAAAACATGCACGTACGATGGCTACACTCTCCACATGGGACGTTGGTCCAGGATGCTCCGTCCATATTATTATAAGAAATCCGTTCTGTGAGCCTACTTCTGTTTTGTACGCAAATGTCCATGTAACATTTTGCCCGTAATCAGAGTTTCTCTCATCGTGCGAGACTTCACCATGTCAAACACTGTAAACTATTAATCATGCTACGTTATCACGTCACCAAATGGATAGTTTGCTGTATTTAACGTCGCGTTCCATCGGTTCGATGATCACGGTGTGCACGAGCGTTATATTTTTATGCAGCGCAGATCAGCTGATGCGCACTGTCTAAGAAGGTATGTTTTTGATTGGCTGATGGTATTGTATTGTATCGATTTTATCCTTTGTTATGGTTAGGGATTAGTTAGGGATTAGGGCTAGCGTTAGCCAGTCATAAATATCCTTCTTAGACAGTGCGCATCGGCCAGCGCAGATAAGCAGACATAATTTGGAACTATCAGTTCTGCAGAAAAAAAAAGAATGCGGTGTGCACCCACACAATGGAACGCCGTCACAAAGATTATGTGCAAAGATACTAAACTTGCTATTCCACACCGTTATGGAAAGTGAATCCTCGAGGTAAGAGATGCAAATATCGAGACGAAAATGTGAACATGATCTGTTTTTCTGTTCTTCTCGGCGATCTGCGTACAAAAATAGGTAGGCATTACAGAAAATGTCATTGTTAGAGAAGCATGGCTTGCGTGCGCTTGGTACACTCGCAAATTACATTTCTCTGTGCATTTATCCAGAAAACTTGATATGCACTGCCTCAGGCTCAGAAAGCGAACACGCTAATTGCTTTCCGGTTATAAGGGCGTGAAAAATAAACTCGCAAATAAAACCTCTTCATTTAAAGATACCATCGTAACTGACCTATATAAATTGCTTTGTGGACTTCAAACTCAGTCATTGTGCGTTCATGTACGAGTGTTAGTGAGGAACGCCGCGGGGGAACAAATAAACTTCTTGTAAATGGAATATATTATAAGTGATACCTTTAACATTCCGAATTACGAAGAAGTAATTCTTGTGGAAGACAATTTTTTGGTATGTTTTTCGTCAAAACGGCTGAACAGTGATCATCACTTCCGCCCTTTTTGCTATATGAACTGTTGGGGTTTCCTCAGTTCTCCTTATGCCTACAGGCTTGTTTATATAAATTTCACATTGGGCTCAAGGTGACCAAAATTATTCCAGGGTGTACACGACTTCACTAGTGCGCATAAGTAGCGAAGTCAAATTTGGTGTAAAATACACACAGTTAAAACAACGTAAGTGCAGAAATCAGCAACTTCTTTCAAGAGGACGGCACGCAAAAACCACTTAATGTGGTCATGACCCGAACCAAAACAACCAACAGACCTTCAATCACACTAGTACATGCAGTTGCGACATAACACTGTTCGTTGTACTTGTCGCTAATAGTTACTTTTAAACATGGAGCTAATAGCCTAATACTTGGACCAGGTAATTAAATTTATAGTTTTTAACTATAAGTAAAGACCTACAATAGTTGCCAGTGCATGTTGTATAATTTCTTATGCTGTGCA
Source organism: Holothuria leucospilota (assembly GCA_029531755.1). NCBI lineage: Eukaryota > Metazoa > Echinodermata > Holothuroidea > Aspidochirotida > Holothuriidae > Holothuria > Holothuria leucospilota. Next base: position 34,423,541 of record CM055968.1, read on the forward strand.
TTTATAACGCCTTACTTCGTAACTCGGAATGACACTGTACTACGGTACTGTCAGTCTACACTAGGGCGAACACCCTGGGACAGACCGCAGCGGAGTGAGTCTGCTAAGCCCTTCTTTTGGAGTTAGTCAAGGAATGCAATCGTGTGTGTGAACAAAAAAGTGTGTCGCATGCTTCTCCTAAACCGTAAGTCTGATGAAGTTCAAACTAGGTGCGTAGGTACCTGACCATGAATACTCGTGCATGCGTAATCGCAGACGTCATAGGTCCAATGTCAAATTTGCTAAAAATTGGGTTTTTGTCATTATTTGCCTATAAGTTTGTCAAAAAGTAATAAAACCACACAATATGCTAGAATCGATAAGATAAGTTTTAAAATAGTGGTTTTTGGTTACCAAGGGTGGGGTCCAGTGGCGCCGCCAGGCTTTGGTGATTGGGGGGGGGGGGCACAACAGATGATGTCGTAATGGCACTTCAGTAACCTCCCAAGTCTGCGCAAAATGCGTTTTCTTGGTGTGCTCCCTGCTTTCGTATACAGAGTGGGGATCTTTCCTTTGTCAGGTGTCACTGCACTAAGGTACCGTCCTGGGGGAGGGGTCTAAGGGGAGAGGGTGTCCCCCTCCCCTTTGACAAATTTTTGTTTATTTAAAGTTGCTTAGATGCAAAATGGTGCTATCTTTATGATATTTTTGGAGTTGATCACATACCTGTATGGCTGGAAAATGTCCATAGTTTAGTGAATTCTAATTTTTCCGACTGGCTGGATGTTTTGCCAACTGAGTGGCGACGCTTAAATATTCCCTTTTTTATGCCCCCTGCGTTTTGAATACAGCAGTGAGGATCTTTCCTTTGTCACTATATAAAGGTGCCGTCCTGGGGGAGAGGTTGAAGGGGAAGGGGTGTCCCCCTCCCCTTTGAGAAATTTTTGCTTATTTAAGGTTTCTTAGATGCAAAATGGTGCTATCTTTTGAAATATTTTTGGAGCTGATCATATATAGCTGGAAATGTCCATAATCTAGTGAATTCTAATTTTTGGTTAGGTGAAAAAGGAGAGAATGTTGTTTACGAGAAGAATACGTTGTAAACAGACCTCCAAAGTTTTTACCCAAAAGTACGTGCGTGGAGTCCACAGAAACATTGTTGGACTATAACGAAATTTTTCCTCCCCGTCTTTGAGCATTATAAAAAGGCATTTAAGGCTGGCAGATACCTTTATAGGGCCCTCCGGGAGCTCTGAATAATGAAATACATAAAATGGAGCAATGACATAATGATTATTACTTGACATCCAAATGATAACATAGAGTAGAGCACTTTATAACTATCGTATTTTTACTAATTCTGAACGAAAATCCAGATGAACAGCTTCCAGCAATGGGGAACGGGCGGGAGGGAGAATATTGTTGCAGGAAGGTGATATTAGACCTCCCTGATTGGTAAAGCAAAAGGGGTGAAGGACTAACAAAGGCGTTTTCAGAATGCTTGTTTATCGTAAGTGTATTAAAAATCACCATCTATCAAGGGCGTAGCCAGGAATTTGTCAAGGGGGCGAAGCCCATAGACAGACTCTCAGCGCTTTGCGCCACCATGGGTTGGCGCAAAGCGCAAGAAAATTTTGGCCCAAAGTGCCTCCCAGATCGCTGGAAATGGCACTTCCCAAGCCTATTTTACCGCATATAAATAGGGGGAACACTAGCAATATTGTAAAAAAAATTAAAAAATACCAAAAATATGCTCAAGGGGGCGGCTACCCTCTTCACCCCCTTGGCTACGTGTCTGCCATCTATACCGATAATGGCTGCGCGCAGAGCGCTCGGTAGAGGTTTTTAGAAAATATATAACGGCAAATACGTAATTTCAACTTTCCAAATCATGCTACAACAACTTAGATTGAAAAATCGCATATTGATGCAAGGCCCCTACAGATGTTGTGTTTATAGTTCCACGTATTATTATGTTAATAATGGTCATGAGATGGAGTGCAAATCGTAAAGCATGCGAGCAAAGCGTGCGAAATGTTTCATTAAATGAGATTTCCATGATTAAACCTGCATTCAGAATCTGCATCGAGACACTTTCACTTGCCCAACAAACCTACATGCCAATTAAAAAGCCAGTCTATTACCTGTTAATTCGTGAACAGCTTTCAACTTTTGCTGCTGTGCTTCTCCGGGAGTTGCTGTCAGAAGATATATTGATAATAAGAACACAGTGGAAAGGATTGAAGCGCGCGGAGCGCGCGAAATTTTTGATAGTTTGCGAAGGATTTGCGAAAATTCTGATAGTTTGAGAAACATTCATCATAGAAAATGATTAAATAGATCTATCACTCGGTTGAAGCACACCTCATCCCACCCCCTACAGAAATCTATAGCTTAATCGCCTTTTGGGATCATTTTAAAATTTTCAAAAAATTTTCATTGGGGGGGCACGCGCCCCCCCATGCCCCCCCCCCGTGCCGGCGCCACTGGTGGGGTCAAAGGTCAAAATGTAGGTCACAGGTAACATTTGCCTAAATTTTTGTATGCGTAATCATTGGTGTCATATGTCGTAATCAAGAAAAATTCAATTTGTTAGTTAGATGAGATTTAACGACACACCAACACGAATGTGTTATATAGTGTCAACTAGATAAAAAAGGTAAAGTTTAACCGTAGGCATGTTCTAAAACCCCCAACCCACAGGGGGCAAGAAAGTTCAAATGCATTAAAATTGGATTGTACCTATTATTTGCATAACAGTATGTTACAGTGTGAAACAGCAGACTCTCTTTACCCCAGTTGCAAGGTATGTTGAGAATTTGACGGAGATAAGATTGGCAACTCCATGGATTGCCCTCTTGTTTGGCTTTTCAAGTAGGCTATATGCATTTCTTATGCACGTACAGACGTATTTTAAAGGCAATATAGGCCTTATGCATGTGATGAGGTAGAACTAAGAGTATTTATTGACTTACTTGTAAATATTCTTTTAGTCACAGAACAAAGATATTTCAAGCATGGATATCAAACCCCTATACTTGCACTGTTATGGAAAGTGGCTCCTCGGATCGTGCAGGGCTAGGGAGGCCCAAATATCGGGGCGAAAGCACATGTAAATTTGACGTGCGCTTCGTTCTATTCGGAGATTACAAACATAGAACGCATCATATCAAATGTCATGTAGGAATAGTTTGGTTAGCAAGCTAGTGTTAAACACGCATATTACATTTCTCGGTGGTATTTATCTAGAATACCTGACTTGCACTACTACGATCTCAGAAAACGAACGCACTGATTTAACGTTGTAAGGGCTTAAGAAATCAACGGGCATACAGAGCTGCCTTATTTAAATATACTATGGTAACTGACCTTCAAGTAGACCTTATGCAAATGATGTCACAAAGGAGAAAGTGCTCCCTCGTTTGGAGGAAAATGGAGGAAAAGTGCGTATCATTGCAAGTCCCATCAATAAACTGATAAATGCAGACACCTGATTTGTCAACCAATCGTATATACGCGCGTAAGTCTACTACACGTGCGGCGAAATCCACGCCGTTCGTGCAAGTGTGCTTCATTGTTTTCACTCTAAATGACGTCAGTGTGATGTCAATGCATAAGGTCAATAGACCTTATGCATATGATGTCACAGAGCAGAGAGTGCTCCCTCGTTTGGAGGCAAGCGGGTACCATTGCAACTTACACCAACAAATGCAGACAGCTCATTCGTCAACCGTTCGAGTACGCGCGCAATTCTACTGCATGCGAGTGCAAAGTCTACGTTGTGCGTGCAATGCACCTCATTGCTTTGCCTCCAAATGACGTTGCGTGACGTCAATGCATAAGGGTCGGATTCACTAAAGTCTGAGTATGTTCTTGCTTTAGAAAAAATACTTGACGTCGAGGGAAGCACCTCCAACGCCATTTTAGCCCAAATAACTTCAGAGGAGTCTGGTTTTGTGATGAGAATCTAAAAAGCCCACCGCAATGGAAGGGGTAGCCTCACCAGCACAGCCCAGGCGCAACATACCCTAAATATAAAAACTCCTCTCCAATATATTGCTCCTAGAAATACGTTTTAGAGTTACTTAATTTAAACGAAACTAGTTTGCCTTTCAATAATTGTTGGTCTTTAAAATAAGAAGATCCCCTCTTACTTTGTGCCCAAATTGCTTCAAAACTGCTTACCTTTCCACGGAAGATTTAAAAAAAATCACAGATAGGTGGGAATCGTACACCAACTGCGACTCCGTGGTGGTATGATGGAGGAATTTCCCCAAATTCTCCCTTTGTCCTCCTCCCCCAACTTAATACGGTGCTTATACAAAATACAGACTGACAGAGGTAAACAAATCCTTCGTATTAGAAACAGCTTCCCATGAAATGCATGTGGTGTTGGATTAGTAAATGGTTTAAGAAAGCATTTTCCCTCCATCATGCGGGCAGATTGGTCACCTACAATTACTTCATGAAAGACAGCTTGATTGTTAATATTGTTATTAAGCCTCCCTCTTAACCCCACGCAACGCCACGCAACCCCTCCCATCATCCAACCTCACAATCTCCATGCACAATTACAATCGACCTTTCCTGCACCCGAGTTGATTTTTTTTTTTAAGTGTCAAATTGTGGTTTTTTTGTCTGTTTAGTGAACATCAAAATAATGGTTAAATGATTCAATCTAGTGCCCACAATTTCTTAAAAGCCCTGAACCTCCAGTTCCCGACTGAGGTATCCCCCTCGACCTCACCAGGATTCCTGAGGCGGCCCCAACCTTAAATCGAAGCTGGGTACATCCCCTCCCTAGAAATGAGGAATGGATGAGCCACTGGTTAACGCTGCCGGGTCTCAAGAGCACAAATCCTCCAACTCGAACACAACATTTTCAGTGCCCTGTGGAGTTCGAGCTTTACTTACTTGTGACTTTCACCTGCTACAACTTCTCAAAGGCCTTCAAACGGACCAAAATCAAGTAAGTATACGCGAATCATCAATGGAAGAATGATTCCTGGTACACGTACGCGCTTTCTGAAGTTTAAATAAATGCCAAGACTTCTTTGCAAAATCCTTACCGTAATGATATGGTAATTTAAATATCTACTGACTGCCAGCTTGTCGGCTAGTTTGTGATTGGTATCTTTAACCTGAAGGATCACTTTGCATTCAAGTGCGTATCAAGGGAGGGAGGTGCATGGAGGGCGTTGGGGGCTCCCCGGGTTGAAGACACAAGTTACTACACTCTTCCATAGACCGTCATATTCGGCATTTGTCAAACTTGAAGTCAACTTCCCCCTTCAATTAAATGATCCTGCATAAGCGGATGTACAAGGCTGTATTCAAAGAACCCGTAACCATTCATTTATTATTAACCTCATGCAGCACTTAAAATTTGGTCCGACTTACACACTAAAACGGGCCTTGTTACGCTGCCTCTCATTCCTTGTCAAAGTTTTCAACGCCAGCATATGACCCATCAATGCAAAGCTCACGAGTTGGTTTTTACTGGCACATAAGAATTTTCGCAGCATGACCATTGACTCTTTGAGCTACAGGCGCATGAATAAAAAACTTGTGATCCGCCACCCCCGCCCCTTGTCACTCACCAATATATGAGATGGGTCCGCTGTCTTTCCAAAACCTCACAATCGGCTCTGGTGGTATCAATTTCAACCATTTTTGACAGCATAATCTCCAACTCAATCACTACCAAAATACATCCAACAAAGGATTCACTGCCCTCTCATAGCAGGGTCAAAAATTAACCCAAACAAAATTTTTAGGGACTACATGTAGAGGGTACACCCCTCCCCAACCAAAATGCAATTTTATGGAATGGTGGAGCGCCCCCTTAAGATGGCAGGGAAAACGCAGAGGGAGACTTGGTCAAGTTTAAAGCCGCGGTCACACTACAACGAATTCGGATCGGATTGCGATCCGATTTTTGTGAGTTTTCATTAAAATCTTCTCCATTTCGGGTCGGAAAGAACCCAAAATTTGCCAACCTGTGTAATCATATGATTTTTATCGCAGGACTACGAAAATTAAACTTATGCGAATTATTTCGTGACGTCACATCGACAGACAGCTTTTATCGGACTACGCGTGTCCGATAAAAGCTGTTTGTCGGTGTGACGTCACGAAAAAAATCAGTTAACATTTTATTTTCATATACCTCTGATGCAAATCATATATTTACACTGGTTGGCAAATTTTGGGCTCTTTCTGACCAGAGATGGAGAAGATTTTAATAAAAACTCACAAAAATCGGATCGGAATCCGATCCGAATTCGTTGTAGTGTGACCGCGGCTTAAAGGAACCGCTGTCTTCCTTTACAAATCATCCCACCATGAAACCTGGACAATGGTCACCTATTGTTGGCAGATGCTTAGCCCTACCCCTAAGAAACTTAATCCATTGTTGCAATACAAGAAGAGCATTTTACAGTCGGCCATTTATGAATATTCAGTTCAGAGTGGCTTTCCTTTAGAAACAAGAGTTGCTTTGGAAACCTAGGCAAATTCGGTATCAATAAAGACAGGTCTCCCGGCTACGTAAGTAGCCGGGAGCCCTGTCTTTATTGATACCTTTCGTATCAAATGCAAATTACATGAAATATAGAATCGGTTTCACCTAAGAATGGGAAAAATTCATAAAACTATCAGCAATTTCAACCGAAAAAATGCAACGTCTGGGTGGGGGGGGGGGTGTACGACTTGATAATGTAGGCTACATGCAGTAGCGTGTAGTGACCTGATTTGGAAATTTGCAGTAAGACATGATTAACAAACGAAGCCTAATTAAGAAAAGAAACAGTGGGAACGATGAGAAGTCGATAAAAGCGACGAAAAGGATGATATAAAAGAGAAAGCAACTGTAAAAAGTCGACGGTTCCCCAACATTAAAACCGCAAAACGAGAAAAACACACTGCCCAGTCTCCGGGAGGACTTGAACTCACGTACTTAACAGTCGGAGTCGAGCGCCATACCAACTAAGCCACAACAATGCTGATAATCCAGCGCACTATAATTAATATTAGTAGTCTATAGTGTTATGTTGTGTGATATACAAGTACAAGTGCCGGATGTAAGGGGGGTCGGGAGCTGGTGCGAGCACCCCTTTTCACGTGCATCCTTAAGTATTGGTACCGTACTTTAAATTGCCGGAAACACGCCCCAAAAATTGGTTTCAATATGCTTGAATATTGCGCTATTGATGTTTATAGCATGGCCTGTAATTAATGCTTCTTAGTAGCCTGCCCTATAAATGAAATCAATAAGGGTGGGAGAGGGGGGGGGGTAAAGCTCAGGAAGCCTTGGTCTTGCCGGTCGCAAAATTTTCCAATTTCTTCGGTAAACATGTAGTCGGGATAGGCCTAGTAGGTACGATAAAATGTGCAATCCCGACGCTGGCCGGGGGTAGCGCCAGAATTTGCGCGACAGGGGTCCAAACTTCCCTACGTAGGACTGCAGCCTGAAGTCCCGACAAGGGAGACGGAGTGCCGTAAGGTCGTCAAGAGCAAAGTTCAAAATTTTCGGCGCGCATTTTGGGTTTTTAGGCGTGAAATTGGAAAATTTGGGGGATTTACTACAGGATGATCTGCCCTCATTTAAATCAAAATATCAAGTAGGCCCTAAACCACAAGGGGCGACCGTGGCTATTGTGGACTACTTCATATTTTAACGTTTCCCGACTACACTGGGAAATTTAAACCACCTTGCGGGGGATCCGTCCTCGACGAGGGACATACATGGCACCTATACCCCCATCTGTTTTCACCACTGTCCCGACGACGATCAGTCCGCTGACTTTCAGACTTCCTTGGTCTCAAGAGCACAAATCCTCCAACTCGAACACAACATTTTCACAAATGTGTTTTTCACACATTTACTTTTTCTTAATTCTTACACATTTTTATTATTTTTTTTTTTTTTTTTGAAGGAAATACTTCAAAGTTTATTTCCGTTTAAACATTTATTTTTTTCTTAATTCTCACACATTTTATTAGGACACGAAAAATCTGGGGTCCTGACGAATATCTGGGGGGCCTAGCAGTGGCGCCGGCACGGGGGCCATGAGGGGCGCGTGCCCCCTATTAAATTTTTTTGAAAATTTTAAAATGATCCCAAAAGGCGATTAAGCTGTAGATTTCTGTAGGGGGTAGGGTGAGGTGTGCTTCAACCGAGTGTTAGATCTATTTAATCATTTTCTATCACAAATGTTTCTCAAACTATCAGAATTTTCGCAAATCCTTCGCAAACTATCAAAAATTTCGAGCGCTCCGCGCGCTTCAAACCTTACCACTGTGTTCTTATTATCAATATCTTCTGATAGCAACTCCCTGAGAAGCACAGCAGCAAAAGTGGAAAGCTGTCCACGAATTAACAGGTAAAAGACTGGCTTTTTGAGTGGCATGAGGTGTGTTGGGCAATTGAAAGTGTCTCGATGCAGATTCTGAATGCAGGTTTTGTCATGGAAATCTCATTTAATGAAAAATTTCGCGCGCTTTGCGAGCATGCTTTACGGTTTGCACTCCATCTCATGACCATTATTAACATAATAATACATGGAACTATAATCACAACATCTGTAGGGGCCTATAGCATCAGTATGCGATCTTTCAATCTAAGTTGTTGTAGCATGATTTGGAAAGTTGAAATTACGTATTTGCCGTTATATATTTTCCAAAAAATTTTACCGAGAGGTTTGCGCGCAGCCATTATAGGTATATATGGCAGACACGTAGCCAAGGGGGTGAGAAGGGCAGCCGCCCCCTTGAGCATATTTTTGGTTTTTTTTTAATGTTTTTTTACAATATTGCTAGTGTTTCTCCTATTTACATGCTGTAAAATGGGATTGGGAAGTGCCATTTCCAGCGATCTGGGAGGCACTTTGGGCCGAAATTTTCTTGCGCTTTGCGCCAACCCATGGTGGCGCAAAGCGCTGAGAATATGTCTTTGGGCTTCGCCCCCCTTGACAAATTCCTGGTTACGCCCGTGATAGATGGTGATTTTTAATACACTTGCGACAAAAGGCATCCTGAAAACGCCTTTGTTAGTCCTTCAACCATTTTGCAATACCTATCAGGGAGGTCTAGTAGCACCTTCTTGCACCAATATTCTCCCTCCCGCCCGTTCCCCATTGCTGGAAGCTGTTCATCTGGATTTTCGTTCAAAATTAGTAAAAATACGATAGTTGTAAAGTGCTCTACTCTATATTATCATTCGAATGTCAAGTAATAAGCATTATGTCATTGCTCCATTTTATGTACTTTATTCAGAGCTTCCGGAAGGCCCTATAGGTATCTGTCAGCCTTAGATGCCTTTTTATAATGCACAATGAAGAGGAGGAAAAATTTCGTTATAGTCCAACATTGTTTCTGTGGACTCCACGCACGTATTTTGGGGTAAAAACTTTGCCAATAGAAGGCGGTAAAGTAGCCAAAAGGGAGTCTTCGGGAGGTTTGTTGACAACGTATTCTTCTCTTAGACAACATGCTCCCCTTTTTCACCTAACCAAAAATTAGAATTCACCAGATTATGGACACTTTCCAGCTATATATGATCAGCTCCAAAAATATTCCAAAAGATAGAACCATTTTGCATCTAAGAAACCTTAAATAAGCAAAAATTTCTCAAAGGGGAGGGGGACATCCCCTCCCCTTAGACTCCTCCCCCAGGACGGCACCTTAGTGCAGTGGCACCTGACAAAGGAAGGATCCACACTGTGTGTACGAACGTAGGGAGCACACACACACAACAACAACAAAAAAAATTTTGTGCAGACTTGGGAGGTTAACTGAAGTGCCATTACGACATCATCTGTTGTGCCCCCCCCCCCCAATCACCAAAGCCTGGCGGCGCCACTGGGGCCTAGGCCCCCCAGGCCTCCCGTAGCTACGCCGCTGATCAGTTATCGATAAAGCGTGACCATACTTAGAACAAAGTCTGAATAAAAAAACTATTGGTCCGATTTAGTATCATTCGGATCGATTTCGGATTGAAAATCGTTGTAGTGTGACCCGCCCTTAAAGCAGAGGCAAGCGACCAGGATGCAGGTTAGAGTAGGGTGAAAGGATTTGCACAGGCTTTTATTTCTGATACTCCTAAAAGAAAAACATACCATACTCGACATGAACAAGGGCGACGCCTAAAAATGCTTGCCTCCTCGGCAAGGGACGCTGTGGACCATCGTTTCGCTTCTGATCTAAACCACCCGTACATACACAAAGGTTTCTCAATGAAACAATTTAATTACTTTTGCTTATCTGCTTCTGAAGAACAGCATCCCCTGAGAAATCTTCTCCCGATACTTGCGTGATAACCATCACCCGAAAAGCGGCTGTTACGGACGTTTCCCGTTGAGGAACTCCCTCTACTCCTAGATCTTGCAGCCAGGTACGTAGTCTACAAGGTTCATGGAGATGGAACATGTTGAATGACATTTAAACAGTCTAACTTAACAAGTAGGGCCACTGGCGACTATACATTGTTGAAAAACAAAGCTGTCTTTTGTTAGCGGTTGACATAGAGGGGTAGTTTGGATAATAAACGAAGGAAGCGCCTTAGTTGGGGGACGAACGCTTTATACCACCTTCCTGGGGGAGGGGCTAAGGAGAGGGATCGAAAAATTTTGAACTATTTAAGCGTCCTCAGATGCAGTTTGGTTCTACCTTTTGTGTAGTTTTTGAAGTACATTCATTGAAAATGTTTCACGAATTAATGAAAATGTTTGATATAGCCTACTTCACAGAGAGAATTCCCCAACCCCTAGCATCTCCCGCTCTCTATGACTATGGTTTGAATGCCTAAGATACAAAAAGGACTCAAGACACAAACCTCTTTATCCACTTGATTACAGCTTCAGTCATGTTCATTCTCGGCCTCCATGGTGCTGCTAGCCACATTTCCCGTACAAACCTTTTTAAGTACATAATGTACGTAATTTGTCTTCCACTTCCCTGGTTTAACCTACATATCTAGTAAATGTTATTAATGTGCAGAGTAGTATAGTCTTTAAAAGCGAATCACTTATTTGAGTATCATTACTATACAAAGTTTTAAAAATTAAACCAAAACAACAAAATTATGTAAACAGTTACACAGTTACTTGAGCAAACCTTTCATCCTTCCTACTGCCTTTGTGCTTGGTGCTCAGCGTAAACAATGGAGTAGGGAAAACAAGCCAGTGAGCCACAACTGGAAAAAAGGCCGTGGTCATCTCGACTTGAACCAATTGGTTGGAAAATGGGACGTTAAACCTCATCTAACCTAACCTAACCTAACCTTATCCTTCCCAACTGGCTGGTAACATCTGTAGAACATTTGTTCCTAAACTATTTTATATTCCTTGCGGCCCTCTAAGCCGCAAGTTTTATGGCTTGTTTATCTCAAAGTCAATTGCATTTAGGCTTCCACATCATTCTAAGGTTCACAATTCCGTAACTTGAATAGCGTACTTCTAGCTCCCGTGGCATTCTACCCCAGTCCTTCTAATTATAAATCCCGTATCTCACAACTCCTTCCCCAAGCCGGCTATTTCATGGCAATAATCAGATAATAGTCTCCGTTAGCATTGTCAGCTGGAATATCGCCCCCTCCCTAACTGTCATGGCCGTACGGGACTGTTTTTCTCAGGGAGGGCGGTAATTTTTGCCCGACTCCAGACCTAATTTAACTGTCCAATTTTCTGCCCGACCGAGACAAAATACCTGACCGGTTTAGTCAGGTTTCCGACTTTTTTTTTTGGGGGGGGGGGGTCCCTGTCCCATACGGCCATGCTTAACTCTCCATACCCATCATCTTCCGCCGCCGTAAGGCGAAAGAAGGTTTTGACTTCAGATTGCCTTATTACGCGATTGAATTAACATAATAAGAAGCTATGACGGAGAGGCACCTATTCTCACTGTAACTGACACTGTGTCACCGTCATTTGAGGTAAAGCTATTCAGAACCATGTTTCAGTTTCAGTTTATTTCCTTCCTTCTCATTACAAGATTTATACAGATTAATTTACGTTTGATCAATAGAACATTTACGATATACTTAACAATCTAACTATTAACATTGTAATGCAGCCTAACAGTAGTTAACTGAGCAAATCGATGGTGAGATCATCGCAATGTAAGCACTAACCTTAGTGTGGGGGTGAGAAGGGAGCGGGACCGGAAGGAAATTAGAAAATTTTTCAAGTTTGGACCCTATAGAAGTACGTAAGTATGCTATTTTACAAGATTTAGTTTATTTGCCATAAACTTATAGTTTACATCTTCAGTATTAGCTGAAACTTACAGACCGGCATACAATAAGCAGCTATAGGTATTGGCCCTACTCCGAGGTGACCAAAATGGTTGATAACAATTTTCATTTGAAAGGGAAACATTACGTTTGTGAAAGAGAAATTTTTTCATAATTAAAACCATGATTCATAGTTAAGGTTCCCAAAGGACCAATGAACTGCTTTGTAGCTCATAAATAATCAATTCGCACATGTTTCATCTTTTCAAATGATGCAATATTCATAGATCTTCTATTCGGTAATGCGCAACATTTCGGGAAGTAAAGCTAGGAGACTGAGTGGTATGACGATATAAACTACATTTGTCTGTGTCATATAGATGCAGTGCTAATACAATATTTCTCTTTAAACATTCTGTTCACTAAAGAAGTCACACTTCCTTACCATTGATGGAACGTAAGTGAGAGAAGTGTAGAACCAAGGGGTTTCTTTGGAGTATAGGTAGAACATAATTATGTACGACCTCAATACATAAACAGAAAACCTCAGCAATGTCTTCCAATTCAGAGAAATTAGTTCATGTTCATGGAAGTTTCCATTTTTTCCGTCTAGCTGTCTGAATCGCAAAATTTAGCTAAATTTTCCTACCATTCATGGGCGTCATTCTTGGGGGACGGGGGGACAAGTCCCCCCATATTTCGATGGGTGGGGACACAATATCAAATGCCCCCCCCCCACATTTGCGTAAGAGAGTAGTGTCGTGGCTCTGTTTGACTGGCTTTTTGAGTGGCATGTTGGTTTGTTGGGCAATTGTTAAGTGTCTCTATGCAGATTCTGAATGCAGACTTCGTCAGGGAAATCTTATGTAATGACAAAATTTCGGCGCGCTTCGCACGCATGCGTCACGGTTTGCACTCCTTCTCATGACCATTAAAAAGGTAATTATACATGGAACTATTCTGATCACAACACTCTCCCAAAACAGACATACATCTCCAAACATCTGAAGGGGCCTCGCATCAATATGGGATCATTCAATCAGTGGCGTACGCAGAGGGGAGGGCCATTCGGCACCCCCCCCCCCCCTCACTGATTCCGATATTTTTAAGTTCCTAAAAATACGTAATTTTTTTAACACAAATTTTACGTCAATAGGAAGCATATTTGGCACCAGATTGCATGTAAGGACACCTAATTTTTCAAAAATTTTCAAGGGGAGGGGGACGCCCCTCCTCTTAGACCCCTCCCCCAGGCCGGCGGTCAAGCAACATACTGCATGTCCCCCCTTAAAAGAAATCCTGGGTACGCCACTGCATTCAGCTTAATTTGTAGCATGATGTGGAAGGTTGAAAGTACGTTGTTTTGCCGTTAAACGTTTTTCAAAAATTTTTACCGAGTGCTTCACCGAAGCCATTATCGGTATAGATGGTGATTGTTAATACACTTACGACTAAAAAACATTCTGAAAACGCCCTTGCTAGTCCTTCACACCTTTGCTATACTACGATCAGCTCAAAAAATATCCTAAAGATAGCACCATTTTGCATCTAAGCAACCTTAAATTAACACAAATTTCTCAAAGGGGAGGGGCTTCCCCCTCCCCTTTGACCCTCCCCCAAGATGACACCTTTATATAGTGACAAAGGAAGGATCCACACTGCTGTATACAAAAAGCAGGGTTCATAAAAAAGGTGCAATTTACGTGCCGCCACTGCAGTTAGTAAAAACATCCAGAACATCCGGAAAAAGTAAAATTCACTAAATTATGGACATTTTCCAGCCATATACGATCAGCTCCAAAAATATCCCAAAAATAGCACAGTTTGCACCTAAGCAGCCTTAAATTAACAAAATTTCTCAATGGGGAGGGGGACGGCCCTCCGGCCTTAGACCCATCCTTAGGACGACACATTTATGTAGTGACAAAGGAAGGATCCCCACTGCTGTATACAAAACGCAGAGCGCATAAACAAAGTGCAAATTTACACGCCTCCTCAATTGGAAAAAACATCCAGCCAGTCGGAATTTGGGACCTTCATACCCCCAAACATACCATCCTAGCAACGGGCCTGGTTGGGTCTATGATCTCCGACAATGATCCACGCTGCGAAGAGTGGTTTCAGCTATTTTGGATTTTGGGACATGGTGAAAATAACATCTTGAAGTAATTTCGTGGACTCCGTGTATTTCACCTGGCAGATCATCTATGATGATCATGTTAAATTTGAAATGATAATTCTTATTAGAATAGGGCGTCAGTCATCATAAGGGGGGGGGGAGGAAAGGGCCTATAGGAAGACACACCTTCTTCAAAACCAAAGGGACTGGTTTGTGCTAAGTCATGTATGTCCCCCGTCCCCCCCCCCACACACACACACATTTGAATAAGGATTGACGCCCCTGATACCATTTAATAAACAGTAGCAATTAAAGTGAAACTAGTAGTACTTAGAAACTTATCTCATCAACAGTCTGATGAAATTAGAAAGATGAGAGACTAATGTGAAAAAATTGCAGCCAAGGGCGTCCCTAAGGTTCGATGAGTGGGGGGATGCTGGATATTTTCCCGACAAGAAAGGGTTACATTCCCGATAAAATGCCTTGGTCAAGAAAGGTCAACTAATTCCTCCTTTGAAGGTAAAATTTTCAAAAAAAGTACATAATGGAAGTTTTAAATATAACGGGTGGACGAAAAAAAAGGAAGAAAACCTATCGGGCTACGCAGTTTAATGTTTGGCAATGTCAGTTTTTACCTCGCCGTACCCGTTTACATTTTCTGCTACAACAGCAATGTCGACTTCATAATGGAAGTACTGGCTCTAAGGTAGTACTTCTATGGCAGGAGTATAAGATCCTCTTCAACGTAGGCACAGTTGCCCTCCTTAGGGCCCATTTCAGTAATGTCCCTCTGTAGGAGACCAGTGGGCGAAGCCCCACGAAGCTCTGGAACATTTACATTTACAAAACTGTGGACACCAGGATAAAGCATTAACTGCTGTAAATGACATTGAATTCGCACTAAACAGACCAGGAAATCTCAGTCTGTCTCTGTTTTTCGAAATAGCGTTATTCGGACTATATAGGGCTTGGGAATGTCAGCCCGCTAGGACTGTGCCCACCCCCTCCCGGAGGTTACGGTCCTGTTCTACGGTCCAAGGAAGCTACCAGAGTAGTATAACGGTGGTGCAGTAAAGTCACGTGCGATCGGCATACGTGACGCTACCGATCAACTGCTGTCAATGTCATTCAAGACAGCTTCGTCCCCAGTAGGCCTATAGATGCGATGCTGGTACGATGTCCAGTCTTTACAAACACCTGTGCAGTACATAAGAATAATTTTGTGTACCACATTTAGTGTGTCAGTGCTTCAGGAGTTCAATAAATATTTGTTTCCTTACATATATATTTAACTCTTTCAGTCTTTGCTTTTTAACGTACTTATGGACAACTTGATTTACAGACTCAACCGAAATATTGACTGCACACTTTTCCATGACCTAGGATAAGCTGAGCTCAGTGGCGTAGCTAGAGGGGGGGGGGCAGGGGGCGGTCGCCCCCACAAAGCCTCCAAAGGCCTCTGTGGGAAATTTCTAGTCTCTGTCGGAATTTTTTACCACCTTAATTAAAAATTCTTACAACGGAAATTAGTAGCTAAAATTATATTCTTAGGGGTTTACTGACAACACTTCTTATGTTTTTAAGCAGAATTACACATCGAAATGGTTACTGAAAAGGCCTGACAGTGTCTTTTAAAGGTCAAAAGCAGTCGCCCCAAACTTATTTTGAATCGCTAAAGGTCACAGATTTCTTTTTATTTCTCTTCCAAGTATCATTCATAATATTTTAGGACATAAATATTGCATATTCAAGATAAATCAAGCAGTTGCTCCTTGTAAAATTTTACAATTGAGAGAGAAAAATACTGTCACTTGATTCTCAAGAGCCATTCAGGAAATAGGATAGTCTACTATACAATTCTTTATTGGGGTGACTGCATTTTCCCTTTAAGGCAATCTCGGAGATATTTTAATCTAGTTTTTTTTTCGGCGCGCTACACGCCAGATGATGGTGGCGCTACGCTTAAATACTACATCATTACTTCAAGATAATAATCTGTAGGAATTTTTTTGCTTTTGCCCCCCCCCCCCCCAAATATCTATAGCTACGCCACTGGCTGAGCTGCGGCAACGTTGTTGCTCTTGTTCGAAATAGCGTTATTTGGACTAACCGCAGGGCGTATTTCTTCAAGATGCAGTGGAATTGATGGTGAGGAGGGTGTAGAGTTTCTGTGGAGTTTTGCAGTAATTATACTTTGTTCAATGTGAAGTTATAAAAGGACAACAAAAGAAGATGAATGCGCGCGAAGCTTCCCGAAAAATGACACTTTTACGGACATTTTGGTTGCTTGCCTTCATTTTAAATAGCAGTTACATATATACCAATAGCACTGAATACGCCCTAAATCAGTGGCGTCGTCAGGACTTGGTGACTGGGGGGGCACCACAGATGACGTCAAAATGCCGCCACCTTCCTCCCCCCAATTCTGCGTAAATTGTACCTATTTATGCGTTCGTGCAGTTGTGTGGAATCCTTCCTTTGTCATTACATAAAGGTGCCGTCCTGGGGGAGGGGTCTAAGGGGAGGGGGTGTGGTGGAGGGGGTGTCCCCCTCCCCTTTGAGAAATTTTGTTAATTTAAGCTTAGATGCAAAATGGTGCCATCTTTGTGATATTTTTGGAACTGATCATATATGGCTGGAAAATATCCATAATTTAGGGAATTCTAAGTTTTGGTAAGGTGGAAGAGTCAATAAACCTCCTGAAGCCCCCCCCTTTAGCTACTTTAATTAATGTCTTGTATTCGGGGATTTTTTACTTAAAAATACGTGCGTGGAGTCCATAGAAACATTCTTGGATTATTACGAAAATTTTCCTTTGCTTCATTGTGCATTATAAAAGGGTATCTAAGGCTGGCCGACAGCGGTATAGGGCCTCCTGGAAGCTCTGGATTAATTATATAAAATGGTGCACTGACATGATGCTTATTACCTGACATCCAAGTTACTAAGTGTGAACGAAAATCCAGACTAACAGCAATTCTAGCAATGGGGAATGGAAGGGAGAGTATAGGTGCAGGAAGGTGACATAAGACCTCTCTGACAGGTATGGCAAAAGAGGTTTAGGTCTAAAAAGCGCATTTCAAAATTGCTTTTTCGTCGTCAATGTATGTACAATCACCATCTATACCGGTAATGGCTGCATTTGAAAAATGTATAACGGCAAATACGTACTTTCAAACTTCCACATCATGCTACAAATTAGACTGAAAGATCCCATAGGGGATGTACTTATGTTTCTCGGAAAAGGGTTGTGATCAAAATAGTTGCATGTATTACAACCTTAATAATGGTCATAAGATGGGGTGCAAACCGTGACGAATGCGCGCGCCAAGCGCGGCAAAATTTTTCATTAAATAAGATTACCATGACAAAACCTGCATTCATGATCCTCTGCATCGAGACACTTTCAATTCCTCAACAAACCTATATGCCAATCACAAAGCCAATCTTTTACCTGAGAATTTGTGAACAGCCTTCAACTTTTTTTTACTGTGCTTCTGCGGAAGTTGCTACCGGAATTATTGACAATAGGGATATTACTGAGCTATGGTTTAGAGCGCGCGGAGCGCGCGGAAATTTTGATAGCTTGTGAAAGATTTGAGATAATTCTGATAGTTTGAGAACCATTTGTGATAGAAAATGATTACCACAGATCCATCACTCGGTTGAAAAGACACCTCACCCTACCCCCTACAGAAATCTATAGCTTAAAAGCCTTTTTGAGATCATTTTAAAATTTCCAAAAATAAATTCTGAAATCGATTGGGGGGCACACGCCCCCGTCCCCCCCCCCTTCCCGTGCCGGCGCCACTAAATAGACCTTCACAATTGCAGCTTGCCCTTTCGTTTCATAATAGCCAGAACTAACGGCCAGTGGATATCTTTATGACGCAGCAAGGTTTGCGAGTTGAGAGCTAGGATCACAAAGGTTGCACGGGATTTCGAAAAATAATCTAATGCACGCTCCGTCGTTGTTGAATTAATAGGAAGTTTTCGATTTAGGACGGTAAATGAAGAGGACGGACCGCGCAGCAATAAACTGGACTGTGCATACGTGTAAGCGAAGACCTCACCGTCCTGTTGATTTTCAGAACGGTCCTCGTCCTATTTAGGGGATAAATGCGAGGGTGCCCGGTCTTAAATGTGATTCGAGACCGACGATGACGTCATCATAGAGGCTGAGCGGACCGAGGCGACAATATATACAATACCCAGTAACACAGTACGCTACACACACAGTGGCACACAGTATAGTACGGGTTTAGTTACTGCATGTACCGGAGTTGTGAGAGAAGCGCGTTCGCTTTCACAATGTAGCGCGTTCGTTTTCAGTAGTACGCGTACTCCGAAAAAAATAGGGAAATGTATTACACGCTCAAACCATGCGCACGTAAACCACGGCATTTTAATTCTCTTAAGTGTCAGCAAAACGGTCTTAAATGCGATTTAAGACCGGTCTCGAATGGTTTTCAGCCAATCAGAATGCAGGAAATCAATAAAAGTGTTTATGAATACTAGTTTACAGTAACTGGTTTTCTTACTCAGATATTATGGTTTATGTTGCTATGGTAACACATCATGGACAAAGCATAGTGCACAGTGCAGTGGTAACAGTGATATTCAATTCTCCTAACTGGCAAAGGCCAGTCTCGAATGCGATTCGATTCGAGACTGGTCTCGAATGGTTTTAAGCCAATCAGAATGCAGGAAATCAATAAAGGTGTTTACGAATTAAAGTTCGGTCTAGACACAGGAGGATAAAAGAGTTGTTATGGTAATTTCTTTAGTCCGCACGTCATCGTCTTTGTGACGTTACTTTGCTAGCTAACAAAAAAGACTTGACGAGCAACACTTTGAGTTTGGTTAGAAAGTCATCTAATGGTTGATTCCGTATTAAACCAAGAAATACAGGTGTTTTGCGCTAGCAATAGATAGTTCTCACATGACGTCATAGGAGCTTTTCACGTGTAGTATGTCAGCCATCTCATAGGGCAACCCCGGCATGTACGTACAAGCTTGCCCTATGACATGGCGGTTGCCAACCCCCAGTTGTGACGTCACTGAGAACTATCTATAGAGGTCATCATTTTTATTGTATATTCTGCTCTTTGACAGTGACCTTATTCCTGAATTTGCAGCTTAACTGAAAATGTTAGCTTGCAATGCCTTATACCCAACTGTCAGTAGGTAACAAATCAGAGCGTGTGTCTGTTTTTGTTTTGATGCCATTCTACTGTGCGCCCCGTCGTCGATTTACAGGATCGAAACGCCTTGAATATCAGGACGAGAGACTGGCCGGGTGCGCGTGCCTTTAGCTCTCCGTCTGGCCTGTATAGACCTTTTGCATATGATGTCACAAAGGAGAAAGTGCTCCCTCTTTTGGAGGAAAATGGAGGAAAAGCGCGTATCATTGCAAGTTACACCAGTAAATGCAGACAGCTGATTTGTCAACTTATCGTATATACGCGCGTAAGTCTACTACACGTGCGGCGAAATCCACGCCGTTCGTGCACGTGTGCTTCATTGTTTTCACCCAAAATGACGTCAGTGTGATGTCAATGCGTAAGGTCTGTAGTAGCTCTCCCGTCTTGACTCTCGATTTCAGGACGGGGGAGCTACAGGACGAAGAGCAAAATGCACGAAGCTCCCCAAAGACCGTTCTAAAATCAACACGACAGTGCGGTCTTCGCTTACACGCATGCGTAGTTGTTTTTTTTTTTTTTTCTGTGCGTTCCATCGACTTCGTCTTACGTCCTGAAATCGAAAACTCCAGGTTATTGCGTACCGACTCACAGTTCATAATGTGGTAACACGGTTGCCCTGCCAATAGACCTTATGCATTGACGTCACACTGACATCGTTTTGGAGGGTAAATAATAGACCTTATGAATTGACATCACACTGACTTCATTTTCGAGGAAAACAATGAAGCACACGTGCACTCACTGCGTAGATTTCGCACGCGCGTGTAGTAGATTTACTCGCGTATCCCCCGGTGCACAAATCAGCTGTCTGCAATGATACGCCATTTTCCTCCAAACGAGGGAGCACTTTCTGCTCTGTGACATCATATGCATAAGGTCTATAAGGTCTATAACTTCCGGATTTGGTGCAGGACACTGCACACACGGCGTAGACTTCGCAAGCGCGCGACGTAGATTTATTCACCGGAACACGCCTCTGGGCGTGTGTTGCCTTCGGACGTGTTGTTGCCTTCGGGCGTGGTGTTGTCCTCAGGCGTGTGGTAGCCTTTGGGCATGTGTTGCCTTCGGGCGCGGTGGCCTTTGTGGGCCGGTTGGTTAACGGGTGGGACTTTGTTTTGGGGTGGTTTGTGGTTGTTGGGCTAGGTTGGCTGCAGTGGCAGTTTCTAAATCTCAGTAGTAACAAAGACTCTTTTGTTACCTGATGTATGGTGTGTATAGTTTGTCTGGCATTGTGTTTGTGATCCGTCAGGGTTTTTGTTTGGGTTTGGGGTTCTTTAGTTTCTCAGTGCCTGTTTCTACGTACTTAAAAGCTCCGGAACACAAATCAGCTGTCTGCGTTTGTTGGTGTAGGCTGCAATGATATGCTCTTGCCCCCTATTAGGAGTCGCACTTTCTGTCTGTGACGTATGCATAAGTCTAAAGGTGGGCAGAACCACTCTAAAAATAAAAAAAATGTTTTTAAAATCATCTACGTCACGCAATCGTAGTTCTCCGTAATGGTAAGTTCCCTACTCAGTTGATCATAACAGGCAGATTAGTGACGTAAATCAATATAGTAGCAGAGGATTGCAGGTATAGCAGTGAATTGACTTGTGTACGTTGACCTACATCATGTGATCCTGGGTGATGCTTCAAACTGCTGTTGTGGAATGATCCTTCCTAGCATTTAGTTTATTACTTGTACCTACAGTCACGGTGACATAACCATGAATGGTCTGATATAGACCCTTTCCCAAATAGCAGTTACAAAGGATTGTGGGATATACATAACCATGAATGGTCTGATATAGACCCTTTCCTAAATAGCAATTACAAAGGATTAGACTTTTGGTAGGCCTATGCGTCGTTTTAGTCAATCGCATTTTACTGTCAACGAAAACGACGCCTACCAAAACTCTTTCCCATAATCCTATGTAATCGCTGTTTGTAAAAAGGGTCTATAGAGGTGTTTCACCGATGTTACCGTATGGCAGGTCTCTCGGATTGCTGGACATTTTGCCTGTCAAGAGTAAATTGTGTTCAATGGTATCTGAAGTAATGCTGTGTGCGCATATCGTAAAGGCACTATAACTGCAAATGTACCGTGCCCAGCAGCAAGGCGATCTGACAAACGCGTTGATATCGTATGAAACCTCTATATGATGAACGGAACTTTGCAACAGAAAAAATGGTTATTGTAGAAAGTGCAGGTGGAAATTTTTGGCACATATAATTAAAACTTGAAATTGTTCTTATTAGCGATAATATGACAAAAATAATAAAGACATTAGAAAAGAACACTTTGTGACTCGAATTGAAAGCCTAAGTATAAGCTTAATATCGACAAAACAGTAGTAAACGAAATGAATGGGGTTTGCTCTTCAACATATTCCAAAAATAGTAGCATTTTTCTCCAAAATCGTCGGTGTTGGTTATTTTGCATGAAAATGAGGTTTATTCGAAAGTTCTCCCAAATATAGACAACATCGAGTCCTCCCACAGCGAGTGGCCCGAGAAATGAAAACATGGCGACTTCAGACCAGATCATGATATTAATGTTTACATTAACATCGAATGAACGCTCGAACTCATCGTTGGACTCATTATGATTATTCTTAAAGGCATCGTACAGAAAGTATTGCCAAGTTGCGGTTGTTGATGCACCCAATACACAGATAGGAATCATAGCTGCCATGTATACTGAAACACAGTTTCTGAAGCACCTAAACTCGATTGTGAATCGCCGGATTATGTTGTGACAAAGGTTAAAGTCCCCTTCGTGCTTCTTAACAAAATCCAAAAGGAGGGTGAACTGAATTTGAAATGACGCTCTGGTAAGGTAAATGATATAAACAAAACATCCCCAAATGAGTTCACAGATGACAACGGTCAAACACCTCAGTATAAGCACAATTTCATAATGGCACTCCAGGTATATTTTAATGATTGCACGGTAGGTCGAACAAAACAATGGCCACATCAGACAAATAGCCAGAAACGGTTTGTTTGGTATTCCTGAAAGAAAGGTGGAACACATGTAAAACTAAATTGAAACAATTTACTGGCTGCTCAATTCATGTTAAGGAATTTGGAATTTCAAAGCAAAATGGGAAGATGGAATTTCTGCAGGACTGACAAAGATGTGTAGGAAATTTTTTGGTTAAGGTACGTTACTACATCGGTATGAGTTTGGATTTTAGGAGCATAAATCATCTATACATATTAAATTAAATAAGAACCTGCAACCGTTTTGGTCAGGTTTGAATTCCGTTTTGTCAGTCTCTTTCATGTACTTTTTATGGATTATGGAAACATGGTGGCCTATGTGTATGCTATTTACATTGCTTAACATCGTTTAACACTGTTTCTCGATTATAACACTTCAATGCATATTAGTCTTCAACTTTGGTCTATCTAACTTTCAGTTATTTTTCCCAAAATAGCAAATTAATATAAACACACACAAACCCACCCAACCCACAAAAAAAAAACAAAAACAAAAACAAAAGGCAAACCTTGTTTAGCAAGATCGAGGAATTGAAACCGCTGAACGACGAACCTTGCATTCATAGCTGTCGCCCACAGACCAATTCCTTTCCCCCACAAAGCACTTTTCACCTTAGAGCATATATTCATGACGGGAAACACTGATAAAGGGCCAACAAATGCAAAATAGTTCAGAAGATGAAGTAATAGCTGATCCATTGCAAATATTTTACTTATGATGTTAACAATCTCGAAAATGATTAGTAAGATTGTTGTGTATAGAATGGATAGTGATATCAGCCAGCTCCCTGCATGATTCCATCTCTTTAATCCTGTATGTAGATAAATAACCATATACGAGAAATGTATTGTGGGTAATGAAAATCGGTTACAGAAGATAAGTTGTAATTGCATACTTGCTAGTTGTAAAAATGAAATGAAATTTTTAAAATGTACCTACAGTCTAAAATTTCAAAAATATATGTTTCAAAGCTTTAAAAATGAATCCAAATGGTTCAACTTCCATCTTCACTGAACATTCCTGAGCAGAGATATAAAATGTTGAAGCTTATTCACTCAATATATAATGGTAGATTGTGCAATAATTTGTGATGTCATTCTTGTACTGCTCAAATACTGTCTTTGTTGTTTTGTCAAAAGCCACTGTACCTTGTGCCAAAATGTGATCACTGTCTTACTGCTATAGGGTAACTTGACTACACAAGCCCCCCTTCGTAAAACATGATATGCAACAAAACATTAAATTTTTCAACGTCACACAAACCTTCTAATTTCAAAATTTCAAAAAGAAACAAAAGCAGGTAATGTGAGTTGTACAAGAAGAAAATCACAAATTATTGCATAATCGACAATTTCGAATCTAAGTGAATAAATTTAAACTATATCTCAGCAATGGAGTAAGCTATGAAAATGGGAGATAGATGGATGGCATTCATTTCCCAACCTCTAAAATATATAGGCTATTCTTGTGATTCTAGACTTTAAGTTGTAATGATCATCAACTTTATTATTTTTTCCGTTTAGCCTCCATTTCACATATGTACACTGTACATACTTAATATTCATACCATCACCGACAGAGATAAATAAATACTCATTCCATATGGTCCCACCTGCAAGGTACAAATGTGTTGCATTTCACAAGCTGCTTTCCTTACCTTTCTTTTCATTTATTCATCGAATTAAGTTAAGATTACCTGATGGCCGGGCTGCGCAGGCATAAAGTGAGAATGTACTTCTGTTCACACATTGAAATATTGGTGTGTACTTTTATTCATAAAAATCAGGTAAAGATTCAGAGGAGAAGGGGTGGACCTGATGGAAATACCCAGTTTCTAAAGCCAGGGGCAGATGGAGACATCCCTCGACAAATTTTGCCCCATACAAAAAGAAAATCTACCATTGACTGAATTCATGTTTAGATCTCCCCCAAAATTTTTTCGCTATCTCGTCCCCTTCAATACCTAGTGTGGCTATAGGCTTGTTGAGGAGGGGGGGAAGCCCTACGATGACTGGGAACTTTTGCTTTTCCCCCTGCCTTTCTGGTCATTGAATTCAAGAATCCAGTTTTTATCAGCCCCTGCGAGAAACTCTTTTTAGTCGTACTGGCAAACTTCGGAAACTTGAACATAGGTGCAAACACAAAGTTTTATACCTGTGTTCCAAATTATTCTCAGGAAAATGATGTGTGTACACGTGTACTGGAGGCAGAACACTCGTACTTCGTTGCACCCACACTTTGCTATTGAAAGTAAACATCTTTGAAATTACATTGGGACATATTGTAAGTAATCTCGATCGACGCTCAAACTTAACCCTTGTAGTCTTAAAAGAAACGTGCAGAATTAAACTCTCCTTGGAATTTCAAGGATCTTAGTTGGTTCCTCTAAATATGTAAGCCATAAAGCCCAAAGGCATAGTAATTCCTTGCCGAAAGGAAATGCTTTGTCGCTCAGAAGGAAATCCCTAAAATTTATTCTTCTTGACATATCATGTTTTACGATGTGTTCACGATTTGACCTCTGTGACCTCGCATTACCTTCGACCTCCTTCAAAACGATGGGGTCTTGTAAACAACAGGAGTTGTCCATTACATACCAGGTTTTTACAGTTTGATCCACTTTGACCTTAAATGACCTTTGACCGCTCCACAGCTTGTTAAACTTAATGTGAAGCATCTGCAAGCTCAGTTTGATGTCCCTTAGGGTTTACCTCTTTGAAATATCATTTTCACAAGGTTTTCACAATTGACCTCTCATAACCTCAACTGACCTCTGACCTCCACCAAAAACAATAAGATTTCTCCTCTCGATATGAAAAATCTATACCCCAAGTATGACAAATACTACAGTAGACAAAACCTGAATAACAACCAGAGAGCTCAAATGCTTAGTGATTCCCTGCCAAAAGGAGATGCTTTGTTGCACTGAAGTTATCCTTCAAATTAATCCTTCTTGAATATATCATTTTTACGATGTTTTCACTATTTGACCACTGCTGACCTCACATGATCTTTGAACCTACCAAAAATTGAATTATATAAAAAGAAAAAAGAAAGTGTCTTGTATGAGATTCGAACCAGCGCTGTTTGTGTGAGAAACCGAGCACTTTCCAGTACGCCATCAACGAATTCGTTGTATGCATGATATTTCTAATCATGGTAAGTCACTGCATCCTTCAAAAGTGTTCATAATTACTAATTTAAAATCAAAATTATTACTTTAACAGTTATGTTTGTGAAAAATAAATGTCCTCTATAAGGTTATCTTTGGAATGGTACAAAAATTCAGCCCTAACTTTTCGTTGATAACGACAAGCCAGACACAATTTGTAGGTACAGCCCAATATATTTAGCTAACGAGGTTTTTGTAGTTTTATCACTGATGACCTCAGATGGCCTTCGATCTCCAACAAACCCATATGGTTTTCTCTCACTTAAATTTACAAATCTATATACCAAATATGGGACTGAAGTATCCATCATCCCGACTTGAAATATAGTGTTTTTTCAAGGTTTACGGCTTTTGATCTCTGATTACCTCAAATGACCTCTGACCTTTACTGAAAACACTAGGATTCTCCCTCTGAATATGGTAAATTCATTTACCTGTTAGGAAAAGTGCCCATCCTTGCTATCTTGAGATATCGTGTTTACAAGCAGTTTTAAGAATTCCGTGTTTTACACCTCCGGTGACCTCGAATAACGTTTGGCCACTGTAAAAACCAATAGGGTTCATCTTCTGACCATAACGCATCCACATGCCAAGTACGAAAAGTGTCCATGTTTCATATCTAAAAATATCGTGTTTGCAATGTGTTCGGCCTATGACCTCTGGTGACCTTCCACGATGAGAGACCCATGATGTAGATGTCTGAGGGTCGAGAAGTTGGTCAGTTAGGTACGTTGTCCCTTGGGGACGTAGCGCCTTTGGGGAGAAGAACTCCTTCGGAAGTAATGTTCGGTTTCGCCCCTTTGTTGTTCTTAGGCAGAGAGTCGAGGGGACTTTTGAAAAAGTAAAACCTCACAGGACCTTTGACCTCCACAAAAATGGCTTTCTTTCTCTAAATTTGACAATTCTATATACCAAGTGTGAAAAGTATCCATCATTGCTATCTTAAGACATCGTGTTTACAAGCCAAGCGTCACACGCACATATACACACATACATTCACACCAGTGTGGTTGCACAGATTCCTTTCGCCTTCGGCAAGGAATCAAAAAGGTCATTTTCAGTAAAATTACTTCAAAAAAGGCCATCTTTAGTATGTTTAGTAGTGATGATCAGTTTGTACAATGCATATTCCAGGAAGCAAAAAATCGATTTTTTTTCTCATTTCTAATGAAGAGATAAAAGAGATTTCTCACCAATTGTTTTATCTGAGTAAATGGCGACATTTCCTTGTCTGTCCCACCAACATGTTTCACAAGCTTGACATGGCCTATCTTGCCTCTCAAATGGTGGAAGATGTGGTTCTTGAGGCACCATGTCCATTTCGAAATGTGACATCGGATCCACCTCTTCATTTGTACCATTGGCAACAACTCGTTGCGTAGCACCTATTCCATCGTTTCCTTCGTATTTGTCTATTTCGCATCTTGTACACCTCCGCTTTGTGACGACTGTACCATGGTAGAATAATCCGGACATTTTCATTAAGAACCAAATAAAGTCTGGCCACTGCCCCTGTGAGTTTGTGGATTGATCCACCGTCTGGCGACGATCCATTTCTTGTGAAGAATCAAATGATTTCGACGATACTTTATCGCTGCTGTTAGATTTCTGCAAGTCATCTATGTATGATTAGAATGTTCTAGGTCACATGCACAGCTTGTTATTTATAACGCTTGTGAAGGACTTTCCTGTAAATATTTAAACGCTTAGGTATTTTGCTTTCAAACGCCATTATACCCATTGAATCTTGCATAGAAAAGTCTTAAAGGGGCTCTGGTGCATTACCATATAACAAAGAAAACTTAATAACCAATTCGACGAATCGATTCTGGAAAACTGGGCTTCTCATCCAGGTTGGCTGTACTTTTTACCGATAAAGGACCACCTTTTATAAGCGCTCCGAAAGTCCCTCGTGCACGGGTTGATGTTCGAGACCTCACGTATTTAGGCTACCATTTTTAATCCCCAATAAAGTACACACAAGAATACACAAAATGACCAATGGTAGTAGGAAACTTAAACAAATGCACAATTAATAATAGGGTTATGCCCTACATACGCTTCTTTGGCAGATCAAAGTCTGGTTTATTGCCTGGATATTGTGTCAAGTGCTACATAATTTCACTTAGTGGTTTTGATGTCATATAGCGCGTATGCATTTGTTACAAGCATACTTGGGCCGGTGGGGGGTACTTGGGGTGTCAGTTTCATTTTATTTCCTTCCTTCTCAATACAAAAATTTTATACAGATTAACTTTTGATCAATAGAATATTTACAATATACTTAACAATATAAATATCAGCATTTTAGTATAACAGTAATTAACTAGCAAATCGATGGTGGGATCATAGCAATGTTAGTACTAACCTTAGTGTGGTGGTGAGAAGGGAGAGGGACCGGAAGGAAGTTTGAAAAAACTTTTCAAGTCTGGTCCCTACAAGTACATAAGTATGGAGTGTCTATTTCACAAGACTAGGATTAGGGTTCAAGATCAAATCGCACCCGGAGCAGTGCTATAGCGTTCTCCTATAGAAGGCAGTATATTCGGGCGGATTGAGGGGGAGGGGGCTGCTACCGTTTTAAAGATTTTTGAGGGACGAAAGATGTACATAGGGTACTAATGTTTTGTTATTCATGCTACCGATATTTTGCTATGAGGCGATATTTCGTTCAACAAATTTGGACTCACCACAGCCATACAATCCTGCACTATGCGATTTCTGGAGATATCATTGGATCTCTCTAGTTCAAATATAGGTAAACATTAATAAACCAGAAGACAACACTAAGTAGTTCTTTATTATTCTAACTATTCTAAAAGCAATCAAATGATTGAGCCCGAATCATGAAAGAAAATTTGCATCAACTTCGGACAAAACTTAAGTGTCCTGCAGCATGGTTACGATTTTCATTACCAGATTTCCTACTTGTAATTCATAAGGTAATAGAGGTTTGGAAAACTGGACTTGCTCAAACTTGGTCCCAAAGAGGCAGCAGCTGGTCAAGCTCGACAATAATGGCTACAGTCTAGAGCATATATATATATAATATATATATATATATATATATATATATATATATATATATATATATATATATATATATATATATATATCATAATTATGATGTAGGTTATGTCATGCCACAAAGCAGTTTGTATTTCCTATTATGTGACATCACAGGCCTATGGGACACGGGCTAAATCGTCTTTACCCCCCAAAAAACTCGAGCACATGAAGAACCTTGCCCCGGTTTTACCAATATTCAACCCGATAAATGAGTTTTGTAGCAACCCTGGGGACCTACAGAATAATAGTACCCGATCCCCAGCCCGTATACGCCTGAGTGACGTCACCTGTATAACGACCATGATTTTAACATATTGTGGTATATTCGTAGTAGAGGCAAACGTGATCGGTTCTGTTGATATTCACATCAGGCCCACTGAAGATAAATTGCAAGTAAAGGATATGAAAAGGTGCACAAAGAAGGATCCTATCTTTATTTTAGAAAATGAATAATTTGCAGCTCAAAATTTATGCCATACCCTCTTTAATGTTGTGAAACGGAAAGTATATTGTTAGAGGGGAAGGGTGGAACAAAAACGAAAGCTATGTTGCATTTGATTATTGCATATATGTGCATATTTCTCATTGTAACACAATGCCCTTTCTCTTGAATTGTTTGAGACACAGCTATTCGGAAAGTCATGTTCACACTCCATTACACGCAGGTCAAATATTTGCAGAGATAGGAAGGAGAAATGTATTTCATTTCCTGTATACGGCTTTGATGTTCTTTTTATAAGTTATTTGAATATAGGATTTCATTACTGTAATGACTTCTTTCCCTCACAATTTAATTTAGTTTAAATCGGCACAAAGGAACCTGATGTAGTTTTTCAGGCTGTTTACAGGGACACTGAAAGAAAACTTATGATATTCTTAGAAAGGTTCACAAAATGCAAACTGAAATCAATCTTGCATGCTTATAGAACTACAATACTTGCCGTAAAATGAATATTGATCATGCACCTTCGATCATTAATAGTGACTGATCTGGAATTAAAAGGTACTTCTCACGTGACGTCATAGGAGCTTTTCACATGTATTATTTCAGCCATGTCTGACGGCAACGCCGGCATGTGTCTACAGGCTTGCCCTCAGACATGGCGGTTGCTAACCCCTAGCTGTGACGTCACTGAGAACTATCTATACTTGCTTAACAGCACGGTCATAATTTAACTCTGTATGTATTAAAACGAGAATGCCAAAGGTAAGCCTTACTTTTGTAAGAGGTTGCTACAAAGCAAATATACCATTTCATGAATATGTGCACATTCTTTAGCTTGGAAAAGAGCATAAACGGTTCCAAATATATCAACATTTAAACAGATTTCAATCCTTATTCCTTTGCTAGATGGGCAGGGGTCAACATGTCAAAATGTAAAGCCATATACAAGCTAACCATGGATAAAACCCAGGGAAAAGAAATGGAAGGAATTGCATGTATCTCATAGTCTTCCAAAACACGAATCATTTCGTTCCAAAACTTCCTAAACTTCTTGTCTTGCATGAATATTGTGTGAATCTGAAAATTGTCCCAAATGTAGGTAACGTCGAAGCCTCCAAAGGCAACAGGTCCAAGAACAAAGAACATTGTCACTTCGGACCAAATCATGACATTTGTGTGATGGAATACTTTGTCCCCTGCATCACGGTGGCCGCAGAAATACCTTCCTCTGGGGAATCGGGTTGGTAATGTGTATTGCCATGTTAGACTTGTTGAAGCACCCAACGCACAAATGGGTATCATGACTGCTAAGTACAATGTTACACATCTTCTAAAACATTTAAAATCTACGACCATTCGTCGAATAACGGAATGACAAAGCTCAGCGTGGCCTTCATACTCCTTGATAAAGTCCAGAACAAGACAAGATTGAATTTGGAAAGACGTCCTTATCAAGTAGAGGAGATACATGAAACATCCCCAAATGATTTCGGTGATGAAAACTGTCAGACACAGCAATTGGTCCTCAACGTCGTGGTGACATTTCAAAGCTACGAGTATGATAGCACGGTAGGATGAACAGTAAATGGGCCAAAGAAGACAAATGATCAGGAAAAACTTTGCTGGAAGACCTAAGAGAGAATTAATGAACGACAATTACAATGTATAAGAAAAATTGACAACAAGGAGGCAATCCGTGGAGTTGCAAATCTTGTCTCCCTTAACTTCCATTTATATTTTTGGATAAGATTTTCCTCATCCTGAAAAGCACATATAGACTGGAAACAATGTTACATTATTCGACCTCTTACTTTTGACTATGACCTATGTCACGAATTACGCATGCAATTTCATGGTCATGTACGAGCCCAAGTTAATTCATCAGACTTCAGTTTTTCCAACAATTGAGGCCAATTTTGACCTTTCACTTATATTTGACCTTTGATCTCGACTCCTAGCAACCAAAAGCACTCTTTTAAAATCTGTCTCATCTTCCTCAACATATCATGTTGTGGTTCCATGACTTTTATACTGACAAACACATAATGGCAAAATCCAGTTTTAGCTAATTTGACCTTTGACCTAAGACGTCATTAATAACACATCCTCAAGTCTTCATGATCAGGTAATCCTCCTTCAAATTTCAACTTGATCGATCTTACGGTTTAGGAATAGTTTACTACACACTTTTTTCGCACACACCGAGACACTTACACCCAGCTTCACGTTTCTCGTGTCTGGTGAAGTACAATATCTCATCTCCTTATACATTACATTGCATGTATGAAGATGAGATAGTAAAAAAGTTATGGCGAAGCTAACACGATGTCATACTAAAGATTGAAATGAAGTAATCAGGTTCTGATTTTTTATGTCATAAAATAAAGGGAAATAAAACAATTGATGTTGGGTGAAGCAACTAGAGTTATACTATCTCACTATTTGTAAAGACCGGGATGCTTCTACATCTTTTGGAAATGTAACAATCGTTAGAGTGGACTACTGCCCTCATTCTATGCAATTCTCGAATACCCATATGTCCTGGCACTTAACTGCAACTTTATGATATCTAAGTGCCAAAAACCTTAAAGACTTTAATACAGAAGTTCTTCTCAATTGTGATGCACAGCTCCGAGTGCCTACGTTTCGATGGACAACTCCATTGTGTTCCCTTCTAGTAGAGTCATTAGGTGGGCATAAAATAAGAAGTGTATCTAATACATGCGTATGCTATTAAAGAAAGTTAATATTTCATTTTGTAAGCCTTCAAACAGTGGAGAAATAACAAAAAATACACACAATACAACATTGAAACTTGATAATATTTCCAACCTTGCTTTGAAAGATCAAGAAACTGTAGCCGCTGAACTATGTATCGAGCATTCATAGTTGTTGCCCAGGAACCAATCCTCTGTCCAGAAAAGGCGCTTCTTAGTTTGGAACAGACATTCATGATGGGAAACACTGTCAACGGACAAAGGAACGCCGTATAGGTCATAAACGACAGTAAATATCCTTTCCTGGCGAAAACCTTTTCTATTACAAAGTGGACAATGAATAAGAGCAAGGACACCACAGTGGCCAGAATAAACACGGACACGAGCCAACTCCCACGATGGTTCCACTGCTTCAAACCTGCTCGAGAGGCGTGAAAAATTGAACTGAAAGTATCTGCTAGTGACATTATTGGCCATTGGCGGAGAAAGCGAGGGGGAGGGGTGGGGGCTTTATCCCCCAGTCAAAAATGTGGTGGGCGGAAGCATAATGCTTCAGCCCCCTCGATCCAAGGACGAAAATCCCTTATTTGTTTCCTCTGTATAAAATGTAAACAAATAATCAGTAATTTTCCTTAAACTGTGCCCAATACCCTCAATATTCAAGTTTTCCAAAGGGGAGGGGAGCACCCTCTCAACTTTGACCCCTTCTCTTGGATGACGGTTCGAAACAACATCGTTCAGTCCCCCCCCCCCCCCCGTCTCGAACAGCTTCTTACGCCTATGCTATTGGCAGAATGCCGTACGTACTTTTGTACTGCCTTGATAAGACGATGAAATAGCTTTTAAACTTTCATGTAGACACCTGCACAATTTGCAGTTCTAACCGTAGTTAATTGGTTGTCAGAGAGAAAAACAACTGCAAAATGTCCATCTATTACAAGTTTTGTACTCTTTACCGTGCTCCTGTAAGTATAGGCACATAAACCACCAAATATCAAACCTTAAAGGCTCTCTTATCTCACCTCAGACAGTAAAACATTCTCCCTACTAAGTTTACTTCTATTCCCTCCTCCAATAAACAAAAACACCTGTCTGGTACACAGGGCCGTCGCGACCGGGGGGGTGTGGGGGGGTGTCTCACCCCCCCCAAAGTTCGTCAGAGCGACGATAGTCGGAAAATCTGAAATGCCAGTTGGAATTTCTGATATCTCAGTCTAGCATATTTTCCGACTGAGCCTATGTCAAGTTTGTATATATTTTCCAACTAGACCAAGTGAGAATAATACCAAACGTTATTTTCCTCACGTAAAATCAAATCAAAGCTGTCCTTTTTTCGCAAATTCTTCTCAAACTCTCAAAATTTTCGCGCGCTCCGCGCGCTTCAAACCTTACCTCATTGTTGTTCTTATTATCAATATCTTCCGATAGCAACTTTCGGAGAAGCTCAACAGCAGAAGTTGAAAGCTGTTTACAAATTACCAGGTAAAAGACTGGCTTTTTGAGTGGCATGTTGGTTTGTTGGGCAATTGAAAGTATCTCGATGTAGATTCTGAATGCAGGTTTTATTATGGAAATCTTATTCAATGAAAATTTGGGCGCGCTTCGCGCGCATGCGTCACGATTTACAATCAATCTCATGAACATTATTAAGGTAATTATACCAGACACAGTGCTATGGGAGCTAGGGCGCTTTAGTCCCCCCTCCTCAAATTTTTCCGAGCCCCACAAAATTGCGCAAAATTTTGTATAGACAAATATTGGTGAAGACATAGATATACTCAGAAAATATTCCAAACGTCTATTTATCAGGCCCGTAGCCAGTAAGTTCTTTAACGATTCTTTCTATAACTTCAAAAATTTTCGCGCGCTTCGCGCGCTTTCATCTATAGTTCTATCTAGTGATAACACCCCAGTTTCAAACATATTGGATTTCACCGTTTCCACAAATGTTCTTCTTTCCGTCTAGGCGTGATTTTAGAGAAACACGAAAATGCATCGTTGCGAAGTTCTTTCCTCTTTTTCCTAACTTTTGGAAGATTCTTTCTTCAGCCTCGCCATTGTAGCAAACATATTTTGTAACAAAAAGATCTTTCAGTTTCGTAGAAGATCCTTTATGGGTTAGATGAAGAATGTAATCCCCGACGACAACCATGCAGTCACCCGAAAAAATTTCTTGGTTTTGTCCAGATTCTTCAATAAAAGCCCAAACTTTTTCAACTTTCCCTTAACGAAAATTCAATATAACTCCAAATTTGTTAGCGCGCTTCGCACGCCTTATATTTCAAGTGCGGCAACCCATTGCATCTGTCGGGACTTAGAGTAGCTGGCCCCCAGTCAGGGCGCTTCCCCCCTTGTCGGCAAATCAATGCACCACCCCTGGCTGAGCCTGCGTGCAGGATTTTCATTTTGGCATTGAAGTATACCCCCGAATTTCGGCGCGCTTCGCGCACAATCCTCATCCACGTTGTATCACTTATGAATATTATAAGCACAACGTAGCAGTGAACTTTTATAGCATAAACTAGGTGTACATTCTGAAAACGAGCTTGTTAGTCCTAATCCCCTTTTGCTATACCTGTATGGGAGGTCTAGTATCATTTTTCTGCACCTATACTCTACCTCCCGCCCATTCCTCATTGCTGGGAGCTTGTTAGTCTGGATTTTCGTTCAAAAATTAGTAAAAATACGATAGATGTAACGTGCTTGGCGTCATACTCTATGTTATTATTTAGATGCCAGGTAATAAGCATTATGTCGTTGCCTCATTTTATATAATTGATCCAGAGCTTCCAAGCTATACAAGCTATACAGGTATATGCTAGCATTAGATGCCAGAATAGAAGGCATTAAAGTAGTCAAAAGGGGGGGGGGGGCGGGGCTTCAGGAGGTTTGTTGACAACGTATTCTTCTCTTAGACAACATACTCTCTACTTTCACCTAACCAAATCTTAGTATTCACAAAATTATGGACATTTTCCAGCCATGTATGATCAGTTCCAAAAGTATCCCAAGACAGCACCATTTTGCATCTAAGCAACCTTACCTTAACAAAAATTTCTCAAAGGGGAGGGGACACCCCCTCCCCTTAGGCCCCTCCCCCAGGACGGCACCTTTATGAAGTGACAAAGGAAGGATCCCCACTGCTGTATCATACAAAAGTAACGCCCATAAAAACGAAAATGCAATTTACGGGCCGCCACTCATTTGGAAAAAGAATCAAACCAGTCGGAAAAATTAGAATTCATTTAATTATGGACATTTCCTAGCCATATATGATCAGCTCCAAAAATATCCCAAAGATAGCTCCATTTTGCATCTAAGCAACCTTACCTTAACAAAAATTTCTCAAAGGGGAGGGGTAAACCCCTCCCTTAGACCCCTCCCCCACGACGGCACCTTTATGTAGCGACAAAGGAAGGATCCCCACTGCTGTATGTAAACGTAGGGCGCATAAAAAATGGTGCAATTTACGCGCCACCATTCAGTTGGAAAAAAATCCATCCAGTCGGAATTTGGGACCTTCACACCCCCCCCCCCCCAAACGCACGACCCTAGCTACGGCCCTGCTGGTACACATCCAAGACAGAGCCATAGTAGCTTGCACTGAGTTTCAATTGCTCGAGGCCATACAGTGACACACAACTGTGTGTGAGCTTAATTGTGAACACAAATGACTGTAATTCATCGTAGACCAACCAGAGTGGAGCTTTATTGTTTGAATGAATGTCAGTCAAAGTGCAGCCATCAACGGTATTTAGAATTATAGGACTATTCCTAAATATGTTGGGCAGGGTGTTGCTAGCAAGTCCCTGGATTGGAGGATGTCCTCCCTTTAACGTTAGTCCTACGTGCAAACCCTGTTGGGTTAAAGGCTCTCTAATCTCACCACCGACAGTAGCAGTTCTCCCTACTAAGTTTTCTTCTAGCCCCCGCTTCCAATTTAAACCAAACCACCTGTCTAGCACACCTCTAAGACAGAGCCACAGTAGCCTGCACTGAGTTTAAATTGCTTGGGGCAATATTGTCACACAAAGTGTGTGTAAGCTTTATTGGAACATAGCTGACTGTGTCAGTCATTGACCAACCAGAGTTGAGCTATATTGTTTGAATGAATGTCAATTAAAGTGCAGTCATCAACTGTATTTAGAAATCTAGGGCTATTCCTAAATATGTTAAGGCAGGGATCAGTTTCTAGCAACTCCTTGGTTTAGGGGATGTAATATAAGCTACCCTTTTGATTGGAGTCAAGTCACTAGAAAGTGCGGCTCGATGCACAGTCAATCACCTAACCTGTTACAACCGGGCCCTAAGCTTTGAACGGGGATTCCAAGACTATACCCTTCCTCTTTTCAACTATTCATCCCCCCTTAACTATTCACTGAGAAAATTTTCACAGATATAAATTCAGTTGCAGAACGTGTCCCCAAACATTAATGCTGTTATACTTTTAACTTATCTTTATAACAGCTAGACGTTTCTTACCGATCGACTCTTCTGTATACCTAACTATTCGTCCATATCGGTCCCACCAACAAGTCTCACACGCCTTACAATGTCTCTCTTGGTGACTCGACGTGCTCCCTATTGATTTCACCGCCATGTCGATAGTACTGTACTCGTAGCACATTGTTACATCTAAACATTCTTCGGCATGTGACACTTCAGCTTTGCTTCCAGAGTTCATTTTTGTCCCACCACGGAGTCTTTCCAAATATTCCGCCTCACACGAAAGACATTTCCTTTCTGTCACAATTTTATCATGATAAAATAATGCAGAGATTTTCATGATGAACCAGACAAAGTGCGGCCATTTTTCTCGAGATATTGATGAGCCATCTTCTGCCGAACTCATAATACGTTGTTTTAAAGTCTGGTGTACCAACAGAGGTACATTTTCCTTACAGGTTCGTTGCGATAAGTTGTGTTTGATTTCTTCGTGTGCCATTGGTTTGGCGCTTCTTTTGCAGACGAGGGCACATGTAAATAAAACAAACTTCCCAAATTTCTGAAGATAAGGTAATTAAATGGTGATAAAAGCTCTACGAATTTATCTTACAAAAAAGAGAAAGGATTAAACAATCATGCAGATGTAAACAGAAACGTAGCTCAACAGCATGGGTTGTCAATGAAAGTTCTTGTTAACACTCTAGCACTGCTCGCTAAAATTTGCCGATTTAGCAACTGTTTACCTATTTGACTCCTTTGTCCTTCAGAGGTACACTTGAAAAAGAGTGTATAAAGGGACTGAAGAAACAGCGGTGATCTAATATTCATGATTTATGAATATAATGCAATCCAAGGTGATTGATTGATAGCTATCTAAAGTACCTACCATTCATCAGACACTCAATACCTTGTGCTCCAAAAGGCAATCATTATTATACTTACCGTGACTAACTAGAGCGAAAGTAGTTCTTAAACATTTCCGTGTGCAGGATACCTGCATGTTTCTCTCTCACTGTCCAATATACTACACGAGATCAAAACACATAAGGCATGTGATATATTCAATTCTGACATTGAAATGACATAGGAAGTCTTAAATTTATCCAAGTTAACTATGACAAAATAAAGTTTCTGTGTGGGAACTTGCCGAATATTCGTTTATTTTCATGCAGCTAGTAAGGTTTTAGTGTTGCTATGCGAATCATCCTTGCTCCTGTCCAGCTACTTTACATAGCAGGGCCGTCAAAAGGTTTCTAAGACTACAAGCTGACTACATTAACTTTCTAATAGGAGCGTCCCACCAAGTGGAAATCGCGTGCCAAGAAAAAAAAATGCCAAAAGCTGCCCAGATTGAAGATATTGGGACCTTCCATGCTTTGCAAGTTGCGTGGTCTCATTTTTTGAGAAAGATCTCATGTTTTAGAAATTTGCTTCACCATGAAAGGCTAACTAGAAAAATTTTATTCAATAAAATCCCTCTGTAGGCAGGGGTGTCGTCGATTATAGGGAAAGAAAGTGCCAATAGAAAATGACGCGCACAGCGCAGCAAGTGTATGTGGAGTCCAGGGGCTCGCCTCAGGGACCCAGGTCAGGTCAAGGAGCAATGCGCGGGCAGGGTCGTAGCACTAAAAAATTTTGGACCATTTTCAAAATTATGGGTATCAAAATGAAGCATTTAATTATCTTCAAGGCGATTAATGAATTAATGGGCAATACATAGACCACTTAATTCACGTTTTGAACGCATTTTTTGTTACTTTTTAACTCGGACTAACAGCCGTTCGAGTTGTTGATGCAAGGAGTTGTGATCGGGGAGAACGGATGATTGTATGGGTTGTATGTGGCTTTGGAACAGTTAAACTACTCAAGGCCACATCCACAAAATACTGTGTGAGGTTAATGGAGAATATTACTGACTACACAAGTCATCATAGACCAACCAGGCTGTAGGAACTGTTTGAATTAATACCAATCAAAGTGCAGTTACCAATCGTATTTAGAGATATGATCATATTCCTAAATGTTTGGTGTGATGCAATAGACCCTTTCAACTCCACAATTCTCTTTATAGTAAGTGATATTATTAGGTCAAGCATTGAAAGTTTCAAGGAATCAATGCTTGGCCACCTTCTTTTTACAGTTACCTCGAATAAAATTGTTTTGCGCTCATATAATACTAGACACGTGACACTTCTTTGATTTGTGTTTGTAAAAACTTATTCGGTAGAGCTTGCTTTGTCGCACTGTGAAAGTTTGGAATAACTTTTACAGTAAAATAATTTAACTTGTACCGTAGCTCTCTTGTGACGTATCTTAAAACTGTTTTGGCGTTTC
Organism: Holothuria leucospilota; assembly: GCA_029531755.1. Taxonomy (NCBI): domain Eukaryota; kingdom Metazoa; phylum Echinodermata; class Holothuroidea; order Aspidochirotida; family Holothuriidae; genus Holothuria; species Holothuria leucospilota. Next base: position 34,462,244 of record CM055968.1, read on the forward strand.
TTGTTTACTAAATATCCCCTTCGTAACTTAGGACTGGGAAGTGAGGGATGGGATTCGTATCGTGATGAACCTAACATACGTAACCTCGTCTTGTCTGGTCTCGTCTCCTATATGCTTTCTTATGGTTAAGTTGTAGGCGGTGAGATCGCTCTCGTCGGGCTCATGAAGTTTTGTTTGCACACTTTCCCTTCCATGAAAATATTAACCCTGATGACCTGTAAATTGAATGTTTTACACTTGCATGTGTTTTCGTGAAAAGAGCCAATAATTGAAATGCAATCGAGTCCTTATTCGACCTTTGCAAACAGTGCCGTCCCTCCTAGAAGTTGAACACCAGTACATGACGGTGCGAGAACGAAATTAAACGAATAAATTAACTTTCTTCACCAATTTCACAATTTTATTGAATTTTATGACAGTACCTGAAGCATTCGATGGCATTGGATGAAAGGACAATTCATGCGGCGGTGACGAACAAAACTTAGACATGTACAAACTGACAATTACAAACAAAGCATGTAAAAACAAATATCCCCACCGAAAACAAACCATCAGGAGGGGAGGTCTTCTAGATTTCATAAATATTCTGAACTGCGAAAATATCACAGCAAAACTCTTAAACATATTCTTCACTTCTTTTATACTTACAAATCTATGAAATTTTCCAAGACCAGCTCGATTCACAACAGTTCAAAGATAAAATTAGAATTTAGAATCACTTAGAAAATATTATTCACAGACTTTTACTTAATAGAAAACACATTTGACTTGAAGACTTTAAGTTGCAAATTATTAATATTCTCTGTACAAACTATTTCAATCTAACCATACTTTCGTTAAAATTTGTATTAATAGTTGACAAAACGAGCAAACTATAGATTACAATCGAAACCAACCAAAATTCACCACTGGATATCTGTTGATATATAACTCAGGGCCGTCTTAACGCATGGGCCCACTGGGCCCAGGCCCAGGGCCCCGCGATATCAGGGGCCCCGCAAATTGACCTCTGCGCAAAAAATCATATCTCCCCTTGCGTAAAAGATTTTTGTGTGGAAATACTTTTATATACTCTTGAAAAGATTCATAACGGATTCTGAGTGTTCCAATTTCCATGCTTAAAGCGCGACATGGAGGGGGGGGGGGGGGGTAAATGCAGGCATGTCTATGCTTGAGCGATGGTCAAGGATGTCAATTTTTCACGCAACTTTTTTCGAACACACTTGATTGAGGGGCACCGCTCCAACGCCGGGCCCAGGGCCCGGTGATCTCTTAAGACGGCCCTGATATAACTCACTAAAAATGATTCCATTTTTCTATCAAATAATCGGTAGACGATGTCAGCTGGTTTAAATGGTCTAGATTAAAACTTAGTATGGCAACTAAATGTTTTATCTAAGTGTGTGTTGTCTGAAATAAGATCTACACAACAAAATAAAATCAGCAATGACTGTTTTCTTTTTAATCTCTATAACTGTGTATTTTGACAAAAAATGTCTCCTCTATGTAACCTGAGATTACCAAACTGTGTGTTTTGCAAATACAAAAAAAAGATGAATTCGGTCTCACTAACCATAAAATTCCTACTGCGTCCGCTACTATACGACGCCTTTCAACGATGCAAACAAAAGTTGAGCAACCAATCGCCACAACCAGTTCGCTTGGAATCCTTTTCATTTCACGTGAATAAAAATAGGGCTGAGTCCCACATTCTAAACAAACACTGGTATCAAAAATTGACATTTTTAGACCTACTGTAAGGTTGAGTTTCAACCGTTGACTAAACCTACACCAAGTCAGTCCAATCAACGGACACTGTGAACATAACATGTTGAAGTATCGACTTTCATTTCATGACATAGGAGGGGCTCTGGTGTTCTTATAATCAGTAAGTGACATTATTTCATGAGTTGGCCTCGCAATCTCAACCATACCGTCTCCATTAAACTCGTGACTTTCATTTCCGGATTGGGACGAACGCGTCCCACTTTCTCAAATTAATTTTTCCTTCCCTGGAAATTCAAGGTGTTTCAAGTGACGGTGAATTTTAGGTCAAGAGACATTGCAATCCTTCCATCGATATGTAATACTAAAATTCTTAGATATATTTTGTGGCTTACAGACACCAAACACCCACGAAATAAAATCGAAGGATTGTTTTAAACCAATACACAAAGAGCTTCTTAATTGAGAAGGCTGCAGACATGTCAAACTCTATCAATTTTGAGGCAAATTTGAAAAACATACAAAAAGAGCAGCTCGCCACACAAATCCATATCATATGACGTAACAGTTTTTATCGCCGTATTAGAGATACACAGTAGTTCATTTAGGTGGTGCATGCATTGTATGAATGCTAAATGCATACACACCACATCGTGTAAACTACTGTCCGACTTCAATTATTCACACTGATTATGTATGTATAGCTAAATCTAGTGCATAACTCCAGTAATGGGGTTTACTTTCCTATTAGGAAACAGGTGGATAAAATGGGTCTATTGTGTATTATTAGACTTCCTGTGACATTAAAGACCGACTATGACGACACAGACCGATTACGGCATCACCTCAGGCGTGGATCCAGGTGGGGGCGCACCAGGCGAACGCCTCCCCCCCCCCTTTTTCGATGACCAACGGTTTTTTTGAAAAAATGAGCAAATAGATATGGAAAATATGCTTCCCAGATGCTGGGAAATCGCATCTAAGCGCATCTAGAATTCAAATTTCCTTGGGGGAGGACCCCCAAACCCCCCGCTGTGGCTTCGCGCCTTTGGCGATCGCTCGCGGGCCTCGGCCAACGGTGTGTGCACCCCCTTTCTAAAAATCCTGGATCCGCGCCTGCATATAGTCCAATAAACAATTCCATTGTAACAGTTAAACAGTTACAAATGTCAGACTCAGCTTCTTTTGTTCACATGATATGAATTTAAAGACAGACTTGCATCACCCCAAGTATGACTTTTAGTTGGGGGTAAGCAAAAGTCTCAGTTGGTGACTACTCTTTGATTGACATCAGAGTTACAAAATTCAAAAAGTGCAGAGCAGCTCATATTACACAGCATGCACAGAGAATGTTTTCATTACACATGGGGTCTTTTACGCTCACCAGGATGTGGCCTTGAGCAGTGAACTATGTTTGTATCTGCACAAGGAGTACCAGCAAAGACAATTATGGGTGGGGCTTACCACCAAGTAAAAGTTATACTTGGGGTTTGCAAATCCCTCTTTAAAGCAATTTTTGCAGTAGAAACAAACATTTACCAACAATACTATGTATTCTGCAGCAAACAAATGAAAATACTTCCTTCTACTACTGGGCTATCCCATTATTTAAGAAATTATTTCATATTTTACTCCTATACATTATAGAAAGAGTTAAAAAGTCGGTACCTGCCACCTGGGAGCACTATTGGTTGCCCTGGTTTACTTTATTGGATTTGGATTTGTAGGTATTGTTGAAATGTTATAAAAGTTGTTTTTCTTTGATATATTATTTATTTTTTTCAAATGATTGCTGACTGTTAAATGTAAGTGTCTCCTTTATCGCCTGCGATGACCTGTGATATTAATTTGTTTGATTGGAAAATATTGTAATAGGTGACAAATAAGTAAGGAAAAAAAAACATTTCACAACAATTTCTACGTAGCTGAACATTAAAGGTAAACTGGGAGGCTGTTTATCCAATTCATAAAACAATTAAGATACATCAACAAAGTCTGTACGGGGATTTAGATTGGTGCACCCATCCATCATCTACTTGAACACTCAACTTACTGTGGTATGTTTGTTCACCAGTACAAGTAAGCAGTGTGTGATATTTTTATAAACATGAATTACCCTAAATTACCCTTAATTACATTAATCCAATGATTACATAATAGACTCGCTCATATCTACAAAGAATCTAAAATACTTTACTATTGCTTTGTAACACACACTTCAATGAAAGACTATATATAGCAATTATTGAAATGAAACTTCAAATAATCTCAAGGCAATGACAGTGTGAAAGACAATCTCTAAGAAAGATATTGAAAGAAGGAGGTACATCTTAACGGAAGACCACAACAACAATAAGAAAACATTGTTTTCGAAAAATTGTAAATAAGATAACATTTACATAATACAAGGTATCAACAATAGTATCATCTTTTCATGACTCATAAGTTTTTCAATTAACTTAATTTCAGCTATAAAATAATATTTAATTCAGGTGAGACTCAAATCATGAATTGAAATGTTATATATAATGCTAAGTCCTACCTTACGGCAAAATCAGCATACTGCCCTCACAGTATGGTCAAAAAACAAAAAGAATAAAATACATAAGCATATATTTCCCCTTATGTCTTTGTGATATACATCAACGTTATTTCAATGGCCGCCATCTTTATGTAATAACAGATACGTGTCCCTAAATTCATTGACATAGAAGTATCAGCATATGGATTGTGTGGTTAAAAGGATGCTACCGTATGTTTACCTTATCCTTATTAAAAAGTGTGTGAAAACGCCAAGACGAAAAAATTTTTTCGCCCTATTTACAGTTTCCCTCTATGGCCAGGTTTTTCGGCACATTTTTTCCCCCATAAGTGGGGAATTAGGCAAATATATATATTTATGCACATACACACACACACACACACACACACACACAAAGTTACAGGGCATATTCATCCAATTTCTCTAATAAAGGAACAATACACAGAGAATTATGGAAGTATTAAAAGCAGCTGTACTTGAATAAAGATGGGAGAGGGGGCACTAAATTTTTTGCAAAAGCAGGGTTCATGAGCCCCACTAGCACCCCCTGTTCCCTTCATTTACTGCTTTCTTTGCTAATCCATCACTTTTTTCATGCGTCCTATATTAAAGGGCTTTACCACAGTCAGAAAACTTCAAAGCACAATGACATTCTGAGAAATGTCACATAAATGGCAACCTAACCCCATTCCCTCTAGTATACAACATAAAACATACAACATCCACAGTGTTTGAAATGACACTATAAGCCCCTTTGAAATATCTGGAAAACATTTAGATCTACTCGGGGGGGGGGGGGGGGGGGGCAGGGAGGGGTAACATGGCACTTGAAAATTCACTTCACAGGCCTGCATCTATCTACTCACAACCAAAAGCCAGGCCACAAAAAGAATGTTGACCTTAAACTTTACTACCAGTGGATTTTAAAGACAATATAACTCTAGACGATTGTGTGATCTCAATTCTTTTTCACACTATCACAAACTGTTGTCTCTTGTATTACCTATCGAAGTGTTGGATTTACCTAATGTTAGTTGAAGAATTTCCATCTTTATTGGGTTTATTTCATTGGAAAATGCAACAATCCATTTCACTGTTAAAAAGGTAATCACAGAGTGCCATCCATCTTGGTACTGCTTAAGAAATATCACTTCACCCTAGAAGGATATATCATTGGGCAAATTACTGATCAGTAACACTATCCAGATTTGATAATGCTGTAAGTTCTTTGAAAACAGTCTTATTTTTGAAAAAGTTCTGCTTACTCATACCTATAACTCTTCATCAACTTTATTTCATCCTTAATAAATGCCCAGATTCTCATCTGGGGATTAAAAGGAACAGAAGCATGACATCTCCCGTCACCACACTGTATGGTCTTACCCATTAATGTTGGCACCAAACAGCAACCAAACTCCACTTAACAGTGCCTTTAGAAAACTGTCACTGCTGCTTAAACATCTCACTCCTTATCTTCCTTATACCTGAGAGCACACAGTACCAATGAACCAATAAAAGCAATTAGCACGACCACTACTATTATAATAATTAAAATCCACTGCCAATTAGGGGTATGTCGGATGGCTTGCCTTGGTGGCAAATCTGGGGGAAGAAGATTAAAAAAAAGAAAATATTTAATTAAAATTTGTGCACAAAAGGTCAGATGATTTGGGTAACCAATGAGATTATCCATCTTCAGCATGAAAACAACTATCATTTGTGATTCCACATCATAAAACCACATGAAGCTTGCAAGAAGTTTTAACTCTGCAAGAGCTGGAAATTTCTTTTAGATGGATTCCTCTTCGACCTCTCCCCCTCCATCCCCTTGCTAGGACTAGGCTAGGGTGTGAAAATGTTCAAAAAGAAGTTGTAACGAGAAGTTTTACAAGCCAATTCTCTCACATGTTATTGTCTTTACCATGGAAACGATGCATTTCATTCCCTACATGCACCTGAACAAGGCTGCAATTGACTGTCAATCAGTAAATGATGAAACATAGAAGACAGCAACACTCATTCAACAAATCACAAGAGGAGCTCTTAAACTGAGTTCAGCCATGCTGTTGATTGGTACATTAGCTTCATATCTCTTATTAATCATAAACACTCAGTACTTGCTATCACTCATCAGTAAGAACACTGGAAGTGAGAAGTTGGTAGGTAAGTGGCTATTCCATATAGCAGGTAAATGTCAAGTTTGTTTTCATTATTTTCCAAAAACATCCATCAGAACCCTAATACAGCATTCCCTCTAAAATATTCACCACGGTGCATAAAATTACAAAATTTAACCATTAAAATGAATCAGTATCATATATCTCTGAGAATGCAGAAAATTGTCAAAATTTTCCTGAGCAGCATGCCTATCAGATGTCTACAACTTAATCATGAGTTGTCTGCACAATTTTCATTCACACATGATATCACATTCATAATGCAACCTACAGTACATAGTTATTGGTTCAAGACAGATGTTAAGTCCTTCAATAAAAAAAAAGGAGACGACTAAGAGAGTGTTGTCAGGGTGTGGGTCTTACCTTCAATACACTGAACTCCTGTGAATTCATTTGGACAGTCACAAACAAACTTATTGATCATGTTGATACAAACACCATTATTAGCACAAGGATTGGATAAGCATTCATCGGTCTCTGTAATACAACAAAGAGGAGAACTACGTTAGATTTAACATCTTATAACATTGAATGTTTCAGAACCCAGGTTATATCTAGGTTTATTAGATCCAACGAACGACACTTTACTAATAGGTTCTGGCTGGTAGTGATCACTTTATTCATTAATTCAAGCTTCAGGGGCAATATTTTACAATGTTTTCGCAACTTAGGATGAAGAGGAAACTCAAAAGGGCTTCTGGATAACAATTCAACATTAAGTGGCTTATGAATCAGAATTTTAGGTCAAACTTGGATTCACTTACATTCAGGAGGGCAAGTCTGATGGGACAGACATTAAATGAAAGAAAACACCTTACTTTACTGATGCACAATACCTTCCTCTCCTCCAAGCCTCCCAGTGTCTATACTTCGCTTAAAATTCCCCTCCCTTATTCACCTTACCTAACCACTACTTTTTTCATGCTTAGATGCACAAACTTTTATTCGTACAGTAAGCATGTTTCAAACTCTGTAGTATGAACTCCTTTTCCACATCAATCATAATTTAATTGTCATGACAACAAAAATTAATATACAAGCTGAAATAATAGGGTTTGGAAAACAAAGAATATATAGCAAACACAAAAACCCTTGAAAAGAGGGGAACACAAAGGAAAAATTACAAATATCAAGTTGCAATATAATAATGTGATAAAGTAACACAGTAAATTATATAAACCAATAATTGTCAGTTTTATCAATGCTTCATAGTGATAAAGTCCTTAATATATAAAATTTTCTGCTCATCAAGGTGTTTTAACCTCATTGTGATAGACAAAATTCAATTAAAATTAACCTTTTTCACAGTATCTGCCTTCATATCCATCTGGACACAAACAATCATAGCCCTCCTCGCCGTCTGATAATGATGCGCATGTGGAATTACCTTGGCACTTGTTATTGGCACAGTTATCAATTTCTGAAATTCAAATTGAAACTTTGACCTTAAGTACTTCCTCCGATTACATAAATTAAACAAATTAACATTTAATTTCTACAGTAAAGTCCTTTTTATAACATGTATGCATGAACAACTTCCTCGATTGTTTTTCTATATTTGTATGCAAGACATGGCAATATAGTTAACCAGTGTTCATAAGTAGTTGCTTACATAGCTCGAGTTAATGCAGCATGGTTTTAATAGTTCCCGAGAGAGAGCAGGAACATGACCGGAAACTGGTAAAGTATGCAAAAACAACTCATAACTTAGGCTGGTACCAACATGCTCACAACTGTATTAGTACTTTGAGTTTGTCGGCTCCCTTGAAGAAGACTAACAAAAATTCTTGGACAGCAGAAGGAACAGAGGGGACTATAGGAATAATTCACATTACAAACATTACAGAAATAACAGACTACCGTAATTTGCATAATAAAACATAGCATGAATAACAAACTATACACAAGCATTACATGAACCTCCACCTCACATTGGCATCATATCATAAACAGTAATTCAATATTCGAGTTTCTCTTTCCCGTACACTGCTAAGTCTACATGTTTGCAGATACTTTGTTCCTGAAACTGAGGATTACGTGTTTGCCATAGGGCTAAAATAACAAGTGTTTAAAGAAATGATATTATAACAGTAACCGAGATACAAAAATAGAAACAGAGGTGAACGCACTATTTTCACAACGATTCCCACTGTATCCAGTCTGGCAAGAGCACAGAATGACATTATTTTCTCTGATGCAAGTTCCACCATTTTCACAGAAATTGGTAGGACAGTTGATGTCAGGTCGAGACACTGAGGATGAAACACAGGTGAGATAAAATTACATCATCTATTCTGAAACTGTTAGCGTACCCCGAAGAACAAGGGGTGGGGATGGCAGAAGGAAAAGTAGCAAAACACAAACAGCATGGAAGTCTTTGTTGTAAGTAAATTTATGAAAATGTTAATTTTCTTTTTTTGTCCATTTTGTCAGTAAATTTAAGCCGCAGTCACACTACAACGAGTTCGGATCGGATTCCGATCCAATTTTTGTGAGTTTTTATTAAAATCTTCTCCATCTCTGGTCAAATAGAGCCCCAAATTTGCCAACCAGTGTAAATACATGATTTGCATCAGAGGTCTATGAAAATGAACTGTCAACTGATTTTTTTCGTGACATCACACCGACAGACAGCTTTTATCGGACATGCGTAGTCCGATAAAAGTTGTCTGTTGATGTGACGTCACGAAATAATTCTTATAAATTTAATTTTCGTAGTCCTGCAATAAAAATCATATAATTACACAGGTTGACAAATTCTGGGTTCTTTCCGACCAGAATAGAGAAGATTTTAATAAAAACTCACAAAAATCGGATCGGAATCCGATCCGAATTCGTTGTAGTGTGACTGCAGCTTTACTCTTAACCATTTTGAGGTAGATCCTCATCACACTACTATGTGAGGGTCTTTAAAAACATATAAAAATCCAGTAGCAATGAAATTCTTCCATGAAAGGAGAGAAGTATCCATTTATTACTACTATATAGAATGAAGCTGCTTTAAAATCTATCATCTAGATATCAGTCCAATACAACACATTAAAACAACACTAAATGCTAAGGGAGCAGTTGTATTACAACCACTATGGGGTTTCAAATAAAGTTTGAGAAAGTTTAAGTGTCCTAAGGATCTGTAAACATTATTTATCTGACCCTATAATTCTGTTAAGACAAGATTTTGGGAAATTTCATGAAAGGGCAACATGCTGCAACAAATTATAATGCTATGCTACACTAACCAACTGCATGGTCAAGTGGTTAGAGCATCCGACTTGCAGCTGGAAGGTCTGGGGTTTGACTCCTGGCCGGGTCATACCGAAGACTTTAAAAATGGAACCTACTGCCATTGTGCTTGGTGCTCAGCATAAGCAATGGAGTAGGGAAAACAAGCCAGTGAGCCACAACTGGAAAAAAGGCCGTGGCCGGCCTAACTTAAACCAAATGGTTAGAAACTGAGCCTTAAAACCTCATCTAACTCCCTAGGCCACTAACAGTCTTTCAGCAGACTTTGAAGAGATTTCAAAGGAAAATGGAAATGCAAATTAGATTGAATGTGTGTCTGGTGCATATCATATTCATTCAAAGTAAGGTACCACTAGGGTATGGCTACATAAAGATATACTGATATATGTAAATACTGTCCCCATAGTATAGCTAATGGTATGGCCTTTCGCAAAATACTGATACCATTAAGTAGTAATATAATAATAAAGCACTTGTAAACCTGTGCCTTTGACCCACCTTAACATTGAAAGATTATGCATGACTCAAGTTTTGAGGGACAGGTTTTACACTTACATCACACACAGGTTATGAGGCAGGGAGTTTGGGGTTAGCAACGTCCCTCCTCCCCCCCCCCCCCTCCTCCTCTCCAAGCAAAACCATTTGTGGATTAATGAGCAAAAATGTTATTTTTCTTGGCAACAATTATGTGTCATGGCTGTTTCATTCATGTGCCATGACTGTTTCTGAATTGAGGAAAATTTTACAGCAAACACGTTTCACCCCTCCTTACGAAATGACTTCCTATATGCCTGTAAGCAAACATGTAGCAAACTACAGTTCTTAATTCTCCCATTCACAGAATAGCCTACCAATTTTTGTTTTTTGCAAAAACCTCTGACCTTACCCACCATCAGTGGTAGATGAAGCATTTGAAAATTGAGGGTGCTAACATTACAAAAGAGAAACATAACTGCCATAGCAAAATATCCATTTACAACTCAATTGCTTGGAAATGACATCAAAGCAAAAAGGTGGGGAAAGTTTTGTGCACTATATAAAAAAGGGGACATCCCCTTCCCCCCACCCCCCCCCACCCCCACAAAAGCCTAACTCTTCCATCTTGTCTCTTCTGTGTATCGTTCTTTTACACCGCGAAGGTGACATGGGCTGGCTTCACTGATCACGATGGTTGTAAAGACAAACGATATAGCACAGGGTTGAGGACAAGGGAATAAGGTGGAAGGGGTTTTGGAATTGTGGGGAAGAAAGGGTTGTTAGGGATAAGAGGAGGAAGCACATGCTTAGTGTAGGATGGGGATGTGAGAGTAGGAAGGAAGGGGCATGAGAACTGACTAAGTGAAGGGACTTAGTGAAGGGGTTGTTGCTGGGGACATAGGTGGTTACAAGGAGTAAGTTTAGAATAGGGATGTGTCAATATTATATGAAAGGGGTGTGGGGTGAGTGTAACCTCTCACCTAGCTTGCAGTCTACTCCCTCTAATCCTGGTGGACAGTGACATCTATAACCGCCATCAACCAGTTCTTCACAAGTAGCTCCAATACTGCACGGCAGGTTGAAACATGCATTACCTTTGTAGAAACAAATAGAGGAAATAGTCTGGTGTGATCAACAAGACCTGCCTTTGAGTTTTGCTGACTTTCTGTCAATTTTACAACCACAATTACTTACATACTTTGTGAATTAATAAGTCACTCTGTATACACCATAAAACTAGTGGCATCCTTGCCTTGGCAATATGAAATCTAACTCTGTAACGACTTCACAATTACAGTAAACTTTTGGCTCAAATAAAACAAATTCCACTTACGTCCTCTGCAGAATTTGCCATAAGATTTTGGACAATCACAGACAGCCCCTTCAGGTGTGTTTATACATGGGTAACCATTCAGGCATTCACTACTGGCACAAAAGTCTTTTTCTAAAGCAAATGAAAAACATGGAATGCAGTTTTATCTCAAGTATAGCATGTGATATAAGAATTCAAGTTTCCAATGCAATAATAGTATTGTTGTATCCTTGACACATTCACAAATTTATTGATAAAAGAATTAACATTCTTTCCACTAAATAACACTTTGAAGTTATGGTCAGTCTACTTGCTTTTATTATTGTCTTCTACTTCTCCTATGATCACGATAAATTACCACATGAGCTATGTACAAACTGCTTCTGCCATCAATACCTGAAACATTTACAGAGTCAGAGATATTTCCAAGACTGGAAGGGTCATTTCCAGTCCCCCCCCCAATGACCCCCTTTCAAACAATTTCCTCAAGCTCCCCTAATTTCCTCACCATAGATGGGGGTCAATGCCCACCCCCTCTCTTCACCTATTTGCACATGCAACTGACCAATTTTTCTCAATTTCTTTCAGAGATGACCAGGGTTTTGTAAAGATTATTAATGCTACTAGAGTTTAAAACAGATTGAAATGTCTCGATGTTAAGATGGAGTAATCTTAGTCCAATTAATGCATGCATATTTTGCTGCCACAAACATAGTGGGCAAAAAGTAAAGTGTTTGTCCATTTTAACTTACCAGCTTCACATCTGACCCCAAAATATCCTGAAGGGCAGTCACAAGAAAACCCATCAGAACCTGTCAGGGCTACACACCTTCCGTCATTAAGACATGGATTGGGGGCACATTCTTGTCTTGTGGAAGCTGAAAAAGTGCAATTCATTTATTATAAGTTATTGGTTGGTTTTTTATTTTTCAATTAAGTTTTACGAGGATGATTAGAAACACATAAACATAAGTATAAGTGGAAACTTACCTACGGTTAGATGAGCAAATTATTTTTCTACAAGCGAGTACAAATTTGACCAGTATAGTGGAAGATCCTAAACTGTGATCCTTTTCACTGATCCTGAATGCAACAGATTTGGTCACAGTCTCTTACAGCAGTATCTGTACCACAGATTACTGTATCGATACCAGTCACTATGTAATATGTTTCCTACTGGTGCAAATCCTGGTAATGTGATTTAGGCTGCATGTAACTTACACTGTACGAGTCTTACAAAACTATTTTGAGAGTTACATAAAAATTTATAGATGTTTCAAATTTATGATAGTACAGATATTACATACATTTTAAACTTTCTATGAGGTCTGCATGTTTTATCAAAGTGATAAGGCAGAATATCTAAAGGGGAGTAACCAAACCTGAAATATTTTGTAATTTTTTAAATGTATGTATATATAATTGTGTTAAGTCTGTCTTATTTGTCGGCCATTACCATATACTTTGGAAACATAATACCTAACTATTGACTTACCAGTTTCACAAAGTATTCCCTCATAATTAGCAGCACACCGACACGTGAATAAAGCCTGGCCGTTTATACACGTAGCTCCATTTTCGCACGGATTACTTTCGCACTCATTTACATCTGATGAGAAAGGGAGAAAGGTATAGAATATTGATGAAAACATGTAAATAAATCTGTATGAAAATTCAAAGAAACTTTTCACAATTTGTCATTTATAATGACAACCTGCTGCTCACTGATAAAAATTGACAAGAACTTTGACGGAATACCTCTGACTTTATGATCACTTAATGGTACTTTTTGCATGCTGTTTTCTGGCAAGAGATTCAACCAGTGTGAAAACTGGAGTGCAGGTAAAATACTTACAAATGACTTGCACTATATCAAAACAAACATCAAGATTTGAAACTTTTTGAATGTTTGTCTCCAAATGAATACAGCCACATCACATGACATGACTTAGCCTTTTGCCACATTTTATCAAAATTGTTCTAAGTTGGGAAAAGTTAATAATGTAACATAACCATCACACATTCATGAATCAGGGCAGGTCAAACTAAGGGGCAATGCAACCTTGAGACACAGTTTACACCCACTTACCTTCATTGCAATTGGTTCCCTGCCATCCTGGAGAACAAATACACTGGTAGATATCACTGTCCACCAGACATGCTCCACCATTTGCACAAGGGTTAGAGCTACAAGCTGTTCTCTCCTCGGTATCTAAAAGATATTATTAACATATGAAAAGTAAAGAATTTACAAATGACAAATGAGTGTCAAAAGGATTAGCAGATGGTAGTGTAAGGGGAGAATTAATACATGATCCCAAAAGACTGTAAACACCTAAATTAATTCCTCCAATCCATTGATAATCAAATGTGTCTCTGTAACACAGTCCAATTCAAATAATGCACCAGTTGATATTTAGAGTTATTTCAAACCAATCCATATTTTCAGTGGATAGCAAATGTTTAATACAGCCCTCCAGAGGAGAGTACTGTTTGTTTTACATATTCTATCCCAAAGCATCTTTTCCACATTTTAAAATTATTCTATACATTTTTCAGTTGCAAAGAAGTATATGAAAAGATTTTGTACAACTTTTCCAATGTTTACAGAACTAAAGGCGATAAGGAAGTTATAAATTCAAGTAAATTCTATTCTCCATGAACTGTTTACAGGAAATAGATGTGTAATTAAGATGTTTGGACACTGAATATTATATTTGTACTTACTTGGAACATAGCACAAGGGATCATCTAACTCTGCAGGACACAAGCAGAAAAACCGAGTTTCCCCGGAGATGCACTGAGAAGTTTCAGGACATGGACTACTGGTACAAAAGTCTTGAGCTGTAAAATCCAACACAGGGTAAAAGTATGAGAAACTAAATGAGGGATGTAAACACTCTGCTTGGTACATGTGGAGCAACTATGGAATACCCCCCCCCCCCCATCCTGGAGAACAAGTACACCGGAGAACACATGTTGAAATTCATGGCTACCGATTTCTAATGATTCAAAAGGTGTTCTAGTGCTTACGCATATTTGAGAACAACACAGAAACATTTTATGTAATATCTTTCATCCAAAAAAAGTATATAAGTCCAACCCATCTGTCCTGAAGAAGCAATATAGTTGCACTACTTGACTGGGGTCATGGCTGAAGTTGCTGCTTGACTAGGTATCCATTTTGGTTGGATTTGTAATTGTAGTCAAAGACAATGGGACTACAACTGGGAATAGGGATGAGCAGTTAATATCCTGGGGGCAGTATTCTATAGTTGTACCCTACTGTTGTCTTTACGAAAGTCCCAATGGTCAAGGCCAAAAGTCTGAGATGTAAAAAGCAAGGATGGGGGCCAGTTCATATGCTGAACTCTTCAGGGATTGGTTATTACACAACTGTCAGGGAAAGGATAGAAGGTAATGTTAAACCAATGTAAAGGGATCCCTCCTAAAGTTAACTGAATCCTCTTGATGGATACTACAATAGCAAAATTATTTAACAGGCACTTTCAAATACATGGTATCCGCATTTCAAAAAAATTTTCTCATCAGAATGATAAATTCGAACATAGGCAACAATTTATTTTTCACACTGTGTTTGAACTTGTTATCGGCAATGACACATGTCATAAATACTACACATATTCAGCTCAATTACAAGGTGACAATCATGGCAATTAATGTTTGTCAAATCAGAGCATTAAACTTTTCACCATGGAAATATTATCTGGGATAATTTACATGTAAAACCTTCTACTCTGCAGGCTTACTCACCAATTCTTTCTTCACAATTTAATCCCACGAAGTATCTTGGACACTGACAGCCATATGAATTTATACTGTTTATACACGTGCCACCATTCCTGCACGGAGATGACTGACACTCATCAACCGTATCTGTTTTAAGCAAACAAAAATTCAAAAGAACATACTAAGCATTTAAAAAAATTCACATTCCTACAGTACAGCTGCATAGCTTACAAACAATATCTCAATTACACGTTTAATAACCAATCACTGTATTGGAATGGTGCATACCTGACAATCTGACTTAATGATTTCATTCTTACCTGAGTATAAATGAATGGTTTTTCTTTTTTTTTTCAATTTTGTCATAATTTTGACTTGTATCAGACAGACACCTTTTCAAACATTGAAAGCTATCAACCCAACAACCTCATGGAATCTCATAAATGTAAGGTAATCAGCAATTCAACCCTCACCATGTGTTTTCAACTGGCCGACTAAATCTACAGAACACACTGCATAATTATTCCTAATTTGAATTCAAATAATTCAAAATGTCGAACACCTTTATCATTTACAAATGGTAAAAACTCAATTTAAAGGAAATAATCAAAAGCTGTCAAAGCTATTTGAGGGACAACAAAATAAAAAATAAAAACAAAAATCAGGAGGCTCTGCAACTTACCCGGTGAATCTTTTTCTGCTAAATTAAATGTAACACCCTGTCTGGTCTTGGTTCTATCGGACCTGAATGTCACCCAGATGCTATTCTGGTTGCTAATGAAGGGTGGCGGTATGTCATCCCCAGAGGCATGAATGACCCTCGAAGATGGCACCGTAACGTCATCTCCATGGCCAGCATCCAGATAATCATAATACAGTTCCGTGTGAAACGCAGAGAATCCGAGTTGGATGTATTTTCCAGCTGAAGCATGTACAATCCACTGACAAAATTCATTGTTAAGATAATTACTAGGGTAGTAGGGTGTGTTCAATCTTAAGTCTGACTTGGTCAAGTTCAGATTGAGAATGCAATCACCACGGACATGACAGTTGTCTCCGCTCCATTCCAGGGTGCACTGACATGTGTAACCATTCACTCCATCTATGCAGGAACCTCCATTTTGGCAGGGAGCACTAGCACACTCATCCAAATCTAGTCGGAGAAAAAAAATTACTTTGAGGTTAACTGCTATCATTTTTCCTTTGTTTCTCTCTGAGAAATTAACCTTTAACAGAGTGAGAACCAAATATATTCAAACTTCAAAGTTAATAGCTTCTGCCAAGCACAAAAATCTCATTTCTATTCCTTATAAAAAGTGTCACTTAAATAGTGACAATAACTAACTATTCTCATGAAAAATGCTGTCTGTTTATTAATAAGAAACACTCAGAAATCAAAATCAATTTTTTTTATCTTCAAAAATCTAACTATTCAAGCTATAGTCCACCATTATCAGGCATACAGTTACCCTGTTGTCACAAGACTATCCTGCCCCATATAAGAATACTTAACCTAATGACCTAAACTTGACTTTTTATAACCCATCTTTTATTTTGATGATGCATGCAACAAGAACACAAAATCATCCACTAATCCAAGCTATCAAGTACCTGGGTTGCTATCCCTAGATAAAAACTGGCAAACGACTGAAGGTAAGGACCCTTTAAGTATAGATTTCAACTTACCTGTCTCACAAACAGTTCCCCCATAGCCAGGAGCACACATACACTGATAGCCATTCAGTTGGTCCAGACAAGAAGCTCCATTCTGACAGGGTGAACTTGCACATTCATTGATTTGACTCTCACAAAGGATACCTTCAAATCCAGCCACACACTGACAAATAAACTGATTGACCTGATTGCTACAGCTGGCACCATTCTGACAAGGACTGGATTGACACTCATCAATGTCTGGAGAAAATACAACCAACCAGTAAAATGTTAACTAATTTTTAAATTATTCTCACAGGTGAAGAAAATTGTACCACTTTTTTAAAATTATCAACGGGTACTATTATTTTATTTTTCTACTAAATGAACTTATGTACAGGAAGGAATATTAAGATTAAAGGGAAATATTGCATTTAAAATGCAACACCATGGCTAACAAAGAAAATAGCTTTAATTATTATTAGAGCATTCAGTCTCACCAATAAACTCCAGCAATAGCTTTATCTCCCCAAAATAGTATGCATTACAAGAGTTACGGAAGGAGCATCATTTGAATTTTGAAAATGTGGGCCACGAAATTATTCCTTTCTGTGAGAACCTCATTTCTTGAAAAGAAGAATAATAAACTGCCTTATTCTGAATTATTTATTGTTCTGTATCTGTAAATATTGGTTTTAAAAATATGGAAATTTTCTGTAAAACAAATGCAATATTTCCCTTTAATACATGCACTATAATTATCCCAAGACATGCTATGGGCTATGGCACACCTCATTACAATTTCTTTTCCACCATCCAGCATTCCACATACAATGTTGTAGATAGAAAGCCTTTATGATGTATCGATGAAGCACTAAAGTTGATATTTATTATCCAGCAACTCTTCCACTCTCATCTCCATCCACACACTTGAAAATAAGTAGATACTACATGGATCACCTTAATTATTTAAATTTATTGTTCACTGTTAAAACAGACATTACACAATTGTGACTGAAAGCATATTTTAGTTTTGACTGGTTTAGACCTTTGGATGAGAAACAGAAAACAAGGCTTCCACTTTTCTTTCCAATATTTCCTACTTTTGTAATGCATACACCAAAAATAGGAAAAAGGTATCCACAAAGAGGGGTATCTATTTGACAGTATCAGAGTGTTTCATATAACACTGGAATTTTGAACATTAGCAGATCTGATGCATATTACCAAAACCTTAGTGACCTCATCATACCTCACTTAGTTCTTGGGTCAGAATAACCCCTTTTCTTTGAGGGGGTGGGGTGGATGGGAGCTGAGAGAGGGTTAGGAGTTTGGGGGATGCAGAACAAGGTAGGACATTCAGCAAAATATGTGGCAATAACAAAGAACACTGAAAGGTATTCCAAGTTTCCAGGATATGATGAAATATTGTCAAAGATACACAGTGTAAGCTTCAACTCAATGTAAATTGTTGCCGCTAAGTAAACTTAGCTTTACTGGTTAACTCTTTGACAAGTCCAAGCTACCAGTTTTTAGAATTGAAACTTTGTACAAAATTCTTACTTACCTATTTCACAGTAGGTACCCATAAAACCAGGTGCACAGTCACATTCAAATGTATTCAGCAAATCTCGACATGTAGCCCCATTGAAGCAAGCATTCAGTGAACATTCGTTTACCTCTGTAGAATAGAAAAAAAAACATGTTAAAGTTGTAAAAGAAACGAATCACACTGTTACTGTCAAGAGCCTGTTAAGATACTTAAGAAGTTTTAAGATCTTTTTTAAAGTGCATTCATGTTAGATGTAGAGATAACAACTCTTTCAGGCTGCTTTCCAGCATACTGTTGTGGATCCTGAGGGGAACTTTGAAGATCACCTGATTTCAAATTTACAAAATCTTCATAATCATTTTAAAAAGCATATTTAGGTTTTAAAGGCCATGCATAAACCCTGAAATAAAGTTAATGCTACTGTAGAAATTGCTTACTCACCATTTTGACAGCGTTTTCCTGTGAATCCTGGGGGGCATTGACAGGTAAAGTCATTTCTTAGATCCATGCAAATACCATCATTCACACAGGGGTCACTCTGACATTCATCAATGTCTATAAGTAGGAAAGTGAAAATTGTACAATTTAGTTATTTCCTTATGATTAAATCCATCTCTTGTGTGCTTAATAACAAAGGAGGAAACCTCATGAATGGACTATATTGGAAGGAATAATGTATGCATGAATGTACGCAATCTTACACACAAAAGAAACTGCGAATCAAAATTGTTCTAAACACTGCAGTGCAACATTAACTGGACAATCTGTAATTTCAGTATAACCTGCTATTTTCTACAAGTATTCTACTAGAGTATTTAAATCATTGACTCAATGTCATTTTACTGAGATATTACTTCAAATTAAAACGACAAACTTGTTCAAATGAATATCAAATGAATTACCTTCATCACAAAGAGTCCCAGTCCATCCAGCCCGGCAAAGGCAAATGAATTCATTGACCATGTCGACACAGTCTCCGTTAGCACATGGACCACTCATACATTCATTAATATCTGCAAAACATACAACAAACCATAAATATCTAACCAACATCAAAGCTTTGTCATTTACCTAGATTAATCATCTTTGTAACCATGACAACAAGATATAGCATTAATTCCACTCCTCTCATAACAATAGATTACAAATTGAGCGAAGAAATTTGTAGGAAGGTTTACTAGCAGCTTTACCTCTGTTACCAAAACAATAACATTGTTTTCACTTTCTTTGTTCACTTCCTGTACTAGAAACACCTAGTTTTGGTATCTATTGCCAATCTGTTGGCGGGGCGTAGCTAGGATGAAATTTGTAGGTGGGCCTTAGTACCAAATGGGGAGGGGGGGGGGGTCACGGCATTGATCATGGTCCTTAATTCTTACAAATTTTATCAGGACACACACAATTTCTGGAGGCCTAATAATGTAGCTACACGCATGAGCTGTTGACTTTCAAAATATTGCCTTTGATATAATTTACTGGTAAAATTGTTACATTCTCTTAATTCAAATATCTTAATTTCTATGTTTTATCTCAATCAAGATAAAGTCATTTTAAGTATGCAGATTAGGCCAATAACATGGTATGTTTCTCCAGTTCTGTGTCAATTTTAACATAAGTGATTAAAATAAAACAGACGATATCAACATACTTAAAATGACAGACTACCTGACACCCAATTTCTCACACAAATTAACACAATCACTGCACATGCAACATAAATGAAGATAAAAAAATTCTTAAACAAAAATTATCGTATTAGTAAATTTAAATCCTGTGACTACAAATGAATGATCTGAATTACTTATTTGACAAGTGGGCCCCTCAAATCCAGAAGCACATTCACAGGTGTAAGAGTTAGCCCCTTCAAAGCAAGTTCCATTATTCTGGCATGGATTACTGGCACACTCCAAGGTTTCTAGAAAAGAAGATGAAATAAACATCATTAAAGTCAATGACATGTAAGACGTTAGGTAGCAAACGAAGCACACTAAGTTGTCTCCAGTATACAGACATAAGGAAGAAAGGAGTACGGGAGTAGTTTACTTTTTATTACATCAAAACATGCTATATTATCTGCCTGATTTCCTACAAATTTTAAAAAATGCATGTTCGTTTGTTACTAAATCCAGTGCAAACCCGGTACGATTAACTGTGTTTTGAAATGATTTTTAACAAACTTCATTTGTTTCCAACACCTAACACATACCAAAATCACAAACAATGAAAAACATCACAAATAAAAAAAGTATGCATTAAGAACTGAATAGTTTGGAAAATGTTGTGCCTTTTCCAGATGGATCTATAACGAAAATACCCTTCTGAGCAGTTAACCCCCTTCCTATAAAAACCACAAAGTTCTTTGTTTAGAAGTCAAATGTAAAAAACAATAACTCATACCAACAAAAATACAATTCAATCCAAACTATAAATGCATCTTGTATAAAATGAAAAAATGACACTTAACAAACTGTATTAATATTATGCTATGCAATGAAAAGAAACGCATCTTTCTAGAGTCACAATGAAAAAACATATCTTACCCTCGGCGCAGTCCGTACCAATCCAGCCGATATCACAGATACATCTATAGCCATTTAGTCTGTCTTGGCAGGTTCCTCCATTCTTACACGGGTTACTTAGACATTCATCCCTTTCTGCACCAAAACAAATTAATGTATACGGTAAATGTTGGTCCAACATGTAGGTTGCATCACATATAATTTGACTGAATGTACTTTCTCTTTTGTGTTTCAAACTTGGGGACATTCCTCAACCGTGAAGTTTTTAAGCAGTGTACTTCATCCAAGAAGTCGTTTTTTCTACCTGACTGCATACACATTTGATCACAGAACTCCAGAGATCTGCATCTAGATAACAGATCATTTCTTAAAATATCTGTTGACATGAACTTTACACAATTTGTAAAGATTAGATTCCTAATTCATCAACAAGCAATGCAAAGTACAAAGCTTGTACTTGGGAAGAAGAAAACTCATCTTTGTGAGGTGGTGTACAATGTATATCCAACACAGGCACACTTGTTGTTTCAATGGAATATCAGTGCAAAGGAGGCAAAGCCTAACATGTTGCCAAAAGTTAATAAATCATAAAATAATAAAGTAAAAAATTCACATGAGAAGTGTAATCTTTTGTCAAGTTTGGGAAGGGGAGTTGCTCTCATTGTAAAGCCCTGCCACCTTCTGGTGATGACAATTGATTGTATTTGAATCTTTATAATATGTGTACTTTCTTCTTGTCCTCTATATGGGTGTTTCACAGACATCACATGGTCGAGCATCTCTATGGTTGCTGGACATTTTGTCTGTCAAGGGTTCATTGTGTCACAACAGTATCAAAGGTCATGCCATACCTGTGTACAGTACTGTAAATACTCTTACCGCGCATGTGCTGTGCCAAGCAGAAAAAGGTACACCCAAACCTGTGGCATCACATGAAACACCTCTATAGCACACCCTCCTTCAAGAGTGTATTCTTTAACATTTTATAACCTCAGCGAGAAGATCACTGCCCACCAATCATCAAGTCATCTCTATCTTGCCATATTTCATATTTGACAGCTCAAAAACAGCTTTTTCATAAAATTGTTTCTCATGTTTTAAGTGTAATGACTTCCCTCCTTTTTGCTAGTCTCAAGCAGTAGCACATTTATCCTACATTAAATAAAACTTTCAAAAAACAAGACTGGTTGGATATGAAGCATCCAAACAAGAGAAAACTGGGGCAACCTCAGGAGTAGGTTTTCAAAAGGGCAGTTTCTAGTTCACATATATACACTTTCTGTTTGCAAATGAGGCACTTTTGTTAACTTTGTTGAAGCATGGGAGAGATATTTGCCCCCCACTGCACCCCTCCCTGCTTCCCATCCTGTTTTTAAGTTATTACCTATGTCAACATTGTTTAAGCTAATAGTAACATATCACTTATTCTTAAATTGTTTTCACATGGTATATTGTCAACATGACAGAGAATACTTGAATGCTCTGTAGCTGCCATACAGTAACATTTCATTTTTAAGCACTATGCAGTTGCCTGTATGAAATCTTTCACAAACAGCCTTATTAGAGCTAAAAACACTTCTGTACAGCTGCTCCTATGCAGCCACTACTGTTCTTTCTCTTTCTCACTGATCCATGTTTTAGAATCTCCTTTATTATCTCCCTTCTTGCACAAACAACTTACCCTGCTCACAGAGAGCCCCAACCCATGCATCGGTGCATGCACAGGAGAAGCTATTGGCTTCATTTATACAGGTGCCTCCATTAAAACAGGGTGCACTGCTGCATTCATTAAAGTCTGTAAGTAAAAAGAAACTTTTTTAATGTGTTGATTCAGTATACATGTTGCAGAAAAAATCATGAAAACATTTTACCTTATCAATAAGAGTCAATAAGATGCTCAACGCTAAGTTTAGTAATCTCCAATTGTCATTCAAAGCAAAACAACACAACTCCCACCAGGATAATTTTTCCCTCCTCCCCTCCCCTCCCCCAAGACAACCCACCCTCAGAGGACTTTCCAGACAATTTCCACTCCAGCCAATTCCAACTCAAAAATTCGCAATAAAAAGAGTTCCCTCAAACAATTTCCCAGCAAGAATATTCAGAATTGTTCATGGAAGGAATTGTCTGAGGTGGGGACTATCCAGGGGCCGGCTGTCCCAGAGCCAGGGGAGGGGTCATCCAGATGGGAATTTTCTCAGGAAGAGTTGTCCAGGAGTCCATTCAATGAGTATGCAGGTCAGAGATGACATAAACATAAAATTTGCTCTAAATGGTGGTAAATATTCTGTTGACACTAAATGCATGAAGAGAGACTGGATTAATATCACAAAAAGATTAATTTATATAAATATGAAGCTAGCCAACACCATATTTGGATTAGGTATTTAACCAACATCTAGGATCGTAGGTGTCCAGCTCTCTTTTGGGTGCAGGTCAATTAAATAATCAAAACTCTAAGACATTTCCAAGAGGACAGACTTTTCATCACATTCACATTTTGCTGTAATATGGAATAAATTTATGACTTCCATGAAGTTTTAATTGTTTCTGACTTTTGCCTACTTCCATTATCTTACCACTGCTGCATGAGTTTATGAGACCTTTATGATCATTTCAATACTTCTCCATGTTTTCAGGACCAGAAACCTCTACTTCAAATTTCTCAACTTTTCAAGATAATTTATTAATAAGTTCAGTAGCACTATCACAAACAGATACAAACACATCCACAAACATACCTTGGTCACAAAATTTGCCTGTCCATCCTGGCTGACAGTAGCAAGTCACATCTTCAAAACTGTCTACACAGGTGGCGCCATTCAGGCAAGGATTGCAATTACAATCATTCAGATCTGCAATGGCAGGAAAAACAAGTTACATCAAGATTTGAAAAACTGGTATGGAGTTAGGTCAATTAAACTTTCAAATGATCAGGTTTTGACGAATTGCCCTACAATTGTTACCACCAGAATACCATTTGTAAGCTACTATTATCACAGTCAGTACTTGGTTTAAGATCACAGGTACCTAGTAAGTTATGAGAGCATTAGCAGAGGCAGACAAACTAATCAAATGTAAATATATCAATGTCATATTCTTCAAGTAAAACCTGCAAATTTCTTCTACGAAATGTAGTAAAATAAGAATAAAATCAAAATGAATTTAATACTGTGAAAGTTGAGAACATTAAGTTATCAACTCCTTTCTTAATGTAGTGAAATATTTGAAGATATCTTGTTTTGCCATAATACTCACTTATTTCACATCGAGTTCCACCCCATATGAGAGGACAGCTGCAGACGAACCTATCCACCTCGTTACTGCACATTCCTCCGTTTTCACAGGGATTGCTAGCACATTCATCAATATCTATAAACATCATAAAAAGTAGGACAAAAAAGTTACCTATTACATGAAATTTCATCAAATCTACAGGATGTGAACCATAAACTACAAGGAATGTTCAATGGACTTTTCTCCTGAGAGCAACTACAACCATCAGTATGTAAAATGAAGGATGTAATGGGTTGGTGCCACTTGGAACTAAATCAGACTCGGTGTTAGGCAAATAAAATGTGTTTTCAACTAATGCACTGCAACAGAGGGGAAGATAAAATCATGTCTTGTAAAGAAGCACCACAACGTAGCCTACGTTTATGTAAAATAACAATCTGTGTACCGCAACCAATAGTATCAATATTTTCAGCACCATTTTTAAGTTGCAGTGCTTCCATCAAACCTTCACACTATGTCATGCAAATAAAAGAAACTCCACTCGAGGGCTAAGAAACAAATTTTTAGTGACAAGAATGCCTCCTCTTGCACCTACAGGGAGAAATCAGAATCCCAAATTTGATCAATAAAGCAGCCTAGCTGTTTTTTCTTTTTCTTTCCATTTTTAACTTCTCAATTGCAGAGACAATGATTCAGAATCTGCAATGCAACTTCCCCTTTTTTTCCTCTGCTGCACTGTTGAGACTCAGTCAGCCTCTTAATTTAGCTATCTTTCATTCCATGGACCCAAAATTGGTCAAAACATTTCAATGAGCCATAAAGCAAACTTCCCTGAAGTTTCTCACAAATTCTAGTTCACATCTGTCCAGGGAGTTTACCTGCATTTGAAAATTCAAATTTTCTACATCAATAAATTCAGTCCTATTCTCTGCTCTCCTTACCACTTTCACATGTCTCTCCAGTATATCCACTGCGACAATAGCAGGTAAAAGCGTTGATTTCATTCATGCAGAATCCGTTATTCTGACAGGGATTACTATCACACTCATTGATATCTGAAGAAAATTAAAAAGATGACAGTAACTTGTATTTTCCCATACGAAAAGGAAGGTTTATTAAAAAGCAAATACAGCCACATCAATTTAAAATTAATCTACACTGATATCTTAATTCAAGCATGACTCTTGAAATCATGGAACAATGTCGGCAGTTCTTTCTGAATTGCCATATTCATGCAGAGAAAGTTCTCAATTCAACTTAAAATTTGCACAATTCATGTTGTAAAACATGAAAGATACTTAAAGGTTAAATAAGTGCATATTTGGAAAATTTAGCTGTTTCAAAATATGGTTGGGGTAAATGATTTTTTCCTTTTAACTTAATCACTACATGAACATACAGTATTGCCACGGGCATCTGGAAGGGGGGCAAGGGGGGCACTTGCCCCCCTGGAAAATAAAAAAGTTGAAAAAAACTTGAAGAAAAATTAACATTAACATTCCTTTTTATGATATTGCTGGAAAATTTCCACAACATGAGCCTTCCAAATAGAAAATGATTAGATGCAACTCACAAGGCCTGGGAAGTGCCATTTTCAGCAATCTGGGAGGCATTTCTGCCAAAATTTTCTTGGCGCTTCGCGCCAAACTGTGGTGGCACTACGCTTAGATAGTTTGCCTACAAGTTTCGCCCCCTGGCCAATTCCTGGCTACACCCCTGTACAAGGTGCCAACATTTAGCAATTACTGTAAGCTCTTTTCTGGGAGTAAAAATTTCCCCTAATTTGATCAATGAACACTTTTGCCCCCCCCCCCCCAAAAAAATATTTTTCTGCAGAGATGCCCATGAGTATTGCCTTCCTTCCCACATTTGCCATCAATAAGGATCAACAGGGATGTAGCTACGGTGGGCGGCGCTGGGTTGTGACACCCAGCACTCGATATTCCCGCCCGGCACTTTAGGCAAATAGACGTCTCCCCACCCACCACAAATCTGCCTACCTAGACCTAAAACTAGCCCTAAATCTACTCCCTAAAGTAAAATGTGGGAAAAATGAAAAATTAATGGCTGAAAAATGCCGTAGATGCCATGGGGTGGGGTGAGGCGCTTTCCCCAGATCAGACAATTACCCAGCACTCCAATTTGGCTAGCTACATCACTGAGGATCAAACAGTTTTAACTACTTACTTTCCTGACAATTTCTGCCCTGAAATCCAGCTGAACAGATGCAAATGTAGTTTGCTACCACATCAATACAAGTTGCCCCATTTTTGCAAGGATTGCTAGTACATTCATCAGTTTCTGTGGATCAGTGAAAGAATCATACCGATAATACTAATATTATTCATATTTCGATAGATCAGAACTGAATTGATACCAAATTTCAAAACAAGCAACTTTCTTTCAAGTCTCTATTCATAAGGCTCAAGTGAAAGTCCAAATCTCCACATTTTGAGAAGCATTACAAATCATAAGACATTCTGCTTTCATGTATGCAAAGTAATTCAAAAATTTCTGTGTCTGTTTGGATTGCAAAAAGTTGAAGACTATGAACTAACAGTTGGCTCAAACTATTGAGTCAGCCCTGATGCTGATAGGGAACATACTGTGACATGAAGGAAAAAATACTTAAGAATACATTCTGAACAGATTTTTGAGTTTCATTTAAATAAAAAATGTCTGGCATTGTAGAGTTTCAGTCAAAAACATCATTTTATTACACTAGAGTGAACAGTGTAACTTATCAATTGTATCTGAGTCCTTTCGCATCAAGTCCCAGTCTCATACTCGGATTCAGCTTTACTGAATCCCAGAAGGTAATTAAAGAAACATATCCACACAAATGTAAAATAGTTAAGTAAATATACAAATACACAAGAAGGTACAGACAGGTAAACATATCAACAAAGGAAAGACCACCCCCCAAAAAAAATCCCAATTACACAGTGGGATAGGTAAGATACATAAGGCCCATACCCACAAGAAGTATTAGGCTCATTTAACATAAAGGTTCACATGATGTGGAGACTATATTTTCTTGTAGCATAGATTCCTTCATATCTTCTACCTTACATTCTATTTTCTAATCATACCCTACCTCTGCACTAAACACCAGTAAAATCTACTTACCATTTTCACAGTTTACTCCAAAGAAACCTGCTGGGCAGGTACAAGCATAGTAGGTGTCTCTATCCAGACAAGACCCACCATTCTGGCATGGGTTAGACTGACAGGCATCTACTTCAGTCTCGCAGTTCTGACCAGTATGAGAGGGTTGACAAGTACAAGAGTAGGCACCGACTAAGTCCGTACAAATCCCTCCATTCAAGCAGGGGTTACTACCACACTCATCAATGTTTATCTCACAAACAGCACCTGTCCACCCAGTCTGACAATCACAGATAAAAGTCCCCGGTAGGTTGAGACACACAGCATCATTGTTGCAAGGCTGGGTCTGACACTCGTCAAAGTCTCTCTCACAATTTGTGCCCACGTAACCACTGGGGCAGTTGCATGTGTAGTAGGTAACTTTGTCCAGACAAGACCCACCGTTGGTACAAGGGGAGCTGACACAAGGATCTGCCCTTAGCTCACAGTTGATGCCAGTAAACCCTGGCCGACAGGTGCACGAATAAGCCCCTTGGAGGTTGTTACAGATACCATCGTTCTTACAAGGTGTACTTGAACATTCATTAACGTCCTCTGCACAATTAATACCAATAAATCCATTTTGGCATACACAAATGTAACCGTTGAAAATATCATAACATGTTCCCCCATTGAGACATGGATCACTGCCACATTCATTAATTTGTGCCTCACAGTTGACTCCTGTCCATCCTGGCTCACAAATACAGTTATAACTGTTCTGTAAATTATTACAAGTTCCTCCGTTCTGACAGGGGCTGCTAATACACTCATCCACGTCAACTGTGCACAGCGTTCCTTCCCATCCATTAATGCAATTACACGTAAAGCTATTTATTCCGTGGGTACAGATTCCTCCATTCTGACATGGGGTGCTCCTACATTCATTGATGTCCAACTCACAATTACCACCATTGTATCCTGCAACACACAGACAAGAGTAGGACAGGTGGCCATCCACACACGTCCCTCCATTCTGGCATGGCTGACTATTACACTCTTGAACAGCTGAAAACAGATAGGAAGTTTTTCTGATATAAAGCACATTGTACAAATATTTTTCAAACATTTGACACATTGTATGTACGGTTTCCTGCACATATCACAATTCATCACTGGTAGTTTACAAAAATAATACAGGATGTGGCCTTGCATTCAGCCTTTATTCCCAGACGCATTCATCACTTTCACCAATATGATTTCTAAGTGAAAATGCAAGCAAAGTGAAACTCATTCATTTTATATGAGGTCAACAAAACAACAGCAGAAGTTCAGCACTAATAAAACACTTATGAATAAGGAATGAGGTTTAATCTACTCACACAGATTAATACTTAGGACTAACTGCCACAGCTGATTGTCAAGTAAGGCTTCTGTTTTATTTTTTGGGGGTGGGGAGAAGGGGGTGCTGCCTTCAACTGAAAAATTGGAAACCAAAGTCAGGTTGCTATTTTTATTACTATGGTTTTCCAGGTCCGGATTAGCATTGTGTGGGGCCCCCGGCACTTTCTATAGCGGGGCCCCTTTTACAAGTTTAACCTCCTTCCCCCTCGACCACCCGCTTACACAAAATTAATAACACTCAACAGATTAAATTTTAGCTTTTAACCGCTGTTAACTAATAGTTGCTTTTACACATTATACAGTGATACATGACAGTTATTATACATTATATGCCAGATAGTGTTAAGGCATGGCAAAAGTGCACACACATGAAAACGTAAGCCCGACAAACAGGAAATCAAAATAATGTGGGGCTCAATTCCCGCGGGGGCCCCCAAAGCGTGGGGCCCCCGGCATATGCTGGTTCTGCCATGGGGTTAATCCGGCACTGCGGTTTTCGTACAAAAAGCAAAAAATTTCCAAAAAGCAGAAAAGAGAGAGTCGAACTTCATCCTGCATGCAGTGTTTTCAGATATCCAAAGTTGCCTAACAAGTTCTGTGTCATCATTTTGCACAGGACACACAACATGTATATACATAATACTTTCAAGTATACTTACACAATTCACAGAGATTGCTGGTCCAACCCGGTGGGCAGACACATCTAAAACCGTTGGTTTCATCGACACAAGTTGCTCCATTCTGGCAAGGGTTACTGGAGCACTCTGAGGCATCTATCTCACACCTCTCACCAGCATATCCAGCTTGGCATGAACATGTAAAACGGTTGATAAGGTTGGAACACTGACCACTGTGTAAGCATGGGTTACTTGCACATTCATTGATATCTTGAATCAAGGAAAAAGAAATTCAGTCAGTTAAGTAATATATATGGCTGAACGTAAAAGAATGTTTGTTTCCATTAAAGAAAATATTGTACTTAAAATGTCACACTGACAGTTTAATGTTATACACCTTTTTATCAAAATTCATCAAATAGCACAATGATCGATGATACTATAGTATTTTGATTAGTATATCTCTGTTTTAATTATAACACTATTTTAACCTTCAAGACATCTATAATCATAATTATGTTAAGCTTACAAGCTAAAAAAAGGCACGCAACATATCAAGGAAAAAGGAAGAAGACAGATAGAAAGTCCAAAGTTGACCTTACCCCAACACAAGTTATGCTATTCTACAAAGACAAATGATTGTTTCCACATTGGCATGATTATTATATGAGAAACTTCACCAAAGATAAATCCTTGCTTTACTATGTCTAAAATATGCTACCAGGGTCAATTTGCAGATGCTCACCAATTTCACAGTTGGACCCCTGGAATCCAGGGGCACACGCACACTGGTAGCGATTCACCAGGTTGATGCAGGTTCCTGAGTTGAAGCAGGGAAAACTGGAACATTCATTGATATCTAAAGACAATAAAATGGAAGCAAACTAATTGTATTAAGCTCAATATCATTTCCATTGATGGTTCAATAGTCCAGAGACAAAGTCCCATCTTACATCAACTAAGGCAAAACATGGATACTTATCAGAATTTGTGGATACACCTACATTTGATAGCTCCCCTCCCCTCACTCCCAACCTTCCCCTCCGATCACAACATGCTATCACTTGTCATCACTAAAATCAGAAGCAGAATAGCTTTATTTTTAGGGTGGTGTCTGATGGCTAATAGCTGAAGTAGAGGTTGCAAATACCCCACTAAAACCTGCAACCTGAATTTAATGCTGCAGCGAGTACCTTCAGCAGAAGATAGGTAATCAACTGAAAATCTGAAGAATAAAAACAAGGTCATCTTGCATTGCATAAAGGTGGCTTAGCAAAAAAAAATTAAAAATTTCTTACCCTTAGTCAAAACTATGATTCATTTTCTACATTCTGAGAGCTTGAATTTACCTAAAGCATATTACGGAACACCCCAAAAATCATTAAATTATTCAGAATACAATCCTAAGCTTCTGCATATCAAAGCTTTCCCTACACACTGATTACACCCTTGCAAGTTTCCAAGGTTTGGAGAGAGATGAGGTCATCACTTCAATATGAAATTAAACTTTTTTTTCTGACATGTTCTCAAATGGTACCATAAATTCACAAATTCATTTTTCATAATACTTGTAACAACTGTCACCTTATCAGATAATTTTTCTTACCAAGTTCACATAGTCTTCCAACATAGCCAGGCAGACAGCTGCAAGTGAATCCATTCACCTCGTCTAAGCAGTTTCCGCCATTTAAGCAAGGGTTACTAGTACACTCATTTATTTCTGTCAGGGTTAAGAAAAAGTCAACATCAATGAGAGGTCAAAGATCACTTGGGACAAACAAAATTTTACAAATCAGTAGCTGTAAACCAGTCACAATGTACATAGTAGGCTCCAGTGTGTTAAAAACAAACTTGAGATGACTAGTGACCCCACTTATATACACTCATTCTATTTGCCATAGTAATATTTTACTATAAACCGTAAGGTTACAAATGAACGAGTGTGTGGAGCAGAAAACATTTTAGGTTCAACAATGCTCAACTTCTCCTTAAGAATACCGAAAAAACAGAAAAATACATGCATATATAATAACTCATGGGTGACAAAAGGTTAGAAGCTAGGAGCCTCCCTCCCAGGAAATTTGGGTATTTGAAGGGAAATTTTGGCAAGTGGAGAGAAATTTACCTATTTTTACATGAAAGTATAGAAGGAATTGTGGAAAGTAGGAAATAAACATTTTATCTTGCCTTTTGCCCTGACAATTACTTAAATGAATATGAAAAGAACTACCAACCCATATATCCTTATTCTCATCCTTTACCAATCTCATCACATCCCTTCAAAGATATTAGATGAAGACTGAAAAATTTACAGCTGGAAGTGGGTAGTTTCTCTTTCTTTCCTCCTTTTTGTATGTTTCTCTTTTTTGTGTGTTCCTCTTTCTTCATTGTACTTGATATGGTTTTGTTTCCTGATACTCTTCCTTACATAGTAACCACCTTCTCTAGGCTAAACTACATAAAACTGCCTTCTGTTTCAGCATCACCTTAAATATTCCACTTCTTATTTAAAATTCCTTGTAAAAGAAAAAAGTTCACATCCTTACCAATATCACAATTGATCCCTGTGTAACCTTGGTTACACACACAGATGTATCCATTGAGACCATCAGCACATTGTCCATTCACACATGGGCTGCTGCTACACTCATTAATATCTGTGAAACAGAATAAATACCACAATGAGAACACATAGAACAATAGACTATAATCACTAAAGCATTGCTGAAAATTGGCAGACATTCCAAAAAATACCAAATAATTCCTTTCAATACAAAAAATGAGATATCACTTAATATAACGATATTAATTCAGTGTACTTTCTACACAGCAATTATCATATATCAAACTGATATCACATGGTAAGTTAAAGCATGGATTACACATATACACAGTTCACTATA
The DNA here is from genome assembly GCA_029531755.1 of Holothuria leucospilota. Classification (NCBI taxonomy): domain Eukaryota; kingdom Metazoa; phylum Echinodermata; class Holothuroidea; order Aspidochirotida; family Holothuriidae; genus Holothuria; species Holothuria leucospilota. Next base: position 34,494,442 of record CM055968.1, read on the forward strand.
CTTTATTGTTTAACAGCATACCCAAGCATGAATGTCATCGAATTACACACACTGTTTTTATCTTTGTAAAGCTGTAGTAACAGTTTAAAACTGAAAGGAATCTAGGTAACACATTATTTTAAACATCTCCTTAACTGATAAAGAATGTCCATTTTTGTAACAAAACTTGGCTATATGTTGTATGTTTGTTCAAATGTTGTCAGTACTGAAGTTGCTCTTTCACACTCTTTTGCATCAAAAATGAAACTAAGGGAAATTTAAGGAGTAATAATTTTTAATTTTATTTTAATTTGAGGTAATTGTTCTGTTTCCTATGGAACAACTGGATGATGCAAGTTAACAAAAAAAAAGGATAAAAGAAAAAAAAACAAAAGAAAAAAAAACAGGAAATTGCCTAACAACATTTATCTCCGGAAATTTTAGCATGTGCTGCAGGCATCCCACATTTGTGTGTTCTTATGTGATGTTTGATTTTAATATACTTAACTATATCTCTATTTTCCTCTTACAAGCATGCTGCTTGAGTTTCAAATCAGTATTGGAAAGGAAGAAATAACATCAGAGGGAGTTTACAAGGTTGCAGATACAACACAAAGGTGAGGATAAAATATAAAACCAGAGGGAGTTTACTAGGGTTTGATATTAAGTGTATGGTTGATACAGTACAGAGGTAAGGATAAGATATAACATCAGAATGACTTTACAGAGTTTGATATTACCTGTACTGCAGATAGTATCCGTGAAACCATCAATGCAAAGACAAGTAAAGAAGTTGATATTATTTACACACGTTGCTCCATTCTGACATGGAAGACTGGCACATTCATCGATTTCTGAAAAAAAAACATTTAAGGGTCATCAACATTTGAAAAAAAGACAGACAAGATATAACAATAATTCATCTATTTATAACCAAGTCATGATACATTCCAAAGCAGATGCCACTTCATCAAGTAAATTCTTAAACTTAGGCTCATTTGCATATGGTCCCTTAAAGAAGGAGCAAACTCTGTTTGTTCATTTCAATGAAACAGTTGTATTGAATTTTACAAAACATGCCTTTCAAATGTTTTTAGTGAATAACAAACACATTAAAACTGCTTTTTTCTATATGAGCTTGTTCTATGTAAGCCACCTGTAAAAGGACCAGCAGATGAGGTGTCACCGACATTGCTTTACAACCAAGTTCCTATTGAAGCCATATATAAAAGGAAAGAAGTTTTTGTAATTTGAATTAATAGCTTATAAATGGTTTTCTCTGTACCAAGTTGGTAGGTTTTAAAGTATTAGCATAAGTGTAACTTTTTATTGTATCTCCTTCCAATGTTAAAACTCCCTTGCAAGATATGTTAGCCATTTTTAATACTTCCAAGAGCATACAAAATTGATCCTTGAAACAATGATGAAGAAAATGTATTTAAAAAACGTACAACACTTGCAATGGTTCATATAGGCATGAGTCACTCTCCTCTGGACAAAATGTATCACAAAACTTTTAAATATTTTTACCTATTTCACAGCGTGTGCCAGCATAACCAGAAGGACAGATACATTGAAACTGATTCACAAGATCAGAACAGAAGCCATTATTGAGACACGGGTTACTGGCACATTCATTGATGTCTGGAAAAGAAAGGAGAAATAATTATTAATGTCATTGTTACATATTTTAACTAGGCTCCGACTACCATAAGCCAACAATCTTCAAACTGAAATAGCCCACATGTAGGTGAGTGTGATATATGGTCTTGGCAGATTCAGATTGTTTGTCCTTTTTTTGTGGTGCGGGGGGGGGGGGGGTCTTTTCATAACCTTTGAAACTTATTCCCCCTAAAGAAGTTTAAGGGGCTACTTTCTGTTCCATGAGAAAATGTTTTAGTTCTTGTTTACAATTATTTAGGAGGTGAAGAGAAAAGTAATGATAACATTTGGCATAGTTTTTGCTCTCCTCAAGATGCATGTAGGGTACATTTCAAAATCCATGACAAAGTCACAAAAGTTCTGAATCAAAGAGGTTACTCACCTTCTTCACATACGATGCCCCTAAACCCAGCAGGGCACTGACAAGTGTAGCTATTAAGCTCATCAATACAGAGGGCACCATTTTGACAGGGATTAGACCCACACTCATTAGTTTCTGAAAGTGAAAGGAAAGCAAAGCACTGAAAAACATAGCATTAAATAATTAAATCCGAAATTAATACTAATAATTTTTTAATCCTTCAAGACACTTCACCAGCTTTCAAATGTAATCTAGAAGTTTTTTTTTATACATCTAATTCCATCACATACAATGTCATATTTTCAAAACAGTCAAACGTTATAATACATGTGCTTTGGATAAATGTGTCAACTGCATTTGAGCTTAACATAATTTTTGACATAACATGTTAATCAAAACCAAATTTCATTCCATTGCACTAACCCATGAGGCTCTTTTTCTGTATTATCTTATTTCCTATTCATTTACTTTCTTTACATTGTCATGGAATATAGATATAAATTTCAATTCCTCCAAAAGCAACCAGTTTTTTTATCGCAATGTGCTTATCTCCTCTTTCACAAGAAATGTTGAAAAAAACAAACCTGTTTGGCAAGCAGTCCCAGAGTATCCTTGTTGGCAGAAACACCTGAATTGGTTTCTATCATTGATGCAGGTGCCATTGTTCTGACAAGGATTACTGGTACACTCATCCAAATCTGGAGGCATACAATATATGATACAACATGATAATGTTTTTAGTTTTCTTCGTAATTTGCATGTAAGAACGCTATTTACATCACTCATATCAATTTCTTACTACCAGGATTGAATTAAACTTTCTTACCGCACAGACATGTACCAATCAAAAAAAGTTTTCTTCACAAAGTTCCTTTGTCCAAACTTACTCTTTATGCTGAATCCCTATGTCCCAGTGTAAGAGAAGTTGCTGACATATTTAAGTCTCCACTTCATATTTGTTTTTACACTTAATCCAGGGTGAGACAACAAGACACCTTACACACATACTGTATGTAATTAAACCAATTTATAAAGCCAGGGTATTTGATGATAGTTACACAAGGTGAAGTTTTAATTTAGTTGGAACATGAAAGTATGACTGAATAGGATTCATCTCAATATGCTGCACCCTCTAAGTATCAATATTAATCTTCTCTAGGATAGATTCTGAGACTCTGAAACAAGATAGGGTTTTACGCCTCAACTTATAACTCTTGGTTTAATCTAGTGGTGCCCACAGACTTTTTTCCAATTGTGGGGCACTGGATTGTTTTCCCTTACTCCATTGCTGATGCTGAGCATCACGCACAATGGCAGTAGGTTCCATTTTTCAATTCTGACTGCTGGTGAGAGAGTAAACACCCCCATGTAAAGCATGCAGGTAATGTTATCTGTGCAGCCAAATGGGAAAACATGATACGTGTAACCCCCCCCCCCCCCATTTGATCCTGTATTTCATTTACCATGTGCAAACCTAGCATCACAAACCTATAAGCACACATTTATACACAGATGTGACCGGTTTATCATTAAAGCATAGGCTTCTATTAAATGTCACCAATTGCAGAGAACTTCCACATTCCACGAAACATCACAGTAGTTGCAAAATGCCCCTCAACCCCCCAACCCCATTCCCCCCCCCCCCCCCCACACACACACACAAACAAACAAATTCCTAATGGCCTTCAACTGAATCTATATTTATGAATTCACTTTTACCTTGGGTGCATGTTGTTCCTGTCCATCCATTGTTACACTGGCATTCAAACCTAGGAGTGCTCTGGTCAAAACGATTGGAACAGATTCCACCATTGGTACAAGGATTACTGACGCATGGATCCACCACTACACAAAAGAAGCAAAAGAAATTGTTGAGAAATTACTTGATGCTGCAAGAAACTTCACAGCACATAACATGAGATGCAAGGGCTTAAAGGAATTCTGAGTTATCACAATTTGTACCAAAAGTTACAAGCACATATTCAGGGATCAATTTTAGAGCTCACAGATTAAAAAGCAGTTTTGTAGTTTGCCTTTTTTACCATAACTCCAGTGGAAACCCTAGGGTTGTGCATACAACAAACTACTACTGTTTTTGCATATATGCATAGTAATGCGACCGGCTTGTATAGCAAAATTTAAACCAAATGAATTATTAACTGGTATTTTCACAAACTCTTCTGTGTCGATATTATGACCCATGTTCATGTTACTAACCTATTTTTCCCCACATGCTCAAATAAACCAGGTTTAAAATCTTCTTGAAAAGAATTAAGTGTCTTTTTCATTCCTAGTAAAAAAATCTACAGCATTGAAATACAAAATCTTTATTACTTCCTTTAAGAAGGAATAAATCAGCTTAAACAAACCTTCTAATACTTGCTGACCTTTTCCTACCAATGAGCTTTTTATAAGAACTCACAGTCTTGTCAAATGTATTTTGTAGGAAGGATTTTACACAAGCAATCAAAAAAGTTTGTCTTTAGCAACAACAGGTGTTTACGGGTCACTTCCTTAATATTAATGTAATTTCTTTACCAAGCCAGACTTACCCCAAGGATACAATAGAAGTGGCATGGGGGAACAATGGCTGGATGAGTGAATCACTTTACTGGTATAATTGTTACTAAACCACAAAGGATAGCTCATCTGCAGCATACTAACTGCATGCATGGTTACCTCCACAGAGTGTGCTCAGTGTAAATTATGAGAATTCAATTCAAACAACTCAGTAGTTTGCACTAATCAGTGATGTGGGAAACCTTGTCACACTTGTGACTATGTACAGACTATATAGTGTATGGTATGTTGTTAAATTAATCGAAGCTGCAAACATTCTGGAAAGCTACAACATCACTGTTGTGAACTTAGATAGATGACTTGACACATGGTTGGGTATTTTGTCAAATACCAAGTTTTATATATAACTTAAGCATTATATTTTTACTCTATTGCTTAAGTTTACAAATCATTCCTCTATGCACAACTCAAGATCAGCCTTAAGTAAAACACTGTCAACGATACTGTAGCATTACTTGGCCTACATGTACAAATGTGGATGTTCTGGATTTCTCAACACTTTTATTTCCCATTTTTTTAATGAAAATAAGGTATTCATCACATGCCTTTTTAAGTTTTGATTGAAAGATCAGTAATAACTCACAATTTTCACATGTGACCCCTTGGTAGCCAGTTTGACAGAAACAGACAAAGGAGTCCACTCTGTCCATGCAGGTGCCATCATTCAGACAAGGGTTACTATCACATTCATTGATTTCTGAAATAAAGACAACAAGAAAACATTCAATGACTCTGGCAAGTCGAATACACTTAATATGAAATGCTACTACCTTTTAGGCTAATCATTCCCCATACTTCTCTTGAAGGACGATGGTGGACACAGAGTGACATTGCAGGTGGCAACCTGAGGGGTTCCTCTATTAATGATAGCTATTCATATAGAATAAAGCAATAATGAAATCTCATAAGATGTAAACATCATGGCTGGTACAATAATAAGGGAAATATCTTCCTGTTGAGCTGGTGCATAGGCTTACCGGACATTTCTTTGCTGCCCCCCCCCCCAGGCAAAAAATGGGGGATGGGGAGCGGTTTAACCCCAGCAAAACCTAAGTTGAATACTTCCTTGGTACTAACTTTCCAGATTTTTTCCAGTAATGAGCTGAAGAAGTTGGCTTAGCCTTGAGAGCTGTATGTAGCCCCTGTCAGTGGGCCCATATGCCCTCTTGTTGGTGTAAACAATAGTTTACCTTATGACAAAGCCCATATGAATAGTTGGTTAAAGGCAATAGGCAGTCGCCCCAAAATTTTCTTTGAAAAATCGACAAACTCTTGAAGATCTCCTCTTATTGCATTACAAACACCTCTGAAGATGTTTTGAACAGAACTCTTACAAACAACAGGTAAAGCAAGGAGAAATTCTCCTTGAATTTCACAATTTACCAACAAAAATATTGTCACATGATCAAAATAGGCCAATCATGAACTAGAGTGACAGGATACACTCACTCTGATTGGGGTGACTGCATACTGCCTTTAATTCATACTGACCAAAGATAAAATTTAAGATATCATTAAAATATACTAACCTTCACATCTATAGGTGAATTCTTCATCAATACACATCTGTCCCGGTCTGCATGGGCTTCTTGAACATTCATTATAATCTGTAGATAAAGAACCATTTAAATCACATTTTGAGAGACAAATGTCCATGTAGAGAAGATCAATTCAGACAACATATGAAAAAGAGTAACCTTTATATAGCAACTAATTGTGCAAATGTACTTAAGAAACAAGCAACATTTAAGATTTCAGTTTTCATTGATATGATGAGGTCAGCTCCATACCCAGTGCTACTGCAGATTCTTAGAAGGGACCTGTAATTAAAATTGAGGCTGTGACTTCTTCCAGACCATGACTTGTTCATGCCTACAATCAGTAGCATACTGTACTTAACCAAAAGTCCATTGATTTACCAATTTTAACTGTTCTCCCAGTCTGTGCCTCTGCTCCAAACACAACAATGTTGAGAGGATTTGGACATTATCCCTTTAAAGGTGGAACAAAACTCTATAGAGACAATCTCCCCCCATTTGAAGATATATATCATGACCATACTGAAATGTCCAACTGGGGGACTGGTGAAAGCAGGCAACTAAATCTCAATCTAATGGTCAAGAGCCCCCCTTTAATATCCCTGCTTTTGTTGTGCCAATGCCCCCTTACCATCCCTGCTTCTGTTACACCAACTGTTCAAAATTAAAACTCCCAGTCATAAAAATCATCAGTGGCAAAGGTATGTCATCCATGTACAACCTCATGTCCACACAAATTTCACAGCTACTGCAAACTTGAAATTCACTGTGCTACAGTACAGTGTTTACGCTAGGGCTCAGAAACAGGAGGAATTTCCCCCCTCCCCCTCCCAAATTTTTTTGAGGAGTATTTCAAATTCTATGGGGGATTTCCAGAAATAATAAATCAGCGAAATTAGGGAATCAGTTATGGTATTGTATGACTCATTGATTTCTGATTGTTCTTCCGTGTCACAGTCTCACAGACAAGTTCAAAAGTTCCAAATTAACAGGATGTATGTACGAAATTAAAACAGTGGGCCACTAAGTCTACACGGGAATTTCCTGCAGACAATTATTTTTGTTGCGGGACTTGGGAAGTCAGTGCAGGAATTGTGCAATTGCGCACCTTAACATGAACACTGCTACAGTATATGAAGTACAATAAAATGTTACTGTCATTTGAAGAACTATTGACACACTTACCAACAAGAAATGTTATATTATATCCTTGTAGGTTGATATTAAAATCAGTTGACAAGTAGAACCAAACAAGTTCAGTTGTGAGATCTATCGGTGCTGGCGGTGGGTCATATGGTTTGTTGTAAATAAACGTGCCGCTGAGTACATCAATAGCATTGCCAGTACCAATGTGTAACTCATCTTTAGAATCTTCTAGCTGTAATATATTGAAAGTCAATCTGATTTTCTGTGCACTTGGAAATCCAACCACTGAGACACATCGTAATCTGCTGAAGTATGTGCCTGGATATCCTGGAGATAGAACATCTCCTGTCACCATAAAATACTGGTTTTCGCTACAAGTTTCTGAACAAACAGCTGGAGCTGGAAAAAAATGTTCAAACATACAGTGAGCATGAGAATCTTGTGAGTTTACTTACAGGAAGGGTTTAAACAAAAAGAAAATATTTGATAAGAGAACTAGAGCAACTTGAACAACTAAATCTAAGCATTCTGGTGAAATGCCTATTCAGTACTGACGTGTAGCTCTTGAGATATCAGAAAATGAAGTTACTAAAATTGTGATCTGAAGTGAGCTTGAAGCAAGCAGTGGTTATATCATCTCCTCCCACTGATGAACAATACTTTGTTGTCTTTGCTTCTTAATCTGTTGTTTTGACCTTGAAGTTAACAGGGATATTTATTTGCTTCCCATTCTGAGGAATTTGCAGTGTGTAAAATTCCCATGCCTCTCATGCATTCACTTTACAACAACATGATATTTACTGTATATGAAAGAGAAAATTGGTCAACAGCTTAAGAAAAAAAAAAACAGAGCTCATTAATGCGAGATTATGTCATCACTTGTGCTAGCTTTGATCAAGTTCACTGGGGGTTGAAAATGTGACAACTTTATCTGCTAATATTTCGAGAACCACACATCACATTTCAATGCAAGTTTCACCAGAACTTTTAAAATAAGTACCATCTATAATTTTCAACTCCATTCAAGCCTGAACTCTTCTTTTTATGCTTTATATGACATTTTATTCACGGATACCACAACCACATTTAAATGTTGTCCATTGTCAAATATTATAGTACTACCCGATTTTAATTGAGTAGCATTGAGGGACCAGATTTCTTTCACCCCAATATTGAAGCACCCTCCAACCTTGCAAAAACTGGAATATTGTCAGGATTTTGTGCTAGTTGCGAGTAAAATTTTCTTTAGATTTCCCACAGGCAAGCAAAGGTAAAGAAACAGGATTCGATTTGAAGTTGTCACTTAAGCTCTAGAAGTGAATTTCGCATGTTGTCCCCAATATGTTTATTGTGATTGCTTTGTAGAAGAATTAAACATCACTCCTTCAAAAAACTTCAAAATGGATTTTAAAACAAAGCATCAACTTGCAACTTCTCTATTCAAATCAGGTAAAGTGTCAGGACTATTTTGAGCCCTAACAGCAAGAGAACGACTGACTATCAAATTTGCCAGCTGTAGTTGAAGGTAACCAAAGAAAAGGGGAAGTTTTCTTATGTCAGTCTACGTAATTAAGTACTTCATGAACATTCTCTGTTGCATGTTTTGAATGTGTAAGTACGTCTCCATTCTGCATGCATATTTATGCAAATCAAATGTGCTGTAAAGGTGTGAACAGATCCCCCAAAACAGGGAACAAACTGAAACCATCCGAAACCGAAGTTGGTTTTGGGTGGTCTTGATGATCTTGCGCGCACGGTTGGGTGGTCTGACCTGTCACAAATGGACATCATTTTGGTCTCGGTCTGTTTTTAGCCCATCCTGAGAGAAACCATGAAAACCAACGATTCAATTGCTGTAAATTTAATGCCTCTTTTCCAAGGCGCATTTAACATTCCCCAATAAACAAAAATGCCAAAACCATACAGCATAGTCTCTGTGTATTGAACTATCTGTATACTATATTTATATTTTGTACTTTTTAATTTGCATACTATCGAGAAGATCTTGTCAACTATACGCCTTATACTCTACTTGTTCCATGAGAGCTTGCTTCAGTTTTTTCAGGTTGCTCCCAGGTGGTCTGAGAGCTTTGCCAGTTTGGGAGGTTTGGCTAATCCCCAAACTGATGCCGATTTGGTCTATGGTGGTCTGAGTAAGATGCTCCTCAGTTTCAGGTGGTCCTGGTTGTGTCCAAACTGTAAACTGAGTGGTTTGGACACCAAAATCCATGCCAATGCACACCTCAAGTGCAGTTCTACACCACAAACTGTAACAAGTAAATGAATTTCAGACTACTGCTGAATTCCAGTGCTCTTACTGGTTCCTAGTGACATACCATACCAGACTGACTCATTTTACAAGTTTTTACAAGGAACAGTTATACCCTCATAACAACAATCCTTTGAAAAAAATTTTTAAGGCACTGTGGGAAAGAGTGAGACAGAAATCTGTAAGCTCCTATACTAGCCAGGTCAATTAAGGAAAGAAACTACTGATGTCCAGACCCAATCATAAAATGAAAGAAACTCAGAAAAACTATTTACAGGCCATTAATATTGCTGTTTGTATAGTCATGTTTTAATTTTCAATGTCTGGATATCAAATTGGGAAACTGCTCAATATGTGACCATGTTCTTGGTCTGCCTGCAGGTACTACACTACGAGCAAAGGTCTTTCTATTTCATGGTAAATTAAAGTCATTTTAGAAAATAAAAACTACACCACTGACACACTGTACACCAAACTATCATGTCAACTTACGTAATTTTTCACCACAGTTATGTGTATGATAGCAAGTAGAACAGGCACAAAATGCAGTTCCATCTTCTCGTAATCGGCACGTTCCTCCATTGAGACAAGGGCTAGGATTGCAGGCATCTAAAAAAAAATGAAAACAAAGAATCTGAAAAGAGAATCAGCTTTCATTATTTCATCCTTAAAACTCATTGGCAATATTGAAATACTGTATGTGTCCCACTGAATCTGAAAACACCTCTGCAGTGTACAACATTCAGTCATACAGGTACACTCATAAAACAAGTAAAAATGCTGTAAAACATGTTGAACAAAGTTTTGTTCAACTCTGTATGGCCTACAAAAATGTATTAATGGATAGTCACAGGGAAATCAGGCAGGGGAAGATGGGGAGCCATACTCTTCCCCCCAGTCCTGGTGCTCAGAGTTAACAAATCACTGTATGCCACTCCCTCCCCCAGGGCCGCCGACGGGGGGACAGGGGGAACAAATGTCTCAGGGCCCGGTGCAATTTGGGGGGCCCGGGAAAATTGGTCATATAATATATTACATCATATCGAATTATTTCCTCATGAACACTACACTTACTTTGGTGAGAGGGGGCCCGCATTGAAATTTTGTACCAAGGCCCAGGTCGGCTGTCGGCAGCTCTGCCCTCCCCCCACTCCCATTTAGATCTGCCAAAATGCCAGACTGGGGATTTTTCATTTTGCATCCATTTGTCAGTGTCTTGTGATTTCTGTATTTCACATGACAATAACTCAGATCTGCTCAGCTCAGGGTAGTTTGAATTTGATACTGATATTTGCTCAGTACATGTACAAATATGATGAAGATACAGGTGACATGTACAGTACGTACTATGCTAGAACTAAATGTTTGTACATTACATGCATAGGCGTAGGAGCCCAAGTTGATTTGGGGGGGCTGGACCGACTTGCCCGAAAAATATAACCCCCAATTTCCGCGCGCTCTAGGCATGTTTTCGACATGGTAATGTATATATCATATAAGCATGCATCGGTTATCCACCCCCCCCCCCCCCCCGATGCCAATTACTTACAATAATTTGCCGTGTTACTACCTTCTTTATTGGTTTTTAACTTTTCCCGAAGTCGGTGATAGCCGGCCTGGGGGAGGGGTCTAAGGGGAGAGGGTTCCCCCTCCCCTTTGAAAATTTTTGAAAAATAAGGTGTCCTTAGATGCAATCTGGTGACACATATCCTACCTTTGAAATAAAATTTGTGTTAAATCATTTACGTATTTCAGGTACTAAAAAAAAATCGGCATTACCTTCTTCTCTTAGAAAATTTTTGAAAAATTAGGTGTCCTTAAATGCAATCTGGTGCCACATATGCTACCTTTGAAGTAAAATTTGTGTTAAAAAATTTACGTATTTGAGATACTAGAAAAAAATCGGTTTTACCCCCTTCCCTTTGAAAATTTTTGGAAAATTAGGTGTCCTTACGTACAATCTGGTACCACGTATGCTACCTTTGAAGTAAAATTTGTGTTAAAAAATTTACGTATTTTAGTTACTGAAAAGTCGGCATTACGCCCCCCCCCCCCCCTTGAAAATTTTTGAAAAATAAGGTGTCCTTAGATGCAATCTGGTGACACATATCCTACCTTTGAAATAAAATTTGTGTTAAAACATTTACGTATTTCAGGTACTAAAAAAAAATCGGCATTACCTTCTTCTCTTAGAAAATTTTTGAAAAATTAGGTGTCCTTAAATGCAATCTGGTGCCACATATGCTACCTTTGAAGTAAAATTTGTGTTAAAAAATTTACGTATTTGAGATACTAGAAAAAAATCGGTTTTACCCCCTTCCCTTTGAAAATTTTTGGAAAATTAGGTGTCCTTACATACAATCTGGTACCACGTATGCTACCTTTGAAGTAAAATTTGTGTTAAAAAATTTACGTATTTTAGTTACAAAAAAGTCGGCATTACGCCCCCCCCCCTTGACAATTTTTGAAAAATCAGGTGTCCTTACATGCAATCTGGTGCCACATATGCTACCTTTAAAGTAAAATTTGTCTTAAAAAATTTACGTATTTTAGGTAGGAAAATATTAGCATCAGTGAAGGTGGGGCATAGCCCAATAGCCCCTCAATACACCATTGATAATCATAATATAAGTTTGACCAAAAAAACACACTGATGAATTAATACGGAATATATGTGCTGGTGCAATTCAAGTCAGAACTCTATATTAATTACCAAGGAAGTTATTAAACTATTAATACCCTTTAGCTACATTACTGCATTATTTTTCTCTCAGTAGGCGCCCGAAAAATTCTCAGCATTTTGCCCGAATTTTCACAAAATTTTTTGACTGGGGGGGCTGCAGCCCCCCCAGCCCCCCCGCCTCCTACGCCTATGATTACATGTATGGTTATGATCAATTTTAAGATTTTGGGTACAGTACAAAGTACATTCTTGTAGCCACTGAATCTGAATGATTACTTTTCAACGCACCTGGAGTGCAGAGATGGGTGTGTTCATGGGTAAATAGTCTTGTTAGAGCAAGAACTTTAAGGTGGAATCACTGAACTGCTTTTGTACATGTCTTTCAGTTGTGTAGTGCTAGATGGAAGGTCTCCCCTTGAACTGCCAGATATGACTTCTGATGTTTTGCCCAGGAACCAGGTTTATTGATCTAGGCCTACTGTTAACACTATCATAACATAACAGGTTAAAGGGCAAAGGAGGGCTAAGGCCCCATAAGACGTCATCCACCAGCTCCTCTGCCTTGATAGTGATACACACCCCTGCCGTTACCAGTAAAAAAAAACAGTTCTGAACTTCTGGCCGGACCCAAAAATTTGGATGCAGTGCATCCCTAATTGTGGTACCGTACCTGTTCGGCTGTTCCCTGGTAGCACCCACTGCACAGGTGGTTATGCAACAAAGTAATGATCAGACTTCTCTGGTAAAGTCTAGCTTTTATTGTTTTATGACTGCCGAAGTAGCACTCAATAAAAATAAGTAGCCTAGGCTAGCATGAATAAAGGGGGGAATAATTTATCCGGTATCACATCGCAATTTGCTACACAAGATGGCCAAATTGCTAGTACAAAAATGCACAAATGTGTAGCATTTTTTAGGTGCATATAACCATAGGGATTCAGTGCTAAATTATTCCCTGTTAAAATGAGTACATGAATGATGAAGTACGCATCCAAAAACTGGACGCAGTCCTCTTTGCTTGGGCAGACAGTGTTTGGAAAGCCTTAAAGCGAGGCTGAGCAAACTCAATCCGCTCCGCGGGGTAGGTATATAGGTACCCTAGGCTAGAGCTATGTGACACATGGCACACATCAAACCTAGGCTAGTTAAAGGTGATCGGTCGTCTTGAAATATTGTTTGTGACGTCAGCCTTTTCTTGACATGTTTCTGAGGCGTCACTGTTCAACAGATACACCGTACAAGCGTGGTATAGCTAATCGGTAAGCAAGACGAGACGGCATGTAGCTGCATACCTACTAGGTATACCGATGTCATCATAGCTACTTGTATGGTGTATCCGTTCAACAGTTACGACTACAGAACATGTCAAGAAAAGGCTGACGTCACAAACAATATTTCAAGACGACCGATAACCTTTAAAGTTAGGCAAAGGCCTCAGAGTCAGAGCATAACACTAACGTTAGTTACTACTGTAGCTAATGAAAACACTGTGCCATTTTGAACGGTTCTTGAATGGCCTTTCATTCATTTTTGAGTAGAAAGAATGTGTTTAAAGATGACGTGGGAGGCTGGGGGAATAAATATACAAACCATCATCTATGGACACAGGCGTGAATATTAGCGTCCTGTTGTCCTCTTCTTGTTGCATGTAGACTCGGTAGGGTCCTACTACACTAGTACACTAGTTACACACTGCACTCAGTACACTGTACTCATACAGCGTAGGCTACTAGCCGAAGTACACGACACATGCAGTGCATATGGAGGAATATGAAGAGAAATCTTGCGCCAAGTGGTGCGCTTGCGCATCGAACTTCATTCGGCTAGGGGAAATCCCTAACTAAACATTTTGTCCATTGTTCAAAAATAATAAATAACATTGCAAGTTTAGTTAATTCTGTTTGCAAATCCCTGGTTAATTAAAATATTTGTATTTATCCACTTTTGACCACACATCCTAAATCCCATCTTTTTATCAAGTACCTGGATAGTAATGATTATTCTTACTTGTTTTTATTGGGAAAATGCAGTCACCCCAATCAGAGTGAGTATATGCCACTCTAATTCATGAATGGTGTATTTTGATCATGTGACAATATTTTTGTTAGTGAATTGTGAAATTCAAGGAGTTTCCCCTTGCTTTACCTGTTGTTTGTAATAGTTACGTTCAAAACATCTTCAGATGTGCTTATAATGCAATAAAAGGAGATTTGCAAGAGTTTGCTAATTTTTCAAAGAAAATTTTGGGGCGACTACCTATTGCCTTTAGTTTTTCGTTCGTTCCGTTTAATTTATTTATTTATTCATTTATTTATTTCAATTAGCCTGTTTGTTCGTTTGTTTGATATACTGTATTACTGGTTTTTAGTACCGCAGCTATTTCGTGTTTTCTTTCATCATTGAGTCTCATTTTACTTTATAAAGCCCTTAGTTTGAGATAATCTTTTAGGCCTACATAAAGTACTATATAACTGTATTTTATTAAGATTAGTATTAATTATTACTTGATTTCTGTGGTTTCAATATGGGTGTACCAGTCCCTCAGCCCGATTTGGAGATAATCCTTAATTCGCAGTGACGCAATTAAGTGTGAGAGTAATTAGGCTACTATACGTTATCACAAGCTGAATCTTGCCATTGCACAACTACTTCCCATAAGTATGGAAACATATTGCATTCTGAAAAAAATATCAACTCAACATGGAAATATCGGAACTTTCCGAAGCACGACTTGTATTATAGTTAGTGTCACCCTGACGAAAGGGACGTTTACTTTGGTCTTTTCACTCACCCCTGTGAAAGACCAAAGGCAAGTCCCTAACGGTATGGTTACTCTGACTAGGAAATTTAGGGAAATATTTATTCCCAGGCTTTGCTTGAAACCATACCCATTCCAAATTGCCCTTAAAATTGTCATTGGCTTCATCAGTGAATAATGTCAAGTAGCGTAGGAGTAGCTATTCAGTCCGAGCAGTTGTTTTTCTTTTTTTCCTTTCATGGTCGAGACCAAAACTACCACATCACATATTATGTGGGAATTATTGTAAAAGAAAGTGAGAGCAAGACAACCAACTCTGGATAAATAACTTATATGCTGTGCGGATCGAAGATGAGGTGGGTGCACGTTCAAAATGAAAAAAAAACAAACAAAAACAAAAACAAAAAACTCGAGCTATAAGTGAGGTCATTCCTGAACAATCGCGGAGGGACTATTTTAAAAGTAAGGGGGTTAATCGAGTACCTGAAGAATCGATCACTGCCATGATAAAATCAACTGGTCGTCTATTAGTCTTTTTTACTTAATTAGAGGAAAAATTAAATCAACTGTAAAACAATTAAGTATAGTAGGTGAAAGTGAGACTATGAACCCATGGCACCCGATTCCGCAGCCACTGAACCATTTTAATTTATATATAGCCATATGGCGACCCAACACTCTCGGTAGCTGCCTTTGTGCTGGGCACCCCCTCATAAAATGCTAAGGGAAATGGTACCCCCAAACCAGGGCCACTCCTTGTCCAAACATATTTAGGACTAGCCCTAGAGTTCTAATTACAGTTGATGACTGTACTTTCGATTTGCATTCTTTCAAACAATATATATAGCTTCACTGTGGTTGGTCAACGATGTACACTCAGACTTGTTCAGTCAGTTGTGCGAGCTCACACAAATTCACTGTGTGTAAAAATACATGGCCTCGAGCGAAATAAAACTCGGTGCAAGCTACGTACTGCCTCGTCTGTCTTGGATGTATAAAGACAGGTGTTTATATTGGAGGAGGGGCTAAATAAAAAGTAAACTCAGTAGGGAGACTTTTTACTGTATGGGGTGAGAGTACAGAGCCTTTTAAGCAGCATACCTGTGAGAGCCGAATGAAGAGAAAATTGGTACTTCTCTTAATTGTTTAACCTGTAAGCTACTCGTGCAGCCTTTTTAACCGTTGGACCACATTGCGCTTCTGTGATCTGCTGAGGGGTTGTATCGGTACAGAATACGTGGGAGAGGGCTAAGTCATTCTAAGGGGCCTATGGGTATTCCTTGAGTTTTCTCTTTTTTAATGCGTGCTTAGATGCAAAATCATGCATAATTTGCAAACGTTTAAAGTCTTTTATAGCCTAATAATGACCAGCAACAGTGGATTCCAGGGCTTGGAGAAGAGAAGTCGTTGCTGAGGGCCCAAAAGATGGGTCTATACGGTGTCGGTATAAGAGTCAAAGAAACGCGGTCCCATGAAGAGATTATTTGAAAAACAGTATGCGATTGAATTTCCGGGTCGTGGTGGCTACCAAACTATCAGGAATATGAAATTCCATGCACTTTAATCGGCAAAAACGTGAAAAAAGACCTAAGAACGATTTCGGACATTCCATTGTTCTGCAAGGGTGTGCACAATATAATGGGAGGATTGGACGTGGTGAGCGCCATCCGCTCGGCATGAGGCATTTCTTGTTGTTAGGTTAGGTAAGGTTAGGTTAGATGAGGTTTAACGTCCCAGTTTCCAACCAATTGGTTCAAGTCGAGACGACCACGGCCTTTTTTCCAGTTGTGGCTCACTGGCTTGTTGTTACGATAGCTGTATTCTGTTTTCGGTTTAGGACGCTGTCAAGAACGTCCACGTGGAGTGAAATTTATGTCCAGACTTTACACTGCTATAGATTAGTACAGTGAAGTAAGGGTCAGGGAGCCACATACCAAAGTGCACAACCCTGATCGAAATGTTTATTTTAAGCCCATATGGACAACTTCAATCCCAAATTGTGGTCAAAATAACAAGTCAAGGGCCGTACTGAGGTAAATGTGATATTACTTCGGCGGGCGGCAGAAAACGGCCCCGAGGGCAGTAGGTTACACACATCTGCCATAGGACTATAACTCTATCTCTACCTTGGGATATACTATATGTCGTGTTCAAGGGAACTTATTTAGCTTTATCTTAAAATATGCATCTTACACTACTAAGAATTTTTGTTCTTTCTTTTATTTTTAATTATTTTAAATTAAAAAGAAGTAACAGTAAACAGCTTTTCTTCGGGTGCCAAGGTAATCAAACGAGTCAGTACTCAGTAGGTCTAGTTTTAAAGGAGTAGTTGGTCTTACAACTGCTTTTGATGGAATTGATGCTCACTCCAGCAAAGAAGTTTCCTTCCTACCATTAGAATCTCTAAAATGATTGTTTTTACAAGATCATGTCGGCAACAAACGACATATCGTTGTTCCGACTAGATTTCTACGCAGCTGTGTATACCATGTACCTACGGCTGACTCATTATAGGTGTTCCCATCATTACACAATAGCTTATTGACAAAAGAAAGACGAATATCGATTTTAAAAGTCTTGAATTCATACGCGTTTCGTCCTTTATTATCTATCTCGCTTGGTGTAGCTAGCTGTTCTCAGTAGGCTACGAAGCGAAGATACACAGCACATTTCTGCTTTAGACGAGCAACAACAAGCCGTACATTATCTTTTCAGTAAAGAGTGTACTATACTACGCTTGCTTAATAATGATCGTAGACTGGCTACATAGCACTTTCCCAGGGCCTTCGGAAGGTTTCTAAGGTTATGGGGTCTGAATCTTTCAGCTCACAGATTTTGGGAAAATTATCTACAATTATGGTCGACCATTCTAGGACATGGTTAGCAATAATAATTTTTGGAAGAAAACTTTCAAACTGAAAGATATTCGGGGCCACAACAAGGCGCGGATCCAAAACTTTTCGAGGAGGGGGAATGGGGAGGGAGGGGCCACAGGGAGGGAGGAGCCACAATGGGTAATCTTAAGAGGTGGTACTGAAGAAGAAAATAGAAAATTTAGGTAGTTTGTGAAAAGATTTGTGATATAAAATTAATATATGTCAATCATTCACCCCTAAAGACATTTCACCCATACACGGCCTGTAGGAATCTTTCGCTCAAACTTTTATTGGGTCTTTTTAAATTTCAAATGCAAACCGTTAGGCGTGTACTCCCCCCCCCCCCCTCCCCCATATAAAACTAGCGTCACTGTTTGTTGGTACAATACTTTTGGTGAGAGATTGCTACTGTAAATCTGGGAGGGGCACAGCAAATGCACAACGGCACGTCCCCTCTGCCATATTGGCGTCTTTGATCATCCTAGAACGATTGTATGGCATCACAAATCCCCTATAGATTGCAGAAAATTTCACACAGATTTGTCGCTGCCGTGCAGTTCAATGTAGCGAGTCGTGCCCCCCCCCCCCCCGGACGTATATCATATATGTTGACTTGCACCATTACTTACAAGTTTAATTTTTTGGCACGATATGTATCCTTCCGTCTCGTCGTCAACCACTTCAGTGGAGTCTTAGTAGGGATAATTTCAACTAGAAGTTCCGCCCAAGAAAGATACATTTTGAATGCGATTTTAAGAAATTTTGTTAATTTTTCCCTCTTTTTTCTCTCCTTCTCCTTTTTTCCCTCTTCTTTTCCTCCTTTCATTTTTCTCGGCGAGGGGTGCCCGTGGCCCCCGTAAATCCGCGCCTGACTGCAACCTCTACCGGATCCACGCTGATTCAGACGTTAATAGTTCAAAAATAAACATCTTAAACTTTTGTCGCATGAAAGATTCTGATGTGAATTATATTATATTGTCGTGACAAAAACTTTTTGTGAGACCATAATACCCTGTAATTTTATATTATGCACTATTGCATTTTACTGTAGTGAAAGGTGTTGTATAACGCCACAATAAGAAAGTTTCTTAGAACTTCAAGTCTTATGTCTCCCAATTTGAAAAAAAAAGTAGAAATTTCAATAGCCGTCATTAATATAAATCAAGAATAACAGGCAATAATAGGAATGGAAGAACGGGGACTATAGAAATATCCTCCGCACAATTTGGAGGGGAGGCGATCCTCGTAAGTGCACTTTTGTGCCTTTTTTCTTAGAAAAGTTTGGGGCCCCAGTTCCCTCGGTCTTATCGCCTTGATGGCAAGATACAGTAATGAGTAAACTGCGTAGTCTAAGGCTAACAAAATGACGATGTTGAACGTCCGAATTTTCAGAAAAGGAAACAGAATATGCCTTTTACTTTTTATTTTTTATTTTTTATTTAAAGATGGCTGGCAAATTTTCCATCAAAATTATACCAGAACAGCTCGTTCTGTTGGATAACATTGTCTATGGTAAAAATTACAAGAATGAGGTCCCTTTTGCTGTGCAAATCACGAAGGTTTAATAATTTTAACGTTTGACTCAACATTATCAAGGGTTTTTCTTAGAAAGGATAAAATAAAACATAAAAATATATTTGATATGGAAGAGAAAAAAGGAACTGGGCGGGGACGAGCAACAGTATTTCTTCTCTACTCTGACATATGAAGCAAAGTTTTCAGCTCGCTGGGCAACACCCTCTTTTAAAGGCAGTAGGTAGTCACCCCAAACAGAGTGAGTGTATCCTGTCACTCTAGTTCATGATTGGCCTATTTTGTGATCATGTGACAATATTTTTGTTGGTGAATTGTGGAATTCAAGGAGAATTTCACCTTGCTTTACCTGTTGTTTGTGATAGTTAAGTTCAAAACATCTTCAGAGGTGCTTGTAATGCAATATGAGGAGATTTGCAAGAGTTTGCTGATTTTCCAAAGAAAATTTTGGGGCGACTGCCTATTGCCTTTAAGTAATGTTTTTTAATTTGATTTCATTTCATGTAACTAGAAAACCTGTTACAGGAGTTTATGAGTTTGTGATAAGTGTTCTATTACAACATGCGCGTAGCCAAGGGGGCAAAGGCGGCAGCCGCCCCTCTTGAGCATATTTTGGTATTTTTTAATGTGTGTTGTTACAATAGTGCTAGTGTTTCCCCTATTTATATGCGGTATATATACAGTAGGCCTGGGAAGTTCCATTTCCAGCGATCTGGGAAGCATTTTGGATCAAAATTTTCTTCCGCTTTGCGCCAAGCTATGGTGGCGCGAAGCACTGAGAGTGTCTTTGAGCTTCGCCCCCCCCCCCCCTTGACAAATTTCTGGCTACGCCCTGCATTATAACCAAAATAGCGACATCAAAATCAGTCCCTCCCATTTACTCTTGTTCACACCGATATAGAATATCAGAACGAACTATTGCAGCTTCGAGCTGAGTGGATGGATGTATGAAGAAAGATATAAAAGTCTCGGGCTACTTCCACAGAGTCGGACAGGGAGTTGATATATGACCTACATACAATCCCGAGATCAAGTACACTCATACACCCATTTTTAAATTACTTATCGTAGTAAGGGCCTTCGTGAATTTAATACCTGTATGAACTGTACCACAATAAAGGTACAAAATAGAGAATATTACTGTACTCTCTAGTTTACTTATGTGAATCACGTGTGCGAAATTTGCGCAGCTTTGAAATGTTAAGAAAAATACTGAACCTGTGAGAGAAATGGGTTACTTCACAGAATAGAATGAAGCAGTATGCCTTACACCCGGGGTCACTCCCAGCAGGGAGTTGCCATGTCTCTGGCAATTAACTCCCTGCTCCCAGTTAGAATAATAAACGTCTGCTCATCAGAACTTTCCCAGGTATGCCTTTCTAAGTGTCACTTTTGGTTCAAGATTAACCCTTTGTGGCGTAATAATAATTTTCAAATTGGCCTGTAACCCTTATGGCTTACTCTTTCTGGGCACCCTGGCCCTCACAAACACCCTTTAGGCGCATTTCAAATTGCTCCCTTCGAGTCGTATAGTTAAAGCTTGAACATTGGCAAAAAACGTTTCATTAATCCAGGTTCTAAGAACAGAACCTATACGAGGGCAATTTGCACACATTTTGTAAAATAGACTACAATTTTCAAATGGTATAGGCCTACGCCTCTGGTTCAAAATTTACCCCTTATTTGCTTGCACTCTAAAAGCTGTTGGGTAAACTTTTTGACAGGTTAGTTACGTACGCCTCCTACAAAACTGTTGGGTAAAAAAACTACCCAAGTCGGTAAAAAATTACCCTCGTTGGGTAAAACTTTACCAAGTAGTGGGTACTTTTTTAACTAACTTCGGAATTTTTTAATCTAACAGTTAAGCAGGGGGCAGTAAAGTAAGACGCAAGCAACCTGATAAAAAGTGTACTCAACAGCTTTTAGAGTATGATTTTGCTGTAAAAATTACCTCCATTTTGCCGTTTATCTGGACCAGCATGGGTTGCATAAAATTTAACTGACCTCCAGGATCTCACCCAGGGGCGTAGCTAGGATGAAATTTTCAGGGGGGCCTAGGTATCAAATGGGGGATCACGGAGTTGATCGCCGTCCTTAATTCTTACACATTTTATTAGGACACACACAATTTTTGGAGGAGAATAGAATACACGCCTGATCTCACCTCCCTTTTAAAACTGAAATTGAAATTGTTGGTTGACCTGCAATGTTGAAATTTAATACTTCTGATTTCCACATGAAAGTACTAACGAGATGGGGCTTCCATGATTTCGGTGAAGACGATATAAAAAGATTGGAGAAAAATCCTAACAAAAGCAATTAGCCTATATTGGTTTCTGATTCATAAATCCATCCCCACCCCATAGGTGTAAGGGATAATATTTTTCTAGGGGCTGAATCGTTGTTACCAGAAACTTGTGCTACCGAGAAAATTGCCTGATTTTGTCCAAAGACATGGCCGGAAAGTAAGTTATCCCAGAATCGGGAGCTGTCCCCTTGCTAGTACGCCTATGTCACCCCCTAAAATTCTCACACCCCACCCTATACCCTGACCATCCATTGGTTTAAGACTGACATGTAAATCTCAAAACTGCATCCTCCAAAGATGTGATCAAACCATTATGTCCGTCCACCTTTGTTCGTGAAACGTAGCTCAGAAAGATTTTTATACTGCCTTGTTAACACAGTATTCACATTGTCCTCCATGCAAGGTTTGTTCTTTGATTTAGGTCTAATCAGAGAACTTCTCAAAACACATGCCTTACATCCTTATTGTTTTAACCTTACATAAAAACAATTGAAAACGAGATCTTACCTTGTGTAAAAACTTGGACCAAGAAACAGCAAAATATTAATAGAATTGTCCTTTTATCCATGTCTGAAAGTGTTAATACTGTAATATGCAAATGTACACTTCCAAATTATTCGTTATTATCCTCTGTCACCTACGAGATAGCATCAACATGTTCCTTCCTTCATTTCCTCTGAAGACATCCAAATTTGTCATATGGTCGTGCTCCTTCAATTTAGTCCCCTTTAATTTACAGAAAGATATAGAATCAACCTTAAAATTAAAATCTCTCGGTGCAAAACTTTGGATAAATTTTGCGGAAATTCCTTCCACAATGTTATCTCCCGGTGTCTCCGCGTTGTGTAACTAACCATCGTAGTATTAGTTTCGCTGTACGAACGCTGTCCGTGGTTTAGCATTCTGGGTAACGTCACACGCTTCAGTGAGTTTTACAAATAAGTGAGACTGATGTGCAAACAATACCAACGTTACCGTTCTCCGGAGAAGGTTCATGCATTGTTCAACGTCTTTTGATATTAAAATGAGTGGTGAGTAATCCCGGGACTGCAAACTAAGAAATACGTCGAACTTCTGACGGATATAAGAGCGCGGAGTACAGGATGAGGTAAAGATTAAGGAGGTCAGGAAACCAGACAAGTGAAAACCCGGGTTTCATCCATAGAAATATTTGTCATGGCTGCTTTGTTTGGAGTGGCAATCTTTCAATATCTTAAAGGAGGATGATAAAAAATGACCTCATGTTTCAGACGATTGTGATGTAGGGATGACCACGACAACTTGAGTTTAAGTAAATAGGTCAAAGTCAGTTTTTCAAGTCAACAATAGGAGACGGCCGCATGAGGTATAAAATACTATAATGAAAGAGGATGAACCCGAATCACAGCTATTACTGTACGTCTTAGACTTACGTTACATGCAAGCCTTACATGCAACATTTCTGCTACCGTGACCCACCCAATTACCATCTACCCCTTCTTTACTTACCCATTTTTAAAGAGAAATAATGTGTAAGTTAAAATGCACCAACATGACATACAAAGAAAACATTATAAACCATTCAGTCTCACCAATAAACTCTAGCATAGCTTTATCTCCTCCAACTCGGTTGTGCACTACAAGAGTTATGGAGTTGTGATCATTTGAACAGGGAGCTGTTTTGAATTTTTGAAAGTTCAGTTGGGCCAACAAACTATTCCTGGGCAGTAAATAACTGAATTTCTTTCTGTTAGAACCTTATTTCTTGAAAAGAAGGCTACCGTACTGCCTTATTTTGAATTATCTATCATTCTGTATCTATAAATATTGAAAAATTACGAAAATTTTCAGTAAAACAAAACACAATGTTTCCCTTTAACGTCACTTATCCATGATGCTGTGGCACCCGGCGACCCGTAACTTCATAATGTAACAACGAAGTTGACTTCCAGGCTACGTCACAAATCGAAATTATACATGATTGCCACAAAGGAAATAAACTTCAATCTTCTCGTTTTGCATTTATTTCGTTTTGATCAGTATACATGATAAATTATTTGGATACAATTTTAAGGGTAGCCTAATACTATGTGCAAACCATGAGTGTTTCACTTATCCACGAACTCACCCGCATTTACAATGTCACCTGCCTATGAAAAAATCAGTTGCCTCTCGTAAGAGGAAAAAGAAGTCTTGGTTACATGTACGGTGTAAGATTTTGTACAGTCTTTTAACCTACAGTGATTCCACAATTTTACATCTGTTGCTGTAATCGAGGAGTATTTCTCCCAGCATACTCTGCCGTCCATAGTTACGCGCAGAAAACAGGCTTGGCTATTGTCATGATAGCATAAACTCCACTGAATTTGGTTCGCATTTTCCAAATACTGTGACCGAGGCCCGACCATTCATGAATTAAAGTTTTACATGCTTCCTTGGTTTAATGACTTGAGGGATTCCCCCTAGTAAATTCAATGGAAAAATAACCTTGATATTGAAAGCATTCTGAATCCCTTCCTGTAAATCTTTCCTCTCAATTTATGACGTAGTTAAATGACTGTGACGAGGTTTTTTATTTTTTGATTTTTTGCATTATTTTTCAAGTGACAAGCATTTATCTGAACCAGGGAGCAGTATGCGGTGGCAGCGCCGTGGTTTACAAACTGTACGGTGGCAGTTGTACGTATAACGGTAACTTGGAGCTGCTGTGAAGACGCCCTCTATAATTCCTTAGCGTTCTGTCACGTACTATAGGTTTTACGTGGTACATCTATTGAACAACATTGCCCTGTTATAAAACAAGGAAAGAATTCAATACCTTTTTGACGTATTAACTTCAAAGAACAATGTTCCTGCTGGTGCTGTTATACAAACTGGTTATAAAAGCAAATCAATACAGGCTAATGCCATCTTTTGAACCTTTGCCAGAATGTAACACGGGAACAAATTTGTGACTCTACCCACGCCCAGAGGAAGTCGATAAACTAAGGTCATGAATACATAAATTTGCGTAGTTTACTATAACTCTAAATGACAAGCTTCCTGACCTACTTCTCAAGTGAAAAAAGTTAGCTAGGTAGCCGAGGGCATGTATAGAAGAACCTAAATGAACTAGAACTGCATTTGCTTGCAAATATGCAGAATTGTAGTGCATGTTAGACAAGTCCTTGCAGTTTGGAGTAGGCCAGATTTAATGTGTGTTTGATACGGCGTTTATTTAATCAAATATTATTCACTACCTTCAGAAAGGTTTGTAAAAATCTTTGCATACATAGTACATTCAAAACATAAGAAACGACTGGCACAAGGCTAACAAGGTGATTTTATTGCGCAATCGTGTTTTTCTAACGAACTTCCGAGCGGCTCAGACGTTGCAGAAAATCATCTTATTTTCAAGCTAGGACTAGGTAGTGTTATTTTGTGATGTTTTTGTATAATCTTGCTAGTTTTGTGAAAAGGTAGAACACATTGTAAGGATTTCTGATTTGATTCTGATTTGAAGTAAATATCTTGAATTTTGGGGTTTTCGTCCTATACCTGTAACACTACTATTGAGAGGAATTTCGGTTGTGCCCTATACTGTGGCACATTGAAGGTGACGTATACAGTATACCATATACTGTGCACATTGAAGGTGACGCCGCCCGTACATATCCAGCTCCCATCACATTAAACTTTACGATAAATTCATCCGCTGATTACTTCGTTTGCGAATTTCAAGTTATGTAGGCAAGTTGTGTTAATGAGAAAGCAAGCGCAAATTTAACTGAATTTTTTCTTAAATAAAGACTCGGCATTTCATCAATCAGTAACATTTCACTCTACAGTACAAGCTGTTTCTGTTTATTAACGAGTCCAAGCTTTGTCGGGACTAATTTAGAATGTGTGCAAGAAAGCGGTAAAAAATCATGGACAAGCTTAACATTAGCTGCCTGCACATTGACAGTACCGATATTAAAAACGGACCGAAACCGTGTGAAACTTCCAGTTTCAACGTTCAGTCATGTAGGTACCCCTAGCCTGTCGTGCAACGCCAAAATTGTAGCGCGCACGCGCACTACAATAATGAACTGAATGAATGCCTTCCTGTGTACTTTCCGACAGAGGGCAGCAGGCCGATTTTAAATTATTCATATTCTCTTGTACAGTATGTAATTTCTACCAGTATGTAATTTCTACCACCATCAAAAGTTACCCAACACGTACTTTTTAAAGGCAAAACGACATGTGAATATAACAGTGGGTACATGGTGGTATTTGGCCCTTGTCTCCGTGAGATCTCACCTCCACTTGCCCTTCGTTCCTCGTACTTAAATATTACCTGTTTTCAATTTCATTGGATTTCCAGAGAATTGTTGACATTATCGTATGTAATTTGAAAATTTAAACATAATTAAACGCTAATACGTATAGTCTATACTGAGGACAGGTATTGGCAGCAAACCGGCCTGAAGGTGCAAAAAATCTTTTCAAATGGCTCTTGGCAAGAGAAATTATGACGTTAAGAGACATAATTATGAGATAAAGTGTGTACAACATAATAAATTTATTGCTTTAAAAACTTAAGAAAATGACATTCTTAACTTTTTTTGTCGTCAGAGGGGCGGACTGCACAAATCGGGATTTGAATATATCTCGGCGGACCACCGGGTTACCGCCAAAGAACCTCACCTTATACCCCTATGATTTTCAAGGACGGACCTTCAGACCCTCCCTCTAGGGGCTTCTTGCCTTTGGATCTTACAGATTTAACCTTCACCCTCGCCAAGAGAGCCCTCTGAACCCTTCATTAAATCCTGGATCCGTACTCACGTGATAAATGACATTGATGCTGAACGAATTGTAATAAATTTCTTGACACTTATACGTAAAACAAGTTAATTGAAGAAAGACATGGTTCGTTTGAGTTGAAAACTACAAATATGTGGGGAGGGCGATGGGGAACAATCTCACAAGGCTCACTCAATCGGGAAAATTTTAGAGAAAAATTGAAAAGCACTAGCTTAGGTAGTGTAAAGACCATTCTCCCCCCCCCCCCCTCTCATTACCACTCCCATAGCACCGCCACTGCATGTTGGGTCCAGACGAAGTACTTTACAGAGGGAGCCTTCTATATATTTAAGGGAACTTCACCATTTAATAAGTATTAGAATGGATAAAATATTGACTCTACTGTAAAAAGTAACTAAAAAATTATGTTAAAAGGGAAATTCCGCCTGCAATTGAAGGGGCTCGTCCAAATCATGAAAACCCCTTTTTAAGGGCCTAGACAATTTTAAATGTAGCTGGATCCATCTGGCCGGTATTTGTTCTTTAAAGTTATGTATAAGGGGGAAACCTTGAAATCGGATTGCGTATATAGATACATATACTAGGGGAGGGGGGTGAGTAACCGAATTCACTCAGAATGAAAGAATATTGTAACAAATTGTAAGGAATTATAAAATAAACTTGGGACAACAAAATATGCTATGCCTAATTTTAACAATTTTAACAATTTAGACGGCTTATACAGTACTCAGGCATCTACACCACCAATTAATATCCTCGGGGATGATTGACAAGAAGAGGTACAGAATACATTAACTGAAAATGAGCAAATGTATATCCTTCCATGGCCCGAGGTTAAGAACGAAACTCATTTCTGTGGGAAGGGTTTTTTAACATTCAGCTAGTTCAATGACGACAGCTAAGTATCTGAGCCTTCACACTCAGTATGTACCATTCTAGTATAGAATCATCAGAGATGATTCTAAATGGTTAAAAACTAATTTCTTTCAAATATAACTTGACTTGCTCTAATGTAAAATAAAACTGCTTACAAATCATCTAGTATATTTAGGGCAGTCAGTTAGAGTTTAAAAAAAGGGGGTTTCCTAAACGAAAGGACAAAATAAGCAGGGATGGATTCCTCATATGACTCTGTATCGAACGCGTCCATCACACAGCGCGCTTTCCCGTCTGTCCGTTCCCAACACCATGGGTGAATTCGTCCATGCTTTTGACACGCAGACAATGCCGAAATCCGAAAAATTTGTGACAGCCGGATTGTCATGAATACTGAGGAGGCCCTGGACTACACATTTTTGAGACATAAACCATAACTGGCTGGAACTGGATAATCTCAGGCTTGACAAAATTTCGAAAAATGAGTTAAAAGCAGTTTCGGTGGTAACAGGCTTTTAGCTAATTATTTATCCATCTATGTTATACTTTTTAAACTTCATAATTGTTCATTTTGCCCTGTTTGTAAATGCGTACTTTCGCTTATTTACAAAGAATTTTAACAATCTTGAAACTAACTAATTACGGATTGGTTCATAATATGTAACTATTACAAGATGTCTAGGCGTCCACTCCTCAAGGTAACGTCCCTGTACTTCATGGTTTACCGACTTCCAACCGGGAAGGTCTCACCTACAGGATTGCCAAAGGTTATCTCTGAATGGAGGAAAAAGTGCGACAACGATTAAAACCTTTCTGATTTAACATCCTTAAGTTTATAGAAATATCATAGAAATACTTTAGGAATGCATGCACGCATGCAGGAGGCAAGAGCTGTAGAGCCTAAATGACAATGAACCCAGCCTTTCGGAAGAAAAACTCTATACACTGTAGTCTACTAACTCTCCGGAAAGCACCGTGCACCCCCCTCCCAATGATACGGAAGCCGAGAAGTTCGGTGGTTTGGGAGGACCGCACATGCATTCCATCGATTCTTTTATTCACCGTATTGCAATTTTCGGTGAATAGGACTAGAATCGGCCTTCGAATATCCTATTCCCGTCCTGTTATACGTAACTAAAAATTGGTGAACAGGGTAATTACCACTTAGTACATAGAATTTGTAATGGTCTTACAGATCTAAAAGTTAGAGCACGTCAATGGGTCAACTTTTATTGTTGCTTGAATATGATGCTTAACCCCGTAAGGTAGAAATCCCGGGGGATGGGGGATATATGCCCCCACTCTTTGAAGATGTTCCCATTGACTCACTTTTCACACAGTAACTTTTGCCTCGATGCCCATTGTCCCCCCCCCCCTCCTCCACACTTTTTCACACAAATCTCCGTCGTCTACTACTTAACCCCATGCACTTTTAGGATTACACTGAAGCCCACACGTTCCCGAATATCGTTTGTTCGCCAGTGAAGAAGAAATTGGGAGTCTTCCATGTGGCAATTTACTGAATCTCGAACTTAAAACACTACGGTACTGCTACGCATGTGCCCTACAAATGCATCTGATGCCATTTGAACATAGTAAAATGCTGAGGTTCTAACAGCTTCGTTCCCTTGTCTCCATCAGCAGGTGTTCCCCCTTGAGCTCATCATAGGCCCCGAGGCGTGTCCCTGGACCCCACGTCCACATGCGCCGGCCTATCCTATTAAAAAAAATAGTGACGCCACCGGTATAGTGATTTGACCCCCCCCCCCCTCCCGGGGCAAAATCCTGGCCTCGCGCCTAGTCACGGCGATATATGGTTAGCAGCCTGAGGTCGGTAAAGTGATGTATTTTTCGAGAAAATAGCCGATTATTTAAACATGATTCCAAGCAAAGAAATTAAAATGTCACTCGTTTGAAGCTTCGGTACATGCTTAGTCATTTCTGATGAAAGGCAGTCATAAAGGGGGGAGGAAAATACGCCGGCAGTGCAAGGATAACAAGTGGCGTAACTAAAGGTTTCTTTTACAAAGATAAATGAACAAGTTCAGAATTGAGTGTCATTATTTGCCATTTTTTGTATCTCTTCTCTTTTATTCTTGCATTTTCATTGTTTTATCATGTAAGCCTTGACGACTCTAGAGAAACAAAAATATTTAGGAAGTCCGAAAAACAAGTTTTGAAATGAAAAACCAATTTAAATCTTATAACGTCCTTAGTACAAAACTCTAAGAAGCACGCCCTCATTTTCAAGTTTGGATTCTACTGTTCACCATTTCGTTAGAATGTGGTGTGTGAAAGAATCGTGAGGTGATTCTCCTGTTCACCAATTTTCAGAATCGTATAAAAAGGAGATTTTGCAGTCCGATATTCCCATTCACCGAAATTGCAATATGGTCAATGGGAGAACGATGGACGGCATGTGCGGTTCTCCCGCCAACCGAACTTCTCGACTTCCGTACAAACATGCCCCTCTGCAAAACCTATTGAACAATCCTAGAAAGTGAGGTGGTTTAAATATAACCATGGGGTAATCTGTAAGTTGCTAATTGGGGTGACAAGCCACCGGAGGGGTTGCCAAGACTCGAAGGCTGAACCATTTAGCTACTGGATTTTGGTACTTTTTAAGGATACGTTTTGGCTTTTCGCAGATGAAGTTTATGGTAACTTATGGAAAAACTTTGAACTGAATAATATTGGAGACAACAGTCACCACAAGCCCCTTGCAGTCATGGCGCCAGGATTTGTCTGCCTGGAAGACAAAGCTCCCCGACGGGGGCAAGCAACCCGAAGTCCCCACAAAGCCAATGAATTGCCGATAGGATGGTGAAAATTTTGGCGCGAGGTGTTTTTAATGAAGAAAATTTGGGCATTTAGTGAGGGAAATTGGAAATATTCAGGTTTTTTATTGAAGAATGTGCCCTCCATTTTGGTAAAAACAAAAAATTCATTGGGGCGACTGGTCGTCGTAGGGGATTTTATATATCTGAAGTTACCCATTACGCATCCCGACAAAATTAGAAAATTTCTCTGATGGGGGCAGCCTTCCCAGAAGAAAGGGGGCATAGCCACCTGCCCCCACCTGGCTCCACCCCTTCTTCTCCCCAGTTCAAAAGGCCCTGATGGTGTTTTGAACGACTTATCTAAATGTTGTGCTCGACCATTTCAAAGCCTTAGCCTGCTAGGTTTAGACTCCATTCAGTTCTATATTGAAAAATAAAGACCTCATATAAATGACCCTGCTCTACGAGACTCTCTAGTGGAAAACAAATTCATTTACAAGAAAGCCCTCCACAAGTGCGAAAGAAAACAAAAACTCACTAGTTTTAGTACATTTGTAACAGTGTAACCTGTTGTCTCACAGCCTTAGACTACTTTGTTTGCCCAGTCCATCAATGCTTTGGAAGAAGAAAAGAAAACTAAATTTGAAGCTAGATAGTGCATGGTGTTTGGAAGTGGCATTTGTCGCAAAACTATAGTTAAATATTTAGCTGAGGTTAAAATGTGAATAAAAAGCATTCAGATACCCATTATTTACTTACCTGTTGTTTTCTGTATTCTTCCTATTGTATACGATATCATTCTCATTATTAGACAAGAAACAAGAACATTATCTCTATTTAACCTCTGTAAAAGTATCTCCTCAAAGTTTCTGGTTAAGTGGATTTTTGCTTTCATCAAATCAAGCGAAAGGAGTTACTACTAGAAAAACACTTTAATACTTAATAAGCATGCCAAACTTCGCAGTACTGCACGTCCGTCGGGAAGAGTTATTACCCAAGTCCCTCCGCTCCTGTCTTCATTTTTTTCTTTGCTGTTGTTTTTTTTTTGGTTCCTTTCAAGGTTGTTAGGTATTATTTTTTTGTAATTTATCAACTGGGATTTAACCACCTAACGTAATGATCGTATGTTTACAAAAGAGTTACCTTCTCTTACAACCTATTAGACACAGACTCCTAATGAAAAATATTTTGGACTTTGAACTGTTCGGAATACTCTTTATTGTTTTTAAGATAGATCTCTTCAAGCGGTTTGACCATTTCGGATGATTGCTATCATTTTTTTTTTTTTTTTTTTGCAAATGAACTTGAAGTAGTGATATGGAAAGGTAGAAATTGCCAAGATTTTTTCTGAAAGTCAACCATATAGAAATGAAATTACCTGTCAACAAGTGTGAGCTGTTTGTTGGTTTAATAATGACGATTTTCAAGTGTAGGTAACGGTTCCGCCCAAAATAAGTTATTACCAAGGAATATGTATATACAGGGAGTTGCAAACAGACTGTTTGCAACTCCCTGGTATATACAAGGCAGTTGCTCTTAAAATATAACCAAAGGGAATAAGTTGAGAGTCCTGCATCTTTCCAGCTGCTGGTCACAGATTTTCGCATTTAACTCGGCTTTATTCATATGAGGGTGTTAAGTAAACCTGCTTTGGAAAATGACCCATGGCTTTTAGTAGCACACTGACGAGAATTGTGCGTGGATTTCGAGTTCTCATATTTTCAATGCTTTGGTAAATTCCAGCGTTCCTACTGATCTTTCCTTCGTAGTATATAGGGAGTTCCCCGGTATAAGACGCTAAACAACGAAAGAGATGACCACTGTAATGTTATTGACTAAACATATCAGAGAATTTCACCTAACGACAAATGGAAATGGTGGATATAGAGTCAATTTTCATTAAAGAAAAAACTGCTAAATTAATTCTACCATTGATCATTGTACGTGTAATTTTTTATGGAAAATAAGTAACAAACCGTTTAATTATGAAGCACTAAACGTTGTCTGCACAGAAGGTATTGTTTATTGCATTTATTAGTTCTAAAGTGGAACAACAAACAATGGTAAAAAGGTTACAAGTAATACAACTCAGATTTAAGAAAGATAGCGACTACTGTCAGCTGCCAGAATTATGACGTAATTACGGTCAGACCAGTTGCGTATTAAAACGTTTTGTAGACTAACCACTGAGTGAAACCATCTCGCGTGACTCAAACACCTTGAAGACTGTGGAGTGGTTCGCTTTGAAAATGTCGTTTCCATTCTCCAAGTCACCGCATGCAATTCGGGAAATATGCTTTTCCAAAGCGTTTCCACCTTTCAGCATGTAGCATATCGTTCCGTCGTCGGTCTCTGTCGGGAAGAACAAACATATATAATAGTTGTCGACCTAGCCTTATTGGCAGTTTTCAAACTTTTGTCTTGCTCTCAATTCACATCGGAGTGAAGAGAAAACCGGAGGAAGAACCAAAACTTCCAATAACAGCAAATGAGGATGAAAAACAGTAAATATTATGCTTCTGAAGGCAGGCGGGAAGTTGCGGTGACGTAAATACCTATATTTTTACAACCTGTTTCAATTAGTTACAAAATCAGCACCCCTTCCCTGCAGACGAATGAAATCCCACAACCTTAGTTTGCCAACTATAATTTCTCTGATAGTTTTGGGTATGTGGTGTATTTTCTTCCATTCTCACTGTCCGTGCCACCCCCGCCCTACCGAATAAAATGGCTTAAAACAAATTAAGTTCATTTCGACATTTGACCTCTTGATTTTTGACCAATGACGTCATAGTTTAAAGCATGCAAATGTTTCACGTTTAGGTACCTACCCACAAACCTCGAACTTGATCAAATATGGTTATTAAGAAGGAGCTGGCGACACACTTTAAGGTTTACAACATTTAGGCTAATGTCAACAGCGACCAATATCCGTCTCAAAATCCTGAGAGGGGAAGGATGGGTCAGGTGGTTGAGGACCAGTGCCATAACCGTTGACTGTGCTTAGATTTGATTTACAAATGACTCGATAGCCAACAGTGTAGAAAAGACAGTGATGATGGTGTATGTTAAATAACGCCTCTTACAGTTGACGAAAGTTTTAGTGAACCAGCAAACTTTCACTCACATACACATTTAGCATATGAATGTCGGATTCCACTTTATGTAGAACTGTAGAAACTAATATAATGACGGTCTGTCAGTGACGTCACAAGTTGTAGCGATTAACTGAGGTATCTGATGAAAATGATACTTCTTCAAATACCTTCAACCTTGGAAATTCTCTAACAAACAGTTGGCCAATGAAAGTATAATTTGAAGTTGATATTTGTTACGAAAAGTAGCGAGATAAAAATGTAACGCCGTTACCGTTTCTTTGAAGGGAAACTGCAGTCACCCAAATTTGAATTAGTGCATTGGTAGAATTCATGAATGGCTCTATTTTTGTTATTGAAATGTTCATTTCATGCAGAATAAATAGTTTACCTTCAATGTGAAATAGTTTCATTTGAACACATCATGAAAGATATGTTTGTTAGGGAAATCTGAGAAAATTTGTAAGATGTATAGGTGACGCTTTCAAATAAATTTAAACCGGATTACTCATTCCCTTTTAACTGAAGCAGATTAGTGTCTAGTTACTTGCTCCGTTACAGGACTGAGATGTAACTCGTTAATCGTTTCCATAACACGAAATGTAGCAGTTACTGCGTGTCTTGTAAATTGATTTTTGTCCAAACCCTGCTAATAGAGGAAGACACGTTAAAACCTCACTCACCCGCGGGAACATGAGTTACCTCCAGCACAATGAACACCAAAAACAAAGCTCCAAACAACATTTTGGGTAGGATTAGATCGAAAAGCAGATGAAATACTTCCGGTCCTGTGTCCTTTTATCCTTCTATGCTTCAGTGCAGCACTGAAATATCACTTGACTACAAAGTGGAGAAGATATAAGCCTAATATTCTTTAAATGACTATTTGTAGCATTGTAATGACACTTCGTTTGACACGACAAAACAGTTTTTGTTGAAACGCTTTCCATTCGCGTGGGTGCTTCTGTAGATACACTTACCTCTTCCGCTGTTCGAGATTTTATGGGCCTAGTGCAACACGCGTTGCCATGGTAACTTTTTAAAAATGATTTCCTTTCACGATGTATGTTGATTGCAGACAAGCATGCTCTTCGAAGAATTAATCTGAGCAAAACGAAGTAAAGGTACATGAACATACACTGTAGGCTATATGCAATCTGCATTGTTACGATATGCATCATACCAAGTGATCCCTGTTTCGGGTCATGCGCATGTGCAACATAGCACATGATTTACACTAAAGGTGCCCTTCCATCCTTTAAACACATTTTATTCGACTGATATTAGTTAAATTGTAGTTTCTCACTTCGGGTATTCAGGTTCTTATAATTGGTGCCATGATTGACGATCATCATTTTACTTTGCACTCCCTCCCCTCCACACACACAACTACATATGGCCTATACCTGTTTACTTTTAACGAGCTGATAGCTTCTGGGAGGAGGAGGCACTTTCGAGGCACTTTCCCTACTCCCGAAATAGTTTTCAGATTGATGGTTTCACTACCGTACTCCTATGACACTTCTTCGCCGAATGCCCCAAAACAAAACTTTCCCCTCCAAAATTGGCAAACTGACCACGGGTCTACCCACAAGGGAGCTACCTCTTCTGAACTAGAAAGAAGGTTGGACCGCTCAGCGGACACCGCCTTCTTGGCAATGACGTTACCTGTGAAGAAAAGTAAATCGCTTACGCTAACCAACAAATTAAAGGACAAACTGTAGTAAAACTTCAAAACCTTTGGTTAAAGACTAGAAGGGGACAGGAGTATAGTTTTTTCTTACACCTGATCTTCCTGGGGACCTTACAATTTGGAACCAGCCCAAGAGTGTGGTCTGCAGGAGGTTGAAATACAGAAAATGACACTTTTCAAATGTGCCTACATTTTTCAAATATGGACCGGCTACTGTGAATGCCGTTTGCTCCGTAAATTAACTTGTCTTCATGAAAACTTTACAATATATAAATTCAGCTTTCCCTGTAACAGGACAAGTCCAGCCTGGCATCATTGTCTGCCTACAGTATTCTTTTACCTGCCTTTGGTAGAGTTAAATTCTGTTTTTTTAAGAAAGTATCTTTTGGTTACTTTTTTACACCCTCTCCAGATTGATTTTAAGGTAGAATT
Source organism: Holothuria leucospilota (assembly GCA_029531755.1). Taxonomy (NCBI): domain Eukaryota; kingdom Metazoa; phylum Echinodermata; class Holothuroidea; order Aspidochirotida; family Holothuriidae; genus Holothuria; species Holothuria leucospilota. Next base: position 34,529,781 of record CM055968.1, read on the forward strand.
CCTCCAGTGACAACAGTGAGTACTTCGATCCCTACCTCGCCAGGAGCAAAACAAAAAACGTCGAGAGCAAAAAATAACACTTTATTTTCCAATCATATATATATATATATATATATATATATATATATATATATATATATATATATATATATATATATGTATTGTATATACATATAATATATATATTATATATATATATATATATATATATTGTATATGTAAAACTAAGCGCGAGACTCCCCTCGTCCCTCACTGCAGGCTGAAGTCGTACCCCGTACCCCCGCTCTCTAAGTTCAGCCACCCTTTTAATTTTGAAATGTTTGGATCCGCGCCTAAACCATTATCTATACCTTTCACAAAATACGTTTGGGATGGTATTAAAGACAAAATAGAACCAAAGATTAAAACGCACTGGACGTTCTAGCCCTTTTGTTATACATTTACTCCTCTCTCGGTCATTCCCCCATTGGAAGCTGTTCGTTTGGATTCTTGTTCATCATTAGTAAAACTAGGTTTTTGTTAAGTGCTTGGTTGATTCTCCTGTACTGTAATTTGGATGTCAGTTAAGAGCACCATACTAACGTCCCCATTTTGCAATTACCCCAGAGCTTCTAGGAAACCCTATGCCGTCTCGTAGGCTACGTTGTTCCAGCACTGGAGGGGTGCCATGCTATGCACAACCAACATATCACCTTATACTGGTAATTCCTTATAACATGTCATCTGGTAATCAATTCAAAACTGTGCCAAAGATTGCACCATTTTGTATCTAAGCTACCTTTGACGAACAAAAATTTCTCGAAGTCCCCTGCCCCTGCAGAAATTCAACCCTAAGGTACCGACTCTGCAAATGGGCGGTGAATTGAAAGAACTATGAACTATAGCAACCATGCAGATATGTCGTCACCGTCATCCATCAATGGCAGCTATGATTTTGCACGCAATCGAGATAGTCATTTCATGAATATCATTTCAAACGTATCGAAGACGAAATCTGCAACCTAGCTATGCGTCGTATAAGTATACCTAGAAGAACCAATGCCTTTTCCTTATCAACTAGTTCTTATATTCTATTCGTTCTGTAAAGTTGTTTGGGCAGGCTAGAGAAGTGGAAGCAAAATGATGCTTGCGAAAGGCTGAAAGCAACATGATTTGTATTTAATATATCCACACAATAGGAAGAATAACGCGTTTTATTGCCTATTCGTGCACCTTGTACCGAGGTCGGCGGACCCACTTTTAATAAATTCATCTTCATCACCATGGATACTAATAATTACAAAGTATTAATACTGAAATCAGAGGCCTATCAAGTTAATATCTCGCCGTTTGAAAGAAATTAATTAAACAATTCTAGTCAGATTCTACTGCTGTCGGTGAAGTGATTAAAACAGCTGAACGAAAATGTGTAGACAGTGGAACGTCCCCCCCCCCCAAACGCCGTCCCTGATCATACCCCTCACCCACCATTTTACCGGAACAGCTTGAAGGCTACTCACATCGACAACTATGTGTAAATCTGGCTTACCTGCCGATGATTTTTACATAGGTTGGGGAAAAGTTAGGCGTGTTAACAAATCCTCTGAAAATCGTGGGTGGATTACGAAATTATTAGTACTACAATAAACCTTGTAGCTGCATGGGTTACTCTCACTTGGTACACAAAAGTCTGAACTTTCGTAGTTTAAGTAGGGGACTGGCAACACGTATACTAAACAAGGTTTGAAGCGGACAAGATATTATTCGGGGGGGGGGGGATTATGCAAATGCAGTATTTTCTGTTCTGAGAAATCAGATAAGCGAGCATTCTTCGAACTTGAAGGCGCCCCTTCGCCCATCCCGTTGCTCTCCTCGGTTACGCGAGGAAGCGATGAAAGAGAAGGAGGGATGACTCCAGTAATTCAAGTCAGACTGGACTGTCCAACAGCTTTCAGAGAAGCAAATTAAGTAAGGGAAAGGTCTCGTTAGTCATGTTGGTTTCTTGCAAGCAATTTAGGCTTATGCTTCTGTATTGTTTTATACTTCTTTAAAAATCTCGGTCTCTTTAAAAATCCCACCTTCCCTTATGTGTCTTCGCATCCATTATTGATTTCTTGCCGAAGGTGAAAGGGGTCTAATCAATCTATGGACCCTTTTCCAAATAGCAATTACAAAGGATTGTGGGATAGAATTTTTGAACACATCCTTTTTGGCCACAGTAAAATGCCATTAACATTAACAACGAGTACCAAAAACTCTATCCCACAATCCTTTGCAATCGCTATTTGGAAAAAGGTCTATGCAATCACGCTGGCGAGTGTGTATAGCATATGTGGGTGGGTGTGTCTGTGTGATAGCGACGCTTAGCTTAAAAGCACAATATCTTAAGATATCAATAATGGGTGCCTTTCATATTTGGCATATAGAGTTTTCCTAACAAGAGTAAGGTTCTTATGTTGTTGGTGGAGGTTCAAAGAACATTTGAGGTCACCCGAGGTCAAAGACCGAAAACCTTGACTGGAAAACTCGATATTTCAAGATAGAAATGATGGATGCTTTTAAAACTTCGCACATAAATTCGCCATATCAAGAAGGAGAACCGTATTGCTTTGATGGAGACCAAAGTTCGTGTGAGGTCACCAGAGGTGAAACTACGAACTCCTGGTAAACTGCTTGTAAACACTATATCCCAAAACGGCTAAATTGAGGTATCTAATTACTTAGCATGTAGATGTCATATAATGAGCACAAGAGACCTATTGCTTTGGTGGCAGTCAGAGGTCAGATGTCCACTAAGGTCACCAGAGGTCAAATTGTAAAAATCTCGTAAACACGATACCTAATGAACTTTAAGCTTGATTGATCTTGCAGTTAGCATGTGGACGTTCCTCATAAGTTCGAGAAGCCTCTTGTTTTTCATAATGGTCAATGATCATTTGAGGTGACCAGAAGTCAAAATGTGAAAACTAATGAACACGATATTCCAAGAAGGGTAACATTTAGGGATCTCATACTTTACATGCAGATGTCCTACACTGAATTAAAGATCCCTGTCATTTTTGGTGGGGTGAAAGGTCATTTGAGGTCATCGTAAGTCAAATTGTGAAAAAACTAGTAAACATGACTATTTCGAGAATTGAAACTTTAAGGAATCTCTCACATTCAAAGTTAGCATAATTATAGACTTTCCACATGGAGTTCAAGAAGTATAGCATAGAGATGATTTTTGTGAAGGTTACAGGTCACGTGAGGCCACCAGAGGTGCTATTGAGCTCTAAACCTTGTAAACATAATACTTCAAGAAGAATAGGTTTGGTGGATCTCATTTAAATCCTGCAGTGCTATGCCGAGGTCAAAAATCATTAAAGGTTACCAGAGGTCAACTTTGAATCTTGTAAGTACAGTTTAAAGGCCTATTCATACTTCACTGTAGCGCTATAAATCTATGAAAGTTGAAGGCTGTTCACCTCTGAGTTATCTCCGTTATTGACTCTGTCTGTAGAGAAAGGGATAACCATGTATGGTTCTTTAAATTTTATAGCGCGACGAGATTTGAAAGCATAAACCGACCTTAACCCATTAAGTTTTAATGGTACATCTTCCATCCTGCCGACGTCCGGCACCTTCTGCCATCGCCAGACACCGTCCGGTACTGCTCGGAACCACTCGGTATCGCCCAGATTTGAGAGAACTTGACATGTACTATCTTCTTTCTGCAAGGAATCATAGAAAGGACGTTCTGGCTCTTCTATATTTATCGACCTACCCATCACTTCCCATAGAAAATGTACAGAGGTCCAAAACTGGACTACAAAATGTGGAGAGCAAGACATCCCATCCTCGCATAATGATCCGTGCTACTGCGTCACACCACGGAAAATATATAATGGGTATACGATCCCTGGCCTACCCGGTCTACCCCCATCTACACACACCACAGTTGGAGCAAAGCGAATTTCTGTTGCAGATCACTGGAAAATCCGGTCCCAAGTAAGGATTCCGTGCAGGTTTTCTAGGGCAAAAACCGCTGGACCCCCGGACAATTATCCTGTAAGCCCATGCCGAATATGGTGACAAAACTGCAGTCAGTCAGAAATAGGTGTGGAAAGCTATTTTTCTAGACTGGGTGGGGGTTGAACGTTGTTTCGGACCGCCGTGGTGGGGGGATCAAAGGGGAGAGGGCACCCTCCCCTTTGGAAATGTTTGAATATGTGAAAAAACACATTAAACAAGGAAAGAATTGCTTCCAAAATGAAGACTTTATTACACTTGAATATGCAAGCAAGAAGATGCAACCTAGCCTCGCGGGATTGCCGATTAAAAGCAGTGGCAGTGGCAGAGGTTGGTGAAGGGGGAACTACAGAAGATGATGCATGCCTTAAGCCCACCCAAGATAAACCCAGAAAGTCGGTGTAAATTGTGCATATTCGCATCGGTGGCAGTTTGCATTTGGGGCAAATCCTTCCTTTGTCACCCTGGGCAGGTGATGTCCTGGGGGAGATCTAAGGGGAGGGGATGTCCATCCCCTTTGCCAAATTTTTGTTCATTTACGATAGCTTTGATGCAAAATAATGCTCCTTTTGACAAATATTTAATTAATTATGTATTGGAAAACTCACAATTTAGTAAATTCTTATTTTTGGTTGACTGTAAAGGAAAGGCGTGTTGTCTTAATGGAGGGCTAACAACTCCTCCTCTTGAAAAATTCTTGTTTAGATAAGGTGGCTTAGATGCAAAATGGTGGTATCTTTGGCAAATCTTTCAATTAACTACATGCTTGAACATTAATTATGATAATTTCTCATTCTTTAGTGGCATTTTGGCTTTGGCATTGCACTCGTTATAAAAAAAGTGCATCGACAAAAGCATACTACGAACCGTGACGTGTGTGCCGTGACGAAGTAGGCGGAAGTTTTGCGTTAGAAACCATTTCCATAATCATGAGACATGCAGTCAGTATAGTAGGTGCGATAAAATGTGTAATCCCGAACCTGGGTTAGGGCCAGCCTGAAAAATGTTGCCACCGTGACAGGGAACAAGCTCCTCGACGTGGGACTGCAGCTTGAAGCCCCCCGACAAGAATGACGGGTTACCGAAAGGGTTGTCGAGAGCAAAATTTTCCGCGCGCCTCTTTGGTTTTCAGTTACTGAAATATGAAAATTTGGGGGGTTTATCACAGGATTTGCGGCCTTTATTTAAAGCACTGTAAAATATCAAGTAAATTACAGAAGCGGCTAACTGTCGTTTGTGGGTTACTTCATATTTTAGTTTTCTGACAAAGCTGGAATTGTGAAAAGCCCTAACTGAATGTGAGCTTTCACCAGAGGGTTGAAATGTCCAGGTTGAGAGCTTTTATAAGGAACTAGGGGCGGAGAACTGACCTGATTTAGTGTGTAAGTCAAGGGGGCAACAATTAGTGCCGGGTTCGCGTATACCCAAAACCTTGTAGAAGGTTTTGCCATGTATAAGCTTACTCCTCACAAGAAAGCCCGCGACAAGTTGGCCATTCTAGGCAATTTGAATTTACCATACCATGACCGTGAAGACTTTTTTTGCTAGCCGAGCTCAAAGTTTCCGTACCTTTACCCAGGCATTTTCACTCACTCAAAACCTGATCTACGGCCGCCAGTTTCTAAGCGGATAATTCCTTCAAAATTGCTTCAATTGACCCCATTTTTTTGTTTGTTTTGGCACCAGTGATACTTCATTATCATCATCATCATCATCATCATCATCATCATCATCATCATCATCATCATTATTATTATTAAGACACTTGTAAGTGCGCTTTATCTTAAAAAGCTCAAAGCGCATAACAATAGAGCGTATAGAACATAATAAGAAAAAGTGTAAAATAAGATAAAACAAGAGGAAAATGCAAACAATAGAAGTGATAAACGCTTAAAAATGTAAAAAACAAAAACACAGTAACTACAGCACAGATCAGAACATAGAACAAAGCAAAAGGACTAATTAAGATTAAAACACTCTATGAAAAGGTAAGTCTTAAGGGAACGTTTAAAAGAACTTAAAGAGGCAGCAGTACGTATGTGGTAAGGTAAATTATTCCAGAGGCGAGGTGCAGCAAAGTAAAAACTTCTGTCGCCATATCTATTTAATGATCTATGAGTGACAAGTAAGTTTGTGGAGGCTGAACGAAGAGAACGATTCGGTTTGTAGGGTGAGATCAATTGAGACAGGTAAGTGGGGGCTCTATTATTCAAACAGTTAAAAACAAAAACAAGAATTTTAAAAATAATGCGTTGATTAACTGGTAACCAGTGTAACTCAAGAAGGAGAGGCGTAGCATGGCAGGAACGACTCTGATTATAAATTAACCTGGCAGCATTGTTTTGTAACACCTGAAGTTGAAGTAACAAACTGGAGTTTATGCCAAAAAGTAAACAATTTCCATAATCAATTCGAGATATTACAAAAGCATGAACAAGCAGTTTGGTAGCTGAAGGAGTAAGATAATGACGAATACGAGCAATATTTCTAAGATAAAAAGAACAACTTTTGAACTTTTCATTGACAAAACTTTCTATAGATAAAGTAGAATCAAGATACATACCAAGGTTTTTAACTTTGTCAACAGCTTTAATATTAACATTTTCAATATTGAGAGATATGGTGCTTAACCTTGCAAGATTGTGTGAGGAACCAAATAATACAAGTTCAGTCTTCTTAGGATTGAGTTTCAGAAAATTGGTGGATAGCCAATTTTGCAAATCAAGGATACAAGCCTCAAGATCTGCTGTGGAAGTTTTAACTGGATCAAAAGCAAGGTAGAGCTGGGTATCTCAGCGTAAAAGTGATAATCAATTCTGTGCCGCTTGGCAATTTCAGACATGGGTGAAACATACATGGTAAAAAGAATTGGGCCTAATACAGAACCCTGAGGAACTCCAAACTCAATAGTAGCTGGATTTGAAAACTTGCCAACTGCAAACTTTCAAACTGCAAACTTTTTGAGAGCGGTTAGTGAGATAGGATTCAATCCACTTAAGTGCATTTCCTTGAATACAAAAGCGATTTTTGAGACGATCTAACTATCTAGTCTTCTTTCATATTAAATTGACAAAAGACCCCATCCTACTCTTTAACATATTGCAAAAGTTGTCCCAATTTCTCCTCGTGGTGATATTTTTGAAGGTGAACAAATTGACTGCAGGTGTAAATGGGGGCGTGATACCTTTAAACGACAGCAGGAAAAATGCCGAGGGAGACTTGGTCAAGCTTCTGTTTACAAATCATCGCACCTTGAAACGAGGAGAACAATGGTCACGTATTGTTGGCAGATGCTTAGGCCTACCCCTAAGAGGCTTAATCGATAGTTGCAATAGAAAAAGCATTTTGAAGCCGTTTACTTTTTGAATATTCATCCCAAAAGTAGCTTTTTAGTCGAACGAAGAGTTGCTTTGGGAAGTTAGGCGAATTCGGTCTCAATAAAATCAGAATTCGTCGCCGGGGCTTCTGATTTTATTGAGACCTTTCGTGTCAACTGCTAGTTACATGAATTATTGTATCGGTTTCATCTCAGAATTGGAAAATATTCATCAAACTTATACCACTTGCAATCGAAAAAAAGATTTGTGGAAGGGGTGAGGGTAGCACGCCCTGACAATGTAGGCTATATGCAATATCGTCTAGTGACCTGATTTGGAAATTTACAGTAGTACATGATTAAAAAAACGAAGTCTAATTAAGAATAGAAAAAGTGGGACCCCAAGAAGTCTATAAAAACTACAACAGGGAAGATAAAAAGTAAAACACAACTTTCAAACGGCAAAATGAAAAAAAGATTCACTGCTCGGTCTCCGGGGACTTGATCTCACGTACTAAGCATTCGGAGTCTTGTGCCTTACCAAGTGACCTACGACAATGTTGGAAACTTGTTTGATTATATTAATACTAGTAATCTGCTGTAAAGCAGGTATGGCATACAAGTAGAACTGCCGTGGGGAGGGGGCAGCTGGACCGAACACCCCTTTCCTCCTGCATCCTTAATATAGGTACCGTACTTACTATTGTCTGAAACACGCCCGAATGATACTGTTTCAACGCTTGAATGTTATACATTTTCTGTTAATGTTTAGCGTGGCCGTGTAAATGTTTCGTAGTTTGCCGTATAAAAGACATCGAAAGGAGTTGGGGTGCGAGCGGGATGAAGGGGACCAGGAAGCCGTGGTCTTCCTTCTCAGAATTTTCTGATTCCTCCATGACAGCGGCGTAGCAAGACCCTAGGGGGCCCATGAACAAGAGACACTGAGGGCCCCAAACCAATGGTATGATATATCCCTTTTCCTAAGACCCCTCCAATCTCCATTGGGAGGTATGGGGTAAGAGTGAGACCTTGCACGCACCAGATCCGGGTTCAATCCTGTATCCAATTCTTTCCTAGCTTTTCAAAAATAGTTCTGCAGCTGTTGATGGCTTTGTGATTCCTTTCGAGTCCGTACTGGGTGGTTAGACGGTAGGCAGAGTTATGATTTTTTGAGATTTTTTTTTTTTTTTGCCCATTTGGTTGGGCCCTTTGAACCCTCGGGGCCTCTGGACATTGCCCACCCATTCCACCCGCTTGCTACGCCAGTGTCCATAACAACGGCTGCGTGAAGACTTTGCTCTGAGACGCTTTAAATTCCTTGCAAAATGCATCCGCCCGGTTACAGGGCCGCAAGGCTTCTGCTTAGTATGCCCAGGGAGTTGTTACGGAACCCCCTGGTTTCCTAATTCGTATAAGCTTTCAATTTCATAAAATGTGTCTTCCCCTGAATTCGACTACTTTGCATTCTTGCAATGGTATGTCCCTCCATAATGACTTCTATGCACAAAAATAATCTATGTAATTGTAGAACCCCACCATTAAATAATACGAATATGTTTGAGACGGCAGGGGCGGCGATCTGTTAAAATTATTGGGGGACACTTGCTTGAGCGAACACTTTGCGGTTCCTGCAGGGGTACAGGGTACCATCAAAGGCAGGCGCGGTTCTAGATCGAGACTTTTGGGGGGCTTAGGGGGGCTTGAAACGGAAAAATCATAAAATTTTCTCTCAAATATGTAAATCGGCCACGCGCACGCTGAAACCAATGATAATAAAAACAGTACCATAACCAGGGACGGCGCGAGGTTATATTGATAGGGGACATGGGTTGAGTGATCGCCGTCCTGGGGGAGGGGTCTAAGGGGAGGGGTAGTTCCCTTCCTCTGAGAAATTTTTGCTAATTTAAGGGTGCTAAGATGCAAAATGGTGCGGTCTTTAGGTTATTTTTTGACTGATATATATGGCTGGAAAATGTTCATAATTTTGTGAATTCTAATTTTTGGTTGGGCGAAAAAGGGCGGTCCTAGGGGAGAGGTCTAAAGGGACGGGTGTTCCCCTCTCCTGTGAGAAATTTTGGTTACTTTAAGGTTACTAAGATGCAAAATGGTGCAGTCTTCGGGACAGTTTTGACTGATATATGGCTGGAAAATGTTCATAACTTCGTGAATTCTAATTTTTGGTTGGGTAAAAGAGGGCTGTTCTAGGAGATAGGTCTAAGGGAAGGGGTCTTTTGAGAAATTTTGGTTACTTGAAGGTCACTTAGATGCAAAAATGGTGTTGTCTTTGGGATATTTTTGGACCCGATTATATGGCTTCAAAACATTCTTAATATTTTTGGTTAGGTGAAAGAGGAGCCTTTTTTGTCTTAGGGTACTGTATGTATCAACAAACCTCCTGAAGTCCCCTTTTGGACACATTACTGCCTTCTAGTCGGGGAAAGTTTTACGCAAAAATACGTGCGTGGAGTCGGAAGGTAGACCCGTAGACCCGTAGTCATACAGGAAGTTTAATATAGGGGGCACCGGCACCTCATAGGGGGCACCGAAGCAGATTATGTTTGTAGTCAGTAGTGCCACGATGTGATAACATTTTGAGTGGATCGCAGGAGATATCTCAAGCCTACCACAGATAGCTTAAACTTATCTGTGGTATGTGTGCACATGCTGGCGAAGAGAGCGAAAATTTCGCTCTTCTGCTTTTGCAATACTGCAGGGACGTGGAAACTGGAAAGTCTCCAGAAGTGAAGGGAACAAAGCTATGATCACGATGGTGATTCTTCAGCTCCACAAACGCAGGTGAAGAGTTAGTTATTTGCGAACGGCGAGGTGACCGGGAACTACCATTAGGTAGGCTTGATGTCATCCAGTATGATTTTGTTAGCATCCAAAGGAAAATTCCCCGAATGTCCGAGGAATTCACAAAGCAGGAACACTAGCATGGAGCTTTGAGCAGGACTATGAATGACAGTGAAAGCACATCAAGTTCTTCACAGCTTACAATTCAGATGATAATTACAGTATTTTTGATTGAAATTTTGCATGAAGATAAAAAAAGTAAATTTTGAATAAATTGTGATATGAGTAATTTTAGTTTATAGATGTTACGTTACGCATGATACTCAAGATATTAGGTCAGTTGCTACATGGAGACCCCTTGCTGCCCGGTATATAACTTTGAGCCTTCATCTAGCTTTGGCTAGAATGGTTCACTGGGAATTTTTTGTGCTAATAGTGTTCATAGGTTATACAACTCGTGAGAACTGGATGCGAGGAGCGCCGAAATTTTGCAGGAAAGTTATTTACCATGCATGGAAAACCTGCTGGCAGACTCAGCTGGAAGTGGTGAAAGGGTATGCCTGACGTGGGGAGCAAGCTACTATAGTCCAGCTACCGGAAGCCCTGCCAGAAGCGACGGGTGCCAAAAAGATGCCAAACGAAAACGGTTGGGTGGGCGAAGGGTGCCGAAAAATTTGTGATTCTGTTGGAGAAAAATCGTAAATATTTGGTTCTTGCTAAGAAAATTTAGAAAATTTGAGTTTTATGGAAGAATCTGCCCCTCATCGTCCCAGAAAGCTCAATTCTCCTAACTTACTCCTAGTCAATCCCAATTTGTTTTGAACTCCTCCGTCCTTGTGCAGAAACAAACCTATAGTACATTGTTAAGGTCATATCCTGGTGTGCATACGAAGCCGTGATATCACATCTAATCAGAACACGCTCTGCGCTACGGGCCTGATCATAGGTCCCCTTTCGGGGTCCAGGACAGTAGCGTAGACAGAGGGGGGGGGGTAGGGGGAAGACTGCCCCCCGGGCGAAAAATCGAAGTAAAATCGGGACGACGGAAAAATGAAAAAAAAAATAAACGAAGGGGAAAAAGAGGGAGAAGGAAAAGGGAAGGGGAAGAGGAAAGGGGAAGAAGGGAGAAAAAGAGAAAAAAGGGAAAATAACAGGAGAAAAGGGAAATAAAATAATAACAATGGGAATCATTATCGATGGAAGGAAAGGATGGAGAGAAGGAAACGGGCTTGATAAGGTAGAGCACTGGTTCAAATATCGACTGGACGAGTATACTAATACAGGTAGGGCTAGGGACCGTGGAAAAGACCAAAGGGAATGAGAAAGAGAAGGGCTAAGAAGGCAGAAACGGGACGAGGGATGAAGCGAGGCAGATTGTGCATGAGAAAGAGGAAAAGATGAACTAGGAAAGGGAATACAGGGCGTTAGACGACTAGGGAGTCCGGAAAGACAGACTATGAAGCAGAGCAGTAATGGACGTAAAGCAAGGCTGTCAATGTGGGAGCTATAGGGATAGTAGCTACCGTCCCGATTTTTATTTTTAATCACTATCAAAAAGGAATGCTTAAAATAAATGTCCCGGTGAGTGGAAAGTATCCAGTTGCGTTGCCAGTTATTGGGGTTTGGTGTCTGAACCCTGATGAGTGGTCAAGAAAAATTGCCAAGAGAAACTATAAGCATGAATTTGAATTTGAATATAACATGGGCAAACTCCACCCATATTTTGCTTTCCCAGCTGACTAGGTATAAAGTGATAAATCTTAGCTCTGTACACTTACATTTTATTTTGTTCTCAGGGGACCTCCTGGTGTGGCTGAATTTGGCAGCAATCCTCCTAACATCTTAAAACCCAAAATATGTAGTAATTTTGGAGTGTAACGTAGAAGCGTGGGCAATGGGGGCCGGGGCCATTCCCCCCACCGTTGTAAGTAGTCGGGGGAAAATCAGCTAGTCCGGGGAAATCGGAAGCAGTCTGACCGAGACTGGCCGAGCATCAGGGGCACTCTCCCTCCCCCAATTGGCCGTTATGGGTGTTTAAACATGCTTCAGAATGTGTCAAATATAGCACCATTTTTCATCTCAGCGAGCTTCTAAAAGCAAAAATTCCCCTCCCCCGAGACGGCGAAAAATCAATTTTTTGTCTCTCTATTATAACAATAATCACTAAACAAATAGCAATCTGAAGAACGGTCAATCATCTAGTTATAAAGATGACTACCTTTATACTGGTCATTAGGCAAGCGTGAATCCAGGGGGTGGAGGAAGAGGGCAGCCGCCCACCTTATTTTCAGTATTTAATTATGTTTACTTTTTACAATAGTGCTAGTGTTTCCCCTTTTTATGTGCGATAAATAGGCCCGGGAAGTGCCATTTCCAGCCATATGGGAGGCATTTTGGACCAAAATTTCCTTGCGCTCCGCGCCACCATCGGTTGGCGCGGAGCGCTGAGAGACTTTCTATGAGCGGCGTCCCTCTCACTTCCTTGACATCCCTGTTAATAGTTTGCGTCTAGCCAGTTGGGCTTTTCTCTGTGCCAGTCGGTGGAATTCACAGTCTACCCCCACCTCACAAATCCTGCCCACGCCACTGGTGTAACGTACAACACCCCGGGAAGGATCAAGGGTCTCTCTGAGGAAAGGCATTGATCCCTCAAGAATGATTCCTCCTCGATCTTACACCGAGTTTACCACTGACAGTTCACCCCGGCTTCATCAAATCGAGTTATGGTAAATAGTTAAATTGTGATCATCGTGACTATAAGTTCGCATACTGATAAGGCCATTTGAATATCAAGTCGATAATTTATTCTCATTCCCCCAATTCTATTCCGAGGCTTCCGGACTTGTCCCGGGGTGATAAACTGGACCTAAAAGAAACGGTGGGGGGGGGGGACCCACCTCTACAATTAGTCTGAAAAATCATGAAATCGGGACGAAAATTTTCATTTTGTTCCCCCCCCCCCGGGCCGAAGACCCTGGCTACGCGCCTGGTCCAGGAGCAAAGCTCCGGGAAAACAAGCAGTTTGGTGCATTCTAGAGGACACAGATCACATATTTCTGATCAAAAGTTTTCTCCAGCTGCCATTAATACTGTAAGTTAATATAGCAATTATTCATATCGAAAATAAGTGTGACAACAATTTTTTTCTGCATACCTCTAAATATTGGGGGGATTTGATATCAGGTCCCCCACTAAAAAGAATTGGGGGACGTTTCCCCCTGTCCCCCGTGATCGCCGCCCATGTGAGACGGTATTGATGGTAACACAGCCATGTGGTGAGGCTGTAAAGCGCGGAGCGCTAAAATTGTGGTATATGAGAAGGATTTGAGAGAATTGTGATAGTTTGAGAACGACTTGTGAATAAAAAATGATTAAAACAGATTCATCAGTGAGTCAGAAACAGACCTCGCCCTACCCCCTACAGAGATCTGTAACTTAAATGCCTTTGTGGCTCACTTTAAAAATTTTCGGGAAAATTTTCGGAAATCAATTAGGGCTGCATGTCCCCCATGACCCCCGTGCCGGCGTCACTGTTAAAAATCAGTAAAAGGTAACCCGGCTAGCATGGCCGTACGGGCCGGGGGTGCTGGAGCGGCCGCCCCCTAATTGTCAGAAACCTACCTCAGTCGGGCGGAAAATTGGGCAGTTAAATTAGGTCTGGAGTCGGGCAAAAATCACCGTCCTCCCCGAGAAAAACAGCCCCGAACGGCCATGCGGGCTAGGTGAAATCAGAAAGTTGCTATTGACACAAAGTCCCTGATGAGATCAGGGAGTTGGTATTAGCTGGAGATACATCGGAAAAACTTTGATCCACTTGAGCGCGTGGGGAATATCCTATAATCAGGGGCCATTGCATTTAACGCTATTTACCTCCTTGTGTGGTACCTAGGCCATCTCCCCCTTGTCAAATGCATTCTAAGAAAGGGACTTGACAGGCAACAAAGCTTTCATGTCTAGTTGTCCACAGTCCGGAGCAAAACGAAACGACTGCTTATTGCCACCAAACAATCAGGTACACGCAGCAGAACACTCCTGCCATACACACACACACACACCCACACACACACACACACACATATATATATTTCCACATAATCTTTAATGAATACACAATTCTGCACAAATTTTCGGACCCCTGGTGCTTCCTCAGGTGCTACAGAGAATGAAAAGTTTACTAGCTCGTATGTTTACTATTTGTAAAAGTTGAAACCAGAGAGAAAGCTCAAATCCCTATTTAATCCGTGCCGGTTCTGTGAATCAATTGTGTTTCAACGAGGGTTGTATCGGTCAAGTTGCCGTGGAGAATCGCAAGCTAAAGTTTGGGATGTTGCTGGGGGAGGGTTGTGTAAAGCCTGGCTAAGGTGCAAAATGGTGCTATCGTTGGCAAAGTTTCGAACTGATTACATTTTTAGAAGTTATCATTATTTAGGGATTTTCTTCCTCGATTTTGGCTGGGTGAAAGGCAAGAGGTGCTGTCTAAGAGGAAGGGACGACACCCTTACTCTTTGAGAATTTTTGTCACTGTAAGGAGGCTTAGATGCAAGATGGTGCTATCTTTGGTTAAGCTTCGCAAACCTTTGAACTAATTATGTCTTTTGGAATCCCCATTATTTCGAAATCCCTTTTTTGGTTGGATGTAATTAAAGGGGATAGTGCCTAAAGGGTGGGATGACACCTCCACTCTTTGAGATATTTTTTCTTGTTTCAAGGTTTCTCAGTTCCAAAGTGATTTTATCTTTGGCAAAGCTTTGGACTGATTAAATGATTTGGAATTCTACATGTTTACTGATTTTTTTCCCGGCCGTGGTCACGGTATGGCACCCCTGCAAGGATGGTAGTCGGTGCGGGCTACTCCCTCTTAGTACGCCACTGGGGAAGCCACAATCGGTTGACGCGTAGCCGTGGCGTAGGACCTTGCAAGAAAATGTTCGGTCGCAATGCCTCCCAGGTGGGGGAAATGACACATTTTGGACCTGGCTTGTAAGTTGCATCTAAACATTCTTTATTTTACATTTCATGCTTTAGGAACAAATTTAGATTTCAATACAAAAAAGTTAAGTTTGAATTAAATTAAACGTTACTTTACAAGCTATTGAGCCTACTTCTAATTAAATGTAATCATAGGTTATTTTTATAAAAAGCATGCAGTACAGCAGTGGCACGGTATGAGAATTAATACGAAAGATCTTTAGCCTGCGTATATGCAGGTGCAGTGTATTCAAGCGATGTACCATGTACAAGGGAAAAGGTTCTTGTCAGGAAGAGTACCAGTAACCCACATAAGAACGGAGTACCAGTAACCCACATAAGAACGCGTCCACGGCCCGGCCCGGGGACTTGCTCGGGAAATATTTAGGAAAAAGGGAACTCCTAAACGGTTAAATGCGATTTCTCCCAGATTCTTTGGGTCTTGAAGTCAAAATAGGAGAGCGAAATTTTTAGCATTTCAGTATTTTTTTCTCAAATACTGGCCAACTTTCGTGTTTTCGACACCTGGTATGAAGATTAAACTTCCCCTTGCTCCCCGCAGGCTACGGCCCTGTTCTCTTGAAGTTTTCAATGAGTGAAATAGTCGGAGTGGTGGTTAGCTCTGCTACAATTCACTGCTTTTAGGTTAACATTGACACGTTCCTCAGTGACTATGGAAGGAACCGCTTAGTTTTTATTTTGTTGTACGTTTTTCATTAAAGGGTTTGGATTTCAGGACATCTTAAAGGGCCTTAGCCCTCCTTTGCCATTTAACTTATGCAGTGGCGGATTTAGACGGGGGCGCACCCGGCGCGCCCCCCCCCCTAAAATTTTCCAAGGTTGTTTTTTTACCTTCGTAGAACGGATCATTTCGCCTACTTGATTCTTCGTCATGTTGTATTGTCTTATAATTGCTACAAAATAATAGCAGTTTAAAAGTATACAGTTTCAAGTTTTCCGATGGAATGGCAACAGGTTAACATCGAAGATCTCGACCGTATCTCGCAACTTATAGGGCATGGGAAGGGCCATTTCCTGCAATCTGGGAGGCTCATTTTGCAAAATTTCACTCTTACGCTACGCTCGATCCAATGATCGCTTACGGCTTACAGATACTGGGAAAGTCGAACTCCAAATTGGTCATTTGTCAAATAGGTGAACAAGGCAGGGGCAGAGGGCAGAATGTCCCCAAATTTCCACAAGATCTTAATTTCTGGCATGGGTTTGCACAGCCATTTGAGTCTTAAAAAATCTCGCATGTTTTAATTCCACTCAAAATTCCTATCGTGCCCGAATTCTTCCAAAGATTTGCCAGAAAAATTAAAAAGCGCCAAAAAAACTTTTATTCCTCAGCCTCTTTTTATAGTCTTGCGCAACACTTTGCCCGAAAAGTCCGAATCTCCCAATTCTTTGAAACATTTGCCCGAAACATAAAAAAAAAGCATCATAGTCAAAGTAAAAATTTCATGACGAAACGAAAAGAACACAAAAATTCGCAACACATCCGGGTCGCTTATGGTACCCAATACACATAGCATGTCCAGTTTAAACTTATGGAAAAACAATTTTCCTCAGTCTCACTTCATAGTCCCGTGCAAACTAAACTTTGCCCCAAATGGTAGAATATTCCCGCGAAAGTTGTAAAAAAGTTCAGGGATGTTTTCAATTGCTAGATTACACTGACAGACGAAGGGTGTATAGGTGTATACAAAGCCCAAAATTTTGCCCAAAGAAATTAATCAAAGACCATTTTTGACGTGTCATATTTCTTTGTGACAATACTACCAGTAGTCATCATAAGGCGAAGATTCGGTTTAGTCGGGACGTATTCGGGCAGCTATGTGTGGTCACGATTTTGCATTTTTCAATGTGAGCCACCGTCAATTGTGCAAAACTTGCTCCTTATAGGCCGCAGTGCTTTTAACCCCAAATCGGGCAACGGTAAAAGTATCTTTTTCTTCAATTTCACATATGAATTTAGTGTGAGAAAATCTTCCCATAAGTCCGCCTGAAAATTCTTCAAAGCCATCTTGGAACGTGACATTCCGGTTTTTCTCAGAAGGTGTTAGTAGTAAACTCAGTAGCGTGCGCATTGGGGGGGGGGGGCGGGTGGGCCATGGGCCCCACCTCTATAAGTTGTCGGAGGAAAATCAACTGGTCGGGGGAAATCGGGAGCAGTCTGACCTACTCTGGCGGAGCAACAGGCGCGCTCTCCCATGTGTGTTTTAATATGCTTCAAAATGTTTCAAATATAGCACCATTTTGCATCTCAGCTCTCTTTCTTAGGCAAAAGTTTCTAGACCCCTCCCCAGGACAGCAAAGAATCAAACTTTGCGCACCTCTGTTGAAACTTGTTTTACCTTCCAAAGGTTTACCACTAAATAAATAGCAGTTCTGAAAAAAAAACGGTAAATCATCTATTGATCTATAATTTGACGAGTATGATTTTTTTAATTAATCATCTAATTAATCATCTATTATAAGCCAAGGAGGAGGGGCGAAGGGGACAGTCCCACCTTATTTCTAGTATTCTATGTTTATTTTTTACAATATTGCTAGTGTTTCCCCAAATTTATATGCGGTAAATAGGCCTGGGAAGTGCCATTTCCAGCTATCTGGGAGGCATTTTGGGCCAAAATTTCCTTGCGCTCCGCGCCAGACTGAGAGTCTGTCTATGGGCTACGTCTCCCCCTCTCCTCAAATTTCTGCGCACGCCACTGAGTAAATTCATCTATAGTCGGGAGTTCGGGCAGCAATATAGACAGTGACATAAATTCAGTGGACCTTCAGTTCGGACAAATGCCGTAAAAGATACGCAGTCATAAGCATGTTTTCAATTCCGTTGTATGGTTTTTTGTCCCGGAAAGGTACAAGACCATTTCATCCAATGGTAGTGGTACATGTTTTCACTGACCTAGCCAGCAGGGGGCAGAATGCCCGCACAGAAATTTTAGGGACGCGGTCGACGACGATGTTGAAAAAATGAAGGGGATCAAAAATAAAACGGGGAGAGGAGGGACGGATGGGATGTTGTTCGGGTGGAAGGGTGAGGGTTAGAGGCCTAGAGCTAGAGGGAGGGTAATTGGGAAATATTTCCTTCACAACTGTGATCTTTTTATGATATTGAAAACTATGATGAAACAGATTAACAGAACAATGTAGGCGTCGTATTTCGTTTTTCGTAAAAATTATGAATAATATTATTCATTGATAGAATGAAAATCAAGACATTTTCAGCACATGGATCTAGTGTGAAAAGAAGCAAAATATAGCACGATTTTTTAAGCCCTTCGGGACAGCAAAAAAATTTCAAAAGGAAAGGGGACACTCCATGACGGCGGTGAAGAACGGGAACTATGAATAGACTTTGTCCCTGCATTTTATTTGGTGATTTTCTAATCATTTTGCAATTTTCTCATTTTTAATTGAAGGGAAAATTTTTTGGCAAACGAAAGCTCAAAATATCGACTGCTTAGACTCTACTTACAAGCCTGGGAAATGCCATTTCCGGCTATCTGAGGGGTCGCGATTTTTCAAAATTTTCTGTACGCTCCGCGCCAACTGATGGTGGCGCTCCGCTTAGATAGTCGTTCGGGAGGATGTTTGGCCGTCAGCGCGCCCCCCCCCCCTAACGAAAAATCCTAGTTATGTTATGTTATGCTATGCTACGCTATGCTTTGCTACGCTACGCTGCCCTATATGCTATGTTATTTAGAGGTTGGCATTGCCGGGAGGGTACACTGGCAAGAAGAGTTACCGCAATGGAGGAGTAACCTAAAGTATGTCCGGGATTACACCTTTAACAGTTTAAGGAAATTATGCAGTTAGATTTCGGAGAAGTGGCCTAATCTCATTTTAGCCTACAATTTGGGTCTATCATAACGAATGAAAATGTTGACAGACCTATACCTGTATGTTGTAGGTGAACGAAGCTGAGCGTCCACCCAGTCTAGCCAAATCGGCAGTTGACAAAATTGGCCGGGAACGCTTTTAGCGCCGAACGCACTAGGGGAGAGCCACGCCCACCATCCCAAAACACTATAGAGTCAAAATTATGATACTCATAAGAGTTCGTATCGGCCGGGGAGGAGGGGGGGGGGGTGTCAGTCGTGCTCGCGGTTCTCCTGCTAAAATCTGAATGATCGACAGTGCTCTTTGAACAAACGTAGTGTTGAAGTTCCTCTCCCTTGCAGTTATCCCAATCAGCATTATAGTATAGATAGTTCTCAGTGACGTCACAGCTAGGGGTTAGCAACCGCCATGTCTCTGGGCAAGCTTGTACACACATGCCGGGGTTGTCCTCAGATATGGCTGAAATAATACACGTGAAAAGCTCCTATGACGTCACGTGAGAACTATCTACAGAGGGAAGATCGCGCGTCTCTTTGCTTTTATATAGCAGACGTCCATTGAGTCACAGAAGTATCTACTGGTTTAGCCTAGGGTACCTAGGCCTAGTTCTGACGTACACTTTGTTCCCTGAACTAGGCCTAGGCTATTGCAACACAAACTTTTGACCGCATATTACTGTGAGAGTAATATCGTCTGCGTGCGTTGCTGCAGTGATTGTTGCTATATACGCGTATGCGCGTGAATGAACGTAACTATAGCTATGGACTATGTCACAATTAAACAGCAGTGCGTGCTATTTAGCATACAATAGTGTGAACGTCCTAGTTACACGATTTGGCAGTTTCATAGAATGTTAAAAAAATAAAACAGGATCGTTTGTGTAAATCATAATTTTTAGTCTTTTTTTTGGACACTAAGTGCTAATAATCTTAGAATGAAGGGTCTTAAACATATAAGGCCCCGCAGAGGTCAATTATGTAGGAGTATACGTGAATTTGAGAAAGATCGAGATCATTCCAAATTTTTGAAGACGCGGTAGCCCAATTTTGACAATGGGTATATTGCTGACCTAGTATGGGAAGCCCCAAAGCTTCCCAAATACTAGGTCAGCAGACTGCGGACTACTACTGGTTATGTTGTGCGCGTGGGCCGTAAATACGCTTAGTGCGTGTGTGTTTTACCCTTCATTGCCTGAGAACCCGACTGATGTATAGCTCTTTTTAATCACGTGACAATATTTTGTTACAGTATAGTTCATGTGGATAACTCCTTGCTTTACCTTTTGCTTGTTATATTTATTTTCAAAAGATCTTCAGATGAACTTGTATGGCAAATAAAAGGAGATTTGAAAGAGTTTGCTGATTTTTCAAAGCAAATCATTGGGGTGACTACTTATTCGGTTAAAGTGGGCATGACACGGCCAAAGTACGTTTCTCAGTAAATATTCTTTGGGTACAGCTTGAAATGAAGCGAATGTTTTTCCGACTAAACTACGTCCATAAACACAGTAATACGACCTTGTGAATTCCCAGTTTCAGGCCAGACTTAGCCTAGGGTACCTAGACGCGGTAGCCCAATTTTGACAATGGGTATATTGCTGACCTAGTATGGGAAGCCCCAAAGCTTCCCAAATACTAGGTCAGCAGACTGCGGACTAGGCCAGACTCAGCCCATCTGGAATCCGAAAGCGAAAAAAACGTATGTGAGGGCGTCTCAAGATCGTGACGTCATTGGAGGCACGGTTAGTAACACTGTACCGGGCAGCTCACCACATCGTTCTACACTCGTCTACACATCGAATCATGTGCATGCTAACGCGTGTTAGCGGGTACATCATTGCAAATACCTGTGCTACGATACTACAGCAGCGCGCGTGACCAGTGACCACATTTGGAACTATGCGTCGTTGCGCGGTGACTGCTTACCATTCACAATAGCAACGTTACTGAACAGCTCACTGAGTAAAGGCGCGCTTGTTATGGACTGTCCATATAGAGGTTTTTCACTGACGTCACTGCGTTCGCGCGTCTCTCTATTTTGACGGCCAGGCGCCCAATGTATAACAATCGTAACTAAGATCCTGCAGTCTTTTGCGCATGAGCAGTGACGGCCAGTGAGCCAAATTGAAACGCGCTGACGTCACGTGAAAAACCTCTATACATGTTCATAGCTGTTCTGTACAGCGCGCCCGGACCGCGTCTTTTTTGCACAAAAACAAAGCTGTTTATTATATGCAGGGAAGCTAAAACACGGGGGAATATGCACGCGAACATATTGGCCAATGATATGCTTCGAAGCCCCCAACATGGTCCGCGCTTTGCGCTCTGTGTGTTGGGCTGGTATTGTTATGTTTATGTAATTAATCCTTTTCATGAAGTTGCTAAGATATGATAACTTTACCAAGCGTTACATTAGTTCCACATCTAGATGCGCGTCCTTAATAGCGCAGTGTTTGTGCCTCCAATTGCGTCATAAAAGTCATGTGACCTGTTGCGGCATTTTTCGAAATTGGTTTTTGAACGTTTTTCTTCAAATTTCATTTAATGACGAATGGTACCGGTTTTAACTGTGTGTGAGATTATATTTATAGAATACTGTATTCAATCTTGCAATACACAAAAGTTATTTGGCCGTGTCATGCCCTCTTTAAATATGTCATCAATGCAAATAGACGAGTTGGGAAATGTCTCTACGCAATGCAATATGGGAATGGTTCAAAGGTGAAGTGTACCACGCTTACAGTGTCTCGGCGCGAGTGTTGCATGTTGAGCGCGCAGAGCTGAACACATTACCCGTTGTCATGGTACACTTGACCTTGTGACCCGTCCGGAAGTACCGAATTTCCCAACACGTCTATTGCAAGTTACCCTAAGTTGGTCCGTGACTCAGGCTTAAAGCACCACTGTTGTCAAACACCAGTAGACTCGGGGATTCCGCCTTTTCGATGAAATCAGGGGCGTACAGTAAGCCGGCACAAAGCAGATTTTGTGGGAAAGTCCCTGGGACCCCGTAGACGAATCTTCGATGATTTTATGTGACGACATCGCATGAAAGTGAGGTACCATTTTCCTGTGGCCAAATTGTGACTTTTATGATATGTTCAGCGCACATTGAAGATGGTTACATGCTTCATTGTTTTTGCCTTCAATTTTGCAAACGGTCCAGAGCTTCTGAGGAAGCTTTTCACCCCGTTTCTCTTCCAGGGGTTTTAAGGAGGCCCCAGACCGATGCCGGCGGAGGACGTTTTAATAATAACAATAAAAACGGGAATTTCAAAAAATTCTAAACACCAACGTCAGAAAACTATTATATCCAGTTGATGAGAATGTGCCGAATATGAATAATGGCTGAACCCATGCCAACTTTGACTTAAACTGGTGTGATGTGGTTAAATGCGGATTTCCCGCTTTTAGGGGCCCCTTTCATGTTTTAAGCACTGGCCCTTACCCTCCTGTCATTACGCCATTGAAAACTTCATTCGAGAATCATTTCCTTTTTTCCTACAGGCGCGTAGCTACGGGGGGAGGGGGGTTGGGGGTCTGCCCCCAGATGTTTGCTCGGCCCCCAGAAATTGTGTGTCCTAATAAAATTTGTAAGAATCAATGCCATGACCCCCATTTGGTACCTATATCCCCCTCTAAAAGTTTCATCCTAGCTCGCCCCAGTGATTCCCTATCCCAGTTATCCCGCCATTACCATTCATTAGTACCTTCGTGGAGATCAGGCTCCCGTGGTTCTGACATTCAATCTCTGGACGACTCCAAAATCGGTATCTCCCTGCTCTAATGCGTATATATTAGAAGACAACGTACCGTATTGAACCTGCCCGGCAGAGTTCCATATCTAGTGGCGAAACTGTGGAAATTTCATCTCCCAAAGTGGAGGTTTTGTTTTATATTATGCCACCTGAACCACGTTGTAAAAATTGACGACTACCCTTAAAATGTTTCTTAGTTCATCAGCTTTTATTTGCTGATGGTTGAGGCTGTTTAAGTTAGAACAACATTTGGTACCCACTTAACCGACATGTCTGCTAAGCGACTGCTTTTACTATCGCATTTCAGTCGAGTCGGTGCATGCAGTTTGCGCCATTTTCCACTTACTTAAATTGTGAAGTCGGAGCGCATTCGTGCTTTGCTGTAATGATACTTGACTGTGTGTACATTTTAGGCGTCGGGTTGCGCAGGGGCTTCTCGCTTTCCGACCCCTTCTGTATAGATGGAGTTCAGGAAAACGTTACTAAAATGCCTCTAAAGTGTTATTTTTTCGGGGCGCTTCGCACACATCCTTCAATTCTCCAATAATTAGGCTAATTCAAGAATAGTGCCTTGCATTATTGCAGGCTTCCGGGCCCGCACAATCTTTGCGATTGTCCATCCTAGCCGATCCCAACTCTCAAACCGTCTCATCATAAAGAAACCGAATGGTCATTAGTCCTGGGCTTTTATTAAGCAAACTTGGGCAAATTGAAATGATAAGGTCTGTTTAGTGCGTATTGGAAACGATAAAAGTCGACTGAAGACCAGGGGTGGCGCCAGGATTTCCCCGACAGGGGGGCCAGCAACCCAAAGTCTCAACGAAGGAAATAAAGTGTCGAAACGATGTTTGAAGGGAAATTTTGGCGCGCGAAGCGCGCCGAAAATTTTGGGCTCTTTTTGGAGAAAATTTGAAAAAATTGCCGGCATTTTCCATGGAAAATTTGAAAAAATGGGGCTTTGAAGAAGAAAATTGGAAAATTTGGGGTTTTTATTGAAGAATTTGCCCTAATTTAGACCAAAATTAAGTAAATCGTCGGGGCGACTGGGCGTTGTCGGGGACTACATATTTTATCGTATACATAACAGCTCCCCGAAGAAACCGAAAAATTTCCCCGACGGGGGGGGCCAGCCTTCCCCTACGGGGGGGCCATGGCCCCCTGGCCCCCACGCTGGCGCCACCCTTGCTGAAGACCATGAAGATGAAACGGTAGGCTACACTCGGCTGTTACAGGGCAGTAACTGTAATAAAAAGAAGGACTGATGCCTGTTCTGATCACAAATATTCGTGTGAAGGTACTGTGTGTGGAATCTAGTCATGACGCACATGAGAGTATGAGCACGCTGTGAAGGCTGCATGATCTGAACATCAAGAGAAATCGTGGTGGGCCCAGAGGAGAATCCCTCCGACTGGGCGGCGCGGCGTGCATTCTGAGCAATCTGAATTCCGTTACATAGTTTATCCTTCAGATTTTTTCCAATCAATTTGGCTTTGTCTTCAGCTGTTACTTGTATTGGTTTTTCTTAACTTAATTCATATGAAGTGGGCCTTTTGGGGGTATGTGCTCCAGTCGGTCATATTGGCTAAAGCCAGAGGCGTAGCTAGGGGACTGACCGGGTCCGGCCTCGGGGTACAGGCCCTACCTTCCTACAAGTCTCCCCCAGAGGATCCCACTAGAAAATCCAAGAGTAAAAAATATGTATAAGTCTGTGACTTTGATGATTCCATAATCGAAGCCTCCATGAAATGGGGGTCGGTCGGCCCCACACACACATTTTTTTTCTGGCTACACTATGACTTACTAAAGTTGCACAGTTTCGTCGGACGGCAAATCTAGCAAATTATCATTCAATTATACCCCTAGTACTCCTTTCTGGCTCTCCCACCCTAGTTTCACATCTGCATTCGTGTCTGTGGATGCCTCTCATTCAAGTTCCATTGACTGTTTGGCCTGCTCCATTCAAGAGAGCAGAAAAAAGGAAACTAAGTGCATCCTAGGCAAGTTCCGTGAGAGCCTGCTGATGAGTCGTCAGACTCAATTTCCATCCACATTGTTCTTAAAAAGCGAAGAAAACAGCGCTCGTTGTGTAGGTCATACTATTGTTTATAATAGCATTCGACGACGGTGATTGACAGCTAATTCAAAACGATTTTGGTCAGTTACGAAAACATTGTATACTAAAAAGCATGGAGTCCATTCAAATGATCCAGAGAAAGTAAAAAGTATCTATGGCCCTTAATTTTTTTTTAGTTTGCCCAAATTGATTTGTCGAGTTTTTGTCATGTAACAACTAAAGGAAATGTTTAGCAATGAACATTTCTAATTGGTAACTTTTGCCGATTTGTATGCAACCCAGTGGTCCATTAGAAATGCATACGTAAAAGTAGCTGGTAAACTGCAACACAGAATACATAGTACTGGTACAGTACAGCTAATACGAAGTATTATAGGCTGAAACTTAGGCTTTCCTTAACCGGTCACTGCGTAGTAGTAACGTTACTGCACTGCCTGGCATTGTAAAACTGACGTTGTTACACTTGCACCGATAAGGAAGGGCGGTAACACAGATAACTATTTACGTTTGTTTTGCTATTTTTGCAGATAATCGAGAACTTTTTGGACCACATTTAGAAGTTAGTTAAACTGCCATCTAAATGGCGGAAAACAAGGAACGAACTGAGGAAAACGGTGGTGAATTTAGAACTTCATACGGCGAACAACAGTGCTTGGAAGAGTTGGACAGAGAACCTAACCTTGATGAACGATTGAAGGAGGAAAAAAAGGTTGCTTCTGAAAAACTCTGGTATCAGTTTCAAAACAGTGCAAGTGCTGTAACAGCACTTTACAAAGGTGAAGACCCCATGAATTTTCGCCAACAAATTTTTCATTGGGTATAAATTTGACAAGGCTAGG
Source organism: Holothuria leucospilota (assembly GCA_029531755.1). Taxonomy (NCBI): domain Eukaryota; kingdom Metazoa; phylum Echinodermata; class Holothuroidea; order Aspidochirotida; family Holothuriidae; genus Holothuria; species Holothuria leucospilota. The sequence continues at coordinate 34,555,373 of CM055968.1, forward strand.
CCTAGGCTATGTCTAACCTAGGGCTATAGCCCTAGCCTAACGTAGCCTAACGAAGGTTAGGCTAACTTAAACATCTAGGCTAATAGTAATAGTTACTGGTTAGGCCAAACGATGTAGGCGAACCATTTTGGCCTATACAATTGCCTAACATTGTATTGACACAGCCTGGACCAAGGTCTCAGTACCAGTCGTGCCAAGTCGGCCTCAAAGATGTTATAAAGGTGGGGGGGGGGGGGCTGTGTGCACCCAAATGAGATTTTGGACACACTTCAGGATCATGGCCACTACGCGTCCGGTTGTTCTAATAATACCAAAAAGTACTTAAAATAGGGAAGTTGTTCTGTGTTGCTTGTGTGGGTTAAATGTGCATACAATAGATGTAATTAGGCTATCGATTGATACCGTGGAAAGTCCACTTACCCTAATCCATTCACCGTTATCGTTTTTCATTGCATTGTTGCACGTAAAGTCTGTGCGATGAACTAGTCTTTCTTAACCAGCCGTTTCGTTCAACGTGAACTGTTTACGTGAAAACGGTAGGTTCTGTTGATCAGTCGTTTCATTCGTGGTGTAGCATGGTGGGCCCGAAGTTCGGTCACCTTGATTACAAACTTTAACCCAGTTAAGTAAGAAATTCATAAAACACCATTACCTTTGTGTCTGTGTATTCTCTATTTAGTTTTCCGCAGGGCTACGTTGCATTTACATCACAGTGTAGCAGATTCGCGTGGTGGCGATGGAGTTTTGGAATGTAGTCGACGTTTTTTTGAAATCACGCAAAGGGTCACAAGTACGTTCACCTGATGGCGCTATGTCTATTTGAACCTACAGTTTAGTTCCAATGTAAAAATATGAGGCTATGGCTTCATTTCTCGTTTTGGAGTCTTTCAAACTAAGCCCCGGCGATGTATAAATATTTTGTTCCTAAAAATTGCATACGAATTTTTCTTCCAATCTGTTGCCGCAGTGGATGCACTTAATCTTAGAATTTCTAGCTTCTTCCACGTTCATTTGGTAGCAAAAGTCTAAATGCACCCAGTGGTCACAAAGATCACACTGGGCCCAGTCCACTATTTTTAGATAGGTCAAGTCTTTTATGGCATCCGGGGAAAATTTCCCACAAATACAACACTTCTCAAGTTCCTCTTCTGGGGAATTTTCATATTGTGAGAATGCACTATTAATGAGATGAGTGGAATGTGTGTCTTTGGTGGATTTTCCTTTTGTGGTGGCCGGTGGCTTGAACCTTTTTGATGGACCTGCCTCTTCTTGCGTGACTGATGGTTCCGGTGCTGACTTGGATTTTCGTTTTCTGCAAGGAGCTCCTTTGCTTGGTTTAGCTTTCTCTTTGTTTTGATCAAACACCCTCTTCAATTTTAGAATGATGCTAGTCTCGGTGATAGCCACACCAGCTGGGCGATAACTCATCTTTCGCTTTGCCTTTGTTGACTGAGGTAGAGGTGTTGGACATTTTGATGTCAAATATTCATCAAATTTCTTAAATTGCCCGTCTGCCGTGGTGTTCTTCTTTGTAGAAAGTAAGTTTTGTGATGGCTTAAAATGGTTTGGGTTCACCGCTGAAGGGTTAAGGGGAAAAATGCCTGTCGCTCGAAAAGAATTGATAAGGTTGCTTGGCGTGACTGCCTTGTTACCTTGTTATGACCTCCCCTGGTCGTTTTCTCATTTCCTTCTGACATTCATAAGAGTAGTGGCACTTAACGGGTCTAAATGTACCAACGTCGAGGGGCTGTAGGGCGTGGCTGGTATGAGGAGGGAGGACGAACAATATGATCTTGTGTTCCTTCGCCAACTCTATCAGTGGTAATGAGATATGAGAGGCATGTCCATCATACATCAGTAATGCATGCTCATCCTTCTGTCGTTGAGGGAGGAGAGGGATGAAATGTTCCTCCAAAAACAGTTTGAATATGGCTCCATTAGACCACCCACTGTCAGACATTGTGTATTTTGCTCCGGGAATGGAACCATTCATCAAACGTGGGTCATCTCTCTTCCCTTTAAAAACAAAGTATGGTGGCAGAGCGGTGCCACATGCATTCCCACAAGCCAAGACAGTTGTGATTGCTCCTCTCTCTGAGGTGATAGAGTTCAATCTTTGGTTGCGCCCACCAACAACCTTTGTCGGTTCGTGTTCTGTCTGGAAACCCGTTTCGTCTACGTTGTAAATCAGGTGGGGCTTATCTGTTAATTCATACTTGACGAAGATCTTTTCCAGCTCCTTAAAATAACTCTCGACTGTTTCTTTAGAGGTTGCTTTTGCCCGCTTTAGGCTTAATTTTTGGGCTTTTGCAAGCCTCAGTTGTGGCCACTGTCGCATAAATCGCTCGAACCAGCGCTTACTCAATTGATTTTCGTTAGCTGCTCTGGTCCCCAGCAACTCTGCCGACTCTGTTGCAAGTGTTATCACTTCTCGCCTCGAAAGAGGGTATCCACATGCCGACAACTTCATAATGTGTTCCACAAGTTTCCTTTCTTCTTCCTTTGTAAAAAGAGTAGGTGCTCCTTGAATTGGAATGTAGTAATCGCGGTCTGTCACGCAATGTCTGGACGGGCACCCCACACCGCCAAGCTGCCCTCCTGATAGGGGTTTTCTTGGTTCTGACGAGCCAGAAAGCTCGTTTTATGTTGTCCTCCGTATAGGTGGTCTGATACCTTTTCGATACCTGTGGGGGAAAGTTAACATTTATTGAATTTGGGAATACAGTTGGTTTCAATAATGTTTGACTTCCACTGCTTTGTCAAAGCAATCAATGATCCCCTCGATCTTCCGGCTTCCAGGCCGCTCCTCGACAGCCTTGCTAAATTCCGTCGGCATCTGTGCCACTCCTCTTACACGGGCACAGAGCTGGCTATGGGCCTATTTAAACTCAGCCCTGTATTTTTTATGATATACGATATTTTCATTTGAAGTTAAAGAAATAACACTTGTCCGATTCCTAATCTTATAATATTGAATTCATTCTTAAAAGTATCAATGAAAATAACAAATGATAATGCAAATCAAATGTTGAACTTCAAACAGCTGCACCGCGAGAACATTTTTCTGACCGAAACTCATAACTGTTTGCAAAGTTAAGGCCGACGTTACACAGTTGGGAGCATGTTATTGGTTCATTCTACCGAACTGTTTAGTAATATACGCAATATGCATTCTGTTGTCGACTGTGGAATGTTTAGGCAGCAGATTATAGAAGATCACCTGTCGCATTTTTTGCAAATTACGGTAAGACGTATTAAATTTATAAATACTGCATAACTGGTAGCCTAGATCGAAGCAGGTATAAATGAGGATTTTACCTGTTTTCTGCCCATTTTTCTTTAGAGAAGTCGCCTTCCGTCATAAGTAGAAGTTGTTTGAGCGTCAAGTGAAAGATTCCAGCGCATCGTAGTTACAAATACGCACATTGTGGAGACTAATTACGCGATGATACAGGATGAACGAACTTTGGGGGCCGAACGGACTTCGGTGCTATTACTATACTAGTTAAGTGTTTGGAGTCAAATATTAATGGAGTCGATGTCTTAACAAAATAGTCTTCCAACACGTGCTGTATAATTTGGACTGGATTTACTCAATTAGTTAGAGGAATTAAAAAAAAGGGGGGATATGGAACAGGCACCAACCTCGCATGTCCCTGTGAGAGTTCTGTTGCTCTTTTCTAATTATTTTGATTATTTCTTTAAAATATGGAAAAAAGTGGGGCCCCATAAACCCGCCTGTGTTGTAAATTAATATCTTATATTTTACGAGAAAATAAAGAGATAAGATGCCTGTTCCATATCCCCCCTTTTTTTTTTAATTCCTCAATTGAGTAAATCCAGTCCAAATTATATGTGTTGGAAGACTATTTACCTTTAAGACATCGGCTCCATTAATATTTGACTGCAAACACTTAACTAGTACACCACGAATGGAACGGCTGATCAACGGAACCTACCGTTTTCACGTAGCCTCTTCACGTTGAATGAAACGGCTGGTTAACAAAGACTAGGTACGCACAGACTTTAATAACGGTGAATGGATTATTAGTGTTAAGTGGACGGTACTACGGTATCAATCGATAGCTTATAGTGACGTCTATTGTATGCACATTTAACCCACACAAGCAACACAGATCAACTTCCCTATAGTAAGTATTAGTGGAACGACTGGACGCGTAGTGGCCATGATCCACTGTTCATATGGGCTTTCAGTAGGCTAAGTTAGACCTTAAAGGCCCAGGCCCCTAAGGCCTAACTTATGCCCAGTCAAAAGAAGGTGCTTCAAAACTGCATTCTGGGAAGGAGTATTCCATGAAGAGACAATTGAACTAATTCGTCACCATGGAGAAGGCTAATCAGCACAATGCTGGATCGGAACTTTCCATCCCATGATGCCCCACGGTCTCATATTTGGCATAAGCAGGGAACAATTTATGCGGTATCGCATCACAGTTTGCTATACATAAGCTGGCCAAATTGCTACATAAATGCAAAATGTGTCGCACTTTTGTGTGTGCGTAACCATAGGATTTGCAATGATTTTACACTACAAAAGGAAAAACCCTCAAAACTGCTCCACAAATTTTGAATACTAAATTATTCCCTGATAAGGTCTATTTCGAAACAATGACTTGCAGGTTTCTTTGCACCACAGGCAGTTCAAAGGTTATGTAACTTCAGGTCTGATTTTTTAAGGAAATTTTCAGGTTGCCCATCGGACAACCTGAAGCTAAATTTAGGTTGTCCGAAATAGTTTTTGGTTGTCCAAATGAAAGTGACGAACAAGAGATGAACAATTCTATTTCCTGTCTCTGCCATAGAAAACAAACATCTACTTTAAATTCTGCATTTTTCCATATTTATTGGCATGGTACAATGATGAATGGTAGTCAATACCATTGTCTCAATGGCACTTCTTAAGGGGATTTTTATGACATACTTTCCTGCTGATGCAGGGAACTATTCAGTTACAAATAAAATCTACTCGTCCATCAGACAAGTTCAAAGAGAGAAAGTGGTTGTCCGATGCAAGTTTTACCCGTCACGGACAATCGGACGAGTGCTAAATTTCAGCCCTGAACTTAGTGCATGAGGTAGGATGTGGGGATTTCAGCAGTTAGGGTAGGACGGGTTGTTTTCAGCCACCTAAAAGTTTTTGTTTTACAAAAAATAAAAAGAGCAAAGTCATTGAAGCAACTCACCTTTAGTCAACACCTATGCCTGTACTGTCACTACTAATATTTTGTGTTTCCTTTGTTGTCTACTGCCCCTGGTACTTACCGCCATTACAAACCGCCCCCAAAACCGATTCGAAGCGCCCCAAGTATTAGGGGAAGCTCGCACTGTGGCGGTTGCTGTGTTTCTGTACATGTATGAATAATGACAGTACTTAAATTTAGCAATTTTTGTTCATGTTTGGGCCACGCGTTTTGAAAATGTTTGTATGGTCAGTGAAACCAATAATCACAGATTTTGAAACTATTTTGTAGTTATTTAGGAGAAGACCTCCTACAGATTTTTTTATAGATCATGGCTGTTGCTTTAGCGAGATGGAGGGATATTTGATCGTCTGGTGTTAATGCTGAAGTAACACTAAAAGCTATATAAGACATATTCCCAAAGAAGTAATTGAAAGTTACTTCGCGACTGCAACTACTCAAATGTTAAATGCAAACACAGTTTTTTTTTTTAATTTTTCTGCACAAATCTTGATTTATTTTTCACTACCAATGTAGTAAAATTCGGCATTTAAGTCGTCAGGGGCTGGGTACATGGTAATACCTTCCCATACTTCGTTTTTTCATATGTCTAGTGTGCGTACCCATTCTGCGAAAATATCGATATTATCGATATTTTCAGGTCGGTATATCGATATTTTATATTGGCAATACCGCTATACCTGAGGTGTAAGGGTTTGTGGAAGTAAACTGTCTTTGTGGTGTATCGCCCATTTTAAGAAAACATGATTTTGAAACATATGTACAGTATCCAGTGCTCGGTTTTCAGGTTTGGAGTTTTTGTACTGAATGGTTAGCTTGGGTCAAAAGTTGGGTGATTTTGAATTACCACTAGTTCATAGTTGGTGGCAAACTGGCAAAGACTTAACTAGGCCTACTGTTTATGACTTTCTTCAAGAAATTCACATCTTGCAGAAATGTCCATGTTGGCCGCCGCCAGAACACTCTTTTTGTTTTCAGTCATGGTGAAAATCAGTGTCATGGTGAACAGCATTCGCAGGGAATATTTTAGTGATCAAAATTTGCATAGCCTGGCAGTTTTGAGGTTTCTTGATTACAAAATGGATGGAATCTATAGGGTTGTGTGTACAAATACTGCTACACAATTTTGCATACTTGTGTAGCAATTTGACCAACTTGTGTAGCAAAATGAACTGCAATACCAGATAAACTGTTCCCTGCATTCATAACAATTTGTATGGCACAGTCTTAATTAAATTTATAACACTAACTAGGCTAGGCCTATATTTTTTAGCATTACAGTACTGGTAACAGTAACTGTAACAACAGTCTTCTGGTTTGGGACTTTTTGCAATGCTGCACCTATGATGTACATACCGTTGTGTAAGGCATAAGGTCCATTTGTGTGACTTGCCAGTAACCACATCCTGAGTGGAGTTGGGGTCCTGGGGACGTGACGTCATTTTGTATAACATAAGGGACAGTTGTGTTTGGTATTACAGTAAGTATCTCCACTTTGCCAGTAACCACAACCTGAGTGTAGTCACAGTCCCAGTCCTCGGTGGAGGGAACACATGAATGTGACATTGTGTCTGTCGTAATATTTTGAGAATGACTGTACACATACAGTAGTTAATACATTTTGAGAATGGCACTACACAGTCAATCCTTTTTGAGAACAACAATACACAGAGTCAGTAGCCCTCCATTTGTCTTGGTAGGAGTTATTGGCGCAGCAGCCAAGTGTTTCAACTGAGTAGAGTTGTGGTCCCGGTACGGTGAGAAGATGTGACTGATGTTATCATGTATGACATAATCATTTTGAGAACAACAGTACACACGTCATTGTGGTGTACTGTGTGACGGCAAGTCAGGGTGTCTCCGTGGAAAATCTTTTGGGGCAGGGTATTCTCTAGTTGTCAGTCAATGAACCAACTTTCCTTTGTTTAACATGGAATGCTTGTACAACCGTTCTGTGTGTGTCCTTTTGTGTGTCCTTTTGTTTATTAGGTTTTTATAGTGGAATATGTGTAATGATGACAAACCCGGACAGAAATCGGCTATTGTCAACTGGGCTTAGTACAGTGTAATTTAAACCACCTTATCCATGCCACTGTAATTTAAAGGCATTTTCTCGTGGCTTTTCAAAGGGGCCCCATGTGAAAGAGAAAAAAATTTCAGTTCATACCCTCTAAACCCCGTAGCAATACGCTTTTCCTAACTCAAGATATCTAATATAAAAGACAACTTATTTTTGTCAAAAATACCTCCAGTTCTCATCAAGGTCACAGAATGTTATGTAAAGTGGACACATTGCTTCAGATTTCTTTTGTTTTCCTTTATAATTAAATGTCCTGTTGTCCTTGAAATTTGATACTGTTGGAATGTTTGAATATCTTTCCATATAGGTTAGCATAAATCTATACCATATGTATGACATAACAAGCAAAGTTGCTAAAAATTCCCTACAACAGTGTCAATATCATAAAGAAATTCAATGCTTTGTCAAATTAATGTTCTACGATGACATCACAGATTTCCCATAATGCACTTTATCTTGAGAAAAAATTGCATTTCTTTGAAAATTTGTATCTTCCAAACACTACAAGCTATTGAGATGCGGTTTTCACCTCCTAGAAGAGAAAAATTTTCTGCATTTTTTGAAGTCATTGATTTTTGTCACTGGCAAATCCCTTTAAGGTCTGTAATTTATGGCAGAATGAATTTTCTATGGGTTATCAGTGGTCATCAGATAGGTGTGGTGATAAAAGTTATATGATAGTAACTGCTTTGCACTTGGTATAAGATCATTAATTATGCTATATCCCTTAAAATATACAAGTTAAACAAATTGCAGTAGTTTCCATGATTTTATGCTAGTCAGAAATCAGGTGGTTGAAAAGAGCCTTTCACATGAAAAGTGGTTTGTGGAATTGGACCTCCCCATTAAATGAGGGTGCCAGCAACCATTTGGGGCAGGTTCTTTTCATGACAGCATCCCAACAACCCTGGTTTATCTAGCCCATTAAATCTGACCACCCTTTAATATTGACTATCCTTTAAAGAGCCTATGAAGTGACTAATTACAGCCATTTGCAGCCCTTCCAAATAAGATATTGGCTACGGCAAAAAAATTGCTGAAGTAAAAAGGATTTACTTCGGCAAAAATACACTTTACCTCGGCATTAGGTAACTGTCCGATGCTACTTGTTTACAAACTTCTATCACAGTAGGTTAAAGTAATTTGTTTGTTTAAGCTCCGGAATTCCATTGATAAAACCAGTACAGCCGCTTTGGGAATTTTTCCCACTTTATTACACTTTAAAAAAGATAAAACGGCTGGTTCTGAAATCTAAAGGTCACACTCTGCCATGTCATACTCATGTGTGTACAGTGATCACTTTCTTGACAGCAGACAGTGAGTTTTGTACATCAGTAAATACCCATCGTAACGAATTTTTTAAATCAAGATTTTCCGTTAAAACTTGCAAAATTGCAACTATGTTTTGTATATAAAGCAAAAATACTGAATATATTTGCTCATGTTACGATCGTGGTGGAAACTTTATCAGAGAACGATTTCTTTTCAAGTCGCTACTCGAAGCTGCATTTCGAGCCGTGTAGGCCTAGTGTGCAGCTTTCGTAACCGGTAAGTCCCCGTACACGTGTCCTGCAATCTATCGCCTCGGCAAAATTTTTGCCGAAGTCATGTCAATTTGTCTCGGCATTTACCTCGGCATTGCCGAATGCCGAGGCTATTTTCGAGGGCTGCATTTGGTGTCATTCTCTGGTCATATCTATCACCAAAAATAGCCCTAATGTTCAAAAATACCACCCCATGCAAGAGAAATGCGAAAACGAAATGGTACCCCTTCCAGCACAACAGCTGAAAAAGTGAAAGTACATTGACCCAAGAATGACGTCAGCTCCGGAACTCAACTTCCCTGTGTGTTTAAGTAATGCATTTTGAACATACAGTACCTTGTACTGTTGATGTTACTGAATCTTGTACGATATGTACGTATCAGAAACTCCTATAAAGATGATGCATAGCTTACTGCTCTCGCAAAGAAAATGATTTATATAATAATCAAAGTTATATCTCTACGAAGCCTTCGTTTGCCTCACAAGTACAAGCAGAGAGTTGCCACAGACTCTCTGGTATACAAGCAAATGGAAGTTCCCTGGTACAAGGTTACACACCGAAAATACCTCCCGGGGATACGTAATTGCATCCATTTCTCCTCCAGTGTTATGTGACTGTTATTATTATTGGGGTGGGAAGTAGTGCTTCGTTCACTATATGGTGCATATATATGGCGGTTTATCGATAAACAGGCCAACTCCCTGGAAGTACTACTATCAACACATTACGTGTCGATATATTATTGACACTTGTACCAATGTCCTCCGGTATAATCCAACTTCGTACAAAACGGGACCAAGCAAAGTTATCGGAACATAAAACAGGCAATTATAGTGTGAAAGGAGACCGAAATTTTGGTTTTCTAGGGAAGTATTCGGTATTTTTCTCAGAAGTTGACATAAAGTTACTATTTGAGCTTCAAGCATTTCAAAGCCTAGTACAAGATCCATTGTTCGATTTTCAAACTAACGTTTGTGACAACTTGGAAAGGAAGCCTTTCAAAGGAATATTGGGAGATAAATCAGCCATCTTACCAAAAATCTGATTTAAATGTGAGTTAAATGTTTTCTTTTTCTTTGCAAAGGGTCGCTGTCTAGTTGAAGATCAACTAAGTAGGCTGCAAACTCAAACTGATGGGTTTAAAATATAACTTAGAAATATGGACGGAGAAGAGAGAAAATGGCTTCCGTTTACTGCCTTAACTTGCGCTTCTACCTTTATGAGCATTTCAGAGTTATAAAATCCCATTTCAGTACCAATTCTAGAAAAAACTGGAGGCAATCAGACGCCGTTGCGAATGGGATAGCAAGATTCAGTACATGTCTTCTATGTGTAGGGTCTAGATGTAGGCTTGAGCGACTAGTGACGAACATCCCCTTTTTGGTATTAAGAATTTCAAAGTTTTATGTTATATATTTTTTGCTTGGTACTGGCACATTCTTCAGACACGTTTTTACGAAATTATAAGGCCACTACCGGACTCACGCTACACAATCTGTGAGCAAAACATTACTAGGAGTATGGAGTCTCTCTGAACTATACTCGTTCGCCGTCCCCACCGGCCGCAAGTTCTTCCTCACACTGCCAAACTTTTTCTTGTTCTTAGGCCAGTTACTTGAGGTGGTTGGGCTAAATTCCACAGACTGGTGCTTCATGTGGCCTTTTGTTATCATTCTTGTATTATCTTAGTCAAAAATGGGCTAAGATTCATACAAATTAAGGCAAGTTTCTCTAGATAATCGATATTGACGTGCTATGAACATTACAAGGGAAGTGCATTGTACATACACGCACTGCGAAGATGAGTTCCGGAGCTGACGGCATTCTTCGGTCAATGTACTTTCACCTTTTGAGCTGTTGTGCTGGAAGGGGCACCATTTTGTTTTAGCATTTTTCTTTCATGGGGCAGTATTTTTGAACATTAGGGCTATTTTTGGTGATAGATATGGTCAGAGAATGACATCAAATTGCTGTACTTTGTCACTTCATAGGCTCTTTAAGTCTGTGGGTGTGAAGGTACTGTTTGTGGAATTTAGTCTTGATGAATTGCCCATTTTATGAAAACATGATTTTGAAACAAAATTAATACACATATGGGTTATCAAATTGTTATACAGTAGCTTAGGTCAAAAGGCAAAAGTTGGGTTATTTTGTATTGCCACTGGTTCAAACTGTAGGACTGGGTAGCAAAAGACATATACTGGTCTCTCTTTGAACAAGAAATTCACATTTTGTGTTTATATACAAATGTTCATGCTGGTCAGAAAATACTGTTGAACAGAAATTCGCTATCCTGCCCTAGTATATACCTGTATATTATATAATATAAAGACATAGTGACCCACTGTACAGACAAAAGCACGTTCAGCAGGCCTTTTCGGCCATATATGGAAGAACACATGGCCAAATCAGTGGCCACTAACCAATTTGGCCATTTAAGTGCACATATGGCCAAATTGGCCGCTGAACGCACTCTTGTCAATACAGTGCATCACCTTGTGTTATAGACATATAATTATGTATGCATTAAATGGCTTAAGAAATTAGAACTGCATGATATGTCCATGGTGTCAGCCTTACCAGTACTTGAGAAGTCACTTGATCCATCAATCAGGGTGGTAAAATAACACAAAATGCTCTCAAAAACTACATTTTTGTGTCATGCTTCATACCCATCTTCCTTTGTAAACTTTGTGAAGGACTGCCCTACTGGGAAAGATATTCAAATTTATGGTTTTAAATATCTATTTTTCATTAACTTTGGGACCACTGCAGCCGTGAGTCCTCTCCATTTAATGCAATTTGTATATTGATTAATAGATTATCTTGTAGCCCAGTTTTGTGTTTGAAAACTGTTAAGACTGCAGTTTTTTGTTGACTTTTTAAAGGAGCATCCAATAACACTGGAGGATAGTCAAATAGCTTCATCTCACAGGCCAATATATGTTTATTTTAAAAAGCAGCGCCTTAAAATTTGCAAGAGGAATTTTGCTCTCCACAGGCCTTGCCGAGACTGAGTCAAGCATCTGCCCAGGGACCATAAAGGTGTAATACCTCCATAAGGAATATTTACTTGCAGGGAAATTTCTTTATACCTAATTCCAGAATTTTCTACACACTTTGTGCGTTCGCCAGGGGTTGTCTCAGCAGGATTAAGCCACCCTTTTTCTCAGTCACTGCTGAAGAAAATGCAGGAAATTAGTTGTCATAAACTCGTAATTATAATTTAAATTAAAGCACCTACAGTACAACCCAATAAATTACATACAAGGGCTTCTTTTTTCCAAATTTTCCTTGCAAGGCCTAGGATCCACTGTCATAAATGCACCGTGGATGCTCCGATGTGAGGGTTCCCCCTCACTGGCATACCTGGAAGGTCTCAACATAAATTCCTATTGGGCAGCATGTGTAGAATCATCATTCTTAAGCCCATTGTAAACCTTAACATGATCCCTCGTCCCCATTCACACCCTCCTCCCTCCACCCACGGAATCATTAATTGTGCGAGTTAGGCTAACAAAAAATCATCAAATTTTGATTTTTATTTTTGTGGTCTGGATACAGTGCCATTTGGAGATAGTTGAATGCTTTATTCTAATGGTTGCAATTTTGTAAATACCCCAAAACCTTTGAGGGCTTCTCTCCCTGGGACCCACTGGGGTGTTGTACGTGGACCCCACCAGGAGAGTGCATTAATGCATTACAACACCTCCAGTGCTGCTCATTCCTTCAGGTTGTGCCCCTTCATCAGAGTTTTTCCCCCTGCCCCAGTGCCTTCCCCCACTCAGAAAAGTCTGGTAACACCACAGCCAAAGACACAAGCCAGCTTGGTTGCAAAACAAATTTGTAACTCTGTAGACATTTTACACATAGGCTGGTATCTATTCAGGATGATCCTTTGCTGAAATGTCCTTGCTTGCTGGTTTCTTTACCAGACTGAGTATGATAGCATGTGATTATACAGTACTGTCCTTTGTAAGGTTTTGGTTGTTTTATCGGTACAACTATAGAATAGAGGTTTTGCAGTGACATCATTCACCTCCACAGAAATGTACACGTTTACTATATAAGATTGAAAATAACTCACTTTTACTCCATAAGTACTTAATACTTTTAGTTTATCATTTTTATGACAAAATCTTTGATGAGTTTCATTAGGCACAGTATTTTTAAAAGGACTTTTTCATGGATGAAGTTGTTTCCGAAAGCTTGGCGTAGACTGACATGGGCCTGATAGCAATATTAGATTTTTGCTTTTTTTCTTATATAGTACAGTATTAGCCTAAGGGGAATTTGTTTTTGGCCTCAGTTGTTAGGACTTTTGAAAGAAAAGTTTGAAAATTTTAAAATAGTGATGGCGTTAGAAAAAATTACAAGTTTAATTAGTAATTACACTACTGTACATACTACCAACAAAATGTTCACAGCAAATGCAGCTGCTTGCAGCTGGATGTCAAATGCTTTGTACGATAAGGGTCAGTACTGTTCACCTGTTTGATGGCAACCATCCCCTTTTCTTTCCTGTTCGACTTGGGCTGGAAATTTATGAAATACTATTAATTGTGATGTTTTTCACCTGCCATTTGTGCAGCTTAGATTGTGTTACACAGTATGTACAGGATCATTTTTTGTCTACTAGTAGATATTTGCAGTAGCAAACAACCAATGACACTGTACCAATCACTACCAATTCAATTTGAACTAATGTTTTACTGCAAACTTTTATAATTTACCTGAAAAACCCATTCACTCCAGCATAAGTGAAGTCAGAGTGATGTCATACATGTGCAAAACCTCCATACCCCACCTCAGTGATACTCAGTTCTCACTTGGATTCCTCGTCATAGTCTCAGTTACTTTGACTTTGAATCCAACCACTAGTCAGAACATGATTTCAACTTCAACTAAAATTACAAATCCAGCTGAAAATGGATATTGCGTGGAGCAGTGACTTTGACTGTTAATCCAACTAAAAAGAGATTAGCCTTCCTAGTTGAGAAGTGACTTTGACTGCAACTACGAATCCAGCTAAAAATGGGTACCGAAGAGTGGAGCGCAGTGACTTCTACTATGACTGGGACAGATTTGTTTGAATCCATGTTTTGAACGAAAGATTAGGCTAACATGTATGACAAAGTCCTAGAGGCTTTAGAGCATATTTTAGAAATCCGTATCCACGAATTCCGAATTTTCAACAATTGAAGCAAGTAGTAATGGTTTTTGTCACAATGACAGCAAGTAAAAATAGGAAAAATAGGATGGACTTACACTGGTGTAGCCTTCAGTTGGGCCAGTACCTGGTAGTTTGAAAAGCTACACATACCTGTACCCTGTAACATATAGGCACTGATCTGGTATGCTAAACTCTGTAACTGTATGCATGCACTTATGCAATGTGCTTTTCTGTTAAGTCCGTCTGGTCACGATGATCAGAGATGCCACTTTTCAGATTTTAGTCTGAAATCAGATTTTTTTGGAATGCCCATCAAAAATTCAGATTTTTTTGACATCAGAAAACACTTTTTTGATTCCCAAATTTTTGGTCAAATTTAAGAAAATAGTCTACTCTGTTGCATGATCCAAGAGTTAGTCCAACATAAACCACTGATAGCAGCAATGTATTTGTTGTACCAAGTACCATGCAGATGGCACTGCATGGAGAATTGTTAAGTACTGGATAGACTTTGTATGCTAGTTTACTGTGATTGTCTATCCGGGTTTGACACCTTTACAAAATTTTCAGATTTTTTGCATCTCTGGATGATACTGAAACCAAGTTTAATGATTTGTTTTTCAAACAGAACGAGAACGGTCTCAAGATGGCCAAGTACCTCTGTGGCTAGTATTCCAGAATGCTGCAACAAACGTCACAAAGTTATATAAAGGTAGGTCCTTGAGGATCGTGACATGTGGCGTGGAAGATATGGGGAGGGGACACCAAGAGTTTTGACCTATATTCTCTCATAGTTTTGTGCTCAGTTATAGCAATATGTAATGTGGCTGTTGAGTGCATTCCTTGGTGTAAATTTTAATTTATAATCAACTGGAAATCTTTGGAAGTCTTTCTTGTCCTCTGAAATTTTCCTTTGAAAATTCCTTTAAAGGAAGGGCTCAAGAGAAAAAATACTTTTGATATGTGAAAGAGAAACAGAATCTGAACATTCTAACTTGCAATTTTCATTGAATTTCTGTGTGTAGCTCTGGAAATGAAGTTACTAGTTTTTTGGCCTGAACTTCCTGAAGTGAGCTTGAAGCAAGCAGGAGTGAAGTCATCTCCTCACATTGATGAGCTTGGATTGCTTTGCTTTTTATTGTCATCTTGACCCTGCTGCTGATACGGATATGAGCTTCGCATAAAGAATATGAAGTTCATAAAATTCTCTTGCCTGTTATGCATTTACATCTAAACAACTTAAGATTACAGAGGGGAAATTTGTTTTAAAGGTTAAAGAAAAATGTAGAAGTGTTCATTTATGTGAGGGTGTGATGTCACATGTGCTTGTTTCAAGTTCCTTTTGGGTTCACATTGTGATAACTTCATCTGCCACATTGGATTTTAATGCAAGTTTCCCCACAATGTTTAGATTTAGTTCTCCTCCAGCATATCAAAAGTCAGATAAAGCTGCTTCAAAACTGAACCAGTTTAATATGTTCTTTTGTCAAAAATACAGATTTTTCAGCCTGTAAAAGGAAATACATGCACTGATTCATAGCATTTATGAATTATGGTCACAATCAATTAATTGAAGGGTCTTGTGAGTGTGAGTTTATGAAGCAAAATTTTTTTTGATATAGGCTAAGGATTATGCAGACAGTTTATAACTAGCCTAACAAGAGTTGTAATAGCCTAAACAAGGTCTAGGCTATAACACACACCCCACTAATTACCTACTGTAGAGTATACCAAATTTGATGCCTCCACTAGTGGTAAAATCTATCAGTGGGAATCAACCCTGCATTGTACCTTGTGTGAAGTACGGTACTATGATAAAATGATTAGTACTCTAAATGTCATGGAAAAGTGATTGAATGGAACTATATAATTTTAACTAATAAGTGCACCAAACTGGCACAGTTGCCAAAATTTTTGATGGTCAACATATTGAAGGGTGCCCAAATTTCTACAGCAGAGCTCCAGAACTCAGTAGGCTTGCATTTATAAAAGGATGATGATGTAAGGTTTACATAGTAAACAAAAGATTGTGTGTACAATTAAAGCATTTTTGCCATATATTGCATGTACAGTATCAGTATGTGATACACATGGCTTTTTAAGGGAAGTTTTGCAACATGTGTGTAACACCTGCTCTGTGTGTAGTGCATAGTTGAAAAGCTTACGGTAGATCAGTGCTACAAGTCATAACCAGTTGTGCAAAACCTCAAGTTTGTTGACGTGAATCTTGATGTGGAAGAGAATATGCTGTGTTTCCTGGCTTGTGATTGGTTGGAATTAATGTGCTCTAAATGTCTCAACAGCTTTGAGTTTGACTTAATGTAAATGTCAGAAGATGGCCCTACAAACAATTTTGAAAAAGTCATAGCTTACAAAGGTATTCTGTTTGTTTTATTGGTAATTTTTGGTGGC
Organism: Holothuria leucospilota; assembly: GCA_029531755.1. Taxonomy (NCBI): domain Eukaryota; kingdom Metazoa; phylum Echinodermata; class Holothuroidea; order Aspidochirotida; family Holothuriidae; genus Holothuria; species Holothuria leucospilota. The sequence continues at coordinate 34,571,805 of CM055968.1, forward strand.
AGTTCAGGGGCGTAGCTAGGATGAAATTTTTAGGGGGGCCTAGGAAACAATTGGGGGGGCCAACACCGCCGAGGGTCAGGCTTGTCAAGACTATCTAAGCGGAGCGCCACCATCAGTTGGAGCGGAGCGTTCAAGAAAATTTTTGGCTTTACAAACCCCCCAGATGGCCGGAAACGGCACTTCCCACGTGTTTTAAGCTGCATGTACCCAGCCTTGAAATTCGAATCTCATATCTGTCATTTCTCAAATAATGGGAAAAAATCAATCCATGAAAAATAGTAATACACAAGGCCGCACAAACACTTTTTTCCTACGGTGCAAAAAGTGGGTATTACTGATCTGTGGCCTGGGGGGAGGGGACTAAAGGGAACGGGTGTCTTCCTCCCCCTTTGCGAAAATTTGAAATTTCAGGAGGATGTATAGATATCAAATGGTGCAATATTTGAGGGATTTCAGCTTTTAAAGGAAAACGAAAAGTAGTTGTGAATAGGTGCGGCAAAAGTCATTTTTGAGAGCGTGGTGGATATGATGTGAAGCATGGCTTCAGCCATTGAACTCCGTTGTGGGAAGGGTTTATGGGAGGGGAGGGAGTGTTATTGGTTATGAAACTTTTTTCATGACTAAACTGGCACGGTTTAAAAACGTTTTTAAGCCATTGATGATTGAAGCTACCTATAGCAACAACACCAACATTGTAACTATGCATAATCGCGCGTAGCGCGAGAATTTTAGAAAAGTAGGCTAGAACTACATCCTAATAGAGCTGTAAATGATTGGTGATGTGTACAGATATAGGCATGAAAATATTGATCTGCCTATTTGAAATTGTTTAAGTTCTATCATTACGATCACAGCTATTTCTTATATTTTTACTGCATTTTCTCTGTATATTCTCAAAGTTGGAAACGGTGCACTTTGAAAATTTCTGGGGGTAATTGCCCGCCCCCCGCTGTGTACGGCCGTGGATATCATATTGAGCTGAGATAATACAAGAATCATACTGAATTATGCATCCCTTTTCATTTATTCTGCCTGCAATTCTCCCATATTCACCTTCTAGTATATCTCTGTTAGATTTGTCCATCACCCTGTCCATAGGCTACATGTCCACTACTCAATTACACATCCCCTAGATCATACCATTTGTCTCCAACCTAGGGTTACCATATTTATTTTCTAGCAAGTAGGACATAGATCACTGTCCTGATGTAGGGGTCTAAGGGTGTCCCCTTCCCTTTGGAAATTTTTCCGGTTTTCAGTGGTGTCTAGATGCAAAATGGTGCTGTATTTGTTCACGGACTCAAAAAATCTGGGGGGGCCTGACGAATATCTGGGGGGCCTAGGCCCCCCCCCCCCCCCGTAGCTATGCCGCTGTGGCAGTTTGAGTCTCCTTAAAATGATTGCTACCTGTTTACATGCTGTACCAGGTTTACTTACTGAGCCTGTTGTAAAGTTATTATAAATGCATATCAAAAATCGAGTTATTATTAGGTTACCATATTTGGGTTATCCTAGTATAGTACCCCATGGGTATGGTCATCATTGCCCCTATTCCTGTGTTTTTAGGCAATGAAAGCACTAATAAATCATCCTATACAGTATCACACAAATGTCTTCAGCAAAGAAATGCTTGTGTCATTACGTACAATTACTGTACAGTATAAGACCAAGAAGGATGAACCATAACTAGACAATCCCCAATTAGAAAATTTGGAGTTGGGAATTGTCCAGGTAGAAGTTGCTTTGGCTTGTTTCAGGGAACCAGATGAATTGTGCCAATAGAGCCTTCCAGGAGTTTCTGTACTTGCGAAGTTATGGCCAGTCAAGTAAGATGTTTACTACTGTATATAAGGTTTGCATAAGATTTGAAGATGGTATCGTTAAGGTGCTGTTTGCTTATGATCATTGTATAATTTCATAAATTTATACAGATAGTATAGAATGCCACAGACGCAGTTTAGAACTTGGAATCAAGATAGGTCAGCAGAGAAAAACGAGAGACATTGCGGCATGGGCTAAAAAGAGAAGAAGATTCATCCATCGAGAAGATCTTTTAGCATTTCTGTGTGGAAATTCACCTCCTTCTAGACAAAGAGGAGTACAACATCCTCGAAGTTCATCAGATAGGTCATCTCCACGAACATATGCAGGGACATCACCTCCAAGGGAGCAGTGTGGTGTTGACACAGGAGATGAACTTCAACCTTTCAGGGATGCTTTAGCTTTGCATGGTAAATACATCCATCAGTTTGGCCTCTGTGCCGTTCTTGTCTTTGATATTTAGTTTTTAAATCCTCATTTCAAGCAAAACTGATGCAATATTTAAAATTGACATGATTTAAGGCTTGGTGTTCTTCCTTGTTTTGCAGGCTTAAATGGAGCCATGGCTAACGTAGGTGTTTCTCAGTCACCTCCTCACTCCAGAAGGAGAGTTAGCAATTCTCTGCAGGATTTGGAGGACATTTTGACTTCATCTCAAGAGGCACGCAAAAGGAATACCATTGAAACACTGCCAGATTCTCCTTCCCCTAAGAGGTCAAGGTACTTTTGATAGCAGGATGGCTTAGCACTTCTCAAACATTTTTAAGGTCAGAAGCTTTCCGTTCAGCAGTCATTGGTATTAAGGACTTGTAAGCAAATAATTTGGACTTTTGCTGCAAACTTCCAAAGGCTTTTATCTGAGGAGATAGAGTTATACCAAAGCAAGGAAGTATTCTCATTTGCATCCAAGCTGTGTGGCTATGTACAATTTGGGACCATGGAGATGGTCTTTTAAGCGTTAACTGTGTAAAAGTGTGTGAGTTGGAATCCGTGAAAGCAGTTTGCGAGTTGTGTAAACAATCAGTCATAATTTGCTAGTACCAAACTGCCTGCATGGCCACTGTGCTAGTTTGAGTTTTTCAGAAAATATCAAAATATAAATTTTGAATTTAATTTTTATCTTCTATCATTTATTTGTTTTTTGCAAATACTTGCAAATTTCGTTTAACCTCACTACAAAGCCACTAGTGATACACAGGTTTCCTTCACTGGCCAGCCCTTACAAACATATATAATTTCTGTTGTATCCAATAAGATGATATCTTAGTTTATTGTTGAATTTTCTTATGGAGTACAATTGCACTCCTTCTTTGGACAAAGGTCTGTTAACCCCATCTTCCATTCTCTTTTGTATTTTGTCATTTTCTTTAATGTTTGAAAGCAAAATCATAATAGTATGTTAATAATATATAAGATGTAGTGGTGCTTTAAGAATTGCTCACATCCATCTTCATATGTAATGTTACAAATTTCAATAAGGCACAAGGAACTCCTCTCAGTATCTCAGTTAGTTATCCTGAGTACAGATGTTGCCAATGTGATTGTTTCACTACGGTAGACACATTTTATATTGCAGAAAAAGAGAAAAATAAAAACTGGAAAAAAATGTTTCTCTCTCTGAAAAGTATATGAATTAAGTTATCATTTCTAAACTGACCTGGAAGAGAGCAAATTGAGTCATGAGTGAACAGGAAATCACCTCATCATGTTACTGTAGGTATATTGATATATACTTATTCTAGTATGTTATGCAAATGTGAGGAACAAAATTTTCAGGGATGTATTTGGCACATGGGTGTAAAACTTAACAACTTTCTATGTGAATTTCCACAAGTTTGCTACTGTGATTTGCATATCCCGAGCATAAGTCTTGTCATGCCTTATATGAAGAAAATTTACTATTTCTCAACTCAGTCATTTTAGTAATATTTGCAAACACATATACAGGAATGTGAAAAAGGCCATAATTGCTTTTACAAGTGTTCTGCTTCATGGCTAGTGTAAAGTAGTGAAAATTTTCAGTCAATATTAGTTTAGAAGGAACCTAAAGATAGGATAGTATAGATTACTCTGGAATGAAAAATCCTTGTGGCTTTAACATATCAAGAGTTTAAATATTTTATTTTTCATCTGCTCAGGTTTCATAAATTTGTATCCCACCTTTCACCACCCAAGCCATGTGTTCCCAGTTCTCAATACTTTTGCTCTCAGTAGTTAGTGCAAGGACTGGGGTCCTAGTTACTCAGCAGCAATGTTTATATTGAAAGTTCCTTGCCTTCTTCAGCCTTCAAAATGTAGGGTATTTTTTCAGGAATGATTGACCTAAAGACCCTATTATAATGTTAGATAAAAATTGCTTGCTATGTGTTGTGGTCATCTAAAATTAAGTGAAGAATACAAATTTGTTGGTCTATTGTCCAAATTGTATTCAATTGACATCATTGTAAATACAATAGTTGTACATCATGCAGAACGGTGAATTACATTTAAGGTTATTCAAGTATTACTGTGTAAGTGTGGGTTTGCCAAGCATGCTTATGTTTTTCACAGTGGTGAATTGCACTTGGGGCGTAATAAATTTTTGTAAAATATCCCTATAAACAAGTGAATAATGATACTGTACAGTAGAATGTTGGATGTCCATTCTATGCATAGATTTATTATTATTGCTCAGTTATGGGTACAGACCAAAGGAAGTCCTGATGCACCCCCTCGTACTATTAGCTTAGAAAGGAAACAGTGAAGTAGCCTGCTTTGCTGGCTGCATTCTCCTTTACTAAATCAGTTGGATACTAATGTAGGCAGAAATTGAGCAAACATCCCTTAGCTGTACGTCTGTTCAGCAGGGTACTAGTGAGATGGGACTTCTCTGATCCATCCCTACCACTGCAGTCATATAAGTCAGAAATCAATTGTTTCAATGTTTGAAATATTTTCTGCTGTTTAAATACAAGTTGAAAAAAGAATTCCAGGTTCTGAGTCTTTTGGACGACACATATTTTCGGGATGTTTTGCTGTTTATCATTAAACATGTGGATTTACACCTTCTTAATGAAACTTAAACCTACCGTGTATGTATACCATGCTTTTATAGATAAATGTCATGAAAAGGCACAGAATTATAAAGAGTCATCTACTGTACATATTAACATGTGGAATGTGTACCCTTGGTGTAAAATGGATAATACTAATAAAGTGCAACTGTCTGTAATGATGAGGGTTGCAGAAGAATGCATCTAATCTCTGTTTACAAGCAGTTTTGAGTCTGCACTATTTTTACACAGTACATTTAGTTCAAGACTATCAAATTTTGGTTCCATGGAAAGAAAAGATCTGGTTGAAATCCTTTGTTAGTTGCTATCTTTTTGGAAATGTAGTTATTATTGAGTAGCTTTTACACAGACAGAAGAAAGTTTGTATAAAGTAAAGGGAAATATTGTGTTTAAATTGCACAAGAAGGGCACAGACAAATATTAATTTTATCATTATTAATCCATTCTGTCTCGCCAACTTACTCTGGCAATAGCTTGTTTTCTCAAAAATATTGCACATGCCTAGAGTTATGTTGCATATTTTGGAAAATTTGAAAGTTTGGGTGACAAAATTATTCATGAGCTTACCGAGCAAAGAATTTCTTTCTGCAAGAATGGTATCTCTATTAAACAAAAGTTCATTTTTAATTGCTAATCATTCTACAGTATATCAGTAAGTTTTAAGGTATGGAAATTACCTGTACCTTTTCCCTTTTATGAATCTGTTAGTTATGTAGACGTTGTGTGTTAATACTTGTAGCATGCGTCTTCAGAAATATTATACAGTGCTTGGCTGTGTACCAGAATAGCAGGTTTATGTTTCAAGGATCCTGTTTTACATAGGAAACATAGATGTCACTGGTGACTTTTGTCCGTATTTCCCTTTCAAGTCTTCCTGTACAAAATATTGTCTGGAATGAATCTTTAAGAAATACTGCACCATCCGCACTACAAATAATCTTGTTTACGTGGAGCACTTCTTATGGGGTTGTCCCTCTGCACAGTAGTATATAGTTTAGTACTGTACCACACATGGTCAGAATGCAGTCTGCAACTAGCTGTACATAAAACTTTTGGATTTCTAGGAAAACTAGCAAAGTTTGGCACTGATACAAGAACAGCCAACTGTCTCTTGAAAGCAGCAGTACTAGTCATGGTCACCCCGCTGTAAGGGGACGTGTTTACTTTGGTCTTTTCACATACTCCTTGACGTCAGGGAGAATACTTCCCTGATTCTCACTCACAGTGAAGATGGAGCTTTAAGAATGAACATACATATTTATTAATACAGCTGTTGCTATTTGTCACTCGAACAGTTCAACCAATTACATTGACATGGTAGGTGTGTGTAGCAGTCAACAGTGACGTCAAGCTCCAGCTGTAGCATACTTTTCTGGAATATTTTCGATATTTATCTAGGATGATGTTGGCCTTAAACTTTCAGGATGATGTTGGCCTTAAACTTTCAGCAAGGTATAGAGCAAAGGTTCAGAAACGTTCCTTCCAAGTGCTTCTTATCTTGATAAGAACAGTATTCAATGAAATACGTTGTTGTTTTGGCTCGAGAAGCTTGTTTCCAATCACGTTTTTCATGGTCTGTTTAGTCACAACGTTGTGGATATTCATAAAAGTTGAGCATTCCTATCCCTGATTGGCCCTCCACATTTTTTTTTGGGGGGGGGGGGGGTGGGGGGCTTTATGTTTTGCTCCCTGACATCGAGTGAAGTGAAAGACTAAAGAAAGCATGTCCTTCGTGGCATGGTTACCCTGACGACAGCAGTACTAAAGACAAATCTATGATGGTGTCAGAAAATAGAGTGAAGCTGCTCTTTTATAATCCTCTTACAAGTCAACGTGAAAATTTGGGTCTTTGTACATTTATGGAAAAAAAAAACAATAGAAAGAATATTGTACAAAATGTAAAGGGAAGTGAAAAGAGTGTACATGGAGCTGAATTAATAAGTATGAGCACAATTGAAAGATAAAAAGTGAAAGAATTGTTAAGCTGCTGAAGTAGAAGTATGGTGCGAGATGTTACACAGTGAAAATTTTTTGCAAATACACTGGAAGTTAGTTCATTATTTCAAGTTCTGGCTGTGGCATACCTGTATGTCACGGTAGAACCATGTAGTTTAAATTGGCAAGTCCATAAAAGACCATGCAATTTACCCTCCACTGTGTTTAATGGCAAAGTACATGATAAAAAGTATTTTCAGTTAGAAAATTTGCAGTTAGAAAAAGATCAGCACATGCCTTTTAACTGGTCCTGTGGTGATGTTCTACGGAGCAAAATTTAAGAGATAACTCTGGAAGTGGCAGGGTGTTGTTCAAATGTCATTTGTGATTGTTACATATGGGATGATATGGGGTAAAAATACACTTTATAGCATTCAAGCTATGACACTTATATTATTAGAAACAATGCTTCAAGAACCTAGTCTGGCAATGCAGTAGTATGCTTAGTTTATGATTCAGTTATTGGAAGTTTCATGACAAAAGGTCAGTGAGATTCTTGATGTCTTTCCAAGTGACTGTGCTGTTTACATGGCTTTGTTGTTTAAGCTAACTTGAAGAATTATTGTGGAAATCTCAATTCAGTACAATAAAATACAAAATAGAATTGTTACACAAGCATTGACAGTATTGTAAGCTTGGTCAGTTGATGCAGAATACTCAGATTTTGAATGTGCTCTTTTTCAATATTTTTGAAGTACAATGTAACTCTATGTACAGAGAAAAGAAGATGAATGGTACTCCAATAAGCTGTGTGGATTCTGGTAACCAACAAAATTTCATGTGGTACTGTAGCTGTACACATTACTCTATTGTAAATTCTCTTACAGTAATATTAGCATGAGTAGACAGCACTGTTTCAATAAGCATTTTGTTTTAATTGAGCTTAGAACACATTTCTACTCTGTCTTATGTGTTGACATCTGATTAAGTCAGTATTTTCATTTCTGTCCCAAAATCTCTCTTATGTAGCAAATAGTAACCTTATTTCCTTCCTTATTTATGTAAATGAGTTATAATGTTCATTTCACTTAACTGGCTTTCATGTTTTTATAAGACCATAAGAGAATTGTAATTTCATTTTTATTTTGAACTTTACTCTATGCAGTCTCCTTGAACTGTAAAGATGTTATTTGCAAGAAATCTATCATTTGTGAAATATGGACAATTGTATTTACCATTAAAATAGAGATTGACCATGAAATTTGGTGTTGATGGCTTCTTGAAGAAGTATTATAATTTGTAGTTGCAAAGAGAGCTACTCATTGGTTTGTTCTTTGCCAGGACTTTATAATGCATGACATTAATTTTGGCAGGAAAACTATTTTTTTTTTTTTTTTGAAGTTTGAGGTAGCAATGAAGAAATTAAGTTTAAGAGGAGAGGTTGAATGTTAATGGCTGGGAATGGTAATGTGGGAGGGGGATAGGGTGGGGGATAGGGTGGGGGATTAGAGAACATATGGTGGACCTCTTCTGCCCTTTATTCTCAGCCAACAAAGTCATCTTTGTTATCAGGAATACAAGTTAACCTTTTGCAGGAGATTCCACATTTTGTTTTTTCTCGGATAGCTAGAAGATTTTACTGTATCAAAATTTTAAAAAGCTCAGTCAGTTCTCATGAGTTGAGGTGTGGTGAACATTGGTAGTGAAGAACATGCTTCAGGAAGGAGTGTTTGGAGAACTGAAACCATTGTTTAGTACTAAGACAGTATGTAATGAGATATTGAATGTCTTCACAGTCATGATGGTGATGGTTTTGACATGTCAGGGGTGGGAAAGGGTTTTCCATAGTTCTACTTTCTTGTATTTCATTTGTGGTACACACAAATCAATATGGGGTTGATTTCCGTGCTTTTATGCATGGAAGGTGCAAAGTTATCTGTAAAGATGGTGAAATAAGTCACATTTCATGTTAGTTTTAGCCGTTAAAATCAATGTTTATGCTACTGTAGCCAAGGACCCATGGCTATTTTACTTGGGAGGGCCTGGCTACTTCCTGTCATGTATTTATCTGACAGAATTTGCATTTCACTAGTTTCATTTATCAATTTCATAAAGACTACAAAAATTTAAAGAATTGATTCATGTGTCATCATTAGTGTTATACTCTTTGCATGTGACCTATGATCTATGTGTGAACATAGCAGGGAAATAGCAGTTTTAACAGTATTGAATCTGTCAAGAATGGGCTTCATGCATTGTTCAGTTCCAGCCCTTGACCCAGGGGCCATCTCACATTGGTTTGGGTAATTACTTGTCAAGTTAATTCTGGGTTATGAAGCCTCTGGATGAGCCCAGGTATTGATGCCTTTCATTCGTAAATAGAGTTCATTTTAAAGTGTACCTAAAGTCTGAAAATTCAAAAATATATATTACAGCGCATGAAAACTGAATTCCAATGGTCCAATTCCCATCTTCACAGGACTTTCTTAAGCTGAAATATAAAATGTTGAAGTTTATTCACTCGATTTAAAAAGGTAGATTGCGCAATAATTTGTGATGTCATTGTTGTACTACTCAAATTACAATCTTTGTATTTCTTTGTTTTTCTGAAAGCCACCGCACCTTGTGCCAAAATGTGATCGCGTTCTTACTGCTTTGGGGTGACTTGACTATATAAGCCCTCTCTGTACAGCATGTCATGCAAGAAAACAGGAAGCGGTCAAGGTCATATAAACATTTTTAATCTTAAAAGAAAACAAAGCATTTAATGTGAGTTGTACAACAAGAATGTCAAAAATTATTGCACAATGAACTGTTTGGATTTAAGTAAATAAATTTTAACATTTAATATCTCAGCAATGGAATAAGCTATGACAATGGGAGTTGGACCAATAAGATTAATTTTGTAACCTCTAAAATATATATTTTTGAATTTTTAGACTTTAGGTCCACTTTAAGGATGACAAACAAAGAAAGCATATAGTAGTGGTTTGCATAGGACCTGCATGTGATGTCCCAATATAATGGACAAGAGGAGTGTTTCCAGACTAAAGCGACTTTCCCACAGGCTGATAAACCCTTCTCTGCACCACTGTCTAACAGCTGCTATTAACAAAGAGACTTGGAGTGCTTGTAGAGCCGAACAAAATGTCCAAGCTTTCAGGATATCAATTTAATACCCCCCTTCATAGCACCATCACAAATAACTTTCATTGAGAAGTTCTACTGGGTAGTTTTATCAGAATTAAATCATCTTTGAAATTGCAAGGAAGGCATGCTTAAAGTCTGTTACCAAGATACCTTTCCATCCTATACTCAGTTGGTCTGCACTTAAGCATAGCAGTTGCAATTATTTGGTTCTACCAAGATACCTTTCCATCCTATACTCAGTTGGTCTGCACTTAAGCATAGCAGTTGCAATTATTTGGTTCTGCCATGCATTATGTAGTCATGTTAAACAGAAAGACAGAAGCAAAACATCCTTGAAAACTTCAAGTACCAGTTTTATTTCAGAATAAACTTAGCTTGCAAATTTGGACTGGTAGTCTGCTGGGGTGTACAGGCAGACATGTAGGTTATGGCAGGCTGTGTGGTTGTAGAAATCTTCAGAGACACAGAAGTGGTGACCAGGATATCTACAACTTAAAGACAGTCATCAGCCCAAAGAACGTTTTTGGTGCAGGGGTATCAAACTTCTCAGTTGGTTACTGCTCTTTGATTGACATTATAAGTTTGAAAATTCAAATGATGTCTGCAGAGTAAATCACATTCCACACAATGCAGAGAGAGTGTCCAGATTACACATTGTAGCCTTGTATGCTCACCAGGACATGGCCTTAAGCAGTAAAATAGGTTTGTGTCTGCACAAGAATCTTTATACAGTTATGGTAGGAGCTACAAGTTGCTTAGTTGGGAGAATTGGAACTGGGATGAAAAGAATTGCCCTTTAAAAGAACAGTTCAGACACAGACTTCCTGATAGATCAAACAGCCAATTTCCTCATCATAAGTGGTTCAAAATTACCAAAAAATGATCCAAAACAACTACTGTTTTGCTGTCCCAAAGCTATTTTCAACCCAGCATGGCTAAAGAGACTATAGTAGTACTGTATCTCACCAACTTTTTTCTTAGCAGTCTGCTTTACAATATGTAGTAAGAGAATCTCAATGTTTTGCTTCAGACTAGCCACTGTTTAGCAAGCTATCCTAGCTCTTCTGTCTATAAATTTCCAATCAAGAGGGGCTTGGATGCATTTGAAGATGTGTTATAGCCTCAACCTACCCTCTTGATGTTAGCCAATCAAAAGTTTTGATTTTATGGGCCATGCTTCTGTGAGTGCATTTTGTGTTGAAAAGGAGTATACCTTGTATTGCAGGGAGTTGCTAGCAACTCTCTGTTGCAAGGAGGAAATTGATGTATTCCATCTTTCATTCAGTGCTAATGTTTGGGTTTAAGAGAACAGCAGAACAAGTTATCACATTTTATGCCAAAGGGACCTTGGATCTAGCTCTAGCATGTGTTATTAAAATTGCTTCACATTTTTCTGGTTAGTATAGGTAAATAGTAATGGGCTCAGATGCATTCACATTATGTCAGTAGTATCAGTGCCATTCAAAAATTGGGAAGGGGGAGGAGCAGGGGAAATTATTGATGGAATGCAAAAAATAATCTGAAAGTATGAGAGGATTTCTTTCCTCATATGCAAATTTCTTTTCATGTCCTTTGACTTCCCCACACGTTTGTATTTTGTACTCTTTGGAGATGGCTTTTGGCCTTGGCCATTGAGACTTAAAGGGAGAATGCAGTCACCCCAATAAAGAATTGCATAGTAGACTATCCTATTTCCTGAATGGCTCTTGAGAATTATTTGACAGTATTTTTCTCACTCAACTGTAAAATGTAAGAGGAGAAACTGCTTGGTTTACCTTGAATATGCAAGACTTATGACCTAAAATATCATGAAAGATACTTGGAAGAGAAATAACAAGAAATGTGAGACATTCGTAGCTATTGTTTCAAAATAAGTTTGGGGCGACTGCTTTTGACCTTTAACATTGGGACCATCTCATACACTTACATTTGATTTCATTTCATTTGTACCAGTATAAAACATACAGAGTGCATTGGGATGACACAGAAAAGTCTGATCAGCAAACATATTTCCACTGTTGTCGCTGTACAACACAACACATCACATGTTCACCCATTGCAGTAGTGTGGCTGATGTATGAAAAGCAAGTACAGTGTGATGATTTCCAGTAAGTAATAATGTGAACCTCCATCAAACATTTAAAACTTGCAGAAACTAGATTGAAGGAAACTGACAGCTATTTCCTGTTCTACCAAAATAAGGGAAAATGGGAGAGTTAACTTAAAGGTGTTACAATTGTCTAAGTTGACCTTAAAAAGATGAAGTAGAGATTTCTTTTCAACAAAAACTAAAATACTTTAGACTAATTTGGACCACTTAAAAACAGAGAAAACAACATGTAAACCAGCTATTATTTTGTTCATGCATTTAATTTTGTTTTCTTTCAGTGTACATGCAAAGCAGCTTTACAAAGGCAAGATAAAATTTTATTTTGAGAAAATCAGAAAAGATGGAAAAATATTATTACATCTTAGTTCCAATTACTCAGTATGAGTAAAATCAAATATGTCTTATAAGTCAAAATATGAAAATATGCTTTATGGAATAGTAGCTTTGTAAATTTACTCCCTTTTGGCAAAAATATTTACATAATGGCATTTGAAAACATGTAGGTATACACTTATACTCTGCAATGAAGAAAATGGAAATTATTTGCTTAAAATGATTTTTCAAAGGGTTTGACCAATATACCTCATTCTGCAGCAGCAAATATGAACAGTTTACACAAACACCTTGATTTTACTGTAAATTTAGTCCAGAAAGACAAATTTTTGGACATTATTAGTCAAAGAAAGACTATTTCTTGAGCCTCAATCACATTCTAACTTCACACTTCATTACAAAAAATGGGTAAATTCCATTCATCTTTTAAAGATTTTTATTTGAGCTACAACTAGGGAGGCCATACATCCGGCTTTTTACAAGACTGGTCAGCTTTTGCAAAGCCTGTCCTCCATTTGGGTCACAATCAAAACCTTATAACCAATGAAAAATGATGCATTACAAATAAATTCATTCCTATCATATACAATAGTACCCTGTTGAAAAAATATGTGGGTAGACAATCACATATAGGTCATCAGTCACATTCCCAGACAACCATATTATAATTGTGCATGCCCAGTCAGTTTTATAGGCTATCACCTACAATATGTAGCCTTGTGGTTATGTATGACAAACATCTGGGTACACAATGCTAGTTCATTGTAATGATAACTATGAAGATTGTCATGTGCTCCTTTTTGGGAATCTGAAAATGGTCACCCTAGTTTACAACTACAGTAAGGCATCTGTTAGGCCCGGGTCACACTGCCAAGACTACCTGCGACTCTCCGTCGTAGACAATTTGCATAAATAGTAGACATTCTGGGTGCACCGGCTGCATCCAACCACGACTGAACATGTTCAATAGGGCCAACAGCTTATGACACGATGGAACTCTAGTCGTGGAACCGGCCACACCGCCATGACCACACATGACATGATGGGCGATCACCATCGTGTCGTGGGTTGTCGTGGCAGTGTAACCCAGGCTTTAAAGTCACAAAGCAGCACTATGGCATTTTTTGCACTGTTAATAAAATGTTGCATTGTCATGGACACTAATAGTTACAGTATACCCCACTTCAGCTGAAGACAAGTTCTGGTACCCCATTCATTTCCTGTCACAAACATTGCAAAAAATTTCTGATTTTTCACTTAAGGTTACAAAGAGTTTTGTTGAGGGAATTATGAAATACTTGCAACACTATTCAATGCTTCAAAAAACCTCTAGCTCCTTAACAAATGTTAACTACCACCTATGCATCTAAAGCTTCTTGGACAATCTCATATGGCTACTCCCGAGTTCATTACACCATACGCTATGAACTCTCAGTAAACATTTAACCACAAAGCTTGTCCCTAATGTATTTATCTTCTTAGAAGATTTTAAACTCAAAAGGTTTATTATCAGCATGATGACCATTTATAATCTCACACTTTAACAACATTTGCATACTCTTCTTTGAAATTCTGAAACAACTGGCTAAGTCACATGACTGAAGGCACCTTTCTTGTTGTAATCAATTAATATGGAATAAACCTTATACTACAGCAAACACAATCAACCTTTGTTGAAGTAGAGAGATAGATCCCAGTTTATATGAAAAAGATTACTCTCAGCCTCCTCTGAGAAATTTGTCTTCAATAAATTGTCTCAGGTATTAAAGGAGACTTGAAGAAATTGCAGACTGATTTTACTAATGTTTATAGGCCTAATTGGTATACAGTATGTATATAAATAGGGATAACTTTAGTGACCTTTTTTCAGGTCTTCTGCTAACATCAAATATCACTACTTATTGATCATTGTCCACAGGTGGTGCTAGGGTTGGGCAAAATGAAAAAATCCATATCGATATATCGTGATAATATTGCTAAAATTTTTGCGATATATCAATATATCACCAAAATGGATTAACCTGTATTACCTGTTGTAGACAAGGCTAAATGTGCCTGAAATTAGCCTAAAAAAGTTTACACCTAATTTTCTAAATAAGGAAGAAATTGATGCATGAATACTGACATTACAAACACTGTTTCATCTTCAAAATTTAAATTATCAAAGTTTCAGTCCTCCCAAAGTTTTATTTTTTTCTATAGCATCATATTGCAATATAGGTATTTCATATCGCATATCACGATATGGACTTCTGGTGACGATATATTGATATCATATATCGCCCAATCCTAGGTGTTGTCAGGATTTTCCAGACGAGGCCAAGCCCTTTGAATGGAGCTAGCAACCCAAAGTGCCAAGAAAAGCAACAAGTTATGGGAAACGTAGTAGATGTAAAACTACCAACATGCTTCTTGCACCAAAACTTTGGGGTTTTTATTGAACTAAATGTCAGACTTTTACTGAATAAATCTACAAATTTGGGTTCTCATTGAAGAATAGGCCCGCTTTGAAAGCAAAAACTAGGAAACTGTCAGGGCAGCTGGTCACCATCTGGGATTTACATACTTTATCCATGGTCATGCTTAAACTTACCCACTAAGGCTCCCTAACAAAGTGGGAGGGGGGACCTCTGACAGGGGGCCATTACTTCCTCTCTCCCCACCTAGTGCCAAACCTGCCTGCTATTTTTGCTTACTGAAGAGAATGTGTCCCAAATGTTTACAGAAGAGTTTATGGAAACATAATTCAGTCACAATGTTCTTTGTTTTGTCATCATATTTTCCCCACCAATCATTCTAGTGTATCTTTCAGATCCAAATTTCAAACAGCTCGTCCTCCCTTGTATTAAATTTTCATGCAGATTACAAGAGCTAACATTATCATGCCCTGTCCACATTACAAGAAAATGAAAACTAGAAATGAAAGGGTAGAGAATTAAAATACAATAACATTTTTAAACAGGAAATATTTTTAAGAATAAAGTACTGACACAAGACCATCCTCTCGAAGCAAACAATGTCCTGGGTTCACTGTTGATCTCAAGACCAGCTGTCATACATGCAACATCACTGATATGGGTTACCATAAGCTGATCCACCACTTGGGTATGGTGAACCTGATCCAGGGTACCCTGGTGATGGTGAAGGGTATCCAGGTGGAGTAGGGTTGACTGGAGGGTATCCTTTAACAAACCAATCAAAATGAATGAATCTTGATGGAAAATACTGTTAACATACAAACTTCTGAGAGGAAGAGGTGTTCTGCTTGTGTAAACATCTTATAAAATTTGGCTTTTACAGTAATTTTTATAGAGTTACAGTGCACATTTAAAAGCAAAAGGAATGGGTTAGAGAAGGGAGGCATTATTAACACAAAGAAAGGGGGATATTTAACATCCTACCAGTACTATACAAGGTTATATAAAGCTGGCTTACTGATCTGACAGCAATTGTGTTGCAGAACCAGAAAGCCCAAAAGCTTAGTGATTCTCAGCCGAAAGGAAATGCATTGTCATCTTGTAACTATTTACATATTAATACAACAGACAGCTTCATTACATACACTTCAATGCTAATAAACCACAAGAGAAATTATGGTTAAGCTAGTGAATAAAGGCAGGTGGAAGGAAATCACAAACCATCTGATGAAGGTCAGTCACCAAAAGTCTCATTCAGTATTTTCTCTTACTTTTTCAAATAATGCACTCATGTATTTAAAGGGAGTAACAGTCACACTAACCTTCTTTGGAAACAACAGTTAATATCTTTTCATTTCCTTTCAAGTATTTTTCATGATGTCTGAGATCACAAATATTACATATTTAATGCAAACTATGGGGGTTATTGTAAGTGTATGGGACTACTTCCAAAAAGGGGGGGGGGGGGCTTCAGCACGTTGCCCAAAATTTTAGCACATATTTCCCCCAAAATAGCATACATTGTGCCTGTAAACAGCAAATTTCTGCCCAAATGAGAGGATGCAGCCTCCTCCCTTCCTCCCTGCCTCATATGCCTATGGGAGTTTTTCTGCATCATCAACAATTCAGTAACATTCATACTGTCACATGACTAGAAAGAGCCATGAATAAACTAACATAACAAGGTATACTTATTTAAACTGGGATGACTGTATTTTACCTTTAAAGTAACAAATAAGTAAAACCCTTTTCATACATACCTGGTGGTTGTGGAGAATATGCTGGAGGAGGGGGGTACTGTGCTTGTGGTGGGGGTGGGGGTGGTGCAACTCCAGTTGGATAGGAAGGTGGTGGTGGAACAGTGGTAGTGGTCTATGGGTTTAAAACAGAATTTACATTGAGTAAAAACATATAAGACTTCATACAGGACATGTTTCCATCTCACACCATGAGCTGGAAAAAATATTCCTTTTCCAGGGAGGCAGTCAAACTTACCACAATCTCTTCCCTATTTTCACTACAAAGGAACAGGAAATTTCCCTACTTTCCAACATTTCCATCCAAATACCCTATTTTCCAGAGCTAGGGGATCTTCACACCTTTTTCCATGCCCATGCTTCTTAAAATTTATCGATGAAACATAACTTGATTACATGTAAAAAGACACAGCCTAAAAAAACCATAGACCATGTTGGAAACAATGTATCATTAGGCATGATATGATAGTTGATGTCATTTAACACACTTATTGCTACTTGCTTACTTGATTTTCAATGGTAATCCCACAAACATATAATGCAAGTTGCAACCTCTTCACTTTACAAACATTACCACAACTGACTTGTGCTAACATGCCATTAGAAACCTTAGTCTAACTGTTACTCATGACGTACACTATACATATCCATATCTCCTTCGACTGCATGCTCATGTGGTTGGAGCATCCGACTTGCAGCCGGAAGGTCTGGGGTTTAACTCCTGACCGGGTCATACCAAAGCCTTTAAAAATGGAACCTACTGCCATTGTGCTTGGTGCTCAGTGTAATTAGCAATGGAGTAGGGAAAAGAAGCCAGTGAGCCACAACTGGAAAAAAGGCCGTGACTTAAACCAATTGGTTAGAAACTGAGCCGTAAAACCTCATCTAACTCCACTACCAATGTGTACAGTTACATTATCCCTTTGTCATACTGTGCTTGTCATTTACCCATATAATACATAACTTAGACGTGCAACTTCCTACATTTTTCCATGATCTTTCCTTGTAACGTACAGTAATAGGAATACCACAACAATCCCTTCCTAACTTCTACATGTCATGCATGGTAGAGTCCTTTCAATTCTTCAACTATTGGTTTCTTTGTTCTTTGGGATTCACCAGTAAATACTGCAGGTTGTACACATTCTATCCTTCTGTGTCTGTACGATATCTTACACACCACTTATATATCTTTATAAACACAGATACTCACATGATGGTGAATGACTGTTACTGATCCTGTGGGGGGTCGGTGGGGGTAGTGGTGGGGGTAGTGGTGTGGGTGATGGTGATGATGGTGGCTAAACACATCAGCTCTATGTCCAGCTGCCTCTGCTCTCATATGGGCATGGTGAGCCCTGTTCTAGGGGATAATAAAATCAGTAAAATAGGATCAAAGTTTTGCTATGATCAAGTGAAAGATACTGTACGTGTATTTCACATTTATAATTGTTCTTTCATACAGTGACATGATGCCATAATACTTGTAATCAGTGGTTTAAATTCAGTTAACAGTTAAATAGAACAAGGTAATGAAATGCTGCTGGAATATTAATTGACAACAAATAGTATTTTGCTGTGGACTGGAAGTTCATCTCTCTCAATGTGTTGAGTGTGTGAGCTGGTGGCCATACTGCAACCACTATTTATACATGTAACTGATACAATTATTTGACATATTGAAGAGTGTCTCACCCATATAAGGTCTGCCACACACATGCAGGGTCTGTCACATACATGGAAGGTCCGTCACACACTTGCAGGGTCTGTCACATACATGCAAAGTCTGTCACACGCATGCAGGGTCTGTCACATACATGCAGGGTCTGTCACACACATGCAGGGTCTGTCACATACATGCAAGGTATGTCCAACACATGCACAGTCTGTCACATACACGCAAGGTATGTCCAACACATGCACGGTCTGTCACATACATGGAAGGTCTTGGAAGCACAAAGGCACCTGTACCTGTTGCACTTTTCCTATGGGGGCATAGACAGCATGAACCAAATGCCCTTTTCAAAACTGTCTGTGGCTTTCCAATCTCATACATCATACAAACAAAGATTTAATTGGACAAAAACTGTATTGTTTTACTATCCAATTTATGGAAAATTTTCCCTGGCTATTTCCATGGGTGGAAAAAGTTGGGAAGCTGGGAGGATCCTTCCCAGGAAATTTGCATACTTGGATGGAAATTGACTCTTTTTTTCACGGAAAATCGGTGGCCCTACCTATGGGGGCACAGAGGGCATAAACCAAAATTGTCTGTGGCTTTCCAATCTCATACATCACACAAACTAAGATTTGATTGGCCAAAAAGATTTGATTGGACAATTTGACTTGCTTCCTGGGAAATAAGCATTTTTTCCAGCTCTGCCTGAACACATCCATTTATATGCACAATGAGAGAAAAATATGATGTAATAAAGGCAACATGCTTCAATAAATACCTCAAGATGTACTGCTCTCCCGATGTTACCGCGCAAGGCTTGATTGATGGCTCTGTTATGAAGACGCTCTTCTTTCATATGTGCTCTAGCCTCTTGCTGTTGAAAGAATTAAAAAAATTGCTGTTGAAAGAATTAAAAAAAATGTATGCTACTGAGGCTTAAAATGTTGCAATAAAGAAACTTTTCACAAGTAACCCGGTTGAACAAAGTCTGAAGTTGGCCAATTAAAATGCCTTCAGCTCCCAAGGACTTTCAAATACAAATAAATTACAGGAACACTTTTATATGCCATGACTTTCTAGTTTGTCATGATAAACAATTGGCTTATCCTACACAACACCACTCAATTGATGGTATGTCTAAGGATGGATCACCTATCTCTTCCTAGGGCTCTAAGTTTTGACTGTGAGAGAATTTTGTACTGTCAATCAAAATAACCAAAAAGTCACTACACACGTACAAAGATTACATATTCATGTTCTAAGAAGTTGTTTGCAATCTTCTGCAAGTTAAAATAAAGTACTGTACACAATTAGCTACATGTTAGGGCTGTCGGACCAGGGGAGTTGGGAAGGCTGGATGGCTACAGCCCCCAACAATGTTCACTGTGA
The DNA here is from genome assembly GCA_029531755.1 of Holothuria leucospilota. Lineage (NCBI taxonomy): Eukaryota > Metazoa > Echinodermata > Holothuroidea > Aspidochirotida > Holothuriidae > Holothuria > Holothuria leucospilota. Next base: position 34,591,448 of record CM055968.1, read on the forward strand.
AATTTTCGTCTCTAATGAATGTCCCAAATTACTGCACCTCTAAAAATGAAAAAAAAAAACTCCAGAGTTACAGGGATCAGCCCACCCTCCCCCCCCCCGCCCTCTCAGAATTGAATGGTTACGGGGCCCCCATTGTTTGAGTCCTTCCAAAAGTACTGCAAGTTTTCAATTCAGATGACCACTAGGTTTGAGCAGGTTATCCAACTCTGCTTCAGAGTCTCAACTCCTGGCCTTGCACAAAACTCATACAGTGTACAGTAGTTTGGAATTAAAATTTGTGTCACTTCGAAGGTTTGTAATACAACTGGCCCTTTTGATGTGTTTCCCTATCCAATTGCAACTTTTCCCTTCATTTGACCACTGCAAATCTCTGACATTGTCAGTTTGCCAGCTCAGCTGTTGAGATGCCTGTAGTACTAGTCTACTAGTGCACTGGTACACTAGTAGTTGCTAGTTTTGTAGCTACTGTGACATTCCTGCATCAACTTTTGATGTGATTGTAGGGGTCGGGTCTCCTTCAGAGCCATGACCAATATAAGGCAGTGGGTACCTGACTCCAAAAATACTGGCATCACCCAAGCCTAATGGCCAATAACAATTCTCCTTCATTAGTACGTAACTTGGCATCTCAGCTTTAAAAGAAGCCCGTAGTGTAGGCTGATGTATTTAAACACTTATTGGTAGTCCACAAGACTGCAGAACTTTACCATGCAGTTGTAAAGAATGAAACTTGGAGTACAGTAGTGACTCATAAGTTTGAGGATACTCAGCTCCAGAAATATAAGGTTGGTCCACACAAGCTTACTGCTATTGTATACCACATGACCAGAAATAACTCTTTCCCTGCACCCCCCTTCAACCAAACCATTAAATTCCTGTCCTCAGACAATTCCTACTGTTGTTGAAAAAAATCCCACCTCAATAATTTTCACCCATGACAATTATCCCTTAGATGAGTTCCCCACCACAAAATATGGAACTGTTCTGCATGGAAACGGTCCTTGGGAAATCGTCCAGGTGGGAATTGTCCCGGGATTGTCTTGGGGAAAAGAACCATTGTACTGTACTACTGTAGCTTATTCCACTCTCCGACCACAATGAAACCTTAACATTGACATTTCCTTCTGTCTGACTGTGTAAGGTTTTGATTGGTTGTATTTTCTTTGACTTTAATTGTTGTGCTTTGTTAATTCCCTATGAATGTACATTGTACAGAGGGAAAGAAGAGAGACACAATGAATGGTGCACTACTGTAGTTACCTCATTGCTTTGGCAATGCTTTGTTCAATAATGGGAGTGCCAAAGGGGCAAAAATGGGATTTTCCCAAACCTTGAATATATTTCACTACAAGATGAGTCACTCAATTAAAAGACAAAAGTAAGTACTGTAGGCCTGCATCTGTAGACCTTGCCAACTGAAATCAAGTTTCCATAGCCTACTTGAAATACTTAAAATGTTTGGACCCATACACTGGGACTGAGCTACGGTAAGATATTAAAGTGACAATAATTATAATACTGTTGCACCCAGAAAGAAGCTTTTATGGCCCATGTCTTGCATGAGGTGCAATTTTCACAAAGGCTTGCGTGTCTGCAATATATTTGGAGTTTGGTACCTGCAGGCCGCAGCCCTGTATTAGTCACTACTCTGGAGTCACCAATACTACAAGCTCATTGCAGAAACATATACTGTACCTATTAAGCTAGGCTTCCAATGAGTAATAATTAATGCAACAGAAGGCATACTCTACAGGCTTCTCAACACATCCAGTGCTAAACTGACAGTAAGTTGAACATTCAAAGTGGCCAAATCAAGAGAAAATGATTGTGGTGGAATAAAAAGAAAGAAATGAGACCGTTTTCTTTTCCCATAAAGTTCTTCAAAATAAGCTGTACTCAAGTTATTAACTGGTACACTAAACCAAAAACCAAGACACCACCCTATGAAACAGCTGTATTCGAGTATAAATTATTTATGTTAAGTGATATCCACTTTTACTCTATGTGTCAAATAATCTATAAATATTCAATAATATGCTGCCTGAAATTTCCACCGCTACTTTTCCTCAATGTAACTGAATCCACAATAGGCCTACAACTGTAAGTACTGTACAGTACCCGCAACAGAAATCTCTTTACAGTGTCTCATAATAATACACGAAATGGTAAATTGACGACTGTTAACATTGAATAATTATTGTTAACGATTACGGCAAGAAATGCCACCTGACATAAAATCATCAAAATCATTAAACATTTTCCAAAGTAGAGTAAAATATATCCTTAATATGTAACTTGTTTATTGTACAGTGAAACTGAATTTACATACCTTTCTTTTCTTCAGCTGTGCTTGGTTAATGTGTTTCTACACACATATTCCTTCCTATCTGTTATTTAATTACTTGTAATTTGGGTCACTAGCCTACTTAACAGGTTTCTGTTTTTCTAGTGTCCTTCAAATGATTTCTTGCAACAGTATTTTGTTATGTATATATCATTACTGTTCATGTACTTTTTTGAAATGATTTGTGAAATAAATTTCAATTGAATTGAATACCTTCAAAATAACATTGGCTTAAGTCTTAGTGCAAACTCTAAAATATGATTTTTGTGCATAATTTAGGCAATACTGAAAACTTGCCAGGAATCGCAATTGCTACTCCAAGTACTCAACTCCCGGCCAGGGGTCGTGACTATGAAGTTTACCTCCATATCCAGGAAGGGCTATATAGCATTTGTTTCTCACTTCAATGCACTCTAGTCTAGACTAACTCCATCCATCCATTGACACTTCACGTCGAGCATAACCACATTTTGTCTATTCTTGTCTCCAATGACTTTGCTTGGGCTGTGACCGTTTAGCGATTAATTGCTAAACCATCGCATGTGTAATAAACGTTTAGTACAAAGCTACCAGTGATTAATTGCAAAGCCCTTATTTCTGTATGAAATAAAAAACAATCTGCAGTCGTTACAGAAAATTAGATGTTCCCTTTAACTCTTTTTGAAAAAGTAAAATACATAATTGTACAACTGGCACACACGTAAACATACGACGTCAAAGTTGAGCTTCTACTGTATGAGGATCCCTGTTTGAGGTTCATAGAAACTATGTCCCCCGTACCTCACTAATGCATTTTACATATTTATCATGTTCAAGAGCACATTTTAAGTCTCTATGTTGATGATAGGTACTCGTGATTAATCGCTAAACGATCGCAAAATTTTCCGATTTGACGTTTAGTAATTTTGCTAAATGTTCACAGCCCTAGACTTTGCACGCGAAAGGCATACATCTGGAAAAAAAAGATGTCACTGAGTGGTTGACTTTAATTTTGCCCATCAAGGCCAAATGCAAGAGGCAATTAACATCCCTAAAATTCCCCACACTGCCACATGGCTCCTGTATACTCCCATTCCTTGATGGTAAGGAATATACCCCCAAAGTAAGGTTGTAAAGAATTCCATGTACACTGTGGCTGTATGGGGAGTTTGGGGCCATAGCTTTTTGGGTCTGGTCCAGGTAGGCAAAACAACTGCTCAGTGACATCTGGACTTACTTTTTTCTTGAGATGCCTTTTACGTGCAAAGTTAATGGGAGTAAAGGTCTTTGAAAATAACTGGATGCTTTGGAGCAACTGTAGAATACCCTGCCATAATAGAAAGCACATTTTCAATCAGTGGATATGTATACATAGTGGCTCAGAGTTAGCTTGAGTGCTTCAAATTTATTTCCTTTTTTTTTTCTTTTCCTTTTTTGAGAACAGAGCTCTGTGATGATATGTTAGGTCTTTCATATAATGTTTGAAAGAACTCCAACTTAACAAATTCATTTCACAGTCTAGTAGGCTAAAACAGCTTTACTAGGAAAAGGTATCCATTTTGACTAGACTCCTAATCCTAGTCGAATGGCTGTCCTACTAGACCCATTTTTGGCCAGTTTCCTAGACGTAGCTGCTGCCTCAGTAGATATCCACTTTTAGCTGGATTCCCAGTCAGATGTAGTCGCTGCCTGTTATGCATTTCTAGCTGGATTCTTAGTCCTAGTGGAAGTCACTGCCTGACTAGATATCCATTTTTAGCTGAATTTTTAGTCGTCGTTGAAGTAGCTGCCAGATGGGATGTTTTTTAGCTGGATTCCTAGTTGTAGTCAAAGCAGCAGCCTGACAAGGTATCCATTTTTAGCTGAATTTCTATGCCCTACAGTACGTACTTGAAGTGGTTGCCTGACTCAGGGAATAATTTATCCCATATTGCATCGCAATTTGCCACACAATTTGGCCAACTGCTACACAAATGGAAAAATGTGTAGCACTTTTTTGTGTGCATAACAGGGTTTTCAGTGATTTTAATACACTACAGAAGCAAAAAACCCTTAAACTGCTATACAAAATTGAAATACTTATTCCCTGTGACTAAGTATCCATTTTCAGCTGTCCGATTCTTAGTCGTAGTTGAAGTGGCTGCCTGTCTAGTTATCCATTTTTAGCCGGATTCTTAGTTGTAGTCAAAGTGGCTGCTTGACTGGGTAGGATATCTGTTTTTTGCTGGATTCCTACTTGCAGTCAAAGTGGTTGTCCAGTCTGCATTCCATGCACTTCAATCTGAAGATCTGAAGATGGAGTTGGCATTTCCTTATGTTTACTTGTTTTTCTTGGCGTAACTTCAGCTTGGGCCTGACATGATATGCACTTTGGGTGGCTGTCCTACTAGATGTCCATTTTTCTGTGGATTCTTAGTCGCAGTTGAATTCGCTGCCTGACTAGGTATCCATTTTTAGCTGGATTCTTACAGTAGTCCTACTTCAAATTATGTCACTGCCTGACAATAGATATATCCTGGATCACAGGCGTTCAAAACATTACGTATATATACTACACATAATAAGACAAGGTAAGCCATTTCTTCTGAGAAGAAGTAGGCCCAGTGCGCTTGCACTGTCATCTTAAATTACCTGAAATCAGCCATTTCAGGAAAAAATGATTTTAGAGTGTGAAAGCACTGGTTGTGTGACTTGGGCCTACTCTTTCTCAGTTTTTTTCTTATTTTTATTTTATTTTTCTTCCCTTTTTCTACTGTTTAAAATTTATCTTATGCACAAAGTTGCATTCCAAGAGGTGTACGTTGGATATTCTGCTGGAACAGCTGATGTGATCGACCAAGTCTTTTGAGGTTCACGTTACGAGTGTACAAAGAGGCCAACATTTGTGCTTCGTCCTTAGAAATGTCATACCTTGTCTTATTATGCTAGCCCTTCCACTTTTCAAAAGGTTTTCAAATTTTATGAAATTTAATGTTCAAAAATTGTTCATATTGATGCTAATATTTATCTGCAAGATTTGCAATAATAAAAAGTGAACCATAATTAAACAAATTTTGGAAGAAATTTAGAAAGTTAAGAGAACTTTAGAGAATATTTTAGGAGTATTTTATTATATAGTGTGGAAGTGCTGAATGCTCTCCTATCAGCAGCTACCATCCTCATACTGTTACTCCATCGAAATTTCATCCTTCAGACAATGCCAAGTGAAATTATTCGGGAAAAAGAGTTGCCTTGAGGTACCTTATGATCAAAAGTCTCGACACAGACAAATTTGGCGAGAAAAGTGCAGTAATTGTGCCAGAAACGTAAGTTGTTTGTTCGAGCTAGGAGATTTGTGACATACCTTTCCGTCTATATAATACATAGTATATGGTATACTATACAACGTTAAGGGGCGCCTGTGGGAGGAGCTAGAAGATGCATACTTGGGTGAATTGGAACTGTCTGGGATCATGAAAATTCCCCTTTAAGTAATGGAGTACTGGAGTAGGACGCGAAAACAAGCCAGTGTGCCACAACTGGAAAAAAGGCCAGTAAAACCTCATCTAACTTACTAACCTCATAAACTTGTGAGTCTCCTTTGCCTTCGAGGCTATGAAGTTAAGTTTATAAAATTTCTTAGACGTGAAGATGACATTGGCAGTTGAAACAAATTTGCTGCTCGTGCAGAAAACGTATTCTTACCCTTACGGCCTTGTTGTATTGGCGGTTACAGCTCATCGTTCTTCGATTGACAATTAACAGTTAAAAGCACAGTACAGAAAACAATCTGTGTAGGCCTATGCGGCTAGTATTTCAACTCTTCAAGCTTGGGAAGATTCGTTCAGGATACAAAGGAGATGCTTCACTACAGTACTGTTTGCCCTAAACCTGATATAATATGATCAAAATGCACAACACTACACATGCAAAGCAAGAGGCTGGTGCAACATAAGCAAAGATATCAGAATAACACAACCTGCAGCTGACGAGTACAGTGTAGGACCTACATATGTATACCACTTTTATGGACTTTTATTATCGTGACACTCGTGACCGTGTACAAACACACATACTTCCGGTGCAGAAGAAGTTTGCTCATATCTTAATTTAGATACTACGGAAGCTTAGAAATGAGAAGACAATCGATTGTCACAATCTAACATGCTTGGTAATCTTTGAACAGTAGTTTTTGAAGATGATATTTGTATTTGTGTGGACAAAATAAATGAAATGAACCAAATGAAATGATAAAGGCCCTTCTGCTCAGCGTATACTATCAAAAAGGTGTGTGATTTACTTAAGGTGTGTTTTTTATTGTTGTTCGATGAGAAGGTAGGGCCACTCGGGAACGAGTTTGCGAATGCATTTAGGTGACAGAGAAACAGTGAAGTGCATGCTGACGACTTTTGATAGCTCTCGGTCAAACTTACTGTTTTTTTTTTTTTTTTGAACAATTGCAGTTTTCCGGCTGCATCATCTCCCCAAACAAAAAAATCGGATATAACTTGCAAGGAGAGATCGATTTTCAGAAATTTTTCATTGTTGCTACGTCATTAGTGCAATGTATCGCCTGCGCTTCCGTAAAATACTGCCAGGACAGTAAGGCACACGTGAAGATTGTCCACCCAGCCGGTCCGATGCCTTTCTTATCTTATCTACACCATTGCGTCAGGCAAAGAGTTCGTAGAACGTCATTGACGTCATTCAGTTAGCCACTGAGGGTATGAAGCGATTGTTACGTAATTGTTCTCATCAAAAGTAATTCAAAACAGTGGGGCAGATAAATGCATTGTTAGGTGAAAATCTTTCACAAGTGGAAAGAAGCACCCACTTTGCACAAACGCTCCTAATTAGGGGTTGTTCTTTTTTAAAAAAAGAAACCCTTAGCCCATTAGGATTTTTCAAAATATTCGCCATTTTCTGTTTGTAAAATACTATTTTAGGCACACTTTTGTGCAGAATCATCTTAATGGAATGATCCTGATGTCAAATTATTTTCCACCATGGTGAAGCTAGATCTGTCATTTTGGAAAGGCTCATGCAGTGGCTTCCCCAACCAGATTATGACAATGAATGTGAAAAATGTTTCAGTAGGACGTTTTGCAGTGGGTGCTAGTTGTTAAAGGGCATAAGCAGTCGCCCCAAACTTATTTTGAAACAACAGCTTAATCTCACAGATTTCTTCTTATTTCTCTTCCAAGTATCTTTCATGATATTTCAGGACTTAAACATTGCATATTCAAGGTAAACCAAGGAGTTACTCCCCTTAAACTTTACAATTTAGTGAGAAAAATATTGTCACATGATTGCCAAGAGCCATTCATGAAACAGGATAGACTACTACACTAATCCAAATTGGGGTGACTGCATTTTCCCTTTAAGGGGCGGGGACAGGTTTTAGAGGCATTCAGGTCATGGACCAGAGGCACTTCATGTGCACACCCCAACAACTCTTCCATCCAAATTTTTGAAAACGGTTTTTCCCCCAAAAGACGAAATCAAGTGATAACAGTAAATATTTTTAGGGTGTCACTCATTCAGAATTGTTACAAAAAAAACTTGGAGGCAAAAATTATCAACATTTTGTATAAAAATATTAATAAAGAAAATTTTCTTAAAAAATATTTTTGGGACAGGTAATCTTAAAATTTGTTCATATTTTATGGAAAAATTCTAAACTTTATTTTTGGAACTGTTTTGGTGAGATTCAGGTTAACACAGATGGCGGAAAAACAAAATTGCCGCCAAAATGAGTGAAATATTTTCAAAAATTGTGTGAAAACAAAACAAAATTCCATAAACCCGATCCATAATGATGAAAATTAATGTTTTATAATAAAAGCTAGATCTTAAAATCCTTAAGACGAGAGTAATTGCTAGCAATTATGGCGGGAAAAAAGCACCGAAAAAGTAAAAACAGCATAGCCTAGTAAAAATTTCCCACAAAAAATACGAAAATAATTGTCGAAAAAAGCAGAGGAAGTAATCAGGTAGTCAGGATAGTAGGTACTTTAAAATGTGTAATTCCGACTCTGGGGTAGCAACAGGATTTGCGCCAGAGGTCCAAGCTCCGTGATGTGGGACTGCAGCCAGCAACCCCAACAAGAACGACGGGCAGCCGGGAGGTTGTCGAGAGTAAAATTTTTGGTCCGAATTTTGGAATTTTAGTAAGCGAAATTGGAAAATTTGGGGCATTTCTTACAGCATTTGCCCTCATTTAAAGCAAAATATCAAGTAAATGACAGAGGCGCCTGGTCGTTGTGGGGTACTTCATAGTTTATCGTTTCCTGACGAAATTGGAAAATTTACCCGACAATATGGGATCCTTCCTCTACGGGGGATATGGCCCCTTCACCCCTTTCCCCCGACTATCAGTCTCGCCGACTTTTGACTTTTTTTGGTCTCAAGAGCACAAATCCTGCAACAAACAAAATTTTCGGCGCCCTTCGCCATGAGTTGTTACTTTATTTACATTTGACTTTAACGATTATACGTTGTCCATAGGCCTTCTAACGCATGGGTTCGGCAAACTAGGGGTCGCGACCTTTTTGAGGGTCGCGAAAATATTTCGGAGGGTCTTGGAAAGGATTCCGGAGCGAAAAAATAATTGCCAACCTCTCATCGGCTCGTCAATTTGAGGGCCACCAAAATTTCGGAGTAGAAAGTTTGGGCCACCAAGCAAAAAAGTTTGGAGACCCCTTTTCTAACGGAGGAACATCGAGCACGTGAATCAATGGAGGACTGATTGCTGCTACATGCGCTAGTTGAAGTTTAAAAAAAATGCTACTTCTTTCCACACGTTTGGTTTACTCTTCAGAGGTTATATTCAAAGATTGCTTTAGTCTTTGAGCAATAACTTTCTCGGGGCCACATTAATTGTACTGAAGCCAACTTGGGTTAGTTAGTTAGATGAAATTTAACGGCACACCAACACGAATGTGTTATATAGTGTCAAGCAAAGTTTAAACACAGTGCAACACTGTAAAAATAGACGTCTTCATTTTTTAACACAAATATGGCGTTTAAGAATTAGAAAACGAAAAACAAAATGGATACGCACAGTAAATGACTGAACGAATATTAACACATGATAAGGATAATGACGTCAATTAAAGGGCACTCCGCAAACACGTTTACATGATTTATATATATGTTAATTTTTCTTTATTAAAAACAACTTGATGTTTACAGTAATCATGAAATAAACGCATATATGTGTTTTCGAGATGGCGTTAAAGTAGCGTCAATGTGTTAAAGTTGGCGTTTTAGACGTTTAATTTGCTTATGTATTTTATTGTTTTTTTCTGTTACATAAACGCCAAGACGCGTTTATTATCTGTTACAAAAAAGTGTTAATCAATTTTTACAGTGAAGTCCTTCCCTTTAGTCGCCTCTTACGAAGTAGGAGGGAAATACCGTGGGCATATTCTACAACCCCCAGCCCACAGGGGGCGAAGACATTTTGAGACAAATTAAGTATGTCCAGTGAGGGGGGGGGGCATGTCACACTTTAAATGAGAGGAGCCCGATCATCAGTACAAAGAAGAAGGTATGACATTCTTTTAAACGTTACCCCCCCCCCCCAAACAGTCACTGAATGTCATTTTGGTTGGCTTGAAATAATTCAGGGCGCCCTTTTATTTTGACTGTCGTGACTACCTCACCATTTTCCAAATGCTGACAGTGAACACAGGTCGTGCATATTGGCCTAGGGTCCTAGACAATAAATAGACTGGTAACAAAATTTATTTCTGCTCATTTAATAGAATCTTCCACACTACGAATCATTTTGTTGTACATTTCCACACAATTTTGCATGCTAGACGAGGCCTCATGATGACACCGATGAGTCATCGGAACTTCGGTCAGAGGTTACAACACTTACACCATTATTGATCATATTAAAAGCGATAGAGATAAAACACAGAACCAGGCCAATCATAGGAATAAGTATCCACCAAACATCGAAGATTAATAGAACCACGAGCATTGTACCGATAGTCATGAAAAGTGGAACCAGGAAAAGCACATATAGGCCTAACGGGCCCAACTGATGAGTAGAGCTGCTAGACCGACCTAGAGCCTCTCGCACCGACCGCTGTTCCTCAAATTTCCCAGCACCCATCACCGGCCAAGCAGGCGGAATCTGACCAGGCAATACTGGAGATTCATGAGTCTCGTAGGTGGAATTTGCGATAAAAACCGTTTCGTGCAGCTGCGGATGGTCCTTACACTGAGTGGTGTCAAATGATGAATATGCATCGTGCATGGTACGAAATGCTGAATATGCATCAAATGGCCAAACGGGTTCATCGATCGACCAGTTACTTCTCTACAACTGTTTTCTGTCAATATCCGGACAAATTAGTAACAAAAGGCGAATGGATGATACGATCTTCATTCATGACTGAGCTATTCAACAACCACTTCAATAAACAGCGCATCAGGAGGAGGCTGAGGAGAAAATGAAAATAATTATTTAAAATTATGTGTCTCCTACTTCAAATAAATTGTTTAAAAGGGCGTTCAAAAGACGGAGCTCGTCAGTTTTTACATTAATAACGCTTTTCGCCTGATAGGCAATGATACTTACCTGGCGCAGGAGTGTCCGTGATCACGACGGCGGAGCTCCCAGGTGGGACCTGTTCTATTCAGCCAGTCTAGAACGGGACCACTGTCAGGTGGTGTCAGTTAAGTCAAAGTTTGTCTCTTGGGGACGTTGTTACTCCTTCGGGGAGCAGAACTCCTTCGGGAGTATTGTTTGGTTTTCGCCCCTGGCTCTTCGCCAGAGAGTCAGGGGACTTTTGGAAAAAAAAAAAAAAATGATCATTAGGTTATTTATGCGATTCAGCGAGCCTAAAACGAAAGCGACCCAATCCTCACATGATATCATGTAGGATTATATCTTCTCAAGACTTTTAACCTTAATCTTATCCCATGCCTCCTCCTCCTCCTAACAAACCTTGTGACGTGACATTCTGTGGGATCATGTCTTCTGGAGACAAGAATGTGCCACAATACAGAAGAAAATGTGAGGATATGGAAACACGCATCACGCATAACCGTAGAGGTCTAAACTTGTGATGAACGGTTTGGTCACATTCAGTATGGTGTGCCTTTGGGAATCCATATGGGAGTTGCTTGTATAGTTTTCCAAGAGCGAAGGAAGCGGGTCGGGAGCTAAGTCCCAGTCAAAAATGTGGTGGGCGGAAGTATGCTTCCGCCCCCTCAATTCAATGACGAAAACTCCTTATTTTTTCCCTCTGTAAAAAGGTTAAAAATAAGAAGTTATTTTCCTTAAAATTTGCTCAAATAATGCACCAAATGACATCTAAGGAACCTCCCTTTAGACCCCTTCCCCAGGACAGAGAAAATGATTTAGGAATAAAACATGATGTCTGTCTAAAAACCATTAACCCTTGTCGCCACCAATAGGCGGGGGCATGGGGAGATTGACCCCATTCAATACCTTTTAGTCCCCTCACTTGAACCAGTCCGCTCCTGTACAGAGGTTTCTAGTTTATACAAGCAAATAGCACTAAAAAAATTTTGCCCCAACATTTCTTCTCGTCCCACCCTAACTTTTGATATCATGATGCCCCTGCTGTTATTAACACTGTTTCCTCCCAGCTCAGCAGGATAGGGGAAAGATTAGAGCGTATACTCGGGTTAAACTGAGATCTTCGAGAAAATTACAAATACACTATATCGATGCATGCGTCAAGTACGGTAACTGATAGACGGAAATTAATAACTAAGTAAACTAAAAGTTTAGAAAAATTTTGAATATTTGAAGGTCCTTCGATGCAATCTGGTGTAACATATTGGGCAAATTTTAAGTAGAATCACTGCAAATTTTTGACATTCTTTCCAGAGAAAGCAAATAAGGGGTTTTCGTCTTTAAGATGAGGAGGGGGGCAGAAGCATACTTCCAAACCACATTTTGACTGGGGGATTTAAGCCCCAAGTCTCTCTCCTCGTCGCTCCCTACGCCTACTCCCTGATGCACGGTGAAACCACTACCATAGATATACATGTACGTTTGTAGTTTGCTCACATCTTCTATGTGAAGCACAGTATTCAAGAAGTAAAACATAAAGGACCTTGCAATAATATAGCAAATTGAAATATTCGTACCTTGAAGCCCTGATCAACAAATGCTAAAGCATTAAATTAAGGAAAATAATGCAATATAAGGCCACAAGCCCGTTTGAAGGTTGTACTTACGTATAAACCTACAACTTCCCCACAATTCCTAGGATTGGTATAGGCTTATCGGAGTGATGGTACAGTCCGTATTATACAAATGTGAATGTGAAAGCTTCTATAAAAAATATGTACCTCCTCTGCAACATAACATAAACAAAACAATTGTCATAGTGACGAAACAGAAATGCGTCTCTCTTTGGGTCGGAACCGTGATCATAATCCACTGCGCGCAACCCATAGACCTTAGGCGCTGACATCACACTGACGTCATTTTGGGTGAAAACAATGCAGCACACGTGGAAGAACGGCGTGGATTTCGCCGCAAATGTAATAGACTTACGAGCGTATACGACTGGTTGACAAATCAGCTGTCTGCATTTATTGGTGTAACTTGCAATGGTATTCGCTTTCTTCCATTTTCCTCCAAACGAGGGAGCACTTACTCCTTTGTGACATCATATGCATAAGGTCTATTGTGCGCACCCCTTTGTGCGCCAAGGGTCTATGACCTTATGCATGGACCTCACACGAAGTCATTTTGGAGGGTAAACAATGGAGTACACTGCACGCACGACGTAAATTTCGCACGCGTGCGTAATAACTTACACGCGTATCCGACTGGTAGACAAATCAGCTGTTTGGATTTTTTGGTGTAAGTTACAAAGATAAGCGCTTGCCTTCCCGGAGATCAGAGTGCACTTTCTGTTCTGTGACGTCATATGCAAGGTCACACACGTTGGGGCGGTCCGTTTAGTTCATAGTCGATGCATGATAGACCATTTTCACGTGACGTCATGTTTAATTTACGCATCCAGTTGGAGGCGCACGTAAAAAGCTATTGTATGTGTTGTATGTTACATAAAACTCCTCTGTATATTATCAACCTTCTTACTTCTCGAAGCACAAACGATTGAACTGGGAATAAATGGAACATAACACCGGATTTGCGTACTGCGTGAACTCTACGAAAAAGGTGGGCTACATGTTTGTTCCATTTCAACAATAAAATTATAGAGAAAAAATATATCTTTTCACAAGCATAACTCTGGTACATTAATTAGAAATTCCAATTTAATTTTCGTGTGACTGTGCGTGTAATTGTGCCTAGCGCGAAGCAAGTGTATGCGGGTCCTGGGGCCCTTCTCAGGGCCCCAGGTCAAGTCCAGAGGCAGCTCCCAGATGGAAGGCCAGGGGCGAAGCTCCCGGAAATTTTGGACTGTTTCCAAAATTACGGGCATTAGAATGAACGTTTGACGGGCAAAATGTCTACAAGGAGTTTAATGGGCAATAAATAGACCACTAAAATTACGATCGATTTGAGCACTTTTTTGTATAATTTTTGAACTCGGACTGACAGTTGGTGGAGGTGGAGTTATTAATGCAGGGAATTGTGATGGGGAAGGATGATTTAGGGGTTGTATGTGACTTTGGAACAAAGTATATTTTAGGGGTTTAAAGGAATATCTACCATCTTTGAGAGCAAAAAAAGGAAACGTCCGTTGGTTATAACATACACTCTATCTCCTACACTCAGGCTCCCCGACAAAACTGGAAACTTCTTCCCTTACGGGGATTCTACAAAGCCCCCTGTCCAGTGGCACCGCCATGATTTGATGAGGGAAGGGGGAACCACAGGAGATCATATCTTTGTCCTATCTCAGATAAACCCAGGAAGTCGGTGCCATCCTGGGGAAGGGTTAGGGTTAGGGTCTAAGGGAAGGGTAAATTTTGCTCCTTTAAGGTCGCTTAGATGCTAAATAATGCTATCTTCCACAAAAGAACTGATTTTATATTGAAGAACTGTTCTTATTTTTATTGGATGTAAGGGAATTGTGTGGTGTCGAAGTGGAGGGGTTTTTACTCCTCCCCCTTGAGAAATTTTCGTACAGTTGGCTTAAATGCAAAATGTTGCTATCTTTGGCAAAGCTCTGAACTGATTTCATGCTAAGGCATTGCCACTACCTAGTAGTATTTTGGCTGTGCATGGCACACCTCCAATGGTGGTACATGAGAACGGTACTGGGCCTCCTGGAAGCTCTGGCGTAATTACAAAATGGGGACGTTAGTATAATGCCTTTAAATGACATCCAAATGGCACCTCAGGACATTACACCAACAATCGTACATTTACTTATTTTGAACGAGAATCCATTAAATGTACAGCTTCCAATGAGGAACGGCAGAGAGGGGAGTAAAGGTATATCAAAGTGGTATACAGGATTAATTAGTAAATTGCACGTTTCACAATGCTTATTTCTCAAAAAATGCTCTTGGTGACCTTTGAATAAGCTTGTGCCTTGCAATGAAAAACATACTTCAAATCATAAACATCACGCTACAAATGTTACCCATAATCGACAATACAAGATTGCCACAAAATCGACTCTTGATGCAAGCCTGTGGTTGGAACTGAAGTTTTCTGGAAATACTTCCAGTCAGAATAATTCCCTGCATTGGTTTTAATTATGGTCATCAGGCATTGAGCGTAAACTGTGGCAAGTGTGCGCAAAGCGCACCCAAATTTTGCACTGGATTTTCTTATGAAACCCTTATACGTACATTTGAACAAATACATTTGGGATGGTATAAAGAAAAACAAAATAGGATTTGAAGGCTAAAGTGCGTGGAGCACAGGAAAATTTTGATGGCTGGCCAACGATTTGAGATAGAAACTGATTAAAGGAGATCCATCATTCAGTCGAAAACACACTTCGTCCTACCCAGGGCCGTAGCTAGGGTCATATGTTTGGGGGGGGGGGGGGTGTGAAGGTCCCAAATTCCGACTGGATGGATATTTTTTCCAACTGAATAGTGGCGAGTAATTGCACCATTTTTTATGCGCCCTGCGTTTACATACAGCAGTGGGGATCCTCCCTTTGTCACTACATAAAGGTGCCGTCGTGGGGGAGGGGTTGACCCCTCCCTTTTGAGAAATTTTTGTTAATTTAAGATTGCTTGGATGCAAAATGGAGCTATCTTTGGGATATTTTGGAGCTGATCATATATGGCTAGAAAATGTCCATAATTAAATGAATTCTAATTTTTCCGACTGGTTTGATTCTTTTCCAAATGAGTGGCATTTTCGTTTTTATGGACGTTACTTTTGTATGATACAGCAGTGGGAAACCTTCCTTTGTTACTTCATAAAGGAGCCGTCCTGGGGGAGGGGCCTAAGGGGAGGGGTCCCCCTCCCCTTTGAGAAATTTTTGTTAAGGTAAGGTTGCTTAAATGAAAAATGGTGCTATCTTCGGATACTTTTGGAACTGATCATATATGGCTGGAAAATGTCCATAATTTAGTGAATACTAAGATTTGGTTAGGTGAAAGTAGAAAGTATGTTGTCAAAGAGAAGAATACGTTGTCAACAAACCTCCTGGAGCCCCCACTTTAATGTCTTCTATTCTGGCATGTAATGCTAGCATATACCTGTATAGGCCTCCTGGAAGCTCTGGATCAATTATATAAAATGGGGCAATGACATAATGCTTATTACCTGGCATCTAAATAATAATATAGAGTATGACGCCAAGCACTTTACATCTATCGTATTTTTACTACTTTTGAACGAAAATCCAGACAAACAGCTTCCAGCAATGGGGAATGGGCGGGAGGGAGAGTATAGGTGCAGAAAAATGATACTAGACCTCCCAGACAGGTAAAGCAAAAGGAGTTTAGGATTAACAAGACCGTTTTCAGGATGTACACATAGTTTATGCTATAAAAGTTCACTGGTACGTTGTGCTTATAATGTTCATAAGTGATACAACGTGGATTGCGAGGATTGCGCGCAAAGCGCGCCGAAATTTGGGGGTATACTTCAATGCCAAAATGAAAAACCTGCACGCAGGCTCAGGGGTGGCGCTTTGATTTGCCGACATGGGGGGAAGCACCCTGACTAGGGGCCATCTACTCTAAGACCCGAAAAATGCAATGGCCGGGGTTGCCGAACTCAAAATACAAGGCGCGCGAAGCGCGCCGAAAAAAATTGGGGTTTTATTGAATTTTCATTAAGGAAAGTTGTAAAAGTTTGGGCTTTTATTGAAGAATCTGGACAAAACCAAGAAATTTTTTCGGGTGACTGCATGTCGTCGTCAGGGATTACATTCTTCATCTTACCCATTAAGGATCTCTTACGAAACTGAAAGATGTTTTTCTTACAAAATATGTTTGCCACGATGGCGAGGCTGAAGAAAGAATCTTCCAAAAGTTAGGAAAAAGACGAAAGAACTTCGCAACGATGCATTGTCGTGTTTCTCTAGAATCACGCCTACACGGAAGAACAACATTTGTGGAAACGTTGAAATCCAATATGTTTGAAACGGGAGCGTTACCACTAGATAGAACTATAGATGAAAGCGCGCGTGGCGCGGGAAAAGTTTTTGAAGTTATAGAAAGAATCGTTACAGAACTTACTGGCTACGGGCCTGATAAATAAACGTTTGGAGAATTTTCTGAGTATATCTATGTCTTCACCAATATTAGTCTATATAAAATTTGCGCAATTTTGAGGGGCTCGGAAAAATTTGGGAAGGGGGACTAAAGCGCCCTAGCTCCCATAGAACTGTGTATGGTATAATTACCTTAATAATGTTCATGAGATTGATTGTAAATCGTGACGCATGCGCGCGAAGCCCGCCCAAATTTTCATTAAATAAGATTTCCATAATAAAACCTGCATTCAGAATCTGCATCGAGATACTTTCATTTGCCCAACAAACCAACATGCCACTCAAAAAGCCAGTCTTTTAGCTGGTAATTTGTAAACAGCTTTCAACTTCTGCTGTTGTGCTTCTCCGAAAGTTGCTATCGGAAGATATTGATATTAAGAAAGCACTGAGGTGAGGTTTGAAGCGCGCGGAGCGCGCGAAAATTTTGAGAGTTTGAGAAGAATTTGGGAAAAAAAGGACAGCTTTGATTTGATTTTACGTGAGGAAAACAACGTTTGGTGTTATTCTCACTTGGTCTAGTTGGAAAATATATATAAAGTTGACATAGTTTCAGTCGGAAAAATGTGCTAGACTGAGTTATCAGAAATTCCAACTGGCATTTCAGATTTTCCGACTACCGTCGCTCTGACGAACTTTGGGGGGGGGGGGGGTGAGACACCCCCCACACCCCCCGGTCGCGACGGCCCTGATCCTACCCCCTTAAGAAATATACAGCTTAAAAGGTCATTTGGGTTCATTTAAAAAAAAATCGAGTATTTTCGACAATCGCTTGAGGCGTGCTTCCCATACCCCCGTGCAGGCCCCACCGCCTGCTGTACGTCACATGGGGCCACGATCCTTAATCCCAAACGTTGTACATTGCATAAAATTCAACTAAAAACAAAGATTTGTCACGGTGATTCAGCGTCTGTACCACCACGCACGGGAGGCCAGCTGGATTTTAGCACGTCATGACTCGAGTTGCTATCTCCCACGATTCAGTTGACACATGTCAGGGCCGTAGCCTGCGGGGGCAGGGGGCAACTGCCCCTGAGATTTCCAAACCGTAGATGAAATTTGGCCTACTTAAGAAAAAAATTACTGAAATGCTGAAAATTTCACCCTCCTAATTATGATTTCTATGTCCAAAGAAATTGCATTTAAGGGTCTGGTTTTTCCTCAAATATTCCGGACCGCCACCATGGATGCATTTGTTTGTGGGTTTCTCTCCCTGATGAAGGAACCCTCTTTCTTCTACAAGACACAGCTTGAATACACCTGCACACACGCAAGCTTAACACAAAATAGCTCAATATTACCTATCATTTTAAGCTTAACTCAATAAGCCTGTAGACCAAAATAATTTTTAATTTAGATCAAGGCTAAATTTATTTCTATAGCATGAAATCTGAAAGTAAAGAATGTTTAGATGCAGCTTACAAGGTCTAAAATTTTTCATTTTCCCCATCAGGGACGCATTTTGACTGAACATTTTCTTGCAAGGCCTACGCTACGGCTAAGCGCCAATCGATGGTGGCTTCCTTGGTAGCGTAATAAGAGGAAGCGGCCCGCAAGGGTCACCAGCATTGTAGGGGTGCCATGCCACAACCGAAAAATTCAGTAATATATAAAATTTCAAATCATGTAATCATTTGAAAGGTTTACCACCATTTTAGATGTACGAAACCTTAGAACAAGAGAAATTCCTCAAAGATTAGAGGTGTCATTCCTCCCCTTAGGCAACTTTCGCTTCAATATCAGTTCAAATTCCAGTTGAACCCAGTTGACCAATTCAACTGGGTTCAACGGGTTCCAGTTGGTTTTGCCCAAATTCCACATTAAACCAACTGGGTTGAACTGGGTTACACTGCTTTCAACTGGGATAACTACTTCAACCCAGTTGAATTTACCCAACTTCCATATTAGATCAACTGGATTTAACTGGGTTTTAACTAGGTTTTAATTGGAATCCAACTGGATCCAGTTCAACCCAGTTTAACTGGGTTCAACTGGAATTTGAACCAGGGATATAATTGTGAGGATTCCTTAACATACAATCAATTCAACGCTTTACGAAACTTACATGCCAAGTCCTTTCCACAGAACCTGTCGAAACTAAGACTGGAGTAACTCGGATAAAAACTGGAACAACTCGGATAACACCTCTTGTTTATTTGGCGAATTAAAAGGCTGCCGCATAGATTGGAGAAACGACTTCCCCTCCTTCACAAGAAAAGTACTGATTTAAAATGCTTTATGTTGTGAGAATCGTTTTCAGTGGTTAAATTAGATACATTTAGAGATGTTAAGCACGAAAATCGGAGCTAAAATGGCTTCACACTGAAGGGAACAAAATGACCAAAAGCTTCTAGAATGCTGTGGCCGCTATTTGTCCTACTCCCATTTGATGACAAACCACCTGCTTCCTTTCTGTGAGAAAATTTCCACAGAAAGGCAAGGGGGGTTATTTTGGAGTAACTCGGATAGCAAGTACTGACTTGTAATTAGGGTGAAAATGCACACAACCAACGACAAAAAAATTTAAAACGTGGAGAAGTGGATCAAAGGTATTTTAAATGGTTTTTGGACATTTTTTTTTTTGTCTTTGGAATAAAACATTTGGGATAAGTAAATACTGAAGCATATCAGACGCTCGTTTTCCGGTTCACAATTTTTGCACCAGGCAATGCAGATTTATACAGCTTACGTAAGCTTGCTGTAATACACTACTGTGTATACCGCGGGGAGTTTATTTACAGGGTTTTAATGCTATAGAAGTCTTTGTCCTCTTTCTGCGATCTCTGCGGTTATGTACTGAGATATATGTGAATGGCCTCTGAAAAGTAAGAATAGGATTATTGATGAATGGAAAGAAGGGAGAGGAGGAAATTGGCTTGATAAATTAAAGAGAGAAACACTGACTCGGGGACTAGTGCTGTGGAAGGCAGGGCTAGGAATGATGGAAAGATTGAATGGGAAGGGAAATTAAGGTTGAGAGTGACTGGAACAGGAACGGGCGATTGAGTAAAGGTGCGTTCACACCAAAACCGAAATCTACTGCGTTTTGCTGGCTGGACATGAAATTTGTTACCTCAGAAGAAATGGGACGATTTTCTATATTTTCATTGAAATAAAATTGCCCCCATTTGTCCTGGGGAAAAAAAATCCGCTTTCCATCCGCAAAACGTAGCAGATTTCTGTTTTGTTGTGAACGCACCTTAAGGCTGACTTTGCAAATTGCAAGGGAGGACGGAAATGATGAGGGGGAAAAGGGGGACACCGGCATTAAAATAGTGAGAAGTCGTAATGGGAAATCCAAGAACGAAAGACTGAGCCGAGCAGGTAGAGTTTCAAAAAAGGGACTAAAAGGAGGGGCTGAGGAGTTGAGGGAAGGAGGAAAGAGAACTTTTAGCTGAAGTTGTATATCACTACTTCTTCGACCGAGATATTTAATCACTTCTATGTCTTGGAAGATTATCGGGCAAAAGTAAACAGGGAGAAACCACCATAATTCCATTCCCCTCCTCTTCAGCATCAACCGTATATCATAGCAGCCCAGAAATTGTGGGTTTGGGTTCCCCTCTGCTAACTTGGAACTGTAAACTCTCCCCCTTGGCCTATAAATATATACTGCCACTGACTGAATTGTGGTCCGCCCCAGTTTATAACATGGGCAATTTAAAGGGAAAATGCAGCGACCCCAAATTAGAATTACTATACTCCTTCGTCCTATTTTACGAATGACTTTTTTGATCATATGACAATATTTTTGTTACTTAAAATTTCATGACGAGTAACTCCTTGCTTTACTGTTTGTGTTTGTAATAGTTTTGTTAAAAAATCTTAAGAGGTACCTGTTAGACAAATAAGAGAAGTTTGCAAGCCGCCTTGCTGATTTTTCAAAGCAATTTTGGGGAGACTGACTATTGCCTTTAACTTTGAAGTCTCGAACACGAAGTGAAGGGGTGAGAGAGTAACTCGATTGCGTCAGTATGCCTTGATGTATCAACTAACTAGGTTAGGGAAAATCACTCGAGCTCGTGTCCAGAACACGAGGAAATGATTCATCTTGGATTAAATAGAGTTCCTCATAGTTTGCCCTGTTCTTCTTTGCTTTGATTATGCTGCCTGACATGCATGGAAATGTATGGTTTACCAACAGAGAAAGTAGCATGGATGGACTGGGGTCACACAATTATTTCATTCCAGGCTCCAGGCATACGTCACTGTCATGACCGCGGGGACCCTTCAGCCCTAACCTTATCTCATTTCTCCTTTACCCTAACCTTGTGACATGGTATCATGACTCGAGAAAAGAATGTGACAGATAGCCAAAATAAAATGTGAGGATTTGGTGCAGTCCCAAAGCTGCTAATGAATATGCAAGTGATTTTGATTGCTAGATGCCATGAAAAACCTTGTAATTGTCTAAATTTCAAGTTTTTTCGTAGATCCCCAGGTGCAAACTTTGTCTACGTGGAGATAGCCCCCTTTTTGAAATCCTGGATCCGCCCCTGAGAAAGGTCAATGAAAGTTCGGTAATTTACCCCTCTGGGTGTTATGTTTCTGTTTTATATTATATCGGCGGTCTTCTTCCATGCATTTACCCTTTAAACTGAAATACCCGCCCAAAGCAAAAAAGCATATACGATTGAAATGGGTCTTAATTCGACATCACAGCCTACAACACACTCGGCTTCCAACACAAACCAAGTTTTTTGATCGAGCAAAAACTAAATCTTAAACGTCGCGTGGCCAAAAAGTAGGACCACTCATCAAGTTCCTACCTGCGATCTACAAAAAAAACTTCCTGTTAACCCGTCTTCTCAATATTCTTTTTTATTTCGTAGCAAACAATAAATATTCCTTGTATGAAAGTTATTTTGCAACAGTAACTGAGTAGCAACTTATTAGGACGAAAGTCTAATATTCTTTTTGTCAGAGAGCGTTTCACCTGACGACAATTCAAGTAGACTGTTATAGTAGCCTACCCGAAAAAAAGTACGTATACAGTACAGCTGTTAAACTATAAGATCTGCAGAATGCAGGGAGGAATTACAAAAGTTCAACAGCTTGCAGTGGCCAGCAGGTTTCCTGTCAAAAGTAGAAATTTCACACCTGAGTGCACCTTCGTGTTTGCATTGCTCTCAAAGTAAACAAAGTGTAAATTTCGACTGGTTCTGTGCACAGGACCTCTCATGTAACTAAAGGTAGCACCATTTGGATCCAAGCTACCGCAAATATAGGCCTGGACAAAATTTCCCAAAGAGCGGGGATGTCATCCCCTCCTCTTAGACAACACCTCTTGCTTTACACCTAGCCAAAATGTAGGGAGAATGTCACTTAAATAATGACAATTTGTAAAGATATAATCAGCTTAAGCTTTGTCAACAACAACACCATTTGCACCTAAGCCAGGTCTTGCATATACCCCTTCCCCTTATCAGCCCCGAGCCAGGATGGCACCCGTTCACATGTGAAAAAGGATGGCCGCCATGGTGTCAACTATCTACAGGCACGCCACTTGGTGCTCCGCTTAGACAGTGTCATGACTGCATGAACTCCTCCCCCCCCCCCCCCCATACAGATTTCGCCCAGGCTACGGCCCTGCATGTTGACCTTTTCTAAGCATTCAGTGACTTGACTCGAGCTCGAATGGGGTGTCAGAACAATTCTAGATGCCAGTATGGTCATGGAAAGGATGCCTAAAATCCCCCTCAAACCAAGCTCGGCTGCCAAATTATTCGGTTTACCTTCTTTGTTTCTTTCCTTCCCTCCGTCCTTCCCCATCTTCCTCCATTTCGCCGACTGGTGTAAAATGTTGTCGTCTCACCGTGAAACGATATCACACTACCATGAATAACTTTTAGCATGTCTGAGAAGCAAGTTGTAGTGAAGTTCCGCCGAACGAATATGTTAACGTTTCTTATGTTTTGACGGGTTTTCTCAAATATTACGACATGAGGTGTCTACATTCCAATTTCTCCTCCCTGAGCTCCCCCCCCCCCCCACCGCACACACGCTTTTTGCTTTCGTTTTTCCTTCTTTCTTCTCTTTTCCTTTCCCTTTTTTTTCTTTCCTCTTTTCCTCTCCTTCCCCCTTTCTCAGGATAATCTGATAGCTCTTGGTCTCAGTGACAGACTTTAGCTCAATAATGATTTCCTACTAACAAGTACACTCGTTCAGAGGTGTAGCACCAGTTCAAGAACTGGGAGGTATAAAACCAAAAGGGCACTCTTCAAATTCAGGCAATCTTCCCGGAGGCAAAGATAAAGGAGCGACAATGTTGTGTAGGACATATTACCTTACTATTTAAGTTAGAAATGTGGTCCAGGGATCACCTTAGGGCCCCTGGTGGGGGACCAGAGGGAAGCCTTGGAATCTCTGGGGTATATTTACAAATTTGAAGGCATTAGAATCAAGAGCCTCTAGGATTTGATGCGTATAGTAAAACGTATTACAATAATCGCAATATGACCCTTTTGTCTTGAACTTATTTTCATAACTGCTGGCCGATTTGTCAGTTTGTTATGCAGGGGCTTGTAGGTGAGGGGGGGGGGGTAAATGGATGGTGGGCTTTTCATGAGAGATGTCAAAATATCTTGCAAGGTATGACACGGTGAATGATACCAAATCAGAAGCAACTGAAACCAAAACAAAAGTGGCTTACTTTCAAAAGCTATTACCCTGCCTTAACGGCGAAGGCACACAGTTGGAGGGGCAGGGAGTTGTTATTGGAGAGCCCGCCTCCATGAAAGGGGCGAGTGTATGCTTGTATTTATAGTGCATGCTCTAGGGTTTTGACTTGCCTACAAGGAGGCTGAATGAAGCATGATAAAATAATCTTCACTTGGTATTACATGTAGAATATATAAATCACAAAATTGCAATTTCATTACCTCCTTTTATAAAAAGACAAACTCGGACTAAAACCTGATCGATGTGATGTTGTAGAGATGCTGCTGGTGGGGGAGAATCATGATTGCAGGGATTTTGTAACAAGTCTAGTAAAGCTTTCCTATCAGCCTATAGGAAGTAATAATGAGACAAGCATCTTAGATGGATAATGGGCACGTTTTAGAGGGACAAATTTAGTAATGCCTTTTATTAAAGTTCTTCCGTACACTTTCTCTCGTCTCTTTTCCTACTATTTGTAATTTTTACTTTTTAATTTTATGCCAAGAGAGGGTGGGCCCGGACCATCTGGATCCGGGCCTGCTGGTCCATCCAGTGCTTCCCTGGACTGTATGTAACAGGTTCACGGACAACAGACGAGTTGGGAAATTTGATTTTGCTGTACCATGTAGTACCTTAGATCAAATTCACTGATATTTCCGTACAGATACGAAGTTTTCAAGCAACCCGTTTTCTTGTCGTCCACAATTTAGTCATACTGCCCAACCTTTCCGGTCTAAGTTATAGGAAATAACTTCAAACAGAACTATTCCCCCAAAGGAAATTCTCTTTGACCCGTGATTGATGTCTAGAGAACCATAATTTTAAATTCTAACACTGTGCGTTATTACACCAAAGAAGTGATATTAGATCTAATATCATCTCCCTGATTGCACAAACTATGTGTCTTGCACATGCAGTCTCTGTTATGATGCACTTTCTTTCCCAGTATGCATTGTGTATCGCAGTTTCCCAACTTGCTTATTCCCACCGGATAATTCCCACCGGACAATTCCCACCGGACAATTCCCACCGGACAATTCCCACCGGACAATTCCAATTTTATGGTGGGAATGGTATTTGTCCGGTGGGAATATCTGGGGTGGGGAATGTCTAGGGGCATTTGTCAGGTGGGAATTGTCCAGCGGGAGGGGGGGGGGTCGTGCGGTCACGGTATGTAACCATAACACTACCAAAATAATGAAACCTTAGGTAGTCTTCACGTTATTCATTATTGTGGAATCGGCTGCGAGTCGGGGTCTAGTTGCGGCCCAGGAACCTCTCTTTAAGACTAATTTCGAGTAAACCTAAAAACAGACTGAAGTCCATGGAATCATACTTCCAACTTCTAGCCTGGACTCGGACGTCACACAGCCCTTGGCGGTAAGACAATAGAGTGTGAAGAAAATCATTACAAAGAAAACAAATCATTGTCACTTATTTATCTTTCTGATCCACCATAGCAGACCCACACATAGCTTATATCAGTATAAAATACCAGCAAAGACGCGTTTCCTTCGGCACCTTTCTGTCTTAGACAG
The DNA here is from genome assembly GCA_029531755.1 of Holothuria leucospilota. NCBI lineage: Eukaryota > Metazoa > Echinodermata > Holothuroidea > Aspidochirotida > Holothuriidae > Holothuria > Holothuria leucospilota. The sequence continues at coordinate 34,616,605 of CM055968.1, forward strand.
GCACAGTCTGGTTTTGATTTCGATTCCCCATTTTCGAAATGTACCAGTATATAGCAAATCCTATGGCGCAAATGAGAGGAATTACAATGATTACATATTTCAACATCCCCAGGGAATGGAATGATTCCCACTTATTAGAAACTATCCAAAATATGAACCAACCTAACATTGCTACCCCAAAAACACAAGAGGAAACTTTGACACCTTGGGTAGACCTAACTCTCATAAAATAGCGAGCTGCAGATTCAAATCCTGTAGCTTGATTTGGCAAACCACCATACTGTGGGTTCGTTGGCATAGGTTCTGGACCTGCCCTAGGAGGTGTGTCGTTTTGGTTCTGGCGAGTCCCAGACGGTGAATATGTATAAGATGGCAAGCCTTGCTGCTGCGGATATCCATATTTGTCACCAAACGATGAATACGCATCAGATGATAAAACACCTCCAGCAGTCAATTGGCTTGTTGTTTGAGTATTTACTCCGAATGATGAATATGCAGCAGCCTGAGGAGGGGGATTCAATGCAAAATCCTTCTGCGTGTTGGAGTACATCTGCAAATAGACAAAAATTGTACAAGACGGAGTAGCGTGTCGTTCAGTACGAATCAGTGGAAGTGAAAATATTGTAAGGCTATTAAGTCTTGGGCAATATGTGTGTACATATATATATATATATATATATATATATCTATATATATATATATCTATATATCTATATATCTATATATCTATATATCTATATATATATATATATATATATATATATATATATATATCTATATATATATATATAGTTGCGATACTTAATGTTGCGCAGTACATAATGTTGCGCACCCCTTGAATTTCCTGGATTTCTTCACTGCAACGCAATTGTAAAGACAGATCCACAAACCTACACACGAGGTATAATATTCAGTTAATAATAACGTAACATGAATGAACAAGGGATAATGCCTAGACTATATGTGGCTAAAGTATGACCTTGATTATGATTTTCCGCACAGTACTTTTCATGTGCTCTAAAATGGACACGGTAAAACCACTCAGGTCCCAAAAATCGAGATGCTCGTGGCTCAGACTGCTAATTTCTGACTCAGTTGTTTTGGGAACAAATACTTTTTATCTCTTATCTGCAAACCATATTTTTCTGATAGTAGCGGGGTCGTCGTGAGGTAATCAGCAGCCCTTTTTACCCTAGTGCGCAATATTACGACCCTCTCATGATTCAATATCGCTCAACGGTACCTGTAAAAAAATTTTCACCAAATCATGCTGATCACCAGAAATTCGCAAGTTCGGTTATAGAAAAGAAATGCACGAGTCGATATCCGTGTCATTTTCGATTATTTTTCCTTCTTTGTCTCCGCAATCTCCAATATTTTGCTTAAGTGCGCAACATTCCAACCCTCAATGCTATATGTAGATATATGTATAGTGAGTGTTCCTTGAGTCGGTCGGTACCTTGAGTCAGTCACTGCATACAAAATGTAAGATAGGCACGCTGCAGTCAACAAATATACATATGACAGTAGAGAAACACCAGCAAGACATGACAACAACTCAAACTCTGTCAAAAGTAAGCTTTACTCCCCATTTTAGAAGAAATTTACCCAGCTTAGCCTACATGTAGTGTTACCTAAAGGTGGCTTGAGACGTTCTTTAAATGACCTAATAAATTATTTTAAACAATTCTCCAAATCACTGCAAATGGTCTCCTTCCCTCATTTTATGATTTGTTTCAATAATGGTGATATCACTCATGGAATATATTGTGATATCACTCTTATGGGTTTTCATAATGTTTGCGTGACCGACTCATGGTACCGTTCTTGAACCTAGGGCATCTGAAACTTGTGGTGGGAATTTCTCCGTCCCTTGAAAGTTTGCCAACGAAATTCACTTTAACTTTCAGAATTAAGAGAAAACTTGTTCATGAGAATAAAGGATAAGTTTGAACTACATATTACTACCTTATATGTGTGTATTTAGTGAAAATTCCCTTAATTGACCGACTCATGGTACCACCATCATATACATAAATATGTATATATGTATATATATATATATATATATATATATATATATATACATATAATTTATATATATATATATATATATATATATATATATATATATCTAAAATTTCTACTCCTCATACGTTATAGTAAGGGTGAGGGCGTTGGGAATAACGGCAAAACGGCAACAGATTCAGTGTGAACCAACACTTTACCTGCACTTCCACAAATATGGTTTACATTTTAGTTTGAGGACGTTGCAATTGCCTGTATGTGGGAGAGACCAAACGTCGCCTAGCTGACCAAGTCACTGAACACTCCAGGTCCATCAAACAAAACCCTCTAGGTTATTCGGTAGCCACACATTTCTACCCCCATCACCGTGCTCAATTAAAGACTTGGCCGTTACCGCAGCCTTAATGTGCAGAGGTTCTGACCGTGATCGTGAGCTGGTCAGACCCCGGAAAACCGGCTTATCATGAAGCTCGAGGCCCTCTCCCCACACGGTCTTAACATTAGAATGGACCTTTTTTAACTTGTTCCCCTTTTCATTACTTTTTACCAGTTTTACTCATTCTCTATTCGCATTTTTACACCGTGTTCGTTCTGTACGACCGGTTTACCGTGCCTTTCTTCAAAGTCTTTCTTCTATATTTCTACTTCATTGCTGTTCAGTTGCATTTCTTTGCCACTTGATGAAGAGTCAGTACTCGAAACAACGTGGAGTCATCCGCAAACTTTTAGCACTTTTTACAACCTTTATCGATATATATATATAGCCTGTATATAGCCTATATATAGCCTATATATAGCCTATATATAGCCTATATATAGCCTATATAGTTATATAGATATATATATATATAGATATATATATATATATAGTCTATATATACATGTATGTATCTATATATATGTATGTAAGGATAGACGGATATATATATATATATATATATATATATATATATATAACGCTAATTCCCACCTTAAGGGGAAATTGTTATATCTGCTTGTACATAGGGCGAAAAAAAGATAATAAAATACATAAGAAATAAATTCGCCCTAACGTCTAAAAATATAATTAACGTTATTTCAATGGCCAGCCATCCGTTCGTGTTAACAGCTAGGTGTCCGTAAATTTGACAACTTTGAAGTAATGGCATCTAGTTTGTAAATCTAAGAGGGCGCCCTTGTAAGTTTACGTATTCCTATAGTCATAGAAAGAGTGTGTGGAAACGTTAAGGCGAAACTTATATTTCACCCGAAAATTTTTTTCCCCTTAAGGTCGACTTTTCAACAACAAGTTTCCCCCAAAGTGCCGAATTAGAGAAATATATATATGTATATATAACCCTAAATGGTCAATTTGGGCGACACGGTATAAAATGGTCACTTTGGGCGACAACCAGTTAATTAAATATATTTGCATATTCATGCATGTAAAAATTAGACAAAAAATACCTTAATGACCTTCAGGAACGCCCTCAAGTTGAATATATGTCCAATTACCTGTGTGACGTACGCACAACGTTTTCTTAAATAAAAGAGAAATAAATTGGTATTGCGCAATAAGGGTGTGCACACCTAACATACCAATTTTTTACATGCATGATATACACCCCCAAATTTCAATAGTAAATTAATACATAATGGGATTCTAGTGGAACTTACCTATAGTAACCCCAAACAGAGGGCGCTAGGATACTTTTATATATTTCAAAACTTTTGAAATAACATGCAGGGAATGGTTGTTATAACGTTGTAAACATTTAGGCGACACGTATATGTACACCTAATGTCAATGTCGCCTAAAAGTACCATTTTTTCACCCGAAATGTCGCCTAAAGTGACCATTTAGGGATATATATATATATATATATATATATATATATATATATATATATATATATATATATATATATATATAAGGCCCTTACTCATTAAAATAGTACTGGTCCACATCTCGTAAGTCAGCGATTTACACGCTTGACTGACGGGAAACGGGGGTAAGTAAAGAGGTGTGGTCACCTTTTGAGGGGAGTGGCCGTCATTTTGACAGACAGCAGTTTCAGAGAAAATTATTCGAGCTATCTCCGCTCAGTTTATTGAAATATTGACCACATTCTGTACATCACATTGTGTCTCAGCACAAGTGAGTTTCTTCGGATGTCTATCCTTGCATAATGGTATTGAATTTTCTGTATAATACGGCTCCCACAAAAATGTACGACCACCCTTAAGCAATTCAAATGATGGCGTTGCTCAGTTAAGGTATTTACGTCACGTGTGTCTACTTTCTTGCATACGCTTCGTGACAGAAGATATAGCTTTGACATGAAAACAGTTTATTCCTTTCGTTTTTTGCAGGTTGATGAGATATACTCTAGCACCTAAAAACTTAAAAACTTATCAATTCTCTTTGTGGTATAATTGACGAAACGTCATCACAGACTTGAACACTCTTGGTTTGCAGTCTGCCGACTCAATATAATCGGTCGCTTTTAGGCTTGCCATATTGAGTTCAGGGCACAACGTGTACGGTAAGAAGCAGCCTGAGCTCCGGCAAAACCAACAAACCCCTAATGTGGTTCAAAGAAGCGCCCAAGCCAGAATATTTTCAAATGATATATATCTTGACAGGCAGTTATCAGCACAGTAATAAATAGTTAGCGGACATATATTTTTACTCTCTCTGTCTTATTTTTTTTATCATTATTTTTTACTGTCTATACTGAGAACTGAAAAGTACGGCAGCTGTCGTATCCGCCGTGGCGGTTCCGAAAATCCTCGAACGCATTCATGTAAAGCATCCTCAAGTATGAAGGTGTAGAAGACTTACCTTAGCTATCCATTGTTCTATAACTTCGAAGTAACAGATGGGCCTTATGCCTTCTTGTTCTGAAAACACCTTTAACAATCGTTTTCCTAGGGTAGGATTCCTTGTTTAATACAGGGTAGTAATGGTCTAATCTGTTAAGAATGGTAAACATACAGGAGTATCACAGGGGAATGGGTGGTATAACTACAAACATAAGTATGTAACAGGATTTTGGTTTAACATGACACGTAACAGCTACATACTACACGAAACTGCTACTATGGACTGTATGCACATGACGTCACAGTACAGAAGTGCTACGGGTGGCTGAGGTAAGCGCATACTATTACAACTTACCCCAATACACAACTACTGCAGACAGAGATAGTATTGTACCGGTCGGAAACGCGCCTAACATCCATGTGTGCGTGCGAAGGCCACGTTGCTCGTTCAGTATGTGAGCAAATCTCTTGTACCTTTTCTAGCTACCGATCTTAATTTGTTTGTCGTCTAACATAACGTCGACGTGTTGTCAATGCATACGGGCCTTTGCACAAGTATGTTGGCCTCAGTAGCGTGTATGCCATTGGTGGCTTTTTCGCCACCAACTGTGAAGTTTATATACAGGTAATGCACGCATGCGCTTTTTATTACAATAGACGGGTTGGGAAATTCGGTACTTCCGGTCGGGTCACAAGGTCAAGTGTACCATGACAACGGGCAACGTGTTAAGCTCCGCGTGTTCAGCATGCAACACCCGCGCTGGGAAACTGTAAGCGTGGTACACTTCACCTTTGATCCATTCCCATATTGTATTGCGTGGAAACATTTCCCAACTCGTCTATAGATCTTATGCATATGACGTCACAGAACAAAAAGTGCGCCCCGGTGGAGGCAAGAAGAGCGCGCATCACTGCAACTTAAAACCAGCAAATGCACACCACTGATCCAAATGTAGGATTTGTTCCATATTTAGATCAGTGATGCAGATATATGATTTGTGTTCCGGTCGGATAAGCGCGTAAGTCTACTCTGCAGGCGTGAGAAGTCGACGTCGTGCGTGCAGAGTGGTTCATTGTTTACCCTCCAAATGACATCGCGTGACGTCAACGCATAGTCTGTGGAAACAATGATGTGCATGCTAACGCGGGCAAGCTCGCATTAACGCCAAAGGCGCTAGATACCTGTTATTGGCGGTAATCAGGAAGCCGCACTGGCACTGTATGAGCTGTAATACGGCAAACGTCGGCCATTTCGTTACGTCATAATGGAGCATATAAATACAGTTTACGGTACATGTTTGACATTGTCGGATGAAATAACGAAATTTAGGGCAAAAAGGTTAGTTTCTGCCGGAATATCGGAACATATAAAACAAATAACTTACATGCCGCATATATTCTTATAGAAGACTTATTAAAGTACACTCTTTTTGGCTAAACGTACTGTTGATAGTTGTTTCGCGGAATTACTTTGCCGTATTTCATGGCGGCCCCCATGTATGCTTCATTGGATGTCAAAAAGGCAAATGGCTGTATTATGTAATTATGACGCAAAAGTCAGATATCTAGCCCCTTTGGCGCTAAGGCGGGATTGCGCGCGTTAGTATGCACATCACTGATGGAAACAGTGCGTTGTTTGAGCGTTTAAAAACACAACGCCCATTATAGATATGACCTCACAGAACAGAAAGTGCGCCCTCGGCTGAGGTAAGCGCATAGCATTACAACTTACACCAACACAAATACAGACAGCTGATTTGCGTACCTGTCGGAGTACGCGCATGACCCTACATGTGCGTGCGAAAGGTTACGTCGTGCGTACAGTGTAACAAAGCCATGTACCTTATCCAGATAGCTTCATGCATTGTTTGTCCTCTAACGTGACGTCGTGCATAAGGCCTATTAGACGCATACATTGAGGTCAATTTGACGACATTGCTTGTTTAGTATGTCTGGAACAATACGTGTTAATAGCCCAACTGGTCCTCGCATACGTCATTTATGCTCCGGGAATTCGTTGAAATTGCGGCAAGTCGCCGTCTAAGGGTCTAAAGCAAGTCATCTGTTATTTTTTGTCCTTTTCAGCCACGCTTGAAGGACCCATGATGATGTAGAGGTCTGGATGTCGAGAGGTTGGTCATTTCAGTCTTAGCATCCCTTCTGAGGACGTACTCCCGGCGGGAACCAGAACCTCTGCGGGAGTAACGTTTTGGTTTTCACCCTTCGGCAGCCATCGAAGGGACTTTAGAAGAAGTCCTAATCTAAAGCAATGGTTCCCAACTTTCCCAACTCATAGTCCTCGCTTACCGAATGAAATTTGTGCAAACGTCCGCCATGTTTATAACAGCATAGTCTACGATAAATAAAAAGATAATTATAAAAGTAGATGTTTTAAGTGGGTATGACACGGCCAAGGTACGTTTCTCAGTAAATATTCTTTGGGTACAGCTTGAAATGAAACGAATGTTTTCCCGACTCAGCTACGTCCATAAACACAGTAATACCAGGGAGTTGCTTGTGAATTTCCAATTACAGGCCAGACTCAGCCATCTGAAATCCAAAAGCGAAAAAAAGTATGTGAACGCGTCTCATGATCGTGACGTCATTGGAGGCACGGTCACTGAGCTATATAACTGGAGGACGCATGTCAATGCGGAATACGCGACGAAACTGAAGCCGACCTGGAGGGTCACGTGATGTAGGTTAGCTTACTCAAGTCGATTCCATTGCCCTAGGAACGCGCAGATACAAGTGAAAATAATGTAACGCAGAATCATTGATGTACACGCTAAAGCAATCCTTTGTTACTCATTACGTCTCTAGTGCTTTGGTTGTAATTACTTGGTAGGACATCTCTACACTATGATTCATAATTGTGTGATCCAAAGATTGTTTTTTGTACAATCTTTTACTTTCCTTGTTTTTAAGAGTGGTGCTTCCTGCCTATTTGAAGGAGAGCGCGTGTGACCGCATTTCGTATGGTGCGTCGAGACGCTATGACTGCGTAACAATCGCGATAGCACCGTCACTGAACAGTACACAGAGTAGGCGCGCTTGTTACTGACTGTCCATACCTGTGCACAGATAATCTGTACAACGCTTCAAACGCGTCATCTTGACAAAAAAGGCGCACGAACGCAAAAAGGAAAGTAACATGCGCGCACATACACGCGTGCATTTTGGCCAATGATGTGCCTCAAAGCTTCCTACACGATGAGCGTTTGGTGCTCAGTATGTTATACGGCTATTGTGCATGCCTTTTCGGGAAGTTGCTAAGGCAACTTTACCTCGGCGCAATGGTGTGCATGCTAACGCGTGGTAGCCGGTAATTTAGCGTCCAAGAGGCTGAAGAGACGCTAAGGCCGACTACGGCGCGTTAGCATGTACATCATTGCCTAAGCGTTTTCACTTCTAGGTACGCGTTTCTACGGCGGTGGCGACTTGAGTAAGCTAACCTACATCACGTGACCCTCCATGATGGCTTCAAAACATTATTGTGGAATGATCCTTCCTAGCATATAGTTCAGTGGGCACGGTTAGTAACACTGTACCAGGCAGCTCACCCATCGTTCTCCACACCGAAACATATGCATGCTAACGCGTGTTAGCAGGTACATCATTGCAAACACCTGTGCTACGATACTATACAGCAGCGCGCGTGACCAGTGACCACATTGTGAACTATGCGTCGTTGCGCGGTGACTGCTTACCATTCTCAATAGCAACGTTACTGAACAGCTCACTGAGTAAAGGCGCGCTTGTTATGGACTGTCCATATAGTCAGTAGGGCATACCTCAAAAAAGGCTTTAAAATAATACATGTTCATAGCTGTTCTGTACAGCGCGCCCGGACCGCGTTCTTTTTGCACAAAAACAAAGCTGTTTATTATATGCAGGGCGCATATGCACGCGAACATATTGGTCAATGATATGCTTCGAAGCCCCCAACATGTTCCGCGCTTTGCGCTCTGTATGTTGGGCGGGTATTGTGATGTAATCCCCTTCATGAAGTTTCTAAGATATGAAACTTTCCCAAAGCGTTGTATTAGTTTCACATCGAGATACGCGTCCTTACATAGCGCAGTGCGGAGTGCCGCCAATTGAGTCATAAAAGTCAAGTGACCTGTTGCGGCATTTTTCGAAATTGGATTTCTGGACGTTTTTCTTCAAATTCTATTTATGCCGAACTGCGCAGGTTTTAATTGTGTTTGAGTACCCAATACACATAGCATGTCCAGTTTAAACTGATCTGTGTTACAGAAACTGTAACACGTGTTACGAGAACAGTTATAACAGGGGTTAGGGTTAGGGGAAAATTGGTTTGAGATGATACTTTAACAATACTGTACCCAATCTTGCAATACACAAAAGTTATTTTGGCCGTGTCATGCCCACTTTAAACAAATGGTGGGCCCACCCATACATTGTTTACGTGTGGGCCATCCCCAGGCTAGTACAAAAGCGGCGCGGGGCTTCCTTTTGTGCTGACTAACGCGAAACCCGAGGTTGGCGAAGGCGCTCCACTATTACATAAAATTGCACTTTGGCTGGGGGGTGAACCCTCTACATGTAGTCCCTAAAAATTGTTGTTTTGGTTGATTTTTTACCCCTATGAGAGGGCAGCGAAAGTGATTGGAAAGTGAAAGTAAGTACAACGAACATTACAATTCACTCAATAACGTAATTCGTCAGGCGCGAATCCAGGATTTACGGAGATAAGTAGGGCTCGCGTTGTGCTAGGGAGGCTGAAGATTAAACCTGCAAGAGCGCAAGGCAATACTGTGAGTCCGGAAGGAGAGTCTGTAGGCCTCGCCCACCCTCCTGTAGGCCTCCCCCATCCCCCGAAGCTCGCAATTTTACAGATCAAGAACGCAGAAACCAGGTCCAGTTACTATGTTAAGGAGATTTTATATCATTTCATATTTTATAAATTTCGATGTTAATGGCTGAGTATATAGGTTACGATAAGGACATCTTGTGATGTCGATCGGCCGAATGTTATTTCAAAACTTGGATGCTAGCTTGAAGCGCAATATGTACATTTAATTTTCAGAAAATAATATTTGCCGTAAATTAGTAAATTTTTAGATATTAGGTAGGCCTACATCAGGTACAAGGTGCCAACCGCGACCTTTGCACTCCGAAATTTTCCATTTAAGACATCAATTCCATGATTAAGACTCGTATTCAGCCAGTGCTTTGAGACACCTCAATTTTGAAACAAAAAAAAATTGGGGTTTCAAGAAGATTAGTTTGATTCAAAAATGTTTTGTTATCCGCTGGAGAACAACAATTTTCCTCAAATATACTTTTGTTTTCAAAACATGTGGAAGGCAGAAGTTCACATTCTTACAGGCCCGTAGCCAGGAATTCTGATACAGGGGGGGGGGGGGAGCACCGACACCACATTGGGGGGGGGGGGGCACCGAAGAAGATAATTATGTTTGTTGACAGTAGAGCCACCATATGATTACAGTTACAGGGGACGATATCTAAAGCTTGCCACAGATAGTTCTAAGGAATCGGTTTCACGTGTGAACATTTGAGCGAAGCGCGCGAAACTTTCACTCTTCTGATGGAAATTTTTGCCTCCCTTTGCAATATCAAAGACGGGGAAAGTCTCCACAAGTGAAGGAAACAAGACTATGATCACGATGATGCTTCTTCAGCTCCGCAAGCGCAGGTGAAGAGTTGAGTACTTTGCGAACGGCGAGGGGACCAGGGGCTGCCATTAGGCAGGCTTGGTGTGGTCCATTATGATTTTCTTAAGACCTAGTCTTGCCCTGAGACGTTAGTTACTTTCCACAAAGTGAGGGCGTATGTCAACTGAACTGTAAGCACTCAAAGGTTATGTCCAGAACTCTAGTTCAGAGAGTTCAATAGTAGAGCTGTAGAGGATGCACTGGCGACTGGTACGCATTCTTCACAGCCGATATGTGGTGGATGGAAATAAACTAGAGTCTTGAACAAGACTAGTTAGGACCAAGAGGGAACTTCCCCGAGAGTCTGAGGAATTAGCAAAATGGGGACACTAGCATGGAGCTTTGAGCAGGACTTAGAATGACAGTGAGAGCACACCAATCTCTTCTCAGTTCATAATTCAGATGATCATTATCGTATTTCTACTTTGAACGAAATTAAATTGCATGAGAAGAAAAAGTAAATTTTGGAATAAGTTTGTGGTACGAGTAAATTTAGCTTCAAATTATATAGTCATCGCGTAACGAATGTCACTTAAATTACTAGATTACTACATGAAAACCCCTTTATGCCCGGCATCTAACTTTGAGCCTTCACCTAGCTTTGGCTAGACTAGTTCACTGGAATTTTTATGCTAATGATGTTCATAGGTGATATAACTTTGCTTGTGAGAATTGCGCGGGAAGCGCGCCGAAATTTTGCAGGAAAATTGTTACCACGAGAAACCCTGCGTACAGACTCAGCAAGGGCTGGTGAAAAGATAAGCCCGACGAAGGGACCAAGCTCCCCTAAGGGGTCCAGCCACCGGAAGCCCCGCCAGAAGCATTGGGTTACAGAAAGGATTCCGAACGCTAAATCATTTGGGCGCGCGACGAAAAATTTGGGGTTCTGTTGAAGAAAAATTGAAAATATTTGGTTCTTACTAAAGAAAATTTGGGTTTCTATGGAAAAATCTGCCCCTGCTCGTCCTAGACAGTCCCAGTTTTCCGGACTAAGTTACTCCTTCCAAAACTATCTTGAGCCACTCCTTGTGCAGACACCCTTGTGCAGAAACAAATGTAGTTTATTTTAAGGTCATATTCTGGTGGGCATACAAGGCCATAATATTAAACCAAAACATTCTTTGCGCATGCTGTGTAATGTAAGCTACTCTGCATTTTTTGACTTTGATGTCAATCAAAGAGCATTCACCAATGACCAATTGAGAATTTTGCTTTCTCCCAACCGAAATGTATGTGGGATGATGTGGGCCTGCCTTTAAGAGCAAAACCAAGACGCCGGACAACTGGTCGCGGAGGTATGCCCCTTCCACCACCCTTGGACATTGAGACACTTTACGTTTCTTACAACATATGTTTATCATGATGTTGAGTCTGAATTAAGAATCTTCCTGATCGTAAGAGAAATTGGATAGAACTTCTCATGGATTCAATTTTTGTGTTTTTCCGGAAATCACGCCTACACGAAAGAACAATAGCCTAATTGTGGAACCTTTGGCTTTACTAAGCCAACAGATCTCATTATAGGTCTTCCTTTTAGAGACACCTGATCTCGAAGCGGTGTTAAAGCCATACGGTATGTAACTGGAGATAAAAGCGCGCATAGCGCGCGAAATTTTTTGTAATTTTAGAACAAAAATGTTACGTTCATTATTTAACGCTTTTTGGTCAAAATCGCTTGGTGTAATACCAGAGCCACAGTTTACACGGTACTAGAACTTTATTTTCGATCGATTTTCCATATGGTGGGGCACAGTGGTCCGCACGGGGGGGGGGGGCGGCCTCCCGTGCCCCGGCCTGGCTACGGGCCTGCATTCTTAACAAGTTACAAGCTTTGCTCTTCTATATTCACGCTTACGCAGAACCCATTGACTGTTGAAAGAAGCGAAAACTTTTTAAGATGATATCGAAGAAGAAAATGGAAAACAATTGAGCTGAAGATGAGGGTGCGAAAATTTTGAAGGTTTGTGGAACACGGGGCTGTAACGTCCGAGTCCGGACTCACACCCGATTTCCAGACTAGAGTACGTTTTTCGCCGGGCTCGGAATGGGTGGCCACGGTATCGGGATAAGCCTGGAATGGGCTGCAGCTGGACTCGGAGCCGATTCCAGCCGGGTCCACAAAAATGGAAAGTGTCATGAAAGTTACTTTAGGCTTTATTGTTGCTGGTGCACAGTTTAACAAGTGAATGGTCACATAGAGTGAACTAAATTACAGGGTGAGACAGAATATGGAATAGGCTCCTTTAGGCACGGTCCATTTTAATTAATTGTAATTGTAAAGCAGTACCAAAAACACTTGTACGAGATAGCGCATTGTCAAATGGCGGGACACAGAACTGGCAAGGAATTGGGGAACATAGAATCGGAATTGGCTCGAAATCGGAGGTTACTACTTACTTGACCCGGGTTTGATCCGGAATGGTGGCCACTGCAATCGAAATTGGCCCAGAATCGGATTAGGTGGACTCGGATACAGCCTTGGTGAAACATTTGTTATAGAAAAACAATTGAAAGACGTAATTTTTTATCCCTAAACTTGGACATTTCACCCTATCTCCTGCAGAAATCGACTGCTGAAGTTTCTTTTAAATCATTTTAAATTTCGATGGGAAACCGTTAGCCGTGCACTTGCACATACCTTCTGGTGTCACGGCTTGTCACTAGTATACTTTAGGCAAGAGATTTGCTAAATCGGGGGAGTGGAACCGTATAGTACCCACGGTGGCACGTTCCCTACACAGCCTAGCATCTTTGATTATATTGAAATGCCGGTATGGCGAAACTTTGGTATCTCAATCCATCTGGATCGCAGATTTTACCCTATAACACAAATTAATCTGTTACTACAGTTCAATGTAACAATTCGTTTCCCGCCCCTCTACCGCGTATATAATCATGTCCCTTGGTTTTCTCTTTTTCTCTTCTTCCCCCTATCATTTGGGGGGGGGCAGTAAGGCCCTTATACCTGCGTCTGATTCCCGCCTATCCTCATTTCCCTTTTCCCTTAATTTACCCAAGGAACTGCAATCCCCCTCCCCCTGGGCGATCCACGTGGACCCGCGGTTGAGAACGAATCAAGTAATCAGTAGTCATAAGCAAAGCGCCACCATAGGTTGGTATGTAGGGCTCAGAAAATTTTTGGCACAAAATACCTCCCAGATGGCTGGAAATGATTCTTTTCCACTTTTGGATAACGACGGTCCTTATATTGTTCACCCGTAGGCCTCAAAATATCACTGTTAAATCATTTAAATGGAAAAAATCAACGATAGCAAATAGGTTAAGTACTATGCTCAGTGAAAAAGGCGCCAGGGAATTGGATTCGCCCCCCCCCCCCTTGACTATACGGACGCTCAGGCACTAACAGGTCGTAATAATGCTATAACAAAGCCGAAAGTCACACGCTGAAACATTTTGTTTTGCATTGCAAGAACTGTCTATTATATTGCAGTTAGTCCGATCTCATTGCTACTTTTGTCAGTATGTGCTATATGTGACCAGCAAAGAAAAAGATTACATTCGAGATAAAAGAAGCTGGACAATTTTGAGCATGAATAAGCAATCATCTTTTAAAATATGTCCATATATGCTAAGTTTAAGATAAGCCAATTTCTTTTATATCAATTAATTTCTTTATATGAAGCTCCCATGGAAGATACCCTCTTGGTAATTAATGCCTTTTTCTGCAATCTGTAACATCTAAAATCTTAAAGCTAAATCCTAAGGTGGTTGTGGCAAGGCATTGACTGCATTTTCTTGTAAACAAATACAATACATTTAATAAGCAATAAAAAAATGTGTGAGATGTATAAAATTACAAAAATATGTATTAAAGAGTTTGAAATGTGAAATCGGTTTAACGTCTACCTTCACAGCTGATGTATTTGCTGAGGAAATTATTCTTCTTAATAACTGCAAAACAGGAGTGTTCAGAGAACACAATTCAACATTTTAGGTTCTCTACAAAAAAAATGTACTGCGAATGTGCAAGACGGACCAATAAATTACATAAATCTTGTAACATACATATTTTTGAGAGATAAAATTTTCCTTCCCTAATGATTGCTTAATGTAAAATCTGGTGCATATGAGATTGGGAGTCTGGGGAAGGCAGCCTCCTGCCACTAAATGTTCATTCCAATGCAAAAATGTCATTTCAGGGTAAAAATGTCATTTTCAGGGCAAAATTTATCTCATGATTGTGTTAATTTTGTCTATGATAAATACACTCTCGCTCTCCTTGGGAAACGTCTCCCCATTATCTTGTGGTGATGACAATCCCCAAGAGGTGTTGGAGAAAAATATTGAATAAAACCATGTTACTGGGCATAAAAGATTTGCTTAAAACCAGCTGCTTAGAACTCATTACTGTTATGAAGAAGAGAGTAAACAAAGATGATAAATTACTGTTCTTAATGACATGGTGACAACAGCTGCTGATTCCAGATAATCTTCAAAGAAATTAGAAGTTTTAGTCATTCTGATATAATGTAATAATGCTTATAACAAGTTCTGCATGAGAGGGAGTAGGTGATGGGAAGAGTTATGACCAAAGACATAACATAACCACTGGGTGGAGTGGGTAGAATAAATAATGCCACCTCCCCTCCCCCTCCCCTCCCCCAAAAATGCAAGTTTCACATCACCTACAGACCTCTGATGAAGCCACACAAGTGCACCTGCTAGTGTAATTCCATACCCTCCAGGTCTGAACAGTTGGCTATTGTCCTCAGAAAAGATCTCTTATGTCAGCCCATTTTGGGGGAGGCATGGGGGAATACTAACTTGGGTCTCTTAACCATCGCCCACAGTAATTATGCCACGTGTATGATAACTTAAAACATTTCAGTTATGCCTCTAAGCAGAAAAGGGCATTTTCAGACACAAAAGGTTGATGTGAGGCAAATAAAATTATTTTCCCTGGATGTGAAAACATTGCATAATACTGGGGTGATCTTCAAGAATTATCTAATCAAAACGTAGCCATCTATCAAACTTTTCATGGGCCCTGTTTCCTGGAGAGATAAGCTCTGAACACACAACAAAAGAGAATATCACAATCTTTAAAATGTTAAAACACAATATAAGACTTAAAATGTAAAACTAATGATAAGAATGTTTTACAGATTGGCCATGTATGGTTGAAGGTTTTAAAGGCTCTAAAGGTCCACTTGAGGGTGTCTCAATCATAACTGGTAGCTCATGTAACATGTAAAGTTTAGGCCTATTTACCTTCAAGATTTATAAGAAGTAGCACATTAAAGAAATCTTGCCTTATTTTGAGAAAAATGGTATGGGAGAAAGAAATTCATATAAAAAAATTATGATACAAAAAAGGAAGAATAAGTCACAATTACATAAGTTTACAAAAGTAGCAATGCATGCATAATACATTTTTGCTATGACAATCCAATGAGGAATCTATGTCTTGCAGGGTCAAAGTCAGGGGTGAACTTGATGTCTAAAATTTTGTGGGGATGGGGGAGGGGAGCAAACCTGGTTGGAATACCAAACAGCGCCGAAGGAGCCGTGGGAGTGTGAAGTGCTTCCTTGAAGGCATGGGGTCCAGAGACCCTTTGTAGGGCCCTTGGTGGGTCTAACGTGCAATGGCCTGGGAAGCCCTGTTTAAATAATTAAAACCACTAGAATAAAACATTTGGTTATCTTAAACCCCATTGAATGTGCACTAAACCGATCACAAAAACTTACATTTTGGCCATTTGAATAATGCAAAGGATAATTTTATGATGGGGTGTCCAGCTTGGCTGTGGGTTGCTAGAGTGATAATGGAAGAGTTTGTACATAGCTACAGAACACACAAGATGTTCTACAGGGAGTAATAAAAAAAAAACAGCATTCAAAACGCAAAGCACGCTGAAGAAAATAGCATTATTAGAGACATTTATTTTGTAGCCTATTATTTTTCTTAATCTTTTAAATGCGATATTATTCATTACATGAAAGATTCTTATACTTTTCCCACCACCCGTTCCTTTTTTTTATGTTTCAGTTTTGTAATGGCCTGTACAGGTAACAAGGCAACCCTCACAGTCTGGGGCCAGATGCCCTCCCTGAGAATTTTTCTTATATTTGGTGGCTTTTGTGGCCATTCTGGATCATTTCTAGAAAAAATCCTGTGTCCCCCAGGTGTAATTTGAAATACTTATGAAATATCTGCTTATGATGACTGCGAGTTAAGATAGTAACCGTCAATTTGATGAGAATGGTGGTAGCTGGTGGGGCAAAGTGGAGAGTGGGAGGAGTTGCAGAGGCACTGGAAATAGTAAATTACTCAAACTATCCAACAGCAAGTAATAAGGCAACTCTAAAAAAAGCTTTCCTATACAGACAGTCATACTAACAAGACACCTACTTATATTGAGCTCATGCGAAGCACGCTGAAAAATTTATCGAGAATTGTGATTCCCTATACAGGTAGGTTTCTGAGTGGTGTATACTAGAACCATGAAGCACAAGTAATCATGCACATTTAGTCCTATCACTTTATTTCAGGGCTTCAAGCCATAAAAGTGTGGCAGGGACCCGAAGCCCATGCTTTCGAGGCCCATGTGTTGAAAGAAAATTTAACTAAGGTATTTAACAAAATTTTTAAACAAAAATTGCCACTTGCCTCCCCACATCTGAGCTTCATCACTGCATTAGTTAGTGTTCACTGGGAGTGCAAGCAAAGCAAGCCATGAAAAATCTTTGTGGCATTTTTATGGTATTTGATATTAATATTTTCATTCATTTTATATTGCAAACTTTACAATAATATTAAAAATTAAAAATAAAAATATTTAAGAAATATTAAAAATTTCCTCATAATGTTCTCATTTCTTTTTCTTCATTTTTGTTATTATCTTTACTCTTTTTCTACGGTCCAGAAAAGTGTGGGGGAGGGGAGAAAGTGCCCCCCTTGTCCCCCTCATAATCCCGCCTATGGCCAAAGTTCACCAAACGGACAGGAAGCATTTTATGCAAACTTAGCAATGTTTGCATACATACACAAAGAATGTCACATTTTATCTAAAACATCATGATCCAGTTTAAAATTTCCACCATCAAGAATAAGTACAAATGGCAACAACACTTACAACACAGCTTTTGTATGTACTGTAAAGATTCAACCTCACATCTGGAAGAAAGTTCACACTTAAAGAAGGCTACGTCAAAAGTTGTAATAAAACTCAGTACTGTTACATTTAAATTTTTACACAGAAATGTACTTTGCTATTATTATTACTTAGGTCATACCAGGGATTCTTTACCAGTGCACTGTAAGTAAGGCACATACAAAGGCTTAAATCATTGCTTTATATTCAACGGGGAAGAAAAGGAAGGGGTGGGGGAAAGGGACAAGGGGTCACGTGCATCTTAACATGGAGCACTTGTTGACCAAACAAATCAGCTTTATAAATGAATCCAAAACTGCAAGCAACATGAAGAAGCCAAACTATTTACTAACTGACCACTAAATCCTATTTCTCAAACTTTATGAAGTTAACAATGGGAGTCCATAATTTATGTAATTACTTAAAAATATTGCCCTGCTTACCTTCCATTGATGAGTCTTTCTCATACATACAGTAAAAATAGTTTCAAGTACATGATGATTACAGTACAAAAAGAGAGGTTGTATGAAAAATGTTAAGAGACCATCACATAGAGTATAAAATATAATTTAAGCAAAATTATGTCAAACATAATTTAAGTGATTTATGGAAAGACAAAGCATTGTGTGGGGTTTGTAGAAAAGCTTTATAATTAAGAAATAAACTTAAGTCACTCTGAAAATTGAAAGATAATGTTAAAAGGCAAAATGCACACAGTAACAGTTACAGCTGAAGTAATTTTGATGATAGTTTAGTACTTTCTGATACAAAAGTTGAAATAAACCTCAACAATGGGACAGCAAAACTGAGGGAAGGGCATTGCCAGCTTTGTCACAATTGCCTTTATCATCTGTTTATGATACTATGGCAAAATTTGAAGGGCAACAAATCTCACCCTAAGCAGTAAAAATTCCCCCAACTAAGTTTACTTCTAGCCCCTCCAATTTCAAAAAGAACATCTGTGTAGTACACCTCCCAGACAAAGCAACACTAGCCTGTACTGAGTTTAAATTGCTCAAGGCCATATCCACACAGGCTGTTTGTGAGCTGTCTGGGTACACAACTAAGTGATCTGTACAAGTCATCATTGACAGACCAATCACAGTGCAGTCACCAATTGTATTTAGAACTATAGGGCTATTCATAAATATGTTTGGCAGAATGCCACTGATCCTTTAAGGGCCTGGCAACTTTACACCATCAGTGTTGTGGTATTTTAAACATCTGAGAATAATTACAATACTATCTCACAGTACATTACCCTGCATAGTCAACCTGCACACACTGTCCTTCATGAAAAATCATCATTGTACCTCTCACTGTCTTCTGAACATAAAAGTAATTATTACTTGTTAAATTTCTTACATCCTGGCATACACCCAGTCTCTCAGATTATCTGGGATTAGACATTTGTCATTTTACTCAACATTTGAAAATGTACAAACTACATCATAAGACACAATTTCTTGTATGGTAAAACACTGAATAATTCCCCCTTCCTTCCAATCACACACTGACATACAAACAAACCAACACTGTAAGACAGGCAAAACAAAAGTAGGAAAAAAGGAAATAAAAAAAAAAACATGCTATACCATATACACTCCAACCTTGCATAAGTACATTGCTTTCATTTGCAATTTACATCGCTGTGCATAAGAATTAAACACCAAAAGTTTTTTTATGTTTTATACTGTAAACTCACACTTAACACTGTTATCTATATATCATTTGAAACTCTACTCCAAGATCTTTCACAGTTTTGAGGTGAACAATTTCTTATCTGTTACTATAAAGCAGCACATGACCTCACCCCCATTTACTGGGGATACATGGTCCATGTCCTCTTAATATTGGATTCAGTGAACAGAAGTGACTCCTGGCTGACATATATACCAAAATCCTATCCTAAAAAATTCATTGAGTTCAATTTATTTTTGATTTGTGCACTTTAATCCATGCAGCATATCTATGACCCTGCCATGCATGGCTATGTTAATATTTTATCTTGTGTAATTCAAATTATGAGATTATGTGAGATCCTACCAAGCATGCATGTGTAGATCAGAGAGTCAATGCTTGCAAAGATCGTCTGGATGTTCCACAGAACTTGTAAAAAAAAATTGATAGACATTCACTCTTGAGTGTACTTCCAAGAGAAGTTGACTCAAAGATTTGCAAAGTGACAAGTAGAGATGACCAGTGAAATGAAACCCCCACTGGTGAAAAGTTGTAAATGATTTTCTAATCGTGCATGAATTATTACGTCATAATTTGCTGTTCTGCAGAATGTTGCCGTCATAATTTGCTGTTGTGCATGCGTCATGTTTAAAATTGAGTTTGTTTTCATTGTATCATTTGCAATTTTCTTTTGAAAGCCATTATGTACTTCACTGGGGCAAAGTAACCAGGTAATTAATGGCCATTTTCACAATGGTGGCAATATCGTTCCTGCTACGAGTAGCCTAATACAGGGAGACAAGGTCTAGGCTAACATAGGCTTTGGTTTGGCCCTTAGTAATGGCAGTACTATCAGTACAACAGGCAAGCTTGGAAACTCATGATCTGGGAATTTTACTGTACCACAGATAATGTCTTTGGATGTTTTTGCACAGATACAAATGCTTCCAGTGACTGTTTTTATTGTTTTCTACAAAATAATATGTCATTCTTTTCAACCTTTTTGGTACAACTTTAAGACATTCACTTCAAAAGAAGTTTTCTTTCAAATGTAGTTTTCTTTGATCAAAGACTGATGTTGAAAGAACCATGATTTTAAACTTCACAATTGTGCCTGCAATATAAGTCTTACACGTACAGTACTGGTAGTCTCAGTAGTGGTACACTTTCCTTCCCAGCATGCACTGTAAACCAAACTTACTGAACTCACCTATTGTCAGAAGTGGCAATGCTGGTAGTAATAATTGTACTACAAGGCTAGGCCTAATACATTTATCAGAGGGGCTAGTCCAAGCATTACTGCTTCTGTCAATGTAAATTCAGTTACTGCGAGTTAAATGGAAAGTAACTCCAGTACTTGTAGGCCTAGTGCCAATACTAAAGCTAGTAAAATGCAAGAACAATCTGTCACAAATAGCACTAGTTCAAAAGCCACTACAGAGAGAAGGCTTAGGCCTAACATCAGGCATAATGTTAGTGACACTGGAACCAGCACAGCTGGATCCAGAGGTGAAAAAGAACAGGCCTAAGGGACCATCAGCAAACACTGCTGACGATAGGCCTCACAACAACGTGAGTACAGTCATCAACAAGCCAGTGAAAGTGAAAACTAAAGACTGGGACAGTTGCATGGTTAACAAAAGTAGTAAAGGCTTTTGCAACTTCCATTGCAATTCCTTTGCGCTCTTTTCCGTGCAACAACACCAAAAACACCTCGCGAAGTCACAGAGAAATGTCCTATTCTTTACTGTGAAGGCCACTCTTTCAATCGCTTGTTCCCAGCCATCCTAACTCCAATCAATTTCCTCCCTTCAGTAACTTAACAATTAACCCTTTCTCTCACTGATTATACTTGTTTGAAAGGTAAATAATACTTTTCAACACCGTCATTTTCCCTTTAAAGAAGTAATATGGTAAAATTGTTGGCTGAAATTGCACAGTAAATCCCTCTTGAAAGAGGCCTTGTAGCAACTGCCTTTTCATGAGGGGTTATGTTACTTTAAGTAGTTCTAAAGCATTTCCTCCTCTCAGATTTAGAGAGATTATGGTATCTTCTTTATTCTGATATAAGATTCATTGGGATTAGATGAGGTTTTGGACTGTCATTTTAAACATCCAATGGCATACTCTTTTACATTTGAAGCTAATCTAGCTTGCTGGTGCTTTCAGTTTCTTTATAGGCCTACAGCATGCATTTTAGCAGAATATCAACTACCATTGTGTAGATCCTGATGCATTAGTGAGGCTATCCTAAAATTTGAAAGATTTTTTCAAAAGTAAAAATAAAGCTTGCATCAAAAGTTGGTAAACAAAAAACAACAGAGATTGTATCAATGAAAACCAAACAATCCAAACAATACTACTGTTTGAGTACTGGCAATTTGGAAAGGAAATTAGAATGTGAACTTGCAGAAGAACATAAGAAAAGAAAGACCGCTGAAAGGAGATCTAAGGAGTGTATCAAAAACAAAGCTACCTGGAAAGCAGAGAAAATGTGACTGCAGACGTATATTGGGAGATTGATTAAGAGAAAATATTTTAAGGTGTGTGCACCGTCTAAACACAGGACTTTCAGCAATTCCTGGACACGAAAGAAGAGAGCAGAGTTAACTCTTTTAACCAATGACTGCATGTCATTCATTTAAGAGGTTGGATTGAAACCAATTGCCTTAGAAGTGAAGGTATAATTATGGGACTTACCCAAAAATTGTAGCAGAGGAGAATGCTCACAATGAAGTCAACAGTTCAACCACAAGTGTTGATGATGTATTGTATCGAAAGGACAAACACTTAATTTCTGACTTGGCCTACCAGGAATTAACTTTTCTAACATAACTGCCATCTTTATAAAAAGTAAGGTGAAGGACTTCAGAACTGAACAAAATTTTTAACATCCGCAAGTTACCAGAAAATGAAGGAGTCTATGTGCCCTTGAGACAAAAGATGAGAAGAGTGATTGATCAAATTCAACAAAGAGAACAACCTGAAGGAATGCAGTTACTCTCACCTAACGTTTAAGTTAAAATAACTGGTGATGGCACCTGTATAGGAAAACATTATGTTGTAAATGTGTGCTTCTCAATCACTCTAGTAGGTGGCAAGGTTTCCAGAAATCACATAGCAGCAGTGTTACGTGTCAACGAAAAGTATGATCAGCTAAAGAGAACATTATTGCCACTGTTAAATGACTGCCAAAATGTGACTGATATTACATTTAATGACAAGACATATTCAGTTGAATATTTTCTCAGCAGATATGAAATTTTTGAATATTATTTTAGGCTTGCAAGCATGTAATGCCAAGTATTTTTGTGCATGGTGCAAGTGTCCCTCAGAAAAAAAGGTGGGATGTGTGTAGACTTTGGTGCACACATTGTGGCAGAGATATGGCAAAATGTGCAAGTGGGAAGGGTCAAAGATTTGGGTCCATAGCTCAGCCTTTATTTGAAATGGTCACAATTCCGAATGTTATTCCAAATGTTCTGCACCTGTTTATATGCATTTCTGACCAATTGGTCAATCATGTAATATCTTAGCTGTTGAGACGTGATAACATTGCAAAGAACACTAAACAGATCTGCAAGCGCAAGTGTTCTACTATTGCTACCTTTGAAAAATTTGTGCAAGGTTTGCAAATTGAGTGGCGATTTTATGTAGATAAAGGTTCTGGCATAATTGAAAGTAGGGATTTTACTGGTCCAGAGCAAAAGGCCACACAGTTAGATGAAATTATTCCAAGGCATCAAAAGCTTTCTGATATCAAACTCCTTTGGGCTAACTTTACCAAACTTATGGCTGTATTGAAAGGGCAGAGTAATTTCACCCAGAATATGAATGAAAATTTTCAGAAAGAGTGCAAAGAGTGGGTACGACTGTTCACTAAAATTTACCAATCAAAAGATGTCACACCCTACATGCATGTCCTTGCATATCATATCCCAGAGGAATTGCATATTCATGGCAACATCAATATTTATTCTCAACAGGGTATGGAAGAAACTAATGACTCTGTTACTGCTTGGTTCTTTAGAGCCACTAATCACCAGAACACAACAACAGCATTACAGCAGATTTTGGCCACACAGAACAGAATTGAGTATCCTTCATTTAAATGTCACAGAAACAAACAGTTTTCTGTTACATGTAGTTTTTGTTCCCAAAAGGTCACAACAATGCTCATGCTGTAAATACTGTATATTCACTTTGAGCTCTGGATGTGCTCACCACTTCCCTGTGAGTTATGAGAACAGCAAAGATTATTTCTCAGTTATCAAGGAGGTGTTTCTTCAGTAAAATAGCTCCCCTCTGATTATATAAAAGACAGTAGGTTTATTATACATGTTCCTGTGCAATGGCAACCTTTTGTGTTGACTTCAATAGTCATATATCTTGGATTTTAATTTCTTTGACGTAGCCAACAATGCATACATAATTAACTACAGTATCTCCTAAAATTGCTTCTTTTCACAGCTGGATATGTGCAGCCAAAGTGAGAGATATTAAGAAAATTTAAAATATAATATTTGTTGTGTGGGAAAATTTATGAAAGAATACTTTATATTCCTTTGTGTGTTCATGATGCAGGGAGGCCTTTAGCAGAACAACATACTGAGGGAGGAGGTGATATAATTTCTGGGGGCGATATTTTCAGGAGGGCTAGATATGGTGGAATGCACTGAGGCAATATTAATTTTGAATTTTCAAGTGACCAAAAATTCTTCTAGAGAAGGTGTTGCCTCTGGAACCTTAGCTGTGGGCCTAGATGCAGGGAAAGCTGGGCCAAAAAATGTATAATTTTGCATTATCATCAGTGTTATTTGTTCACATTTTTCTTTTTCTTTTCTTTTTTTTTGAAGAGAAGAAGGTATGTTGGGAGGGAATAGAACTTAGTTGGGAGAATTGGAACTGTGTTACCACTAAAACACTCTGGGTGTACAAGGAATTGCATGAGGAGATGGGGGATGTTGGTGCTGAGAAAGTGTTCGAACTCCCCAGTAATAGATTCTACTGGGTCTGTATATACAAAGACGTTGATAAATTTGTCAATAACCAATGAACTTGCACAAAAATAGCAGGAAACCACAGACAATGATATGAGTGTAAGACGTGAAAGGTTAATTTATGTTGGAATTCAGTTGGATGCTTAGGGTAATTAAGTTATGTCATATTACGTAAATTCTTTTATAGTAGTGCTGTGTTCAGTCATTCTGTTTGCCATGCTTGTTAGTCTTGGTTTGGTTGTCGTCCGGAGTGGACGCGGTGTTAGCTAGTAGTCGTTTATGTGTCCGTCGTAAATAAATGTTATCTGGAGCAAGTAATTGGACTTTGGAAGTATGCCTTTCTCTGCTGCCTAGTCTTCATCTCCATCTCCAGCCTAATCCCTTTCCATTACCGCATCGAACTTACCAGCCATGCTCATATCGAACCCGTTCCCCCACGCTACATTCTGGTGGCAGCGGTTGTGGTTTTTAAAGAAACTGTCCGTGATGTAAGTTTTTAAGGAAATTCAAGTAACGAAGTGGAACTTTTCCGCCTACATGCAGTATGTTCGACGTTATTTTCCTGACCTCTCCTTCAGAACATCGTAATTAACTTTAAAAAATCTTTCCGTGGAAGGTTGCAACGGTAATGGGTATACATACTCCCAAGTCTGTTCTAACTGACATATAGACCTATTTTTATCACCTGCGAAATCTATTTGCCATAACAAATCAACCACATGGTCAACTTGGATATCGACCAAGAAGCCTCGTTATATATTTCGGTACACCCACATCTTTTCAGACGACCAGAAAACAACACTTGGCCAGCTCCCTGCCTGATAACACTAATTTTACAACCTGTACGTGCGTGAGATATGTGTACATGTGTTTGAATTTAATAATGACTCATGTGGCATGTTATCACGTATGTTAGTGTATACACCGGTCCGGAGTGCTGTTTCCCGAGGTAACGAAAGTTCCTGATTTCGACATTTCCAGTCATCGAATCAATGGTGAATTGCAGAATAACGCATTTAGTACTTCCGAAGCTCTGTAACAGCTAAGCCCTACAACGATAATCAGGTACTTTTTTCACTTTGAATTCGTCGTAATACTGTAGAACTGTTGCTGCTTGGTTGCCCACTCTATGGTTTAGTTGCAGAATTCCCGTTCCAGAATTTAGCTTAACTACTACTTACACAGCATATAATAGGAAGATCGACGCCTTTTTCTTCACGTCAGTATACAGCATTTCAGTCAGCTCAACAAAACTGTTTTAGCGTCATACACATAGACACGCTGAATGTTAACATCCTTCGCATGCGAGAGACTGTTTTCCTGTTAACTGGGGACTTGGATTATTTTTCAGTCCAGTTGGAATGAACATTATTCCTGAATGTTGTTTGTATGTATTTACCATAATATCGTGGTGAGTTGTTTATAATTCATGTACCGTATTTGCATACTTATACTTTGGGGGCTTATTTTTGGTCACATTACTCATTTTAAAATGTCAGAAGACGAAAGTACAAAGCCCTCCCCCGGTAAGACGTCAATGTCAGATACTGACTCAAGTCAAAACATTAGGCCTAAAGTAAAAATAGAGTTGCCTCCAATATTCACTGGTGATGGCACAGAGGATTTTGGGCAATGGTGTCGTCGTTTTGAAGTGGCAGTGAATGCTTCTGCAGGTTATGACCTATCAGAATTAGCTAGTATTTTGCCTGTTAGGCTGGGGGGAAATGCTTTTGGTTACTGGGATAGTTTGGAAGATTTGGTGAAGGATGATTATGATGCTGTGAAAACCCTTATGAAAAAAGTGTTTAAGAAAAGAGAGTTTATCGCAACATTCCAAACGTATATAAATGCTAGGCCTAGGTATCCGAATGAACCATTAGAGGTTTATCAGGCTGAGTTGACTAGATTAGTAAATGAAGCCTTCCCTAAGTATGACAAAGTGGCAAAAGAGGGTGAAACTTTTAGGCGTTTTGTTGCTGGCTTAGAGCCACAACTTCAACTTAAAATTCATGAATTTGGTGCTACTGACCTGGCAACTGCTCTTTCTGTGGCTGTTCGAATTAAGAGAGCTCAAATGGCTAGTCGTATACAAGCCCCTCACAATCACATTTCAAGTCCTACTACTAACTTAGGTAAATTAGGGACAGATGAAGTGAGTGAACTGAGGAAGAGTATTGACACTTTGGTACACAAGGTAGATAGACTTGAGCTAGAATTGAATAGAGCAAAGCAAAATATCCACGAGCCTTATCAGCTTAGATCCTATGATTACTCAAGACCATATGCAGATAGGGATTCTGTAGGTAGAAGTAGGTCCCCATATAGATTTAGGTCCTTTTCACCATATAGACGTGATAGTTCTACGAGAGAACCCCTGAGAAGCTCTTCTCCATATCGGTCTCCATCTCGATCCCCCTCCCGTAGTCGTGAGAGATATCGGGATGATAGGAATTTTAGTCGTATCTCTTATCACTCCCCATCACGTAATCATGGAAAGTACCGGGATGATAGGAATTTTAGTCAGTCCCGCAGCGAAACCTCACCAAGTCGATGGTATCGATCGAATCCTGGCAGGAACGGTAGCCCATCTACTAGATACCGTTCACCTAGTCCCTACAAGGTAACAAGGAGTAGAGCTGTTCACTTTAGTCATCAGGAAAACTAGATGCGGTTGAAGCAGAGGACCAACCTTCAACCGACAACCCCTCTGGTCCACCCTTAGGTAGCATTCATAGACAGAGTGGTTTTCGCCCTTACGTTACTATGGTGGTTGAAGATAGGGTAGTTGATGCGTATATTGATACTGGAGCTGATCTCACCTTTATGAGTGAAGAATTACGGCAAAGTATTAAAACATTGCAGAAACGCCCTTTACAGAAACCAACTGGTATAACAACATCAGTTACGAGTGAAGTTATTGATAAGTTAGGGTATGTAAATGTAAACTTGATGTTTGGGTCAAACCAATTTTGTCATGAAATTCAAATTGCTAGAGGTATTGACAAGAGTCTCATTTTAGGTTGGGACTTCTTGTTGAAACACTCTGTAGTACTTAATGCAGATAAGGGATATATGGAAATGTATGGAGAGAAATATTATTTTGTGCAGCCAAAGAGCGTTGCCCCTCCATGTTCAAATGTTGTAGCGCATATTTCATGTTCTTTACCAGCTCAAAGTGAAAGTATTGTACTGGCTAAGATACTGACCTCAGAATTTAATTTAGTTCCTGATGGTCAGTGTGGTATTTTTGAACCCTACTGTAGTACTGAGTTACCATTTTTAACAGCTAGAGTACTCACAAATGTGAAAAATGGGTTTCTTAACATGTGTGTTATTAACCCAAGTAATTGTGAGGTGTCCATGGAAAAACATACATTTGTAGGACATTTCTATCCTCTTGGTAATGATCAATGTCAGTATGAATTGATGGAGCCTACAAATAGGAGTTTTGCTTGTAACAACACTGCTGGTCGAAGTAGCTTAGGTAATATGGCTTCACCTACCATCCCTCCTGTAAATTTTGACAAGTCTTCATTAACACCCGAAGAAGTTGACAGAGTGGAAAATTTGCTTTGTAGATATGCTGACATATTTAATGATGTACCTGGAAGAACAGATAGGATTACACATAAAATCAAGGTATTTGATAACGTATCCCCAATTAAGCGGCCTGCTTACCGACTTAGTCCACCAATGAAAGATGAAGTCAGGAAGCAGGTTGAAGATTTGCTGAAAAAGGATATTATCGAAGAAAGTGATAGCCCTTGGGCTGCCCCAGTTGTAATGGTCCGCAAAAAGGACAATACTTTTAGATTTTGTGTGGATTTTCGTAGGCTAAATCAGGTGACAGTCCGGGACTCACACCCTTTACCCAGAATTGATAGTATCCTAGATTCACTCTCAGGTTCAAAGCTTTTCTCTACAATTGATCTCTCCAGTGGATACTGGCAAATTCCTATGGACCCATCAAGTAAAGACAAAACTGCTTTTAACACTGGTTTTGGTCTCTTTCAATTCAAGACCATGCCGATGGGCCTCACAAATTCTCCCGCTACGTTCTCCCGACTTATGGAATTAATATTTAGAGGCTTACATTGGAGTAAGACATTGGTCTATTTGGATGATATTATAGTACTGGGTCGCAATCTCGACGAACACTTACAAAACTTAGAAGAGGTGTTCAACAGATTTAGGTCTGCAGGTCTTACTCTTAAGGCAAGTAAATGTAAGTTATTACAGAAGAAGGTACAGTATCTTGGTCATTTGGTAAGTGAACAAGGGGTTGAACCTGACCCCAGAAATATTTCAAAGATACGAAATTGGCCAATTCCCCAAAACCCTACAGAAGTACGGGGGTTTCTGGGCCTGGCTCAGTATTATAGAAGGTTCATTAACAAATTTTCAGAAAAGGCTGAGCCATTGCAAAGTCTTACTAGAAAAGGTGTACCATTTGTTTGGTCTGAAGATTGTGCAATTGCATTTCACGAGTTGAAAACTTGCCTGACTTCATCTCCAATTATGGCCTTCCCCGATTTTAGGAAAGATTTTGTGTTGTATACTGATGCATCCAGTACTGCTGTGGGTGCTATATTAGCCCAGGTTCAGAATGGCAATGAACATGTAATATCTTATGCTAGTCATGCACTGTCTAAGTCTCAAAAGAGGTGGTCCACGTATGACCGTGAGTTATTTGCAATTGTATGGGCCGTCAGAGAATTCCGTCATTACTTGACTTTTAACCATTTTACTATTATTACAGACCATAAGCCATTGGCTTGGTTAAGGAAGATGCCTGTAGAAAATGACTCAAGTGGAAAGAGAGCTAGGTGGGCATTTGAACTTGATCCCTACAACTGGGTAATTGTGTACCGCGCTGGCAAGGCACACACCAATGCAGATGCGGTGTCCCGACGACCCCTCCCCCCTGATCATACAGATTTTGATGGCAGGGCCTTACATCCCTCAGGTATAGAGGTAGGTGTGCAGACAGTACATAGTACGGAATCTAGCAAGACAATTTCCCAGTCACAGGTTTCAGAAATGCAGACTGAGGTTACAAGTGAACAGGTGTGTGGTTTGCAATCACGAATTGCTTTAACATTTGTTCCTTCTACTGATTTCCTGAAACAGGCACAGAAGTCTGACAAAGTTCTTGGTGAAGTTTATCAATGGGTTGTCAATAAACGGAAACCCCCTAAGTATACACTTCAAGGTAAATCCTCTCACTTAAGATTTTGGTGGGACTTCCCAAGGCTGAAGTTAGTGGATGATGTTTTGTGTAGGGAAGTCAGACTTAAGAATGAGCGAGTGTTACAAACTGTAATTCCACAATGTCTTATTCAGAAAGCATTAAATCACTTTCATGGTGTTCCATATGCAGGTCATTTTGGTGCTGAACGCACTTTAAAGCGTGCACAGGACATCTGCTATTGGCCAGGTATGAGACGTGATATTGAGAAACATTGTTTTGAATGCATTTCATGTGAGAGTAGGCGTAGTCCGAACCCTAGACATAGAGCTCCGTTAGTAAGCTTTACTCCATCGCAACCATTCCAACTAGTATTTGCAGATATTACTGAATTGCCCATGACATCAAAAGGAAATCGTTATATCTTAGTACTAATGGATCATTTTACTAAGTATGTTAACATCTATCCAATGCCAGATCAAAGGGCAAGTACTGTAGCAAAGTGTATTTTTGAAAATTATATTCAGGAACATGGAGTTCCAGAAAGAATCCACACAGATCAGGGTAAACAGTTTGATGGGGAGCTTATGCACACGCTTTGCAATGATTTTAATATTCGCAAATCTAGAACTACCCCCTACCATCCACAAGCAGATGGCTTGATTGAAAGGTTTAATCGTACCTTAAAGGAACAGCTAAGTCGGTATATTGCTATGAATGGTAAGGAATGGGATGATTATTTGTGTCATTTGCAGTTTGCTTATAATACCTCAAGGCATTCAAGTACAGGATTTAGTCCATTTTACCTTCTCCACGGTAGAGAGGCTAGGGTACCAGCATCTACTTGGTTACAAATGGGTTCTCAAGTGTCACATGACTCTAAAGGTAGGCCTGAAGACTATGCTGTAGCAGTACATAAAAGATTAGGAACAGCCTTCCAAGAAGTGTACAAGACCACTTCCAAAGCCCGGGAGGTACAAAAGGCTAACTATGACCGTAAAAGTAGATTCAGCATTTATGACCCTGGAGATTTAGTATGGGTAGATTTACCCCGGAATAGGAGAATGAAACTTGCCCCTAAATGGGAAGGACCTTTTTTGGTATTAAGATCCCTTCAGGGTGAAGATAAAGAGACCCCGGTGGTTTATCAAGTAAGAGATCTGGAAGATCCTTTGAAACCAATACGTACGGTACATTACAACCGTTTGAAACCATATAGGTCGCAGATTCCAGGTAGAAGGGTCGAGGAGTTGAATGTAGCGTCCAAAATTCAACCTCCTGTTTCTGCCCTGTCAGGGTCTCTTCCAGTGTCGGTAGAATCTCCGCCTAATAATTTTTCTGAGCCCACAGGTACCTTAGGAAACAATGTACCGGTAACCCCACATATTGTTACACCGGGCATTGAACCAGCTGCCACATCAAAGCCCACATCCGTAGACACCAGACCCGTAGACACCAGACCATGTACTCAAACACGTTCAGGTCGCCAGATAAGGCTTCCTGCACATTTTAAAGATTATGTTCTAGGTTGACTGTATATGTAGTATGTAGGTGTTGTAGTGATATTTATATGCGTTTTGAAGTATTTTTGGTGTAGTAGTAATTTTGAAAGACAATGTGTGCGGAAGAGTATCATGAGTGTTCCATTGGTTTAATGCAAAGGTTTATTGTATATTGAGAGTGAGAAGATAAGGACAAAAAAAAACAAAGAGAAATGTCCAGCAATTCTTAGGAAAGATACATATTTATACATTTAGGAAGAGATTAAACATTAAAATATATATGTTTATATATTTGCTAAACTCCATATTCACATGATACTGTATCTACAAGTATAATTCAAATGTGGAGTACAACATATTTTCACACAAAGAAATTCCTATAGAGAGCTTTTATATATTTTTGCATGAAAAGTAATTGGCATAGTTCTTATGATGAATCATGTAATTAAAGTCATTTTGTATCTTTCAGAAAAAAAAATTAGCAGAACAAGTGTAAAATGTGTATATAGTAATGGAATGTTTTAATGAGAAATGAGTATAAGAAATATTGAGAATAACAATTTAATGATGAGAAATGAGGACATTTCTAAAAAGACCATGGAGTAGTGTAAGACGTGAAAGGTTAATTTATGTTGGAATTCAGTTGGATGCTTAGGGTAATTAAGTTATGTCATATTACGTAAATTCTTTTATAGTAGTGCTGTGTTCAGTCATTCTGTTTGCCATGCTTGTTAGTCTTGGTTTGGTTGTCGTCCGGAGTGGACGCGGTGTTAGCTAGTAGTCGTTTATGTGTCCGTCGTAAATAAATGTTATCTGGAGCAAGTAATTGGACTTTGGAAGTATGCCTTTCTCTGCTGCCTAGTCTTCATCTCCATCTCCAGCCTAATCCCTTTCCATTACCGCATCGAACTTACCAGCCATGCTCATATCGAACCCGTTCCCCCACGCTACATGAGCACCACTTAAACCATTCCGACTACCAAACCATTCGAGCTGGTGCCTATGGCTTACCTACATCTGGAGAAATGCACGAGTGGGTATGAGCACATATTAGTAATGGTGGACCGCTTTGAAAGGCTCCTCTGGAGGCGTATCCAATGAATGACCAACAAGTCTGGCAGGACAGCAGCAGATAAATCATTTAATGGCTATATCTTGATGTTAAGAATTCCACCGCAGGTCCATCATGACCAAGGGAGGGAGTTCAAGAACCAGCTCTTCATGCAGCAGGTCACCATACAAATCACTCACAGACAATGCACCCTATCATCCACAAAATAATGGTAGAGTAGACACATTGGCCCATACAATCTTGGGGATGTTGAGAACTCTAACAGAAAATCAAAAGTCAAACTGGAAAGACTATCTGAACAAATCTGTATGTCACAACTGCACCCATAACAGAACTACGAACTATGTATTAACCATTCTTTTTGAAGTTCACATGGTCCCCACTCCCCATGACTTCTGATTGACCTAATGTGTGAAAAGGTAAATGATGCCCCGAAAGGGCCAAATAGTCATAAGATATATGTAGACAAGTGGAGAGATGAAATGCAAAAGGCATTCAAAATTGCTGAAAGGCGTGCAATGAAAGTGGCTGAAAAGGGGAGAAAAGAGTATCACAACTTGAGAAGGCCAGTGCAACAGTTTTGTTTCCGGGAGACAGAATTGTTGAGCGACTTGAAAGTCCAAGAAGATCCAGCGAAATAACTACGTTCTTACTGGAAAGACCAGATCTATATTGTGAAAAGGCAACTTAGACATTTGCTAGTTTATGTGGTTCAAGAAAAGCATGGCAGGGGAAGAGGAAGGACTCTACAAAGAAATCTGCTGAAGCCATGCAACACGCTTCCTTTGAAGACAGAAGTTTGCACAAAAATAGGAACAAAACTGACAGGAAGCAGAGACCGGTGAAAGCACCTGTTGATCAGAGCAGTGACAACAGCGTGCTGACGATGAACCACCTGCAGTATGGATGAGACCCATCAACTGAGGTGACAGCCTCAGTCAGAGGCAGACAGTAGGGACCTCCAGAGGAGGAGCCCCTGAAGCAGGACTGCCTGATGATCACTGGCCAACTCTGGAGACCATTCAGGTAGCTCACCAGACTGAACCTGAAGGAAACCCAGAGGCCATGTACCAGACTGTCAAGTGTAATGACTCGACAACAGATTGCTCTGTCCAGGATAATCAAGGCCAGGAGTGTCCGCAGAACCAACCTGATGAGCTGCTTGCTCAGTAGGTCAGGGCTAGAGGTTGGGACTGCCACTGGCAATTCAGAACAAGATGAAAGAACGACCCAATCTGCTGACAATCAACAGACAATGGAGTTGCTAGGATACCTTTGTTACTAGGTATTATTGCAGTAGATGGATGCTTCCCAGAAAGCCAAACTGCTGAGCACCACAAAGCATGAACACTTTTAGCACACGCTAGCACAGAATTTAACATGTACCAAAGAGAGCTTTAGAGCCAGACTTAAACAGCTGCTTCCATCCACTCTGCAAGGCAGATGTGCGGGTGATTAAATATTTGTTTGGAGATGACCTACGCAAAGTGGTTAAAGACATGGATGAACAGCAAAAGGCAGCTACAGTGACAAAAACTGGTGCTACAAGAAACAGTACCATCAGGTATCAGCCTTACCAAGTCCAAGGGAGGCCCAGATGATACCAGCATCAAATCGGTTATTGCGCTAGGTATAGAGGTCTTGCAGATGACATATTTTATACCACGTGATTAATTTCTCTGGACGGCAAAACCGCTCCTTATTACATTGACTTACCATGCAAGGCTGGTTTTAAAAGGGCCTTTCACACTGCTGTTGTATAATATTTTTGGCCAAAATTGTCATTTATTGCTTATCATTTGTTGCACTTGCCTCCAAGAGCAGAAAAAGAAAGTTTCACTTAAAGAAATTCAAGATTTGGAAAGACAACTGAAGAAATAAGCAACCAGCTATAGTACCTGAGTAGGAGGCATTTCTTTTTTGCCGTCCAAAATGAATGACAAATGAAGGACAAACCATGTGCTATGACTTCAATGCACGACCTGATAATGATACTGTAGTGATGAAGATCGAGGATGAATCTACTTTTTTTGATGGTAACAGTAACACTACCAGTCCCACTAATACTAGTAACAATAGCTCATTATGTGGTGAAACCTCCACAGTCTCTGACCAAATCATAAGGAGAACATCGCTTAGTACGGACCTTTCTTGGGGCTTCATTAGCATTTCAAACTCGGATTCAACAACAACAGCTGAGCCAAAGCCTAAGGCTAACATTACTAGTACTAGCTATACTAGTAGCAGGCCTACCTGTATAGCCTTAGATGATATAGGGCTCAACTCAGGCTTAGAGAGTTCCTTGCACACCACATTATTCAGTGACAGTGACACTGCCATTGTAACTCTGAATGTAAGTCCAATAAAGCATACACCTAGTGCCAACAACAGTTATTGATGCTGGAGCAATCAGATTCTGAAAGGAGAGAAAACTGTAAGATTTTTACTTTATGACAATAATGCAGGTTCATTTATGCCTACTGTGATTACAGATACACCGAATGTTAGCACTGAAACTTGTCCGCTTACTAGCACTCCACTGCATCCAATTAAAAGTATCCATGCCAATAACAATGCTGAAAAAACAGTATGCAGTAATAATAAGTCAGAGGAGAAAGTGCCTGTCTTTCTCTGGTGGTAGTAGTAGCCTCTGGTGGTAGTAGTAGCATTACCAACTGTGACTCTGAGACAAGTGTAGCAGTAACTTTGCAGCAACTTCAAGAACAGTGTTGCGAACAGAAATGCCTGAAAAAAAAACTTTCACTTTTTAACACTGAAAAATGCAGATATGACATTGGAGTTAAAAGCTAAAGTGAGCAAAAAGCATTCATTTTTGACCAAATTAAATGCCACTATCAACGTTTGTGGAATCAGACAAGAAAATGCTATGATGTGGAAACCATATTCGTTATAGCTAGGACACGTGTTTGTGCAAAAGATTGGTGTGTTGCTTTCAATATCAGTGAATGGTGATATACTGATTGTGTAAAGAATTTCAAAGAAGGGAAGGAGGCAGTCAATCATGGTAATCTTGGCAAAAAAGTATATTAGTGAAAAACAACCATTGCCCTTGGATGGATGCATGTATTGTTTAGTAGGGTGGGAGACTATATGCCTCATAAGTCCAAGATTCACCTCCCCCATCACTGGACAAAGCATTCAGTTTACAGAAGAATGGAAAAGGAGCTTCGATTGATTCATAACTCAAAGAACATGGTGATATCATATGCACATTTTACAAGAATCTGGAAGACCCACCTACCAGAATACACTATTTCAGTGACTTCCGATTTCACCAAATGCTCAACATGCACAGAACTAAGTGCTGCATTTCAGAAAGCACAGACGGATAACATTCTACAGAGAATTGCAGAATTAAAGCAGCAACATGATTCTCTAGATGAGAATGAAAGGGTAGCATATCATGAAGCAAGACAAACTGCAGTCAGCACCCACGGAAGATGACGTGTGCTATTATAGATGGCATGGATCAGAGCAAGACTGACCTGCCTCATATATTGGTCAAGGACAAGGACAATTTGATACTTGCTCGCTTACCTGTGCATTTGACAGGAACAGTTGTGCATACAGCAGCTGCTGAGGGGAAACTTGAAATTAACTGTTTATCTGGATGTGAAGAGCATACCACACGATAGTAATTTGACAATTCACTGCTTGACAGATGCCTTAGAAGATGCAAAGGATCACCTTGGAGATGTTCTGTTCTTACAGGCTGACAACTGCAACCGGGAGAACAAGAACAAATACATTTTGATCTTCTTGGCTTCTCTTGTTGCCCTGAATTGCTTCAAAGAGGTGTAACTTCATTTCCTACCAGTAGGACACACGCAAGAGGACATTAACCAGATGTTCTTGTTCTAGGTTAATGAACTCAAAAATGCAGGCTTTAAATAGATTAGTGATTCTCTCACATTGCACTAACGACAACATTGGCGTTAGGCTATGCACACCGCCAAAGACCAAAACACTAGCGCCAGGAGCAGTAACACTAATGTTTACCATAGTCCAGTGGGCTCCAGGAAAGAATTTGTTCCCACACCAGACTACCACAATTGGAAATCAAAAGTTTGGCGGTGATATAACTGAATGGCAGACATTTTGGGACCAGTTCAAGGCTGCGGTAGACAATACCACACTGCCAAAGGTCAACAAGTTCACCTACTTGAAAAATCTGTTTGGAGGAGAGTCTCTCAATATCAATTGTGGGGCTAACACTTACTGATTGCAATTATGACATTGCACTACAGTCTCAACAAGATTGTTCTGAACGACCCAGAGAGAATACTTTTCTCACACATCCAGGCACTTCTGAATATGGACACAGGCTTAGATTTGCACTTGGAGTCAATGGTGAGAAGTATGGAGTGATTTTGACACCACATATTGTCTTGTTTGTCCAGTGAAATCAGACTGGAATGGGCGTAGTCCGGAACTGGCAAGGAAGCAGATTTAATTTATTTGCTGGATTTTTTTAAGTCAAAAACTGCACGCCGTGAACGCTCAGAGGAATTCACAGATCATAACCTCCAGTGGTGGCATACAGTCTCAGCAATGGTAGCATCGGCGATTACACCTAAGTCAAAGTAATCCAGGTGTATTTTCTGCAATAAAACAATCACAAATCCAGGAAGTGCTGGAAATTAAAGGGAATGGTGCAAGATGACATAATGACTGTGGCAAAAAGGGAGCATGCATGTTTTAAGTGTTTCAGTATAGGTCATTTCGCTGCAATATTATAGTTAACTCTACTGACGACAACAACATTAACAGAACCAAACGTAAAGGAGATCCAAGAATTGTCACTAGAAATGCTAGCAAAGAAGAAAGTTTCTATCTGAAAGCTAGCATGTTATATTAGCAAGATAGTAGCACCCTTCCCAGGCTCACAACACAGACAAGTATACTAAAGATGCTCCCCATATTTAAAGAATTTACTGCGTGAAGCCCTAAATCAAAGTACAGATTGTGATCCAGTGACCAGGAGTCAATATCTCTTACTGTACCATTCACACACAATTCCACATTTGCTGACAGGTCTCTTTCCATCTATGGTCCTAAGTTGTGGAATGCCCTGCCAAACAGCATCAAATGTAGTTCAAGTATTGAAATATTTAAGGCTAAGTTAAAAACCCACCTGTTTAACGAAGCATTTAGTAGGCCTATTTAGTGGATTTATTTTTAATGTAAGCACCTCAGAAAACCTTTGGATGTGTAATGCGCTATATCAAGTGTCATTTACATTTACAAAGAGAATTGGTGGGTGAATAAACAAGTTATCTTGCTATATCAAAAAGGAATTTTGACGAAGAAGTTTAAATGAAAAGGCTAGACCGGAAATTCGATGGTGGTATGAGAATGTTGCACTTAGCCACAGACAAATTCGGAAGCCCAAAGTAATGATTGAATTGCATAATAATGCAAAAGAAGGAAGAATGGGGAGCCAACAATGGCTCTACTCATTCTGGAGGTAGATGGAAAAGACATGAAACACTGCAATTTACTGCAAATAGCACAAACTACCTAGAATTGTTAGTTGCATATGCTCAAATCATTTTGTTAGACGGACAGTAATATCCATGTGCATCTCCCAATTGACAATATTACAGCAGTGTCATATATAAACAATATGGGAGGCATAAATCAGTAGCATGTGATAATCTTCCACAGGAATTATGGTCTTGGTGTATTAACAGACAGAGTACCTACAGCACATTTCTCTGGAGATAAGAAAGTTATTGCAGATAGGGAGTCAAGGCATTATAAGAATGAGACAGACGGTCTCCTCACTTGTTTGATCTGGTCTACAAACAATTTGGCCAACCAAGTGTAGATTTGTTTGCCACAATTAAGACTTTACACACAACTAGATTGTTACGTTTCAATGCATCCTGATCTGGAAGCTCATGCAGCTGATGCCTTTATGCTGGATTGGAACAATTATAATTTTTATGCCCTTCAACCTCGCTATTGAATTGATGGATGCCTCCAAAAATAGCTGAGGATAAGACAGAAGGTGTCATGGTTGTCCCACAATGGGCAATGCTGTCATGGTTTCCTCATTTGCTGGCCATGTTAGTAGCAGAACCAATCGTATTACCACTGAATGGATGCATGCTAGTACTATCTAGAATTGGTTCTGTCCATCCCTTGCATGATAATTATATTTATGTGCTTGCAGTTTATCCTGGGATTCCTGGAAGCAAGAGGAGTACCACAAGGGACTAGAGACACCATCTTGGCCTCCTGGAGCAAGTCCACCACAAAGCAATATAGTGTAGCGTCCCTATTTACAAATCGACTATGCCATAGCTCTCCACTCACTCATGTTCCCCATGCGATTCCCATGTGCTGGTCACGACCAACTCATGGCAAGAGACGCGTGCAGTGTGTTAACAGCACAGCACGTGTGAACAGCCAGTGTAGCAACTGACTTTGCATATGGTAGAGTCTTACACTCGCACAAGATTAGCATTGCTTTTCACAAGTGCCACCAGCTATTCCAAGCTTTATTTCCATTGGATTTTTCCTTGGAATAAAAACTTCAGCCAGTGAGCAAACATATCAAATTTCTCTGTGAAGGAACTATTTAATCTAGTGAGCCAGAGGACAGTATTATTTAGGGAATAAAGTCAATGGTGCCCATGTCTCTACATCAGATTCGAACAGGCTATGACGTCACGCATATGGGCTGAGAGACCCGAGGCGAAGCCGAGGGTCTCTGCCTATATGCGTGACGTCATAGCCTGTTCGAATCTGATGTAGAGACATGGGCACCATGACTTTATTCCCATTCATAAATACTTTAATTTCGAGACGTTTAAAAGTGGAAAAGCTTGCTTTTTTAACGATTTTCCATTGATCATGAATTATTCTCCCAAACTGACTAAATTTTCGCAGAGTGCACATAAGACTACGTATAGGCTGCCTGCTAAAATACGATCTATGTAATATGTAGGCTATATAACTAGCTGCACGCTATAGCTTTGTCGTTTGTAAGCACATGGCCATACTTTGTGACGTCTCTTTTCGACTGTGGATTTTTTGGAATATTTTGAGCGAGGTCATATTTGAAACGATTTCTCTGTTTGAATTGGAAATGTACTCCGCCTTGACAGTTCCATTAAAACTACACTTGGAGGACTTACTAACGTGAGGATATGTGGTTTTTGCGATAGTGCTCACCGTGACGTCCAACACACTAACGTGCTGCTACGTTGTTGAAAACAAATAACGTTAGGCCAACGTTTGTCCTAGCCTTAACCTAGGCTAATTATCGTTAGGCTACGCTGTTTTCGAATGGTGAGCCAGTTCGAATAAGACTCGTACTAGACGAAGTCTCCCTACCCGAGTGTCATTTGGAAGCAATTTCCATCCTGCGATTTTGTGATACAAAGGAGACTTTTCAAATGTGATCTAAAACTGTTTACATCTGTGCACTGACAATATTGATACTGTTTCGGATCAAAGTAAAACCAGCGTGCTTAGCCAGAACAGTTATCATGTGCTAGGGCTTCACGTTAGTTGCTTTAGTTGTGCTGTAAGATAACGTTAGACCTAACGTTAGTGGTTGGAAATGTCATCGCAGAGAGCTTGTTCTTTACGAGTGGAACTTAAACCAGACAGATTTCTTTACTGACGTTGAGCTTTTCCTACAAAAAGAATGTAGGATACCGCAATTTGGATAAGGTTTGTTGATGCAGTACTTTGGATCATTAGGCCTGGGCATATTAGACAGTAGCCCCCGGCCATCGTTTCCATAGCATATATTCTATTCTTCGATTGAAAATCCCCTTGATGATTTTGGAGCTATATTTAAATAGTGGCATAGTGCACAGAATACGTGGGGCCAACGCTATCTTTCTGGAATATGAAAGATGAGTTTTAAGGTTAGTGAGTGCTCATCACTCATTTTACAACTGTATTTATGTTATTACCCATCCCAGATAAAGGTCTATTACTGGGGTAAGAAATGCTGTATAATTTCTTCTTATCGGCGATGTACCAAAATCATGCGGACGCACGATAGTTTGACACGCTTTTAAAGTTAACGTTAGAGCCTAGGCCTAATCCTGTAAAACACCTTACTCAGCGTGAAATCACTTTAAATTCTCTGGAAAGGCCTGAAATATCGTTTGTAGCCTAGAAGCTGATTATTTGTTTGGATGTGCAACATTGCTGTCAACCAAAATATATTACTTATAATTTGGACAGTTACTGAAAAAAAAATTACAGTTGAAGGCCCAGGCCTACCTAGCCTATACAAACAAACTGCTTACTGTAGTGTTAGAGCTGTGTTTACAATCATGTTGATCAAAAAGTTGCTCTCCATACACCCTATGTCTCTACACTGGATTAGAACATGGGTAACTGACCAATCACAAGCCAGCATTCTCAAAAAGTATTTATGAATTAACAGTGGCAGTAGCCAATACAGCCGCTGGTTATTTTTACCAAAGCTATGTATATACATGTATGGCAGTAGCTTATACAGCCGAGCACACCTTGTACTCTATTCGGCAACTATTCGGCAACAGCAATACAGCCGACCACGTTACGTGTGGATAATTGAGAGGGTCGGTCAACCATTAACAGTGTTTACTTAAACCAGTAACGATTTCCAGAAGTTCGGAGGCACCGGAGAGAGAAGATCCAAGTATTGTGGAGGTGAGTTAGTTTCTACTATTCACACTCTTCAACAGAACTTATATTAAGTGGATTAGTTCTTGTGATGAAAAATTGTATGATCCAACGTCAAAAAATACCAACATTGTGCTAGACTTCCTGGTGGAATTAAAAGAGGGAGGACTAAGTTACAGTGCCATTAGCACAGCCAGAAGTGTCCTAGCATCGGTTGTGGTACTTAACTCAGGGCAAGCTATTTGTAACGACCTACTAATTTCAAGGTTTGTAGAAGGAAATTTCAGTTCACACCCACTACTACCAAGATACAAAGACAAACGGAATGTGGAAGTGGTCCTACAATATTTGAGACCTCTGTATCTGGTAAAAGAAATAAGGCTGAAGGAAATTAGTCTGAAGTTATGTTTCCTCATTGCTCTCACAACAGCACAACAGATGCAGACAATTCACCTACTGAAAATTGATCAGTTCAAATCACTCCAATCATCAGCTTTGTGTCATTATATTGCAGATTTGGTTACACAGAGTAGACCAGAAAACAACCAAGTAAAAGTCAACCTACAAGGCTACCCAACAGATGAAAGAATGTGTGTAATGAACACATTGCATATACTTAGTACCTTGAGAGGACAGCACCACTTAGATGGCCAGAAGAACAGTTATTTATTAGCTTTAAGAAACTAGATTTAAAGGTATCTGATGTCCCGTTTAACACTCCATGAGTGATTTCGCGCATTTTTAGTAGACCCGGATAGAACCACCCAGGCTGAATGTTACAACCAGATTTTACCTCTGGAAGTTCCTGTTTTTCTTACACCTGTAATGCACATAGTGAGCTCCCTTCTGCACTAACCACTGAGGAGACCAGGAGTCAACCAACACGGAGGGGCACCTCCCGTCGAGTCGTGGTGCATAAAGATCAAGAAGATTACTGTTAGTAAACATCGTTTACAGTATCTAAAGACACCCTGGCCCAGGAGAATAAGATAGTGCTGATATCCACCGGATAGACCTGGAATTTACAGCACATTCTACCAAAGATGATGCAGCATCAGCAGCAGAGATGAAACATATCCTAGTATCAGACATTTAAGAATCTGCTGGGTTGAAGCAACTTTTCAGAGATTTTATAAAAAATCTGACAGTCACTGTCTCATCATTGCTACTGCAGTGTTGGATTCTTGATACACTTGTTGTGCAGTTTCATGGTATTTTACTTTATATTCAAACTTTACAGTTAAGGAGTTCTAAAACGAAGTTCTTTGCCAAAAATTATTTCTATTTTTAAAGTTAGAAGTAAAGTGTTATGGCTGTACTTGTGTTGAAGTGCCTCAAAGTTTCATATTGCTTTAGTCAGCAAGAGTGAAAGAATAAGCTGAATGATGAATTAGTTTTTCTGTCTATACTGTGTTTGTATGTCGGTGTACAAAGGTATATTTTGTGTGATGAGATCGAGGGACTTTCAAGGTCTCACATAATCTTGTAACTTGAATTATGAGATAAGTGAGAAGATTAAAGAAAAACTTACCTGAGTTCGAAGTTTGATCTTCATTTTATGAAGGAATGGAGAATGTAGAGATTATGTGTCCTACATCTCCCACCAGAGTGTCAAAGCAAGTGATTTAAGTACAATTCAGTGCAGTATCTTTTTTAATCTCAATGTGACCTGAAGGCTGATCTACACATACCCGCTGGCTCAGATATAACATAATCCCAACACTCTCCATTTCATAATAAAATGAAGATAAAACTTCAAACTCTGGTAAGTTCTTGTGGCCAATGACATGCTGCATATTTTTAATTGACAGTGGTGTGCTCCAGACGAGAACATGCAATATCAAAATTCAAAATATCAAGGGTATCTATCAAAATTTTCTGGTCAAGCCTTTACAAACGGAGACTGTCAGAAATACTACCAAATGTAAATAATCATACATACGACCAACCCACACTGATTGGATAGCTCCCTTTAAAAGGTTGCCTCTTGTCAACTCTGCAGGAATCAAAGAGAATTCATTCCTTGACAGACGTTAGCTGTCATTCTTTAAAAGTATTTTCAACCTCTGACGCAACCTTGTAGTGTGAAATACTTCAAAACGGGCTTCTAATACTGTCACATACCAAACAAAAACAAATTTTGGATAAAATTTGGGAAAGATGCATAGTCTTCGAAGATTGATCCAGTATTGAGGGCAATCCTTGTCTTATCATTAAGGTTAAAAACAGATTAAAACT
The DNA here is from genome assembly GCA_029531755.1 of Holothuria leucospilota. Lineage (NCBI taxonomy): Eukaryota > Metazoa > Echinodermata > Holothuroidea > Aspidochirotida > Holothuriidae > Holothuria > Holothuria leucospilota. The sequence continues at coordinate 34,659,593 of CM055968.1, forward strand.
TACCTATGATTCTTTTCTGAGGTATACTGGTCTAACACTCTTCACTAAACAAGCCTTAAGACTTGTTATAAGAAAGTGGGTTTATTATGAAGAGTTGTATGAATGGCTGCACATTTTTGGGGTGAGGGTCATCATGGATGCATCTGTCATATATGATGGTGAGGTCCACAACAAAACCTAACCCCAGTTAATGTACCACAAATATGGAAGAACCATTATTAACAAGCCTTGCTATGACATATTCTCCTCAATAAAATTTCATAAGGTACCCTTGACTTTCCAAGAACATGGCTTTATAATGATATGACTTAAAATGTTAAAAATATCTATATATTACAATTAATTAACTTCCATTAAAATTTAAAAAAAGTCAAATTTTCCAAGCAAGGTTTGATAAAATTCGCAAAGAGAGAGTACAAAAAAGTGCCATCATTGTGGCTAATTCTGCTTTCATTGCATTGTCAAGCCTTTACCTTCTAAGTTTTATAACATATTTTGTCTGCAGATTATTTTTTAATATTTTTTCAAATGATGCAGAAACCCTTTATAAATGTAATGTCAGACATCATCTGAAAGGAAGTTGTTCCCAGCATGCTCTTCTACTGTAAGTAACAATCAAGAGTCCATCTTTGCTCACTTTTATCCTCACCATACCATTCACTTCCTCCTGAGATGGATGTGCGTACTTCATTTTAATAAATTTTAACCAGACTTACAAAATAAAGGTCCAACACTTGCACTTGAGAGGTCCAGCGATGTCCTGATGCTTAGAATTTCCAATAATGTCCTAATGCCTAGAAGCTGGATCCTACAAGTTGAATGACTCGATAGCTGAAGGGTCCAGGGAATAGTCATTGTTTAGTACTGGTTGCCTAGAAGAAAGAACATTACAGTAATACCATATTATCTTCATTTTAATGAGATGTTTACCTTCCAAGTCTTAAATGTATTTCTTATGGATGAATGACTTCCAACATAGAGGGCAGCATTGATCTCTAATATGAGGTATCTGCATAGTGATTTCAATGTCACACATTAATCTGTTTCATCACTCTGTAATAACTGACAGGAAACCAGCTCATGCAATACCTAACTGTCCTGACTGAGCTTCAAGGGCATTATTGTACATGTCCAAATCTCTTATCCAAATCTATGGCACCCTTCTTTTCCTCTTCCCCACCCTCACCCCACTTCTGTATTACAACTTGAGCACATCACACTGCAGACAAAGCACCTTTTTTGTATGAATTTAAAGATCTACTACAGTAACATTTCACAAAAAAAAAAGAAAAAAGAAAACAGACAGCCCAAAGGCTTAGTGATTCCTTGCCAAATGGGGATGTTTTGTTGCACTGAGGTTTATCCCTCAAATTTATCTTTCTTGACTATATCATTTTATGTTTTAACAATTTAAACTCTCCTGACCTTACAAGACCTTTGAACCCCACCAAATATAACAAACAACATTTTAAGAGCTTGACCCCTGGTGACCCCAGATGACCTTTGATCCCACCAAAAGTAATAGGGTTCTAAGTCTCACCAAAGTGCATCTGCATACTATATACAAAATTTATCCAAGCTTCCTACCTTGAGATATTGTGTTTAAAGAGGTTTTCAGGGTTTGACCCCTGGTGACCCCAGATGACGACTGACCACCACCAAAAACAATTTATGGTACGTTCTTCCCCTTACAATAACACATCTACATGCTATGTATAAAATTAATCCAAGCTTCCTATATCGAGATAACATGTTAACAAAGTTTTCATAGTTTGACCCCTGTGACCCCAGATGGCCTTTGATCTACACCAAAAACAATAGCGTTCTTCCTCTCACCATAATGCATCTACACAGTAAGTATGAAATTTATCCAAGCTTCCTACCTCAAAATATCATGTTAACAAGGTTTTCAGGGTCTGACCCCTGCTGACTCCAAATGACCTTTCACCTCTACCAAAAACAATAGCATTCTTCCTTTCACCATAAGGCATCTACAGACTAAGTATAAAATTTACCCAGGCTTCCTACCTCAAGATATCTTGTTAACAAAGTTTTCAGAGTTTGACCCCACATGACCTTTGACCTCCACCAAAAACAAACCGGTTCTTTCCCTTACCATAACACACCTACATACTAAGATTGAAATTCATCCAAGCTTCCTACCCTGAGATAACATGTTAACAAGGTTTTCAGAGTTTGATCCCTGGTGACCCCAGATAACCTTTGACCTCCACCAAAAGCAACAGCAATCTTCCTCTCACCATAACGCACCTCCAAACTAAGTATGAAACTTATCCATGCTTCCTACCTCAAGATATCGTGTTAACAAGTTTTTCAGGGCTTGACCCCCTGTGACCCCAGATGACCGTTGACTTCCACCCAAAAGCACTAGGTTTTACCCCTTACCATAAGGCATCTACATACTATGTATGAAATTTATCCAAGCTTCCAACATCGAGATGTCGAGTTAACAAGGTTTTCAGAATTTCACCCTGCTGACCCCAGATGACCTTTGACCTCCACCCAAAAACAATAGGGTTCTTCCTCTCACCGTAAGGCATCTACATATTATGTATGAACTTTACCAAAGCTTCCTATCTTGAGATATTGTGTTAACAAGGTTTTCAGAGTTGCCCCCGGTGACCCCAGATGACCTTTTACCTCCACCAAAAACACAACGGTTCTTCCCTCACCATAACACACCTTCATACTAAGTTTAAAATTCATCTATGCTTCCTACCTTGAGATATCGTGTTAACAAGGTTTTCAGAGTTTGACCCCGGCTGACCCCAGACGACCTTTGACCCCCACCAAAAACAATAGGGTTCTTTTTCTTAATATGGGGCATCTATGTACCAAGTTTGAGAACTGTCAGTTTCCCTTCTTGAGATATATAAGGAGCAAAGTGTCACAAACACACACACATAAACACCGATACGCACACTTGATGCCTTACAGCATGCAAGGGAATTTCCCAGGAGCGAAGCTGCCTGTGAAGGAGCCGAGTAGAAGGGCGTTCTTGAGGGCGGGCTGCGCTCCAAGGCAGACACATGCAGCCGTGCGTGAGCTAGGAAAGACGTGCGAAAGCGGAGCTCTCACTGGCTGTGCTGGTACCCGCTAAGGCCACGTTGGTAAGTGCACCCATACACATATCATGACTGTACACACCATGGGCGCACCCACACACGCACACCTATACTTGTAAATGCTGCCAAACGGGGACCCCTTTATGTTACCATTCGACCGTGGACATCCATAGAAAAACCTTGTAGCATGTATACTGATAGAAAAAGATGTACTTTGCAACAGCAAAAACGAGGGCACTCAGAATGTTTTCAATCAACATAGACCTATCTTTTTCTAAGTGTGCATATGATTTTCCACTGGTAACCGTGGACGTAACAGGATACACACGCATACCTGCAAACGAGGACGTACCACAACACTACCTAAATGGGGACTGTTCCTATATTTCTTTGGAATCAATAGACATCTGCATTGGTGCATCATATAGCACAAAGAGGCTATTTAAAGCCACTGTTTCAAACGGTGACGGTCCCCAATTACAGTGGTGTCCCCGGTTGTCAGGTGTGTATTCACATTTTCGTCCCTGGTTGGCGGCATTTGTCGACTCATACACACACACGCCATCATGAATGCATAGATTCCCTGCCTTTGAATGAAGTTGCCAGTTATCTCTTCCCACACAATTAAAATTTTCCAAGGTTAATTGCATCCCTCTTCCAACTTAATAATACAAGAGCACCAATGGTGCAGAAGCTCAAACCTATCTAATTTCAATCCAAGCCAACATTTGTTCTAGGGAGGCAATATTTTAGGTGGCATACTGGTATGTATTATTCCATGATCTCCAAACAAACATGGAACCCAGAAATAGAAAGGCTGAGCGTTGATGCCTATTAAAACTACAAGCCAGGTTGTTTTATGCTTATGAGCAAATAATCATGAACAAGTGTTCTAAGGTTCCTTTCACTGAGTGGATCTACAGTGACCTTCAAAAATTTGGAAACTTCAAATGGTCATTACCATGAAATTTCTGGCACGGAATACTATGTGTACATCTATGATTATTTGGAATTAGACTTTGAATGATCCCAGATGACATCCACAGTACTTCCAAAGACTTCTGGCACAAAATGTTGACTAAACATATTGACTTCACGTACAGGGTTCCAGATACTGTTTGCGAATGTCGCCAATGGTGACAAAAGAACTGGCATCTTAACAGAAAAATTGGTAAAAAATTGGCACCCATAACTTTTTCAGCACATTTAGGCTAGTAAAAATAGCAAACAAAATGTTAGATACATTGTGTGGAGAACAATTTGAAGAAACACATGTTGTTGTGAACTTCCCAATTATTCATGATGAACAAATACAATATCATCCCCCCCCTCCCCCACTCTTGTCCTTAAACAGGACCCTATGCTACATTCACTTGTTTTAAATTGCTTGTAAATGTTATAGCTCAAGGTGTGAATGATAGATACCCTAATTCACACTTGATATACCCTAGGTTTATCTCATTGAGAGGAAGAATTCTATTGTTTGAAACAATTTGAATCTCCAGAAAGTGAAAGAAGTACCAGTACTTAAAAAAATATTTTCAGAAGTAAAGAACCACTAAGCCTTTTGGCTTTCTGGTTTCAATTCAGATTGGGAATGCCAGTTGGTAAATTCAACATTGGCTACAGTTTTCCAAAATGGGCTCTGAAATGTGCTATTAGCTACACTTCTGCCTCCAAAGATATTTGGTCTAGTTGGAACTTTGATGTATATCCAACAATTTCTGCAAATTTGACCTCAAATGACCCCTGATGACCTCAAAATCAATACAAAATTTCAGCCACTAAATGTTGACTACATCTTCCAAACTTCATGCTTATCCATCAAAAACTGCAATTTGACCTCAAATGATCCCTGATGACTTCAAAATGACCATCAGATTTTTGGGAGCCCAAAGGTCAACTACACACACCAAGTTTTAATTGCACCTAAGTGCAGCTGTGGTGCTTATATATACACTAGCCCCAATGTACTGTCAGCGCATGATCCTGAGACATTTTAGGGTGCATGCCGGATGTCGCATGTAAATACTGAAGTCTGGATCACAGTGTTTATATACATATATGTATATATGTACACGTAAAGTCTTTACAAACTCAATGCATGAGTCAGTAATGAGGTGCAAGATCCATAAAGCCATGTGTTTTAATTATGTTGCAAGGAAATTTTTTGTACTATTTACAACTTCTCCATAGACCTAGTCCAGTATGGAAGGCACAAGGGACAAAACATTATTCAGAATGGTGCCTAGGGGACCATGCTATCTAACTCAACACTTCATACCTTAGCATGATTCATGAGCATTATCAGGAAATCGGAGAATGACAGGGGTGATACGGAAATTTTGGATGATTGCACGGCTGCTTTTCAGTACTCCTTAGATCCTCAGGCATCTTCTCAGGCTATAAATAAGACCAAAGAAATAATAAAGGCTTAAAAGTATTCTAAATATGACTCAATAGTAGCTGCCATACAGTAAACAGTATACATAACTTGAAGGTTTAGGACCTGCTTGTCAAATGTACATGACACTTTTCCAACTTCATGTTCTTGTATAATATCCCACTCAAGGATGGGTACATTTCATACTCTCTTGCAAATGATGAAAATATGGATTATCCCAAAGATAGCTCTGTAATAACTGCATTTACCACTAACATTTGACCACTATTGAAAACTTCTTTGTCATTCTAACATGTGGAATACTTCTAATTAAATGTCTTGAATTCATATTACCTTTGCAATGATTTGCCAAGTCTTCTTAACATCACTTGTTTTTCATTTAAAAAAAAAGAGCAATATTGGGAAACACCACCCACCTTCCAAAATTTATTGAGATGTATTTGATATTCCATCTTGTGACACATTAAAGCTTGTTTGTACCTGAACCTTTGCCTCTTTGCCAGAATAAACAGCTTGCCTGCTTGCTCTGTTGTGCTGTCGTGTTTCTCTTTCTTCATTTTCCTTTTTTTGGCATTGATCTCCTGTTCTTTCTCTGTCCACATCAGTACTGCAAGGAAGTTGAAGTTACCATTTTTAATTTGTTGTAATGATCACCATCTTACACCCCAAAATGTAGTTGCAATGGGTTTGAGTGACATCTGTGGACTGGGAACTTTCTCTACTTTATATCTATTTGTACCGTGCAAACATTTTGTTCTAAACATGAGTAATTCTATGGCTTAACTCTTGATAAGTATGTTTATGTCTAAAGGTATCCTCCAGTACATTTTGCAGTGTTGTAGTTGAGGCAGTGAGGCACACCCTCCAAGACTGAGACTAAGGCACTCCCTCCAGGGCCAGAGTCGAGGCTGAAGCGGAGATTACACTCTCCATGTTGAGAGGCTGGCAGAGGACCTAAAGTCTAGAATTACGAGAATATATATTTTAGAGTTTGGAAAATAAATTTCATTCATCCATTTCCCATCTTCATAACTTACTCTATTGCTCAGATATAAAATGTTGAAATTTATTCACTTAATTTGAAATAGTCAATTGTGCAATGATTTGTGAAATCCTTCTTGTACAACTCACATGAAATGCTTGTTGCCTTTTGAAATGAAGATGTTTACAATACCTTGAAACAATTATAGTTCCCTTGCATGCTATGTTGTACGGAGAGGACTTTTATAGCCAAGTCACCCAAAAACAGTGTGACAGTGATCACATTTTGGCACAAGGTGCAGTGGCTTTCGAAAAAACAAAGAATAACAAAGTCTCTAACTGGGGTAGTACAAGAATGACATCAGAAATTATTGCACAATCTACCACTTTAAATTGATTGAGTAAATTTCAACATTTGATATCTCAGCTCAGGAATGTCCTGTAGAGATGGGAGCTGGACCAATCAGATGCATTTTCCAAGCTTTGTAACATAAATTTTTGAAATTTTAGACTTTAGGCACACTTTAAAAAAGAGTGCCAGCCTCAAGACATTCAGTGCTGACATTGTGGAAAGTAAACTTGTAACAAATTGTATATGTCACACATCAAAATTATCATTAAAGCGGCACATTGAGTTGGTTCATGAAATTCACCAAATTTTTCCAAACCTGTTAAGTTTTCTTCACATACTAATGACAAATGGTCAAACTTAGACAATCCCTATACCCTACATACAAATAAATGTTCTATGAGTGAGTAATTATCAATTCAATTCGGTTTTGAAAATTTTGTGACCAGACACTTTTTTAAATTAGGCTTTATATACACACAACCGTTACAAGCCGGGATACCAAAAAACTCAAAATGTTAGCTTTTTGGGTAACTATTGGATGTGAAACCTGACTAATTATGCTAATTATAAGCATTGTCATGAGGTAGTACCCTTCAACACCCTCCTTTAGTTATCGATATCAACTCAATGTGCCCCTTTAAGTAGTAACTACAAAGAAACTTAATGAAAGGAAGGATAGCAAAATTCTAAACCTCATACAATGAATAACAACTTCATTAGTTGTAAAATTTCACAATGAAGCTATCATTTTCCAAACAAGTTGACCTTGAGTTGAGACAAATCTGTAATGGTGTAGGCTCACTTAATTTCAGCAGTTTCAAGTGCAACAATTAGGATCTGCCTATTTCCAACAGCTTTGGACGGGCGTTAGCTGACTTTACTTCAGTCAGAATTGCAACTCCTATCAGTCTGCTGATACCTGACTCCAAGAATAATACCAGTTAATTAGAAGAATGGCATTTCGATTTCTTGAACAAAAAAAAAAAAATATCTGAAGATATATATACATGGGGTTTTGAATTATGTTCTCTCTAGATATGAACCTCTTCTTCTCTAATGACACTGGAACAAAAAACGTGACATTTTTCTTATAATAACTTCAATACAATCAATAATAAGGATGGGTCTTGTATCAGTAGCAACAAAAAGGGGCTTAAAACTTGTTACTTATAAATGTATGGATTGCCAATTCTTCCATATCTGTTAAAGCAAAGTATCAGAGAAAAGTTATTACAATTGGCTCAAATGTTTTAGAAATGGTTTTACTAACCCAAGATACTAAAGCAGAAGCCAATACAACACACTCATGAATGTCTGGACCTACAAACATATCTAACTCAAAGTTACCTCACCTCACAATCACCTATTTGAGTAATCTATAGACTTTATGAATTGACATCATGCGATGTCATTTTGGCAGCAAAACAGTGAAGCACACTGCATGCACGATGTAGACTTCGCATGCACCCGTAGAAGACTACTCGCTTATCAGACTGATACACGAATCAGCTGTCTGCATTTGTTGCGGTTAGCAGCAATGATTCATGCTTGCCTCCATTGGGGGACGCACTTTCTGTTCCCTGACTTCATATGCATAAGGTATATAAAGAGAACACGCAACTGTCAAACATAAAATGTTGATGTAATTAGCATGGTCTCTAAGACCACATTCTTGAATCCTTTTGGATCAGTTGGTGTGTACAAATGACATCATTCCTATAAACAATGTACCACTTCTCTTGCAGTTTATAGGATTCGTCTGATTAACTTGACACCACCCTTTAGGAGGTTAATGGTGAATTTTGCAATGTAAACTGTATCACACACTGCATTTAAACATGTACAAAAATTTGAGTCACATGGCTTTAGTGAACATGTAGTGACTGCACTGTTGGCTCTAGTGAGCCAGATAATCCTGAGTACACCATGAAATCTCCGCATTACCATCCAATCCTGTGGGTGAGACCAAGATTCTATTCAGCAGCTAGTTTTAGGTAATGGTTACAATAAGCCATAGTGAGGCAAATTTTTAGAATATGGAGTACCTCCTTTGGACACCCCTTTATTTAAAGGAGATGATGAGAAGGAGGCTGAGCAGCAAGCAAATTATTCCAGGTTTTGCAGACATATCTTAAGAGGAAAGACTGTATTATGGAGCTGCCCACTCTAGCCTACCGATGTATGAGAGGGGATATGATTTAAGTGAACAACTACATGACTGGTGCCATACTAACTTCTCATACCTTGTGTATTAGAGTCAAGGACACTTCTACAAGAGGTCATTCATATAAGCATACTAAGCTTACTCAAGACTGAAACAGATTTTTTTTATTCAACAGAGAGTTGTTACAACTTGAAACTCTCTACCCCAAGATGTTGTTAACTCTCCTTCTCTGAAAGTTTTAAAGTTCTTATTAGAAGCACACTCAAAGCTATTTCCTGAGCTCTATGACTACAGAGAATGTGTATCTGAAACTTTTTGATTTCCTAACTGGCTGGTATACTTAAGCAATGAAATCATGGCCCATGGCTGATGACAACAACAGCAATGATACATACAAAACCCTCCTCAAGGACCCTACAGTATAAACCACAAACCCTTTTACCCAAAAAGAGACTCCAATTGCAGACAATGAAATGCATATATAAGGCCACTGACACTTGGAGCTAAAAGAACATACTCGGGCAGATTATTCCACCATTTAAAACCGCCTCTGTGAGAACTTTTTTCCCCAACCTCCAAATTACAATGAACTTTCCCTAATTTCAGTCTATGACAGCTTGTGTTTGTTATTTGTGAAAACTTGGAGAAATCATCAAAGGAAACCCTTAACAATCTTGAGACTCTGGATCAAATCACCACATTACCCTGCAATCAGGGTTGTCACCAGGCCAAACTTAGTGCCAGGTAATTTTTGACTGTGACCCTTTAGTGATCACCGTTCTCGGATTTAGAGAAGATGTGGATGCTTTTCTACACTCTAAATTAATGCTCCAATTGGCCGTCTCATTCTGAGATTAATGTTTCATCCAAACTTCTTTCAAAAATCATAAAACTATAGTACCAGTATTGGGAAAAGTGCTGGGAGGAATGTTTTTATTTTAACAAGACTGGCGACTGGTGAGTGCAATTCACTAGTACTGGGTGGGGCCACCCAGTGCTGCCCGGAGTAGAGACATCCCTGCCTGCAATAATAATGATTACAAAGCAAACTTGTATAAATTTAGTACCATCATTTTGAGGTTCTTATGACTTCTGCTTCAAATGTCAATGAACTTTTCTACTCTTTCACATTGGTCTAGTAAATCAACTTACTTTAAATTGTTGTTGATGGACTGTGGTTGATCACCTGCCATAATACAATGATGATGAGCTGGGCAGAAACACAATGGCAAGGCAAGGGCTGTGTAAGCGTGAAGAAACCTAATATCACCTGCAAGTGGAATAAAAAGTACAATGATAAAATATGAGAATATTTCATAAGAACATTTGAGGCACACAAAGTGTAAACTATTTCCCTAGGGCAGTATTCACTAACATTTGTGTAAATTCTGGCATAAGTCAAAACACTCTCTGAAAATTAGCCTCATCAGTCCTAGTAAAGGCTAAGCCTCTAACACACTTGTCAACATTTAGAATGTTAAGACCTTTGGCAGCTGTTTGCGCTGTGTGCATGTTAGCTACGTTTGTTTGTTGCTTGACCTACCAGGCCTCGATTTCAAGAAAATTTTATGCTTGTCCATTGGACAACCTGTCTGCCTTTTTTGGTTGTCAAAAAGAAAATTTAGTAGTCTACAATGAAATTTGCAGTAACCCTGGATGCAGTCTATTACTTGTTGCATGAACTGTGGTTGTCCATTTGGACAACCAACCCACTATTTTTTGGTTGTCCGACACAAATTTTGGTGTCACAGGCAACCGGACGACTGTTAAAATCGAGCCCTGCCTACTATTTTATGCCAAGGCTAGTTTGAGGTCCTCTGGCCATATTCTTACAGTTCACCAGCTGTCTTCAACTAGTGTGGGATGCACTAATGCTTTACATAGTGTCCAGGGATGTAGCTACGGTGGGCGGCGCTGGGCGGTGACACCCAGCACTCGATATTCCCGCCCGGCACTCTAGGCAAACACACGTCTCCCCGCCCACCACAAATCTGCCTACCGAGACCTAAAACTAGCCCTAAATTTACTCCCTAAAGTAAAATGAGGGAAAAATGAAAAATTAATGGCTGAAAAATGGGGTAGATGCCATGGGGTGGGGTGAGGTGCTTTCCCCAGATCAGACAATTACCCAGCACTCAAATTTGGCTAGCTACATCCCTGATAGTGTCTGAAGGTTCAAGGCACTTTTTCTCGGATCCCTGACTTTTCCCTGGTATTTCCCATGATGACGTTTGAAATTCTAAATCAAATATTTTAACTCTAACTGGAATTTTTGCAAAAGTAAATGTGTGGTAAATGGGCCTACCAGTGCATGTCTTACAACTGATGTCCTCCCCACTCCCTTTAGAGCCATCCTTATGGTACCCTTTAACTTGAGAGTGTTTTACTCTGATAGTGCAGTGAGCCTGGGTAGTCATTATGACACTACATGAGAGCAACGATGCTAATAATTGCACCAAAACTTCATGGACCCAAACTAGCCTTTACTGTTATTTTAACTATTTGGTCCCACCAAATATCTGGCACTATGTTTACTTCAAAAAACATTTACCCTTCACCAGAGTGGTGAATAATGTTGCATTATTGAAAATTTGAACATTGAGGTGTACAAATTATTCATGATCTACAAATCAACGAATATTTCTATAAGAACCTTATTTCTTGAACATGAAGTTACCCAGCTATTTTGTTTAGCATTACTCTATCATTCTATACCTGTAAACTATGTTTTTACAAATATTTTTATGTACAGTACCACAAATGTAATAGCTTTTTTTAAATTGTCATACACTCATGCAGGACGCTAAGGAGAACCAGTGTGTATATGAAGTGAAGTGAAGTGAAATTTATATATATTTAACTTTAATATATATATATATATATATATATATATATATATATATATATATATATATATATATATATATATATATATATATATATATATATATATATATATATATATATATATATATATATATATATATATATATATAATATAATATAAATTATAAAATACATAAATATATACTAGAGCACCAGTGGTGCTGAAGCTCATACCTTCATCCAATTAAGGGTCCCTGGCGTCTAGTCTTTGTTAGTGAAAGCATCATATGACTTTAAATGAGGTCAAATGGCTTATGACCCCAAATCTCACATACCCTGATGGCACCTTCCCGAATGTCACAAAAAATTTGTCATGCTATCTTTGCTTTGTAGGTTGTTTCACGAATACAATTTAAGAAAGCAAAGCCCCTAGGGCCCATCTTCGGCCTTGGACCCCAAATTTCAAGTATCATTATGACATCAACATCAAACCATCAACATTATACAAGAGAATCTGTAATTGAAGATGCACTTTTGCACACTTCATAAAAGAGCCATAGGGTCCACATGGGCTTTTGGACCAAAATTCCAGAAAACCAGAAACAGATCACTAGCCATGCGTCATTATAACAGACCGTCAACTCTGTTAAACATTAACTGGAGGAAGAGTTAACCACTTGCAATACTAAACAAAATGGACCCTATGGTCCATCTTGTGCCTTGGACCCCAACTTGTTAAACACCCTGAAGGTACCACTACCCGAATATAATTATGACAAACCATCAACATTGTACAAGAGAATCTGCAAGAGTAAGCAATTTGCAAAATGTCATAAAAAGGGCCATAGGGCCCATATGGGACCTTAGACCCAAACTTCCAGAACACCATAAACAGATCACTAACCAAGCACCCTTATGACAGGCCTTCAACTCTGTTTAACATTAACTGGAGGAGGAATTGACCATTTTGCAATATTTCACAAAATGGACCCTAAGGTACGATGGGCCTTGGACCCAAAATTTATACCCTAAAAGAACCATTAACAGAGGGTCACTACCGTCACTATGACAAGCACACCCACGTGCTCTGACAATGCACACACAATGGAAATACCCAATGGAAATCCCATTAAGCAGCTCCCTTTAAACTAACCTAAACAATTGCTCAGGATTGACCTCTTCTACACAGACAGTTTTAAAGAGGGTGCAGTATAGAGAAAATAGGTAGTAAAGTGATTTTGTGAGACTGGTAAAATAGAGGGGTGGCTTAAAATTGGTTAGAAAGGTATCAAAAGTATTCTTCATCCCAAATTGGAGAAGTAATTTGTAAGGACCATTAACAGAGCTTCATTATGACAAATCATCAACACTGTACAACACAATTTGTAGGAAAAGTATTTTGTAAAATTTCATAAAATGAGCCACTGGGGCCCACATGGGACCTTAGGCCAAAATTCAAGAACACCATAATGAGATCACTAACCAAGCATTATAATGAGAGGCTGTTACCTCTCTTTGAACATTAAATAGAGAAGAAGTTAATTACTTTGCAATATTTCACAAAATGGACCCAACGGTCCATCTTGGGCCTTGGACCTAAAATTCCTGAACACCCCGAAGGGACCAATAAGAGAGTAACATATTGGCAAACGATCAACATTGTACAAGAGAATCTGTAGGAGGAGAAGCATTTTGTAGAATTTCATAAAATGGGCCCTAGGGTCCACACTGGACCTTGGACCAAAAATTCCTGAACACCCCAAATGGCCCACCACCCAAGGAACATTGTGCCCAAGTTTCAAAAAAATCCATGAAAGCATGTGGGAGGAGAAGCATTTTGATCAAGTAAGGACAGACAGACAGACAGATAGATAGAGTGATGCCGCGTGATCACAATAGCTCACACCAGCATGCTGGTATGAGCTAATAATATAATTTAATATAACATAATATAAATTTATATATTAAATATGCATATCTTATTTAAATAAGAGTCCATATAAGAAGTCAAAAAGTTGGTAGTTTTGATGGTAATTTAAGGGATTGCATCTGTACTGCTATGCAAGAACCAACCTTTTCATGTAAGTTTTTGAAAAAGAATAAGTCAGCCAAGAATGCAGTATCCAAGATTCTTTTTGAAAGAGAACAATGGAATTGAAGGGAATTGCTTTTACAAGTGTTTGTAAGTTTGAATATTCATTTGAGCCATCAATATTCACCTCACCAAGTGTAATGATGAATATTGATGAGCAGGTATCCAGTAATTTACCAGCTGGAAATTTCCATTCTTTAACTGTGTCTTCATATGTACTTCACTGTAATTGAACAAATGGCTCCAAGGACTGGTGGAGACAAGAAAGCATGCTGGTTGCTGGACAAGGAGTGCAGTCAGGGGTCAAACCAGAGCTTTTTTTATAGGAGACATCTCCAATTAAGTATCATTTATTTAATTCTGTATGTCTCACAGTACTGAAATATTTAAAATTAAACTGGCCTTAAGTCACCACCCTGTCACTAGTGAGCTCACCAGTAGGTGTAGGTAGACTTCATAGGCCTAGAGCCTAGCTTGTCTGTTTATAGGGCATTGTACATGACATATTTAGCCATCTCAAGCTAAGGCCAAAATTAATTTGTTCCGGCAAGTAGTCGAGATGAACCTGGCCCCTTGTCCAGGCACCTCTTAGCTCGCAGGACATACACCCTATCCACTCTGTCTCTCAGCTAAGGGTGAGTCGATTGGTAGTGTTTGCTTCATAATGACCCCACCCTTAGTCTGAGAGACCTTGCTGCTGGGATCTGGTCTTGCTGTTTACCTCAGCCGTAGCACCTGGATCCCAAACTCAGGGTAAGTTCATGTCATTGCATCACTTTCTCTAAAGAATATGTACACTGAGAATTTCACTGCTGGTGCTTGTATGACATCCTAGATTATTGTGCAATCTGCTTTTCTATGAAGCTGGTACTATTGCATTCCATTTTAACTGGATGCTCCTACAGTAGAGAGGATCAGTATTCATGTTTAGTAAACTGACTTTGCTATGCTCACATTTACAACCTTGAGGGAGGGGTCTAAGAGGAGGTCAAATGGAAGATGTGACAATTGAGGTCACTTAGGTGCAAATTGGTGCTGTCTTTGGCAAAGCTTCAAACTGATCATATTAAGTCTTTTTTTTTTTGGAGGAGGGGGGGGGGGAGGTGTGTAACGTGCCTGGTAACACATCTATTCTTTGAGAACTTTTTTTTAAGATGGATAAGATGCAAGATGGTGCTTGCCCATCTTTGGGGAAACTTTGAACTGGTTACATGTTAGAAATTCACATTTTTCCTGCCTTTTCCTATTTTCTTTTAGCTGGGTGTAAGGGAAAGGGTACTGTGTAAGCCTTATAGGCTGTTTCCCTTTGAGAAATTTTTGCCTTTGTAAGGTTGTTTGGATACAAAATGATGCTTACATTGACAAAGCTTTGAATGGATTATATATTTTTGAATTTCTCATTATTTAATGTATTATCTGTCATGGTATGGCTGGGTGCCATGCCACAACCAGTGGGGACCTTTTCCCTCTTTCCACTTGGAGGGCCACCATCCATAGGTGTGTGGAGAGTCCTGTCGATTGTTCCTCCAAAATGCTTCCCAATCCCAGACTGGCGAAAATGGCACTTTCCAAACCTCCAAAGTAGCATGTAGCATCATAATATTTTTGCGACTTCATACATTAGAAACGAAGAATTTGAGAAGAAAAGCTAAACTTGTAAAACTTATTCAGGAAGATCACTTTGTAGGAGAAAACAGGACTAAACAGTTCTTTATGTTTTCACTGGGTACCTGACTGACGATTCTACGACTCAGGTAGAATATTACCACCAGGGTAAAGTTTTTCTAAGGTTTTCCTATAATCTACATGAAATGACATCATAATTGCAACATACAAATTGTATTTTCCTTCCATTTTATTCACAAAAAAAACAATATTGTACTGTTCACTTGTTTTTGTCTATTTCTATACCTTGCTTTTGTTGAATTTCACTAAAACAGTCCCACTGTGTGTTAGTATGTGTTTCTAACCTTAAATCTAGCGGGGCCCAATGTTTATGAATACACACACTACTGTACATAATTGGCACCTTGGCATATTTCATTTCATTTCATTTGACATTTATTTCAGTCTTTTTTTTTATCAGTAAATACAGTGTACAATTTCGTTAAAAGTAAAAGTAAATAGACTGGGGACAACTCAGAGAAAGCAACCGCTGCTTGTGGGAATGAGTTACCCCTTGACAAAAAAAAAACAAAACAGGTACGCAATTACTTATATCCTTGGTAAATGAATGTACAGCATCTTGTAAAAAGGCAGCTCACAAACATTGTGCAAGCTGCTGCAGATATGTGGGGACGGACAATCTGAGAAGCAACACAAAGCGCAGAAAGTTCGAGATGGTTTGGAAAGTTCATTTAGTTACAGTACACTACACATAGAGATACACAAATGGCCAGAGCGTTGATACCATTACACTTTCTAGTATAACTTAAACTGACATGACATGATTTCATTCTTTTTAGAAATACAGGTATGTATCCTTCAGCTATTTCACTCAAATAATGTTATTTTGTCTCAAGTTAAATGCTAAAAATTTGTGTTTTTGGTGGAAAATGTCTTCTGTTCCAAACAAACTTCACCTCATCAGTAGTTTCATGCACACTGTTTCAAGGGGTGACATACACTGTGTGCTTAAGAAAAAAAAGCTACAGTATTTTTAAACATTAGGTCAAGGCCCACCTTTACATTGATCACAATTTCTTGTTGCTATTCAAACTACTTTGAAGGTACAGTACAACATACTGAAGAGAGCACACAGGCAATGGACGGATGTTCATTTGTTGTATTTCTATCCATGCACAGTATGTGCCATGTCGTACCTTAATTGTAGGTATCGGTGTAATCTCGGCCCCAGAGATACATCAAAAGGTTTTACTGTCATATCAAGAAGAAACAGTGTGTCAGTTGAGGATTTTTGAAAAGAGATAAAGGAATGCAATTTACAAGAAATTAAAATACATGTTTGAAGTATTTAGTGCAGAGGTGGACGTGACAAACTTACCTTGTTAGCCTTATGTCCTGAATATACTATGTATGTACACATAATATATTCACGAGAAAGAAACAACTGGCACCGAGCTAACAAGTTGATTTTATTGCGCAATCATCTTTTTCTAACGAACACTTCTGAGCACTCAGATGTAGCAGACATTCATCTTATTTTCAAGCTACGTAGTGTTATTTTGTGATGTTTTTGGCGTAACCTAACTAGTGTTGTGAAGAGGAAGAACATATTGGAAGGATTTCCAATATGATTCTGATTTGTAGTAAATGTCATGAATTTTCTGGTTTTTGCCCTATACCTGTAACACTAATTGCCCCTATGGTTCGAATTTCGGTTGTGCCCTATAGGGCGCTATCGACCGGCCATACACGGCCTGTAACATTACTTTGACCGTAAACCGACTAAACGTAGACTTGGCCTAGGCCGGCCTAATGTTAGCCTAACGGTTAGGTCACTAGTCTGATTAGTATTAGGCGGGGGCCTGTCAAGTCACCCCCTACAAAGTCGCCCCTTAATGAAGTCGCCCCCTTGGCCAACAAAGTCACCCCTTAGCAAAGTCGCCCCTTACAAACTCGCCTCCTGACAAAGTCGCCCCCTAACAAAGTCGCCCCTCAGTCCAATTTAAGTCACCACCAGCAAAATTTCATCAAAAATGATTCAAGTAAATTAATAATAAACAAAAAGATAATCGTTCAGTCTATGTTCATGCACCATATATTTGCAGTAGGCCTAGGCCTACTTACGTATGCCTCGGTAATACAACAGTACATACGTACGTACGTACAGGGATATAGTATCGCGTACTATGTTCCCATACCTACTGTACTTACGTACTCCCGCATTTTTGTAGGAAACTGATCGACTGATCGACAGCGTTCGAGTGTTAATATGTACACTTTTCACAGAATTGTAGCAAAATTTACACCTCTTATTGAACGTTTAGTAACATTCGGTATAAAAGAAGTTAATGTTTTAAGTAATTAAAATTACAGGATTAATTTTTCTAAACTTCAAAGAAGGAAAAAAGTTGCAGTTAGATATAGGCCTAAGTTGGTTTCAAAAACACTGTAGGCTATGCGTAAGGCTAAAGTGTGACATCAAATCAGCAACAAAAGTGCGTAGGCACTTCATCACAGCTAATAAAAACGATTACTGTATCTTTGTATCGATTATTATTGTTTTTAAGAAATTTTGCCCGGGACCACTGAGGGGCGACTTTGTCGAGGGGCGACTTTGTCAGGGGGCGACTTTGTCAGGGGCGAGTTTGTCAGGGGCGAGTTTGTAAGGGGCGAGTTTGTTAAGGGGCGACTTTGTTGGCCCAGGGGGCGACTTAGTCAGGGGGCGACTTTGCTAGGGGGCGACTTGACCAGCAACCTTACGTACTACCGCATTTTGTATTAAACTGATCGACTGCATGATCGACAGCGTTCCAGTGATATATGTACACTTTTCACAGAACTGTCGCCAAATTTTCACCTCGGTATTAAAGAAGTTAATGTTTCAACTTTCAAGTAATTGAAATTACAGGATTAATTTTTCTAAAGTTCAAAGAAGGAAGAAAATTGCAATTAGAATTTAGATGTTGGTTAGATGAATTAGGCCTAGATGTCGGTTTCAAAAACACTGTAGGCGACTTTGTCAGGGGGGACTTTGTCAGGGGGGACTTTGTCAGGGGGCGACTTTGTCAGGGGGCGACTTTGTCAGGGGGCGAGTTTGTTAAGGGGCGACTTTGTTGACTAAGGGGGCGACTTTGCTAGGGGCGACTTGACTATAGCAACCGTATTAATTAGGCTAGCCTAGGCCTAACGAGTAACGTTACAGTTGAAGACAGTTATAGCCTTGGTTGTTATTACCTACACTGGCGTATGTGGCATTAGCTAGGCTAGTAAAGGGAAACAAAATTACAGTCTTTGCTTTTCTGTTGAAATTGCTAGACCGGAATTTCTGCGTATTTGCACGGGCGTGGTAAGTGATAATTCCTACTGTCCTGGAACAGCGTCTAGATCTGCGCTGCATATGTTATACTGCATGTGGTCGGCAACATGTATGCACTTCCACGACTTAGGATTCAGTTTCCAAGTATAAACGGTGAAATTTCCTTCAAAAGTTCCTAAATTCATAATTTTAATCTATAAATACTGCACAAAAATTCATACTTTTGAAATAACATCAGCTTTTGACTTTTTATAAATGGTCATAAATATTTGTAAATTTCATTCTTTGTACCATTTATATTCACTGTGAAAAAAAAAAATTTCTCCTTAGTAGAAGTACTGTGCGAGAGGTTGCGAGGAGCGTATTTTCCCTCGTTCTAATAATAAATTATGACGTAATGTCAACTAAAACTGGGAAGGGCTCCCTAAAATTTTGAAGGCAAAATTTTTATCACATCGATCGGTGTAAATTTACCGGACTTTTTTTAAAATAAAGATAGTTTCTTTTTAGTTTTGTAAGGTAAGAATCAGAAAGATAAAACATCCTCATCAAGGACCCTGTAAGCCGCACCCCAGCAAACAAACCCAGTTGGGGCCCAACTGGGTTTTACCTGGGCTGCTTGGGCTTAAGTGGGCTTGGATTAACGGTGGGCTTTTATTAGGGCCCTCATCGGGGCCCAATTGGGCTCAAATAAATGATAGGGTTTAAACTCAGTTGTGAAACATTGTATTGAAATGAAAATTGTTTCTTTTTTATTTATGAAGTTTATTAGCTTTTAAACAAAAGGAATAAATACATTTTTTTTCTTGGGCTTAGGTGGGCTTGAGTTTAGGGCCCTCATCGGGGCCCAATTGGGCTCAAATAAAAAAGTGTTTAAATCATATTGATGGGTTTCCCAAACCAGAGGAGCCCAAACAGGAACCGGTTGGGGCCCAGCTGGGGAAACACATTCATGTATGAATGGTATTTCACTCTTCTAAAGTTCCTATTGTTAACTTTTTGTAGCATTAGCGCTTTTAGTTTAAAGGTAGGCATACGTATTTAAAATTAAGTTCATCTTCGAAGTTTATTTTGTTTTAATGGGCTCTAGCCTGGCTAAAGCTGGGCTAGCCCAATATGTTTGACCCAGATGGGCCCAATTAGGAAAATTTTCAAAATATAATTTCATTAAGGTGATTAAGTCTTTTTGCTTCAGAAAATGTATGCCCTAGGAATTTTATCATAAAACTTTTTTTTTCTTTGCTAAACATGTGGGAATTTTTGGCAAAGACAGTTTGAGAAAAGTATCTGTTTGAAATAATGTGATATTATTGGAACACCAGGTTTATATACCTTTCATCTTAATGGAGCATTCCAAATTTTTCAAAGAAAATTTGTGTTTATCACTTAATGCAGGTCTAATTGAAATAAAGTGAAGCTGGCAATGGT
Source organism: Holothuria leucospilota (assembly GCA_029531755.1). Lineage (NCBI taxonomy): Eukaryota > Metazoa > Echinodermata > Holothuroidea > Aspidochirotida > Holothuriidae > Holothuria > Holothuria leucospilota. The sequence continues at coordinate 34,679,868 of CM055968.1, forward strand.
GAATTCTTGCAGAAAATCATGTTTCTCAATTTTACAATACAACATAAAGAAGGAGAAATTGAAATGTCATGAAGAAAATTGCATTCTTAATCTTTAATAATAACAAACAAGTGTCACTGAATATATATAATAGCCAAACCAAACTATTTAACTAAATATGAACATTCCAGTAATATCCTACTACCTCTGAAAGTGGCTGGCATTAGCGATGCCGGTAGCTTTTAAGGCTTGTACTGTAGAAGGAAAGTTACCTCACACTTTCCATTGCTAACCCAGCTGGACCCCCAAGTGGGACCGACCTCAGCTGGGGTAGCCCAGTTGGGGCCCGACAAGCCCAGCTGGGCTAGCCCAGTTGAGTCCCACCTGGGAACACCTGACAAACACGGATTTGCCCCAGCATAAGCCCAGCAGGGGCCCAGTTGGGCCCGAATACAGCCCAGATGGGCTAGCCCAGTTGGGGGCCCAACTGGTTTTGATCGGTTAGCCCAATTGGGGCCTAATTAGGGCCCACACTGGCCAAACTTGGAAAGCCTTCTCTGGGCCCGATCATGGCCCACTCTGGCCCTAGTTGGTCAGCCCAATTGGGTCCACATTGGGGCTGGCTGACAAAACTTGTTGGGGCCCAATTGGGCAGCCTAATTTGGGCCCGATCGGTAGCCCTATTAGGACCCAATTGGGGCCCAATCTGGTGTGTTGTCTGGGACTGAACCGCCCCGGCCTATACCCACCCATCCTCCGGATAAATAATATTAACTCATATTACTGACTTTGAAATGCATGTCTAATGTATCTTTATACCCATTGACTCTCTGTGCTAAGGCAACACACTAAGGCAGTCTATTCCACTCATTTACAACCCTCGGGGTGAAAAAGTGTTCCCTAACCTCCGAGTTACACATCCTTTTATCTGGTTTAAATCTATGGCCTCTTGCGTGAGTTACCTCTGAAAACTTGAATATGTCATACAGAAAAGTCTTTCAAAACTATTTACAACCTTGAAAACCTGGATCGAATTACCACGTAACCTCCTAAGTTGAAGAGACGTGGGATCCAGCTTTCTTAATTTCTCCTGATAAGGAGTCCCCCTAACAGTCCGGATGAACCAGTAAAGCTCGCTTCTGGAGTTTCTCAGGCACATCCTTGTCCTTTGTAAAATAGGGGTTCCTGAACAGCATACTCTAGACGAGGCCTAACCAAATGCTTGTACAGCCTTGCAAGAGGTTTAGATACAACTTGCAAGGTACGGAAACAGTGCCATTTCCGGTAACATGTGACAAACGCGTAGCGAAGTGGGGGACCGCCCCTTTATTGAGCATATTTTTCTTGTTTTTTTGTTCTATTACTTTAAGACTAAAAATACAATTTCTTTCCGCGCGCTTTAGGAACACCCATTATGAGCACTAGTTCTCCCGATCTTACTACCTGTACGGGACAATTTGGGCCAAAAGCGGTAGGAAACCCTCAAAATAGTCTCTCCGTCCTCTTTCCTCACCTGTGCGTAGCCAGGATTTTGTCAAGGGGTTGAAATGCAAAATTTGTCCATCTACACACCAGAGCAGTGATATGAGTAATAGAAAAAAAGTCTCTCAAGGGAGGGGGGCTGTCTCCCCCTTCTCCCCTAGCTACTCACTTCCTGAAGTTCTCTGCTGTTAGTCATACGAAGTAAGAAAATGACTGAAAAATGTCAAATTGTAATTTTTGTGGTGTGTTCAGTGCCCATCCATTGTCACTTAGAGAAGTTAAAATGTATTATTCTAATGTCCCACAATTTCGTGCATACCCCAGAGCTTCTGGGGGGTTCTCCCCTTAACCTTACCAGGGACCCTAAGGTGGAACCCTGTACCCACGCTGTTGTGTGGTGGGAAACTTTGTCCCCCCCCCCCCCCCCCCGGAAGCGCCTTCGGTGCCGGGTCGGTATTTCCAGTTGAATTCGTCTGATTTTGCCCCCACCGACAAAATCCGGTGCACACAAACAAGAATTTTTTGTATATACTGTCTATGCAGCACAGGGGAGCTGCCAGGACAAGCTCTGAACTCTTATATCACTGATGAGTAGTTCGGATAACTCCTTTCGTGGTAGCCAGTGCGTTAATTGGGATGAACTTCTTCTTACCATCTGCCAACAGTGATACGAATCCAGCTGAAAGATACACGAGTAATGCACGTTCGCCGGGCAGGCAACATTTGGGATTGACTTCAGTAACGGAGTTTTTGGGGAAAGTGTGTAGTTGGGTGTGTGTGTGTGTGTGTTTGTGAAGGAGCGGGGGGGGGGGTTAAAGAACCCCGGAAGCAAAACTTTAATGAGTGAAAATTTGAAAGCTCACTGTACCATCTCCAAAAGGAGGTACGTATCCCCTATCCTCCCCTGGATTTCTGTCCTTGGCCCCTACCCCCTCTTTGAGTGAAAATAAGAGCCCAATTGAAACAATGCGTCACCTGTTATATTTATTTATATTTACTCGGAGAAGAAAGTATTAAATAACTAAATAACTCCCTCTATTAGCAAAATACAGGACATTCCATGTCCATCATTTTTGCTGACATACCGTACTAAGTCAAGAAAGTAGTTTTTTAACACAGAGCCCTGCTGTTCTGAAGATTATAAGGGCAGTAATATTAACTTTTATTCTTGAAAAAAAATGTTTTTCCTCGATACAACCTGCCATGTGCGTCAGAACTTTTTTCCCTTGTCACAGTTCAGTAACCAGACATGGCGTGTTGAAGCCTGAAGAGACTCCAGATTATTATTGGGGGGGGGCGAGGGGAGGGGGGCGATAGCCTACATTAAGGCAATGGTAGCTAAATTTGCTCTGAAATTTTCTAGTTGCGGAACTTTTTGTAAAGATGCGGTACTTCTTTGCTCCATTGGCTACGGGTCTGCCTTAATTGCCAAACCAGCATTCAGTGCGCCTGAGAGAAGATTCCTTTATAAATACTAAAAGCAGCCAGAGTCTAACAGCATCAAATGCAATTTTTATAACCAAACTACTACCAGACACCATAAGGCCTGTGCCCTGTATTTGAGGATAATTATGCCACGTGACACCAGACGCGTGAAAGGAGGAGGATATTTCACCACAGCAAAAATGGTTTAGTATGCCTTATTTTTTATCCTACACTAAAAAATACAAAAATCATTTAGTAGATTGCAAGCTTGGAGGGCATTGTTTAGCAATTTATGCCATGAATTCCTATAGTGTTAAAGGGAATACGATTTCCGACTTACTACCTTAACTTTATGAAAAGATACTGTACTTCGACGAGCTTCGAACTCAAATCATGTAATATCACCACATGGCCGCTTATAATTATCAAATAATAAACAGTCTTCTTCAAACCAGTTCCTCTTTGGTAGGCCTGCACCTCCTTCCCCTTGTAATTAGCTGTTCGTCTGTTTTGTTCAAATCATTAAAAATACAGATTTTAATGAACACGGCCTTTTTTGTGTGCACTTTGCATCATTTCGTGGTCAACTGAATCTCATGCCAGTGACTTTGTAACAACCACAGAGCTTGTGAGGAATCTGCCCCCCAAAAAACTACTTTCCGTCCGGGGAAGAACAGGGCGGCACTTTTGAATTATTGCAAAACCCTGTGCAACCTACGCAATTGTTCATCCTAGCTTCCACCTCTCAAATCTACGTTATCCTAAAGAAATCGAATGGCCTTTGCCAGGCAATCTAGCCATTTTTCACTCAGGCGGGGATCCAAGGGGGGTGGGGGCTTTCCCGGGCTCAGCCCCCCTTTTCGCCACATCAACAATAACAAATACGCGAAAATTAGCATAATGTAATCTAGGGGAATACTCAAGGGGGCTTTCAGCCCCCCTTTTCGAAATGTCTGGATCCGCGCCTGTCACTAAACTTGGAACAAATAGCAACAGAATCCTTTTCACCACAAAACTTTTCTGTTAGGTCCCCCAAACAATATGCTAAAAGACCTACAGAATCCTAACAGGGGAAGTATGCATAATTAGCATAAATCCAAATGTCAATATTTTGCAATTTATCATACCATGAGTGATGGATACTTTTCATACTTGGTTTATAGATTTATCATATTAAGAGGAAGAACCGTATTGGTTTTGGTGGAGATCAAAGGCCATCGAGGTCACCAGAGATCAAAAACCGAAAGCCTCGTAAAGGATACTCTTCATACTTACAATGTGGATGTGTTATGGTCAATAAACAAATCCTATTGTTTTTGGTAGGGGTCAAAGGCCATCTGAGGTCAGCGGAAGTGATACTACGAAATAAACACATTATCTCAGGATAGTAATGATGGATACTTTTCATACTTTGTATGTAGATTTGTCATATTCTCCAGGTATATCCCCCCACACGTTCGAATACGGATGGCCGCCCATGCTGCAAACGGCTTTTCCTGTGGGTGGGAGGAAGAAGGATGGTAGGGATCGCAATCAGGTAGCAATAATGAGAAAGCCGAAATTAGGCCACCGAAAAATTGCATTTTTGAAAAAATTTTAACGTTTGACTTTAAAGTAATTGCAAAAGTTATCTTTTATATTACACTTACTTAAAATTGTATTTTCTGTCAGTTTGTCATGTTTATGGACAGCAAGGAAAAATACATTCGAGGTAAAAGCAAACTTTTTATGATGTGGGCAAAAAAGGACAAGTTTTCCCTGAGCCGAACGAAGTACGTACATGGCGGCCATTTTGAGATCAAAATGACCGTCTTTTGACCCCCTTCTGACCGTCAGGTGATATTCACAAAAATGCAGTTATCTACATCTAGATATGTTGTCTAGAGGCTGAGATACCCTAGTTAACTTAGAGATTCCAATGGAGGCTAGTTTTAAATTCAAAATGGCGGCCGGTCACGATAGGTACCAAGCATAATATGAATCAGCGTACTTGAAAGTACGTATGATGATGTTTTCATGCTTTTGTCAAAAAGTGCACAATTCCCCCAAAACGTTACCCTTTGCCGCTGTACTTAATCTTGCAAAACCCCAAGCGATCATCCATCCTCCCTTAATCAAACCCGCTGCAGAATGAAGGATTCGACCGGTTTAGCCCGAAAAAAGGCCCCTTTGTAATAAGTCATGATTCGTACGAGCGATTTTATCGTCCATTTGAAATGTAATATTGGATATTAATTGTTGGCTAATCATCGCTCATGCAAAGGCTTCGGTGTATAGCTCGGTACAGGAATCCAAGAATAAAGATGAAGAGATAGGTAATATGATTGGTCCTTAATTTTATTCCGGTGATTATGATTAATCTGCTTCAAATTAAATGATATGTACAATGATTGAGGACGAATGATTCTCTACTTACTGGCCAAGTTAACATAAAATGTTTCTGGAGCTACAAGCTCCTGATACACTATGCAACACATAATATCACTTCGAGGTCTGCAGCAAGAGTGTCTCGGGCATGCGGCCTCAGACTTTCTGCGGGACGTACCTACTACTATGGAATAGGTGTGATTGGCCGAAAGTGATGCGCCATAAATAATTGACCAATGACAGGGGGATGGGAAACCAGACTGGTACTGTGCGCAGAGTGTCGGACTATCATGCAAATGAGGTATTGCACCATAACGCAGCAATCCTGAAGTACAATGTGGACCAACGATCAAAAAAGTTGTCCACTCCTGGTTTATACCCAGTATTGATTGTCATTCACTGTTAAAACACTGTTTAAAATTTTTAAACAACCACATATTAACCAGTGAATCGCTCAATGTTGTTTAAATTTCAAACAAGGTTGTTTGAAATTTAAACAGTGTTGTTCAAATTTCAAACAAGGTTGTTTGAAATTTAAACAACATTGAGCGATTCACTGGTTAATATGTGGTTGTTTAAAAATTTTAAACAGTGTTTTAACAGTGTTCGTTATTCCGAAGGGTTTTTATAGGGAGGGGTCGTTATTCCGAATATCACCTAAGAACCGTTATTCCCGGAAGGGCCGTTGTTTAGCAGGGTTTTTATTCCAAAGGATCGTTAATCCGAAACTAGAATAAGGTTTGTTAAGCCAGCCGTACACTACACGACTTTGCACACTGCAACTCAACTCGATCGTCGGATCTCCAACAGTCGTATAGTGTGCATGGGTTTACGACTGCGACTGGAAGTTTTAGGACCAGTTTTAAGTCCCGCCGACCGCAGTCGGGAAGAACGAACATGTTGGTTCTTCCCGACTGAAGTCGGCGCGACTTAAAACTGATCTTAAAACTGCCAATCGCAGTCTTAAACTCTTGCACGCCTCACGACTGTTGGCGACCCGACGATCGAGTTGGGTTGCGGTGTGCTAAGTCGTGTAGTGTACGGCTAGCTTTATGTAGAAGGGTCGTTATTCCGAAACGAAGGTAAGATTTGTTGCCCCGAAGAGTATAGTTATTCCGAACACAGAACGGGGGTCGTTTTTCCGAAATGAGAATAAAGGTTGTTTTTCCGAAGGGTCGTTATTCCAAACAGGATATTTTTGACCTTAAATGTACTAAAACTCACTCCTTTGGGGTATTCAAACATGCTGATTTCAAAAATGAATCTGTACTCGAATCTGTCACGTAAGTTACGAACTTTAAGGATTTGATTGCTGCACATTTTCAGGAAAATCATTAAATCCCCGCACCTGGATGCATCTTTTCTAGGTGCTCTATCCAGTGGCGTAGCTAGATACTTTATGTGTGTGTGTGTGTGGGGGGGGGGGGGGCAAAAGCAAAAAAATTCCGACAGATTATTATCTTGAAGTAATGATGTACTATCTAAGCGTAGCGCCACCACCATCTTGCAATATCTCCGAGATTGCCTTAAATGACACTTCCAGGCCTTGTCAGTAACCATTTCGATGTGTAATTCTGCTTAAAAACATATGAAGTGTTGTGAGTGTTGCAAATGAATTGTTTTTATTTATTTCCGACAGAGACTAGAAATTTACGACAGAGGCCTTCGGAGGCTTTGTGAGGGGTGGGGGCGACCGCCCCTGCCCCCGCCCCTCTAGCTACGCCATTGGCTCTATCACATTACGATATGTTGCTGTGGACTTATTATTCCTTGTGAAAAGCAGCATAAAATTAGCAAAAATTCAACCCATACGTTTTTGTGTCAGCGAATTGTTTTGTTTAGGACCATTTATTGACGCACACCCTGTTTAGGCCTCTTCAGGTGTCCATAGACATTGTACGATGTGTTTTCATGTAGGGTTAACAAACTTTTGAAGAACTTATTGTTAATCTCAATAAACATATAGGTATAAAGCTTTTTAGCTGAAAGCAAACTTTTGGGCAAAGAAAAAACTTTGAACTTCCCATACGAACAAATCGTAGCCGCTTTGCTTAATGGAAACCACCACAGTGACCACGAAATTAAAACAGAACTGCAAATTTAAATATCAGCATAAACAGATCTTTTCTCCCAAAAAATGGCAAAACGTCACGATTTCAGTCAAAGAATGGTGAAAACATGCCTGGAGCAAAATTTTTATCTTTAGAGTTGCTTCAAAAAAGTAAACTAAGAAAGTTGCAAATGGTTTGAAACAGTTTAAAATCAATGTCAATAACATCACAGCCTAGCCTATACATGTACATATGCAGTACAGGCTATAATACAACAAGCACAATGGTCAAAAATGGTTCCCAAAGTCAAAAAGGGGTGTAGGCTTTGAAGGTACTCCATTTTGAAAAATGAATTTTATTTCTATTGCCCTGAAAGAAAGTCCATAGCCAAGGAGGGGGGGGGGGGCTCAGAGACAGAGAGATGGCTCCCCCTCGATAAATTTTCGCCCCTAGAAAATTCAAAATACCATCGACTTGGTGCATTTTAAAGTGTCTCGCACCCTGAGAAAATATTTCGCCCCTTAAGTACCTTGTCTGGGTAAGGGCCTGCCCGATCGAAAGAGTTCTAAAATGTTGCAAACCTACAGTAATTTGATTGTCAGATACTTGAAATTGATTTCCAGTTTTGGGATATGTCAGTGACGCAGCCAGAATTTCTTTGTTAGGGGGCAAGGGGGGCAACCAAAATAAGCTTTTTATGCACATACTGTACTGAAGCCTTGTGCAGCATGCAGCAGCATCTACAGTGTACATGACTATGGTAAGGTATATGTTGATACTGCACTGCATGCATGCAGTTAAGCCATGCTTTACCAAATTAGACCAAACCATTAATTCCTTTCATGGTTTGAGTTAAAATCGTGCCTGCCAACTGGCCGAATTGATGAATTGCCAAGCTGGTCATATTTATCAAAGTTTGTATACAATGTAAATGACGTATTTTTGTCTGTCAAAGAAAACTCTCCCGTTTATTTTCTTTTTAACACATTGCTTGAAATTATTTGACGGAGCAAGAATGTGTTACAAAATAATTCTGGGGAGTGTCCCCTGTCCCCCCATGGCTACGCCACTGGAATATGACATTCAGATTAAATGTTATTTATACAGGTTAACTTGCATCACGTTACTGATTTGGTAGCAAAAGGTTTATGCAGGTGCGTAAATTTCGTGCCCGCGTCAACTTAGGTACCTTTACTGTTTTGTTTACCTTTTCCTGGAACGTTTATTTTTGAAAATAAAGATACAGCAATGTAAAAGGCCTTGGAAGTGCCGTTTCTCCAAAAAAAAAAAATCTCAGCTGCAATTTCTTGAAGGTAATTCCCATCAAAATCCATCAAACATTGACCATTTTAAATGATAATGACTATTTTGCACTTTCATCATGAATAAACATGAGCTAACTCATGCAAATTTGTGACATGGAAAGAGGGACTTATGAGATAGGTGTCATGTTAATGTTATCTTCTATTTGATGATCCTTCATTCCAAGCACAATTGTAATGTTGACATGCCCTGAGAGGAGTATTTTGGATACAGCTATTTTCTCCTTTGAAAATGTCCACATTAAACACCAAACTAGAAACAAGCTAGTAAGTAACTAACAATTAACTGATAAAGGATTAACAAAAGACATACAGACACTGTGCAGCACTCCACACCATAATTTTTGCATAGCTAATGAGCAGTCTCAGAAGTGGTCGAACTTTGAAGAGGTATATCTTGAGAATGGTAAAAAATATTCAAATAATTCCAAGTTATGGATTTTCCATCTGGCAGTAAGATTCACAGGCCCCCAGCCAGACAAGGTACTGGAGAAGGACGAAAAAGTTTCCAGGGGAAACTATTTTCTCGGGGGGGGGGGGGGAGGCGAGACATACTAAAATACACCAAGGCAATGGTAATTTTGAATTTTCTAGGGCGCGCCGCCTCTGTACCCCCTTGGATAAAGGCTTGAATGTTCATGTTATTTGTTAGGCGTAGATCACCAGGATTTTACGAAAAAAAAGGTAAGGTTACATTGTGAGGGTGGAGATTAAACCTACAAGAGCCAAAGGCAAGAAGCCCTAAAAGGGGTTTCTGGAGGTCCTACCACTACGAACATTTTAGAAATTAAACACTGTTAGATGTGAATTTCTGACAGAAAATAAGATGAGAATACAAAGATCCATAATTTGTCATGAAATCGTATATCAATATGTGACCGCTTTGCCCGTCGCTAAGATCATATAAATTGTTCCAAATGGACAAGACGGAAGGTCTGCCGGATCCTCTACAGTAGCTTCCCTAGCTCTGTTAGATGTGATGTCTTGACAGCTGGTTACCAAGAAAGTATATATTAAGAAGCATATCTATGGCATTATTATATGCAGTGTCACTAGTGACCACGCACTCTGCCTTTTCGGAAGAGGCGAGCCTGTTATTATGATCATGTGGGCTACCTTTGAAATGACAATTTGTAGGACTAAGCAAATAGGAAACTGCTCATCAGATACTCCACGCATTTTCACTTACCAGAACAACAGTTTTATTTTAACCAGGGCATTCCTTTCAAATAGTTTGGATAAAAATATTGTGGGGTTTATTTTGGGCTCTACATGGGCCATTTTTTGTTCATTATGTTGACAATTATCCAGGAGGGGAGGAGGGCCATTTTATAACAACTGGCATTTTTTTGCGCACTCCTCAACACCCTTTTTGGAATCTTAGGCAATTTTTGGCTGCTGCGAGGAATACCAATTGTCACCCCGTGTACTTCGTATAAGCTTATCATCACCCCCAGTTGGGAAGAAGTGAAATAAGCGAAACTCTACCGTGTGTTTGCGTGTAGCGTGAAGACAAACTTAGGAATATTCTTCCTAGATACCACAGAAAATGACCCTCCTCACTAGCATGTAGTGCAGATAATGTTGTCTGGGCATAATAATAACACCAGGCCCGTAGCCAGGAGGGGGCACGGGAGGGGGACCGGACAACTGTGCCCCATTGAAAATCGATCGAAAGTAAAACTTTTCTACCTATGAACAGTGGCCCGACGTGCCGCGAAGCGATTACTGAGCAAAATTTAAAATGATCCCAAAAGGCATTTTAAAGATGAACTTATTTTGTTTTCTTTAACAATTCTTTCTATAGCTCCAAAAACTTTTCGCGCTCTACACGCGCTTTCACCTGCAGTTCTACCTTGCGGTAACGCCCGCTGTTTCAAATATATTGGATTTATTCAACGGCAAAGGTTCCACAATTATTGTTCTTCCGTATAGGCATGATTCTGGATGAACACGAAAAGGCATCGATGCAAAGCTCTATCCTCTTTTTTCTATCTTTTGGAAGGTTTTTTTCTTCAAACTCGCCTTCGCGGCAAACACATTTTGTAAGAAATAAATTTTTCAGTTTCGTCGGTGAGCCTTAATGGGTAAGATGGGTAAGTATGCAATCCCCGAGACGACCATGCAGACACCCCAACGAATGTTCGGTTTTTCTCGTAAGTAGGGCAGATTCTAAACTAAAAACCCAATCTTTCCAACTTTTCTTGACGAAAACAAAAATTTTCAATACAACCCCAAATTTTTCGGCGCCTTTCTCGCACCCAGATCGTCACTCTTTCGATGACCCATTGCATTTTTCGGGGCTATGGTAGCTAGCTGGTCTTTCGGCAAACCCTAACACCATCCCTGACTGAGCCTGCATGCAGGTTTTTCACGGGCAATGACTTTCCCTCAAAATATCTGCGCCCTTCGCGCGCAATCCTCACGATCGACCAGGCGCGTAGCTACAGGGGGCCTGGGCCCCCAGATGTTTGCTAGGCCCCCAGAAATTGTGTGTGTTCTAATAAAATTTGTAATAATTAAGGACGGCGATCAATGTCTTGACCCCCCATTTGATACTAGGACCCCCTAAAAATGTCATCTTAGCTACGCCCCTGCGATCGACGTTGTACCACTTATGAACATCACAAAAATACCAGTGAACTTTTCTAGCACAAACTAGGTGTACCCCCAAAGTTAGAAGCGGGCATCAATGGCTTTTTATGTAGCATTCTAATACTTTGAGCAACATTAGTGATAACTTTATGGTTTGAATTTAAAATTAACAGATTAATTCATAAAAATACTTTTTGTGTCCATGATGATTGTACATTTCATCCTGCTGCAAGTATTTCATGCAAAATTCCGTTCAAAGAAAAAATACGGTAAGTGTGAACTGAATTGTGAACTGCGACTCGGAAGAGTTTGGTGTACTGTCAGTGTCATTCGGAGGTCAGCTCCAAGTTCCATTTTAGTGTTCCCAGGGGCGTTGCAAAAGTGTTATCTTGGGGGTGGGGTGTAGGGATTATGTTTTTCCGACAGATCTGGGAATACGTAGCGCGAAAACGAGCGCGAACCGCGAATTTTAGCGGGTGGGGTCCAGGTGCCCGCCTTAGGGCCCCTGGTGGGGTCCAGGGGGTAAACCAACGGTTGGGGCGAGGGAGCGAAGCCCCCGGAAGCTCTTAGCTTTTAGCATATCTCTAGGTGAAAATTAAATCTCAGGATGGATATATTTGGGTTCATAATGCATCATCAAATGCAAAGATTCTCAACAATTTTAATGCATTAAGCTGTTCCGCACGTCAGGAGACTATACTTTGAAGCGGTTGGGGTCCAGGGGCCCACCTTATGGCCCCTGGTAGGGATCCAGGGGGCGAAGGAAACCCTCGGAAGCCCTTGAGGTTTTAGCATATCTCTGGGTAAAAAATTTAGTCTCAGTATAGGTATATTTTGGTTCATAATACATTATCCAATGTAAAGATTCCTAATAATTTTTGTGTTAGGCTGTTCCTCCCGTAAGCCTAGTATATACTTCAGGAGCTGAACCTAACGTTCAGAATTTGAACACTATGCGTTCAGCATATGAACACTAGACGCGTCAGGCGTTCAAATACGGTAAGTGTTCAAATAGGCGTCAGGCGTTCAAAAATGGAGAAAAAGCAGGCCCGTAGTCAGGGGGGCCAGAGGGGGCGAAGCCCCCAGCAATTTTTTTGCCCCCCTTGAGAGTTTGAATCTTAACATTGACTTAATACATTTGTACACATTTGGCCCCCTGAAAAAATTTTCGCCCCCGCCCCCTGGAAAAATTATGGCCCTCCTCCGGTACCTTGTCTGGCTACGGGCCTGAGAAAAAGTGTTCAAGATCATAACACAAGCGTTCAAAAAATGCTTTGAACGCCAGGCCGCAGGATGCGTTCTGTATCTGTCATATTTTGGTGTTCAAAAGTTGGGCGCCTGAGATTGCAGTGAAGGGAAGACACGCGCGGCACGCTAGATTTTTCCCACGAGGTTTTGGGCAAATCCGTTTTTCAAGAATTTTGAAAATTGTTTCAAAATGATGGTTAGGCGTAAAATATAGGTTAGGGTTACATCTTCTTGAGATATTTGGCATGTTCTTTCATAATCCATGGTCAGAATTACCAAAAAATGTAGAGAAATTTTTATTTTGGGAGTGAGGGGCAGGGGCGCGGCCAGTTTCCAAGACCCGCCACAATTGCCTTTTTTCAGTGACAAGTCATAAAACTTTACACGGCAAATTAGTTCTCCAGAATTATAGTTACTGTGTTTGGCACAAATTTTCCTCTAGTGTAAGATCGAGTCCTTCCCTTCATTCTTTTTCAAAGGAATTTAAAATTTTTCCTTATGAATACTTATCACTAGTAAAGTTCTAGTTATTGCTCTTAATGCTCTTTACCCTGACAAGTTACTCTCTCTTCTTACCACCATCTTTTTTGTTTATGTTTGTATGGTATGGCCTTGATAAACAGTACTGTTTTTCTAGTGTCCATCATATGTACTATATTGTATATATTTGTTAAATGATACCTTTGTTGATGATTGTTGTACATATGAGAAATAAAATGAATTTGATTTGAAAAAAAAGTTGTTTGGTCCATTGACATCATTTGCCCAAAACCTCGTGGGAAAAAATTACGCGCGCGGCACGCATTATTTTTTCCCAGGATGTTTGTGGGTAAACCGGATCCTCAGGAATTTGCAATATGTGTTTGAAGTCAAGGTTAGGGCTTAGAAAACGGGCTAAGGATACCCTCTCCATGGGTAAGAGGGTGCTGCTCCCCATGATGATGATAAAAGTGTGGAATAATGTCCAGAAAGTGGTTTTTCAAGAATGTCATAAGATCCGAAATAGTGCGCCTATACGGAAGCCTTTAATTCAATTTCATTCCCCGAGTTGACGACGGACTCGGTCACTCGTCCAATTGCACCGACGGCCGTTGATACAGCCGTATCCGACCGTCACAGCATGATCAATTTTCCGTCGGGCCTTCAACTTGAATGGGCCAATTAGATGAAGAGCCGAAAATCGAAATAACCGATAACAGACTGGCTGCGCTCTCCCGTTCATTCTTTTTTCTTTCCATTCTCCGTCTCCCCTTTCACTCCCTTCCGTCCTTTCCCTTTCCTTTCCATTCTTCTCTCTTCTTTTCCCCCTCTCCTCTTTTCCTCCTCTTTTCCTTCCCTTTTCCTTCCCTTTTCCCCTTTTTGCCGACCGACAGAAAATTTGCTGACGGCGACCAAATATTGGGGGGGGGGGGTGTAACCCCACACTCCCCGCTCGCTTCGGCCCTGAGTGTTCCCATTGTATTAATGTCTTAGAGATTTCGGGGATTTCCCCTCAGTCTGGTTCCGTCCAAAAATGAACTGAACCACATGCACCAGGGCCTTTTGGTTGCCCATGGTCCCCCTCTCCGTCGGATAAGCACTCAATTCTATATCTACGATTGCGGAGCTCAGTGAACTTAAGCATCATCATGACCATAGCCTAGCTCCATTCACTTGTGAGACTTCCCACGTATATCTGTATCACAAGAGGAGGGGAAAAAGTTGCCGCCAGGGAAGGGAAGCCTTTTGCGCGCATGTGCACACGTAGGTCCGATTTCTTTACGCTATCCGTGTAGAGCTTGAGATATCATCCCCTGTGGTTTACCCAAACTGCCATCACCTGGTGGGGCAGGGTTCACTAGATCCAAGGTTCGCTAGACCCAAGATCCTAAAGTTAATCCTAACTCTAACCATAATCATTACCCAAACCCTAATCCTATCCGAAGATAATCCTAAGCTTAATCCTAAAATCTAATCCTGTATCTCCTAACCCTAGTTCTAACCTTCGATCTTGTGAACCTTCGGTCTAGTGGGCAGTCCCCATCTGGGACCACTATCTACAAACATCTTCTTCGGTGCCTCCCTTTCTACTGCCAGGGTCCCCTATGCCAGAATTCCTGGCAACGGGCCTGAATAAAACAATTAAATCATGGAAACATTGCCAATAATAGCGCGAGGGTAGAGTAGGGTAAAAACCTGAAAAGGTTAACGGCAGGCGATTTAAATCCATGAGAGGTGGGGGGGGGGGGATTTCGTCCCTTGGAAGCTCCGCCAATGAACTTTATAGGTAGTATCATGTGGTTTGGTTGTTTGTATTAGTACAGGGTTTGGACTTCAAGGCATCTTATGGGGCCTTGACCCTCCTTTGCCCTTTAATCTGTTATGTTTTGAAAGTTTTGTTATGTTAAACCCTTCGCTCTCAGCCCCCTCCCGTCTTCATAATCCTAAGCCGATGCTCTTCGTGTTTCAGTTATTGGGTGATGTCACGATTTTGTTTTCGCAAGGGCACACCCTATAGATAGTATTCCACTCCTTGGTCAAACAGCGCTCGGTATTTCAAAGCTCCTTATTTTCCCCATCAATCAGTTCGTATATCGTCTGTTTTTCGGGGACACTACCCCACGGTCCTTCCCAAATCCCCCACCTTCTTTCCCTCCTTGTTCCTTTGGATTGTGTATATAATGCCTCATTTACCCGTTCTCCCGACTCATTTTATGCCAGTAAGTTGTATTGCATAGCAACCGCCAGGCGAGACGATGACGTAATACACCGCTGGGACGTATGTGCTATGCGTATCATGAACATCGTACATGTGTAGACCGATGAGTAGTATTGTATCGGTCGCCAAGGTAAACAGCTGCGGACCATCTATCGTATCACTGATACTGACAACATGTGCTGATTGAACAAGAACAATAATGGTACTGTACTATGACAATATGTACACACTGCGGAAGTTTCTGAAGAGGTGAAAAGAGTGGTGAATAAAGAATGTGGTGATTTTTTGTGGTAATACTAATAATATGGAGGGATTTGTACCATATTGATACATAGTGTATCACAATTTCTTTCCTTTGGAAGAAGTTTGTTGGAATCATTATGACGGTAGGAGGAGAATTGTCACTCCATGAGCTAGTTGATTTATCGCTAGGAACCCCGGAAGTTGTCAACTACCGTGGACTTCGGACGTTACTGTTGACCATTGTGGATACTCTGAAACTTGGGGACGTGAAAGCACAGTTGAAGGAATCAGAAAAGGATGAAATTTTGGCTGGAAAAGATGCTGATAGTAGTGGCCAACTATCAAGAGTCGGCTCCCATACAGGGTCCAATGAAATGGTCCTGTTGGAAAAGAAAGTTTCTCAACTGGAAACAAAGTTGGACTCACTGAATCAATTACCCTCCAACGAAAATTTAATGGATAGGGTTAAGTCCTCTGAGAGCACACCATCACCTGTTTCAGAAATGTGGCAGTTAATGCAGGTACAGAAGAAGGCTCAAAGTAACGAAGAAGGAGTTTCAAAGGTAGGGCTAAAACTTCGTTTCTTGGAAATGGTAATTAGGAGGGTTAGGCCTAGGCCCTAGTACAGTACCCCATGTAGACCTAGCCCATTCCCACATCCAAAAGAAGTCACCTAGCCTAATGTAAGGCATAGGGGTATCTAGGCTACACACCAACCAAAACCTAGTAATGGTGCACAGTACAATCAGATGTTACCACAGTCACAGAAGAACTGGTCAATGTGAGTGTCATGAACAACGCACTCAGGCAGACTATTCCACCCCCTCTGCACGAGGCAGCACCAGTTGTTGTGACATCTCTCTGGTATTATAATCTAATGCTCTGCCAGTGAGATTTTGGCTTGGATAATTAATATGCTAGCCAACATTTGTCATTGTTATGCAGTTTTGCAGGTACTGACATTACCTCCACAACTTTTTACAAGGCTGCCCAGGCTGATAGGATTCTGGTGTGAGCTCGTTGTGTATGATTCCCAGCTTTATGTAAGGGCATGGAGGTGTTACCCCTGTCGTATTGTTTCCATGATACGCATTCTGGAATTAAATAACTTAAGTTTGTTGACTGCTATTTTGATGTTACAAGCTAATTTGATGGCGTAGTTTCTCATCATTTTGCATACAGGTACATGCTTTCAATTCAATTCAATTCTCATATGTACATACATCTCATCAACAAAATTACAATCAAATGAATTAGGCTAGTTTACATACATGTGATGGGCACTAGAAAAAACTTTGTGACCATGAAACAAAAGGAAAGAAAAAAAGAAGAGCATACATGCATATACTTTAGGTGATTCCTGTGTAGTACACCAAAACATTTGGCATGTCAATCTTGGTAGCTGGTGCAAACTTTCCAGTATTGATGATAAAAATGAGCTAATTGCTCCTAGTATAAAGATCAGAGCTGAGATGGCCATGTAGCAGTGCTCACTCCCTCATGGTATTCACTTGTAAGCCATCAGAGAAAAATCTGATGTGTATCAGAGGTGTATAGGATATTTTTGTTCTGAAGGAGGTGAGCTGTTTTTCCCAAGATACATACTGCTTGACAAAATTGCCCCATTTCCCTCCAGTATCTTCACTAGAAATAAGTTTTCCTGAATTCTAGAGGGCTGTATCCCCCAGTCCCTGTGGCTTGTATGCTGTTTATGACCCTTGCCTATAGGTGCAGTAAGATTCTGAAGGGGGCAAGATATCTTCAAGGGGTCAAATTCTTTTGAGAGTGGGCGAGACACATGTATTGAGGTAAAAGTAATTCAAAATTTGCTTGTGGGTGAACCTCCCCAAAATTGGTCAAATCTGTGGTTTAAAAGAATGGCTACTGTGATGAATCCACCCCCCCCCCCCCAAAAAAAAAAAACCTGCACTTTGTAACATGAAATTTATCAGTGAACTACTAGCCGTGCAGGTACTCATTTTTTGGAGGGGTAAATGATTTGCTAGGAAGTGGTTGTACTGTAGCAGTAGTCACATGGGTACAATTTTATACAATACAGTACCTCACCAATATTAAACCTCTCTTTGCCCCTGGAAGTGCAGTCACAGTAAAGTGAAGTAAACAAATGAAATAACATTGATACTGTAACCTACTCTAGACTGGAGGCTTTCAGAAAAATTGCATATTGCATACCCAATTAATGTGTTGCAAAACTAAACACACTTGCACTGAATGGTTGCTGCAACTGTGACCTGCACCTTAACTCCAAATAAGATCAAGCACATAGACATTGCAAGATGGCTAAGTCATGCAAACTACTCCTGCTTGTTTTCCAAAGTTTTTTATCATCTTTGTGAGATATTTTACACTTAATCACTGACATGGATCCATCATTAGCACCTGTAAAGTTTAAAAGTATTTGGGAAAGGGGTATTCTGAAAATTGGAGGTGGGGTCGGGACAGGTGTATCATTCACAAATCCCAGTTGTTAGTTTGTGCTGTAGCATTCCTTTGCATTTGGAATTGATAAATTTTGAAGTTGAAAACTTCAGACCACTGTGAAATCTTTTCACTACAACTTAGTGAAAAAAAATTTAATGACATGATCCTGTGGTAAATGGGGCAACAAGTTAAAAATTCAATGAAATTTGTTTGCATGGTTGATGTGATGTATTGCTTGCAGATCTACTATAATCTCATTGCAGATGAACCATAGATGTAGGAAGGGGGGGGGGGCTGGGGGAAGGGGCTTTAGCCCCCAGTCAAAAATGTGGAGGGGCTGAAGTATGCTTCCACCCCCCTAAGATCCAAGGCCCAAAACCCCTTATTTCTCTTCTGTAAGAAATGTAAAAAATTTGCAGTAATTTACCGTAAAATTTGCCCAAAATGTTGCACCAAATTGCATCTGCGGACCCTAAAATACCCCCAAATTTTCCAAATTTTGGTAAGACTTGTGGTGTGTTACCTTGGTACTCCAAATTGGAGGGGGGTGTTCCCCTCCCCTTACACCCCTCCCCCAGGCCGGCGATTCAAAACACGGCTCAGTCCTCCAGTCTCGAAAAGCTTCCTATGCCTATGAGATGAACTACTGTATGGGTTATGACTCAAGCTGGGGCACCTGCAGAGTTGGTGGGTGAAACAGACTTTGCTAAAAATGTAAATTTATAGTGGGAATTTCTACACATTGTTAGAAAACAAACAGCATTAATTGATCCTCTGGGGGCAAAGAGCATGAGGTTTGGTTCCTATAGGTGGAATAAACCTTCAAAACTGTGGATTGAGGTGGGAACAATTTGGAGCACCAAGGTAACACACCACAAGTCTTACCAAAATTGTGGACTGGTTATTGTATTACAGTAGGCCAAACTTACTACCTTTATTGACAATTGTCTGTGCTGAAATAGGAGTGCACCTAGTTATTGTAACTACTATTGTATGTGTTTATTGAGGAGCATAGTTTGCATAAAATTGCTCTATTTGATGCTAGAATTTCAATTCACATACCTCTTTTGTTGGAAGAGAGTAGCCATTGGCTATCAGTTTCCACTAGTCCTTTTAAGTTGAGCTTCTCCATTGTTTTGGGGCGTGGAATGTGAGCCAGTTGACCAGGAGTGATATTTGCAATACATTGCAGTTTGAATAGGAGGTATTCATCAATGAGTTGGTTAGCTTGCTTGAGGTCCAGTGGTCTGCTTGAAGGGTATTCACACTTGTATGTATTCCCTTGAGCACTGATAAAAAATTTAACAAGTTTTCATTGAAGCAGAACTTGCCTACAGTGCAAATGTTGAGAAAAATCATTGTCCTCAGAACAGGGAGTTGTTATTTGGAAGGAGATTGTTCACTTTAAAGTGAAGTTTACACCGCCAAGGTCACACAGTAATCTGTCTCTTGTATCCTTCTTGGCATTTCTATAAGGCTTACACTGGATTACATAATTCAAACAAAGGGGATTTGTCGTCTGCTAAATCAACAGTAAAACTGGGGGTTTGTCGCTACTGCCAAAGCATTGCCAGTCGCTGGAAAATTAAAAATTATTGCATCTTTGGATGCTCGGTGTCGCGGATCAGAGTATACCAGTAAGGGATTATGTAAAAATCTGAATCTGATTGTATACCTGGTTATTTCACGAAGCTTCAGGAAACTTTCCAAGTTGTTGCGACAAAATTTAGACTTCTGCCTCTGCAGCTCATTTGCATGACATTCTTTCTTTAGGAAGGGGCAAACCTCATTGGTTAATTTCAATGAAACAGTCGTTTCGAGTTTTGTAGCACCTGCCCCTGAATTGGTGGTGGCGTAAATCCCCTCATCAAAGCATTGTCCATAGTAAGTCCATACTAGACCTGAATGATGTTGCTAACATATCGATGTCGCATTGAAGCGAACGAATTAAAAGAAAGAATTCCCCATCAACGGAATAAGTAGCTTATCATTAATAATCTCCTCGGTATTAAGTGGATCGTAGCGTATTAGCATAAATTAAACTTTCCGTTAAACCTCCTTCCAAATAACAACTCCCTGCTCAGAACACCTTCAAGAAGCCTAAGATAATTGTTTTCAATTAAATGTGGAGTCTTTACTGCAGTATTGTCAAGTAAAACCCATCATGGAGGTGTGCATGTAGTTTTGTCAAAATCTTTTGCTTAACAGGTACTATAGCACACCACTGATAAATATTCCTCCATTCACTTGTAGTTTTGGTCCATTTCGAAGCCTCTAGCTGCAGTGGTGTAGCTAGATATTTTTTGTAGGGGGGCAAAAGCAAAAAATTTCAGACAGATTATTATCTTGAAGTAATGATGTAATATCTAAGCATAGTTCCACCATCATCTGGCATGTAGCACGCAGAAAAAATTAGATTAAAATGTCTCTGAGATTGCCTTAAATGACACTTCCAGGCCTTGTCAGGACCATTTCGATGTGCAATTCTGCTTAAAAATACAAGAAGTGTAAGCATTTCAAATGAATTGTTTTTATTTATTTCTGACATAGACTAGAAATTTCCGACAGAGGCCTTTGGAGGCTTTGTGGGGGGGGGACTGCCCCCCCCCTCTAGCTACACCACTGTCTATCTGGACCCTTGTAGAAGTTTTCAAAGGACTTTGTTTTGATCAACTTTTCCATCATATGGAAAGTACACAGTATTTCTTTGAAGTATATGAAAGCAGGTCTGCTGAACAGCATATCTGGGAGGCTCTGTTAATAATTTATCATGCATGTTAATAAACTTTCCATATCTATCATTTATTTTTTTTTCCCAGCTCATGAGTATGGTGGAGCACCTGATGGGCGAGTTCCATGATTTAAAGAATGATGTCGATGGCATGAAACAGCAAATGGAAAAGTTCAAGAATGAGATTTCAAATCTTCAGCAGCAAATGAATGAGGTAATTTGGCCTTTTGAATCTTAGTGATAGAGCACTGTATTCTGTTACTTATGACTGTACATGATACTCCCTCTCTAGTGCATGGGATGAAGGTGATTAAATATTGGTTATAGAAACATTCTTTTTTATTGGTATCATGTGTTGAGCTATGTAAACAATAAATGTCCTCTTTGTCATTATTACTAGTTTTGAACTGCTAAGATTTAAAGCTGAGTAACTGACAGATGAATACATGTGTATTTGATGTAATATAACTCAAGAGTTTAAATGCTTTTCAGTCATTAAAATGGTCATCCATTGTCTAAATTAGTCAACATAATGTTTCTCAAAACTAAACCCATTTAGATGAAGTCATTCTGTTGTTTTCATGTAAATGTGTGTCGTTTGCAGCTCAATCAAAACAACTCAAGCTTGATGGACAGATTGAAGAAATTAGAATCATCGACAGCAAACCAAGATAAAATCAATGACTTACAAAAGTTTATGGTAAGTTTTATGATTACAAGATAATGTGCTGCCTACTCCTCCTGTTTTGGTTTAAGTGGTATCAAAGTTTTATTACACAACTTCTGTTGTGCCTTGTGCCATTCTTCCCACATGAGTAGCACTTTCTTAGACTCCAGTCTTTTTCTTAAGTTTTGGGTGAAGTTGACAGCCGACTGTCACTGCTGGGGACGTACATATTGATTTATGCACTAAATACTGTTCAGACCTGTAAATGAATATTTGCTATTGCTGTTGGAGGTACAGTAATATTCAATTCTTTTATTCAGTAGGATCACCCATATTTTTCTCTGTTATATTTTCCGATTAGAATGATTTGAACAACCAACTGAGTAGTTTACCACCCATAGAACTCCTTGTCACATGGCCTGCGATGGAGGATGCTCTGAAAGGGGTGTACCGTGAACCTGCTCCCTTGACTCACACCCTAATGCAGACTGCACCCATGACAGATGTAAGTTGGCATCATGAAATATATAAATGACTAATATGCTAAAAAATCGATGTGTTGTCAGGCCCATTGCCAGAGGGGTAGGGGTTTGTGCCCCAGTGTAAACCATCTTTCTCCCCTTTCCTCCCTCCACATGTATTAAATCCATTGTTAAGGGCTGTTGTGAAAAATCTGAGTCACTGTTCCTTTGTGACGTTCTACGTGCCTCCCATGTCGAACGATCGTCAGTGCCACTATTGAATTGATCCATAGTACTCTCTTTTCCAAAAATTTGTTGCTTTGCATCTGTGGGTTGTAACTATTTTAACTTTCAATATCTTTTCTTCTTGGACTTACATGATTATTGAAAAGATACAGTGGTACCCAGTACATAAACCCAAAACTGTCAGGTTCTCCTTTTTTTGTTTGTTTTTCATGATTTATACAAAAATATGTTTGCACTGATCATTGGCAAAGTTGAGAAACATTCTATCATGTTTCTACTTTTGTTCTTTCATAAAAGGCAGTGAAAATTGGCATTCTTCTCTTTTAAGTATTGTGAAATTTGTTTTGACTTTTATGAGGGTCTAGATTGCATAAGCTTTTGTTTTTCTTTTCATTTGTCTGATATTGTTGTCTCCAGTCACTAGTTTGGACACATGGATATTTTCCTCTGTTGACATCTTGAGACCTGTAACAGATTGATCACCACTTTAAAAGTTGCTTTAAAAGCTTTCATAATCATTGACAGCATCTATGTAATTGAGATCATATCACCACCTTCATCACCACCAAAATCTTCAGTATTACTTGCTTAAAGTCTTAACTTTTCTATGTGCTATGTAATTATTTTATGTTAGGTGCTATAGATCTTTTGTGTTGTTGTTAAAATGAGTTTTTTGTTTGATTTATCAGACTTCCAAAATACAGACTATGCCAACAAACCATGCCTACTCACAAACAAAGGTAAGTGTTCTAGTGTTCAATGAGAAGTATGTTGATTTGTTCTTTCACTGGACTGATACTTACCTGGGTTTTAAAGGCAATAGGCAGTTGCCCCAAAATTTGCTTTAAAAAATCAGCAAACTCTTGCAAATCTCCTCTTACTACATTACAAGCACCTCTGAAGATGTTTTGAACGTAACTCTTACAAACAATACAGGTAGGTAAAGCAAGGGGAAATTCTTGAATTTCCCAATTCATTTAAAAAAAACATTGTCACATGATCAAAATTGGCCATTTATGAACCGGAGTGACGGGGCATACCGTAGGCCTACTAACTCTTATTGGGGTGACTGCATTTTCCCTTTAAAGTTTCTCATATCTTATGCTAGCAGAAGATTGCTGGGATGATGGTGAAACCATCTCAATACTCGATTTCCTTCTTTAACCCTGTAAACTTGATTCTTTACCGGGAGTGTTGTGCAGTATTTATCCAGACACAGGTCTTTAGTGTCTCCTTAAAGTCAAAACAATGTTAATATGTGTTGATTGCATTACCTTGAGTACAAGAAACTTTCATCAGCCCGTCGCGGTGACTCAGACTAGACCAGCAGATTGTGTATGCTTCTGCTGGTCCTCCACTCATTGACTTATACAATGAATGAAACTTATCAAAGTCTGGCCCTATTCTAGTTTAAAAGAAAAGATACTAAACAGTATGATATGATCTCAGCCTGGACGAGTAGAATCATATGCATATATTTCTATTTTTTTTTGGGGGGGGGGGGGGGGAGTAGAACCATAAGCATACCACATATGGTACTACTTTTTGGGGGGAGGATAAGAGGACTCTTTCCCCTGAATTTTTGTGATAGAATTATCACAGCCTTCCCCCCCCCCCAGGTGTCTTCGGGTCTTCCTCAAAAAGAGTGACAGGGGAGGGGGAAGGAAGGCAGCCTCTGTCTTGTATGCCAATGAATGGTGTGTGTAATACTTGCACATGTAATCAAATGCTTACATTGGTTGCCATGCTTGCAATTAGAGGCAGTACATTCTTGTACTCTAATACCCACACTTCTGTACTGCAAGTAAATGCTTATTAAACTGTGAAAGATTGAATGTCTTTCTCATAAATGTGAGCTGAATAATTATGTTTGTTATAAGCGTGCCTCCTCATACTGTTGATCTCAAATGCCAGAGTTTTCTGGAGAGAATTTTATAGTAAAGCTATCATTTTGAAGAGCAACTAAGTGAAGCCATCTCATCAACGTAATTTTTGGATTGTTAACAGATCACTGTCACTGAATGTGTCATATGTATTAGAGGTGAATGTCCGCAGGATAGAGGAATGATGTAAAATAACCTTAAATAGCTCAGAGAGGATGAAATATTGTAGATGTATCATGTAGAGAAAAATATATGATAAAAAGGATTGAGTTTGAGTTGATACATGGTAAGTAGTCTACCTGGAATGTAAGGTTGTTTATGAAATGCATACCATCTTATGAGAAGGATGGAGGACTACCTGAAACATGATCCAATCTTTGAAGTGAATTTATAGCATTAGCTTCCACTTTGAAAGAATCGAAAAACCTGTCAAATGTCAAAGCAGAAGTACTGTCTATAGACCCATGCCAGTGATTTTAATTTTGATTTAAAGGTAGTAAGCCAAAAGATATGCTTTGAGATGGTTTTAGTTTTCCAGCTGTCAAGGTTGTAATGAATCATGTATCATTCATGAGAGATCCCTGCATGGAGCAAGATTTTGGCATCTCTTTATCCCTGGTGATATTCTGTGGCAAGATGGATGAATGTGATATATATAGATGGCTTAGAAGTATCATGCTTTTGGAAAGCTGCATACTTTTTAAGTACAGTTGTTTGATAACACAGTAATTTTTGAACTATGCTTGCTGACTGACACACTACTACAGTTGAACTAATTGAATATTGAATATTTGTCTTCAGTGAGATTTTTTGCAATTTGAGATGGTTAGTAGGTAAATTGGGAATGTGTTCATGTCACAAGTAAAATATTCTCTGCTAATCTTAATCTGAAATACTAAGTGATCTACAACAACCATTTTACAGTGGCACTTTTCTGTGCAGTGTCCTGCAAACATTTTGTGAACAAGGGACACTTCGAAGGTATCTAATGTCCAGCTTGTGCAATTTCAGTTGTCAATTTTATTTACAAACAGTTTTCTTCCATGGATGACTTGTATCAGCATAATGGAACTGGTACCATTATTTCAAGTTTGGCAATTACACTTACCCCATTTTGATCTTCTGATGTGTTAGCATTGTTCTTCAGTCAAGTTCTTTTGAAAGGTGAAAAAATTTATATTGTGCTATGTGCTTTCCTAAAATATAAAAGAATTGTATAATCGAAGATATCAAGCATAATTGAAAGTCATATGGAAAAGACACACCCTGGTCATCATGTCTTTTTAGCCCAAATTTGACAATGTTTTCAACTAACTAGATTGGCATTGGGACTGAAACTTCCTTAATTCTTATCATGCTGAGTCTTTGTGAGGGCAGGCCTCATTTTTGAAGCATTTAAGCTCTGCAGGTACACCTACAGAACTTCTCCTTACCAGAAATGACCTATTCTAGTTGAGCGCCATAATGTCCTAGAGTTGACACTAAAAATGAGAATGAAAGGCATTCTTTTGTTTTACATATAGTGAATTAAATGTTTAATTTGGAAAGCGCCCTTAGGCAAGATATCTCGCCTCCCGCATGATAAGAGTTCAATATTTTCCTTTTAGTCTGAATATGTATGGATCTGTTTAATCTTAACTAAACTCCTGACCTCTGTGTTTAGGTATGTGCTACTGCAGCATGGGTGTTCTAGTTGCTTTACCTCAACAAACATCACTTTAATTTTCTATTTCAACAATTACCAACAACACTTCTTGAAGCTGTTTATACTTTTACCAGGTATTCATTGTGTGAACAGAGGATAGCATCTTGTTTACTCATAATTTTGGTTTTATCAGTGTATGAGTTCTCTCATCTATTTGCATTGGAATTAGTATGGAAAATGTTTAGTAAGTTCTCTTCATTTTTGAAATTATCCTGGAATGAGTAGAGTGTAATGCATACATGAAACTGGGAAAGATTCTCAAAGATATGGTACAATTATTAGGAGAGCTTACAGCTTGCAGCAGAGATTTGTCACAGCTCAGAGATTTGTCACAGCACAGCATCTATAAAAGCATTTGTGCATATCAGTTGCTTTAGTTGGACTAAAAGGAAATCATTTTGCCTATAAAAGAAAGTTGACCTACAGAGAGAGATGATGGCGGTGAGAGCGAGTAGCTTCAGGTGTCGAAGCTGACAGTACCTTTATGAAAAAAGAGGCTATAAGAGAAGCTATCTTGCCTATAGCATCTCAACAACAAATAAGTTGATTGCTTTACTGTAAATTATTTAGCTTTAGGGATCTTGTGAAGGTAAATAACAGTTCTCAAAAGAAAAACATAATATATGAAAAGTGATATTTGTGTTGTATGCAGATGTGCCATCTAAAACAACACTTGGAAGAGAGTGTAATCCAGATAAAATAAAAAATGATTGGATGTCAAAGCTTTTACACGGGGCCCGATTTAGAGTCAGGTATATATGTGCACATACGATAGCTATAGATTGTTCAGATATGATCATTAAAAGGTATTTTTAATAAGAACTAATTTAGTGTGTTATCGGTTTTACAGTCAAAAAGGACAGTCTTTTCTCAAAAGTGGTTTCATGTACCTTTTGCCTTTGTTAGGGTGTGAAAAACTAAGAAGGATGAAAAGATGGGGTTGCATGGCAAGATGGGGTTGGGAAACTGGGGTTGCAGGAGATAAATGTTGAGAGAATATTGCCTGCTCAGAGGAATAAGAATAGGTCACTCACTGTCTTCCCAAAAAGTAACTGCTACCTTTTTTTTAGACTTGGAAGTTAAATTTTCTTTTTCGACTTTTGGGAGTTTAATTTTGTTTTTAGACTTTTGGAAGTCAGTAGCCTACTGTTATGTCTATGTTATAATTATGAAGTTAGAGGACAGAATACATTAACTGGTTCTCCATCCCCTTTCGTAATTGTAACTGTCAGCTTTTGTAACTCAATGCTAATTTGTATCAGAAAAATATGGCTTATTTCATCTAAATATGTGTACAGCCAAATGTCATATAAGGCATATTCTACAGGCCACACACTATAGTCTAGATGATTGAAAGCCTTATAGCTTGTAGTATCAGGTATGAAGTTGCTCAATTTTATGTTCACAAGAGGGTGGAGCTTATATCAGTAATTAGAATACATTGTATATGGTACAAAGAACTTATGGAGTGGAGCAAACAGTACACTGTAAAAATGTATGCAAGAAGTCAGTTTTAAAATATGTACATAATTGACCACTCTGTTCATCTATCACAATTACACCTATTATTTAAGCAGTTATATGATGGCATCATAGCCTATTAAAACATAACAGTGCTCAATACAAATTAATAAACCCTACATGGTATTTCAATGCTGAATGAAAGTGAACATTTAAGGGAGAAAGCAGTCGCCCCAAGTTTCTTTTAAAAATCTGCATAACTTACAGATCTCCTTTTAGTTTGCTCAGTTTTCATTATGTTTCTATATAAAAAATTGAATATTGAAGGTAAATCAAGGAGTTATTCTGCATGAATTTAACAAATAAGGAAAAAAAAATTAAGAATATTGTCAAATGATTGAAAAGAGCCATTCCTGAATTAGGATGACAGGGACACTACAGTACTTCAAATTGGTGGTGGGGGGGGGGGGGCTGCATCTCTCTTTAAATTGGCAGTTATATGGGAGAATTAGGTGTGTTTGTAGAAAGGAAGTAGAGGGAGTAATCTTTGCTGGAGCTGTGTTTATGATTTGTAAATAGTCCATGAATGAAAGTAGTTAGCGGACTTTACTGATTGCAGTGCATGATGGGAACTGGGAGTATAAACAACTGGTGTGGTGCTAAATGGAGTGCGTGTTAATTTTAATAGCGCTAGTGCTACTACTGTATTGTTTTACTCCCAGTTCCCATTCTTCTTTTATATGCATGACGTAATCATTTAAGTCTTCTGTTGGTGAACAACAAGATTCCAATGTTGATTGTGGCCCCTAGCCTTGTTGGAAGGGCCTTTGTCTACATACCATGAGATTTTGATATTGCTTTTTTTTTTTGTTTATGAAGAGTATTGCATAAAGTTATACACCAATTTGATAAATAAAAAGAAGATATTTAGCAGGTTTAGTTTAGTGTGATCATCAGTTATTTAATCAATAATGCAATGGTAAAATTTGTTCAAAAAGAAAGTTATGGAGGTGCAGTTGCAATGTATGTTAACTGCTTGAAAATTTTGTGATAAAACAGACTCTTTAGGCATTTAATTAATTCAAAGGAAAACACTGCATTAGCATTTATGGTTTCCACTTTTTTTTTTTATGTTTGTCATAAATTTATGCAGTTGATGTAAAATTGTATAGGTGCATTCTTTATGTGGCTGCTGTAGGAGTATCTGGTGAGAAAAAGACTTAAAACAAGTTTCTGTGGAGAATTAAGCTTCCTCAGCTTTTAATTAGTAAATATCTTCCCATTCAGCAGTATGCTTGCCATCAAGAAGTTTCTTCTGTAGAGCTTCATCTTTGCATTATCTACATCAAGGAATGGCTATTTAAAACTTCCTCATCACTGTTAAATTTAACTGCTCTGGGTAATTATTAAAAAGTGGTGCAATATTCAACAGGAAATTTATGCTTGAATCAATTTCATATTAGATTTCTGTTTATATTTGTAGAAAAAATGGCAATGTTCTTCATTCTCATTTATTGGTGAATGAAAAATAAGAAAAATATTAGCTTTGTTGTCTCAGTCTGTCTTCCTTGTCACAAGTCCTTGTAGTTATATGTCATTGTATCCATCAGTCATTTCTGTAATGAATTAAAATATAATCTTATACTGAAGGGAAATCTTTAATAAAATGAACTTTATATAACCATTGTAAAAATGTTCCCCATTTGATGGATACAAGAAGCAATCATGAAAGAAAAAAATATTTCACTGTGGTGGTGCAGAGTTTGAGGACAGTAAGGTTATACATTAACTGAAGGTAATAATTTTAGATAGATCCGTCTGAAATCATTACTGAAATGGTTGATAACACTTGCAGAATGGAAAATATATATAAATGTCATTCATTAATGAAATTGAAAACCTATCATCTCAATCTGTCTTTGAAGAAAAAGTAATATTGTGTCCCCTGTGAATGCACTTTGCTAAGTTCCTCTGTGATAATGGGCACAGAATAGCTTCCCTATTTTAAGTTAATTGTTTAAATTTTTGTCATTAAATCATAAAGCTGACATGACAATGTATTTAGTAGACTCTAAATGATGAAATGAGTTGAGTGTTTTTGTCATTATCATTTGAAGCATAAACAAGAAAATACATTTTTGAGTATGCCTTGTATTCATTTACACTAAGCAGACCTAACTGTACTGCAGTAAGGAAGTATATTATGCTTACATTTAATGCAGTCTGTTGGTAGTCTGAATTAGGGAGCTTTTCGTGCTGGCCAGGTGGGTTTTTATGGTAGTGGAAAGGTTTAAATTTGGAACATAAAAATAAATTTTGTCTGCTCACTGGAAGTGATTTCTCAATGACAGTTTTGTAAGATTGCATTGGAAAGAACTTTTGAAATTTCTTCTGAACAGACACCGTCACCACCCCCATCTCGCCCAGGAACAGCTCAGTCCTCCCGATCTTCTGCGTCAGCTCACCCTTCCCAAGAGATTCAGAAGATTCTCAAGAATATTGGAGAGTTGAATGGTAAACACAATCTTCTGGAGGATAGAGTCAATGGTTTAGAGGTGAGTTTGAAGGTTACTACATTTCAAATATGTTCAGGTTTTGGGCAGTTTAAATTTGCAATTAGTGATTGCACTTTAACGTAAAAAGTGGGCAAATTCAAACTTTGCTTCAACTACAAGCCATTCTGATTAGTCAGTGCAGTTCAGTGGAAATTGCGATGCAGTACTTTGTACAGAAGACAGCTACCTCAGGATTGAAGAGGGTGTTACCTTCAGCAGATATGGCCTTGGGCAATTAAGCTGCATGTCTGTGAGGTGTCCAAGACAGTAGCTAAAAGTGGAGGAAGGAGTCCAAGGGAAACCTCAGTTGGGAGAATTATAATTCTCAGGGATGGAGAAATTCGCCCTTCAAGGGGTAGTGTAGTTATAGTGCAGTAAGTATAAAGTCTGTGGTCTGCAACATCCATTATGAAAAATTCAGCAAAAGTTAATAGATGTATGAAGGCAGGGTGGGAGAAAAAGAAGTGGGGAGAGGAATTACAGTAGCATTGGAACAAGATGTATGAGGCGAAGACAGTTGCCAAACTTGGATTTCACATATCCAGTTATGTTAATTAAGGAGTGGATATCTTTTATTTTCATGACAATGTTTTTTTGGTTTATAAATTGGATTGGCCATAAGATACTGTAACTTCCTAATTCACTTGTAATAGTAATATCTGTGTTGTGAAACATTTAGAAAAGATGTTTTGTAAAGAAAGTACTTTAAGAGAAGACTTGGTAGGTTTAACAAAAATGCTGGAATAAACTTGTGTATTGTCCCTCATACAAGGTCCTTTTCAATATGATGTGACAAAAAATATTGAAGAAATAAAACCTATTGTGAAATGGAAAAGAGAACTGTGCTGGTGGCAGAAGGCTGAGTCATTTTAAGAATGTAAAGTTAAATTTCAGCTGAACTTCATGCAATGTGTATGTACTGTGCTGTACTGTACATGTAAGACTCTTAGAATATATTTGTATATAGGTCCATGAATGACAAAATGTTTTTTCTCAAAATGGAGTTCTGTAACTTTCAAGTTTGTTGGTAAAACCAGAATGAAAATAACTTCATCTCAAACATTAGTACATTGGCACTGTTCAGATGTCAAATCCATTTTCATTTGACATTTTGGCTTATGTGGCATACTTCTTTAGTTTCATTTCATGAGATACAAAAAGTCTCATAGCTCAGATACTCAACAGTGTTGCCATTCAAGATTGTTCTTCTCCATCTTTTCAGTCATTTTATTAGTTTCATCAAAATTTAAAGGACTGTGGTGACATAAAATGTCATGATATAGCATGTGATATAGAAAATAGAAACAAAGAAATTGCAAAGAGGAGCAACTTTAACCCCAAACGTCTTTCTAGTTTTCATGGAAGACAGGGACAATTGTTCAGGAGTGTATGACAACATCTTAGGAAATTTCGTATAAAGAAATGAGAAAAACGTGACAGGTTAAGATTGTTAATCTGTTATGGCTAAAAAATAGCTCTTGAAACTTAATTGTACTAAAGCTTAAAGAAGATGATGTTTAACTTGTTTGTTACTTCACGTTTGTGTCCTTCTGGTATGTAGGAGCTTATATCCAAGAAAGCAGACATTGCTGACATCGAAAGAATGATGAATGAAAATGCCATCCCTGAAGATTTAGCTAACATGCTTGCAGAACTGAAGGAAGGATTGGAACAACTCAGAGACAACAGAGAAAAGGTAGGCCTCTGCTGTATCTAGCTGATTGTGTGACATTTGCAATGAATATTAAATCAGACAGGTATTACTCAAGCTTTTTGATTTATTCATGAATCTGGAGGGTTTTGCTCAAATCTTTTTATTAATTCATGATGCTTTTTCTTTCTGCACTCTAAATTCTTTCAACTTGGTGAAAAATTCATGCTGTCAGCCTCTTGCACTGTTTCTTCTCTGAAACCTTTGACATTTACTCATTGATAAGTGATTAAAGTAAGGTATTGGTTAACTGTGCAGCCTACAAAGAAAGTGGTTAGAATTTGAGAAGCATTTTTTTCTTGTAAATAAATTGTGATGAGTTCAATGATGTACTTTTCACCGAGCGATAGAAGTTAACTCAAAGCAAGCATGTTGTCTCATGTTTAAACATATGACAATTTTTCCTTTATATTATCTCTTAGCTCTTAGTATTATTATCATTTCTGTATTTCATTCCCCTCTGTCTCACCCAGCAACTCATAATCTTCACATGACAAAGCAGCCAAAATTTATCAATATTCAGCCTGAATTTGTGAATTTGCCAATTCAAATTCATTTGTCCAGAAGTAGGTCTTGCATGGACTTTCTCACAATTCATTTCCCATCAAATTTGTTTACATTCAGAGAAAATTCTTTCCAGTTTTTGCAAAATAGGTTAATATTCTAAATGAATTCCCATGAATGACTATAGGTTTCTGGGACATACACAGCTCTTGCACTAATTTATATTCCAACTAGGGCTGTGTTTTAAAGTTGCTATCACATAAACAACTGACGTGCTCTCATTTTCAACATAACCAGCAAAACTAGAACTTTGTTTATCCGTAGCTCCATGGTTTACTATAATGTCATTAGCCTGTTGCGTTATGAAGTTTTAAATTTGAAGGTTTCACACTTCATTTTTCATTTGATACTCATAACTATTGTAGAGTAATTGTTGGTACTTTCAATTCATGACAAAATTTTCTACCTTTTATCTGTCAAATTTAATATTTCATAATTTAACTCACGTAACACAGAAATGGAAAGCTTGCTCTTTTAAAGTCATATCGCATGTGTAACCTTCTCATTTGCAAGCACTCTCTTTTCCTTTTCACTTAATTCACAAAGATGTGATATCGTTGTTTATAATAATTCTTATTTATGTGTGATGTGCTTTTTGTTCTTTTTGTTTCTTTTGTAAAAACTAATTTCTTCCTTTTGCAAAAGCTCAACAAGTTACAGGCACTGCTTGATGCAAACACCAATAGCTCATCTGCATCACAAAATGACTTGGCCAAGCTTAAAGATTACATTGATGAGAACTTGAGGCAAATCTATAAACAAATGGAAAGACTCAGCCGGGGCTCCAGAGAAATTTTGGAAGCAATGCCAGATTCCCTGGTTAGTTCATACATCTGTCCGCTATATGCTGTTAGGTTGAAATGAAGATTAAAACAGACATGCTGTTGCAAAATGTGATAAGATGTTGCCAGAAACTTTCAGTCCCCTGTAGGCTATTATATTAGTGTATTAAATGATGAACTCTACAGGTATTTCCAGTGAGTGATAAGTTGTTCTCTAAAGATTACTTAAGCTAGCCTGAGAGTTTAATGGTATACATACATCAAGTTAGTGTCTTGTTCAAAATGTAGTTTGGGTTCTGTTGCAGTTGAGGTTAACTTTGAGATTAAATTTATAAGGAATTAACAGTTATTGAAAAACATTTAACCAAATTTGTACCTGATTTAATCATTGTGTTAATTCTTTAATCCTAATGAACCAAATTTTTAATAAGGTTAAAAGTTCTGTGTTTTCGAAGTTAAAGTAATTTGCTTAACCTAAACTATTGTAGTCATAATGAAAACTACAGTGTACTTGAATACATTTCTGACAAATTTGAGATGAAAAACCCTTAAAAGAAAAGATTGGTTGGTATAATTAAGTAAAGAGTCAGGGATACAATTTAAAAAGCAGTGGATGATAAAATATTTCCTGAAGTTACATATTTTAGTTTGCCAGCTTTGAGAAAAAAAAAATTAAACAGGGAGCTAGATTGTCACTAAGCCTGTTTATCACTAACCATTGCTAATTGCAGCTACATTCATGTTTTCCAAGCAAAGAAAAAGAAATGTCAGAAACGGGAGTGATCACACTTAAAAGGGATTAGACTTTTGCTGCAGCTGCTTTAAATAAAACCTGAAATTTAAAAGGGATTAGACTTTTGCTGCAGCTGCTTTAAATAAAACCTGAAATCATCACTATTCTTGTTTGCTCATATTGCTTGCTTCAAAAATTCATCGTCTATTCTGAGTATAAGTGTAGATGATAGGTTGTTTACAAAAATGCTTTGCAATTTCTGATATTGGCTCTGTATCTGCACTTCTTGTCTCTTCTTTCCTTCTCTCTTTGCTTCCGTCTCTTCATCTTTTTAACCCTGTTCCTAACAGCAGTCAGATCTTGAAAGTCAAGTGCAACAGGATCTGTCTTCTCTAACACGTCAAGTTTCGGGAAACTTCTCATCTCAGCTTTCTGAGATGAGTGGAAGAATTGGATCACTGGAAAACTTACTGGATTCAAAGCTGAATCAACTGGGCAAGAAGTTGCAGAAAATTAAAAACTTTTTGCTTGAGGATTTCAAGATGAATAAGAGGGGAGGTGCTCCTCCTGCTGTGGAAGAGGCAGATGAGGATAGGAACTCTCCTTCCCCTGCTATCAATGTGGGTAACATTCTTTTGAAATGTTTCCAGGTGGAAGAGCATGTATTCTTTGTAGTACTGTAGCTCTGATTCATTTGTTTATTTGATATTGTTTTTCCTTTTGTCGCATTTTGTCATAAGCTCTTTCTCTGATTGTGTCGTGTCTTCTTAGCTTTATTGCTAAAAAGCTGCATGTACAGTAGTTGCTATAACCTGTGTTTTCCATTTGTGGTTTTGTTTTTCTTTTATACACACTGTGTACGTGATGACCTAGTTTGTAAAGGCAGGTAGATACAGTATAGGGATGGTCTCATGGGAAGAATAATCGGTGGAGACATTGATCATAATCTTACTATTAGTGAATAGGTGACGCTTTAAATGTCACACGTGTCATGTTTCATTACTATGGCAGAGTACAAGTGTTTGTCGTACATTGTAGTAGCAGTAGTAACATTTCTTTGTGGTATCAGTAGATTAGCCGCAAGATTTCTCATTAGATGACTTAGGCAGGTGAATACTTTAACATTTTATAAACAGGTAACTGGTAAGCTTAGTAAAGGAAAGTTCAGATAGGTATGATGCTAACTGTTAGATTTCTTGGTCATAGCTTATAGGAAAACTAAAGTTACCCCAATTTGAACTAGTATACCTAGGTATTCTAATTCATGAATGGTTCTTTTTTAATATGACCATATTTCCATTACTTAATTGTCAAATTCATGCAGAGGAAATCCTTGGTTTACCTTGAATATTCAATATATATGTCTGAAAACAGTAAAGATACTTGTGAAGGAAATAAGAGATTGGTAAGATTAACCTGAGTTTTCAAATGAAAATTTAGGAGGCTGCTTATGTTATCTTACTGTTGTGCCCATTTCTTTAATTGTTATTGTTACCATGGGCATCAGGAGTGAAGAGATTTACACAAAAGTGAAAAAACAGAAATAAGTTAGTATTAATTTTTGTATAGGAATTTTGAGTTCCATTGGTTTATTTATTTGCAAAATTAATGAAGATGTTAATGGAATGAATACAAAAATTTGGAGCATACTTGTGTCACAAACTGATCAGCTTGTATTTGGTACATGACAACATATGTCTTATTACTGCATGGTAGATGTGTGTCTGGCTTCTTACACTTTAGATGTTTGTCCAATGCACGGTCTATGTAATATGTGTTTACTTTTGTCGTGTAAACCTTGAATAGTGCTTTACACATAGGAATCCATCAAGATTTGGTTTATTGTTTCAGTACCGTATAAAACCTTTTTTTTTGTTGAAAAACGAAAGAACATAAATGCTTTTTATCTGATTTTATCTTGCATCCTGTGCCAAATTACAGTATATTAATTTCAAGGACTATATACTGCAAGCAATGACATAATACGATACCATAATGTCATTGACTTTAATATTTGCTGTTGTTTTTCAGGATTCAGATGTAATATCTGGCATCAGGTCAAAGCTATTAGATCTTCAAGCAGAGGTGGACAAACTGAACCAAACCTGTATACACATGGTAGATGAACACAATGCTAAACAGAAACACATCGACGTAAGTAGATAAGGGGTGATGGTGGATGTTAGCCTACTTTCAGAGGGATTGGAGGGTAACCTACTTTCAGAGGGACTGGAGGGTAGCATACTTTCAGAGGGATGGGGAATTGAAGGGGTGGAGGAAGAGATACATATTGTAGGGACGTGGAGGGGCTAGGGTGAGTGGAGTTGACGACTCTCTCAAAGATATATGTAATGAAGAGATTAGTGAGGCATGGGTGTGTGGTTTTATAGAGATCGTTGTATTTACGTAATTGTAAATTAGTAATTTGCATTAACAATTTGATAATATGTAGGCAATTTCTATTCATACACAACATGTTTTGCCCTGAGTCCATAATCGCCTATCTAAGGGACAATCCCGTCAGGTGACAGCAATTTTACTGTTGCACCCAACTAACAAGTTACCTCACTAGACCATGTTTAATACATGAGTGGAGAGAGGCATTGTGGGTAAAGCAGCTTGCCTATGGGCACACTTTAAAGGCAAGAAATTGAACCAGTGATGGCGATGCTTAGGTTGCCGTAACCACTTGTCCACACTCCACAGAATTGTTTGTTGTGGGGTGCGATCTGCCAGGTAGTTGTAGGTAAGATGTACTAGGGGACAGTGCTAGGTCAGGTGATTTTCAGGAGGAAGTAGGTAGAATGTTTGAGATGTCAAATACCAGTGCCAAATAGATTTAAGTTAAAGCAATTTTTCACTTCTGTTGGAAAGAATAGTTCCAAAGTTCCAAGTATATAGTGGTAAAACAAAAATTCCGGAAAAAGTCCCATATTTAACTCAAAAATACGATGTTGTGTGAAAGCATAACCATGAATTAATTTTAATAAAATAAATACTAATTCTGTGTCAGTTTTTGGTTGGTGGAACTTGCACTCCTTAATTCCATATCTTGTTTCACTGTTGGTGATATTTTACTCTCGAATGATATTGGAGTTATATATGATTATTGCCAGTACTGAAATAAATCAGTAATTTCATGCCCTTGAAGTTATTAAAGAGTTGTAAATCTCATTCATTTTGTTTCCCTATCATTTGAATATTTCTGACAGGGATAACGTAAGCAACCTATCTACTCACCTGTAGGAAGTGACGTCCATACATTCTTTGTACTCTTGTTTGGTATGACAGCATTCACAAAATATTATCTGCATATCTCAGTGATACAAATATCAAATTTCTATCAAAATTACTTGCTATCGAATAAGGGAAACACACCATCTTGTCAATTTCTGTAATGTTAGTCTTCCATACTGACAAATTCATCAGCTCGAACACCTGTTCATGACATATTACTGTATGCCTATTTCTTCTTTGGCTACTGTATATGTATTTTAATGAAAAGAACTGCTGATGAATAAACTTGATTGCTTTTTCAGCATTCTTGATTAGATGGGTAATGCAGTTGTGTTTTCTGAAATGAAGATTAGGGAATATTATTTAACAATTTTCAGCAGAGTTGACATCTTATTTCCTCTTCTTTCTCTGCAGGCATTGTATACCTTTGTTGATAGGTTGCAAGAGAATAAGGCAGATAAGGAACATGTTACCATGGAGATTGATGTGGTAAGCTACTCATATTTTAGAATATTCTCTTGAGTTATGACAGCCATAGGGTTTTTCTTCAGTACCAATTTTTTTTTCTCTTCTAATAAATTATGTTCTGCCCTTTCAATTGGTTCTGAGGATTCTCATACATGCTACAATGAAACCTTCCATGCTAGGCAAACTGCAGTTTAGGACAGGATTATGGTGAATTCATTCACTGAGATTTTTTTTTACCCATATCATTGTTTGACTTCCTTCCTTGTTTCAAACTTTGGTTTTATCTTCTCCAAATCTTTACGAGATACAGACAACTAACAAGAAGTTTAATAAACCATGTTTGCTTCCTCAATAAATGCAGTAACATCTCTATTATACCTCATAAATATAACACAAGTCTCCAGTTAGAGGAAGCAACCTACAAAGATTGTTTCCTTTCTTATCCTTTTGCTTGTTTCTTGAATTAGTTTTATAATTTACCACAGAGAAAAGATGACAAAGTAGATATCAACATGCATAATGCATAGTTTTAGATATTTACATAATCTGAATAATTTATGGGTGTGTTAATAATTGCAAAATTTGTGATAGTAAAATGCAAATTATTCATTATTTCTAGACTCATGGAGCAAAAATATGGAAACAAATGACTAATACATTGATAGAAGGCACAAGTGATATTTATCTCTCATTTACAGAAAGCAGATAAACGAGCTCTGGAAAATAAAATCAGTCGAAACCAGTTTGAAGGGACAGTGGAAGAGATATCACGCAATCTGAATAGTGTTATGGAGAAACTCTCAGGACATGTAAGTTTTACATTTAACATAATGTATGAAATGGTAGTACTTACAAGTACTGTTAAAGTTTGTTTAAACCTTTTGCTTGGACCCAAAGTTTGTTGTGGATCTACTTTGCAAAAATAGGCACAAGCGTGCAATAGGTATTCCAGAGTGATTAAGATGTATCTTACTCTGAAATGTACTTTTCACTTGCTTCTATGTGTTACATGAGAGCATAGGCATATGAGACAGGGGGCACTGTGCCCCCCCCCCCCCAACTTTTTGGACGAAGCTAAAATTTGGGTAAAACCTGTAAAAAATTGGGGCAAGTTTATTTTAAAATAGTTCAGAGGTTGAGCAAAAAACTTGTGCCCCCCCCCTCCGAAATTGAGCCAGTTCCATAGCGTATAACTTAAACATGAAAACACACTTACCTGATTATTGGCAAGGTATGTAGTCAAGGAGGCCAGAGGGGGGATTCCACCCCAAAGAAAGTTTTTAGCCCCTCTAGGAAAATTTTAAGAATAGATATCACTATTGCTTAAAACCCTTATTGTCCATTGAAAAATATTCTGACCCCTGTGAAAGCTATCTTGCTCCCATTAACACCTTGTTTGGTTACTAGAGGCCTGTTCTTCTCACCCTTGCAAAAGATTCTAAGAACACTTCATTTTAAATCTTACCTTCTTCCTGACTATATGGTCAAAGTGCTGCATGTCATAATTTTTATATTATATTCATTTAATACATTCATTTTTAACAGCAATCAGCATGGCAACAGGCTGTTGGTGAAATCAAGGTAGATGTTGAGAACAAATTAGATAGGATGGAGCTGGATCCACTCAAAGCGTATCTGGACAAGCGAATTAAGTCAGTCAGTGCCAAGGTTGTAAGGAAGGAGCCTGATACAGGAGAAGATGCAGCAGGATTCAGGAAGTAAGCATAACTGTCTGTTTGTCTCAGCCAATCAAAATATGTCTTTGATAAAGTGGTGGCTACTACAGCCAGTCACAAGCTTTGTTCAATGTCAGTCAATTTAAAGCCAAGCAAAATGATGGAAGGAGCCTTTTGTTGGCAATGTGCACTATCCACAGCCCAGTTTATCTTATGTGTAGACAGTTCTATACTTCCCTACAGGACAGAAAAATTCCTTGAAGCTACATTTTTTAACACCTTTTTTATTTGCTGCCCTCTTTATTACACCTGAAGTGATATACTGTAGCTCTCCTAGAAATAGAAAAGAAAATTTGTTTGCTCTTTCTTGTTTGGTTTTGGTATTTGTTAAATGTGTGCAGTGTTTATTAGACTTTGGCGAGATTGTAGAATCAGAATAAATGCTTGCCTACGTAGCAGGCTGAACAGCATATTCCTTGTTCAGTCATATCCCTAACGCCTGCCAAAGTGAACACCGCACAAATTCTTTTGGATATTCATAGAAATATGTGGCCTCAGGACAGGTTGAATATTAGTGAATATTTACAAGAAGGTAACATCTGGTCCCGTTTAAATCTTGCAGTAGCTATGCCACCCACAGAGTTGGTATGTTATTATATAGCCAATCCCCGGTAGTACCCACTGCATAGGTGGTTATGCAACACAGTAATGACATGACTTCTCAGGTTTCAGTCTAGGCTTTCAGTTTACGACTACAGAAGTACGCACACACTAACTCAAAAACAATAGCATAAATAATGAGAGAGTACTTGAATTTAAGTCATATTATGGTAATGAAGTTTGCGTCTAAAATTGGACGCATTCCTCTTCGCTTTGGCAGACGGTGGTTTGGGAAGCTGAGAAGCTGAGCAAACAGAGTCTGCTCTGCGGGGTAAATAAATGCATGTGAATGACATTTCGTATCATTTTCTTTTTTTACAGGCAATTAGTGCAGAAGTATCATTGTATATCATGTGACCGTCCATTGGACATGACACCTCAAGCGTAAGCATATTTACTTTCCTGTTGCACTTCCTTTTGTCAGTAAATTAGATGGGAAATAAATGAAGAGAAAGTTCTTTTTCCAAAGTCCCT
Source organism: Holothuria leucospilota (assembly GCA_029531755.1). Lineage (NCBI taxonomy): Eukaryota > Metazoa > Echinodermata > Holothuroidea > Aspidochirotida > Holothuriidae > Holothuria > Holothuria leucospilota. The sequence goes on from CM055968.1 coordinate 34,719,734, forward strand.
TCAACTCTCTGGCAAAGAGCCGAAAGGGCAAAACCAAATGTGACTCCTAAGGGAGTTCTGCTAGGAGCTAGGTACCCTGAAGGGACACAAAACTTAATATGACCAACCATGGGTCTTTTGTGCATGACCCAGTTCTAGACTGGCTGAAAAGAAATTACTTCAGAGTAATTAGTAAAGATAGAAGATGGGTGGTCTGTGGTATGACATCATTCCTTTGTTCTAATGTCCATTCATGATTGTTCTTGATCTTGTTAGAGGGGATTTCCATATGAAATGGGAGACTTTCATGCAATTAATGGACCTGAACTTGTGCATTTGTGGGGTTATTTGCCATGAAGTTTTGGAGTCAGGTTCTCAAGTGGTGGCCCATGGTTCATGTGGCCCAAAGTTTAAGCCTCTCAAATTGTTTTAAACAGTTTCCTTGCAAGAGTTATGCTTCTTTTTACACCATTGTCAATTACTGCCTGCCATGCATTTACATGACAAGACTACCCGTTTGGTTTAACTGTTCAATACCATACTACAGTGTACTGTAATGACCACATTGTCCCATGCCAATTACAGAATCATTATTTTGTATGATGTCATTATGCAAACATTGTTTAATAGTAATGGTTGGGAATACCACATCATAACTACCCCAACCTCTCAATTTTGGCAGACTCCTGGGTGTTAATGCATACATTCTAAACTGTCATTTCCATCCCCAAGTGATTTCTTTCAACTTCAAAAATCTGATTGCTGTATCTTTTCATCCTAATTTTATATCTCCCCATGCAGACCTCTTGCTTCTCTCCCAGAATCTAAGGGCTTGCCAGGAACTAGGTCAGGTCGACCTTACACTACATTTGAGCTTGAGCAAATCAGAGCTGCTCAGAAAAGGTTAGAATACTGTTATAACCTTTTTCGATGCTATGTCAATGTCTTTATCTGCTTTCCCATTTGAAAGTCATCCCAGTAGACTTCTCCAGTTTAGCATTGCTTTCATCTTATTTGCCTAATGGATTGCAATCTTAAAAACAGCTTCTGAATGGAAATGAGATTGTTGCACAGTGATTGGTGTAATATTGTAATATCTCTTGATAAACAAAAGGCACTTACAGGGAACTCCAACAGTATTGCTGTAAATGAGCATTTCAAAGAAGCTTTTCCCTCATTTTGTCTTATACAGCATGCACTAAATTTTAAAACAATTGTTTTTGTTGTCAGAAGTTTCGTATCCTCATTTTCCCTCGCTCTTTTTGCTTTTAGATGGAGATATTTCCCATAATTTCTTGGATATCTAAAACTTATCTCAATATCTATTACTGAGATGTTAATATTAGTTGTAATGTCACTACTGTAGGATAAAATGATTGTAGTTGTGTATGTGTGGAAGAGAGAACAAGCTACCCTCCGATATTACCCTACCAGCTTTCTCCAAGATATCTTTTAATATCTTTTCTACCTTAGAGACATGTTTTTTACCCCTGTGTGTGCTTTAATCTTATAGACTGTAGTTGCAAAGTCAAATTTCATTTTTCTCTGAAGCATACCATAAAATACGTGTTGTTCCTTCTGTTTTTGTTCTGTTATAATTATATCCATAAAATACCCTTTTTCCACATTCCTCCATTAACTTCCTTTCTTGATGACTTTCTTCATTCCATTAACATCTTTATCTGTCATCTTTTCTCATTCATCATCCTCCATCCTGTCACTCCTTCCTTCTTCTGTCAGGTGTCATCCTGGCAAGAATATTAACCACTATGAGCGTGCCCTCTTTGAGCAAGAGGCCGCCCGTCAGCGGAAGCAGGACATTGTGGCATATCTTGTTCATTTTGAGAAAGCTAAGAAGGATCTGCCACTGGTTCGAAACTGTATGAGTGTGGGTCTGCCATGCTTGCCTGTAAATCGAAGCTTGACTGTCAGGTCAGCCTTTAATCTTTCTGCTCTCTAAGAAGAACAATCTCAGTAAAGTTTGAAAGGTGTGTGGAATAGGGAGAGCTAGATAGGTATACCTTTTCCCCTCCCCCTTAGTTTGTATTTACAGCTTTTCACATGTGTGTGGCATCAAAATTTCATCCAGTGCAAGCATTGTGCTTGTTACCTCTCATATTTATACCTCAGATGTTTTCTTTTGGCTGTTATCTGTCACCACAGTTAGTCTTGAACCAAGAAGGAGTAATGGATTAAAATTTAAAAAAAAACAGTTCAATAAACAGTGACAGCTAAATAACACATTTTGATCACAATTTTTGTTTGTGTAATTATACATGATGCCCATTACACCCCTCTACCAAGTATGTTACACCCCTCTACCAAGTATGTTACACCCCAGTGGTATTTTTCCCTTCAAATCCTTCCCTACCAACAGTTTTCTTTCAGTCATGAGATTGTTCTTCATATTGTATCTTTGCTTGCTTCTATTTTCCATTCTTGTTGAAAGTCACACCAAAAATTTACTAAAACTCATATTGCTTTATTCACTTGTTGCATTTTCTAATATCCACAGCAGTTGGAAAATATAACCGTTTTAAATATTTAAATGTATCTTCTCATGAATATTCATCATTTTTATCCATCCATGCATGCATCCCTTATCACTGGAATACAGAAGTCAGTTACTAGAACCAGTGGAAGCAGAATACCTCCAGATTGAGAGTCTAAGTAGTCAGTCACTTCCTCGAATACCGGGGGAGGTTATGAAAATGAAACATTCTCGGCAGATGACTGAATATTTGCAGTCTAAAGCTGAAAGGTAGAGTTAGGTCATATGATGGTTGCCGTGGGAACTTTTGCACCAGTTTGCACTGTTAGCTGTTTGCAGTTTGCACACCCCTTAATCCTTAAGTGGTAGTCAATGCAGCCCACTGTTTATATGAGATGGTCACAAGATGGTTACCATGACAATGCTGTTCTGCACTCTTCTTGCTTGAAGTAGTTCTTGCTGTTTGCACATACAAATTCCTCACTGTGGTCTAAGTGAAATGAAAAAAAAAACCTGTTGCACTATTTTTCCTTTAAGGACGGACCCATCATTTTTCTTTTAATGTCTTTGATTTACATTTTGGAAATGATGTGTTAGAGGTAAAATAGCCCTTTTGGGAAAATACATCTCATTGAGGAGGAAAAAACTAGAATTAACATTTATTAGACTGATCATATCGATTGATTGTAAAATGAAAATAAGTTTTTTTTTTTTGGATAACACCCTTTCTGCACCAACATCAAGAAACAATCTGCTTTACCCACAGTAGGTATTTTTTTAACTTACTCCACTCCTCTCTCTTCCTTTTTTTTTCCTAAATATTTTCTTTGGTCAGGGTGATTGCTGTTGACCATGGTCGTCAGCATTTGCAACATTATACTTCATTGAAGTGTTCACCTTCACCTTTAACACTATTCACTAAATCAAATTGCAAATAATTTTCACACATGGAAATAAAATTTGTCAATAACCCATGTATTTTACCATATACCTAAAGTAGCTCTGAACGATCTTAATGAAAGAAAGATTTCACTTCAGTTTTCATCAAGTGTACTATCAACTTGATATGAGTATTATTTGCCTTTATGTATTTCTTAATTTGTTAAAGTTAATTTTGCATAAAATTTGAGATCATAATAATTATGGTTTTTACAATATTTTTCTTCCCTTGAAGATGGAAGTAAGTACAAGATTACATTTCTTTGGTGTTAATGAACTTCTTACTGCTTCATGTCTTTCTGTAGTCTGTCATCTTGATAAAAATGCATCATCTTTGTAACATGTTAAACATGTTTCTTTTCTTTCTTGTGTACATTTTGTCTGTCTGTCTGGTGTCTGTCTGTCTGTCTTAAATTCAAATGAATTATTAGTATTTACCCTTCCTTAAAAATGTGGTAATTTCAGGTAATGTTTAATAAAATTAAAATGTAGTGAAATGGAAATTCTATTAGTGATACTTCTTAAAACTTGTAGTTTCTGCCAAAATTTGTTCTTGTCCAACAGTAGGTTTACTGACATTTCACAACAATGGTGCACTGAGAGTATCAGACTATGTGGTCATTTGAAATGTTAATTCAAAATATTAATAATTTAACCTTCACAAGTATACAGGGTCTTGTAAACTGTGTATATTAGTTTAAGTTTTTTAAATATGTATAAAGTTTTATACAATCTTGCATATCCATTGAGGTCAACTTGAGAACTATTTCATCAGGTGATCAGTTTATAGGTTGTTTGTGGTTACTATTCATGCAAAAGCTCAGAGATTCGTTTAACCTAGACAGCAAAGATTTAAACTCCTGCAGAAGGAAAGTTGAATAGGAAAAGTTGTTTATTCCAGGTTTAAGTGAGATGGAGAGGAACAAAAAACTCAGATAGGAGGGCTTTTAGTGGTCTACTTCCAACAGAAAGTTACCTGAAAGAATTGGAGAAAAGGGAATAAATATTACTGCATATGGATGGTGCAGAAAGGAAAACCTGTTTGGAATTCATACACTCCAGAAAAAAATCCTCTCTTAAAATGTTTGAAAGCTCTGTTTAATGACTTCAGTCTGATCTGATAATTTGCATATATTGTGCCCTATAAAGTTTTTATGGACTAGATGACACAGATGTTGTTGGACTCAATTAAAAGAATTTTCAGAGGTCTTTCTAGATGAGAAGATGTAATGATTAATGTTTGGATATTGTTTGAAATAAAAAAAAGTTGTGATAGTCTGACGAGGTAGGTGTATGTTCTAAGGTGGCATGTGTTCATGTGCATCAACTTAAGGGTGTGTGGGATTGCGATGGCTTATTTTAAGATTGTTAGGTGAGTCAATTCTTCAACCACCCCCAGTGATAGTTGAAACTGTATCTCTATAAATTATCTATAAATTATAAATTATTTTCTGCTTCACATTTTACACATGCCTTATAATTGGATTTTTTTCTTGGAGTGTGTAACTTCTTTCATCACAATCATGCAGTTGTTAACACTTCTCTTGTGATTTTTCATATATCTAAAATCTTTCAATTTCATTAGGCACACAGTTCAGTAGTGTAAGTAGTGTAGTGAAATTTCTTCTTTCGGTGTTTGCTTTCTTTGTTTTTCTCTTCATTTTTCATGGCACAAGCATGTCTCCTCTGTACAATCTTCTCAATGAGTCAGTTTAAGAACATGAATGTTTCATAATTTTCATAAGCTTGCAAAATGTATGGGGTTCAGGGTTGGGGGGACTGGATTGGGGTTGTGGTGGTTCAAAGACCCATGCTGCTTTTCAAAAGTGTAATGAATAACAAAACTTAGCAGGAAAATTATTTTTCACCTCTAAAAAGAAAGTTTTAAGAGAGGGAGTGGGGAGTTGTAGAGTAGATATTGCACTCTTGTGAAAAAGATGGAAAAAATAGACTGCCTGTAAATGATCCTCATTCTTTCATTTAGCTCAATTACAGACAAAGAAGTAATATCCTATTTTCTTTATTCTGCTAAAGAATTTCATTTGAATTAGACAAAATTTTGTGAGGATAAATTCCTGATTTGTCTACATTTTGCAAGAATTTTAGATTTGGGAGCTGAGGTCTTTAGGAAATGAACAATGTCAGGTATGAATGTTTAGTTTATCTTTCAAAATTCTATTTGGATGAAAAAGTCAACTGTGTGACTTGCTTTGGCAAACACACCTGCTATCATAAAAGGCCAGAAAGAGGGCAGCAGATTTGATTTACTAGTTATGATTTTATTGCCTTTGGAGTAAATATTCATGTCTTTGACATCACTATATAATGATATAGGATGATAGGCAAAGGTTCTAACAAAAAGGAATTCACAGCTTTGCAGCTTATGGATACTTTAACTGCCCAAACGTCAGAGAATGATAAAACAGTCAAAACTTTTGTAATGCATAATATTTTGGGAAAAAGGAGCCAAAGTTTTTTGTTTGAAAGAATTATACTGTTTATTAATGATAAAGCCCTGTTTTCTCTGTACCATGTGGATGCAATGCAAATATATTTCTTATTAATATTATGTGATGAAGTAAGTTTTCTAAAATATCTTTATTGATTTTATTACCATAGCAACCAGTATCAGGATGTTCCAGACTACTTTGTGGCTAATCGTAGTTGTGGTGGCAGCCATACTCTGACATATCCACATCGGAGGGTTACAAGAATTACCCACTTATCGTAAGTTGCGAAATGATATCATACAACAGTGTGTTCGAAAGACCTTGTTGAGATGTGCAAAGGAATTTGTAGACAATCAACAGGCAGATGTCTCATTTGGAGTGAAAGTTTTCACATGGTTGAAAATTGACATAGGGGTAATATCTGAAATAAATTCTGGTTCATAGTTTTATTGATTGTTTGACATATTATGAGGGAGATTCACTTGTAGTTCTGTTACCAAACCAAATACTTTGTTAAGCCCCACTTTTGCTTCTGTTAAAGAGCTTTTTTAGCGTAAAGTTTGTCAATGTTCTTGTGATTATCAAGGGGAGTGATGAATAATCTGCAAAGTAAGCTTAGAGTACATGTCGCTTTCTTGCACTTGCTGGCTTCAACAGCAGATGTTATGATTCATATTGTCTTTTGATTGGTTTCCTGTGCATCTATGATACACAGACATTTTAAGAGGAATTATATGTAGAAAGGGGTTCAGTTGCAATCACTTTGAATTAAGGTTTTCTCTCCTGAGAGTGAGAAAAATGAAACAGTAAGAATTATTCAAAACACAATCACCTAAGTATTTAAATTATTCGTGTATATTTGAGAAAGGCTCAAAATGGTGTGCCTGCTTTCTGCTTGTGGCCCTTTTAAATGATATTACAACTGTTTCTGTCACGAAAAAATATTGTACCATTGAGGAATATGTAAATAATGTACTCTTAAGGTAAGCCTGAATCTGTTGTATTAACTTAAACAAGATGGAATCGAAAGTCTTACCATTGCGTATTTTGTAAGACTGGTTTTCTGCAATAGCTGCAGTCTATGCTGTTCTCTCAAAACGATTTCAGAAAGAAAGCTATTTTTCAAACTTTCCCTTTTTTTCAAGGAATATTGTACAGGCTGAGGACATCTCCCAAAGTTTGGTCAATGGAAAGTGAGTACTTCCTCTTATTTTCCTCTCAACTTTCAGATTTGGTATCATTGTATCATTCATGGGATGTTATCTTCACAGCTCTTAAAGAAGATCATCATTTTTTTGTTTTTTTAGGCTGTAAGGCCATACATTTAGGCCAGTGGTTCTCAAACGCAGCCCTTAGGGCCACTTGCGGCCCCTGGGCCCTGTTGGTGTGGACCCTGAATTGATTTTACATTTTGAGAAAATCATAGTCGACAAGAAAAATGTAGCACAGTAGGAAAGAGGGGCGAATAATCTGAGACATGTATCTGTGGCATGTTCCTTGATCAGTCCTATCTAGCCAACACTTATTTCGTGTGCCGTGTTGCTGTCAATCATGCTATACACAGTGGCATATAGTAATATAGTGGTTTATTGTGGAGTAGTTGTATTTGTAGTGACAAAGCTTGTAGCCAAGTTAGGTATCGAAAATTTAATTTGTGAAGTGAGGTGACTGTATGTATTGTGTTAAACGTGTGCTGATTGGCAACTGAAATTATAAAATTTCTGCAAGTTATCTTTCGGTACTCGAAAAAAAACTAAATCAAATGTAATCAGAGTGGCATTCCCCATACCGTGTTCAAAATTTTATATGGGAGTGCTTTTTCCACAGCTTTGTCAAATGAAATAGAATCACTCAAAGTATTTTTGACATTGCCCTGGGTAGGGCAGATTGCTAAAAGAAATCGCAATTCCTCAAAGTTGCTTCAACAGTCTCCAAAATTTTCGGTGTGCTTCGCGCGCCAAGGTCCACGTTTGCCATCCTTTCAGCAACCCGTCGACCTTGTCAGGGCAACTGGTTACGGGCCGCTCCGTCGGGGTGCTTGGCCTCCCTGTCAAGCAAAGACTGGCCCAATCCCATTTGCAGAGGCAAATTTGTGGTTGAGATTGCGATTTTCTGCAATCTGGAGCGCTTGGAAAGCAAAAATTTCTAACCTCAGCCTTAACCATGGTGGGGCAGACGTCAGGTTGCTTCTGTTAAACTGCAAAAGTGCATTAGTATCTCAAGGAACAGTTTCTTCTGACAAAAGTCATGCTTCTGTTTGCCGTAGCTTCGGGACCTCTTAAGTATGGATTTCGCTCTTACCAATGATTGTCCTCTCTCTAAGCCTGAGATCCTCCCCTGTGGTCCTCGACCTCATCCCATCCTCTCTATTTGTTCCTCACCCTCAAAAAGTTTGAGAACCACTGATTTAGGCTATAATACCATGTGTAAGTAAAAACATCAGAAAGGGTTATATGTAGTTGCTCAATAACCTGTCAAGGAAGGAAGGGGAGGGGGTGTTTTCAAGTGGTACGTACAGTATCTCATTAGTCCTACAGAGAAACACTGACTCTCTTGCCAGTCAGTCTACTTTGAAGCAAGCAATTGTTTAGACAGAAACTGCTTAACTAGCCTTGTATAAGTCCCCTCACCCTGGCATAAGGCCACTCAGTCTTAGTGAATGGTGGGGTGGTACAAGCAGCAACTTCTATTGTATTATAAGTTAATGTACAAATTTATTCCAGTGTAATATTCTCTACATTTGTAGATAGAACATAATGCAAGTGAAATGTAACAAAAATGTTGGTAACTAGGGACAAATTTTTCCAGCAAGTGTTAGACTAAAAGATTTATTGGGATGATTGCAAAGTTATGTGTAGAATTTCTTTCAGCTTTCACAAAAAGTAGTACCCTTTGAGGCAGTCAAATAATGTAAATGACCATTCTTTTGTGATTTGATTTACAGAATTGAGACAGATGTTGTTGGTCAAGATGGACACATATACAAAGCTCGTATTTCACCCACTCAGTTGGACCATTTGCCAACCCTTGCTCATCCCAAGGTGAGTAAATGATAACACCCTTGGGGTTAAATTACACACAGTGGGTGGTAAATTACTGAACCCCTCAGTGAGGGGACTGTGCTAATGTTGATGGTGAGTGAAGTAAGGGTCATCTACTAGTTTTATCTTTGCCCAGTGGTACAAAATTATACTCCTTCTCCAGACCCCCTCCTAGAGTGTACTTTGAAAAATGTGAAAAAGATGATTTTTGACCAACAGTTACCATTTATTATATTAAGGAAAAGTGCTAGTTTCTTTTACTCGCCTCCCAAAATTTCTTTTGTACACTTGTGAAAGCGATGAAATATGGATGACCTCTTATTGTGTAGTACTTCATGATTTAAGACACCATGTCAGTAATCTGTTGGTACCATATGTTGCTTTAAGGGTAGATGGCAAACCATGGTATTGTTGGTGGTGAAGCTGAAGGTCCAAGTCCTTTGAAAGCCATTTAAACAATGAATCCGACTGAGACTGACTGTTAGATGACTTGCAAGTCGAGCTGGGTAGGGTGAACTTCTTTAACACATTACAATTGCTAAATAGTAATAGCTATATTGCAATCTTAGTGAGAAGAGGGAATCTAGGCCCCATGGTAGACTAAGAAATCCCTACAACTCTAATGACAAGTAGAATTCTATAGAATTGAATGTGTGCACCACCAAAACACTGTGTATTAATTTATTGTGCCAGCTTGCCCTGGCCCCAGTCCGTCATATGAAGGTAGTGATCCATTCCAGACACTTGATAGTAAAGGCATTGAGCAAATTCATGCTGAGACCCTCATATGAAGGTTGTGATCCAATCCAGACACTTGATAATAAAGACATTGAGCAAATTCATGCTGGTTGTTTTAATCACTAATCATGTTTCAATTATAAGTAACTCGCTAAATGAAATTTATGGGTGTTAAATGTTTGAAAAATAAGGGAATGATACCAGGCTGAAACTTGTTGAGTGTTGATGAGAGGAATGTATTGCCAGTGAGAAAATATTGTCAAATAGACACTGGTGTTCTTCAACTCATGAATTGCAATGGATTTACTGCTTACCAAGGTCAAAGATTTTGTTAAGTAGAAGAATTTAAAGAGCGCCATCTATTAAAGCTTTGACAATGCAAGTTGCTACAATTAACAGTAGCTGAAATGGTATCAGCTGGATCCAATGTTTATTATTGTGAGAATGCTACTTGTAAGGGGTAATTTTGAGGTGATTAGTCAGTTGTTACAGGGTTTAAAAATTTATTCTCAGTTGTTTTATGGTCAGGCAGTGAGACATTCCTACAGTGCCTTCTTGGATACAAATCCCATTGACTGTGGTACTTACGGCTGAAGTACCAATGAGCTGTAGGATGATAGGGCTGTAAAAGTTTAATTGGATATTTGGGACCATCTTGTTACAGTTTTTCCAAGACTGTGGTCACTATTGTTTTTCACATAACCAAATGAACTCATCATAATTCTATGTTACAAAAGTTTTAATGGTTGCGCACCCATCCTCCAGAAATTTTCGCATTGTGAGCAGTTTCTGTAGTATCAAGATTTCGTATAACAATGTTTCTCTTTACAATTATTTTACAGTCTGCACGAGCAAGATCTGCACTCAGTAGTTCTAGATCAAAGTCCCAAGGAGGGCCCCCAAATACTCACGAAGAACCTCGGTCCTCTTTATCACCAAGGCCGATGTCTTCACGTCATCCGTCAAGACCTCACTCTAGTAGACCTACCAGTGCTAGACCCCAAAGTGGACGCCATTCCAGGTCCCCCCCAAATGCAACTCAGGCTGCTGGAGATGGCATAATCCCATCCCAAGCCGTTGTACCAGAGGACCAAAGATCGCCCTCAGTGATAACCCCACCCCCTTCTGCAATTGATGAAATTGCAATCGATGTTCCAGGAAACACACAAGAAACTGTGCAAACTCCATCGTGATGGAAAATAATGGAAAAGCTGGGAGAATTTGAGACTTTAATATTATTTTCACTGCCAAGGGAATAATTTTAATGATGATATAGACAATTGGAACAGATACGAAATTTATGATGCACAATAGAAGACAGAAATAAACAAGTTATATTCATTAGACCTTTAAATTTCACAGTAGAATTGATATAAAAATTGTAGTCTTTCAATTTGAAAACAAAAATTTCATATTTTCAAAATCTCTGTCGTCTCATTATTTTGCATTTTTCCCTTGTAAGTGTTGTTTTTTGGTCTTTCAGCTTTCTTCTTTAGTAGAAACATTTAGGCTGCAAATTACTGCAGATCCCCATATTTCATGTTTTATATGTTTGTAGAAGAAGAGGGGTGAAGCTTAATTTATTGCTGAACTATCTTGCTTAGGGTTTGATGAATATCGTCATATCATTTCCATCCAGTGTTTAGATAGCTGTTCTTGGCGATATTACTAAGAGATTCTAAGTTGATGCAACTGATGCCAAAATTTATGATGAAATCATTATGCAACAAATTTTTGAGATTAGTCCATTGTTTTATCAAGTCCATCAAACTAAACCTGTAAATTCCTTATCATACATTTAGATTTATATTGTATTTAAAGTGATCATTGCTTTGAAATTCTTCCATAAGATGGTGACTGATCATTTGGTAGAAACTGACTTTTCTCTTATCATAAAAAGGTTTCATAAGAGAGCTTTATTTCTCAAGCCATAAGAGTTTATTAAGGAATCAAAGACTTGATGTGTGTTGCAGTAGTAAGGATAATTTTAAAAGGTTATGAACTGTGGTGCAGTTATACTAATGTCAGTCAGGTGTGAAATTACTGTACTTTATTGGATCAATCTGGATGAAGCAATCAGAATTTTTTTTTTAAAATCCCATGGGGGATCGTTATTTACAAAGTAAACAGGTGATTTGTGTGTGTGTGTTGGTCTAGCATAAAACTAAAATCAACATGGGTGCCAGTGAGTAAATCATGATTTGAACAGATTGATCACAGCCAGGGTAGGAGACTGGTTTCCAGTCAAATAACATGTTATTTGGGTACATATTAAATACATATAATCCCCAGTCTTGGCAGTAGGTCTCAGAATTTGAGGGGGGAAATCCCTCTGCCCCTCAAATATTTTGAGGGGGATTTTGGTTTAAAGAAGGAAAACCTCCATAAGTTGTGAAATAAAAAGCCATTCTTTTCCAAACAGGTTTTTCCAAAGGTGTGGTAGACTCCTGCACAGGAGTTTAAAACTTGTGGGATTGTTGAAAATAGTGTGGGAATTGTACAACCCTGAATATTCATGCCAACACTGGTACTCGCCACTTGGCCTGCAGATTTTCATTCTATTGTGGATGGGTCCTCCCTGCTCCACAGTTACCCTCTTTTTCAGTATCTAGCAAACTATTTGTGTGAGTACAAATTTTCAAGTGAGTATAAGGCTGCAAGTATGAGCAGGAAGTTGAGCATAAAAGTCCTGAGTAGGAATGGCTGATTTTCAGTTACAAATATGAGTAAAGTATTATGAATATGAGTGCTAGTCATGATTATGAATCTGAGTGTAAAAGTGTGCTTGAGAACAAATACTTACCGGATGTGCTACTGTATCTAGTGTGACCAGTTAGTCATAGGTGTCTTCTCATAGAATCAAGAATTGTCCAAAAATATTGTAAATAACACACATTTTTCAAATAGTGAGTGATACAAATCTATGATGTTAGATTTCTTTCACTTTGAGAAAGAAAATTGTTTTTCCTTGCCAGGATTAGGACAACAGGATGTCTGATTCATTTTCACTACACCATGTTAAAGACACAAGTCTTCCCACTCCTGGATTAAAAGAAAATCTCTGGCTTTTGTACCACCAGGGCTGGAAAAAAATGTTTATTTCCCAGCAAGCAAGTTGAACTTCCCACAACTTTTACATGTTTTCATGTACAAAACTAGCCAAATAGCCAAATTTCCATCCTACTGCTCATATTTTCCCTCCAAATGCCAAAATTTTCCTGCGAGGAGCTTCCCACATTCCTGATTTTTCCACCCATGTGTACTACCTGGGCAACTTAGTAAGACACATTTTAGAAGGATAAAATCATTGAGGATTGGAGACCATTATTGACATTTGTGATGTTAACTTAGGAAGAGTGAAATATTTATTCCTTCATTCAAAATTTACTTTACAGGTTTAAATGGATGCACATTTGTATACAGTAGTTTTCTGAGATATCTTAAAAGATAGACTTATATTAATTTGTAATTAAACTATTTAAATACATTTAGAACTAATTATGAACTTCAATTATTTTTCTTTTGTGTTTTCTTATGATTGGTTGCATGGGAAGTAGAATTTCTCAATCAACAGGACTGTACTTGTACTTCATTTATATCTAAAATGGAGGGGGAGGGGCACAGTTTACAGTGGCAAGTTGGCAACACCCTTTTGACACAATTAAGACAAAGAATTATTATTCCTCAAAAGAAAACACACGTTAGATGATCATATCAAATTAGTATGTTATTTTGTATTAGACAGTAACATGAATGAAAACAAAAGTACTGTGAAAACAAAGGAAGCCAAAACAACTGGGCTTTATGTAACTGAAAAAAAGAAAAACATTTAACTCATCTTGAGCAAATGCATCACTTCCCCATAAAAAGGTGGGCAAGTTGGATCCAAACTCTGCTGAAGTAATGGTAGTATTGGATTCATAATTTTATAACCAAACCATAAGCTGGTGGGGCATTTTGACCAACCCAGAATAAAGTGTTGCAAATCTTGATTGATACTTTTTGAAAATACACACTCTAAAATCAGTCTTTGATGTTAACAATCAACTAGCAGAAATACACAAATGGCAACTATGAAAACTTTTCCAAACTTTTTAAGATGACTGTATAAAGCTTGTAGACTTCCTTTACCTCTGAAGTGGTAGCCTTATGCAAATACCAATTAACCCACCCCACTTACCCTACACATGGTCAGTCAATACGTTTATTGACACATCCCTCGATCACTTTTGTGACCAACATGTAATTGATGTAAATTTATCACCCCTAAGTCACAAAAGCAACATACTGCTCTTTTGGAGTCACTGAAGTGTATAACAATTCCTATATAATACTGTACTGTAATAGGTACAATGGCTAACCCACAATAACTCACCCTGGGTAAGCAACAAAGTGACCGACATCTGGAGTGAAGTGACTCACTCCTCAGTCACTTTGATGACTGACAATACTGATACAGTGACATACATGTGAGTCACACTGTCATAGTCAATGACCCACCTTTGACTGACCACGCCATAAATCCAGTCAAAGCATGTTTTAGCATTCTTCACTTATGCCCACTTTACATCCAAATAGCACCAACAAATAGTTTGCTCTAAATAAGACAATTTTCAAATTGAACAAAATCATGAAAGCCCCTAATAAACCATTTTCACTTTTTCAAATACCTGTAGTTGAGCAACCTGCCCTTGAAAACAATTCTGCAATAGAATGAAGTTGTCATACATATGCAACACTACCTCAACATTTTAGTGAATACAAAATGCAAAAGGTAGCTCATCAGAATACTCCATGTTTTACTTCTGAAACTATTTTGTAAGCACGCCCTCTCATATACCAAAACCGTCCAATAGCATCAACAGGTCAACTTTTGTACATACCATCTTGGAGTCTTTTACAAAAGGTTTCAAACAAATTTATCACAGCTAGAGATTAAGACCAACTAATCATGTATTAATACATGTAGAGTGAAACTTTATTGATGAACATTACAAAAAGATTTTTTCAAAGACAGAAAAATGTACAAACACATGAAATACAAACAGCTTTTGTTACATTGCATTAGTGACCCTGGTTATTTTACATACTGACACATACTGACTCACTTTGGATGGACACATCCTTGCCCCACCTCGGAATCAGCTGATATCCGGGACAAGATCAAGTTCCTTTGGGAGGACTGAAGGAGATGGTTTAACACTTACAAGAAGCAGTAAGTGTAGAATTGTATGTCCACATTTACACTTTGCCTTTGCCACACTCACTTCGATGCTAGAAAGCCTCTGAAAGAAAGCCCTTCTCAACTCCACTCTACCCCCTTCCCCTTTTGTCAACACCCCTGGCTACATGATGTAATTATACCTTCTGCATGCCTGGTACCGATGGCACATATTTTATCAACATCGCACTCCTAGGTTCACAACTAATAAGAATAGATGTAATTCTTAACTTATCAATTCCCAAAACTCAATGAGTGGTTTGGGAATCTACAAGCCCTGACCTTTAACCTCCTATCTGCAATTGTAATCCCCACTTACTAGCAGTAAGTCCCTGGCAAGCTTTAATGGCACAGTGGTCCTAGGATTACAAGTATAAATTGGAGGTAATGAGGGGTGAAGTAGATTACAATTTTACACTTTATAGATCATGCATTGCATTGCAACTATTTGAACTTACCCAGAGTTGGCATGTTATCATTGTCAGTGCTCAAGATATCAAAAGAACAGGCAGAGTGCAGGCCAGCAAAAGTAAAGTGACTACATATTAAGTGGAAAAAGACCTGTCTTTAATATTAGCAGCTTTTCTGTAATTATTGAATGTATTTTGTTTGCATGCAATGGTAGTTCAAGTGTGACATACATTTAATCAACTTTTTGAAACAATACATGAAACGGCTCGACAACATTTCTTGCTAAATATTGGAATGTTTGTAAGACAAAATTTTGCCTCGAACAACTGAATTATTTACAGCACTTTGATTACAGCCACAAGTGTTAATGATACATCCCTAAGTTTATCTCAAATACTAGAGGGGGGTATTTAAACTACTCTTAAAATTTACTATTTCTCTAAAAATAATGATTTACAAGACTATACAATATAGGTCATCTATCTCAGTGGCTTGTTTCATCTTCTTCCAAAGTGCTTTGTTTATTCCCCCACCCAGTATCCTGCCCACTCTCATCTGAACAGTCTTGCATCAGTTCAAATACCAAGCTATCACCAAACATCATCATCAGATCATGGCAATTTATGATATCCATAGGCAATTCCTTTTTATGACTTTAAAACTTCTAAGTTTATTTCTCTTTGATTTCCTGACCAGAAAACCTTGAGTCATTGCAAATTCATGGTCTCTGCAGCACAGTGTAGTTTCATTTAGATCCCCTTTCAGTATAAAAAGAGTGGCAATGAACACATAACAACACAGAGTTTGCCTATGGTAAACCTTCCACACTGCTATTTTAATTTTTATAGACAAACATGGGAACTTTATCAGCTGAGCTGTAAGTTGTTGGCAGTATAATACTTATCAGAATGGTGAACTTCGTACACTGTTAAGAGTTAGATCCATGTAATACACATGTGCAAGGTTCACTTAATCAAAGGTTCACAATACCCAAGATCCTAACTGTAAACTTAATCCTAACCTAAACACTCATCCTATACCAGAGGCTAATCCTTATCCTAAACTTTACTCTGCATCTAACCCGAATCCTGAACCCTACCTCTATACCTAAACTAGATTTCTGGTAAAGCAGATCTTACGTTGAGTGAACCTTCACACACAACCCCCCCCCCCCCACCACACACACACACACAAGCATGGTTGTGTTATAAATGCATACAACAGAAAGTAAACAAGTTCCTATCAGAAACAGGATAACATCTGACATTTATGACAAACTCCTAAAAAGATAAATTATGTTATCTCTATTGCATTGAGCTTCTACATAATCTTTCATTGAAAGATGTAATTCATATGCCACAATTATCTTCCAGGTGATACAAGTATGAAACTGCCAATCACTAATGACTTCTACAGGTAACAATAATGACTTTTGTTAGTTACTAGACGTGCAGTGACTCATCTTATAAGACTCTAAAATGTTTATCCACTGAATACATTAAAACTTGAACAATGGGAGGAGGTAGGAGAAAGATTTTTGCACATAATGCAAACCATGAGTTTCTTGATTATTTCCTAGAAAAGTACAGGATTCAAAACTGCAATGTTTCTGTTATGACAACCAAATAACAAATGGAGGGGAGCCCTAAATAGAGGGCTCTCTTTCACTGCACTATCAATTTGCCAAATTCTTATTGAAGATCAAAAAGGTTATAACATGTAAATAAGGGGTAAGGAGAGGCAATCTGAATATCAATTTCTTCCTTTTATCCATGGTTTTTCATGGACCACAGATTTTATCAAATCTTTGATTTCGAGTCCCCCAAATTGTTCAAGCCCAACAAAAAATACACAGCCTATCCATACATAAGAACAATATATTTGTCCACTGAATTTTATCTAAGTTCACTGTTTATACTTGTAATCTCTTCTAATTCCTTAAATAAGAAAAAAGGTTTTCAAGATGGCAATCTATAACAACTAATGAGCTTTGAGGTAATGAGGGGCAAACTAGATTCAAGGAGTATGCCATCCAATACACTGAAAGTTGTCAACCTTTCATCGGAAGAGGCTCTGACTTCTTCCTGAATAAGCCAGGGCCACTCTGCAAAAGCTTTAACTATACTATTAAAACCTTGACTAGTTATTCTAATTGTGCCTTACAAATTTAGATTTCTTCTTCACTCTAGAAGCTCCATGACTTTGCTATGTTGTTTGCAGGAATTCAGAGATCGAACAAACATTTCAGAGGGGACTCTTGGTAGGGGATAGGGCACTGAGGGTCTTGTGAATAGTTTGTTTTCAGTTACTTCAACTTCATTTCTCATGTGTTCCTACAGAAATTACAACTCAAAACAGAAAGTCCAAAAGAGATTTCATATGAGAAGCAATAGAAACAACAATACCAATAACAACCTTCTTTCTCTCACAAATCTTACTATATACCACCCTCCTTTAAAGCCTTTGAAAATTTTCTCCCTTGATCTTTGCAATTTTTTCAGGTAGTCTCTTCAAATAACTTTTCCATTTTGTTAGGTTGACCCTGACCTTTCAGGCCATGGTCTCACCTGCAGAGAGACAAACAAGTTGAAGATACCATTCAGGTAAAGATGATTTATACCTGTCTGTAGGTATTATGAAATCCAAGCAGACTTCACCTTGTGACACTTACAATGAAGCTCTGTTAACCCAGGGTGCTGCCTGGTTGACCTAACCTTTTATTTCCTTCATTCTATCAATTTTCTTGCTACAGTTGTAACATGGGTTTTTTTTTCAGCTATGAACACAACTTTTGGAGTAAGTCACAGATACTATTGGACCAATAAGCAGTATTCAGTACCGGCACCTGCCAATGTTAACCATTTTCTCCCTGTATCAGTATCGGTAAAATTTACTGAAAATGCTGATAATATCTAACCGATATTTGTGACCCTATAATTCATAACAAATGCTACTCCTACAGCACTTTTTATGGTTTGACTGTGAGTTCCACTGTTTTGCCCAACGATAATGACACAACACTATTAGTGGCAGTGCCCAATAGTAGGGAGTATCAAGTATGAAGTGCCCTCATTCTCAAATGTTGGTATCGGTAATTTCAGCCACTAGAATTATCTGTACAACCATAGTCACAGATTACTTTGTTGCATATGTGGATACAAAAATAAAGTAATTAGTTACATGTTCCTTCTCTCGATTCAAAATACATTATGAGCTCAGTTAAACATTGTGTAGTTAGGCATATACAGTGTGCACTGTCAAAACAACTAAATTATACATACTATTACACAGAAACATACCCAAAAGAAAGGGAAGGGGGGGTAGGCTAATACCCTTCCCCAATGTTAGGACTTCTTATTGCACTGTATAAAGAATAGCTGAACTCCCCATCTTCACCAATGTGGTTACTATGACTCCAACACCCCTTCCTCCATCCCCAGAACTATACTAGGATAATAATGTCCATGGGAGCACACCAAATACATTCTCCCCAGCATCATCATTAATAGATAAAAAGACAGGGCAATTATATCACATGAAATGTTAATCAAAATTTATGTGAAAAATGTGCATATTGAAGAAAGTACTATCATAAACAGGACTAAGATGTAATGAGTTGTTTTTTCACTCAATTATGAAAATTAAGTACCACTAAGTACTGTCTTTCTATAGAAACAATCCAATACAAAGAAAGATGGTATATGATCGTGTCTAAAATGTTAATATTATAATGCTACCCAAGAAAACAATTTGTATAAGCTGACAATCACATGGAAAACTAAGGTGACATATACATGTAAACCAACATTTAAAATACATTTTGAGTCAATATCTTTATCATGACTGACAGACACTACATTCATACATTGCCTGAAATATGATGCATCATGGGAAAGAACTTTTTTCCACAGATTGCAAGATAACTTACCAACAGCAAAACCCTTCATTTACTGTTAGTTCACAAAAGCAGCTATAACTTACCCTTTCTCACAGGCAAAATATTAAAAATATTTAATATTAAATAAAATATAACTTATTAGTTTAACCATTTAATGCTGATTCTTTCATGGTGACATACTTGACTGTCGATACTGCTGTGGCTTCATTTTTCCAAGACAACTTACAAACGACACTTGCATGCAACTCATAATGGACTCATTTCAGGCTATTACAACATGTAGAGAAATTACATTAGGAACAATGAGACTAGGAAGGATGCCCTCTTCCAGAAGGTGCCTTCCTTCTTGTGATCAAACTTGTCAGGGTCTGATAACAGGTAACTGAGGGTAATGGAGTTTGCTCTAATGCATTCAACAGGCCCAACACTAGTAACTACATTTGTTCATTCCTTGTAGGGCAAAGCTACTGGCCACCCCTGATCAGCACCACCCCACCCCTAGACCAACCCCAACACCAACACACAGGTACATGCAAAACATGTACATTATGTCTGCAACAAATGTAACCAAGTTTATGATAATCATCAATTTTTGCCAGTAAGATACGCAACCTTCTTATCTCCAGCAAAGCTTTGATTTATATATACCCCAAGGGTCAAAATGTTGCCATTGATCAAGTTATAATTTCTCAATAAATCAAGTTACAGTATCAACTTTTTGAAGTATGGTATAAAATTGAATTTAATCATTTTTCAATTGGCAAGAATCTGAATATGTACTGCAGGTACATTCAATTCGTACAGTAATATATAAAAGGCTTCCCTCTCTAGACTATTCTGCTGTATTATTTGGTTTTATGGAGGAACCATAAACGAGAGTTCAGATTTCTAAATGTTGTACAGCCGAAATGTGAGCTAGATTCCCATGCTCATATTCTTTACAGATATTGGAGCTGAACTTTTCAACAACAGACCTTTTCCAAATAGCAATTACTAAGGATTGTGGGATAGAGTTTTGGTACGCATCTTTTTTGTCAATGGCATTTTCATGTGACGAAAAACGACACATATCAAAAAACTATCCCACAATCCTTCCTACTTGCTACATGGAAGAGTCTATGGATGAAGAAGTACTATCACAATAAACCATTACTGTATCAATTTCCCTCCTGAGGAGATGGGTGTTACTTAAGTTCCTTGAAACCGATACCTAAATAGAGATGGTACTTCCGTGTGCTCAGGATACAGAACCCACAATTTCCAAAGGAAGTTGAAACTTGAAACACTTTAATCACTTTCATTATAGAAAAGTGATATTCTCTCTATCTGCTTGCACTTCCACCAGTCCAGGGGGTACCGCTGGATGTTCTGAGTGTGTAAAAAAGGACCATGTACATGGTATACAATAGACAAAATACCAGTGCTGTAAACTAAGAAAGATTGTCATATTTCACAGAAAAATTTATACAACCCAGTTTGCTTTAATATCAACTCCAATGAAAATCAGTTCCTACCAATTTGTAAAACTCTTCATTGAGTGGTTTATAATATCTCCTAAGAGTCTCCAGCACAACAGGATCCACATTGGGATGAGGGCGCCCTTTGGATCCATCTAAACACTTGGGCACCGCTTCATTTGGATCTCGTTTCAAACATGGAAATCCTTTGGTTTCATTAAAAAAGAAATAGTCTTCATTTATAACTTCCTCTAAGTTCAAAAACTTCTGAACATCAGCCATCACTTTGGCTGGATCTGTCACAAGTTCTTCTCCACTAACAAGTAATATTTGTGACTTTGGAAAATGCACGAGCCACTGTCTGTAATGTCTGGCATACATGCCTATCTTAACGATATAACTTTCAGGGTCAACTTCCCGTTTATTAGTTTCCTTCATAACACGTTCTTCAAGCGTTCTGATTTTACCATTGCTAAGAGATTGTGCATGGTCCGATATTGCCCTTTGGACCGGGTCCCTTACTGCCAAAAGTAGTTTCACTGAGGAAGACATGTTCTTAATACGTTGTGGAACACCTGGTGTTATAAAGTAGCTGGGTGACTTCTCAACCGTGACTTGCTCTGGCAAAGACTTTGGCATTTGTTTCCTGTTGAATAAATGAAAAGGATATGTTTAGTGTCATGCAGCTGTCTACTTACCTTGTAAAAAAAAAAAAATGGAAACTATTGGTTTCATGTAATACCCCAAAATTCAACTAGTTTGGGTATTAAGTAACATTCAATATTACGGAGCAGTTTGGCTCTAGTGCGTCCTGTGTAGGTAGGGAAACACATGGTGCTATTAGTTTTTGCCAGATGATTATTGCAGGCAATAATGGTATACATACATAAATAGGACATAAGGAGGAGTGAAACAGACTTGGGAGGGCGCCCTCCTTATCCACTGTGCGATTAGTTTACCAGGGTTTAGTTGTGGGTAAGTGGGGATTACCTATGTAGGAGGTAAGAGAGGGGCGATGTAGATTTATATACATGTTATTAAAAAAAACACACTGAATCAGGAAATAAGAGCAGGCTTTGACAAATTCCCCGCCCAACGGTCTCGGACAAGTAAAAAGTTACTCGGGCAAGTGCATTGTTCAATATCATAGCCTGCCGGGCAAGTACCCTTGCAAAGTCTCCTCCACAAAGGGGTTTAAAGGCATATTAAAAGTGGACAAGTAGATATTCATGCGGACAAGTAGACTAAGAGAGCAGCTTGCCCGATGGACGAGTAATGAAAAAAGAATTTGTCGAAGCCTGAATAAGAGGGTTAACAGCACTGAGCACCCTCCATGTTTCTTGGTGCTGGCAGAGTTCAGTGTCAAGAGAGAGGTGTGGGTGACAAGAAAGGCAGGCTGGTGTAATGTATGTTGCATGTCCTTCATATTGGCAAATCTTATCTGGTTTGGGTGTAAATTGGTATAAATGTGATAAGTATTCTACATGTACAAACTTTCAGTCAAAGAACCATGTCAATGGTCACAAAAAGGGCAACAAAGACAGAAAACAGCATTCTCATGTAGAAAGGTTACAGTCAAATATTTCACTATCACACAAAGCATGGACATAGCCCAGCTGATAGAACTAAAAAAACACACTTTTGAATAAAGCAAGGACTGCTTGACACCACCATTCTACAGTATGCACGATGTAATAAGTGGCTTTCAATAGGACACTCAAGTACTTTTCAATTAATAACAGTATTGTGAATATTAATAAGTCACATGAAAATTGCCTGTTTTGAATTCCATGTCACTGCCTTCTTCTTATAAGCATGGAGCTAATACCCTTTAAAGGGAGAATGCAGTCACCCCAATAAAGAATTGCATAGGTGTATCCAGGAATTCTTCAATAGAGGGGGTGCAAGTATTTTTTGATCAATTGTAAATGTAGGAGGAGGAACTGCTTGGTTTACCTCCCTTTGCAAGATTTATGACCTAAAATGCAGAAAGATACTGTTTGACACATTTTGAAGCATTTTCTCTTTTTGTCTTAACTTTTTTCATGCATGACGGCCAACAGGGGGCGACTGCTTTTGACCTTCAAGCTCAATGTTGTAAGACACTTCTACATGGGACAACATCATCTGGCAATTTACTGCCAAAATCTTCCTGTAAAACCTATTGAAATTCAGTCTGGGAAAAATTGTCTTGTTGTAAAAACATTTTTCATAGAAACAACATATCTCCACAAGCCTTTAAATTGTCCATAAGGGAGAAAAGGTGTCCATACAGTAAATACAGTATTAATATAGAGAGAGATAAGGAGCCTTAGCTGTAGATCAGAGGCTTGGTAGCCAAGGACAATTTAAGTGGCACAGCTGTATGTCTTGTGACTCATATCTCCATGTAAAGCAAATTTGTTGGTTGTTAGGTACTATAAATATCCCAGGTGCTTCTGGTCAGAGTTTACAAAGGCAATCTGTCCAAGCTCAAGGTCACATGACCTAGATAATAAAAGTCACTGCTGGGTGGTACTTGATAGGTCATAAAAGGTTAAATGACTCTTTAATTCAATCTCTGGGACCATTAGCAATGAGTTAATTCTCCCAGAGGAACAAAAGATAGGGACCTATCTTTGAACTGTATAATAATAGTAGGTATAAACACTCTTGTCTGTTCTGTGCACTGTAAATGTGATGACTATACTGCTAGTAGATCCCTATATCATAATAAAACACCACAGCATAGAGAAAAAAGTACAATCAACTTGCA
The DNA here is from genome assembly GCA_029531755.1 of Holothuria leucospilota. Taxonomy (NCBI): domain Eukaryota; kingdom Metazoa; phylum Echinodermata; class Holothuroidea; order Aspidochirotida; family Holothuriidae; genus Holothuria; species Holothuria leucospilota. Next base: position 34,743,114 of record CM055968.1, read on the forward strand.
AATGCGAGAATCTATGATACTAATTTATCTTTCCACAATTTCTTTTGACGCATTGGGAGTCATTTAAAACTTGAAATTCTTATGTCAGTACATTCGTCTCCCTATCACTGTCCCCTCCCCCTTTATGTAGATCTACAGTATCCTAGTACCTTTCTTGGCACTGTCTATTTTTTATAAGAATGTACTTTAAAAACTGTGAAAAATCATTTTTTGGCACAAAATTATTGTCATGTGTTTACAGTTTCAAAAAAGTGTACACAAGTCTTTGATTCCCACCCCCCTCACCCCAGTACCTTTTGTACTCTTGTCAAAATGATGAAGAACTACTGTATGGATGATCCTCAAAAAACACTTGTAAGTAAAAGCTGGTTAATTGATTATCTGTAAGTGACTATTAACTTCAATATCCACAAAGATATGTTATAACTAATTTGAATGATGGTGTGAGATTCTGTACATTTCTTGAAATACTATGCCACCACTGTGAACAAGGGTGGCAATTTATGTTGGATGCTGGGAAGCTGAAAATGTCCGTCTCTGCCCCATTCTCCTCTTCATGTGAACAACCCCTTTAACCTTAACCTCAAGGAAGTTGGCCACCTTTTTACACTTTCACAATTGCTTGCTGGGGACTAGAACATGGAACACATATGTAATGCATCTCTTATTGCAACTTAAGTTTTAAGTTTGCCCTCAGCAGTTAGCCCTCCTTTCTTTGTAATTGTACAGTAGGAAGGGCTTTTATAAAATTTAATAGAGCGAAGAATTTTTTATTTTTACAGTCTGTTGCAAGAGGTATGCCCTTTACATGGTGAAATGGAATACTAAAAAGAATTTAGCAATTTCTACATCCCCTTTTCATCCCATCTCCCCTACCCCTTTAAAAGTGCATCACAAAAAGTTTCACTACTAAATGCTTCCTTGCCTCCTTAAGTCATCCTGTCCCAAGTTCTCCAACTGAAAAAAGGCCTGGGTCTGAGACTTGTGTCATCAAGAGTTACCATCAATCTTTAGTTTGATCTACCCATATCATGCAATAGTTCTAATGAAATCAAATTTGAGATAAATTGTAACTCTTCATTAAATAGTTCTAGATTATCACATAACCCGAAGTAGAAATGTAAACTAGGGCACAAAATTGTGTGTTGTTTTCCAACTTGGCAAGAGTTAGAGTTAGCATGAGAGAAGAGGACTAGGGAAGGTGTCCTCTGCAGGAGGGCCTCCATACGAAAGCAAGACTTAGTTACAAGGAGCAATGTTGACTCAATAGACAGCTAAAGTTTAACAGAAGTGGACAGACCAACAAACCAATGACGGTAATTCCATGGGATCATCCTTTCTGAATTCTTATACAACAGAGTAATGAATTTACAGTTAAAATGACACACTTGGCATGTATTTAATGGATCAATAGTTTCTATCTATGACAAACAGTTACAAACTACTGTACCATCCAAAATCAGTTGAATAGTTAGGATTTATAGGAAGATGGTACTTTATATACTATAGTACACTTATCCATTGTCAACAAAAGCTCTTTTCATATGGTTCAGTGAATAAGATCAGGGAGTTGCTACTGTTAAATTGCAACTCCCTGATAAGATGGCTTCAATACCATTATTCCCTGTATAAAGTAGCTCTATGGTATTACCACACGGCAACACTACAATATGCTTGGTGAGACTATGACAACCTCCCCATTACAGCTTGCCCGCTTGGCAGCGGTGTATTACTCCTGCACCCATACTGGCTGCATGTGTAACACCAACATCCGCGAAATTTCACAACAATTCTCCGTCAAACTGTGTAAACACTGGAGGCTATTAACTATTCATACATACCATCATAACCAACACAAATCATAATTATTTAACGAAAAATCGACTATAGCAAGTCTGATTACCCTGCTGTTCAGATGACCAAAGTCAATGGGGCTTAAGTGTGTGATCTTCCTGTGTAAAAGTGAGAAGGATGTGGAACAATGTTTCAGTTAAGCTTTGTCATGCAAGTGTAGTATGAATATTTATCTACTGAAACCAATCAACAGTCCAGAGATAACTTCAAAATGTAGTTCAAATTAGGCTCATGCCTCTAATGAATATAGTGAAACTGAATGATCTGTCATTGTTCGCAGGTGTTAGAGTATGTATGTGAAAAGAGGCACAGATATTCCACACCTGCTATGAAGGTAACATTACAGCCTGCAAAGCTGGTCCTATGCTCTGTCCCTAAGATCAGTGCAAAGTTACCTTTTGGGAAGTCTACATGGTATACGCAAAATAAATCCTGCTACAACACTATAGGGAACTTGCACCAAAGGTCAAATGGTCAAATTCAGTGGACACCCTAGTTGTTCTGGAGGACACTGTGCCACACACCACACTGCTTTAGTACATGACCTAGCGTCCGTGTCTTTGCTTGTTTGTCCTCCAGAACGTGGTTACGTTAGTTGACTTTTGCACATGTGAAATCTCCCTATAGAACATTACCTGTCTAGTATTCCTTGTAGCCAGAGCCTGTTTTACATTTACTGCTGACATATACATATTCATACCTTCCCTGAAGAGTATGACTACAGGTGTTACCTATCTTTCGCTTCTATTACTGTTAAGTCCCTTTCACAATGTACATAACACGGTTTGACCGAATGTGATAAAACATCATTAAAACGTTTCAAGGCCTTTCACACTGTAGGCAACTTTTCTTCATCAATAGCAATGTTCCAATGACCAATTAGGCATGTGATCAAAACAAAGTGGCAATTCTATCCATGATTGGTCACACCAAAACATTGCTAAACACAAGTGAGTTTGAATTAATTTTCTGCGACTGAAAGTTTCATCCCATTAAAAGGCATACTATCACTTCAAATCATGCTGAGTGTGGAAGACTCTCTACAATCCACAAAACTCTCTGGTTGAGGAATCTACGAGCCCCAATACTTACCTCCTATATGTATGTAACCCTCACTTACCTGCAGTATTACCTGGCAAAATAAAGATAGCTTAGTGGAAGAAAGCCCTCCAGGGGGCAAGGAATTATCTTTCATTCGCCAGGTAATCCTGCAGGTAAGTGAGGGTAACATGTAAATTGAAGGTAAGGAAGGAGCAATGTAGATCCATTGTTTTCGTTTTTTTACATTGTGTAGTATGGCATCACACCTAGTATGAAAGGGTTCTTTCAGGAAATGACTTAAATCAGGGGTCTCCAAACTTTTTTGCTTGGTGGCCCAAACCTTCTACTCAGGAATTTTGGTGGCTCTCAAATTGACGAGTCGATGAGAGGTTGGCAATTATTTTTTTACTCCTGAATCCCTTTCGCCACCCTCCGAAATATTTTTGAGACCCTCAAAAGGGTTGCGACCTCTAGTTTGCTGTACCCTGACACTTAAATGATGATTATGCTGACCAGCATCTCTGATAGCACATCAAGAAAGAAGATTCACCAAAACTCCCTGGTTTGGGAGTCTATGAGCTCCGATACTTACCTCCTGTTTACATATATGTATACCATTATTGCCCGCAATAAATGTCTGGCAAACCTCCTACCTATATTGAGGGCATACTAGAACCTAACTCTTCCGTCTGCATTTATTGCGGGCAATAATGGTATACATATGTAAATGGGAGGTAAGGAGGAGTGAAATAGACACTATGTTATCTGAAATTTCATCAAGGTCATTTTGAAGTCGCTCCCTCTATTACCCTCTGATAAATCTGAAAGGACACGGCTCACTTCAACAGTGACTGTGTTAAAGTTTGTACACCATCCATGCATCGTCAGATGAACGAGCTGGTGGCTATCAGAATGTGATTAAAACTCCATGTGAATGCATCATCATCAAGATGGGCTCCCTGGATCAAGATCTTGAGTCAGCTCATCATCATGACCATGAGTTTGTTATCACTTACCCTACAACCTAAATGTGAATGGTTGTGTTATTTTGATAATGTATTTATATTCCAACCCTGCTCTATTTATGGTGTGAGAAACATAATTCCTGGCATATCTTACTTTTGTAAACAAAATACCAACAAAAGTTTACGTGCACCTTAGTGACACCCAAGTTATCTTGATCTCTCCTTTACAGCTCCACGTTTGTGTGAATGTGATCTTACATGAGGAACCACACATGAATCGTGTTATCGAGTTGACACTATTGTTATTCCCTGCAGACAACCTGATGAGTTGTGAGTCAAAATTGAGATCCATTCTCCATGACACACTCCCCAAAGCCAGACTATTTCTTGGCTTTTAATACAGTCTTTAATGTGTCACAGTTGCGGATGCACAGCATTCCGCAGACAAACTGTTTTGTATGTGACCCGTATAAAGCTGTTATCAAAGTTCTAAATTATAATACCCAAAGAAAGAACAGCTCTGTTATTGGTCCCCCATTCCCTGTATAAAGTCAACCATTTAACTTACTTTCACCAGTTTGCTAGGTACCATGTAGGTTGTCAATTATCTGGGCCATCATAATTATAAGCAATTACTTGCCAATTTATTTTCTCAAAACAACTGACCTCCTTTTATGTCTGTACTGTGAACAAGTAGTATTTGATTTAGGACTGGAAGCCAAACTTATTAGTCTGCCAAAATTGGGGCTATGATCTTTGAAAATATTTTTGAAGTCAAGTTAGGAAAACACAAGGGGAACATGTGGAGAGAATTATGCCCCTGAAGCCAAAGGGGTCAAGGAGCAACTACAGTAAATTTGAAGTTTCAGACAGTCTTTACTTACGTTTTTGATGTAAAATGCCCAAGGCAATTGTTAATACCACATAGCACATGGACAGCAATTGTCCAACACAGAATGCAGACAGAATGCTACCAAATGTGAGACCAATTATACAGGGACCACAGAAAAGGTTAGCCTATCTTAAGTTGCAAACAGTTTCAAGATTTAGGTAGCAGTTTCAACATAACTTGAAGGGAAGCCTGCAAGTAATAAGGTGCAAATAGATTTAATATACTAACATGACTCACTGACATTGTAGTCATGAATACACCCTTTAAGACCTATAAAAACTTTCAGCACCACTGGGAATCTTATTATGCATACAAATGTGAAAAAAAGGAATATCCTCCTATAAGTAGCAAGTGCATGAATGACTACACCAGGGGTGGGGAACCTTTTTTCTCTGGCAGGCTGTTTTGAAGGTCATTATCCACTCACAGGCCGCACACAGAGAAGTTACAATAAGCTTTCTCCATAGGGCGCAGGCAAAGGGTCCCCAAACAGGATCTGGTGAGGTCTAGGAGCAAAGTCTAGGCAACAGCAGGGGCCAAGCCCCTGGAAGCCCTGGAATTCGTACTAATTTCTAGGCAATAGAATATTCATCCACTATCTTTAAATGAGATAGAATGTGAAAGGATACACATACCAGAAGTGTCACAATATTACCATGTCTTTTGACTTACATATGAACTATTGTAACGATTGGGCACACATGTAAAGTGTGCGCAAAATGTGCCATAAAAATTGTGTATTTTTTAACCAACCTAATATTTTGCTAGTATTTTTATGGTAAAATTCCCCACTTCCTAATGTTTAATTCACTCTTCGGAAGGATAGTTCTAAACCGGGACCCATTTTCCAAATCTAAAGGAATAGGTTCAATCAGGTAGTTGTTATTCGGACAACAACTCCCTGATTCAATGCCCACTTAGTTTCGTACTCCAACAGGTAGACACACGTGTGGTATATAATTCTGTACAATGTTACAGTATGTAGCCTATCTGCAACGCAAAGCTCTTGTTACCTATAGAAGTAGGTTACAAGAGTTCTGTGCCTCAATTATGTCTAAACAAAACGGCTGGTATGTTACATTGTGCAGGGGTTTTAGTGTTTCGCGGCAGATTTATGTGAACTACCCGGAAAATGGTACTGTATAGGCGTAAGCAGGAAAACGGTGGGCACTGTAGGCTGAAAAATACTGTCATTTTACTTTTCAAGTGATTCTGAATTTACATTTATGAACTGCCTCGCGGGCTGAACGAATTGGTCTCGCGGGCTGCATGCGGCCTGCGGGCCGGAGGTTCCCCACTTCTGGACTATACCATTCAGGTCAAAACAATCCTCAAACTTGCTCTATGTACAGCAACTTCATAAAACTGCACTGAATTGTGCACTGTGGAGTTGGGAGCTTATCCATATTTGATCAAGATAGCTAACCACTCCAATTTTATAAAAGCTGCTACCAAAGTCTGTTTTAGAAGTGAATTGTAACAAAATGGATTGGTCACTTCAGCTCTAAGCTGTTATGCTGGCCTGGTCAACCTTACACTGTATTGAGCCCCCCTCCCCCCACCCACCCTGTTTTTGCTTGTTCACAAGGGCTTTTTTTCCAATGCTTTGTATCATTATTGCTTAAAGGAACTACCCCAAAAATATTTAGAAATATGATCATATCTCTAGATATAATTGGTGACTGAGCTTCGATTGACATTAATTGAAATGGTAATTTCTCAGTGGTTGGCCAATGATGCCTTGTGCAGTCAGTCTGTTCCCAGTTAAGCCTTCACATTGCATTGTGTTGAAAAGGCCTTAAGCAGTTTACAGTATAGGGTACTGTAGCTTTGACAGGGAAGTGCACTAGGTAGGTGCTTTGGTTTTAATTTGAAAAGGAGCTTGAAGTAAACTGAGAAGGGTGGAGTTTTACTGTCTGGGGTGAGACTTGTTACCCTTTAATCGCACGACTAAACTGAGCCTATAATTTTAAATGACTCGCTGATTTAGGAATTTACGAAGGGCAACATACACACTCTGATATGGCTTGAACTCCTTTACTATACTTACACCTTAAATTACAATACTTCACCCTACTTTTGTCTGCTTTTTCTAAGATCAGCAAACACTTCAAGTGCTACATCAGACTAAATGTAGTCAGTATCACAGAGTGAGAATAACAGGTAGATATGTTAAGCAAACAACTCTCTTACAACAAGTATCACTTACCAATCAGTATTCATCTGTTTCCATGGTGATAAACGGAACATTTTTTGACATTTTTTTTTAACGTTTCTCCTGTGTGTATTCTAGGTTTTTCATTACAGATGTGTGAAAATAATGAAAAATAGATTCACAAGACCAGAACCTATGATGAATCCAAAGTAAACAAAAGTTTGATACTTGGCATAGAAACTATAAAATGGTGTGAAATCTGTAAGTTGCAACACAGCTTTAGAGAATTGGTAAGTTTTATTCTAGGGAAGCTGGCAGGTATTTTCAATAAAACCAACAACACTATTGCTTGGTGCTGTATTTATTGGAGCTTCATTGAAAGCTAATGAATCCACTGTGAGGTAATGAACTCAGCCACATCAGAAGTTCAGCAGTGCTGTGTATCAAGTTTATAATGAATTTTGGGGATCTTTGTCAAGTGACTGGCCCGATCCCTACAAAATACATGCTACTTGTGGTCTCACTTGACACGCAGTTATGCAATAGGAATGAAATGATGGCTTCAAATGGTTCATATTCGGTACAAATACCTAAGGAAGAAAGTTAGCAAACTCATAATGATATTACTGTTGAGAGACCACTTCCACTTAAACTTTGAGTAACAGTTCAATAAAACTTTAGCCACAAAAGCACATTCTGTATCCATAAGCTCTCTATATTTGCAATGGATGCCAAGGGAGAGAGAAAGATGGGCAAAGTATATATAAATTTCTTCTGATGTGGAAAGCCTGTCCACTATGCCACTCAACTACCCTCTCCTTGCCTCCCTCACCCCCTACAGCCTCTGGCTTGTGTGTAACTGAGGTGCTTGTTTCTAAAGTACTTCATGCAACATTGCAATGTCACACAATCATAATGGTACCTTTCTTCTTCATTGAATGGTCCTTCCGTTACATCTTTTCTGAGAATTTTCACCCCCTGAAATCTTCAAAATTTTCAAATGTTTACAAAGATGACTGTTCCAATCTGTCATCCACAAACAGTGCAAGATGAATTATTCTGTAGTCTACTACACCTTATAATGCAATATGACGTCACAGAACAAAAAGTGTGCCCTCCAATTGAGGCAGGCACATGTATGTCATTGCAACCCATACCATCAAATGCACAGCCGATTTGTGTACTGGTAGAATACACACCCAAGTTTATTAAGCGTGCGTGTGAAGTCTATGTAGTGCATGCATTGTGCTTCATTGTTTATCCTCCAAAATGACGTCAATGCATAAAGTCTATACATCTCAATCATTTTCTCTCTCTCTGTTCTAGGCATCAAAACACAAGAAGAGGTATTCAATTAAAATCAGTCACAGACACTATGTCCGCTGCTATGCATTCATCTTTAAGAATGTGGTGCTCTACCAACATCCATCATCAAGGACTTCAAATTATTCCCCTCAATCTGTCTCCATCTCCTCCTCCCAGATCAATTTTCTGAGCAAATTAATCTGCTTTGGAGAAATCGATGCTCTTAATGTCGCACTGGTTTCCAGCATCTTACCAGACAGACTGACTCGATGATCCAGGCATTTGTCCATGATTTGAGATGTAATTAGAAAAAGTAGGTTAATTATGCAGTTCATGTCATATGTGCTCTGCTGACATAAGATTAGCATCACGAATACGCCTTACAGGCATAAAATATTGAAAAAAACATTCATGACTAATGTTCCCAACTTCCTTATCCTGTTGGTAACCTGATGATTAATACAGTATAAGTCAATGAACTGCATTCTGATTCTGAAGGTTGTGTACAACAGGTCCCTGGAAGCATTTTTATTTATCTCAAGTTCTCTTCTGCCAGGCCTATACAGAACTTTTTAGAAAGTATGACACACTATATAATACTTATGATACCGTATTGAAGTGACCAACCAGGATACCAAAACATGAAGAGAAGAGGGCAATTCCTCCAGAACATGAAAACTGTGGTCTGAAATGGTAAACACCAGATATTTGGTCATATTTAGTGGACACTGCATGTGGGCAGAAACAATGGCTAACTACATTATCTGAGAGAATGACTTCAACAGTTATCAGAAGATGCCACCCTTACATTTGATGTTACAGTGTGAACAATAACGAATAATGTAGCTTCAAGATTATTTTTCCTGTTGTGCAAGTACTGTGACTTGAACACCCCACACCCTTGATGGTTTTAAACTGTTTGAAAAACCAAAAACAGAAGAGGCCACTATTCCATATTAGCTGGAGCAGTCACATGTGATCATTCTTCCTATCACATTTGCACATTGTTCAGTGGTTTCTAGTGAAAATATTGCAGATACTGTCATACCATATGACTGAAGAAACTCCTAAATGATCACAATTACAAACATGTTCTTACAATGCCTAGCAATAAGCTAATTCCACATTTCAGACTTGCAACACATACCAGGAAATTTGATGTACATGTACACAGACCAAATTCATGTTTTTTCATAATATACAAACTCTCCATGTGGCTTTTTATCTCTTCTTCCCCACTAAATCTTTGCAGTTCAAGTTACAAACACCGTGTAAGATGTCATTTTCTTCAAAACAAATCACTTTACCCCACTCCCACCCCCTGAATTCTGCAACTACATGTAAATGTCAAAAATCACATCTTGTAATGTAACTTGTGTAACTGTGTACAATACTACTGTACAACATCCTATGAACCGTCTCTCCTGTTTGTACAGTAAAAGTGCAGTCCTTCCCACCATGCACTGTACTTCTGCAATATTGAGCAAGCTTACTGATACAAAACATAGCATTGAAAGGATCCACATTTTTAAAAATAGTCTTACAATTTTTTTTTTAAATCAAAAGTTTCCCTTTCAGTCGACTATAATCACTTTTTCCAACCCTGCAATTTTGATTAAAGTTAATCAAGTGATAAATGCACATCCCTTACATTTGGTACTAAAGAAATTTCTCAATTAAGGGTTTCAAGGAAATAATACACTTCCAAGGTCTAACCTGCAAGCAAATTTTATTTCCTGAATACTGTCAGTTTTCAAAAGCTCAATACTTAAGCATCTCACCTTTCTGTACTTTTTCTGAACTTGCAAAAAAGTGCATAACACAAATGTATAAATTTACAACAGGTATACAAGGCCACTGAACAGATAAAACAGGCATGGTTTGACTTCAGATAAGTTATTAATGTACAAAATTTAAACCAATTTGCATCATGTGAAGTGTAAACTACCACGACGGCAGTGATGGAAGATGGGCCTTACCAGAAGCGCTAGGTATTGTGTTTTCACAGTTCACCTTCATTCCACATGAGAGATAGTAATGGCAGATCAAAATGACAAAAAAAGAAAAATTGCAAAAACATGTCTTTTTCATTTTCATCAAAATTAAACCTGTTAAAACTAGTCTAATGCAATCTTCAGATTAATTTGGTGGGGTAATGCTCCTCAGGAATATTGAGGATGTACAAAAGTGGTGAAGGTGAAAGACCACCCAGAGGAGCTTAAACAGGGTTTTCACTCATCTCTTTTTTCAGGAGTCACTGACTCTTGAGAATAAATTTACAAGAGTCAAAACTAAAACAGAAGGGGTCAAAATAAATTTGAGTTTAATGCAACAAACTTTATTCCTGTTTTATCTTTATTATCTATATCATTACATATTGGTGGGGTGAAAAGCTGCACGTCAGATTGACCCCAGAGGTTTTTTGCCTGTGCGTCAAAATCAAAAGTTGTGCATCGTTGACCCTGGTGCCTGAGTCAGTGAAATCACTGTTAAAGATGACTGATATTGTCATTATGATAGTCGGTACTTTTAATGATAATGATTCCAGTTATCATTTCACTTGTTCAAATACTGTACATGTAGTACTACAGTAGCACATCAAAATGTGTTCAGGCAATGGAAATTTATTTTTGTACATTTTACACTGCATAACATCCTTGCACAAAGCTGCTGAATTTTTAGTACTGTACACCTGGCATGAAAATTGTGACCAGTCACCTTTAAAGAAAACTGTAAAGTATACACAGCTACACAGCTGTGTATCATGGTGTATCATGATGTGTAGCTAACACTTGTCTAGGCTTGGTTCCAATTCAATGGCTGTCAAAAAAGGCTTGGATGGATCATACCAAAATGGACTTGGGTTTAAAGTTTGCCTAAATATGTGTAGCCTGACAAACCCAACACTAGTCTCTTCTACACCACACAAAATATTTCCATAGCCTAGATGCACTTGGTTATAATATAAACCTTCATGGTAATGTAAACATAACGTATGTAGTTACAAATGCCATACATATTCCCCTAATCACTGACACACTTATTACAATCACTATATATTGTGATCAGTGATCAAAGTAATAGGCCTTGTCCTCCAAGGCACAAAATATTGAAAATTACATTTACTATATATACCTTTCACGTTTCTTTGCCTATTAATATCCTGATGATTAAAGGTGAGTGGTAATCAGCGCTTAGATTCTACAGATCAGCATACAATATGAGGTCCCTAGAGATTTCATTTTACTGTATCATGAGTTCCCTTCTGACAGGCTCATGGCAACAGACTGATGCATACAATTAAGGTGTATCATATGATATCGCAACAAACATAAAATATTTATGGTGGGGGCCCTATATCTAAACTCATATAACTTATTATGACTTACAACATTAGAGCAAAACACAATTTGTGAATTACTGGGGCCCATATCAACCCTCCTTTCAACTTCTTAAATTTAACTGATATGAAGATAAATGGGAAATATGTTTAATACCCTGTATAATGCAAATGACCCCACCCATAATGAATCTATATCACATCACACAAATGAAAGTTTAAAGTTATATTTATGACTTCACTGGGTTTCACCTATTTACTGCTCACCCTCCTCTACAAGTAAGTTCATTAACTTCTCACATAACACCCAAAGTATGTCACTCTTTAAACTGTATGTAACGTACAAGCCAGAAAGTGAAACTACTGTATACACCCCCATTTTGCTCTAGAGGGTAATTATGTGCAGGATTTTTATAGAGCAATACTATGTTCAGTGACATGCGTGGAGCTAACCTCACAATTTCTGAAAGGAGCAACAGCAATACTATGTTCAGTGACATGCGTGGAGCTAACCTCACAATCTCTGAAAGGAGCAACAGCAATACTATGTTCAGTGACATGCGTGGAACTAACCTCACAATCTCTGAAAGGAGCAACAGCAATGGTTCCTTAACTACAGATAACTAAGCGACAACTGGCAGGGTAGATGCACAGAGTCAAGTTAGTCAACTCACTGGTAGATACACGACAGAAATAAATTAGGACTATCTCCCCTAGCTATGGTTAGTCATTCACAGTACGTGATCCCACTACAGAAAAGTAGCTTGTGGGTCTTTCAAAGCCAATTATACACAAGAACAAACTTTCCTCAGTCTAATTGAATTTCAGTGGATTATGTGAACCTGCCTTGCTTTTTCACAATTAAATGAAAATAATGTGTACATAACTACCAATATTTTCTGGGAATAATGTGACTGAACATGGAAATATCCTTGATTTGTTAGAATTTGGAAACATTTTTAATATTTATGAATTTGGTACACAAAAAAAAAAAACTTATGACTTGCCAGTGCTGCCCCAGCTAGTACATTATGGGGAAGAATTTAAAGCAACTACACAGTAATGATTCTTTACTCTTAACGATATCTTAAATGATTTTGTTAACATTGATTCTGTTAACGTGGAAAACAAGTCCATGTTCAAAGTATGGGGTTTCAATTGCTAAATTGGTTTGACACATTACTGTAGGTACTGTACAATATAGGACCATTAAGGGCAAGGCAAAACAATTGTTATTTTTACTTTAAAGTGATGCCGTGAGTTTGCAAAAAGTGAAAAACATAAGATTTTGCTTCTTGTTATGTCTTTCTTTATCCTTCAAAATGCCACGAGTGCTATACAGAGTTGAAGAATACAATTTGAAAGCTCAAAATGATAGCGATAGTCTCGGGAAGTAACCTAAACAGCATAAAATCAGAAAAATTTTGAAGGCCTTTTTCAAAAAACGGTCCTCATTATAAAGCGTTAGACCACTCCTATGCAACGAACCTGATGTTGAATATGCAATATTATTGAGGTGTCACCACGTTAAAAAACGTACTATACCACTCAACCCAGGCTAGCTCCACGGTACAGCTGTTCGCACACGGCCGGGGAATGACCTTCTTGCATAATCGCTTGATAATACAACTAACGTTACTTGTACGCTCAATATAGCTTTCGGCTCTAATTTAGAATCAACAGTTACAGGCTACTGTCTTTCACTCATTGGTACGCGTTATAGTGCTGATTTGAATCTGAACGTTACAGGTTTACAGCGAAAGTTGCACCACTAATAGGCCTACTATCTCTTTTGTCGCCAAAACTGTTTCTGAATTGAACGTCAAACACGATGGTACAGGTAAGTGCAAATAAAAGGCAGAGCATCGTCTCTCGCTACTAGTAGTACTAATGTTAGCGCAAGTTAGGCTTAATTTACTGAGGTACCACTCCCCAGTAGCCTAAAGTTAGGCTACTACAGTAAAACGGGATAGTTTAGCCTTGTGGTATTACCTTGTACGGTGTATATTGCAATATCAACGTTATTTCTTCAAGATCCACACATTCAGTCAGTCTTGTTCACTTGTGTTATTGTGCTAAGACTAGCAGCTAAGTCGATCAGCTGTTTACACCTAGTGAATATGCATCAGTACTTCGTTCTCATTGGTCTGCTCAACAGATGTTCGTTAGGAGACTGAATAGTGTTTGTGAGCAGCACATTTTTGATTTCCTTGAGTTTAGTCGTTATTTTTACGAAAATTTCAGGGCTGATGCCGGAATTGGCACAACAGGCCATATTTTTTCTCCCTTACTGTTCATATGGGCCACTCAAACGAATGACTAAGATTTTAAACTCGATTTTTTAATGTTTTTCCCTTTTTGCAAACTCACGGCATCACTTTAAAATACAGATAAGATTCTAATATGGAATCCCTTTTTGATGGTCATGAGTAGACCTGCTTGATGATTCTAAATTTGGTGGAATTATTTCCCTAAGCCTACAGTGCTGAATAATTTATATAATTATGATTCTAGTACCATTCGCAAAAATTTCTGGTTCTGGTTCTGGTTCTGGTTGGATACTACAAGCAGTTCTCCGCAGACGGGATATACGGTTGTAGGTGTGTGACGGCTAGCGGACCAGCAAATTAGATTGGATTAATAGATTCAGATCTCCTCAAGGATGTCAAGTTCAGTTTGCGTAATTGATTTCTAAAAGTTTCAATAGATGGGGAATTCCTTACGGCTGAGGGCAAGCAATTCCACTCTGCCACTGTCCTAGGAATAAAAGAGAACCTGTAACAATCCTTTTTTACAGCGGGATGATGAAAGGAGATCGATGAAGACTTGCGAGTAGAAATTCCATTATTATCGGGCTTAAGAATATAATCGTTTAGATCAATGGCAACTAAGTGATGGAGAGATTTGTACAGTAAACTCAACCTAGCACTGATCCTGCGTTCCTCCAAAGTAGGCCAGTTTAAGTTAGCAAGCATTGATGAAACACTACTTTTACGTCTTTGGTCTTTACAGACGAATCTGGCAGCTCTGCGTTGCACTGCTTCAAGCTTGTTAATATGCTCCTGATGGTAAGGATCCCAAATACTTGAGCAGTATTCCAACCTTGGTCTAACAAGGGATTTATATGCAGCTTCCTTAACTTTAGGGGAACAGCTGTACAAGTTACGACGTAACAAGCCAAGGACTCTGTTTGCTTTGGAAGATATTCCGTTAATGTGATCGGCCCAGCTTAATTTACTGTTAATATCCACTCCAAGATAAGTATGGTTGGGAACTGTCTGTAGGACACTATCGTTCATTTTGTACGAAGTTAATAGAGGTTTCTTCTTATGAGTAACACGCATAGCAAAGCACTTAGAGACATTAAATTTCATTTGCCATTTAGATTCCCATTGACATAGACTATTAATATCGTTTTGAAGCGAGATACTATCTTCCATTGAAGTAATTTCGCGATACAGGATACAATCGTCAGCTAAAAGACGAACTTGGGATGATAATCCATCAGGTAGGTCATTGAGGTATAAAATGAAAAGTAATGGGCCCAGCACTGTGCCCTGAGGGACTCCAGAGGTAACAGCTATAGATGAAGATGTAGCACCGTCAAGAACTACTTGTTGCGTCCTTTGAGTGAGAAAGTTCTTGATCCAAGTGTGAAGAGTGCCCGAAATACCAAAATGCCTTAATTTTAACAACACTCTTTGGTGGGGTACTAGGTCAAAAGCTTTGCTGAAGTCCATAATTATAACGTCAGCCTGACCTTGTTTATCTAAAATTTTGGCAAGGTCATTTATAGTTAGGGCAAGTTGGGTTTCACAGGAGCGGCCCTTGCGGAAGCCGTGCTGCTCATCGTTAAGGATGTTATGCTTTTCCAGATGAGCCATAATACTAGTGAAGATAATATGTTCCAGAAGTTTGCACGGAATCGATGTTAACGAAACAGGTCTGTAATTCGCTGGGTCGGAGCGGTTACCCTTTTTAAAAATTGGAGAAACATTGGCCTGCTTCCAATCTTCCGGTAAGTCTCCTGTGTCGACGGACTTTTGAAAAATTTGTTGTAACAGTGGGGCAACATTCTTAGCACACTCTTTTAAAACCTTTGGGGTTAATCCATCCGGTCCTGGTGCTTTCTGAGGGTTTAAATCCTCCAGGAGCTTTAGGACACCTTGGGTAGAAACTTCAATTCTTGGTATGGTTTGAGTACAAGGACTGGCTATCTCAGGCATCCTGTCACAGTTTTCCACGGAAAATACTGACTGGAACTGGTTATTCAGGGTGTTAGCTTTATCAATGGCCGAGATAGCAATATTGTGTTCACAATTTAACGAGGAAACCCTATCAGCGCTCTGTCTCAAACTTTTGATGTATCTCCAAAAGGGTCTTGGGTTACTTGTTGCTAGATTCTCGCCAACATTATGCAGATAGGTGCTACGAGATTTCCTCAAAGAGCGGTCCAAGAGACGCCTAATGTTCTTATAGACCTCCCAGTCACTCAAGGAGCCAGTTTGTTTAGCTTTATCATAAGCCTTACGCTTGTGGATGGCTAAGCGCTTGTGATCTTGATGAAACCAGGGAACACTGCTGTTTGGACGAGACATCTTTGAAGGGATATGTTTGTCCATTGCCTTGACTAAGGTTGATTTAAAACCCATCCAGAGTTGATTTGCAGACATAGATACAAGCATTTCACTGCGGATGGAATTCATATAGAGTTTAAGGTCGTCATTAATAAGGTCAAAATTCCCTTTTTTATATAAGAACACCCTTCTACGAGGTAGCTTGACTCTCTGGGGAGATGTTAAAATTTCCGTGGAGACAATATCATGATCAGCAAGGCCAGGCAAGATGTTAACAGACTGGACAAGAGTTGGGATATTCGTAAAAAGCAAATCCAAGATATTATCACCTCTTGTTGGGCTACTCACTACTTGATGCAAGTTATGCTCATTAGCAATATCTAACATTTGCCTACTTGTGGCTGGATAACGACCACCTGTGATGAAAGAATTCTTGGCCCAGTCAATATCAGGGAGATTAAAATCACCACCTAGAACAATTTGACAGTTCTTCGGGAGGTCTGCAATTGACCGGTCAAGCTCAGCTAGATACTGCTGGTCCTGAGTAGTAAGACCGATATGGGGTCTGTAGAATGCACCTATATAGAGGGCAGGATTCCCTTTGACATGAACACTGACCCAGGTAAGTTCACATTTGTTTTGGCCTGTAGTCCGCCTAGGCTCTTCCTTCGCGATTAGGTTGGATTTAGTAGCCAAAAGAACACCCCCACCCTTTGAAGTACGGTCCAAACGTTGCACTTGGTAGGTTGAAGGCAAAAGTTCGCTGTTTAAAACAGAGTCATGAAGCCATGTTTCAGTGCCAACAATGATGTCGGGATCTTCAGTTTCGAGAAGAGCTTGAAGCTGTGGAATTTTATTACAAATACTTTGAAAGTTTATGTTAAGGATTTTCAACACCTTCCTCTTGGGTTGGCGAGTAGCACTACTCTTTTTAGCCTTAGGGCTTGAAGTAGGCTGCAAGGTACCTTCACTATCCAGTCTAAAATAGACCTGGTTGGCGAATGACTGATAACCTTCAATACTAGTATTTAAGCTGTCGGAGACGCCAGCTACATGGTCAAGGGCTTGAAAAGAGTTCTTGACATCGAATGATGCAAACAAAGATGAGGAGCTAAAGTTTGGAAGACCACATTTAAAGCACACCCATGTGTAAGAGTTATGATTCATGTGTACTTCATACAAACAGTCATTCATGCTAACACACTTTGTATGGTACCATATTAGGCCTGGTACCATATTAGACCTGCTTGATGATTCTAAATTTGGTGGAATTATTTCCCTAAGCCTACAGTGCTGAATAATTTATATAATTATGATTCTAGTACCATTCGCAAAAATTTCTGCTATCTGAACTAAATGCATAAAGTATGCAGCTAGGTTTGACTGTCTATCAGTAACACTCCTTTGCGGCACGCAACTTGTCCCTGAAGCCTATTTTACAAAAGATACAGTACAACAATTAGTCTGAGACATATTTTATTGCAAGATAGTGTCTTGGTCATGGCCAAGAGGAATGAGATCACTGTTTCTGAAGTGTACTAAATACAGTAATCCCATCTCTTAGTCTTACCCCTATATACTTTCTTCTAGAGCCTCAAGTACAAATTTATAAAAGCAGGACAGGGTATACCACCATGTACGAAACATGTAAGCTTGTCAGTGAATGCAGGCCACACTCTGTCATCAATAGAAGAATATTGTCCACTCCCAAAGGGAATATTGTTTTTTGTATCTATTTATAATACTTTTCTTTAGGCCTATACATTTTTCCCTCAACTGCACAATTTTATTATTCATTTCCAGCCCTCATCCAATCCATGTATGTTGTTTTTAGGTGTTACATACATTACACCTTTAAACTATTGAAATATTTAACTACACCACTTTGTCTTCACCAAAATGACATGACAGGTACCTTTAACCTTTGACATAAACCTTTCCTTCAACTGGCTCGTAAATCAATCAAAAACGATTGAACAACTGTAAAAACACAGAAATTGCTTCCAGACATGACTAAAAAATGTGGTCTGATTTATTATTCCATATACCAGGGAGAGAGTCAAGAAATTCTTTGCTTGGTGCTTGGTGGTTTATTTGTAGGTGAGTATTAGAAACCACATGTTGTTTTTTGGTGATAAACCATTGAAACCTACACCTATGTCATAAGTTTATCACCAAGGTGAAATGTTAAACTTGCTGCTCTGGCATTTTAGCCATGAGTCCCAATTTCATCTGCAAAGCATTTTACATGTTTATGAGATACAAACATAAGCAAATATCAGTATACTGGTTCATCACAATTTCAACATGTGTTCATACTTTTCATGCTATGCTAGCCACCATGCACTGCCTACAATAAGCACAAGGGCTATAAGCATGAGCATGCCCATGAACAACAGCAGAAGCCTACATATTGTACTGTATACAGATGTTAACATGGAGCTTTGTTGTAGCTTTATGATGTTAACACATACAGAGAAAAGGCCATTTTAAACAAGTAACCAAACATTTAAGATGGGTTTTAAACTGATTTTGAACTGCGACTGACAGGCAGCCAATGAGGGTCACGAATAACTGGTGGGGTGTGCTCCCTTTTTCTTGTGAGGGAGATTAGGTGAGATGAAGAATTTTGAATTTGTTGAAGTTTAGGGGTGTTATTGTCTAACCTGGATGTAACAAATGCATCAACCACTTTTTTAGTTGTTAGTTTATCAAGATATTTCCGGATTTTACTGATTTTTCTCAAGGCACAGGACACTCCACAACATATGTTATTGATATGGATGTCATGTTTAAGTTGGTGTCAAGAGGTGCAGTCTAAGCTCATACCTGTACAATTCAAGGAGGAGTCTATCTCCACATTCTCTACTAGGCTTTCACGATATTTCCAGAAAAGACAATCGATATAATTGGACCTCTAATAACTGAAATTCGATTATAACCGGTTTTTTCTCCACATACTTTACTTGTTAAAAGTAACCCATTGCGCCGAATGCAGCGTCACCAAACAGTGTGTACTGTATATGACCTGTACATGAGCACCAAATTGGGGCCCAGTCTAGCCTTACGAACTGTCACAAAATCTTTAGTTTTTTGGTCTAAGAGATGATTAATCCACCCTCTCTTAAAATTTTTTCAATTATTTAACAATTACTTTGATGTTTACGATTATTACGATTTTTTTGATTTTCTTCTCATGCAATAATTGTACCGAATCTAAACTGGTTAAAACCAGTATCGATATAATAATCGGTTTACCGTGAAAGCCTAGTCTCTACACAAATGAACAAGATCCTAGAAGTGCAACACTTTATCCTGCTATGTGCATCAAAACTTATAGTAGCATACCACTCTTTACTCAAGCTTCACCAACTCAGTTGGCAGGGAATGCACAAATGCTATGTCTGACCCTCAGTATTCCAATACTATTGGAATACCAACTTCAACAATCTCTCCATTGGAACTTTACATAAACACATGGAGGAAAACCAAGGCTTAAAGTTGCGTTGCAAACCAGTCTGGTGGTAAGTGAGAAGGGGACGAGGGAGGCCACCCTCGTACCTCGAGGCGAGGTGCAAGGGCGCCCTCTCTCTGTGCTATTAGTTTACCAGGGTTAGTTGCAGGTAAGTGGGGATTACATAGGTGAATAGGGGTAAGAAGAGGGGCAATGTAGATTTCATGATCTCACAAAATAAACATAAACGATTCCCTCTAACTTTACACAAACTCACAGAGTTGACCCTTCATTCATAGGAAGTGTTAACCAATAACCTGCGTATGACGGATATATCCGTCATGTCCTTAAACTTCACGCTACTGCGCATGACAGATATATCCGTCTTGTAATATATGACGTTCTGGCCCTCATTGCCTGTTTGCTGATACATGGGATGGATAAATCCGTCTTCATATTGAGACGTTGATCAAGCACGTGGAACCTGGAAGTGTTCTTGGACATGCTGTACAGTTTGCAATCTCTCGCAGGCTACCGCTACAAGTGTAGGACAATGTGTCCCTGTACTTTCCTATCTCACTGTTACAATAGCTACGCCTACATCAAAGAAGTGATTGTCTACCGAATACGGAAGCGTTAAGGTGCTGTCCAAGAAGCAATTTGCAGTGTTTATTTGAACTGGATATCGAGTCAGATATTAGTGACTCAGAAAATGAGGAAGAGGAAGGGTATTTGTGCAGGGCAAGTGACTTGGACACTGAAAATAAGTTACACAGTCATTTGCTTGTATCTGCTTCAAAAAACAAGAAAAAGGAGATGACAAATTTTTGTGCTAAATATTTTACAGTGTACTGGGGGAAGGGGGAGGGGACGGCAGGAAATGTCCCCCAATATTTGAGAAATAGCCCACTGACTTTCATGTTTTACACAGTAAATTATTTAAATGGGGTCAGGCCCCCTCCCAATACTGAGAGCAAATTACAGCCAATGGTCAAAACAAAACCAGTTAAAAAGGTCCCAAGATAATTTTTGATCTGAAATTGGAGATACAATTTTTCATCTTCACATGTTAATCATACTTCTGAGCAACCTTGATGATAATTCTTTAATGTGTCAAGGAGGAGAGACTTTATAAAATTTACAAAACTGTGCCATAAAATGATCCTTAGATGACCGTTGACCTACTGTAAATTTTTTTTCACACCTTTCAAAAGGTACCTCATCTGAAGGTAATTGTGACCAACTTTCAGCTAAAGTAAATTCATTGAACACTGCACTAGATAGTATGTTTTTATGCTTATTTTATGCAGTTGTGGATAGGAGGACGGATGGACGGATGGACTGACAGGCACCCCACGATGATATAAGCCCAGCTTCGCTGGTAAACGCTAAAAATGGAAAACGTTTCAATTCTATAAATCCTGCTGTAACCAACAGTAATAGTAATATCCATGTACAACACAATCTGAAGAACTACTCTTGAGATATTTAAAGACTGCCTACTATAAAAGAATCTGTTGACTACGTATCTCCATTCTACATTGATACAGTACTGTAACTTTAGTACAAAGCTCAATATTACACAAGATACAGAAGAAAATTACTTTCCAAATTGAAACATGCCAAAGGCCATGTTTTTATCTCTGCCTTGAGAACAATAATGGCACTCAAAAATAATCAAACCTTTTGCCAAGGGTCACTTAAAACGTACTGCAATAAACACAAGACTGAAAATATTAACTCTGGTGATCTTATAAGGAGGACAGAGCAAAGGTGAATAGCCTTTGTGGTGATTGTAATTACTCTGTGCATGGCAGCAGGCAGCTAAATCTAATATTTGGCTCTCTAAAAGGCAAAGAAGTTCACATTTGAGAAAGCCACTGACCACAGACTATTTTGCAATAAGTAGGCCCCTACTGATACAATACAGTTAGTTACACCTTACAATACCATTTTTATACAGCTAAAATAAGAGTCCTGGTTGCAACTGTACAAGTGTACAACAATTAAAGCAAGTGAAACCAGGAGTTGTTAGGAAGGAGATACATGTACTTGAAAATGATTTAATTCTTTTCAGGCACTGCCATTTGATTGACAGGTCTCTTTGTTCCTATTGTTAAGTCTCTGTTGACTAAACCCTTTTAATGATGATCTCCTCCTTTCTTTTCCAAGTAATCTCGAGACAAAGGCCATTATCTATACAGGCTTTGAAGCAAGATTTGTTTCCGCCCATGAACAAACTTTCATCAAGATTTTCAGTAAATGACTGGCAACAAACATTTAAATCATGCACTTCAATTGTGCCCCCATAATTTCAGTACGTCACCTGATGGCAACATCTCCTTCCTAACACCTCCCTGGTGAAACTTCATGTAATGTACCTAAGTCAATTTACATTTGTAGCTACCTATAATGAACATCAATTTAATATTGTCTATGCACTACTATATGTTGTAACTAAATTGTGAGCACAAAGCATGCCACCCTACAATTTGTACAGAAAACGTATTTTTTAAGTTAATTTCCCGATTTGAAATACTGTATACCGTAAATGTACAAAGGGCAGTACATCTGTGCTTTTTACACAAGCCTCTCTACACAGTTTATTTCTTTTCGTACAAAAGGATGGTCATAAGCCTTACAACCATGCACAGGACTGTAAATGACAAGAAAGTTATGCAAGTCCCTCAAAGTGGCATACCCTGTAGCTGAGAGATGGAACAATTACCCCAATGACAGTGCCCTCTTTGTCTCAGTAATCAATATCCACCATTTTCTAATATTCTGATCATCAAATCATGCAATATGTGACTGTTAATCACCATATAACCCCCTTCTTCTTGGGATCTTGACCTAACTTTAATGAAGTAGAAAGACTTACACGATGGTAATTCATACTAGTAAGATGATTTCAACAAGAACGCCGTCCAAGGTCTTCAAATAAGTCAAGCGTTTGGAAGCCAACGAAAGCTTGACTACTTATTTCAAGCCCTTCCACGGCGTACTCATTGAAATCGCTGACGAAAGCTTGAATTATTTGAAGCAACCTTTGACAGAGTACTTGTTGAAATCATCTTACAGTACTACTAACTTTAATACATTTGTAACACATGGAGTTTTCTCCACTCTGCAGCATGGTAAACTGCAGGTACAGGCAAACAAATGCTCTGGGTATATTAAACTTAAAATACGGACTGATATGTCTCCAGGGGTGTCCTAAACCAAGCTCCCCTACAGCTTTTAAACATGAATTCAAAACTAGAGTAAGCACAGTAGCAGCACATAGCATGACTAGATAGTGATGCACTCCTCAAAAACTTACCCCTGTATGCATACCCAAGAAAATACAGTAATATCACTCAGTCATTCATAAATTACTGTATCTAACAATAACATTAATACTAGAAAATTCTAGTATTAATGTTACTGAAATTTTGGCAAATAATGACCATCATTATGATTTTTTATAGCAATATTTCACCACAACATGAAAGATAAATGCAGCTGCTACTGTACGTGAATTATAAGTCTGCTTATAATTCTAGGTTAAACTTAATAAGTACAGTACTAGAATTTCAACACTTGGATATTGTATTGTTTTTCCATAGGTTGCTATATTTAGTAAAGGTATACTGTATCACATTTCAGACAAGACAAAGTACATTGATGAATAAATGTCGGTAATACTGTTTGATGCCACCTTTTCGAATAAAACGGTAAAAGAAGCAAAAAAGTCAACCGATATAACCCACTGAATCTTTGTCAAACCTTTAAAAAACAAACAGCACATCGAGTAAATGCACTCAGGCATGCATACATGATGAAACTATAAGACACTGAAACCTTTTGACAGTGTTCAACTTCTGAAGATGGTTCTAAAACAGCTTAAAATGACACATCTAATCGATCAATACATGAAGACACCAGGTAATCAAGAAGACGAATAGCTCTTTCCTTTTAAATTCATATCATACTACCGTGACAGGCAACAGACCTTGAAACCCAACCAATGTGCTGATGATGCATTTAAGATCAACCTCTGGGGAATTCTTGAAGGGAAGATTAAGATCATTTCCCCTCCAACATAACGGCCTTGTCTATTTTTTCATCTTAGCCGTGTGTTTATGCAATCATGTCAAAACTGAATTTTCATCAGGTGAATGCCAAACTTCAACAGGAGAAGCTTTTAAATTTCTTGTCTGCAAGCTGATCAATTTTGTGACTTATAAAAATATGGAAAGCACTTCTCCTCTCCTTGTGAGTATCAAACGATGGCATATGCACCACTTTTATTAGCTTCCAAGGAGATGACTGCACTGAGAATGATGGCAAACACATATTACAGATGCTTTTTACCATCATGATTAAAGTGTGAATCAGAAATAGTCTGAACAGCAGGAGTTGATTAGGCATAAATTGATCTAAATCTTTTCAATTATTTTCAATTAACTCTGTAATCTAAACTAAACTTTTATTGAAGCCAAGTATGAATGAAAGTCAGTACTAGTACTAACAGATATAGGCCTACAGTCATGCAGAAATGATAATTACTGTATGTAGATTTAGAGTATACAGAGGCTTGATACAGTAGTACAGTACCTCAAAACGTGAAATGCATAACCTAATGTGTAAATACAATTTAGTTCCTAAGTTCAAGTGCATTTCTCTTAAACCTGAATCATTGCATAATTCCTTTTTTTTTTTTTTTGCCTCTTTATGTCACTTTCTTAGGCAATATGATCAATAAATTTGTCAAATTACAGCAAAACTTTTAGAAACATCCCAAGAACAGCATTCAAAATTAGTGGTAACTTCACTTAAATTAAACAATGGGATAATATGTGTAGAACTGTGACTGAAGATGCCATAGGAGGAAGGTACAGTAGAGGTACAACAAAAGATAAGTTTCAAACAATTTAAGGTATTGTTACACATGGAAACTGTAAGAGGTGCAAAATGCTACAAAGCACACACTAACACCTTCCAGTTCAATACAGCATCCTCATTCTGCAGGTCAATGGCCAAACCACATTCATCTAAATCTCAAAGCCTGCTCCAGATAGCTCAAATAATTAGCTAACTCCAATATTTCACACGATAACAGCCTAAGTATACAGGTAACAGTACCATGGCAGCCATGGGACTTAACAGTGAGGTCACAGCTGGTCAGAGTTCTAGACATAAACCACAGCTCAATGGATTTATTATTAACAGTATTTACAGTATTATGAAAATCGAAGGAGGAGAATGGTCTTCTTGACCATTGAGCAAATTGTGAACACAGCTGTTGGGTATAAATATGCAATTACTGTCATCAGGGACAAGAACAACACCATAATCAATGTCAATGGAATTTGCACATGAAATGTTCCGTAGAACATAAAACAACCATAGTCATTAGAGGACAGCTTATAAGTAGCATTTACAATGGGTTAGCGCTGGTCACTGCTATACAAAACAAACGTTTTGATTGGTCTTTTAAAGTGTAGAGTACTCTCAATGACAATCAAAATCACAGTTATTCCTCACAACTTGTTGTTT
Source organism: Holothuria leucospilota (assembly GCA_029531755.1). Lineage (NCBI taxonomy): Eukaryota > Metazoa > Echinodermata > Holothuroidea > Aspidochirotida > Holothuriidae > Holothuria > Holothuria leucospilota. Next base: position 34,768,238 of record CM055968.1, read on the forward strand.
TCAAAGCCCATACAAGCTGCTATTTGATGGATTTGAAAAGCTTTTAATTAAAGTTCAAACCATTACCACAAAAATATTCTCTTCCTTACATCAGAAAGCTATGTTACTGACAATCATAATTTTCACTTGGAAACAAAGAGGGGGATTTTACTTCCATTCAGCAAAATGAGGGGAAGGGGGGGGGGGGGAGGGGGAGAAAATCCTCATCTTTAGCTACCTTGGTGGAGACCCTGCACAACAAACAACTATACACATCTTTGTTCCTGCTTCAATATCATCAAAACTTACCTCGGTTTTTAAATTTATGAGCCTTTCTTATCCTCACCTGTTACAACTACTAGACAGCCCCAAGTACCACAGAACACCACTGGCAATGAATGAACCCTACTAGATGGCGCTCTACCTACTGTGAATGCTTGCCTTGCAAGATTGCATCACTGGAAGCAGAACAAACATCTTTGTTCCTGCTTCAAAACTGATAGCCTTCAGGTGACAGGTCTTGGTTTTCTCCAGTTTATGGTTCAGTCAAGTCATGTCAGAGTAAACATTTTCAAAAATGTCCAACTTTTCAACTTTCAGGAAATGAACCATTTGAAGCATCTAATGTTGTTTGTGCCTGAGGATGACATTTTGGAATGTTGCAATTTACTTATGTGCCCAACTCACTTTATTTTGGTTGCACGGTGACCTACAAGGAATAGCTCCAGCATACCAACTCAAAGGTAAATTTGAAGTTTAGGTACAATGAATGTTGAAGTCTACTCCTGAATGTTCTCATGCCTCCTTCCTTCACCCCACCCAACCCTCACCGCACTGAAACATCCAGCATCAATGAGCAACCTAAACTTGTTTCATTTTTACAGAAGATGTTCAAAGGAAAAGAAGAATAAATTCCTAATTCTAATGTACTCCTCTTTGGGGACTCCCCTTTATCTCTTCCATAAAGAAAAAAATTTCTGGAGACAAACTAGTACCTCATAGCTCTTCTTTCTTTGTGCCCTACCACCCCTGCATCAGGAACGTGATAACAACCTAACAGAGACGAAAAAGGCATTATGGTACCTATTTACTTCTTTGATCTAAACTTATTACTTATCCCTCCCTACATGCATACTTATCCCTCACTACATGCAAGCCTACATCTACTCCGCATTATTTCTCCAGCATAACAAACTATGCAGAGAAGTTTTCACAAGACACTCTAAATGAATTCTAGACAATGGTTATCTTGCCAACTTACTTCTTACTGTTACTCACCTATACCACTCCAAGCCTTTATTATAAGACCTGTCAAAGAAATGAATTTCTGGTCCTGGTGCAACCACCTTGGGATGGAGTCGTAAATACTCCAGCAATGCACGAGTTCCACATTTTTTAACTCCTATTATAATTGCTTGAGGTAACCTTCGCATGAAATCTGTAGTCCTTTTCCGGTTTCTCTTTTTTGAGCCTTTACGGTTTAATTTCTCATTGGAATCTTCACTATCTAAACTACTAGATACAACACCCCCTCCCTCAGTCAATCTACTCCGAGATTTCTGTCTGTCCATTAGCTCATCCCAACCGAGTTCAATGGATTTGTTAAACCTGAGATTTGATATTCTCCTGTTTATGGCCATCGTTTTTAATGGCATTAGACCTGGCTTTTGTGATGAATTGGAATCTGTACATGTTTCCATGTAAAATAGAAAAAATACAAAAGAGATACATCCAAAGAAAAATATCTTCCTCCGAAACCGCCAAATTATGTTTCTAACATCCATCTTGACTGTCACCTGGTAAGAAACAAAAAGAAGAAAAAATGCCATGACAGAATTTTTGTGAAAGTTTTCAAAGTTTTATTCCAATAGAGGGATTTCATGTGACATTACGAGATTGAGATTGCCCAGCAGTGAAGGGCAAAACACACATGCAGTAAACGTACTGTACTTACTGTACAGCACATGCGCACGTCATAACCACACATACTACTGTGACACCTGTAAATACGCTTACTGCATGTGTTGACACACTGGACGCTTACCCTTCAAAACCAAAGAGATGGGCAATCACATGACGTTGGTGAAACCCCTCTATAGAGAGAAAATCAAACTATGCAAGTAACTATTACAAGTTCCACAAACACCAACAATCAGTATTACTGCATACATAATCATAAGTATACTGGACTACTTTCAATTGGAAGGGCAGCAGCATTTTCGCTTGCCCTAAACTAACATATTTTTGCCTGAAAAAAAAACCCCATATTTCCTGCCTGAATGTGACGACTACAGCCCCTCCCCAAGCTCCCTGCCTTGCATGCCTATGTATTATATCTGAAAGTGCTGAAATGTCAGTATCTATGTACCAGGTATGGTGACAAATATCCTGAGGCTGGATCCACAAAGAATATTTAAGCACATCAACTTGTGCAACTACGTAAAATTGTTTCATTGGTAAAAGTTGGTGATGCATTAACCTGAAATCATAAGTGAATGTGATGAAATACTGAATGTGATGAAATACTGAAGGAGATTGAGGAGGGACATACAAAAGCATCTGCAGAAAACTCTTCACACCTATAATAATCCATATTGTCTGAAATGTATTTACTTACCAGTAATGAATGCACAAACGAATTTTAAAACAGAACACCAAAGGCACACACATAATGACGATAATTGTTGTATTCAATACACACATAAGAAAAACAAAAACATCAACTTTTGTATTCTTTCTGGATCTTCCACCTTTTGACATCCTTAAAAAGAGATATTTCATACATTACAATGCAGAAGAGCATACACAAATCTCCTGCTTATTTACAAAACCACTCTCTTACAAAGTAACTTTTGAAGCATCCAAAAACACCACTTTCCAAAATAATGTCACTTTCAAAATTGCAGCAGTAAAGACCTCTATATATCTCACCATGTACATAAGTTTCTGTGTACACTACACTGGCCTTAAACTTCAATTAATGTTGATGAACTCTACAACAGTTTAACCCAAGATATATCCAAAACTCAAGATCCATGGCTCCTACCATTCAGGCTTCAGCCAATCCGTAAGATTCACTCATGTAAAATTTATCAGTCTCAATCGTGCATCTAACAGAATAATGTGAATTTCCAGAGGTTCCCTTATGCCACACTTTCTGCATCTTTGATGAGGATGACAGAAACGTGGGTACCCTTCATTAAAACTTCAATGTCAACGTTGACAGGCTGTCTATTGTCTACATTTTCAAATCTGATGATGAGTGTTCAAAACTTCCAAAAACAATACAGTTGCAAATAAGAAATCAGACAATTATTTTACAAACTTGAGGGAAAGAACACTTGTCAGAGCATCTTAGGAAAATCCTGTGAAAAGTGAGGTTCTAGTAACATTCTTATTCTTAGGCAGTATGGAAGAAACAGGGAGCACAAGTTTTTCAACATGACATGGTTCCACGGTGAAACATGGTCATACAACCAGCACTACGTTTATTAAGTGATACTGGGAAAGTTGAAAGGAAGAGAGGGGTTAGCTGATAGGTAGAGGAAATTGAGAAAGATTGCACTCCAAAAGGTATGGTTTAACTTAAGAAACACAGAGATTTTAATATTTGTTGAATGGTACTGCATCACTTTTAAATGCTCATGTAAACATCTGAGGCATATAGAGAACATATGCATTTTCTGTACAAAAAGCTGAAGCTTACATACAACCTTAGTAACAATCAACAGAAAATTTGTAATTTACATTTTATGATGGAAAACTTTAACTAAAAATTTGCATAACAATTATTCAGAATGGGAGATGAGAAATGGCTTAACCTTATTCGGATAATCTCTCCTTAAAGCTACCCTCCTTTCATTATATTCTTACTATAATTCTATCTGTTTTACTGACCTTGTATTGACCTCTCCAGTTTGCAAATTAATAGTCGGTGAATGCTTTTATAGGCTCGCAGTCCTGTAAAAGTAACTCGTTATGCTTTTTCTTCTTGGTTATAATTCATTATAATTTACAATCCTTACTAACTTACACGTAAGTTGTCTGCACCTACTGTAAACTTCACTACTGATACCAAAATGTCATAAACTAGTTGTTTCTTATTGAAAACCTGCACATAGCACCTTTCAGTTAACACTCTCTTCAGGATGTCCTCACTAAAACCAATCCAGTTTTTTTTTTGTGTACAACTCTGAGGAGTTCAGTTTCAAGACAGATTTAATTATACCTATTCACAATGCTATAAGCAAATGAATTTCTTTGCAGGCAAAGTAACATTATTTATTCCCTTAACCAGAAAGCCCAAAGGCTTAAAGATTCCTTGCTGAAAAGAAATGCCCCAGTGTGCACTGAGGTTTATCCCTCAAATTATCCTTCTTGAGATATTATGTTTATGATGTTTTCACAATTTGACCTCTGGTGACCTCAGATGATCCTAAATGGGATTTGAACCAAGGCTTTTTGTGTGAGAAACAGCACTTTCCACTACATCAACCACCAACTCATAATATATTTCTAATATTATAGTCTCAGCATCCTTCACACATGTTCATAATTAGGTAAATTAAAATTAGAATTACCAATTATTGTAAATGTGATGCTGTTGAAAAAATAAATACTGCCTACAATTTTACCTCTGTAATTGTACAAAAATTTAACCATAATTTTTTGGTGGTCTTCAAATGACATAAATAGGAGGTACATGTACAGTACCGTCCACTGTCCATTTAGTTTAGAGGTTTTCTTTGTTTCATCTCTGGTAACTCAGATGACCTCTGACCTCCAAAAACCAAAAATTCTCCCTCTCTTAAAATGATAAATGTGTGTACCATCTTTGAAATGTATCCATCATTCTTGTCTTGAAAGATCATGTGTTTCCAAGGTTTTCTGATTTTCACCTCTGGTAACCTCAAATGACCTCTGGCCTCCACTGAAAATAGGCTTCTCCCTCTCCAGATGATAAATCTACATACCATGTATGAAACGTGTCCATCATTGCTAACAAGATATCTGTTTACAAGCAATTTTTTGAATTCCATATTTCACCTCCAGTGACCTCAGATAAATTCTGACCTCTACTAAAAATGAGAGGGGTTCATTTTCTGACTATAACACATCCACATACTAAATATGAAAAGTATCCATGATTCCTACCTACAGATATCATGTTAACAAAGTTTTCAGTTTATGACCTCTGGTGACCTCACATGACCCTTGACCTCTACCAAAAGAAAGAAATCTTCCTCTCAGTATGGGAAATTCATATGTCAAGTATCAGAAGTATCCATCATTGGTATCTTGAGATATTGTGTTCACAAGCCAAGCATCACAAACACACATACATACACTGACCAGCGTGACTACAAAGATTCTTTTCCTCTTTGGTAAAGAATCAAAAAGCCAGTTCTGTGTTCCAACTCCCTCCTTAATAGCCATCACAAAATAAAATGGAAAACCCTTCCAGTACGAACACTAACCTTCCAGTACACCTTCACATGATCAACAACCCACTACCATCCACAAAACAAATCCAGCAGACCAATATACAACATGCTAATTAGACCCTACAAAATCCTGCAGGCCCTCCAAAAGAATTTCTTTGGGGGGAATAAATTATAAATAATTGCAGAAGCTCAATGCTGTAAACCAGGCTGGGAGGATGAAATTGACTGATTAAATCAGTTTTCGGCCATGCTTCCCCTTTGGATACATCTGCCATCAGAAGCTTGGGAAAGGAAAGTCAATGAATTCTAATTCACTGGTTGCAATTCCACAATACCCATTTCATCAATATTTCCTTCATGACTACTTGGCTGGAAAAGGATGGAATCTTAGAAAACGTTAGCATCACCTTTCAAAGTTTAACTTAAATATTGCATAAGGAAGCTTGAGAACAGCTGAAACACAATCTTCCCATCCATTCCATCCGAGATAAAAATCCATGCACTAGATGAAGCATTGCCTGAATTCAACCTTTCCCAGAAGATCCTCAGGTCGATTGGAATGCCCAACAATCCTCCCTAAATAATCTTTGGGATGAAAACAACTTAAACCATGCAATGATAAATGGCTGTAGGTGTTAAGAGGGAGAAAGGCTGCTGATGAATTACCAAGAGAGCCGCAGAGAAGATGAGTCAATCTCTTTGGGTGGAGATGAGAGTCAGAGACCCTCCAGGATATGAGGTACAAATACAGGGGTAGGCAAATATTAAATCGCAAAACGAGAGATAACTTAATGGTACAGCAGTGTATAGGACTGACATAACGGATAAATCTCAGTATCAGGAGAAGAGTAATAATGCAATATGTTCTGATGTCCATACCACATCACCACACAAATACCAATTTTTGAGACATTCTAGTGCCTCCCGCCACCTCCCACCCCCATAACGATGACTGCTGTATATTGATCACACAAACTTCCAAAACCTGTAAAACCTGACAGCAATGAAGGCACTGTAAGTTTGAACTCGATGGCATACCAAACACAGAAAGGATGGTACTGACAGTCTGACACCTGCACACTTCCCCAACCCACCCTCCTCTTTCCACTTTGAAAGTCACATCATGAATTAGCAACATTACCAAAGAAAATGGGAAATGTGAATTCTACAAAACAATACCTGGTTTCAAAGTCTGTGAGCTCTGATATACTCATGAGAAGAAGAGTGGTTCTACCACGTCACCCTCTAAAAGTGAGAGGGCGCCATCCTTGTGTTAATAATGTATGCCAGATGGTACTTGCAGGAAAGTTGGGGAATTACATATGTAAATAGGAGGTGATGAGGAGCAAGACAGCCCCAGGCTTCAGAAAGACTTGGTCAGGTCGGGCAGAGGGGCTGCTTCTGTAGCAGAAAACTCAACAAAAAGGGAGATGTAAGAAGCCACATACTGCAGACTTACATTACAATATTCACAACTCCTGGGTTTGTTCCTTGAGACATACAGGCCTACAGTACAGCAGAGTTGAGTAGAGACTGGCTCCTCTACAATTAAGTTGGGATAATTAATTAATACTCGGCAACTCTCTTTCCCTCTGCTGTCCAACCCACAAGTGTGTTAAAATATGTTCTGGACTCCTCCAGATTAAATCATGCACAACCCTATACCACTGAAGGTATTTTAAATTTTGTATCGGACAAAGGATTTCGAAACCTATTTATGAAGTACAACAATCTTTGCTGATTAAGAAAAAGTGCATTAATACAAAACAAATTGAATATGGATCTCACATACAAGACAGAAAATGTTTGAAGTGTGAATTAAATGCAAAGTAGCAAGGGGTAAGTATATGTCTGCGAAGTGAATATTCTAGCCGCAAAATTCTCATCACTAGACTGGTAGTTTTTTTTTTACTATTGTTCAGCTAATGTATGTTGTATTATTTCAAAATGTAAACAGATCAACAGGCATATGGACAATACTGCCCCATCATCTCCAACCAGGGGTGGCGCCAGGATTTGCCCGACAGGAGGCCAAGCTTCCCAGTGGGAGGGGGGCAGCAACCTGAAGCCCTGATAAAGGTGACAGGTTATCCAAAGGATGGTGAATGTAAACACTTCAGTACCCTTCGCATGCCAAAAATGTTTTGGCTTCTACGTACAAAACTTTGAAAGTTTTATTAAAAGAGAGAACTGTAAAATTTGGGTTTATACAGTAGTAAGGGAAACTGGAAAAACTTTGGGTTTTTATTGAAGAATCTGCCCTTCCTAATGGCAAAATCACACAGATGTTCGAGGCAACTGACTGTCATCTGAATTACATATTTTATTACATGGATTACGGCTCCCTGAAGAAATTGGAAATTTCCCTAATGGGTGGCCAGCCTTCCACGATGGAGGGAATGGCCCCGCTGGCACCACCCGTTTCCAATGTTTACTTCCCTTCACACTACTGTATGTTCCCTTCTTGAACTGAATATATTCAGAATGTAAATGCAAACTGTACACTGTACATATTGTAAAGTTGGACCATACCTACTAATGTATACACACTCTATATATATGCTAGTAAAGTGTAAGCTGCATCTGATCATGATTTAAAGACACATACCAACAAACATGCAGACAATTTCACCATTTCCCAGAGCTTTATTGTTCTAGGAAACAACTGTGTTTATACAGGTAGAAAAAATGAAAGATGTCTCTGTAGCACAGGCATCCCTGCTTGTCAAAATCTGCCTTCTTCATGCCATCATGCCAAAGAAGAGAGACATAGATATGTGATTATGGCTTACATGACAGCCTTTACTCTGACATTTAGTGTTCTGAATGACAAGTTGAAATCTCACTTCCAGACTACAGAAGTAAAGACCTGCTTTTATGTTTATGAAATAGTATAAGAAGTGTGTGAACATTGATGGTTCCCAGCCTATATTATTATATAAGACAGCAAAACATGCTGCACCTAGTATGGCACACATAACTGATACAGTTCACAATGCAAGTCAATGGCCAAATTGTTAAGCAGACATAACGGGATGTAGAGGGTAGAATACTGGGTCAGTGGTCACTGCAACCTAAAAGTCTACCTACTATAGCTTGTGCCCTCTCATAGTTACGATATCAACTGAAAGAGGTGGGTACCATAGCATTTTCAGGCACTCTGGAGGCTTGATATCAAACTTTACCCCTTTCACAAAATGACAATGAGGGATACAAATTATTATACGTAAAACTTTAACCTGTACAGTAGTTCCATGAGCAAGTCATGGCATGGAACTGAATACTGTACTGAATGCTCAACTATTAAGCAAATCCCTTGCTGTGAATTTAAATCAGTAATTTGATCACAATTTAAGTCCACTTATTAGGCAAAAGGGTTTATACATGGGCCTTCAGTACATGATTAACCAACAACACAGCCTAACTTCTTGTGCAATATGACACAATGGTTGACTCTCCCTGACCCTCCCCACTCCTCCCCCCCTCCCCAAAAAAAGATACTAAAAGAAGTTCTGCACTGTGAACCATACCAGACTATTTTTAAAATGTCATACCAACTTGCTAGAACTACATATAGAGGGATTTCATGTGACATCACGCCCAACAGATTCCCAGGCACTGAAGGGCAAAACACACACGCAGTAAGCAAATTTACAGCTCATGCGCATGGCATAACCATATATACTACTGTGACACAATGGACGCATGCCCGTCAAAACCAAAGAGACGTGCGATCTTGCCCTTTAAAACAAAAGATGTGCGATCTTGCCCTTCAAAACTGCGTCTAGTTGGTTAAAGTCACGTGACTGAAATCCCTCTATAGGCATTATTCTGAGCAATGGCTATGGAAATAGATCTTAAAGCAACTAGACTAACCACAAATTTCTGTGACAATGAAAACTATAGACATAATCTTAGACAGTACCTTTTATACCAAGCTGAGAACATCACCTATGGCAGTAAACATAATCTTAGTTCAACAAAAGCTTAACCCTCTAAATCTGAAATTCTCTCTGCACAATTTGTAGACAAGTAAAACTGCATAAATCTTTAACATTCACAAGAAGAGCAAATAGACTACTTCGTCAAAAAGAAATGGATTCCATTTAATCCCACTGAATACCTGCCAGGCATTTGGTTTCTCTTCAAAGGAGTTCCTTGTAACATGTACCAAGAATGGTGACTACAGGTATGTGTCTTTCACCATACCACTACTGATATTATGAAAATAAAGCCAGCAAAACACACACAATGCCTGAAGGTCGATGATTTCATTAAAGTGAAATTGTTCATTCTTATTAAAATTCACAGAATGCCTGAATGTTGCCACAATTTTTTTTTTTGTTTGCTTTGTCTGTCTTTTGATGCCAATGGGTAGAACATGTGACACAAAGTCACTGAGCACACTGCTAGTTACAACTACTTTTGGCCATGTAAGAAGTTACTTTAAGTTGATTTTCAAGTGAAGTCACCAATGTTCCAACAGGTTAGCAACTTAGCACATAAGTTGAAAATTTGATAAACACTAAGGGTCCATATAAAAATACTGCAAACTGGTAGTTTTGTAACAAAAGAATTGAAGACAGCTTTCCAAGTTATTAAGTTTTAAAGTATCTTTAAAAAAAAAAAATGCTCTGTAACTTTGAGTACTTTAGTTAGCATGAGGTTTGTAGAACAAGTTCTTCAACATAATGTTTGAACATGTTCCTCAGTACAATTAGAGCCTACGGCTCAAAAGTACTTGGTCAAAAAAGAGTACCTTCTCTAATACCAGAAGCTTCGTTCTGCTTACCAGAATGCAGTTAATTCACTTAGTTACAGGTACTACAGAGGTATCATGGGTCCACTGACAATGGTCCAGTATAGCACATCAAAGATAGATGAAGGTTTTAATAAGGAGCTTGAGAAAAGAGTTTTGTATATTGTGTATAGCTACTGATTCTAAGTAAGAAACAGCCTTGAAGGAGGATTTCCTGATTGAAAAGAGATGCATGCCCTTGCCTTGCATGTAAATGCTATAGTACTTACTGTCTTTAAGGAAGAGACCTACAGCACACAGGAAGAATCAGAGAGTGAGTGAGTGACAGTTTGGTGGGAGAATCATCTCTTTTTCCCACAGTTTTAATACTTTAAATGGACAGAGAGGATAACTAAATGGCCAATTTTTTTGTAGCCCTGGATCCTTTCACAGTTTATTCATGGAGTTGCTCTCTAGCAACTCCCTGGTTTATTGTGTAGTGTAGATGTGTTTCTTAAGCAGCCTACCTCAAACCCATCAGGAATCTGTCAAGCTGATCATTGATTATCAAACAATTTGCTACTCCTTAAGGGTAATTTTCTTACCATATTCCCATGAGATCATGGGAAAGCACAGTGAATGCAGGTAGGTGCAGAATTATCACTGTCTATTGGTTTCACCTCTGTTTCCACAATTCTAGGTTCTAAAAATATTTAATTGAACACAAGTGACACTGAGTCACAGAACCACGTATTTTACTTCATTTAAAACACAAGTTTAGATGGATGGTTTCTATTTTACCCCTACCATTGGCCATGGCAATGATGACACTTACCAAACCAGCCAAACTTTTAAGCTTAACCTCCTTCCCTTAAACTTGAGGTTTCCATCCGACCTTGGAAACATCAGAACAAAGAAGCATCAGCACATAGAACTGTCACCCAAAATATAAGTTCCAATGTCCAACATTTTTATCACCTTTCAACCCATAAAGTCATATCTTCACTATGCAATTGACTAAATACGCCGTGCCGATCCCTAAATCTGTCATAATGGTACATGATGGCATCCTCTTATTCTTCCTGCCCCTTACGACTCTCCCCTCTACCATCTACCAGGTGGTAGATGCATAGTCCTGTTCTCCTTCTTAAGTTCCTGATTTCTTTTAAACTTCCACAAAAATGGTCCAATCAATCAACCTGAAATAAGTGAACCTTGGACAGCAGGTTCTGTCATGACTAAGGCCCTGACTCAAGACAAGTATCAGACACTGCATGCCTGGTAAAGTACTTGACCCTGAAGAGTGCCCTTTCTTCTCTCACTCCCCCACTGTTTCATCACAAGAATCACACATTAAACAGAGGAAATGAGGCTGCTTAGCATGGAAGGCAAAACAGGGAAGTCTAAAAGAAGTTTTTGTATCTAAAATGGAAGTGAGGCACCAGATTCATCAACTTTATGTGTTCAGTTTACAGTCCATAATAGAAGAGTTGTAATGCAATAAAAATTTTTACTGGTTGAACTGGAAAGTTGATAACCAAAGGTAAACCCTTTTCATTCAGTGTAGAGATCTACCATTTGGAAAAACCTAGCAATGTAGGATGCAGTGTAGAAAGGACGTTCACCAAGCTCATCGTTTCCATCCATTCTTACTAAATTTAACATTAGGCAAATGTAGGACGCTCTCACGTCTATTCAGGCCAATACTGTAGCTTACCTTCAGGTGTCAAATATGTACGCCTCTTCTTCGTGTACATACTCTAACACCTGCAAACAATGACAGCAATCATCCATTTCGCTACATTCGTGGGTCCTAATTTTAATTTATCTCTTTGGCTGTTGATTTGTTCCAATATATAAATATTCATCTGGCATGACAAAGCTTTAACTGTAATGTTGTTCTATGATCTCACTTTTACACAGTAGTTAATTGGGCTTCTTCATCTGGGGAGCTTTAAATGGGAGAAATCAGGCATTAAACCCCACTTACTTTGGTGGCCTGAAATGCATGGTATTTAGGCTTGATTTAGTTGATTTGCATTGAATATTTATGGCTTGTGCTTGTAATTATATATGAATAAGTAATAGAGTACAGTTGTTACACAGACTGACGGATGACTGTTGCAAAAGTTTGCTGACATTGGTACTACAAGTGCAGCCGATATCGGTGCAGGAGTGACACACGTCTGCCAGGCAGGCAAGCCTGTAGCCAGAGGGAAGGGGGGGGGGAGGCAAAGACAATGCTACCCTGTTTTAAATTTGACTATCCCTGGTTCTCCCCCACAAGATTTTCGTAGATACACCACCTCAACCAGAGATTTTGGGATTGAATCTATGCAAGTACTGTACTCATGTAAACTGGAGCCTGCCCTCATAAATTATGAGTTGCTGGCTTCAAGATCATTTTAAAAATCAATTTAGAGGATATGCTATCATAATGGCCTAACACATTGAAGCTACATCATTCATTAAAGCAGTAATGAATTTAAGGCACATAACTATGTGTCATGTATGCTAACATATGAAAATAAGCCATAAATTGTAAGAATATTTAGTACTTCCTAGGACAAGTGCAGCTGTTAAACATTGAAACCTTTCTTTGTAATACTTGTATTTAAGCCATATCAGCCTTGAGCCCATGATATGGCACAGACAGTATGAATCATCCATGTTAACTCACATGCAGTTGGGTGTATAAATCTAAATCTATGACAATTTGAATGTTCTTTAGAACATATACTTGCCACTATAAAGAAGACAAATCGAGAAATAACCTGAGCTGATTTACGATATAAAGGTATAAAACAAACCAAAAAGAAAGAACTAAAGACATACGAATGGCTGTCAATAGAAAGGTTTCAAACATGTTGAGCTACAGACATGCATGTTCAGTAACTAAATGTCAAAACCTGTGACATTTATAAAGACATGAAAATCTGTTATTGTCATACACCCATCTCTCAGAGATGAAATCACTGGAACGTATCCGAATGTCTAGTAACTTGTGGTACGAGCTATAAAGTATAGTAGTGCTGTATTCACTGAATGCATCACTTGTTCCATGCAGATGCAAAAACATCATGATATCAGGAACTACAATAAAAATATCAAAGACAGAAGACTGCTTTGACAAGTCAAAATGAACTAGATCAGCAGCTTTAGTCCTCAGGAGGTGTCACAGAGATAAATCCAGTGAACCATGGCCTTGCTCTGAACAATCTTTCGGAAGTGTAAGTTCAGATTGTACTGCAAAGACATACAGTAGACCACTTTCACAATAAGGAACTGAGCATGAGCAGGGGATCAGATCCTGTGCTCGAGATCAAGGGTTTTGCTTTCACACTTGATCCTCTGCAGTGAACCAGACCCCAAGAGCACAATTGACAAAGAGGAATTTATTCTGACAAGACCCAGATAACACACTGCTCCTGCATGATGTGTACACACCCTCAGATCTACATGGCCCCTCCTTACCTCGCCAATTGCTTACAATTGAAAAAATATGGATTGCTATAATGCTACATCACAACAAATGTTCTGTGCACAACACAAAAGTTCCTTCTTCGCTAAAATGGTGCTCTTGTAAAGGTAAGGCAGGGAGTTGCCTGGTTAAGCAGTACAGACAACCTTGTTGAATTTCTGCACGTTGTCAATGGCATAGCCTAGGGCTGTCATATCACACAGTTTACACAGGACTCATAAATTATGCAATACTGCATCTGCTTACATAAAATCTCAGAATATACTATACACTGAATAAGCCAGACATACATCAGTTTGTTCCATGTATCACTATGAGTTTATTATATCTACCTGCTCAACAGCCCTGATCTTTAATATTTCCAGCTGATAATAACTGGAATAAAACTGACTTGAACGTTTCTCTGATAAAATAACCACCTATGCAATGATATAGGCTAACATCTTTCTCCAACTTACCAACTGATCACTGAGGGGTTGATGAATATTCTAGTATCACAACTCAACCGTTCTGTTAGGAGTGACTTTACAAATCCATGACCAAACTTTTCTGGTAAACTATGTTCAATGCATGGCAAAGGATTACGTCTTATGTTCCAATACACTTCAGGGTGGGAAACACTGTTCAGTGTTAAGCACTGTGCAGTGTTGATATTTACCCCTATTCATCATGACTAGATAATGCCATAACCAAACAGGCTAAACTTATAAACCACCCATTTCAAGTCAATGAATTAGTGGGGTTAAGACCTCAATGGGTGTGATGAAGTGTGAAGGAGCTCACTCCACAGGGTATTGTGACATCTTTCTTTTAAAACTATTTGAACCTTAAGGCAACAATCGTTTAACAATCCACTGAATCTAGTTATTGAAAGACCACTTGGCAACTATCTGATAAAGGCTCAAGTATATCCATGAACAAACCATATCGTAGAGGCAAATAAACTTGTTAGTACCTCTGGAAACCCTGAACTTTCCTGTCTGATTTTGAGACTAGCTTACACCCAGTTTTATTTAGTTGTATTTCTTACAAAATAATCTTCTTTTATATGGAAACTCCATTGAAAGTTGAATTTGTGCATTGATGAACAAAACAGTAGGGGGTCAGACAAACAATGGTTCTGTAAAACCAATGTCTCAAGTTGAGGCTAAAATAATATTTTCATTGCCTCTGTTTACAGAAAACTTCTGCAATTCTAGTAAAGATTTATAGAAAAGAGTGATTTCACAGAAAGGGTAAATTTGGTATCTTTCATTCAAATTCTCCAAACCCAGCACAGCAGTGAGGTTCACAAGGGACAGACAAAGTGTGGAGTTGAGAGTCGTAAAGTCCAGCTTAAATGACTGTCCTGTGATTGATAAAACTAGTACTCCTAGCAGAAAATTCCCTTTTAAGATTCATTTATTTACTGTCATCCCAATTTGTTATTTTCTATAGTGCCTTTATTCCATGTATAGCCATCTTCTCCTTTTAACCTTCATAGCGGGTGGGAATACAAAATTTTAAGCATGCATGTTCCTATAATAACAAGTACACTCACCATGTGCAGGGGAAATACACATCCACAATGCAGGCAATACAAGTCTTGACCATAGAGTAGGATACAGGAACTAGAGTGCGCACTCCTAAATCCTAATACCGCATATATGTAAATCTGTTGTGATTGCATGGGGACCCGTCTATCATTATAGGTGGAGGCAAGAAGCCATGCAGTGTGTGAGCATGTGTGTACAAACTGTATGGCGGCCAAGTCCCCATGCGATCACAGCTGTTTCAGGGAGTGAGCACTCTAGTTCCTATATCCTACTCTATGGTCTTGACTAAGTTTTCTACAAGAGTACTTTTGCCAATAACATTTTAGGAACTATCACTTCAAATGTTGTCATTAAAGATCAATGAAATCTTTCAATCATAATAAATTAGACAAACTATTTCAGTTCTAACATTACACTACTGTACTGTATACAACTGAGAAACACTATGGTATATTAAAAGTAACAGATATAACATACACTCCCCATGGAGCTATACATACATTTCTGTAGTTACTGTTAGGGACAGTCCACAGGGCATACCAAAAGTAGTGCAAGCACATATACACAGGGTATACTGTTTCCTGCATGTTACAGTGTTAAATACAAATCTAGCAACCATAGCTACTTTAATACAGTATGTCCAACCAAATTTTAGTAGCCAAAATGGCAGATATGGGGGGTACAGTGTCAAAGCTACTAGGGGTTGTGTACAGCGTGCAAGATTTATGCAAATTAGATGTGGAATGATGTAGGCGTTTGTCTGCAAATTGAACTACAGTATAAAGTTTTAAGTCAATATAAAGACAGTGAATACAGTATGGTGTGAAACTAGGTACCATTTAAGTGAGGACTTACAAAACTGAATTTACCAATCAAATTAAATACACAGGAAGACCACAAACTTCTCCTGGTTGTAATCCTGCAGTCCCCACAGAGAGCACAAATTTGTATCTATGGGAGGCACGCAATTGACCCGTCCTTCAAGGCTTCACCCCTCAGAACATGCCGTTGACTCATGACTTCTATTGGAATGTTTTTACCTATGCCATGGAGCCATTTCCATCTTACAAAGCCCCAAAGAATTTAAATTTCTATCCATATCTCATTTCAAACACAAACACAGTGAAACCTTACACTAACAAATACCCTGTTTGCAGGACTCTAAGTTGGTCATAAAATGACATTATGTTTTGACGGTTTCTTTCATCTAGACAGTATCTTTTATCAGCTGTCGGCATATGACTCAACAAAGTTTTAAGCTACTTTCAAAGGGCGCCGAAACTGAACAGCCTACCTCCATAATATTCCATCCAATAAGTTAGGACATACTGCTCAGGTAGTTTGCCAAAGTTCACCTTGTCAGAGAATGTTAGTGTCTAAATTTTATGGACAAATTGATTCCTTAGGGATATACAGATTACGAAGTGCTCTTATGCAATACTGTAACCACCGTAAATGACACCTTTCCTATCCAAACAAAGGGGCACAGACATGTTCAGAAGATGGAATAAGTTTTTGCAATTTTCCATACATACACAAAGACCTCTTCTTCTGACCTCTACAGGCAAGAATCTCAGCTTAATCCCTCTGTCCTTTTTTTGTCAGATATTCTGTGGCCTCTGCAGTATTTCTGCATTTGTTATCATAATACAGTTATGATCTTGAACATATTATTCTTTCTTTAACCCTAAGGGTTCTCTAATTTTCTGCCATCTCCCAAACTTCCTCACAAAAACCTTTAGAAATTCTGAATGGCCAGCCACAGTCGAGTCTAAACCTATACTTATTGCAGGACTGACACCTTCAAGGGTCAGAAATACCACAGCAAAATTAGGAAAGGGATGTAAATTTCACTTTTGGGTGAATTTAAATTGTAACCAAGAATATTGTAAAAATAGAAAACTTTGAAATTTAGTGACAAATTTTGGAAGTATACACAAAAACTTGAGAGCCGTTGTTGCTCAAAAAGCATAAGAACCTGAAGGGGTCGTCGACTCTACTGTCACTTTTGGTGACAATTCCAGACTATAAACTGTTTGTTCAGTACATCTTCCTCCATGGTTAATAAAGAATTACCATTTACAATTCATTAAATGAATATTAAATGTAGGTTCCTATGACCATATAAAGGTACTGCATCAGAAGCTGAGAGGAAACGAAAGCAATCATAATCTATGTATGCAAACTACTCCACTATAGGTGCTTAAGGCGACTACATTAAACATCAAAACAGAATTGACACTGTTCCTAATGGGTACAGCCAAACTATATATAGTGTAACAGTCGTAAAAGTTACAGCCCTTGGGCAATTAAAACTCTATTGTAACGAAGTGCAATGTAAATTTTTGCTAGAGTTCAAGGAAGTGAGTTATTCCCTTCCAAAAGCTTACATCCCTAAATTAAGCAAGAAATACTAAGAATTGATTTTTTTGACATTCCAAGAACATAGGTATTGATTACGAGAAGTCACTAACCTATTAACAACCTTGAAGAGAACCTCTCACCATCGCAAAGTGCAGACTAGAGTAGGCTGTAAAAAACAAAACCTTGTAATCACTTGCAGGAATACATGCTTCATCACACAGCAGCAGGAGTTGAATCACGGAAACTCACGGCAGAGCGTTCTCAAGTACCCCATGCAGCAATTCTAAAACAGTCATTTATACGCAAAACACTTTCAGCATCATGAAATCCCAAGGTCATATTTCAGAGTTGCTTCCCTCAACCATCTGACAGCTTTTCCATCCATGCACAGAATTCATAACATTCAATAATGACAGATTTCCCCAAGGCTTTAGCACAAGGCACAATTCTACTTCTCTGGCTAGGGAATCTGGGGTCCCTGAGTTTGAAACAGCCAATTTTCATGGACAAAGAAAGTATACAGGCCTCTTTGATATAAGAAGCATGTACTGTATCAGCAATGGCTGCTTTGTAAATTGGGTGCTGGTCATTAGTGAAGTAATGTTTGCTGCACAATATCCTCAGTAAAGACAGCCTGAAATTGTTAAGAAGTAGGACGGTTTAGCCAGAGTTTCATAAAGGGGTGACTTGGTTTTTGCAAATATTTGCAAGAGTGATGACAAAAGTTGACCGTAAGGAAAACAATTGTACCATACAACACTGGAACAATTGGCGAAGCTTCGTATTCACTTACATAATCAATTGCATCCCATATATAAACATATCATTTGTCTCTTATCTACTAAAGACAAGGCTGCGGAGTCAAGGATATCCTGTACATGAACACAACATGACTCAGGGTGCATTTACACTTGATCCGGATCTGATCGCCCTATGTTATCAGCATATCGAATTACGTGTATGGCTTGATCCTGGTGCATTTACACTTGTCTCGTACTCTGATCCACCTCCCTGCATAATGAGTGTTTTTGCAGAAGTGACCTCCAAATAATTTACTTTGAATTACCGTTGATCTCGGGTCACCGTTGATCCGGGGAGCGTTTACACTACAAGTTTTGATCGCCTGCGCGGGGTCTGATCCTCCCCTCTTACCAGGATCAAAATAGGGCGATCAGATCCGGATCTGATCTGCGTTTACACTACAAATTTGATCTCGAGCAGTGGATCTGACCCCGCGCAGGCGATCAGATCCGGATCTAGTGTAAATGCACCCTCAGTATTATAATCTTGCACAATGATGAAAAATGGCATCACTGAGCTGACTTTAAAGATTCCAGATTATCCATTCAAAACACACATGTAAGCGCATTATGCTTGGATGCTACAGTAATACTAGTGCAGGAATGTCAGTACGCAGTGCTGCGCTGGGTGGCCCCGCCCAGGACTGGTGAATTACGCCTGCCACTCATGTTAAAATGAAACATTCCACCCAGCACTTTTTCCCAATAATGGTACTATAATTTTATGACTTTTGGAAGAAATTTGGATGTAATATTAACCTCAGAACGAGACGGCCAATTGGAACATTAATTTAGAGTGTAGAAAAATAGCCACACCTCTAAATCCCAGGATGGTGGTGATCACTACAAGGGTCAGAGTCCAGAAATACCCCGCACTAAGTTTGGCATGGTGGCAACCCTGTACTAGTGTTGTATATATTAATGCAAATTTGCTTCCTGATATCATTGTATTTGTTTTCACCTTTTACACAATTTCATCATTTTATCAGTAGTTTTCCAAAACTGTGATTGGCTTTCTTCCATGTTTTAATAAATACCATCAATCATTTGTGTCTTGTTAAGGGCTGTATACTTTAAAATTGCTGTACCAGAAAGTAGACACGTGTCCCTATTTATTCTTGCAGAGAATTATCAAACCTTTCCAACAGATTACCTTCAATAATTTTAGAAAGTCAAATTGCCTTTAAGGACCCTCAAATCTTCAACAGATGGTTTGCAAAGTGGAGGCATTTGGTACGTACACAGCCATGCCTATAGGTACATACTGTACACAGGCCTATACCAACAACTGAAGTCTACGTGCAGGTACGGTAGTCTGCAAAGCATATCATGCATTAGAACTGCACTGACTGCCTATGTAAATTTGATGAAAATCAACATCTGAGTAATGGAGCAGACTACATTTTTAAAGCCTGCTATGGAGGGTAACATGAAGGAGGCAGTTGGTTGTAACACTGAATGTGTAAATGTAATCTTGCATGGTTACAATAAGTAACAGAAGTCACTCAAATTCTGCAGTATTCTATCTGTACAATAGATGGAATATGAAAGAATCACAACTGTACTAGCATGATTATGATAAGTATAAAAAAAAAAGCAAAAATTCCTTGAAGGTTCAACTTCCCCCTTTATTTGTACAAATTCTTGCCTCCAAGGGGAAAGTTGTAAATATCATGCAGGAGAACCTTCCGTAAAAATACACTTCCTTGGAAATGACATTAACTCAGGGCTTACACGATATGTTGCATCAAACTGCATCTAATGAAACTCAAGTCTTCCAAAATTTCAAGTAAGGAAGGTGAGGATTTTTGTAAACATTCCATTTTAGAACATAAAAAAAAACTACAATGCTTAGATTTCCACATCTATCATCTTAAGTGGATGTGGTTTAACTTGGAAATAGACCCTTTTCCAAATAGCAATTACAAAGGATTATGGGATATAGTTTTGGTGTGCGTCGTTTTTTGTCAATGGCATTTTACTGTGGCCAAAAATGACGCACACCAAAACTCTATCCCACAGTCTATTGTAATTCCTATTTGGAAAAGGTCTATGGAAAGCCTGTTTCTTGCCCTGAATATATTAAGCATCTAGAGGTTTGCCATATGCTGTTGTAACACGCAATTACTCCTAGGTGCAGCAGAGACACATTACATTTAGTGAACAACTACATCCTACAGAAATGTCAAAGTTGAAAAATTCATAAAATGCAAAAATTTAACTCATACAAGAGCACAAACAACCAGAGAACTGATTCCAACCTTGATACAATCTCTGATGACAGGGGAGGCCAAAGTTGTCAAAAGAAAGCCTGGGGTTAATTGTAAAGGGAAATATATCCCCATCACAGGTCACACCTGTGATATTCAGTATGAAATGAGATTCACCTATAATTTCAAAGGATTAAATGACGATTTCTTACAATTATATTTTCCTTCCAGGTAGATGGTATTGATCCCTATCTCTAGTATGCCGTCAATCATCTCCTTTGATCTTCAGTTATAACCTTGTCTGTCACCTTACTAATACAATCTGTAGATGTACTTCTATCCATTGCACGCAAGGCCACTTGCATTCAGCTCTCTCTTTACAGATGCAGACTACACATTACAACTCTTCCTTCAATTCTTACTGTACAATTTTCAACACTATGAACAGCCTTGAAATCACAGAAATTTCAAAAGCTTTTATATTCTTTAACCATGTATCAATGTGAACAAATATAAAGGAGCTGTTGTAGCATCCCAAACATTTAAGAACCCCTGGTCATTCTTTTCACAATTGTTGACTGCAGTTTTGATTTTCATATATTTGATCTTCCTTCTGATGGATCAAAGAATGAAGAATGACTTTTGCAGATCAGTGTGCTGCTGTGGTAACTCCATAATCAGTGACATGTGATTAGTGCAGCCCATTGCATTGAAAAGTTAGACAGCACTGCATTAAACTTACACTGATTAGGCTACTGTGCTCTGCACAATATGGCTTTGGGCAATTTGAACTCAGTACAGGCTACTGTATCTTTGTTGAGAGGTGAAGCAGACAGGTAGGTACCATGTGGTTTTCTTTTCTTAATTTTTTTTTTGTGCCTTTTTTTTGTGTTTTCCCTTCTTTTTTTCTCTTTAAATTGGACAAAGGGCTAAAAGTAAACTTCGATAAATTTATAACAGTCTGGGATGAGATGATCAGCCCTTTAAGCTCATACAGTATTACAGTAGCTTAAATTTTGGACATAATTGCCATTTTGGATGACCAACTGAAGTAACTGATTAGGATGACAAAACCTGTGACCACCTTACTCTGAGCACCTGTATGGTACGGAAGCCGAGAACATCGCGGTGGTGTGAAATCTGACATGCCAGTTTTCCCACCCCTTTCTTCGGTAAACATGGGAAGGAGAAATCAAGATATGATTTCTCCTTACCATTATCCACCGATAATGTGGAGTGGAGAAAACCAAAGTTAGTGAGGGGGTACTTCAAGAAAGGACCATTACACAGTGTCCATTTTCCAACACCCTATCCATAAATGGACACGCCTGCACATGACATGGATTGGCGCCATATAACTTTAATTATATTATTACCAACGTGGGATGATCCCACTGTGGTAGAGAGAAATGGTCGACGAGCCAGCTATGTTACTTAAATTGAAAAGAGGATCGATGGACATAGTCCATTTATAGGCAGGGTGTTCGCAAATAGACATTGTGTAATGGTCCTTTCTTAAAGTACCCCCTCACTAACTTTGGTTTTCTCCACTCCACCTTATCAGTAGATAATGGTAAGGGTGGACACAGTGTTTGAAAATAGACACTGTGTAAAGGTCCTTTCTTGAAGTACCCCCTCACTAACTTTAGTTTTCTCCACTCCACCTTATCAGTGGATAATGGTAAGGGTGGACAGGGTGTTCGAAAATAGACACTGTGTAATGGTCCTTTCTTGAAGTACCCCCTCACTAACTTTGGTTTTCTCCACTCCACCTTATCAGTGAATAATGGTGAGGAAAAGTCGTATCTTAATTTCTTCTTCCCATATTTAGCGAAGAAAGGCGTGGGAAAACTGGCATGTCAGATTTCTCACCACCACTATGTTCTCGGTTTCCGCAGTATGGGATGAAATACATGACCTCAAAGATCTGTATCCATTTCACCTTGTGGACATACTGAATCTAGTAACCACAGAGATGGAACACTTGCAGGGCCACACCCTTTTCTTGCAAAATATATTTTTCTGAACTTACATACTGCACATTGAAGTTGGACTGACAGCATGCATTTTCCCTTTAATATATTCCTTTAATGTATATTCGTAAATGCACGAACTTTATGAACCAGTATAAATCTGGGGCTGGGGGTAATGATCAATTAGGTTGATGCTAGATGGACGACATAGCTGCCAATACAAGTCGCATGATTTTACTACTGTTGCTCTTCACCTAAATACAGTATACTGTCATTTATCAATACAGAAACTATACTATTACCTAAACAATTACATTCATACAGCTCTGAAAGAATACCAGTCTTCAAATAAATGTTAAAGAGCTCTTTGAAACATCAATGACACTACTTAATTTATTATTGCATCAATATCACTCGGTTACTGTCACATGTCACATAATTTAACCAATGTTGTCTAGACTCTGCATGGTAGATGGGACAGCCATCTCCCATTACAGAAGCTATGTGGAATTAAGAAACATCAAGACTTATTTGATCGATCACTGACTTACACAGGTAGTAATTAACATAGTCATGTGGATGCATGCAATGCTTAATAAATAACCAATGTTCCCCTGGATCACAAACGACTGACTTAGATTCTGTCCTAACCATTTGGCATAAACCTATATATATGTGTACCTATGGCATGGTCATTGAGCAAGCTTACATTTTCAGTTCTTATTATAATAAACACATTCTTTAAAATATTAATGTCAACTACTACAGCAGTTCAGTAACAATGTGGGAAAGCCTCAAGGGCTGCCTTCATTGAAGCACATTGTTTACCAGGGTTTAGTTGCGGGTAAGTGGGGATTACGTAAATGGGAGGTAAGAGAGGGGCGATGTAGATTCTTGATTCAACTTTAAATGCTACTGCCACACAGTCCTACATAACACTTAACAAATCCTCTATTCAGTTTCCTGATTAAACTTACTCTTATGAATGTAATGTACAGAATATTATTTTGTGGCAATGGGAATTCACTTTTGAAGACAGACACTCATCAACTCAAGTATATTTTTGGTTAGAGGAAACCAAAATCCTCAGTTGGTGACTGCTCTTTGATTGACACCAAATTCAAAAGAAGCTGAGTTGCTCATATTACACAGCATGTACAAATAGTTCTGATTACACACTTGTATGCTCACCATGACATGGCCTAAAGCAATGAACTAGGTTTGTGAATGTACAAGGAGGGGGGGGGGGGGGGTTGAGGTAACTTAGTTGGGAGAATTAGAACTGTCTGGGACGAGGAACGTTCCCCTTCATGTTTTGGCTGAGCGGATGCTCACTGTACACAATACATGTATGGGTCACTCATAAATGGCCTCAATTCACTCCCTGACCATGACCACAAATCCACTTCACAGCATTTACTTATCAAAGTGCCTTTCTCAGCACACAATACTGACCAGTCAGTGAACCTTCAAAACTTCAGCCCCTCATCAAATTGCAGAGAAGATGCCCTGATCTTCATATTAACTTACACTGTTCAAGTTAATACTGGACTGTACAGCTATACACCATAATGCGGTCAATCCTACAAGGTAAATTATTCTGCACTGAGCTGACAGACTCATGCATTTTTAAGGAGACTAGTTCCACTCATCTAACCCTGAGCTCTGTGGTCTACCCATCATCACATTCATTCTGTTTACCTCTATTCTAGAATAACACCTTGACTTTCTATAATTAATTCCTTTAATCACGGTATTTTATCCTCAATCAGACTATGGTTTAGTTGTTCACACAATTCCACAATTAAGCATGCCATCTGCTCATGGCGGACAACGTAATATCATATTTCTGAAACCCTGGAATCCTGCCAAGTGGAAAATGGGGAAAAATTATAATCCACATAGAAAGTCAGTAAATTTCTATTTTGAATATCATAGTGATCAATTTTCTCTCCCGAGCAGTCAGTTGCCATTCTGTCTGGTTTCAATGGCTTTGTAAAAAGTTAGTTCCTCAGGAAGGCAATTACAGGACTTAATACCACAGTAATACAGAAAACATCATCTGTATTGTACGGGGATGAGTTACAGTAAATATGTAAAACAATGTATGCAAATTTATGCAGTACATGCACAGTATTGAAGGTACTACCTTGCACAGTTCATCATGAGCTTGTTCTTTTCTGTTGAGAATAAATGTGCATTTGTATACAAAGTTACACATACATCTATATATCACAATTTCCACAAGCTGTATCACCATACAATTGAAATTTTTATTACACATAAGGCAGATCCAAAATGCAACACCGGCATGGAACTGAAACGGACTGAAATTTAAATCATACAGTGGCATACAGGAAAAGTGATCCTGTTTATGCATGCATGTTCTGTACTAACGATGAAACCTGTATGGTAAAAGGGGTACCTGGGGGCATTTTTTCACAAAATGCAGTTAAAGTCTATCAATAGCACAAGGCTTGTGCTGAAGGTGCTAGATACCCAACTCTTACTGTATGTCAAAATGTAATCAAACCACTGCTTCCTTGACTTCCTTCGACATCCTCATGGGGGCCGCCATGACACTTGAAATATGACAAAGCAATTGTGCATAATATATATCAATGTTGCGGTACAGCTAAAATATGGTAATAGGCCAGTTTTGTACACAAATGCACCAAGTAAATTATATGCTTTACACGCACAAGCTTTTGTTCCCATCTCTTCGGCATTAAACATTTTCTCCAGGTTTTGTAATCGTGCTATGCATGACTTAGCAAAGTCAAACACTGTTTCCTGTACTTATACAGTATGCTACACTATCACATCACCAAATGGAACGTTTGCCATATTTCAGCTCATACAGTGTAGTTTCATGTTAAGTGCCCAAGTCATGTACCTAGCATCTTCAGTGCTACGGCATGCTGGCATGGAATCTCTGGTCAAAACAAATGATAACCTGATACCCAAAGAAAGTGTTATGGCAGCACACACATTTATCATTTATTATTGCTCTGAAAAATCATCAAATATTCATGACAAGAAAATGCAGGTAAAATATAATGAGGAAGACTATCTAGTGTCAGAAAAGATAAAAGTGACAATTGCTTTTCTTCATCACCATGGTAAAGCACTTTAATTATCAGAAAGTAATAGAATGGAAGAGCTTCTGTCAATGTGGTTACAGACAAGACTTCAAACATTTACACAGTGAACATGATACGTTTGGACAGTACGGTAATTTGTATGTAGCATGATATAAGGCACTACAGACCTTTTAAAATACAGCATACTGTACCAGTATGTAATATTTTCGAATGATGAAAAGTACCCTCAAATACAGCTTTCAATTCTTGCAAATTTAAATAAATGATAGAACAATCAACATTGGATGAGATTTTGTAATTTCAGAGATATGTTTATTGTTCACTACTGGCCAAACAGCCTTGGGGTTTGGAAAACAAAAATATCCTGCTTGCAACAAGTATGGAGTTACCACCTCGGAGTGTGAACATCCAAGGTAGTATATCTCCATGCTCGGAGGTGGTAACTTTATGTAACAAGCTTACTGTATGTCAGCTATGAATTTCACATAGTAGGGTACTTACATTAAAGTGCAGACATAAATATTGTTAGCTGCTAATTTGTTCAACCAAGGAACTGTAAGAGTAGCAGATCTCCTTGCCTGCCAGGCGGATGTGTAATACCTCTGTACCTACAATGACTGCGCTTGTAATACCAATGTCCCCAAATTTTTACATAAATTCCTCATCAATTTCGTAAAGATTCCACACTATCAAAATTAATACATGATTACAACACAGTACAAATCATAAATGTGCAACAAAAAATCAGCTACAGTAACTCTGATTATGACACATTTCACACAAAGTCAAATTAGTCAATGGCGTTTTAATGTGTGATTTCTCTCGCTTAAAACTCACTCAGTGAAGAAGTCCCATTGACTATAAACCGTGTAAAGTAAAAGAAAATTACAGTTGAAAGTCCCCTTGCAATATGAATATTTACAAATCAGAACTAATCAGCAGTTGAGAGATATGGTAACTTCAAATTAAGCTGAAGAATAAAATTGGAGGATCTTTGTCATTGTGTGGACAGGTATTTGAATATATGCACGTGTACATATTCCACACCTGCTGCGAAGGTTGAGCAGCTCCCTGTTCAAACTGTATGTTCTTCAAATAAATTTAATACAGACCACACCAGGACAAACCATGCTCCTATGAGGGAATACAGATTAATACATTACAACATTCAGTGATATTATAAACATCTGAAGTAAGTCTAATACTTAAAACATTTGGGATATGGGCTACCAAGAATGCAGATGTCAACATGACATTCAGTCCAAGTCAATAATATTTTAATATTTTGTATCAATGGGATAAATTTTTGACAAGGTCAGAAATGATTCAACTTCTCAGCCATAGCCCATACACATATAAGAATGAACATTCCATAAACTTTGCGACCACCCACAAATAAATTTCAATCTCTCCTGACCAGCATACACTCAACATTGAATACAACGTTCATAAAACAGTTGCAAACAATTTACTCCCTTCATCCAGGGAGTTGCTATTTGTCAAATAGCAACTCCCTGCTTCATCTCTCTCTGAATATGAGATAAGTTACTCTCTATCCACTGTTTACCTAATTTTAGTAATATATGTCCTACTTGTACAGATACAATGTATGTACTGCTTCAAATTGAGTCATGTTCTTGAACCTAGCATACTTTCTTCCAGTCCTTTTGGACAACCTTATCACAAGCATTAATCACATATTTATTGCTCTACCGGCTCACCTTGGTATGGACAGTTTATCCTACAGTATCATGGTTAATGGCGCTGTCAACGACACCAAGTATTACTCATAAGACATCATCTAATCAAGTGTGGTCTAGCAGGCACAACCAAGTGATCTCTAGTGGAAGTTGGGGGAAATCTTTTAAAGAGGGATTCAATGACCTATGTAGGATGTCTTCTAAGCTGAATCATCCCAGATGTCATGGGGAGTTCTACTACAAACAGTTCAGACTATTGGTTCTGGGTTTGCTATACTGCACAATGAAGTTTCAATTATACAGCAGTAGTGAGACCAGCACAAATGTGGGGCAGTGGTGAGGGACCACCTTTGTCACATACTTTTTTTTATTGTAAGGGGCAGGGGTGGGGGTGGGGGGAGGATGAAGGCAGTATCTTTGAATTGACTAAAACGTAGCAATTCAAGCAAAACACAGTTGAGGAGTGGGGAGGGGGAAGAGTACAATTCCTTCCCTCCCTGGATAACTTATGACTCTGCAAAACCCATATAATATTAAAAAATAACATTGGCATAAATTTGCCAATATTCTAGACACAGGTTTTGCCCATTTTTAAAGTATACCAGAGAGGAGTAAAATGTTCATGCCTATTGGCTATCCCTTCTCTTAGCAGAGCCATTGCCAAAGTTTAGTAAGTCCATAAAATGTATTGTAAAAACAGTTGATTGTCTACAGCAAATGTTATTAAATGTTCATTTCATATCACTCTTCCTGGGTAAGTTACCACTATACTGTACCTTCCCATTGACTCCTGATAACAAAACATTGTCCTTTCTCCCCACAGTGATCGTACATAAATAAAATGAACTTCTCAATTGCCCATGCTACAGTGTGTCACAAAGACTGTAGGCCTACAGTGAAGCTACAATATCAATCCCACACAGGGTGGGGTTAAAATTGACTCATGCTTTATTCATTCCCTCCACAAAGCAAGTTTGTTTCAATTCATCTTTAGCACCAGTTTACAAAAATTCACCCCTCTAATGAATAATTTAAACAAGAAAGGCCAGGTGATATACTCCACAAAAGGATCACATACATTTGTTGCCTAGGCTATATTACCCCCCAATTTTGTAAATTTCCAAGGGAGCAGAATACTTTTCACAGTTCATCAGATCCCTTGGGTTCAATTCTCTACACACAACCTGATTTCCTACTTAATTATATTATACCAGGAAATTCTGTTGGGTGGTTATTGCAATCATCACCCAGATGATTTGTGGTTATTTAAATCTACCAATCAATGAGTCATAGGGTTAGGCCTAACTTAAGCAGCAGAGTGGAGTTACTCCTGTTCATCTTTATGGAGACAGTATTTGATATGCATTAGGAGTGAGATAACAAAAAAGGTACAACAGCAGGCCAGTTCATCAGTTTAATACAACATGGATGGGAGGGGGGGATTCAGTCACACCTGGTTGATGATCATATGACTAAAGCCGCGGTCACACTACAGCGAATTCGGATCGGATTCCAATCCGATTTTTGTGAGTTTTTATTAAAATCTTCTCCATTTCAGGTCGGAAAGAACCCAAAATTTGCCTACCTGTGTAATTACTGTATATGATTTTTATCGCAGGACTACGAAAATTAAATTTAAACGAATTATTTTGTGACGTCACATCGAAAGACAGCTTTTATCGGACTACGCGTGTCCGACAAAAGCTGTCCGTCGATGTGACGTCACGAAAAAATCCCTAACATTTCATTTTCATAGACCTCTGATGCAAATTTTATATTTAAACTGGTTGGCAAATTTTGGGCTCTTTCCGACCCAAAATGGAGAAGATTTTAATAAAAACTCACAAAAATCGGATCGGAATCCGATCCAAATTCGCTGTAGTGTGACCGCGGCTTTAGGGCATTTTTTCTAGTAGATAAAAATTCAAAATTCCTCCTTTTCTAGTGGTTCTCAACCTTGTTTAAATACCCAATCTATGCTTGCCAATGATGCCCCCTTCGAGTCCATACCTGGACCTTGGCAGGGACCAATGATCCCTTCAAATTTTCTACAACCTCTTCAACAAGAAAAACTGAACAATGTCACTCTTTCATGTATGAACAAATACTAGCTCTTGATGCTCCCAGAGTTCGCATTAGACAGTGGGATTGAGTGATGCCCACACTTTTCTTAACAATCCTGCAAGTTTTAATATCACATGTGTGAATATCCCATGCCTGCTGGGACAATAGGTTGAGGAAAAGTTGACGTTTTGTGTTGCAACTTCTCAAGGTTCCCCTCTCTTAATCTGAACCCAAATCCCACCCAAAATATTTTTGAGGGGAAATCTCCCCCCCCCCCCCCCCTCAAAAACATGAGACCTAGTGCCAACACTGCTACATCCTTTACATTTAACAAACCCAGTGAAGTGAAAAGTAAAGACAGTCAAACCACATTACCATCTGAGTACAGTATCACACCTGGTATTGACATACACAAGTATGCACTGACAAACTAGTTGTCATCCAGGTTTGGGCTTGAAGGGGGCTCACAAGTCTGAAGTAAGTTCCTTGATATCTGTGGATTTCCATAGCTATGGGCTACTGGTCCCTCCTCAAAGCTTCCAATCAAATTTTTGCCCCTTCAATGAAGAGCCTAAAGGATTCAGGTTGTATTCCTAAACCTTTGATTTATGCAATGCATTTTGTTTTCACTGTCTTATCTAGACTACTGCTCTATGTGTTTTTGCATTTAAATTTTGATATATGTCAGATTCCAAACTTTCACAAACAAGTCTATGAAGATAGCAAGTTCCACCTTTAGCCCAATGGAAACATTCCATTCCAAACATATTTTCATTCCTGACAATTCTAAATTATTTCAATGTACATAGATCATCAGCTTCTTCACACCTTAGGTGCATACCATGTCAATCAAATGAAATGAAGGCAACATTCCACATACTGTATGCTTTTATAAACTGCATAGTTTTAGGGAATGTAATCACATACAACACTGCAACATACAGTACAGCTTTCCTAATGGCCTATCTGAATTAATTTATGCCTTGAACATAACCATATAAACTGTCTTATTTCTTTCCCCCTCCCCTACCCCAAATCCCTGACTGATAGTAGATGCATAACTGCCAAACATTACTTCCTCTCCCCCCTCCCCACCCCACTCACTCTCATCCTCTAAACCATGAACAGAGATGCCAATGTGTTAACAGACGTGTGTACAGTTTAATACATTCCATAACCTCCACTGCACAATGTTATAGCAAATTACATTTTTAGCAATTTTACAAACAAAGCTTCAACAATTTAACATCCCGATGAAACTGTACACAGCTCAAGCAAAACTGAGAAACTCGTTTTTTATTTTTATCTTTTTTCCTGTCACAAGGGTTATTCTTCCTGAATGCTGGCAATGCACCATCACATAAATTTGCAAACTTACTATGGCCTTTCCTTGTTATTACAATATTATTCTTTTCACAGGGTTGGAGTTACAGAAATCTCTACATCACACATTTATCATAAAACAAACTTAATAGTTTTTATCGCCAGGGGCAAGCAACACCAGAAGAGAAAGTAAAACAGAGGAAACGGAAAGAGAAAAAAAAACATACAGAAAAGGAGTACCGATATCAAATATGAGAGTTAATGATGACAAATTTGTACCAATGTGAATGAGCCTTTTATATCAGTTCCCAGCTTCATGAAGAATACCTCCTTTGTACCTAGAAATTTAATTCTCCATTCCTTTGCCCCTGGGTGGTAGAGATGCAGTTGATGCGATTTTGAACACAGTCCTGAGACTTTGACCCAACATTACTGTACTGTAATCATGGAACTCTGCCATGTTGTAATGGATACTATTAATAAAAAAGGAAATTCATCCTCAAATGAATGTCATAAAGGATCCCATGCTGGAAACTTAAGAAGCAACTTGAAAATTATGAAATTCTATCTGTAAGGAAGAAGGATGGCTGCACATGTCACTGAATAGGCCTAAAACTTTAAAGGTACAGTACGTGATCCTTGCCTACAGTATACATACATTTTTCCAACCAGCAAAGGCAGGAGCTGAGCCACTCTGGTAGAGTCAAGTTGCCTTTTACTGACAACCAATAATTTTAAACATGAATTCCAAACCTACAAACATGAATTTTAAACCTGCACATACTTCTGGTCACTGTCTCCTGTGCTTAGGTAGATTTTTAAACAGTAATAAGTGCTGTTAATAATCTACAAAGTGAATTTAGGAATGGGCGCTTGTGCAAATTGCAACAAACGCACAAATATCTTTTGTTCCGTCGTAGCAACAAGCAGTGTAGTACTCATCCTTCTGTAGCTCAATCACTGGCTATACTGAATAAACTTAGTAGGCCTATACTTAATTGACAGCCTCAAACTGATAGCAATTAAATGGTCTGAACAGGGGCTTGGGCAAATTGCAACAAACACCCACCTATCTACTGTTCCGTCATAGCAAGAAGCAGTCTAGCACTCATCTTGCTGCAGCTCAATCAATCACTAGCTACAGAATTAACTCAGCAGGCCTATATGCTTTACTTCACTACCTTAAACTGATAGCAGTTAATTGATCTTAACATCCTAGGACAAATTAAATACACTACCCAGGTAAACAAACGATTCCCGACTCCTAATCATTGCTACTGTAAGCAAATTAATTATTGCAACAAGCCATAGATTTTGAAGGGGGAAGGCTAACTGCTAAGCCTAGCACAGTGTATCACTATACACTTAACCAGTGGAGCCATCGAAACAGTAAAGGCACTTGTGTCGAAGGGCAAAACTCGAGATCATATACAGTACTGTGTCTCCATACCTATACTGCACATTCAATTGGAAGTTTAATAACATTTTATCTACTTTCCAAAGATACTTGGAGCAATTTTCAAAACAGATAAATACAGGTAATAGCACCTTTACTGCTATGTTAATACTCCTCACTTTGAAAAACTAGTTCCTGCTACAACAACTGGGCATGTGCAGGGCCGTCTTAAGAGATCACCGGGCCCTGGGCCCGGCATTGGAGCGGGGCCCCTCAATCAAGTGTGTTCGAAAAAAGTTGCGTGAAAAATTGACATCCTTGACCATCGCTCAAGCATAGACATGCCTGCATTTACCCCCCCCCCCCCCCATGTCGCACATAAAGCATGGAAATTGGAACTTTTATGTGAATAACATATGTGATATATCTAAAAGCTGAAATACATTATAGAAGAGTAATCTTCCAGTTGAAGTAAAAAAAAAGTATTTCCACACAAAAATCTTTTACGCAAGGGGAGATATGATTTTTTGCGCAGAGGTCAATTTGCGGGGCCCCTGACATCGCGGGGCCCTGGGCCTGGGCCCAGTGGGCCCATGCGTTAAGACGGCCCTGGGCATGTGCAACAATGTAACTGTGTTACAAATCAGTCCTCTCTTGCCACACAAAGTTCAATGAAGTCCCAGGATGTTGTTCTCCCTTTCATCTATTTCTATGGCTCAAACCTATTCACGAAGCAAGCACTAATTCATTTATTCCCAGTATTAGCCTGGTGCTAATACTTGCACAGGAGAAGAGACTTCCCAAATCCCTTTGAAGATGACTCATTAAACTACCCAACTCTTCCTTTGTACTTCACAAAAGATTCTATAAGCTATTTATTATGACTATCATAACTTCCTTCACATCAAATGATTGTTTTATTTAATCAGACTGTTAGGGTAGCGGGTAGACATGAGGTTGCGAAGGATAAGAAGTGTAAATTGTAAGTACCAGACAGAAGAACTGAATATCCTTAATTCTTATTCTAAAATACATGCACATCAACCTGCCAACTGGTCTTACTGAAAATGAGGTGGTTACTCCAATGAACTTGACAACACTTCCAGCTACAGTAAACGGTATTATTATAACGACTGCACCATTATTCTAAACAAGGAATTCCTCAATTGGCAGTAGTACCTTAACGAATACTGTGTAACCTGACGAATAACCTTGTTTTCCACATTTCACAACACACCCTTACAACAAACATGTATATTACATACTGTTAGGGTTGTTGCGATATGAAATTTTTGTTATAGATATCCTGAAAAATTTTCCTTCAATACCCAAACGACATCGCTGGATCCCTTTTGTGTTAAATTGCTCTGGTAATCGTTCCTTACATCAATGATGCTGGAAATATCGAAATAAAAAACAGTCTGCAGTTGTTTTGCAACTGCGACTAGCATGCGATCTTGCAGATTTGTCAACTGAATCTTCTTTGCTAATTTCCCTCAGTCCTTTGTGAGTGATAAAGTAAAACAACTTTGTGTCAAACATTTCCAGGTCACTCATCAAGTTTGTGAGGATGTTGTGTGCATGGCAGGATGTTCATGATTTTGTTTGGGCAATTTCACAAACGATATCAGGAGCAAAATTACATATCAATATTTTTGGCCGATATCGTCATATTGTAACAGCCCTACATACTGTACAATAATACATACATACATACATACACACACACCATCATGAACACACACGTAGGTTTCTCTTTTATTCGAAACCAAAAATCACTTCCCACTGACAGCACACTCTTAGAGCAAAACAAGACAGTGACAAAAAACAGAGAATATAATACAAACTTCTAACAATAAACTACAAGGCATCAATACTGTTGAAATTTGAAACAGAAATCTAAAATGCGAAAAACACTTGAAAACTAACATAAAAGCTTTTAAAGAAGTATTAAGAACTACGAGTGCTCAGAAAGTAATTCCAGGAGTATGGAAATGATAGAAGCAGACAAATTGTACTGCTGTAAGCCTGTGGCTGCAACACTTGGCTAGCAACTGGCGAGGTGTACGAGTGCATTGCCTCAAGAAGGAATGAGAATTTATGGAATCATACTCATCCAAGTACAGGGAAACTGTAACCTTAAACTAAATCTATTGAACAGGGTCGGACAGACTGTGAAATGGGTGTGTACAGTACAATCTTTCAATATCCTACAAATTTCCTCAACAAAATATTCTCCAACAAGAATGATGAAAAACTTCAGTCAATACACTGTTCAGCTGATACATGTTTCTTTTTCAGTTCCTCCCCACTATGACTCTCTGGCAGAACAATAAAGAAACTAATAACACTTAATTCTAAGACATTTTGGACAATAGAATGGTAAAATAAATTGAAGACATAATGATCAATCTTGCACTGTTTTAATTTCCTGCAAAAAAATTGTTGACATGATTTACCTCTGTCAGCTTCTGTGTGCACATTCCAATTGAATTTATTTTAGAGAATTTATTTCTAGATACTTATTATGGCTTTCTGCCCTCCTAATTTCTTTGTCATTGAGTAATACATGATGAATTTAACTGCCTTTTTTTTAAAATAAAACAATTCTTCAGTTTTACCAAAATCAGACTGTTACAGTACATCAAACAACTAAACTTCTACAGTGTATACTTCAGCAACAAAAGGGAGAGGTGTCATTGTGGAAATAGGACAAAGAAAACTACTATGAAAATAAAATTGACCACTAGGCCTGAATTATTCCTTGACAATATTAGGGCCAATGATTTTCCACTTCACAAATCACAAAATTCCGTTTTAACTTTTCAAATTCCACAAAATTCCGTTTCAAGCATAACCCCTTTCCGTGATTTTCGGATTTTGGACTTATCATGTTGAAAACAAGTCCTAAACTTGTCTGGTTACGATCCTGAAGGCAGCAAACACTTGTAACACACAAACGACCTAGCCTACCACACTACAGTATAGGCAAACTGGAGTCTAAACCGGCAAAATTTTGTCGATTTTCATATATGACCAGCTTGTTTTCTGATCGTAACTTCATTTTTTTGATGATTTTAAGGTGAATTTGCCACCAATTTAGATGGTAAAATGTCTGTGTACATCTTTGGTATATGCAGCCATTCATTTAACATAGTTTTGAAGAAAAAATAAGTCAGTTTTTTGTCAAAAATTTACATGTATTTTGAGCCTGATAATTTTTGCTAAATTCCGTGAAATTCCGTGCAGAAAAGTAAATTCTGTTTATTTCCGCGTTTTTCCACCATCGTGGAAAATCATTAGCCCTACAATATTAGTAATGACAATATGAGTAATCAATTTATTTTATGATACTGTACCTGTCTACCATTATTCAAAGGGTCACTAATCACAAATCACAACAGGACCTCTGCTACTTTATAATCTAATTACTGGATACACAATTCTTGGTCAAGTTAACATCCAGTGCAGTCTTGCCTTTCTTCTATATATCAGTGATGTGGTTAATACAATGGCTATCATAGTGGGAATATTATCTCTGCATATAGCCTTTACTACATTGTCCCACAATTTCTCCACCCAGAACAAACCTAGCATTAACCTTGGACTTCTGTAAATATACATAGCAGGCCACCCTACCTCAGATGGAAAAACCAAATCCCAACAGCAAATGTGTTGAGTGACAGATGCAGTACAAAGACCATAAATTCATCCTTAGTGTAAACAAATGATCTACTAGAGCAGAGAGACTGTTTATACCAGCATCTTTTCTTGAGAAAATTATGAGAGGTAAGGAGTAAAATTGGTTAACCCATGGATCTATTATGGATGGAGCACAAGCAGAGAAGCTCCATGGTTAACCATAGGAAACCAACTATTAGAGACATTTATCTTGTGCCAAAAACAATTCCTCAACCATCTAACCACCTTCCAAAAGCTGCTACTTGTAGATGTGTAGTACCATAGGCCGTGTTCCCATTTGAGTAAGCGTGGTGGATCATGGTTTTATCACCGGTGTTAGTGAACTTGATCCAGAGCCTCATGTACATTTGAGTGAGCGCAGTCGATCAACGTGCTATATGAACACAATGTGCAAGCGTGAAAAGGTCACCAATGTTTACAAGGTGGCAGGCTATTTCATCATGCAATCGGTGGATCTTGATCTTGAGTGAGTGTTGTTGATCTGTGTCCCCATTACAGTTTGATATACCCGCGGTGGGTCAAGATCCACCGCGCTCACTCAAATGGGAACATGGCCATAGAGTTGCACCTCTGCTGGAAATTTGAAACAAGTTTTCAAGAATTTTTATATGGTGTTGAATCAGAAAGAATGAAACCTGTGGAGGAATTGTACATATGATTTACATGTTGCACTTGCTGTCATGTGCATAGATGGTATACACTGGGGATAGTACAGTACCTTACACTGGGAGTATGTCAAGGACTATGATATGGGCAAATTCATCACCTTGCTCAAACTTTACTATCCACAGAAAGTGATGCCAGAACAGAAACTCATCAGACAAGTTCATTACTTCACAACCTCCATACATCTGCAAAAGTAACTTATTCTGCTACAGTAGTAGCTAGGCATTTTGGTTTTTCTCTTGCACTCTTTTAGAAGGAAATCTAATCAGGTTCCAGTCATCCTTGTTTTTTCAATGCATTTTAAAAAGGACTTATGTCTGCAATGTAGGTTTCCAGCAATACACTGGCCTATGCTGGGACCAACCTAATGGTGAATTTGATGTCCACAGTACCTGGGGATGATCCAATTGTTTCATCACTTGCACAGGAATACAAACTGCATTTCATTTGGTGGGGGGTGGGGAGTCAAAGACCTATGTATGCCTATTCAAAATGAAATCAAGGACAGCAATATTTTGCCTAAAAGTATCTTTCACACACTTCAGAGTTACTCTCACAAAGAGTAGAGGGGGGTCTGAAGGAAAGAAATGCACAACCCCACAGAAGGCTAGCAAGGCTGACAATACTAACATTGAACGGGCTAGTATTTTGCAGTACAAAATCCAGGATTTCTTCCAAAAGACCAAAACATTAACAGTCCCTGTTTGTAAGTCATGAATTACACAGATGACATGGAATCATGAAGCAAGGCTCCAGTGGAGATCCAAAGAAAGCAAAGCCCACAGAAATTTATGTACTTTCAGTAAGTTGTAATATACTGTATGAAACAGTGATAGGGCTAGTTGGCCTAGAAACAATTGATCCTTGCCCAGATCAGTTTTGTAGAAAATCACGAATGGGGATTGTGAAGCTATCTCACAGCAAAGACTCTTTAGAAAAACTCTGAAATGATTAACTCTGTGATAATTTTAATCTCTTTCATTGTGCTTTTTTTCAACAAAAAAGCAAATAAATGGTAAACTCTTCTGGGAAAATGATAAATACAGGATCATTTTTTCGCATGCAACATTTTTTCAGAACCAGGTAGTAAATTTGGAACCGGGTAACAGAACCACAGGGCGGGTACCCACGTTCATGGGTTACCCATGCAAACACTACTAGGCCTATACAGGTTGTTAGGCCAAGTGAATTAAAGTCATAGAATACCATCCGGGTGATGAGGCCTTTTTTCATTATTCCTTATTTTGCAACACTGGTCAAAACGACTGACTATGTCCTTGTACATACGCGATTCAAAATGGAAGTTACAATCGCAGTACTGAAACAATGTAGCCTACATGGCTGAGAATGGTTTTGAGCTGTGTATAAATTCATGAGACATAGGCCTATACAATGACAACAGGTGAAGTTTTTATTTTCAGAAGGCGTTTTAATTGTGAATTCTGAAGAAATTCTGAGTACTGCATTCCGGCTGGTTTTTTTCTTAAATAATGATTATTTTTCAAATAATGAAATTTTTTGGCGGCATGTTGTAGCATATACGGGTCACAGGCGTTCGAAACATTACGCACTACACACACTACATACTGTATATAAGACAAGGTAAGACATTTCTCACAACAACAAGTAGGCCCAGCCGCACTTCACTGCCACTGCTTCCACACTTTAAATTCATTTTTCCTGAAAAGGCCGATTTCAGGTAATTTTAGATTCCATTCCAGGAAAAATGGTTTAAAGTGTGGAAGCACTGGCAGGAAGTGCGACTGGGCCTACTTCTTTGCAGTATATGTTGTGAGAAATGTCTTACCTTGTCTTATTATATAAAGTGTGTGTGTCGTGTATGTACGTAATGTTTTGAACGCCTGTGATGCGGGTGGAGGTCAGTATTCTGGGACCTTCATTCCCTCGAGCCTTTACTAGTTAGGCCTTGGCCTACTTCTAGGCTAGCAGTAGCACTCAGCAGCAGCTTACACTTAGCACTTAGCCTAACCTTTACAAACTGGATGTATAATGTACTAGCCTAGAAGGCCTAGGCTACATCATAGTTTTGTAATTCGTAAGGCTGCCTAGGCCCAGGCCTATTAGGCTAGGCTATGTATTATTGTTAGGACTAACGTTAGCCTAAGTATTTCTTCCAGAGGCCTAACATTTACCAACACAGTAGGCCTAGGCCTACAGAAAAACGTACAGTAGCAAGGAGATAGGACTGAAAATGAGAGCCGTAGTACCTTCTTGAGACGCAGCTATACCAGCAACATTTTCGTGTATGACACGCAATACTGTTCAAGATGGGTTCCTTACGGACAGCTCTACCCTCAACGAGAGAGAAACACTAATGTAGCTTAAGTTTTAATTTGTAGCAATTGTAACAGTTAGGATATCACCTGCACACAACCCTTTCACGTTCAAAATACTGCACTGCACCTTGAACATCGATGTATACGTGCTTGTGCCATAGCGTGATAGAGATCCTGCTATGGCTTGTGCTAAACAAACAGTAGGTTGCACAAAACAGTTTACTTCAGATACAGTACAATTTGAGAAGGCGGGGTTTACGTCAAAAGTGAAATGACGTCACCATGAGACTTTTGTTTTGGGTTGTCACAATTACTGTTTCGTACGTTCTTCTTTCGTACGTTCTTGGGGAGGGGGAATATCATTGAAAAATAAACTCGGAGGAAGAGGTCGTCTTTAAAAACAGGTAATGTTGTCATTTGTTTAGTTCTCGGCTTGGCAAAGTAGGACGTTTTCGGAAGCGATGGTGATGACAGTCAAGAAAATGAAGCACCGCCTATAACACTTTTTCATATCCAAAGAAATGTGAAAATAGTGGCGCTATTCGTTTATAATGAGCAGAGCGCTCTGATAATGAACAAAGATATCAGAGCACTATTTTATTAATATTTATCTCGGTTAGCTATAAAGCCAATCCAACCCGAGGCCCTGATTACAAACAAAACAAGTAAAATACAAAGATATAAAATTGGGAAAAGTTAATAGAAATTAAAAATGAAGAGCAAAATAAACATCAATGGCATGCAAAACATGAAGAGAACAAGCGACATCATACCTTAGGATACCTTAGGAACCTCAGTGGACGCAGGTCTAATGACCTCTATGTCCGCATCTTCTTAATCTTCATGATCTGGAACTCTAGTATGTGTACAACAAAACCAGAGAGAACAAAAAAACACAGAAGTTAAAATGATGGTACAGTACAGATATAAAACAGCTTTAATTAAACAAGATTTAAAATAAACTAAAATAAAGTACAGTAATTGAAAAATGATAAGAAGTTTAAAGAATTCATTGTTTGAACATCCCTTCATTCTGGAGTTAATACGGAATTCGTTCCAATCTTTTGAGGCCAAACAGCAAAATCTTCTTTTATGATATTCTCTATTACAGTTTGAGGTTGACGGAAGATCTTAGTAGCCCTTATGAATATTTCGTCCCTTGTGAATTGTTAAAGCTCTCTCAAATAGAAGCCAGCGCATTTAAGTGTTTGTACAGAATTGCAAATCGTTTTTCCTGGATACGTCTGTCCATTGTTTGCTATTTTAATATGTCAAAAAATGAGTGAATTTGATTTGAAAACATATTACTGATCCAGTCTGTGTGAAGAAAGCCAGTATATTTTCCCGAACATTGTTGGTTTTCTTTTTTAGGTGTCCATCACCATTTGTTCACCCTTGCACCATTTGCTGATAGCACACATATCATCAAAAGTTACTGATATCATATTTCTACCCATTGCGTAAAAGGTGGTATCATCGCCATACATGTCGTTTATGCAATATCTTAATGGCATACCAATGTATAAAAAATAACCGTGGTCCTTGAATAAAACCCTGTGGTACTCCAAGTTACAACCTTTTGAGGATTTGAGAGAACGCCATTAATTTGACAGTGTTGTGTTCTCTCTAACACATGAGGCCAAAACCACTGAAAGGAACTGTTGAACATAGGCTACCATTAACGCGTATCTTTTTATCTATATAAGTCATAGTTAACCAGGTCAAAAGCTTTTCTCAGTACCAACACAGGATCCTGAATCAATTGCTTCCATCCATTACTCCGTATTTTCAGAAGGGCACTTTCAAAGGAATGCCTTTCCTTAAAGCCTGATTGGGCCAGTTCTAGCAGATTAAATTTGTTCAAATAACTAAAAGATGCATCATTCATGCATATATTTCTGTAAAATTTTCAACATTAGTGGCAACAGCGATATCGGTTAATACTGTGAAACATCAAGAGGCGGGTCTGTAACATCCGTGTCCGGACTCGAGTCCGTTTTTCGCCGGACTCGGAATTGGACCGGAATGGGAGGTCACGGAACTGGAATTGGCCAGGAATGGGCTCAGCTGGACTCGGACTCAGTCGGAGCCGATTCCAGTCAAGTCCACAAAAATGAAGGTTTTATTAATGTTACCTAGGGCAAGATTATTATTGGTGCACAATTTAACAAGTAAATGGTCACATACAGTCAACTAAATTACAAGGTCAGCCAGCATGGGCGTCAATCCTGCGGGGGGGGGGAGAGGGGACAAGCCCCCCACACATTTTAATGGGTGGGGGACACAATATCAAATGTCCCCACCACATTTGCGTAAAAGAATAGTGTTGTGGCTCTATTTAACTGGTTTTTGAGTTGCATGTAGGTTTGGTGGGCAATCGATGCAGATTCTGAATGTAGATTTCGTCAGGGAAATCTTATTTAATGACAAAATTTCGGCGCGCTTCGCGCGCATGCGTCACGGTTTGCACTCCTTCCCATGGCCATTAAAAAGCTAATTATACATGGAACTATTCTGATCACAACACTTTCCGAAACAGACATACATCTCCAAACATCTCTAGGGGCCTTGCATCAACATGGGATTATTCAATCAGTGGCGTACGCAGAGGGGAGGGCCATTCGGCCATGCCTACCCTCACTGATTCCGATTTTTTAAGTTCCTAAAAATACATAAATTCTTTAACACAAATTTACTTCAAAGGTAGCATATTTGGCACCAGGATGCATGTAAGGACACCGAATTTTTCAAAATTTTCCAAAGGGGATGGAGACACCCCATTGGGCCATGCCTATTTTGTTTAGTTCCTAAAAATACGTAAATTTTTTAACACAAATTTTACTTCAAAAGGTAGCATATTTGGCACCAGATTGCGTGTAAGGACACCTAATTTTTCAAAAAATTTCAAAGGGGATGGGGACACCCCTCCCCTTAGACCCCTCCCCCAGGCCAGCGGTCACACAACGTACTGCCTGCCCCCCTTGAGAGAAATCCTGGGTACGCCACTGCATTCAGTCTAAGTTGTAGCATGTTGTGGAAGGTTGAAAGTATGTTTCAAAATTTTTTACCGAGCCGCCGAAGCCATTATCAGTACAGATGGTGATTGTTAATACACTTACGACTACAAAGCATTCTGAAAACGCCCTTGCTAATCCTTCACACCTTTGCTATATACTACGATCAGCTCCAAAAATATCCCAAAGATAGCACCATTTTGCATCTAAGCAATCTTAAAGGCAGTAGGCAGTCACCCCAATCAAAGTGAGTGTATCCTGTCACTCTAGTTCATGGTTGGCCAATTTTGATCATGTGACAATATTTTTTGTTGGTGAATTGTAAAATTCAAGGAGAATTTCTCCTTGCTTTACCTATTGTTTGTAATAATTATGTTCGAAACATCTTCAGAGGTGGTTGTAATGCAATAAGAGGAGATATGCAAGAGTTTGCTGAGTTTTTCAAAGAAAATTTTGGGGCGACTGCCTATTGCCTTTAAACTAACAAAGCTTTATCAAAGGAGAGGGCTACTCCCCCTCCCCTTAGACCCCTCCCACAGGATGACACCTTTATATAGTGACAAAGGACAATTCCCACTACTGTACACAGACGCAGGGTGAATAAAAAGGTGCAATTTACGCGCCCACACTGCAGTTAGTAAAAACATCCAGCCAGTCGGAAAAATTAGAATTCACTGAATTATGGACATTTCCCAGCCATGTACTATCAGCTCCAAAAACATCCCAAAGATAGCACCATTTTGCACCTAAGCAGCCTTAAATTAACAAAAATTTCTCAAAGGGGAGGGGGATTCCCCCTCCCCAGGATGACACATTTATGTAGTGACAAAGGAAGGATCCCCACTGCCGTATACAAAACGCAGAGTGCATAACAAAGTGCAATTTAAATTCCTCCATACAGTTGGAAAAAAACATCCAGCCGGTCGGAATTTGGGACCTTCACACCTCCAAACATATCACCCTGGCAACGGGCCTGGTCGGGTCCATGATCTCCGACAATTACCCACGCTGCAAACGTTGTTTGAGCTATTTTGGGACATGATGAAAAAACATCTTGAAGTAATTCCGTGGACACCGTGTATTTCACCTGGCAGATCATCTATGATGGTCATGTTAACTTTGAAATGATAATTCGTATTAGAATAGGACAACGTCAGTCATCATAAGGGGAAGGGGGGAGAAGGGCCTATAGGAAGACGCCCCCTCTTCAGAACCAAAGAGGCTGATTTGTGGTCATGTATGTTCCCCGTCCCCCCCCCACACACACACACACACATTTGAATACAGATTGACGCACCTGTCAGCCAGAGTATGAAATTGACTCCTGAAAAGTGCCCGTTTTCATCATAAGTGTAATTGTAAATAG
The DNA here is from genome assembly GCA_029531755.1 of Holothuria leucospilota. Taxonomy (NCBI): domain Eukaryota; kingdom Metazoa; phylum Echinodermata; class Holothuroidea; order Aspidochirotida; family Holothuriidae; genus Holothuria; species Holothuria leucospilota. The sequence continues at coordinate 34,811,394 of CM055968.1, forward strand.
TACAAAAAGTATTTGTATATATGAGACGCTACATTTTCAACTGACCGGAAACGGAGTTGGAAAACCTGGAATCGGAATTGGCTAGGAATCGGAAGGATACTGGACTAGAATTGGCCAGGGGTGGCCGCACAGAAGCGTTGATAGCGCTATCAACACCTTAACACCTTAACGATAGAAAATTTTGGGCGCACAGAAGCTTACTGATAGGGGGATTAACTATCGGCGCTGATAGGCTATCAGTAAAAGGCCGCACAGAAACTATCACTACTGGTAATGTTATATCAACTCACTAACAGTGACCAAGGAACCGATAGTGGCTTTGATAGCACAAAATTGTCTCATTGTTGACGAAGATGTGGCCCGTGGAGGCCGACATAGATTTCGCAAATGACGGAGCGAAAAGGCAAAGATACAATCCTTTTGAAGAGGAAAGCGACAATGACTTTGTCAAAAAATATAGCTTGTCAAGAGAAATTTTCTATAATCTTTTGGATATTATAGGAGTGGCATTAGACAGAAGAACGCTGCTGTGAGTCAAAAGCAACTTTTAGTGCTAAATACATACATAGGTGTAGTAATGAAGGGTTGATGGAAAATTCCCCCCACCCACACTTTCTAAAGTAACTGACATTGGTTTAATTGTAAAAAGTGAGAGTGTCTGACCATTGCCCTACTTTCCAATTTTGTAAGCTTCGGTCGTATTAGACATAGCATTAGGCTACTAAGTTACTGTTAATTTATACACACTTTATTTCCCTTTTGTCACTTTTAATGTGCAATCTGTGCTATCAGTTACTACAGATGAACAAAACTGTTGCAAGCCAGGAATGATTTGGTCATTATAGATCGGCGTGACTTTTGAAGGAGGCCGCGGGTAGGGATGAACACTGAGAATTAGTTGAGGGTATACAGAGAGGGTATACAGAGAAGAGCTGCAAGATTCATAGCTTCTGACTTCTCTAGTGAGCCTGGTTTTATGACTAACCTCTTAAACGAGTTAAATTTAGCACCTTTAGTTGACCGACGTAAGCAAAGTAGGCTCATCCTGTTTTCTAAAGGTGTCTTTGGCCAGGCCCATATTCCTATTGACCGTCTGCATCACCCTATACGGAAAACCCGTCAGATGCATGACCTTCATTTTTGTAATCTGTATGCTAGGTCCAATTGTTACAAATTTAGCTTCCTACCTCAGACTGTTAAAGATTGGAATAGTCTCCCTGAGAGTGTTATTAATGCTGCCTCTACTAATAAGGATCCTGTTAGTATTATTACTAGGTTTCTTAGTAAGGTTTGACCCCTCGGCGCGTGCGTGGTGAGAGAATGTCTTCGGATGTTTCACCATATCCAAGAAGAAGAAGAAGAAGAGGATACAAAATATATTTCATTTTAGACGTTTTTAAGTATTGGGTCTATGAGGCTGTTCTATATCCTATTTAACATTTCTTCGAACACAACAGTTTGGGCTCAAAGTGCAATGTGGATCACACCTATGCTCCCTCCTCGTACTTTCTACACCCCCCCCCCCCCCCAGGGGCTGCCTCACCGCACAATGTGTGCTAAGAAAATTCAATCTACAGGCAGGCCCGGACACTGATTATTTTTAAAAAGGCCGTACTGACTTGAGTTTTTGTACTTCTGTATTTTTTCCATTTCCGCTACCTCACAGGCATGATTCTATTGAGCCCAGCCTTCAACTATGTACTGCACTCCGCTACTTTGCACAAGGGGGATATCTACCCATGGTTGGCGACGTGCATGGACTATCACCCCGTGCCAGATCGGGGTCTGATACAACTTAAGCTACCACCAGCATATTCGAAGAGACAAAATATCCCAAATGAAATATAACGCACCAATTATTTGCTCTGGGGGTATAACTTGAAGTATTTCTACGGGTTCGTCGAGGACATGGTCCCCCTCCACCTGTCACTTCACGCAGTCTCCTCTTCTCTCGTAAACTGCGGTTTACTTTATCTTTGACATTTTTTTAAGAGTCTGCCATTCGTCTTTGATGCTTTGAAGACTCCGCTCCGCAACCCCTAATGCATTAACTTCTACTGTGAAATAGTTGTATATTTCGTCCTTTGTTTTTTGCATAGTTTCATTGGTATGCTTTGCCAAAAGCGTTATCTTGCTGTACCGAACGAAACTATTTCTAATTACACTTATTTCTTCCTCTGAGAAGTCCGGAGCACGAGCTCTTTTTGCTTATTCGGCGCCATATTGCTTGCAAAGTTGTGATTTGTTGTGAAAACAATGACTTCTGCCTCGTGCTGTCAGGCATCAATTCACTATATGCCTACTATGTTAGCTGCATTAAAGGGAGCGATTAGGGGCTTATCCTTTGTTGCAGTTAGCACAGGATCGCAATAAAACCCTTCAAATAGAGATTACCGGGCAAAGCAACTGGGGAATCCCCCATCTGTATAAAGACTTCTACGTCGATAATATGCTAATGAGCCTAACAGCGCCTTATCAGTGAATAGCTCTATCAGCGTCTTCTGTGCGGTCATTTTGCACCTGCTGATAGTAGCAGGTTTGATAGAGAGTTGATAGCGCTATCAAAGCCATCACTATCAACGCTTCTGTGCGGCCACCCCAGGAGTGTTGGCCACTGGAATCGAAATTGGCCCGGAACCGTGTTAGGTGGACTCGTTTGCAGCCAACTGCTCATTTGAGTGTCATATTTTAATTGTATTATCATGCTCTGTGAAGTGAGGTCTTTGAGTAGTGATCAGAGCTGGAGGCTTTCAAGCCCTTCTAGCTGAAAATCTCAGTGGTGACGAGCTCTAACTGTGAGCTTGTGGCAAATCCAGGTTGAGAACTTTTATAAGGGACCAGGGACTAACTACCTCATTTAGTGTGTAAGTCAACATAGGGCAAAAATTAGTGGTTCGCTACCTCAAACCTTGTAGAAGCTTTTGCCAGGTATAAGTTTAACCCCTCACAAAAACTGACACGTTGGCCATTAATGGTGATTTCAATTTACCATACCATGACCGTGAAAATTTTTTTGGCTAGCGGAGCTCAAAGTGTCTTTACCTTTACCCGGGCGTTTTTAATCACTCAAAGTCTGATCTACGGTTGCCAGCCTCTAAGCCCATAACTTCTTCAAAATTGCTTCAATTGACCCAGTTTTGCCACCTGGGTGATACTTCATCTAGTCTTCTTTTATATTAAATTGACAAAAGACCCCTCCCCCATCCTATACTGTAATATATTGTAAAAGTTGTCCCAATGCCTCCTCTTTTGGTGATATTTTTGAAGGCGAACAAATGGACTGTACCTATAAATCGGGGCATGCTACCTGAACACGGCGGTAGGAAAAGCGCAGAGAGAGACTTCCTTTTACAACTCATCGTACGAGGACAATACCGTCACGTATTGTTGGCAGATGGTTAGACCTACCCCCTAAGAGGATTAATCCATAGTTGCAATAGAAGAAAGCATTTTGAAGCCGGTAACTTTTGAATATTCATCCCAGAGTCGTTTAAAACTAGAAAGAAGAGTTGATTTGGGAAGTTAGGCGAATTCGGTCTCAATAAAATCAGAAGCCCCGGCGACCTTCGTCGCCGGGGCTTCTGATTTTACTTCGTCGCCGGGGCTTCTGATTTTATTGAGACCTTTCCTGTCAATTGTCAATTACATGAACTATGGAAGCGGTTTCATCTCAAAATGGGAAAAATTTATAAAACTATCACCAATTTTAACCGAAAAAATGCAACGTGGAAAGGGTGGGGGTTGCACGTCCTGATCATGTAGGCTATATGCAATAGTGCCTAGTGACCTGATTTGGAAATTTTCAGTAGGGACATGATTAACAAAACGAAGCCTAATTAAGAAAAAAAAAACGGGAACGCAGAGGAGTCGATAAAAGCTAGAAAAAAGAAGATAAAAAGGAAAAAGTAACTGCGGAAACTTGACAACCTTAACGCAAAATGCGAAAAGACTCTCTGCCGAGGTCTTGAACTAGGCTCTTGAACCAAGGATTCAGAGTCGAGCGCCTTACCAACTGACCTACAACAATGTTGGAATCTTTCGGAAGATATTTTATTACTCAATACTCGGCTAGTGCAAAGCATATACAAGTAGAAGCACCGGAGAGTTGGGGGAGGGGGCAGGCAGCTCGAGCAAACACCTTATTCGTCCGCATCCGTTGTATGGTACCGTACTTTATATTGCCTGAAACACGCCCAGTTGATGTTGTTCCAGTGCATGAATGTTATACATATTTCCTGTAAATGTTTAGCTTGGCCTGTAAATGTTTCGTAGTTTGCTCTATAAATGACATCAAACGGGAGGATGTGGGATGAGAGCGGGCGGTGAGGGAGCACAGGAAGCCGTGTTCTTCCGTTGCAGAATTTTGCAATTTCTTGGGAGACGTATAGTCAGGATAGCAGGTATATACGATAAAGGTGTAAACCCGACGCTTGGGTAACATGCAGGATTTACGTGACAGGGATCCAAGCTCCCCGACATGGAACTGCAGCCTGAAGCCCTGACCTGTTGCCGAAAGGTTGTCGAGAGCAGAATTTTTGGCGCAAATTTGTGGTTTTAGCCTAGTAAAATTGGACAATTTGCAGAATTTCTTACAGGATTTGCCCTCATTTAAAGCATGATATGATCAAGTAAATGACAGAGGCGACTGTCCCTTGCTATGGGGTATTTCATATTTTATAGTTTCCCGACGAAACTGGAAAATTGACCGGACCATGTGGGATCCTTCCCCGACGGGGAACATAGCCCCTGTCTTCCCCTGGTATCACCCATGTCCCGACGACGATCAGTCTCCTCGACTTCTTGCTTTTCCTTGGTCTCAGTCAAGAGCACAAATCCTCCAGTACAAACAAAAAATTGTCGGAGCCCTTCTGGTACTGTACAGTTCTTGCTTTTATTTACGTTTTTGAATTTCACATGCTACAAGTTTCCCTCAAACGGACTCAAATCAAGCACGTAAATCAATGGAGAACTGGTTACTGCTACAGTGCTACATGCACTATCTGAAGGTCATTAGCGGCTCGCCATAGGGGCACGGGGGGGGGGGCACTTGCCCCCCCAAAAGTTTGCAAAGCATGGTCTTCAATTTTCAAAAATAAAAATAATAAATAAAAAACATGTAATTCGAGATGGGTTAGGCCCTCCCTTTTCCTTGAGTGGGCTTAAAATTAAAGGAGTGAATAACTTTCCAATGCAATGCGAAGGTTAAACATTCATAAAGTGCTTTCAAAACGCCATTTTTCGGCGCGCTTCGCGCGCGTTTTCTCAGTTGCTTGTTTGCTACTACCGTATATATACTTCAGACATCACAAATGGACCTGCCGTTAGTGCGAGCTAAGGTAATCAAAACAAATGATCACATTGTGATATTTGTAATCTGATTAGGCATCATAATGTCATTTACAGAGTGTAACGGTAATGCTGGAGTTAAATGCCCATAGTTTTGCAGACACTTCAGAGCTTTCGGGGTCATTAGATACACAACCCATAAGCCGTGTTGTTTACCATCCACGACTAAAAGGGGTTTTACCAGGGTGTCACCTGGCCAGATTAGCATAGGTATCTGTCTATAAAAAGTTGTAACGGGCATGTAACCTAAAAGTATTGAGTTTCCCATAGAAGGAGAGGTTTCCCTTCCCTTGTCCAAATTGACAGCGCCGTTGGCCCACGAGTGGTCTTATGACTGTGAAATGGCCTGTTATAAGCAAAAGGTTCTCCACCTCTGTGCTAAAGTATATACCGTTTCAATTGATTTAAAGTAAACACACCAAACAGACAATCTTAGCTCAGTTTGATGAGACTTTTGACTAGTGGCCTAGGTATTTGTATATAGCATGAGACTTCGTTCTGAGTTAGGGGAATTCCCCTCCCCCTGTAAAAAAAAAGACATTCGTTTCGGAACGGTACTGAGATCCAAAATACTAGTGCTACCATTTCATCGTTTTCAAGTGTCTTCATGCTCGAAATCTTCGTTAGTTTATGAAAAAAAACCAGAAAACCAACATTTTATGGCTTCTTGGCAAAGCTGAAACATATTGTGGCACAATGAAAGAAGCAATAAAATATGTAAAGGTGGGGCTCATTTTATACAAATGGATCAAGCCGCTTTGCCCATTTCACCTGGCTCTTACTCCACTCCTATGGTAGTACGGTAGCGATCGGTTGATATGGTTGTATTTATTTTTTAGTCAGCTCATCACTAACTGCCTGAAATGGTTTTTGAAGAGCTTTTGAAAACTACATGGGGCATCGCTGTAATACATAATAATAACCATACTCCCATAGGCGTAGGAGGCAGGGGGCTGGGGGCTGCAGTTCCCCCAACAAAATATTTTTGTGAAAATTCGGGCAATATTCTGAGAAATTTTCGGGCACCTACTGAAAGAAAAATAATGCAATAATGTAGCTTAACGGAAGTCGATACTTTAAAAAACTTCCTTGGTAATTAAAACATAGTTCTGATTTGGATTGCACCATTACCTATATATTCGGTATTAATCCACCAGTGTGTTTTAATGGTTAAACTTATATTTTATGATTATCAGTGGTGTATTTGAGGAGCCATTAGACCATACCCCCGTCACTGACACCGATTTTTTTTTTTTTTTGTACCTAAACTAAAACACAAAATTTTACTTCAAAGGTAGCATATGTGGCACCAGATTGCATGTATGGACACCTAATTTTTCAAAAAATTTTCAAAGGGGAGGGGGACACCCCCTCCCCTTAGACCCCTCCCCCAGGCCGGCGATCACACAACATAGTGCCTGCCCACCCGCATGAGAGAAATCTTGGCTACACCATTGATTATTAGAAGCATTTTTGTAACGACTTCTCCCATAATTATAACCAATATGGAATAGCTAGTAACGTGGCAAATTATTGTATGCAATTGGCATGCGGTGTGATAACGGATGCATGCCGATATGATATGTACATTAACATTTTGGACGCGCGCGGAAATTTTTCTTTCTATTTTACGGGCAAATCGTTACAGCCCCCTCCCCTCCCCCAATCAACTTGGGCCCCTACGCCTATACATACTCCTGTTGAGGCTATATTACTATCTGGAGCTGACCATTAATATTGCTGGGGAGGGGTCTTCCGAACCTCCCTGAATACGGACTTGAGTTTGCCCCCCCAAACAAAATTTCTTAGAGCCGCCCATGCTGAAGGTTAAAACATACTGCGACTATTTTCCCAAATCTTTACCGTCATGATGTGGTAAATTACATATCTACTGACGGCCACCTTATCGGTTGTTCTGTGATTCGTAACCTAGCGACAGTAGCGTGTTCAAAGGGGGGGCCGGGGGGCACTGGCCCCCCCCCCACTTCTGAAGCCAGTCGGGGGAAAATCTCTTAGTCGGGGGATTTAAGGGTTAGGGGAAAAGAAAAAGATTGAAGAGACACTGAGCACTATCGATACGATAGAGTATGCAGGCAGTCCCCGACGGCGCCTGAGGGAGGACAATTTCTCTAATAAGAACCCAAATTTTTCGGCGCGCTACGCGCGCTGTATAGTTACTCCAGGATCTTCAGCAGTTCCATTCCACATTGCTAGACAGCACATGTCCTGCCAACCTTACCACGAAACATGTAGGCAGAGAACACTGTTCATGTGGAGGTCGAAAATTTCATCGCAAGTCGCTAAGCCTAGTTACTGTTCTCCAATGTGTGTCATGCGGTACGGTCAGTTTGTGAGCGACTCACGGACCAAAGTTTGGCTGTTTTATAGGGTAGTCCAAGTGTTTCGATAATATGTATATTATCCCCGATATGGTCTAGAACCCCTACAGTTTTTCTTTTTTGTTTTCTTTATGTTCTTGATCACATATCTTTTTTGTGTTAGCCTACCAAAAATTTTCGCGCGCTTTGCAAATTCAAGTTTCAGATTCGAAAGAACACTATATAAAGTGCGCAACTCGGCTCATGAAGTGATATCATGTAAAATATGCCCTGAAATGGCATGGGATAATAAGTCATATCCCCTTGTCACCACCTCTTCGACAGAGGGGCTGTCGAAGCTTGGGGTGGCTGGCATGGCCCAGCCCTCTGAAATTTCTGTCGCCACCCATGATATGTTTACTTATTTTGGCTTTCAAAGGGTCATTTCTAAAAATGAAACCCAAGATTTCCGGTACGCTTTGCCCACTCTTCCACAGTTCTGTTACTTATAGCTAAATATAATACAAACCATTTCCACCTTTTCAAGTAACTGAAGAAGTAGAATTCATGAATTTATGTAAAAGTTGGGAATTTCACCTCATTTCACGTTATTCAGTCAAGGTTCTCTTGGGTCTGTTGTGCGGTACGGCTATAGTGACAAGAGGAGAGAAGTACAATGTAAGTTATGCCCGATAGGGACAACTGCCCCGACAATTGACCTGTATCAGCTTTTAATAATTATACCGATTCTTTTAAGTGAAGGATTACCCAAAATATTTTCGCTCGCTTTGCAATTTCACACTTTAGATTCTGGGGAAAACATTAAATCAGCCCCGAAACTACGTTCCTCTAGTATATACACCCATTTTATGAAATATATGTCCCGCAATGGCATGGTTTAGCACACAGATTTTCTTCAGATCCCTCCTCACCATCCCCTTGACGGCATCGGGGCTGTCGGGGCTTCAGGTCGCTGCCTCCGCCCGTCTGGCCACCTGTCGGGCAAATCCTGGCGCCATCCCTGGCACTCAAAACTTAGAAGTAGCCTACAGAATGACATTAGAAGAGAATTTTTTTTTCATTTTTTGGTCGTTTACCAAAGGATAGAGCTCTTCCAATTGTCCTCCAGTGAATAATCAGACAGGATGCTATCAATATCAATATCTGGCCCATGGTGCTGGTAGGCCTACTATCATTAAGTTTCCTTCGCCCTTCGCGCTAGTCACTTTAACCATCTGTAATGGTAAACTATATAGGTTTAAGGATGAAACAGTGCTGTTAACTTTTGCGATCATCTCAAGCAGCCTTCTTGACTGGCCTCGTGATCTTTAACGTAGTCCTCTCAATGAATGTGACACGTACTGTAGCACACTGCAGTTTTCAACGCATAGAGGATAACCTGAACTCTCCGTCACTGACATCGAATTTTACAAAATCTGAAACAAACGACACCTGATCAATAAGGCCTCTAGAACCAATTTAGGGCCGTCTTATTACCTTATGTTGCAGGAGCTTCCGGGGGCTTCGCCCCCTGGACCCCGCCAAGGGCCCTGGTGCGGGCCCCTGGACCCCACGCGTGCAAACTCGCGCTTCGCGCTCGTGGTGCACCTTCGGTGCACTTGTCACACCCCTCCATGTCAGTCGGGGGAATCACAGGTTGTGCCCCCCACCTTCGAAATCCTGCACACGCCACTGCCTAGCGAAACCTTTTGCATTCGCAAGTGCGTATCAAGAGAGGAGGGGTGGGGTGTTGGGACCGTGCGCCAACGGGTTGATGAAACTTTACTAGACTCTTCCAGGGGCCGAAACACTCGGCGTTTGTCAAACACTTAAGTTATCCGTCACCCCACCTAAATTAAAAAAAACAAAACAAATCTTGCATACGCGGACGTACAAGGCTGAATTTAACAAACCCGAAACCATTCCTTTACTTATTAATTTAAATCTCCAAGTAGCGGACCACTAATTTAAGCTTTTGCTCCGCGGAAATTACATATTGACTGATAAACTTGACGATCCCTTTAAATTTTGAGAAGCTCGTTTTTGACTGTGTTTCTTACTAAATATGATCAATTTTAAATTTGGTTATTGTAGAATATGAGTAAGAATACAGACTCTACAAAATTAAAGGCAATTTGACCGACCAATTTTCAGGGTTGTGCCAGCCGAGTCCGGACTCGAACTCGATTCCAGACTCGACTCGGAACTGGCCCGGAGTGGGAGGTCACGGAATCGGAATTGGCCCGGAATGGGCTCAGCTGGACTCGGGCTCAGTCGGAGCCGATTCCAGTCGAGTCCACAAAAATGAAGGTTTTATTAATGTTACCTAGGGCAAGATTATTATTGGAGCACAATTTAACAAGTAAATGGTCACATACAGTCAACTAAATTACAGGGTCAGCCAGAGTATGAAATTGACTCCTGAAAAGTGCCCGTTTTCATCATAAGTGTAATTGTAAATAGTAGCATTTGTATATATGAGACGCTACATTGTCAACTGACCGGAAACGGAGTTGGAAAACCTGGAATCGGAATTGGCTCGGAATCGGAAGGGTACTGGACTAGAATTGGCCAGGAGTGTTGGCCACTGGAATCGAAATTGGCCCGGAACCGTGTTAGGTGGACTCGTGTGCAGCCAATTTTCTAATTTGAGTGCCATATTTTGATTGTATTATCATGCTCTGTGAAGTGAGGTCTTTCAGTAGTGATCAGAGCTGGAGGCTTTCAAGCCCTTCTGCCTTAAAATCTCAATGGTGACGAGCTCTAACTGTGAGCTTGGGGCAAATCCAGGTTGAGAACTTTCATAAGGGACTAGGGGGAGGGGGAAAACTGACTACCTCATTTAGTGTGTAAGTCAATATATAGGGCAAAAATTAGTGGTTCGCTACCTCAAACCTTGTAGAAGTTTTTGCCAGGTATAAGTTTAACCCCTCACAAAAACTGACATGTTGGCCATTAATGGTGATTTCAATTTACCATACCATGACCGTGAAATTTTTTTTGGCTAGCGGAGCTCAAAGTGTCCATACCTTTACCTGGGCGTTTTTAATCACTCAAAGCTTAATCTACGGTCCCCAGCCTCTAAGCCCATAACTTCTTCAAAATTGCTTGAATTGACCCAGTTTTGCCACCTGAGTGATACTTCATCTAGTCTTCTTTTATATTAAATTGACAAAAGACCCCTTTTACAAATCATCGTACGAGGACAATACCGTCACGTATTGTTTGCAGATGCTTAGACCTACCCCCTAAGAGGATTAATCCATAGTTGCAGCAGAAGAAAGCATTTTGAAGCCGGTAACTTTTGAATATTCATCCCAGAGTCGTTTAAAACTAGAAAGAAGAGTTGCTTTGGGAAGTTAGGCGAATTCGGTCTCAATAAAACCTTTCCTGTCAATTGCCAATTACATGAACTATGGAAGCGGTTTCATCTCAAAATGGGAAAAATTTATAAAACTATCACCAATTTTAACCGAAAAAATGCAACGTGGAAAGGGTGGGGGTTGCGCGTCCTGATAATGTAGGCAATATGCAATAGTGCCTAGTGACCTGATTTGGAAATTTTCAGTAGGGACGTGATTAACAAAACGAAGCCTAATTAAGAAAAAACACGGGGAACGCAGGGGAGTCGATAAAAGCTAGAAAAAAAAATAAAAAAGAAAAAGTCACTGCAGAAACTTGACAACCTTAACGCGAAATGCGAAAAAACTCTCTGCCGAGTTTCCCGAGGACTTGAACTCTTGTACCAAGGATTCAAAGTCGAGCGCCTTACCAATTGACCTACGACAATGTTGGAACCTTTCGGAAGATATTTTATTACTCAATACTCGGCTAGTGCAAAGCAGTATGATATACAAGTAGAAGCACCGGAGAGTGTTGGGGGGGGGGCTTCCCCCTGTCGGGTGCCTCTTCTGTTATGAGGTAGTTTTACCTCCCAGTGATATAATGCATTAGAAAAGTTATATTATGAAAGGTTGCCTCGCTTGAAAACTTGGTGTGGGTGAACAATTTTTGTTGAGCTAAAAGGCAGTGAAAATCTTATTGTGAAAACCTTATTTCTTGAAAGTAAAGTTACCCAGCTATACCTTACTGTGAATTGCCCATTAACTGATATCACAAATTATTATTTTAAAGATATGTTAATTTTTCTCTACAACAAACAAATAATTTCTTAAAAACATTTAAAGTTTTTTCAATAATATTGATATTTTTCATTTAAAAATAGTTATTCACTTAGTCCTTGTCTTTTATAAAGCTCGGGCAAACGGGTCTAGCTTTTTTCTTTATTTGGACATGAGAAACTATTTGTCTATTTTGTCTGGTCGGGAGGGAGCTTTGAGAACTGATGTGCATAAAAACGGAAGTGAAAAGGAACCCAGTACTTTTCTTAGCTGTCTGATAACGTTGTAGAATTATCCATTCCACAGTATTCAAACATTTGTTCCGTTTTGATCGTAGGCGCAGGAAACAGGGAGGCTATGGTCAAACTGTGGTGGGGCGGAAGTATGCTTTCGCCCCCTCCTACACAACTTAAAAGAAGGGTCTAAGCTCAAATCAAGCTTTGATATATTAAAGGGGTACTTATTCTTAGCAATCTGGTGAAATTTTCATTAAAATCAGACGTGTTGTTTTCAAGATATCAGCAGATAAAGTTGTCACATTTTCAACACAAAGTGAACTTGAAGCAAGCACATATGATGTCATACCCTCACATTAATGAGCAGTCTTTTGTTTTTCTTTAAATTTTATCACCAATTTTCTCCTCAACAATCGAATGTTACTTCAATGTGATTGCATGAGAGGCATGGGAAAATTACAAACTTCACATTCCCTGTGGGGAGGTCCTATCCCTATTAATTGCAAGGTCAACACAACAGACTAAATAAACGAAGGAAAAAAAGCATTCCTTATCAATGTGAGGAGGTGATACCAGGGAGCTGCCTACTAATATAACTTCCACTTGCCTTTGGGTCACAAATGTTGTAACTTCTTTTGCTGATGTCTCGAGTAACACAAGTCCAATTTTAATGAAAGTTTCACCAATATGCATAGATTTAGTTCCTCTTTCACATACGAAGAAGTAAATTTTTGCTTAAACCCCCTTTTAAGGACGAAAACCCCTTATTTGTCCCCTCTGTAGGAAGTGTCAAAAATTTACAGTAATTTTCCTTAAAATTTTCACAATATGACCCACCAAATTGCATCTAAAGACCTTCAATTATTCAAAAATCTCCCAAAGGTGGAGGGGGACATCCCTCCCCATAGTCCCCTCCCCTAGGACAGCAGTCCGAAACGTTCAGCCCTCCAGCTGAGAAAAAGATTCCTACACCTATGGTTTTGAACACCTATACCAAAACGTATGATAATGAGTGCATTCACTACTCTGGGAAGAAACATAATACCTTTACACTTCAAACTTGACCAGATTCAGTATTATATAAAATGAAGCAATTCGGGTCGGGTCCTTTTTGCATTTTGGGCGGGGATCCTAAAAAAGTCATTTTTTATGTGGCCGAATAACTTACCGTCATTACAGATTTGAGCATCTTTCGATGAACAGGCCGTTGGTACTTCACTTGAACAACGTGTGGCACAACCTGAGTCTCTTCTCCAAAATCGAATGGTCCCAACAGATCCAAAACCAGTCTTGAAAGGAAATTTAGTGAAAGGACCATTTCGCAAGAAAATGCGTCTTGCATTTATCAGTTCAGGGTGGCCCAGGTGAGAAATGTGTCCTGCATGTTTGCCCGCCCGACGGACGTGTATTGCTCCTGCACCCACACTGACTGCACTCGCAATACTATGTACGTAAAAGGAGGAGTACATATTCGACACCTGCTATGACGGTTACCTGCAGGCAGGGTTGGGAAGTAACGAGTTACAAGTAACGCCGTTACTGTAACGAGTTACATTTTGTGTAACGGAACCCTGTAACGAGTTACATTTGCATTTCAGTAACGGAGCAAGTAACTAGTTACAATTCTGTGTAAAAGTAACTGTAACGGCGTTACATTTGGGTCCCGTTACTTTCCCGTTACAAATAGTCAAAATGACCACAAATTGCATTTTCTTTGAGCTAATAACAGAATAACAGAAAATTTTCAAATTGATGACACTTTGGTAGTAAAATGTAAAATTATTTTCGATATAGGCTATTTATCATTCATCGCTATTATCGACGTCGCCCTCACCGACATCAAATTTTATTCACGATTAGAATCAGAAGTTGATATTAGATGCACACGCTGCAGGCTTACAGGCCGGGCCACTTGATTGTCTATTGAACCAGGGAGTTGTCAAATAGCAACTCCCTGATTGAAATAAGTTTAAAATTGATCTGTATGTCAAAATACTTATTAGACAGATCAATGCTTATTATCCATGAGACCGATTTGTGCGATTATTTGAAAAATACTGAACGGTCCTCTAAGGCTCAGCTGACTTTATGTATTCTAAGTAAAGTCAGCTGGGCCTTGGTTTACTCATATTGTCCTTTAGAGGACACAGTGGAGACAGTGTACCGTGAGAAACGGGTTGGCCCATGGGCATTCAAATACCAGCTTACTTTGAAAGTTTAATCATTGCCTCTTGAGACGTTAGGGCTGGACCCGTGTTCACCCTATCCGAGTCGGAGCCAACTGCGATTCTAGATTCCCGAATCTTTCCGAGCATGGTACTACTCAGGATCCTCAAATTTCTGCCAGTTTTGATTCCAATGGCACCAATTCCGAGACCAGTCTTTTTGCCAATGTATATCATATCACACATACAGATGTTTTAATTCTATCGTACATGTCCACCATTAATTAACAAAGTCATCGTTTGTACTCACTTCCATAGCCTGGCCTCCTGAGTAATTTAGTTGATTGTATGTGACAATACCTTAGATCTGTACATTGTGCACAAATGGAACTTTAAACACTTTTAATGTAACTTTCATATTTGAGAACTCGGCTGGAATGAACTCCGAGTCCGAGTCCAGTTACATCACATTCCGTAAAAATTTCGATTCCGGAACCTTCTATCCCGGGCAAATTCCTAATCTAGAAAAAACGCTCTTGAGACCGGCATTAAGCTAACCGAATCCGGACTCTTGCGTTGGAGCCCAGTAAATCTATACGGTGCCAAGCGTTGGTAAACACCGTGCATCCATTTATGCATCTAATTTAACATGTATGGTATCTTTATTTGATGAATCAAACGTATGAATTTAGGCTATATCATATTCTTTTCAATGTCCGTAACTCCTTACACTGGAATAATAGTACGGTTAATATAAAAAAACAGCAGAATATTGAAATGGTCAATGGCGTTAAAAGTATCCTAACAAAGCTAATTGGAAAGAGAAGTGTCCGACTTAAAGCTTTACCTATTGTAAAGGGAAAGTGAATTATGTGCACATGATCTGCATGTATAAACTGCATAGTATCACCATTTCTATGCACTGTTTTATATCGACACAATGTGAAACTTGAAATTTATGGGGAAATATCACTTAGCCCAACCTTAGCGGTGAGGTTTTAAAATTTTACTGCTAACAAATGTATTCATCCTCTTATTATACCATATTTATGCTCTTGAGGGGTGAAGACTTTACTGCTGAAACAACGCTCTTCCCCTTTCCGGCATAGCCGCTAACCTCTCTAAATTAGCCGACTGTGTGATGGGAGTATAAAGATTTCAACCCTCAAAGAAGTACTTTGGTAACTGGAAAAGTTTTGGTTATAACCATATTCCTCTAACAAATAGTTTGCGTAAGCTCCGACACAGTATCATGATTCGCTGCTTCATGTTGAGCATTAGGAGCCTCTGCGACAATGCCCATTGAAGATCAGCTAGCTTCATTGACTTTCTTTGGGGAACACCTAAGGATAACCGGCACAAATGAGGTGTCGGTCGTCTCATGTGCCCCCGTCTTACTATCTAATTATGCCCCCCCCCCCTCCATTTCAGGTACCGAGGTACCGTATATTCACCTTGAAGTAACGAGTTACTTTTGAAATGTAGCTAGTTACTTTTTAGTCAAAAGTAACTGTAACTAGTTACTTTTTCAACATTGTAACTAGTAACTGTAACGAGTTACAATTTTACGGAATTAACTGTAACTATAACGAGTTACTTTCAAAGCGTAACGGGAACAACCCTGCCTGCAGGTATCCCTGAAAAGCATCCTACATTGAGGGTAAAGTATATACATGAGCAAAGTAAATGTATGGGTATTAGTTGTACTCTCATTGAATGTCTTCAAATTCACACTTTTTCTTATTAACACTAGACTAAATTTTGAGTCTGTCTTTCGTAAAACAAAGTCTGTCATATGTAAAAGAGAGTGTTGACTTACATTTACAGTTTGTAAAAAAAATCGAATTTCAGGGGTTTAATAAGAATGTTGGGTTTAAAACTATCACCTTCTTTTTAACAAATGATAGGGCGGCAAAAACTTGATCATCAACAAATTTTAGTGTGAATCTACAATGTGAATTTACATTTACGTAATTCACTTTTTTTTTGAGTACCCTTTCACTTTCAAAGGGGGAGGGGAACATGATGACCTAAGGACATGACATTTGATACTGCAAGACTGTAATTAGCAAAGGATTCAGTTAATGGGGCAAGTAAGCAGAGACTGCTGTCGAAACGTTTTGCTACCTCACTTTAAACTTTTTCAATACTTGAGTGTTGCTGATCACTCACTCCTTGTGAAATGAAGGCTTAAATTTAGGGTTACTAACAATACTAGCCAGAGGAGGCATTTGGTGTCTGAAAGTAGGGGGGCAAAGCTGAGTGGACTGTCAAACGGTGTCGAAGGCGCCACGGGAGCGAGAAACGCCCCCAACGGCGTGGGGTCCAGGGGTCCGCCTCAGGAGTCTAGGGGCAGGGGGAGAGCCCCGGAAGCTCTGCATGGGATACTTACGAAATTGTAGGCTTTAAATTTTGCGTTTTAGCTTCAGCTACAAATGACATAAGGTGGGCAATTAACATACTACAAAATTCACAATTTGACTTTTTTCAATTATATTCTTACTTCATGTGACTAAAAGTCAAATGGGGTCGATTATGCTGACGGCTTGAGGAAGTAGGAGAGAATGAATTATTCTGAGGGTTTCCCGGGGCTCTGGAACAATAACTTTAAGAAAGAGATATCTAGTATTCAGAATGGGGGCGAGCGAAGCACGCTCAAAAAATCGCATTTTCACACTTTTTAGTGATATTAGTAATAGAAATGTTAAGAAAGAAAAGTATCCTCAAGGAGAGGGCTCTTGCCCTCCCCCTTCGCTAAGCGCTTGTCCCTTATTACGGTACCGAAAATGACACTTTCCGTGTCTTACAACTTGCATCTAAACAATCTTTAAAGATCTCGGTAAATTTACCCAGATCGATGGTGATAAAAATTTTGCTTTGAAAATCCCTGGGGAGGGGAAACTTCCCCTACGCTGCGTACGGCCATGGGGGCATTGATGGTTTCAATGATAATAAAAGAGTTTGCACCAAGCTATGACAAGTAGGATGTTCTACAGGAAGTAAACCCGAAACCCCGAAGCAATATTTAAAACGGGTGCGCGCGAAGCGCGCAGAAGGAAACAGCGTTTAGACATTTAATTGTAACCTATTGTTTTCTTTAGTTTTAAATGCAGCATTTTTATTGCATAAAAAGTTTCCTACTTTCCCCAGGTGCCTGTTCCTTCCATAATGCAGGATATGGGAACCTATATCCTGTTCTATGGAGGCTCTCTTTCATGTTTCACTTTGCCGATGGTGTGGGACAAGTGCCCTCAACTTTTTATTAATGTGAAAAATAAGGTTAGTGTCGATTTTGAAGGTTATAGACGATGTAATACTTAAAGAAGTCAATAAAATCCTTTGTGGGTAGTTTTAACATGGACATTGTCAAGGGCATCGGCAGGTTAAGTACCAGGAAAGTAATTTTTACTGGAGGCTGCATGTTGGGAAGTTGTGACCGGCGAAGCCTTTAACCGCGATCGCTGAAGGCGTGAAGCCGAAGGCTGGGGACTGAGGGTCCTCCCAGAGAAACCTTTCTTAAATTTGACGGCTTTTGCGACCATTCTGGACTATTTCTTGAGAAAATCCCTCAGGTGTAATTTGAAATGCCAAAAAAAATAGTTTTGCAAATTGAAGGTAGTAACCGTCAGTCAATTTGCTGAGGATGGTGGTAGTTTTTCCTACGCACAGCAGTACAGCAGTACTAATGAGACATTTCTTTATAAAAAGGCTCATGCGAAGCACGCCATTTTTTCCCGAGAATTGCGATTCCGTATACATGGGTAGGGTTTGGGACTTTGTTTGCAAGGAACATGGTGTATTTTATGACGTGCATTAGTACTTTCAGTGACCTTTATTTCAGAGCTTCAAGTGACAATAGTGTGGCGGGTAGGAGGAAAGAAATTTTATGGTGCCAGACAAAATTTACAACTGTAGCCTATTAGTCAGTTTTCTCTGGAGGTGCGCGAGAAGCGCGCCGAGAAAAATTGTCTTAGCAGTTTTATGGTTTTTGATATTAATATTTTCCCTTATTAAACATTGCAAAATTTAACCATAATAGGCTTTTAAAAATTCTCTTATAATTTCTCTGGTCTCGCTTACTTTAGCTCATTTTTTCTTATTATTTTTAGTTTTTAAGCTCTGGAAAAAGGTGGGGGCAAAGTGCCTTGCCCCCGTAAATTCGCCTATGATACTACGTACGCATTTTAAATTTACAATCATCGTCAGCTTATGCATTTAACTTTTTATTACTCATTTCTCTTAGAGGACGCGGAATTTTATCTAACTATTTCCTAGAAAGCCCCAAACCCAACACATTTTAAGGAAAACTGTCGGGGAAGTCCCGTATAGACCTAGCCCGGCCTGTAGCTATAGGCGTATTTCACGCTCGCCGTGGCTATACGTTTCCCCGACCATGCCTTACTAGGATGCAGCCTCCATTGATTATTGCCTGTCTGCAATTGTCTGGTCATGTATGCTTATGAAGTACTTGAAACATTTCGTTGATTCTGGAAAGTATGCTTTACCCTTAAAACCATGATCGTCTATAGAGAATTATACTGTAACTACATTCGAAACCACATTGGTTTTTCTCAAAGTAATTAAAAATGCAGGACACTTTTTCTTATACCTTTGGAAAAAATCAAAAACCAAAAATCTTAGAGGTGGGTGGAGAAAGTTGGAGCAATCAATAGCGGATTAAGGGCGGAGTAACACGTGTACGTTCACCGCCCCCCCCCACACACACACACATTTAGGGGCCACTAAATTTTGAGAAATGATGTTATGGTCCAAGACATGTAAGCTTAGCAAGTAACGTGGCGTAATGGGTCTCTCGTGATGTTTGGCCGACTACATACCAACTCTAGAACTAGGCACCGGACAGACCTATAGTTACTGCAACGCAAATGTTTCTACTTTTACTTTGAAGTGCTATTGTTTTCTGGTCACATCATTCATACGATCAGAACTTCGAAGGAGAGGTGTAGCTAGGATGAAATTTTTAGGGGGGCCTAGGTATCAAATGGGGGGTCACAGCATCGATCGCCGTCCTTAATTCTTACATATTTTATTAGGACACGCACATTTGGGGGGCCTGGCAAGCATCTGGGGGCCCAGCCCCCCCCCCCCCCCCCGTAGTTACACGCCTGCTTCGAAGCGCTCTCCGCCAGCAACTGTTTAAAACTGTTTCATTTGTTTCAAAAATATTTTTTATTCCTCGCCGAAAGGAATCTATGCAATCATGATCAGGCGCGGATCCAGGGCTCCAAACAAGGAGCGCACTTTTTGTGGGCGAAATCCGTAAATCCCAGGTGGGCGGCCCCCCCCCCCGGCAGAAATCCGTAAATCCCTGGTGGACGGTCCCCCCCCCCCCCGACAGTGTAAGATTTGATTTCCCAGCATCTGGTAACCAGAAAATATGCACAAAGGAACGATTTTTTTTTCAATTTTTTGCTTTTTATTGGGGGCGCAGACCCTCTGTGCCCAGTGGATCAGCGCCTGATGATGGCATGAGTATATGTGAACGTATAAAAATCGCCAGTTTAGTCTATTTCTCGGGTTATCCG
The DNA here is from genome assembly GCA_029531755.1 of Holothuria leucospilota. NCBI lineage: Eukaryota > Metazoa > Echinodermata > Holothuroidea > Aspidochirotida > Holothuriidae > Holothuria > Holothuria leucospilota. The sequence goes on from CM055968.1 coordinate 34,831,126, forward strand.
ATATTAACTTCTCTTACTGAATTAGTAGGGTCCCCCACACGCTTAGTCCAGCCCTGAAGTTTTACTTGTGCTTTTTGTAGCGGTTTTAGCCCAGGCCCGTTGTAAAGACACGACTCGTTATTACATCCTGTAGAACTGTAGTATATCTTGAGGTACAGGTCCTCCACCACCCCAATTTTCTCACTGCCACAGTTTAATAAATTTTCCCTTCCCTTAGCAGTAGAAAGAATATTAACAACTATTCAAAAATTAGATACTACTTGTATTAAACATCCATTATCTAATATACTATGTCTAAAATAGGGTTAACATTCTTGTCAAATTTGCATCCATTCCTGAATCACCTTTCAAGTAGCATGGAGCACGCCAGCAGTGTATGTACATGTGTATCTGGACCAGGTAAGGGATGGTGTTGAAATCCATGGTAATTTCATAACTGAACTTGCACTTAGCTTCCAGATCCTTCAAACTGTTCTGTAAGATGCATGATCAGCCAATGCTTTAAGCTGGAGACTGAATCATGTTAAAGCTAAGAGTCCCTGGGTTCTCTGAAGTAAACAAAAGCTTGCACGGTCACCCTGCTTATAAAACTTTTCTCAACTTTTGACAACCATGACTGTGAGGAGTTTCTTAAAGAATTCCACTAATGATCACATCTTCCTGTATGATAGGATTCTGCTTTTTTCTGAAAAACCTCCTTTCACAATTCTCAAATCGGGAATAAACCAGAGGTGGCCATCAGCCACTTCCATACTCCACAAAACAGACTGTTTCCTTCTTAATACAGAAATTGACTGCGAACTGAATTTTCAAATATCCTCCTTGAAAGCCTGCATTTCCAAACATGTATCACTTCCTTGAGACAAACACTGTACATGTCCCCAAACAGACCAACTGTGAAAATTATTGCTTATAAATGAGTGTTTTCACCTTCTGTGTCTTCTTTGGAAGGTCCATCTTTAGGTGGTGGGGGTGGTGTCATACGAGGTCTTTGTACCCCAGGACTCTTTGGATTCACAGCTGGTGGGGAAGATGGAGTTGTTCCATTTTCTGATGGAGGACGGTTACTTTTGCTTGAGGTGTTATCTTCCCGACGTGGAGGATTCCTTGGAACAGGAGGGGGTTTGTTGGGCTTTGATGCTCTCTCTTTAACATCTGCTTTGGCCCCTTCTTTTTTCTCAATCGAGCCCCTATCTCCTTTTGCATTTGGAGGTTTGGGCCTCTCAGGTTTATCTGGCCTATCTGGTTTATCAGGTGCCTTGGAAGAAGCTGAAAGTTTCTCTGTAGGTGCCTCTGGAGGCCTGTCAGGCTTCACTGGCTTTGCTGATACCACAGGAGGTAGTTCATTTTTACTGTCCCCTCTCTTTGGGGCTGAAGGTCTTTGGGGTTTTTCTTTTACTGGGGGTGTTTCTTTTACTGGGGGTGTTTCTTTTACTGGAGCTGTTTCTTTTACTGGAGCTGTAACAGGCTTTATTTCTTCATACAAAAGATCCTCATCATTAACATTTCCAGAGTCTGACCCTTCTTCTGATGCAGTCAAAATTTTGTCCAGACTATCATTTGAGGCTTTGTCTGGTGTATGCAATCCAGATGAATCACCATCATCATCATCTTCCCCAGGGTGGGGGCCATCCACTTCGTCATGGTCGGCATCTTCTGTAGTTTCCTCCTCCTTCTCGGCTGCATGGGATGATGCCGGCGTAGAAGTGGTTGCCAGTGGGCTTGGTTCTAGGTTACTCTGTCTAGTTAGTGAGTTGGTTGGGGAAGGGGTTGGGGATGTCCCCGCACTACCCGGGGGGCCAGGAGGTTTTGGTGCTTGGCCTTTCTTGGAGGATTTGCGGGGTATAGTACCAGCTTTTCTAAGTCTGCAGGCAAGGAAGATGGTACACATGTATTACTGACAGTCACATGAATAGTTAGAGACAAATGAGGTGAGTTTCTACTTGGTACTCCCCTCTGATTGGTTAGAAATTACAACACAGCAATTAAAGCATAATATCATCTAACCTCTTTTGAGAAAACAGAAAAGAAGACAAAACTAGCCGAGCTTTGAAGAATTAAGAAAGACAAAAGCAAAGAATAATATAAGACAAAGACTAACCACAAACCATGCAAAATATATTACAATGGTGAAAGAATACAGATGTAACATGGAAATCTAAAGAATGAAAACCTAAACTACCCCCTCTATTGTACAAAATGTGCCATGAATGGCTAGATCTGTTTGTGCCACTGTCATGGCAACTTTTGTTGTTAACTTTCTATGAAAATGAGAGCATTTGCATGGGTTTCTGATGAATGTTATTGTATGAGAGAAACAGTGACATGTCATTTATGAAGTTGACTGACAAGATTTTCAACGACAAGCGACAGAGTCATCAAATCAAATGAAGTTCTTTGTGTTTACTGATTCCATAGCACACCTTTCCTTAATATTACAATGTTATACTTGAGGCTAGCTCTCTCTCTGTCACATAACAATGTCAATTTGTCACAAAACTATGATTCACACTGATTCGTAAGGATCATATTTGGATGGATTTAGTGAGCAATCTGCACTGTTAGCATTTATGTCAAGTACAAGTTCGATTCTGTATAGTTAACTTGAAAACTTGAAAACTACTGAGACAAGAATTAGCTGCTGTTTCCATTTCTAGGGACGAGCACATTGCTGACACTTTATATGCTACAAATTTACATGCTACAAAATTCCTTGTAAACCAAACCATATTAATCAACATCCCTAGAGCAAAACATATCTGCTAAACACAAGAAGCATAATTTATAACATATTACATGTTGATAATAACTATTAAACAGCCTAATCTGATTTAGTTGGTGGCCCAGAGGCCCAGGGCCAGTCAGTTTCATGTCAGGCCAATGACAATTCTGAAAAGGAGGCCAAGTGTACAAGCTGAGTTTTAGGATAGGCTAAGAAAAATTTTTAGGATAGGTTGAGAAAGTTGGCAAGTAATTTATTTGCTTGACCCGAAGCTCCATAACTTTACTGGCCCTGATGGTCAGTGAAAGATACAATCCTTTATTAAACACTGTGTTGTAAAAATCCTTTTATATGAAGACAACCCTGCAGTTGCCTCTTCAAAGTTAAGTGTCATGTAGGACCACAGGTGTTGTATCAGGGTTTGATTTAGCCAGAGTCCAAAGGCTACTAAACTTCACATCAGGCCAGTAAGAATTGTGAAGAGAAGGCCTGCTGAGACTGCTGAGTTTGGGGATGGGCTATATACACTGAGAAAGTCAGGCCAGTACTAAATTTACTTACTTGACCAGTAGCTTCATAACTTTACTGCCTTGGTGGCCAGTGCAAAACACAATCTTAAACTGAACCTTGCACTTAATAATATCAACTTAATTTCTAAAATTTTTTAAAAGCTTTTTTCACTTTAATAAAAAGCTGCCATGTAGCCTAAGCTGACAAGTAGCATTAAAAGTTACACACTAGATCAAGTAAAACATTAAAGACTAAATGATGACATAAACACCCAACAAAATACCACAACAATGAAAAATGAAATGTAGGTGAGAAATTCCATCCAGCTTACAGTTTTGAATCATAAAAAACTGCAGAAACTTATGAATTCTACACAGCACTTTTGGAATTTTTAACTTTTTTAGTTCCTTCAAGTATACTGAACTGAGCATATTAAGCAGAGACAACATCAGATGATTATGGGTTTAAAGAATGATTTAAGCCCACATTTATTTTTGATATGTTTAAGAGGAAATGAATCTCAGCATTATGCTGAAAGTGTTAGTGAATTCCTATGTTTAGTTCTCAAGATATTACTGCTAAAGTTGCATTTTCAATATAATATGAAGTTGAAGCTACCAGGTGTAATACCCTAGACATCAAAGCCATTGATTACTTTCCTTTCTTTTCTTAACCTATCTTCTGACTTTGGATGGCTAGGGTCTTAGAGTTACTAGTTTGCCTACTGGGTATGTAAAGTTTACAAACTTCTTATGTTGTCATGAATGGCATCATTAAAAAGAAATAAAGTTTTACAAGGAAGGCCAAGAGTAATCTTCTCTTAAACATTTAAAAAAAAATTTGGGTCTGAAACATTCTCCTTAAAAGACATAAACTGGTTGGAAGATTAATGAAAAAAAGACAACTGGAGTTCATCTTTAAATTTTTGTTCCTTCATTATAGGGCTGCCAGTTTGTTGTCAGCTGTGGGCATATAAAAAGTTCACCAGGAGATCATAATACCACTTAAAAAAAAATTCTTACATTTTGCATTCTTGTTTTTTTAAAAGTATTTTGCAATTTTTCAAAGAATGAATAATTAATCTGCTATGCTTTCAAACTTTCTTTCTTGTCATCAGTGGGTTCAGACTTGACAAAGTGTAAACTTAAATATCTGACAAAAGCAAGTGAACGGGGAAATTTTCAGAAGTTTAAAAGCTCACATATCTGTTTTCCTAACCTTAACAGTTTGAGCTGATAAAACTGAAACACGTAACGGAACAGTGAGCTCCTGTTGTTATCCACCAGTATTCAAGTTTCTGTAGTTTGTTTGAATGCTGTCAATAGATATTTTGCTACCATGCTCTCCAACCTCAGTTCCATCAAACTTCACTGACTTAAGGAAATTTGACAATGGGATTTCTACATTAAGCTCAAAAACATCACTAAAAGCCTAATGTGGAAACCTCAAGCTTTAAAAAATTTGGACCAAACGTTGCCAATGAGGTCATAGAACATGAGAACAATACAAGTCAAAGATCAAAATAGATACATCTTAACTTCTTCTGACGTGAAAAGAGAGTACCATGTTTTTATGTATCAACACTTTGAATACACCATGACTGATTTCTCTTTTGGAGGAAGGATAGGCCCTATTTCAAATAGCAATTACAAAGGATTGTGGGATAGAGTTTTGGTCTGTGTCATTTTTGTCAAAGGCATTTTACTGTAGCAAAAAAAGATGCATACCAAAACTCTATCCCATAATCCTTTGTAATTGCCATTTGGGAAAGGGTCTATGGATGGATAATGAAAATTTCACCTGCAGTCTATGTTAAATTAATGTGGGATGAAAGAAGCATAAAACAAGTTTTTTGAAGCAATGTGCAGCATTTAGGGAAGAAAGTTTCAAAGTATTTCAAAGAAAGTATTTAATATGCAATGAGCAGCTCAAGGGGAAACCTATATTTCACATGGAGAGTATGTTTTTCCTCATAACAAAAAACTCAAAACGGTTGTATTGATACAAAGATGCATCTTACCAAGCTATACAATGACCAATAACATTTCAAAAGTATGAAAGTCCAACTGACAAAGTGCAGAGAAAATATTTGAATTCAAAAGAAATGATTTGTGAAAAGATGAGAGATTTTCATGGATGCGACAAAGCTAATATTTGATGTTAAACCAAGAAGCATGCAATCATTGTAAGATTCTGCCAACTTTGAATCAATAATTTGCACAAAGTTCTGGTGTTTTGTTCCTTTTTGCTTTTTAACATTCATGTAACTATCTCTCATACTTTATTCAAGTCAATCCAACAGAGACTTGTTTTCTTTGTATAAAGGCTGACAGCTCTGTAGCATATAGATGCACCATCATACTTTAGATTAAAAAAAAAAACCTCAGAAGTTCAAGACTGAGTGAAAACAAAAATATTTAGACATAAGAAGGAAGATCTAACCCCCCAAAGCAGTAATATATATTCAGAAATCAAAAATTCTCAAAAAAAAAAACAGGATGTTGCAAGAACATGACACCTGGATGGAATTTCTCAGCCTTTACAAATAAAGATAAAAAGTGACAGATACCTTGCAAACATGCAATTGAAAGGCAAACAGCAAATTAGGATGAAGTGTTGCTAGGTGTTGGCGGAGGAGGGTGGGCTGGTTTATTAGGAGGTGGGGGGCGTAAGGCAGGACGACGTTTGACAGGGCTGAAAAGATTGGACGTGGAAGAGAAAAACAAGTTGCAAAGCTGATCATAATGTGTATGGGTGACAAAGATCACAAAAGAAATGAACTGTTGTGATTCCTAAAGCAGAGTTGCTATGGTAACTATACACAAACAGTCAGGTATGAGCATTGATGAGGTAAAGGAGGTCAATAAGAGAAAACTTCAAGCCCTTAGTCAAACTATGACCAAACACAGTTTAGCTCCTATGTCTTCTGGGTGATTTCAGAGTACATTGTTTTGATGTATAAATTTCCTTATCAAGGAACAAATCCTAAAAAACAATTTCCAATTTAAAGTTTTATAAATATAATTTTGTGGAGGAGAAAGTTAGCAGGAATTAAGGTTAGAAATGTTGAATAATGACTTTAAATATGAATGTCACATCTGGCATTTAGTCAGTTTAAATAGGCTGTTAGGCTGCAATGCAAATTTACAAGTTTAATATCGATCAAAAGTCCTGGTCAAGCAAAATGAGACTGTTTCTATCTTAACTTTGAAATATCCATGTGAAACAAATGATTTTCAGGAGCATACGCTGAGTTATTGCTTCTGTTAGTTTGTATGCAGACATTTATATCCATCAAAATGGTTTTGCACATTTCAGCACTGTCAATAGATCAACAGTAAAATACAAAATGTATATGGATGGTGTGAAGGGCAACTGGTTCCAAAAGTAAGACATTTTTCAATAGTAATATCACTTCATAAAATGGCATCTACAAAATGAACTTTTCAGAATGAATCAGGGGTGTCATGCAAAAATAAACTTGGGGGCGTATAAGAGGCATCATGCTGAAAAATATTTTTGAAGGGGGAAGGTGAAAAGTAGTGCAACCTAAGGCAAAGTGCCTTTAGGTGCATGTGAAGGGTTTTTAAAAACATTTTCAGACAAAATCATATAACACCCTTGACAAAATTTTGGGGGCCTGGGCCCCGAGCCCCAAGGGGTACAACAGGTCTGGACTGAATAAAGTTAAATATTAGCTTTGTGCAGAAAACACGGGAGGGGCCCACCTGGTTAAGTTCAAATATTCACACTAACTTGCCAATTCTTATGGGCAAAGAACAATATTTGCAAACTCATCCCCAAACACCCTTTTAGTTTTTCATGTAAAAAGTGATTCACAGGCAAAAAGACATTTCATCATGTCTTATCTAGTCACCACAATTTAAGCCCATCCTTACAACTAAAACTTACTATAGTTTTTCCAATAACATTATCATCAATTCACTACAATTTCATTACAATTGATTTTTTTTGTAAATTTTTCAAAAGTACCACTTCCTACTTTAGCCCCACCTTAGTTGTTCCCACGGATCATCATTTTTATACCTCACTTGCTGAAATTGATAACGAAGTTTAGTCCCTAGAAAACCTCATTTTTGATACCTTGGTATGACTGTATTTTTTTATAATCAGAAAAATCTAAATAAGATGGTATTTGGTTCAAGCAGTGTCATTACATGGCTCTTATCAATGCTACCATGTCAATGTCAAATATGTATAAGCATACCACAATTAAGGACAAATGCCATTTGAAAGTGATTTAAAAAAAAAAAAACCCAAACAAATATATGTATTGGTGGCCAGTGGTGCCTTCTATTGTGGTATATTAGAATGTATGGCTTCAAAGGGAGGAGATATTGATACTTTATGATAGCATTAAGTCATGTACATTAATTATTATATATATGCCACTGGCAATGGAAACCATAGCAACAACTTACCTCTCACTATCACAAGTACATCAACCTAATGGCAAATCTACCTTATCCATTGTCCAGTGACATATATCTACCTAATGCAGTGCCTAATGGTACATCTACCTAATCCATTGCCCAGTGGCATATCTACCTAATGCAGTGCCAAACAGACCGTTTTTGATGAGCTTACCTTTTAATAATGCCTTTTTATGACAGCAATTTCATGCAAATCCAGGGCCACTCAAAGATCATTCCATCACTTACACACAGACACACTTGATGCCTTACGGGGTACTGGCAAAGGACGCCGTAGGGAATGCAAGGGAATTTCCCAGCAGCGAAGCTGCCCACCAAGGAGCCAAGTAGACGAACATGCTTGAGGGTGGGATGCGCTCCAAGGCAGCCATGTGCAGCCGCACATGACTTCTCTTTGCAGTGACTGAATTTTTGGGCAGCTACGCCAGTTTCGAGCCCCGTGTGAGCTAGGAAAGACGTGCGAGAGCGGAGCTCTTGCCGGCTGCCCCAGTACCCACTAAGGCCACACTGGTGAGTGCACTCACAAACATGAGCAGCCACACACCCTCACACACACATACACACAAACTTAAATGCACAGATTGTAACATTGCCTTCAGCATCAAAGCTAAGCAATGAGACAAAGACCACATAAAGACACAAAAAAATGAACAAAATAACAACTACAAAACAACTAGATATGAAGAAGACCATGAAGAAAGCCAAACTATAAACTATCTACAACCATGAACCAACAAAAACAATGAAATAATGAGCTTATAAATTTCAGGTAATCCCGACCTTACTTTAGCAGGCAGGTGTAATTTTGAGGACGTGTGGTCATACATCCTACAAAATATAATTTTAACTCAAACTGTGCCAACTTTTTGTGGGTTGTGCTTCTTTTGTATTCAATCAACAGGCAGCATATAAATCTAGTTATCTACCCCTTACCTGAAGCTAGGATTATGATTTGCATTCCTATTTTTGTAAGAAAGAAATAACTGCTACATCAAACTTTGTGCATGATTTTTGCATGTCATGCAAACTTTTATCTCATGCTTAATTCTGCCTAACAGGTAAAAACAATAAGATTTGTCATGCAAATATAATACATACTATGAGAAAGCTTCTCGTAAAAGGTTACTTAGAAACATACTGCACATGTATACCTTACACTGAAATATTTCACATAATACAAATACAGTTACATATACTTCAAAATCTCTACCTTTTTCCCCCAAAATACTAACAAAGAGTGAACCAATATCATATCTTGTTTCCTTGTTAAAAAAATCTTTCTTGGCATTTATATGACAGAACAAAACTTGACAATAGAAGAAAAGTGCATTCCTTCATTACTCTGTCATAACTGAATATTCATTGCTGAATATCATTTATTAAATATTCATGATGATGACAATGAATGAGAGTCTATCTGGCCCATAAAGCATACAAACAAAAACAAAAGGACAGATGCATAAAATAAAGACAAAAACTAAACAAGGACAACAGACTTGTCCCTTGTGTGTGTGTAAGGTAATACAATTTTGTTGCCTTTAAAATGAATGCGAGTAGAGACCTTTTAATGGTGTGTCTTAACAACAACTGGAAAAGTATTTAAGGGTGTTGGAAGATAGAGAAGAAGTTACAGAATTTGAAACTTCTTAGCTTAATTTAAAGGCATTTTTGCAACCACAAGCAGGCTGTCCAGCACATTTTCATGAAAACTGAGGATAATTGTAGGGAGAAAATTTGAAGAAAAAAGTAAGGTGTAAAAAAGAAGGGACAAACTAAGAAAACTGAGGACAAAAAAAAAATACGACAGAAGTAGGAATTAAATAGCCACGCCACACATAAATATTAGTTATGTTCAAAAACACCCCCTACCCCCAAACTGGGCTTAAGTCACATGTAACAGGACAACATAGCTCTGATGACAGGGGTCCACAGGCTGCCCAAGAAATGTAAGGTAAGGTCCCAAGGCAATACCTCTGGAGGTCCAAGAAGCTCCAATGGAGCTGAATAATTTCCTAAGAAAACTACATAAAGCTTTTAGCTGAAGCTAACTATCACCACATTACCAACACTTTGTGCAGTTTGATATAGTACAAAAGTGGGGTGATAGTTTGTTTCATAAACAAAATGACCTACTGTGTGGACTTCTCAAGGGTGACTGTATTCTCATCTTAGAGCATCTATTTTTGACTTATTTCTAAAAACAAACTTAACTTGGATTTTACTAAGAAGTTTGCTCAGATAAAGTGGTTCAAGATGTTTTATACCAAACAGAACATTTGAATCAATTTTTAATGCAGGCTAATTTGAACTACTTGTCAAAACGTTGTTTTCCCACTGTTCACTGAAATAACTTCTCATCACACCACTTCCACCAGAAAAGGCCATGTGGCTCTTAAGGACTTTTTGAAATACTCAGAAAATTGCAAATGTGCCTTATCAGCTTTCCAGCAGTCTGGGCAAGGCTATCCCCCCAAAAACACAGCAGAAATGCAACTTAGAAATTCAGTTTTTCATGACACCACCAGTTTCATGCGGTACCATATGGTAGATAACACTGTAGCATGCTTCTATAAAGTTACTTGAAATTCTTGTAATGATGATGCAGTTAAAATGTTTGCCATCACTGTCAAATATTCCCGAATAACACAAGGTCATGTATATGTTCATTGGTCCTGCAGTATGAATTGGTACTGGTGCTGCAGTATGAGCTGCATATTACCAGGTCACTCTGCATACCAAATGGTAGGAAATTGTAAGAAAAAGTAGAATTTAGTAGGAAAAAGTTGGTATTTGATTAAAGAAAATATTTTTAAGGACAAGTTGGACTGAACCCCAAAAAGGAGAAACATTATGCTTGCTGGACAGCCTGACAAAGGTTTATGATTCTCTTTTTCAATTCCAGCCAAACAAAAGTAAGAAATGCCTTTGGACAACTTTTAAAGTGATATAACTCCAAACGTTCCTGAAGTAATTGAAATGATAGTACCTGAAATCAATAATTAAAGCTATTGAATCCCCCAAATCAAACAGTGCCACACAGGCAATCTCTCAAATAAAGGTATTTATAAAATGCGACAATCTTGTTTGAACATAAGCATCAAGCTTGATATGGAAAGCGAATTGTGGGTCAATGTGTATAACGTAACCGTTATATTACCTCACTGCCTGGCTTATGTTTTGCCAATGCCTTCAATGAAAACAACAAAATCACTTGACATGTCATCCAATCAAAACACAGATTTTCTAGGTTTTTAGGTTCTTCAACATCACTTCTGAAGAAATCATTACATTATTGATATTGTGTGTATACCTCAAAGTCCCTGAAAACTAACATTCCACACAATACCATTAAAGTAAATTGTAAATCTAGCTCTACAAGAAATCATATTTCAGACATTCAGAAATAAATCCCACTCATTCAACACCTGTCTTCAGAGCTTGTTACCTTGCTGAGATACAAAATGTTGAAATACACTAGCTTAATTTGAAATAAATCAATTCCGCACTAATTTGTGATGTCCTTCTTGTACAACCCACATCACATGCCTATGCTCCCTTCTGGAATTAGAATGCTTTATGTGACCTTGGAGAAATAACTGTTTTCTTGCATAGCATGTTGTAATGAGGGCTTGCCTGCTCAGGTTACTCTGTAACTATAATGCCATGATCAAATTTTGTCACAAGGTGCAGTGGTTTTAGGAAAAACAAAGATGGTAATCTGAGTAACAGCCACAAATTATTGTGCATTCTACTATTTTAAATGGCATACATAAATGTCCAAATTTTATATCTCAGCACACAAATGTGCTGTGTAGATGGGGGTTAGACCAATGGAATTTATCCTTCAAGCTTTATACAGCAGCTTTAAAATTGTAGACTTAAGATGCAATTTAACAAATCTTGTTCACAATATTTTCAGCAGGGTAACAGATTTCACAAACAGTAACTTGGTGTATGATACAACCTAGTACGCACAAGCCCACATACTTTAAGAAAAGTTTTGTTCTTTTCTAGAAATGGATCCAACATAATTATTTGAAATATGTAACAAATGTTTTTAATGACTTTCAATTGTTCAGCTAGGAGTTTCTAGCTGCCTAATCAGAAGTCCTCAAATTTAAGGCTGAGGGCCACTTTCACTGGAGATTTTAATTTATGAAAATCATATTACCCATAACTTAATCCAGCAGTTGTTTTCTTATTTATATTTTGGGGCCACTGAATCCTCCCTAGGCCATGTCAGTGACTGAAGCATACTGCAAACAGCCCATGTATCATGACCTGAGGATTGTCTGTACCTCTGTTCACTCTAGTAGTTAAAGTAAGTTACTCTGTTTTAAAATTACTTGCAGAAGGAAAAACGATCACTTTTAGAACCAAGATAAAAAGTTCGCTGATATTCTAACTCTTGTTTTTCACTCATTCAGCATACAATTCCAAGGCATTTTTGGTTGAAGGTCTCTAGACATGTACAATATACACACAGATTGACTGCTTTGCAAACACAGGAAAATACGTGAATGACCACAATTCCCCCTCAAGATGGATTGTAGATAAAGCAAATGTTTAAAAGATTACTTTAATCCCACAACCTTGTGATGAATAGACACGAGTCATGACAAGAAAACCAAAAAAAAAATGATTTTTGCTCCCATGAAATGACCATGTTCCTGAGGGCATCATGAGATTTTGTGGTTGGCACAAGTTCTTTCAGAATAACGACTGGAAATAATTTTTTCCCATTATTTGTTCTCTATTCATGACAACTCACCTTCAAAAGAGCATTTAGAAAAAATATCAAAATGACAGACCAACTTTTGGGCAAAATCAGCACATTTTCTTCAAAGTAATGAAACTGCTTATTATTCTTTTTTTCCTTTCACTTAAAACTTATAAAACTGCTCTTAATCAAACAAAGCAGGGCAATTTATTACATGTCTAAAGACCTTTTAAGCACGCAGCAGTTTGTTAATAGATGTGTTTTAAAACAAATTGTAACTACACTAGGTGATATTATTGGCATTCAAATTGTCATCAAAGCTTCAAAAATTTCTTTCATATAATTGAATTCAGAACCCAAATATCATGCAATTTGAGTGTAATATTTTTGTGATCTTTGGTGGGAATTGTGGCCACTTCATCCATTGCATTTGCAGAGCAGTTAAACTAACCACCCCCACTAACTTCTACATATTTGTGAGCATTCAAGGAACATTCACTATTTAATATTGCACATGCCTGATTCCTTTTTTAATTTAAAAAAAAATAAAAAATAAACCAAAACTTGTAACTATTAGTCTCAAAAATGTCACCATTGACAAAAATGTATCACATCTAGTTATTAAACCAGACCACTCTCATAATGCACTGGCCTCAAAATCACGTGTTTTTTCATTCTTGCATTTATCTGTTAGTTTATTTCGTCGTGTTTTTCACATTCCTGACATGCATATCTGTTACAGTGGTACAGGGTGGTGCTTAAATGCAATTCAAGATTTTACCATCATTTCTTTTTAACCAGCCTTCTAATTGAAAATGATCTAAAACAAAAATTTGATAACTTGAATGCAAACAACCTACAGTATTTGGAAACGAGACATTAATGTATACATTTAAATTATTAGTTTTATTTAGTTTGCTTAGTTTCCTTTGATAATATCTGATTGTTTTGTACTTTTTTTTGGTTTTCCAAATTGCTTAACTCAAAGTTATCCATTCATTTCCAAGAAAAAAAGGGGAAAAAAAAACCCACCAATAACACATCACTTCCAACACTTGTAACACACAACTTTCATAGAGTGTCAGGTTTGAAGTGCATTTTCAAGACTTTGAATTAATTTTGTTAGCTTCATATTTTTCCTATAACTGCCATTACTAACCACAATATAACATATTTACTACTCAAAATATTTACAAAGCTAGGAAGGAAGCTGTCATTTGTTCAAACTTGTTCAATATTTCTTGAACAAAATTTATCATATGCAAAAAAGGCACCTTTTACAGACTACGACACAAAAAACTACAGCCAAACAAATAAAAAAAAAAAAAAAAACTAAAGTAAGAAATAGTTGAACACTTTTGGAATTTTTAAGGTCTTCACAGCGAAAAGCCAGAGTTCAATTCAATCACACGTCATAAATATCAAATTCTTCAGGTAATGGAGTACACCTTCAAGTAAATATGTTTTTACATTACCATTAATACCAAAAGCAACCAGAAATATGAGATAAAAACATGGAAAAGAGAGTTAAAGGAAGGAAGCTTACCTCTGAGCCTGTGTTGCCGGTAATGGTGGCTTGCCACCATCTGTCGTTGTTATACCAGGAGGAGGACGGCTTGGTGGAGGAGGGGTAACTGGGGGTGGACTCATTGGTGGAACAACAGAAGGTTGTGAGACCTGTGATTCTGTTGACTTCGTAACTTCACCATTATGTAGGGAACCAGGCGCCTGGAAACCAGGTGGACTGATAAATTCGATCGTAGGTGTATCTGTGGGTAAAAATGAATTTTAAAATGTATTACAGCGATGTTCTTTTCCAATTTACTGACTGGAATGCTTCAAAAGGTACTCATTTCCATCAGAGAAATCTGAAAACACTATTGTAGACAAAAGCTATGTCAAAAATTACACTAAAACGTCACTATTATGTCTCACCTGTATTGGGAACACATTTCTGAGTTATTACTGTACACCTTTAAGTTCTTCAAGACACATTAATGTAGCATGCCCCCATTTCATAGATATATTAATGTGTCCATTTGTTCGCCTTCACAAATAACACCAAGAAGAGACACTGAGGTCTTTAGTCACTTTAATATGAAAGTAGAATAGATGAAGTATCACTGGTAGTAAAATGGGGTCAATTGAAGCAATTTTGGGGAAATTATGGGCTAACAAGCTGGCAGTTGTATATCAGGCTTTGACTGAGTAAAAAGGCTGCGGGTATATAGGTATGGAAGCTTTGAGCCACATTAGAAAAAAATCTTCATGGTCATGGTATGGTAAATTGAAATTGCCATGAATGGCCAACTTGTCAGCTTTCTTGTGACGAGTACCTTTACTTTCAAAGTGTAAAAACCGATGATTTTCAAACAAGAGAATCATCCTTTCATAAGCTTTGAAAAGGCAAACGTGGGTCTCCTCCTCCTCTCCCCCCCCCCAACCCCCTCATATTTTTACCCTTGTAAAAAGATGAAATATATGGATGATCCCAAGCAGCAACCCATGTTGATGGTTTGACCAAAATAACAAAGGACCAAATGTACTTTGCATGACCCCTTGGTTCACCTGTGACTTCCAGTATGTGTATTTCTCTCAGAATACTTACCTGTGGTTTTGAAATGGCTTCCATACAAAGACTAAACAAAAAGTGGAAAATAACATTGCTATTCTTCTAATTTGTAAAAGGGAGAAAGCAGTCATCCCAAGTTTTTTTTTTCCACAAATCTGCTATATCTCACAGATCTCCCCTTATTTCACTAACAATTATCTATCATTATGTCTCTGTATGAAAAACAATGAAAACTGAAAGTAAACCAAGGAGTTACTCTACATGAATTTAACAAATAAGTAAGTAACAAAAATATTGTCACATGATTGATAGGAGCCATTCCTGAATTAGGATGATGGTACACTAATTCCAATTGAGAGGGGGCAGGGGGGACTGCATTTTCCCTTAAAGACAATGTAAACCAAATTCTTACTCTCTGGAAAGAAGTAATCTGCATGTGTAATAAATGTTTCTAAGATGCTAGATGCCACACCCATTGTTGCAGCTGAAACCCTGAAACAGAGAAAATGGAGGAAAAGTAAGAACAGGATCAAAGATTCGTAATTATGAAAAGACCGTATCAACTCCTGCCCTCTTACTGACAAAGGATGATGCCATCAAAAGTGATACTTGTGTTTCTTTCAAAAAGATGTTGGAGGGGCATGTGGAATGAAGCAACCTACCTAAGATATCCATGTGGGAAGTTGTCTCAGACTTCTTTCATTTTTTTCAACATAATTTAAGTGCTACTGTCCTAATGTTTATAAACAAACTGAACACATTTCTTCACCTTAGGCTCATTTCTTTTTTAACTCTATTCACAAAAGCCTTAAAAAATGAGTTAAAAAAATAATTCCAAGTGATACAGTTCAAAAATATATCATTAGCTTGTAGTGTCAGAATAAACTGTAGTGCTGCTAGTGTCAGAATAAACCACTGACACTTACGCATGAATTATTATGACTAGGTCTCTAGTCATCTGTTTTTGCCAAAGAGGCAAACTCCCCAACTAAAAGAAAAACATTTTCTACAACAAGCTATCATATGCATTGTTACATGACCCTTTACATAACTCAGTGTTGCCAACTCTGACCTTTACTGTCTTGCCAAATCCTCCACAAATCATTGGCTAATTGAACGATTTAACAGTCAAATTCAGGAAAAAGTAAAGAAAACACACCTAAAATGTCAGTCTTCAAACAGCTCTATACTTACATTTTGTATCCTTCATGGCCAACTTAAAAATTTTTCACTTTATGGCAATATTTTTGAAATGCAAGATTAATCTTAACTTGGCACTAAAAAAAGCCAGACAGCAAACATGAAATCACTCACCCCTGCTCCTGTTCTGACCACATGACATTAGGTCCGATGACCAGAGCAAGGTTGCTAGCACCCATTTTATTTTTGTCACTTTTAAGTGATACCTTGTAAAGAAACCGGGCTAGAAACCTGAAACAGAAAGCCATGTGAAATGTCAAAACAGACTCACGGAAGATAAGAAACTCAACACAGGAGGTGTACCACTTCCTTGAAACAATACATGCTCAAAGTGGGAACAAGTACAACAGGAATAGGGGAAGAAAAAATGAAAAGGGAAGAAAAATGAAAACAAAGAAGAAATAAACACAAGCATGAAGTACTTTCAGTTTCCTTCCCTGGTTGACTTGAAAGAATATTCAGTGTAGTGTATGAACTCTTTCTTATATTGTCAGTGAAAACTGAGGATAACATAAACCACTGTTTGTAGCAATCATTAGCATGTGTTTTGTTTTGTTCACGTGAAAAGAAACTAGAACAGAGATGTTTATTGAATTATTGATGGCAAGAAAAATACTGCATGCTATTTTCCTGTTAATGTTTACAGCAGTGGTTCCCAATCTTTTTCAACTCTTCTTCCCCTTTCACTTAATTGGGTTGGGCAAAAGCGTCTCCCACCAACCCCCTCCCCCGTCTTCAACATAAATATAGTATTGCTATCATCAAAAGGTAAAAACAAAACACATGTTGAAAGGAAGACTTTGTTTGGTGATGAATACTCAACCCACGATTAACGGAATTGTGAAGGCTTGATCATGTTCGGGGTCAAAGAAACGTTTTGGAATTGGATGCCAGGTTCCCCACAGAAGTGTGGAGTGTTCCCACAAGAGCCTCTAATGGGGTTGAGGGGCAACATCCCAGATGGGACCAGGGAGCAAAGCCTCCAGAAACTCTCTGGTATAAATGAAATTGTCGACTTGAAAATGAAGCATTGTAATTCAAATTCTGACTTTCTTCTGATTACCTAATAACCTTCAATGTCCACTTAAGAGATTACAACAATCTCCATTAGACCATTTTGTATTTCAAAAGTTACTACTGGAAGTTCCCTTTGATGTTGACAGGGGATTGTCTTATGTGTGGGAGGAAAGAGGATGGTATGGGTTGCATGGCCCACCCAAAAATTGCATTTCTGAAAACATATTAATGGTTTACTTCATACTATATTCCAAAAATTATCTATCATGCCTAACAGTTATCTACAATTGTCACTTCTGTCAGTATGTCATGTCTATGGAAAGCAAAGAGAAAAATACACACAAGGAAAAGGTGGCAGAATAAGTTTAGTCATGGCACTTTCCCTCACAGTTTTTGCTGCCACTATTTGGAATATGAGGGTCCTCACCACTAAATTTAAGAAATCAAATGCTGCTAGATGCAATTCCCCACCATCTGGCAGTAAAGATAATTCACAAACCTTGTAGCGCACCTGAGGAGGGAATGTTAGACGTAGTCCACTTGTTGACTTCATTCTTATCTCCTTTGTGTGCGAACCAATTCAAGAGCCCAGCTAGTTAAAGTGGCTATGCCACGTGTAAATTAATGGTTTAAACCCTTTGGTATCTTTAGGAATACGTTTCCTACAACGAAAATCAACCATTCAGTTTGTTTACAACTTGTTTTTCCGCTCGAAAATTGAGAAAAAATACACCCTCTTCCAGCCCTGAAAAGTTAGTCTTTCCGAAAATTTTCAAAATCTTGTTACGTCATGTGACGTCACTTTAGGAACTGGTCGTTGTTTGGCGTGGTATCCTTCGGACATTTGATACAGTGTTTGCATTCCATTGTACCGGTTACCAAGGTCGATACAATGTAAAACCTGCTTGAAAAGTTGTTAAAGAATTGTTATCCCTTTCTCGTGCTTACCACTTGTTTCAGTCAATTAAATGCATTTCACGCAGGTTTTTCGTCTTGGTGTCATGATAAGTAGCTGCATGTACAAACATTCACAACGCAACAGCATAGGTACACCATGGAAGTACTACTTCCATGGGTACAGTAAACAACATACCTGTTACTACACAATGTATCACCAGCACTGTTTCGTAGTAGGTACCATGTGAAATCAAATTTAATACTTTCTTTGGAATGGCAGATCTGAGCCAGGGAGTTGTCCTCTAATGGCAACTCCCTGATCGGACAGGAATGGTCAGTGGACTGTCGGTAAAGACAGTTTTCTTGGATTTTAAATCAGAAAGGCGAAGGCGATACTGAACAAGACGTCAGTGGTGCAGATGGGGTGAGTAATTCGTTACGGCGCACAGGACCGTATCGATTTGAGACAGTGTTAGGTGAGGTAAAAGTACAACACCACAACAATTCGAGCACGAGAAACATTTGGAGCAATTGAAAGGGACTTTAGCTTGGAAAGTTTTATGTAGGCAGTCAAAATATGAATTTTAGGTTACTTTCGTGCAAGTGTCAGTGAAAATCGTGGAACTAGTAGCCTAGGCTATGATTGCGTGTGCATAGTATTATTCGCTGCCAGTCCACTCACTGTACGCAGACCGAACCGAACAGTACACTGCCGAGTTTTTTCGTTTTTCGGTTATGAATCAAGAGTTTTTGTAATTATTAGTAATAGCCCATTGCAGCCCCAAAATATAACAGACCGACACCACTCTCCAAACAGACAGAATAAAGTTCAAATTCAAGACATGCCACGAATTACAATCATTACTATCTCTTACGTATGTATATAGGCTATGCTGTACGCCAGGTTCGGTATACGGAGGATGGTGTTCCTAAAATGACGTCATTGTTGTGTTGGCTTGAAATCTCATTTTCAAAAGTCTATTTTTTGGTGCAATTTTTTGAAACATTAATTTCTTTTTAATGCTCAAGGCTGTAAGCAGTGTTGTAGTCGAGGCCGCTACTTCCGAGGCCGAGGCCGAGGCCGAGGCCACACCCTCCGAGGCCGAGGCCGAGGCATTAGCTCCGAGGAAAACATATACAGAAGGGCTTCGTGGTCATAAAATCCGAATTTTATTATTCGAGAATCAGCAGACATGGCGACTTCGTCAGGACAATAACAAGCTAGTATAGTGATATTAAAGCCTTTTGGAATCTTGTGAAGCCCCAGTTAAAATTTAATATCTCATTTTTTCAAAATGCCCCTCTTAGCACTCATCAACCCCCTGGGTTTTTGGGCATGATTGTGACAAAATTAAAAATGCCTTATGAGCCTAGACTCCAAGAAAGTTGAGTGGCTACTTGAACTTTGGACAGGAGTCACTACTCATAGTCATATGACATGATAGTACCTGAAATGAAATGCTCTAAAACTTAAAAATTTGGAATGCCACGGGAGGGGGGGGGGAGGGAGGGGGTTAATTTGGAAATAGTTTTTGACTTCTTTAAACATGTCCACACTGAACACCTAACTAAACACTTAGCAGTAAGTAATTAGCACATAGTTTACAAAGGATTTACAAAAGAAATACAGACCCTATGCAACACTGTACATCATACTTTTTGCACAGTTAATGAGAAACCTCAGAAGTGGTAAAACTTTTATCTTAAGAACAGTAAAAGATATTTGAATAGTTCCAACCATTTTTTATTAGGGGATCATAACCTGTCATTTTTGAGTAAAACAGCTGTTTTGGTTACAAGTCCACAGACCTTTGAAAAGATTTTTCTTTTCTCTTTGTTACTCACACCTGTATGCTTTGCATGGAATGCCAACTGTGACATACATCTTCACTGAACCCCTGCAGCTATTTCAGGGTCTCAATTGGGAATACTACTTAATGACATCAAAACACGTCATCCAGTTTCTGCATCAGTCAGCAGGGTGCAGACTCAGTGAAATGATATGCTTTATGGCTTCTACACTGAGTTGGCAATCTCTTCCACCAAAAAATTGTGCACAAACCCCGAAGCAAATGCATACATGATTAAGTACTTCTTTCATTATGATGTAGCCCTACGGTTTTTGTCTTGGTTCACTCTCACCTATGTACATGCTCTAAAAATATTCCGGGCAACAATCACAGTAGCAATGACTGTCATGATGGCATTCTTCACCACGAAACCACACCAAAAACAATGAAACTAACCTCTTTTACAAGCAACTCTAGCAACTTATAGAAAATAAGTGACCAGTAAGAGCATGGACAGAGGACATCTAACTAGAGCATGGCTAGAGAACCTCTAGCTAGAGCATGGCTAGAGAACCTCTAGCTAGAGCATGGCTAGAGGCCCACTAGCTAGAACATGGCTAGAGGACCTCTAGCTAGAGCATGGCTAGAGGACCTCCAGCTAGAGCATGGCTAGAGGACCTCCAGCTGGTTCTACACACTTACCTAAAGTTATCTTGGTTACATTGTGGCAATTGATGTAGAATACTCCACAGTCTTTCTAACTTTGTATTGTGGTCCTTTATACTGCAAAATAAAGTCAAAATTCAATATTTACAACAGCCCAAAGTCATTCAGAAATGCTTGTTTGAAATAATTAACAAGGTTTTATAGCTCAAATTTAAATTCATTCTCGAAGCTTAGTCAGTTGCTGTGTGAATATTTTCATTCTTGAGATGAAAACTAAACCAGAAGTGGAAGTATTGATAACATTAAGACTAACTGATCTCAAAGATATTCTTAGTTGTAAGGGAAAAAACAAATGAGTTCCTGGTATGGTAGCATGATATAGGGTTCCTGGAAGTGAACAACAACTTATTTCACCCAAGAAATCTGCCATAATTCAATTTCACTTCCTTAAATTTAAAATTTCTTGGCTTAAAACTGCTATGACTAGATGAGTTTGCAAAATCTCATTATTTTACCAAGCTTGGACTTTTAAAGTGGACCTGAAGTCTAGAATTACAAAAAAATGTATATATGTATATTTTAGAGGTTGGAAAATGAATTTCATGATCCAAATCCCATTTTTATAGCTTGCTCCACTGCTGAGATATGAAATGTTGAAATTTATTCACTTAATTTGAAAAAGTCAATTGCACAGTAAGTTTTCATGTCCTTCTTGTACAACTCACATTACCCACTTTTGTTTCCCATTTGAAATTAAGATGTTTACATGACCTTCAAAGAATTACTGTTTCCATGCATAGCATGCTGTACAGAGAGGGCTTATAAGACCAAGTCACCCAATGACAGTATGACAGTGATCACATTTTGGAACGAGGTGCAGTGGCTTTCAAAAAAAAACAAAGGAAAACAAGATAAACAAGGTATTTTGAGTAGTACAAGAATGACATCACAAATTATTGCACAATCTACCATTTTAAATTGAGTGAATAAGCTTCAACATTTTACATCTCAGCTCGGGTATTTCCTGTGAAGACGGGAGTTGGACCATTTTGATGCATTTTTCAAGCTTTGTACCAAACATTTTTGAACTTTTAGACCTAAGGTACACTTCAGTGTCCAATTTCTTTACTTTTCTCATGACTGCAGAATACCTGATGATGTTATTATAAACTTTACATACTTCTGTCACCTAGGGAGATCCTAGGCAGAATAAGTCTGAGAGAAAGGTACAGACAGAAGCGTACTCCCTGTTTCCACTCTAAACTAACAAGAAAAGAGAAACTGTCTGTTGACTATCTGATAAACAACTTTCTTTTGACAATGTCAAGCTGCAATTTCATATTCCATAACTGGACTAGGAAAAAACAAGTCCTGATTTGTAATCCAGAACCTACTACCTTGCATACTTCCTTCTCTTAGACAATGCAGTGAAATACATGTTGAGACTGAAATGACCTTTGACCCGAAGAATCCTTACCTCTGTGCCTCAACCAGGTCATCATATGCAGCAAAAGTTAGTAAGGGTTCTGGAAGCTCTCTCAGGTACTGCTTAAGTGCCCCTGTGAAACAGACAGAGATTAAAGGAAGGGTCAAGATCTCACAGAGCTGACCTTAAATCTACAGCCTCACTCCAATAGCACAATAAAATTATACACAGTGGTTACACAAATACCAATTAAGCGGTTAAACTGTTTCTCCCCAACTGTAAATATTCAGAATGCTAGGAAAGTACGATATATTTGAGGATAACTGCAAAGGGCTTTATCTTTAAAGTGTCACACAAAAATGTAAAATGTTGGGAAGGATTGCTGTCCCCTCTCCTCCTGTCCACAATTATCTTTACCAAAATGCAAACATACACACACATGCATACACACACACACCCATACACACCACAAGACCTCATTGCTGAGTGTGAAAAGAAGTCACACGACTTGAAATAAAGCCCTGATGAGACTGAGTTACAATGAAGAAATACCATAATAGCACACTCATCAATATTCTATTCACTTAAGTCTTACAACTTTATCTTGTGTATTAAAGAGCAAATAACTGCTAGAACATGGAACAAAGATAAATCTTGCTTTTACTGAATAAAACTAATAGCATTACAAAGATTGTTGTGTTGTCATATTATGACAGGACGCATCTTTGTCAATTGATTTGTTTCATATTCCATGCTGTAGGACTATACACATATATTTCACATGCAGCAAAAATGATAATTTATTCCTGACGGGTTTCCTTCAATAGTGCATTCTACTCACAAGTTTGAACTTTAGACAATATAAAAAGAAAAGCTAGGAGGAACATGGTAATCCTATCATGAATTAAGATAAGCAGGACCCAGCATTCTTACCTGCAACAGCATGCTCATGACCTACAAAGTCGTGGATGGGAAGCTCAACACTCGCATTCAAAGCAGACTGTGAGAAAGTAATCAGAAAACCCACAATGAGACATTTTGCGAAAATGGAAGAACTTAGCTCTACAATCACACTCAGCCATGAATATGCTTTTACATGGGGTCAATCTTACGATGGGTAAAAATATCTGAAGTTTCCTGCTACTCAAGTGGTTACTTTGGTCAGATAATGATACTGTGGTGAAAACGAACAAAAGCAAAACGAACATACAATGGTTGCCATAACAACACTAGTGCAATCAAGTATGAATAAAAGAGCTTCAACAATGAGGTTAACATAGGAATATAAAAACATACACAATCAATCAACCATGACCTGTATCAGTGAACAACACACACAGTTTTAGAATTACTACACGTAGCAATGGATCATGACAAAGAAACATTTCCATCTTTCTGTGCACAATTATCACTTGGCACTTACATATGAACAAAAGGTGTAATGTGATACACTCTCATCACAGTCAATGACAATTACTAATTCACAGACAGTTTGGAGGGTAGTGCACAAACATGAAATGACATTTCTAAGTTTTGTTTTTCCTTTTCCAGATATTCTGTATACTAAATTCAGTGTCTAAAGCTCGTTTATAAGATACCATCCTTTTTCAATATCCAATGAGGGCAGGTGAAAACCTCTGGGAACAGTATATATTTAATGAGGACAGGAACACGGCACAAAGAATATGGTAATATTTAATGAAGACATACTTGTTGAAAGCAAGAGAAATATAGTCACTATCTAATAAGGACAGGTAAAAAGCACTAGGAATAGAGTGAATAGTTAATGAGGATGGCTAAAAGGCACCTAAAATGCACAGTCATATTTTCACAACCTTGAAGTCAATATCACCTTCTCTTGAGACACTAAGTGTCTACACAGCAACTATGTACTACATATGAAATTTATCAGTTATTTTGTTTTTGAGATATGTTCAAGTAGGGTTTCACAAACACACACAAATATCAATGCTACCACAACCACAAGAAATTCCTGAGCCTCTCACACTGAAACCTATTAGCAATGTATCCGTTACGCTCTGATTGAACCTACCATAAGAGTGATGGGTGACAATGAGTGGATACATAGTGTAACCAGAATGCAAAAATGCATTGAGGTTTCGATGATATATGTTCTATTCCAAATAATGCCATGATGTCCCATATCTTTCAGTCAATGGTCAAATGCTATCTTAACATGTTGGAAAAATACAGTTAATTGTGTTCCTATTTAATTTTGGGAATTCTTGGGAAATTTGCAGTTTGACCTCTGGTGACCCCAAATGACGATCTTGGGAAATTTTGGAAAATTTTGCTCTTTGACCTCTGCTGAACCCATATAAAACTCTTGGGAATTCTTGGGAAATTTTTGCTTTTTTACATCTGGTGACCCCAGATGGCCTTTGACCTTCACCAAAAACAATAGGGTCCATCTTTTCACCATAACACATCCACATAGTACTGTAAGTATGAAATCTACCCAGGCTTCCTACCTAGAGATACGTGTTAACAAGCTTTTCAGTGTTTGGCCCACGTTGACCCCAGATGACCTTTGAACCCCACCAAAAATGATAGGGTTCTTCCTCTTACCATAACGCGTCTACAAACAAAGTATGAAATTCATCCAATCTTCCTACCTCGAGATATTGTGATAACAAGGTTTTCAAGGTTTGACCCCCGGTGACCCCAGGTGACCTTTGACCCCACCAAAAATGATAGGGTTCTTCCTCTTAATATGGGGCATCTATGTACCAAGTTTGAGAACTGTCAGAGCTTCCCTTCTTGAGATATCGTGTTAACGAATTTTCAGGGTTTGACCCCCGGTGACCCCAGATGACCTTTCACCTCCACCAAAAATGACAGGGTTCTTCCTCTTACCATAACGCATCTACACACTACGTATGAAATTCATCCAAGCTTCCTACCTCGAGATATTGTGTTAACAAGGTTTTCAGAGTTTGACCCCCGGTGACCCCAGGTGACCTTTGACCCCTACCAAAAACAATAGGGTTCTTCCTCTCAATATGGGGTATCTATGCACCAAGTTTGAAAACTGTCAGAGTTTCCCTTCTTGAGATATCGTGTTAACGAAGTTTTCAGGGTTTGACCCCCGGTGACCCCAGATGACCTTTCACCTCCACCAAAAATGATAGGGTTCTTCCTCTTACCATAACGCATCTACACACTAAGTATGAAATTCATCCAAGCTTCCTACCTCAAGATATTGTGTTAACAAGGTTTTCAGAGTTTGACCCCCGGTGACCCCAGGTGACCTTTGACCCCTACCAAAAACAATAGGGTTCTTCCTCTCAATATGGGGCATCTATGTACCAAGTTTGAAAACTGTCAGAGTTTCCCTTCTTGAGATATCGTGTTAACAAGCAAAGTGTCACAAACACACACACACACATACACCCTGCATAGGTTTCTCTTATCATCGAAACCAAAAATAGTCGAAATCTTTCTGTTGTGAAACGTTTGATCACAGTTTAAAACTAAACACTGAAATATTCCAGGCAAGGGATCCATCAAAACTTAGCAAAATTTAAAATGAATACATTTTACATAAAAAACAGGCATGTTAAGAATTCTACTAAAACAGTAAAGAAACAGCAATTTATGAAAAAAACAAAAATTTTGCCATAGACTAATATAAAATTAAATATTACCCTCAAAAGTTTAACTTTTCCTGCACTGCCAGCAATACGGAAAAGTCCCTCTTCACCGATACCAAACTCTTGCAGCCATTCCACACATGTTTTAAGGGGTACAGCAATCTTCACCCCTTCAGTTTCCAAGTGTTCTTCAAGGTGTGTTCCAAAAACAGGTTTCCTATTGTGATTATCCAACACCTCCTTCATTCTAGGTACCAACACTTCTAGTCTAGCCAGGGCATTTCTGTGGTACTGGGCCTGTGCACTGACCATCTGTTTTAAATATCAAAGTAAATCCACTCTTAAAGCCAACTCAGCATAGATGGAAAAATCTGGGAAGATAGATGGCTTTTTCCAGGGTAGCTTTGGTATTCATACAGAAAATTTTGGCAATTGGAGGGAAATTTAGTTTTTCTTACAGGCAAATATGTAGGAAACTGTGAAAAATTTGATTTCTTTTCTGGGAAACAAATTTTTTTCTAGTACTATGAGTCAATGAAACA
This sequence comes from Holothuria leucospilota, assembly GCA_029531755.1. Lineage (NCBI taxonomy): Eukaryota > Metazoa > Echinodermata > Holothuroidea > Aspidochirotida > Holothuriidae > Holothuria > Holothuria leucospilota. Next base: position 34,857,256 of record CM055968.1, read on the forward strand.
TCTAGACAGGGAACATGGGTGGCTTTTTCCAGGGTAGCTTTGGTATTTATACAGAAATTTTTGACAATTGGAGGGAAATTGCGTTTATTCTTACAGGCAAATATGTAAGAAATTGTGGAAAATTTGATTTCTTTTTCTGGAAAGTAAACATTTTTTCTAGCCCTATGAGTCAATGGAACATCTAAATAGGGAACTTCATAAGCCCTAGCCAGGGTTCCTGTCCCTCAAGAACAATAAAAATGCCATAATCTTTCCATAATAAAATTAAGAAATATTCATGACTATTCACATTTTCTTGGGCATTAATATCCAGGTAAACATATGCATTCCATATGAATTTACAAGAAGTTATATATATTTCATTACAAAATTGCAATGCTGCAGGCATTGTTTTGCAAAGTTTTGTGACTTTTCCAGGCTGCAGGAACATTCGCCCTGCCTTGTATACTCCTAACAACTTTGTGGAAAGGTAAATACTGAACATGGCATATGAGTGACCTTTTATCTATGTATTCATACGAATGGGAAAAGAAAATTTCTGTACTATACTACAAAATGACAACAATTAGTGCTAAAGATACACTGGTAATTTAAACCACTTGTTTATTATTGGATGACTACTGGGTACTGTACAACCCTGAAGACAGGAGGGGAGGGGAAGGAATTGTCAAGCATACAACAGACACACTGCCAAGGAATGGTTTTGTGCAGGGGTGAACAAACATTTCCACAAAGTTCAAAGTGTCAAGTACTTGACTAGTTGAAGAGATTATGAAGGAAACCAATCAAAGATGTATTCTTCAGCTTGGCCAAAGTTGACGGGAGGGGGGGCATGGAATAGCTTCCACTGGTTAGGTGAATTAGGCCTCATTACGTTAGTAACAGTTCTCCCTGATTATGTTTTAACAAATGGCTTCCATTAAACCTGGACAGACCATCACAGTTGAAGTCACAATTTTGTTTGTCTTTCGAAATATAAGTTACATACTTTTTGTCTGTTTTGTGAAAACTTATGACTTTTAATTGTATGGATGGCTTAAAAGACAATCTTGACCTTTCACCATCTCTGGTCCATACAAGGTAACAACATGACTTTCATTCATTATGCCACAAATATTGAGTTGCTTGTGTTCTTTCCTTGGTCTACATATGCACAAAAGTAATACTTCTCCTTAAGTAATGTTTTAACTGTTCAGTCTTCACATCATGGTAAATATTTGTGTAAGACTAAGTGAGGCTATGGGCCAACAGTTAGCAAGCTTGAATTTCTTATAGTAATGACAGGGAGATGGGGGGGGGGGGGGGAGGATGGTGGATGGATAATTTCAAGTCTTGATAATGACCAGAGGATAAGAATCCTCCCTACCATTGTTAAAGGTCTCTTAAACTCACATCAATAAGACTCCTGGCATAATCTGGTTCTTTTGAAACTATCACCATCATTTCATTAGCAAGAAGATCCTGAAGAAAAATAGAAAAAAAAAGACAGATTATGAGATTAGTAATCCCCTGCTGTAGAAGATGCAGCAGCTAAGTGACACTGCTTATGGCTAGAAATCAAAAGGTTGTAGATATGAGGCCTTCCCAGGTTGCTGAAGTATGTTGTCTAGCAAGATGTTTCACTCTGTCTACTACAGTCCACAAAGCTAAAAATGGGCACCAGATGTGGCTTGGAGTTTATCAGCAATGGACCAACACCCTACCCAGGGGGAGTATGACACTATGATAGGACAATCTCCCTCAGAAAATCCTCACTCATGTCAATTATCCCTCAGACATCTTGCCCCACCAGAAAATTTTGAATTGTCCTGTGTGGTAATTGTCCAGGAAATTTTCAAGGGTGGGGAACTACTGGGGGAGGGGGGGGGGAAGAGTTGTTCCAAGGAAGTTTCCAGTACAAAACTGTCTGGGTGGGAGTTGTTCAAAGAGAGTTGTTTGGGAACTGTATGACAGTCCCATCTGCTTCATATCATGGAAACCAGATAAATCCACCATCCCCTACAGAGCCCTCAGAGTGCAATGGATTCACCTTAATCTAACCTTTATTTCGTACCATATCTTTGTTTCTTATTTTACTCAACACAACAAGCAGCTAGCTCAGTGTGTGTACTGCAGAAAGAAGTAGAACGACAGAGATGTGGATTGTGCACTCCACAAATGCAAATATTCAATCTTTTCACATAACTCTTGTGGTAAAAGTGAATAACTTTCATTAGGCTTCTCAAGTGCAACATTCTATTTATTGATAAAAATATTTTCCTCGAAATTAGGTAAAATGTGTCTCACAAATATGACAGGCAACAAGATAAAAGAAGTGGAACCATTGAAAGGTCAGTATAGGACATGGTAGGGAGGTTGGTATCCCTTGGCGTCTCCTCTCAGACTTGTGTGACCCTTCCCTAAACAGACTGACCATTTCTGACAACGTCACGCCACTCAAACAAATTGGCGAAGGGATAACTTCAGAGAAGTCTCAAACACTGTTGCCAAGAAGAAGGAATTGCTGCTGTGCTCTACTAAAACATTATGAAACACTTGGCAGTCCTAAGCCCATTGACAATTTTTCCATTATACATTACCTTGCATTGTTCCATTTTAATGTTTGCATCGTCCATTTCTTCCCGGGCTGCTTCCATTTTTGCCTGCTGTTCTGCTGTCCTTCCCTGATTTATATAAGCTTTTTGTGCAGCATGGTACCTTTAGATCAAACATTGAGAAATGTACAATAATCAATATAATATACAGGCAGATTCCTTCATTATCCCTACCAGCCAGGGCAGGAGTGGTTAAAACATGTGACATGTCACATCATTAGTGTATTAGTAGTACACTCATATAACTATGCAGCAAAGAGACTAGCCTAACACAGTCACAACATTGCCTATAGACGCCATTTTTTGACTAGGCCTCCAATACAATACTATATAGAGATCAGCACCCAGGAACACACTGGGAGCCAGGACCATTGTATTTTGAATCAATTCTGCTTTGAAAATAATGTCCAACCACAGCTCCCGTTGTTACATTCCCTATGCTGTCAGAATCTGTTTCAGGTTGTTATAATCCAAACCTAGTTACCACATCACACTTACGACATGTTGCATATGTCAACAATGTAAAATCCATATAAGTATTACTGTAATAGAGATGCCTCTTTAATGTCTGTGTACAACGCATTTGAACATAAATAGTTGCTGAAAGCAAACTTCTCAAAACTACTGTAAAAGACATGATATATCAGTGCAGTGGTATCCATGGATGGCTGGTATCTGTTCATATACAAAATACCTCAAAATATTGTTTTCCGCTTAAAGACAGTACCAAGCAAACAAACAAACATACGTACAAACAAACAACAATAAATACACAAGCAAATAAAAACATCCACTAACTTTGCTTTACTAGAATCCAGGTCAAGGGTTAATTTATTCAATTTCTTCTTCATCTGAGCTACTTTTGGAAAATCATTCTGAGGAAAAATAAGAGAAACATCGTCAATTGATTTGTTCCTTGAAAATTGTACTGGAAATCACATTTAGCACTGTTTCACTTGTGCATCACACATAACTTGGTAAACTTTGAAATCTACTGAATTTTAAATCGAATATAGTAGTTAACTTTTCTGAAAGTCTATTTACAAAAAAACAAACAAGAACATGACTGGTTTGCAAAAGATCCCAGTGCTGTGAGGTTTCACCCAGAGAGATGTTTTATGGCTAGTTTTGACTGATCACATACAGGCACACTGTCGTAACAGTATAACAGCATTTGTCTATTTCTGCTCACAACAGTGCAAATTATACGAAAGTAGTTAACAGTTCATGCATATTTATACAGCTCTGTGCCTACCACTTTCATCTATTATATCACCATAAATGGTTCTATCACCTGGGAATTCCAGGGTATTACTATAAAAAGGTCAGCCTTTTGCCACACAGATGATTTGCAGCAAGTCAATTTTAGTTTCATAACACTTGGTAATTACAACTCTCAATACTTTGCATTTCTTTGAGCACTTCCAGAAATTTTGCAGATAAAATAAGCATTGTCATTTCCATTGATATGAATAAATAGCTAGAAAACATATTGCCCACATCCTATCACTTTGTGTTGCAAGAGGCAAGACAATGGCTTTTAAATTTGAAAAACAACACCTGTAAATGTGTAGGATACAATACCTAATTCCAGAATATGCATATATTAACCATGACTGAGGCTTCCACTTTCACTAACCTCTAAAAAGTACATTTGTGCACACATTAACTCCTTTCCATATAGTACATGTATATATATATGTATGTACTGCTTTGTACGGTGATGAGTGTGTATGATTAACAACCTGTCCTACTTAATAAATCTGTTAAGTATTGGAAACATTGAATATTAAAGGAAATGTTGTTTTGTTGTTAAGGATGACACAATGACTTCAGTATTATCTGACTTCAAATGCTATACACATTTTTGTGAAAGGGAAAACATTGCATTTGTGGAACTGTGGTGCAGAAAATTTTACTCATTTTAAAACCACGGTTGACAGATTCCACAAAAATCCCTGGTTTAGGAATCCATGAGCTTCAATACTTGCCTCGTATTTACATACGTACAGTAACACTCACTTACCCGCAGTATTACCTGACAAATGAAAGATAGCTTAGTGGAAGAGAGCCCTCCGCCATTCAGGGTTTCTCAATTCTTTGCTTGCCTGACAGTCAGTCCGTATTACATATTTAAATAGGAGGTAAGGAGGGGTGATGTAGATTAGGCAATGAAAAGAAAAGTAGCTTGGTAACTTTATTTTCCACAAAGTTTTCTCAGGAAGAAACTCACTCCTTCTTAGCTCATAATTCGTCACCAGAAACTTTCAAATGATGCAACATTCATAACTCTAACAATGCATTGTACTTTTTGCTTTTTGTGAAGAAAAGCTCTTTCCACAGTTAATTAGTGCAAATGAACGGTTTAGTAAAGATGAAAAAAGCTTTGTTCTTTCTGTACCATGATGAAATGTAAATGCAATATTTCCTCTGAAGGAAACTGTGAGCAAATGCTCCTTGTAATATAAGTAAAAAGTACATCCTCCAAATATCAAAGAGAACAAATAATTCATACGATGGGTGTAAAGATGGTAGGATAACCTTCATCACAAATCGTGACCTAAAACCATCATTGTAATTTAATTTCCAAACCAACTGAAATTAAAGGTCAAAGCCCTCTGATGATATCTGAATAATGCATGTATTCAATCTTAAAATGGTAACACTAAAATTTATTTAAGGACAAACAAAGGAAATAATATTTTACAATAGTACTACCACTTTATGCCTCAATAATTCAATACTGTAAAACCCCATTTATCTGAACCCTACTTATCAGAAGCCCAACTTATCTGATTTGACACCAAGATTCTGACAAACTTGTATTCAACACAATTAAATTAGCTTCCTCCAAGCATTCAGTGCATTATGAAGCAAAAACTCAAATTTCAGCAGAAATGCACTACTTTTTCTACCCTAACACAATAACAGTAAGATGTCATGCTGTCCAAAACACCACAAATCTGGGTGGAAAAAAAAAGGTTTAAAGTGTTTGTCAAATTTGGAAGAAAAATCTTTTGAGCTTGTTTTGAAATTCTTGATAGGAGATACAAGTCAGTAAAGGCTTTTTAGCAATCCCATATACAGTATAACAAATGTTAGGATAGTTCTCAGTAACTCTGAGATATAAATATCATAGTGAGCTTCATACTGTACCTTAAAATCGTGACAGTAGAGTTTACCAAAATAATGCAAATGGCTGTTTCCCCAAAACTCCTTGGACTGGGAATCCACCGGATGGAGGAAACAAAGGCCTAAAGTTGAGTTGCAAACCAGTCTGGTGGTAAGTGAGAAGAGGACGAGGGAGGCCACCCTTGTACCTCGTTGCGAGGTGCTAGGGCGCCACCCTCTCTCTCTGTGCTATTAGTTTAACAGGGTTAGTTGCGGGTAAGTGGGGATTACATAGGTGAATAGGAGGTAAGGAGAGGGGCGATGTAGATTGAGTCTTTTACACATGTCTACACATGACTCCAATAGTCTACAAACTTGCTTGTCATATCATCCATCAAACAAAACAAAAAAAAAAATCTAAATGTTCTTCTGCATTTTTTATTTAATTCTGATAGCCTGTGAAAATTACATGGGACTATTTTGGCACACCTTCGGACTCCATATACTGTACTTGAAAGCAAAACTTGAAACCCTGTTCTTCCTAATTTTTTGATTGTACAAAAGTTCATCTTTAGTATGGCATGTTCAGGGTTTTTACTGTAACTTCTAAGTTACTGTGCATTTTTCTTGTAAAGCGCCTTGAGCAGTATCTCTTGGAACTGATTGGCGCTAATAAGCCTAATTTATTGTTGTTGTTGTTGTTATTATTATTATTATTATAATACATTCTTCTTTTATTTGAATCAAACATTAAAAGCACTCGTTTTTGGATACATGGGTCCATTAAGCCATCAGTGTTTGTAAGACTTTTTCATTGTATCATCCTTCATAACTAGTAACTAACTTTTTTTACTTATGGCACTTCCACAGACCATATAGTGGTAGAGTTAAAATGTCTGCTATTGTAACATCATCATCCAGTACACAGTTTAATCCTCTCACATAATTAGATGTCTTGTGTCAAACATGTGAATCCATTCACATGTCCAAAGCTAGCAATTTTGACAGTGATTTTGGGTGAAAACATACTGGTCTTTCACACTGTGATTCATTACCATAACCCTACCTGTTATCCCTAAATGCTCTTTTTATTGGGGAAGGGGGCAAGAGAGAGAGAGTATCTCCCTGGTGTTCATCAACTTAACTAGTCCTTGATGAACCAGAGATAGGCTTTCTGACCTGACCTGAAGCGAAACTGAACCACACTTACAACTATCTTCTTTAGCCTCTAAAAGGACTCCAGCTTTTTATCTCCATACCATGTCAATATTTTTTGCTGTTGGCATTATCATGGATTCCTCCACTGGTGTAATGCAATAGCATTTAGGGCAACCTGTAGATACGAAATGGCATGGAGGAGGAGGAGTGGGGGAAGATGGGGGAGGGGTGCAGACTCATATCTCCCACCCCATTGCAGTACTGGTACCCCCATTATATCACAATTCCCAGCTAATATGCTCCCACCCTGTTTTATCAGTGCACCCCCTGCAGTGTTAGTGCCTTCCCCACTCACCACATCAGAATTTCTGGCCATTGGCCTCATGATATTACCTCTAGAACATTTGTAAATGGTATAATGATGAGATTCTCTAGTCCCATCTCATGGCTGGTAAGTTCCAGGGCAACCTGAGCACATGCTTCCGATCCCTTGGCCATCATTGACCTGAAAAGAAGAAGACACACTTCTAATTACAAAGGAAAAAAATCACATACTTTGTGAAAAAATCTCATACTAAGTCTATGAGACAGGGGTGGGGAACCTCCGGCCCCTGGACATATATGGCGTGAGAGACAAGTTGATCCAGCCGGCAAGGCACTTCACAAATATAATATCAAAATACATGAAATTGATAATAGTTTTAAACCCACCATTTATCCTGCTTACCACTTTTTGGATATTCTAGGTAAATAGGCTTCATATTACTACTACTAGTTAAGTGCTTCCCCCCACAATAGAGAGGTTTCACACATGCAACATTCAACTATCGCAAACACGTTCTGGAGGACAAACAAACACATACGGATGCTAGGTTATGTCCTAATGCAATGTAGCGCATAGTGCAGTGTCCTCCAGAACAACTAGCGCGTCCACTGAATTTGACCTTTTAACCTTTGGTGCAAGCTCCCTATATGCACAATCCAGTATGCATTGTATACCATGTGGGTGTGTATTAACCAGGTGAAGAACCCTTGTACTACTGGTGCTAATGTTGCAACCTTGCATGAAGGATAGGCTAGAAGTCACTAACAGAAGTGCACTATCACATCTCTCTTCAGAAGCAAACCACATTGGAAATTCCTTTTTTTATGGGAAATTCGTTCATCTTCAAGTGGATTCTGGAGGTCAGAAATGGCTCGCCCTCCTACCAACAGGTTGTAAGTGGACAACTTTGTAATGTAAAGTGACAAAAATACAAACTCCTTCACTAATGTCTTTTGCATACATCAGTAAACATGCAAACTAAGATATATGTAGTGTGTTTAACCTTGTTCATCCAATACTTTTTAACGATAAAAGATGGAATGACTTCTTCTAATGTCCACAAATTTGGTCATACTCAAAGGCTTCCAGGGTTTTGCCCTTGATCCCTCTTCGGGGCCTGCCTAAGGGTACCTGGCACTCTCCCTATGGGGAAAGCTTTGTACTCTTTTGCCAAATACAGTGCCCCTGGCACACAAGTGGTATTATGGTGATCAAAATGGCCTGTCAAAGGATAATGGACACAGCAAAACTTGAGTCTGCCTGAAGAAAACTGACAGCAAATTTAACAGTTGCCTGGTTTGGTGTCAGTGGTTTGCCATCTCTGTGTTGGTTATGCCAGGCCCTGAATACACTTCATTACTTTTTCCCTTCATTGGACTTTTTAGAAAAGTTTGAACATAAACGTTATGTCATGTAGATGACTCCTAAGGAGACTCACACTATGATCAATTATGATGAATAATTTATTCACATATGTGATTACTTAACCATATCAAAGTTGACTACACCCATGTATGCAACATCCTTAGCACGTTTTTTCACATAGTCTCTTAAGAAGGACACAGAACAATGACTTTACAAGTACAGCAGATTGATATATATATATATATATATATGTGTGTGATATGTGTGTGATATATATATGTGTGATATACACACATATATATATATCAACATTATTTCAATGGCCTGCCATGCGTACATGGTAACAGATACGTGTCCGTAAATTTGTCGACATTGCAGTAATTACTTATAGATTGCATGTTAAAGAGAGCGTTTTCATACGTTTACGTATTCCTATATAAAAAGTGCGTGAAAACGTTAAGTCGAATCCGTTTTTTCGCCCCATTTTTTTCTTCGCCCTATGGTCGACTTTTCAACAACTTCTTTCCCCCTTACGGTGGGAATTAGTGAAATAGATATCTATATATATACTGTTCAAGGCTGAATTCAGCAATCAAGAGTTGAGAAGAAGGGACCACAGGAAACATTACTGGGACAGGCATGGGGGTTAAATTCTCTAATATTGCACCAAAGAGCTAAGAGGTGAAAGAGATAGTGAACAATGTTGTTAAAATGTCCCAACTTCTAACACTTCGTCCAACAAACTTCCCCTCTCCCCTCCCCTCTTCTCCACTCTCCCCCCCCCCCCCTTCCAACAAACACATACACACATTGACCATTTTCAACTTCAAAATATCTGTGAAAGAAACTGTAACTAAACAGCAATTAAAGTTTAAGATGGCAAATTTAAGACATGCTTTAGAATGCTGTGCACCTCTAACCTTGATTATTACTATAGTTTTTAACTTGAAAATGTCATATTCAAAAGACAACAAGGAAGTTTTAACAAAACATGCACCAACAAAAGTGAAAGAACTTCAACTGAACTTTTAAATGTACCATGATGATGTCACAGGAAGTTTATCTGATGAAAATAAGTCATAATTTGCCTTCCTGAAACACCCATAAAAAACAGATACTTGAAACACCCCCTAAATATTTACCTTTGATGAATAAATATTCCCTGTCTAAAATGAGTACACAAAGGAACAAAGAACTGTTAAACCAAAGATCTCAAACATCAGAGAATGTTTATTACTCAATACAAAGTGAAGCCCAAAGATTTGGAAAGGCTGCAAAATGAGCAACAAACTGTGCAAAAAGTGTACCATTATTCATTATATTCATACAAAATAGCTAGTACCTTCTTGCAAGGTAAATTTTTGCTTCACAATCAAAACACAAAAGAAGGTAACTGATAATAATTATCAGAATTTTCATCTCTCAACAAAATTTAGGAACATTTTTGAAAATCAACAAATTTCACAGAGTGTCAGTATTACACTGCCTCATCATATTCATAACCTGTGCATGTTTGGGTGATCAAATGGTGAACCACTGGCTTCTTTTCTTCAGTACAGAGTTGACTTACCACATGACATTCTCTGAGGTATGGTTTCTATGGGTTTATTAAAGTGAGAGCAAGTACATACTGTACATATACTTGGGACAAGTTCATGCACTTGAGGTATCCTTTGCTTTAATGAGTCCCAGCACATCACCTATAACTTACCCTAAAATGGAATCTTCTCCTAATACTTGGCTACATTCTTGCATATTTTGGCTCAGAATATAGAAAGGCAATTTTTTCTGCAGGAAAAGCAAGAGAAGTTCAAATTAAAAGATATACTTTTTAGCAGCCAGTTGCACTGAAGATAACAAACAAAGCAGTAATGCTACAGACTGAAAGGTCCTTCAAACTGCAAGGTTCAATGCAATGAAGGTGGAACTACTTGTATGCAGATAATGAAACTTATTTTAAAGGGGCTTATTGAGTTGGTTCACAAAATTCATCATTTTTTCCACACCTGTTGAGTTTTACTCACATCTTGATGGTAAATGGTCAAACTGAGAAATTCTGCAAATCTGACACACAACTATCATGGCAATGATAGGGTAATTAAAAATTAAAATCATTAATTACAAATTCATGACCAGACACTTTTTGCCATAAGGTTTTAATCACATGCAACCCCTGTTCACAAAAACTACATTTTCTCACATTTTTGGTGACTGAAGGAAGTGATACATCAGTAATAAGGCTAATTAGAAGCATTTTTATGCAATGATTTCCTTCAATCTTGTCACAAAATAATTGATGTCAACCAGGGGCGGGGATTTGACGTCTGAAAGTGTGGGGGGGTAAAGCCAGGTGGAATACCAAACAGTGCTGAAGGCGCCACAGGAGTGCCTAGTGCTCCCCCTAATGGTGTGGAGTCCAGCGGCCTGCCTCAGGCCCCTAGTGGGCCCCCAGACGATCTGAGGTATTTACGAAATTGTAGGCATTAAAATGATGTGTTTTAGCTTCAACTTTAAATTACATAATGTGTAATAATTAACATACCACACAAATCACAATTTGACTTTGTATTCTTAGTCAATGTGACCAACAGTCAGATGGGATCAATAATGCTGAGGGCTTTAGGAAGTAGGGGTAAATAGATTATTTTGAGTTTCCCGAGGCTTTGGAAAATAATTTTAAAAATGTTAAGCATCTGTCCCTTGTTATGGTAACGGAGATGACACTTTCCTTGCCTGAAGACTTGAATCTAAACAATCTTTAAAGAGTCGGTAAATTTACACAGATCGACGGTAATTAAAATTTCGCTTTGAAAATTTCTGGGGGAGGGGGACCTCCCCTAGGCTGCGTACAGCCATGTGAGCATTGGTGGTTTCAGTGATAATAGAAGAGTTTGTAAGAAGTTATGACAAGCAGGATGTTCTACAGGAAGTAGCCCTGAAACCCTGAAGCAGTATTTAAAACTGGTGCGTGCGAAGTGTGCAGAAGAAAACCGCGTTTGAGACATTTAATTGCTACCTGTTGTTTTTCTTTAGTTTTAAATGCAGTACTTTATTGCATACAAAAGTTTCCTACTTTCCCCAGGTGCCTGTTCTTTTCATGGAGCAGGATATGGGAACCTATATCTTGCTCCATGGGCGCTTTCTTTTATGTTATTTTTGTCGATGGTCTGGGACAAGTGCCCCTCAACTATTTTATAGTGTGCAAAATAAGGTAGTGTTGATTTTGAAGGTTATAGACTACACTTGAAGAAATCAAAGAAATCTTTTGTGGGTAGTTTTTACATGGACATTGTCAAGGGCATCGGCAGTTAAAGTGCCAGGGAAGTAATTTTATTGGAGGCTGCATCTTGGGAAGTTGTGGCCGGTGAAGCCTTTAACTGCGATCATCGAAGGTGCAAAGCTGTAGGCAGGGGTCCCCAAGAAATCTTTCTTAAATTTGAAGGCTTTTGCGGACATTTTGGACCATTTTTTTTAGAAAATCCTGCTTCCACCAGGACTAATTTGAAATGCTGATGAAAAATATTTCATACGATGACTGCAAATTTAAGATAGTAACCGTCAGTCAATTTGCTGAAGATGGTGGTAGTTGATATTTAGGAAAGTGAACAGCCAGAGGTGTAGCAAGGGTTTTCATGAGGCTACAATTCAATAGGAGGATTTAGCCATCAGTCGACAAAAGACGTCTATATATTTCACCCGAGAAAATGGCCTTTTCCTGGGGAACTTTGGCTAAACAACCCTACTGAATTCTAGCGGCATGTTGGAAATGGTAATTTAGTCAAGCTGTCCTACAGGAAGTAATAACAAGGCAATTCCACCAAAGTTTTCCTAAGTACAGCAGTACTAATGAGACATCAATTTATATAAGGCTCATGCGAAGCATGCCGAGTCCTTTTTTTTTCTTCAAGAATAATGCGATTCCCTATACATGGGTAGGGTTTGAAACTGTTTGCATGGACCATGGTGCATTTTATGACATACATTAGTGACCCTTATTTCGGAGGTTCAAGTCACAATAGTGTGGCGAGGACGAAAGAAATTTTACTTTGCCAGACAAAATTTTCAATTGTATTAGTCAGTTTTCTCTGAAGGTGTGCGCGAAGTGCGCCAAGAAAAATTTTACCAGCCATTTTATGAATTTTGATATTAATATTTTCCTTCATTAAACATTCCAAAATTTAATCATACTAGGCTATTGACAATTCTCTTATAATTTCTCTGGTCTTGCATAATTTCGCTCATTTTTTAATTATTTTGTTAAGCTCTGGAAAAAGTGGGGGGGGGGCAAGTGCCCCTGCTTGCTTGTCCCCCCCCCCCCCCCCCCGTAATCCCGCCTATGATACCAACTCAATGAGCCCCTTTTTAACAGAAAAATTGACCTCACACAAAAAGATCACTTGACATGATGAAGAAAAGGAAGACAAGCAAACACAATACAAACAGAAAGCCATGGGAAACAATCTCTTTTGGAAATGTCTATCTTGAAAGATTATTTATTGAGGAAATGAGGGATACTCATTTTCTCACATACTTTTGCCCACATTTAAACAAACAGTGACAGCTGTGGCATGAACTAGGTAAGACTGGGTGGTTTCTTGTGACTGTTGATACAGTGTGCTACTATTGTACATCTCACAAAGCCTCCACTCTAAATGTGGTTTACACTGCCTTGCACCAATATGTTTTCCAAGTGCTTGGAAGCTTTTAATGGCACTGTCAACTGACTGACTGTGCTTTTTTGCTCTCCACATACAACTATATTTCACACACTTCATTTGTCTGGCTTAGCCTCCAATTTGCAAAATCTTATTGTACTGTGTTAGTATTAGTTTAAACATGTTTAATAGGAATATTTTTAAAGTAACAAAACAGATTATTAATCCTTGACAACAAACCTAACCCTGTAACATAGGATCATGTGTGCACCCTTAGAACAGCAAGTTTTAAGTACTTCATAATAATGTAAGAAAATAGTTCCTGAAGATCAAATAGTGATAAACTTAACAACATCAGGCACACAGCCCCAAGGAATGGGGCGGCTTCACCTGTAATCACCCTTGTCCCTTTTCCAATAGGTTTGGCAGCCCCAGTAGATAGAGGTTGTAACTCCTTCTCCCTTCCCCCCCCCCCCCACCCCAAGAAAAAAAAAACTGATTGTAGCCCCATTTAAACTTGCAGTTTGGCAGCAACCACATTTTACCAAATTACAAAGAATGGTCAACATTCTACGCTACACACCATGCTCACTTGATCCCACAAGGTCACGCATCAAGCTACCAACTCTGAATATTTGCATACTCTCAAGCCAGTTTCACACTGTACATGATGCAATATGACGCGACACAATATGACACGATAAAAACGTCGCCAGCCGGCCCTTTCACATTACAGGTGATTTTTGTATTGCATTGATGTTGCTCCTATTGTGAATGGGCCTTCAGCCAGGTTGGGAGACTGGGGTCTCCTCAGAGGGGGTCATAACTGCATGAGTGTTCACACAGTTTATAGCAGGAACAGGCAGATGATGACATGACCCTGAATACCTGACTTACGTTCAGTCTAACCCTGTACTCCATAGAGTTCATGCTACATGAATACTGTACCTTTCACCATGGCTTTTGCATTAACACCATATACCCCTTGTGTAATTCTGTTGTCACAAGTGTATTCTAATCTTAACACAACCTGTATGGCTATTCCAAACTGGAGAATGAACCAAAGCACTAAACAAGTCCCCAAAAAGATTCCAAAATCCATAACAGTCCAACCAAATGCAAACCAGATCAAGACTTTACAAAGTGTTTTTTAAATGCTAAAGAACATAAAGAGACTGAGGTCTACCCTACAGGAATCCCACATGGTAAGGTACTGGTAGGTGGCACCCTCTATGCTCAGGGACTTTGCCAGGTAGTAATTGTACACAATAAGGAAAGTAGATACTCTAAGTACATAAGAGGTCCTGTTACTTAGAAGTTTATTCCTGTATAATCTGGTTAGAACACAGGTATCTGATAAAGAACATCAAATAGATTTATTTTATCAATACACTGTATTAATATAGGATGGCACACAGCTACAAAGCCAAACATGAAACTAAAAGAAAAACATATTTTATTTGTAGAAATAATTCAATGTTCCCTAAAGTTTATAAAAATATTGCAATTTATCATCAATACAGCACTGTGAAATAAGCCAGCTAACCAAACAATACACCACTTTTTATCTAATAGTTAAAAATGAATTTTACGTTCTAGTTATTAGTTTTGGCCTCATCTCAGCTTCTGATAAACAAAAGAAGAGAAAATGATTTACTGTATATTCAGTTTTTGTGATTCGCTCATGATCATGGCTCATCAAAGTGCACAAACAGTCAAGACCAACTGTGATTCATACTTGAATTGCCACTTGAAAGAGAGTTAATTAAAAAGGGGTCACTAAGTCATAGGAAGAGTCGAACATGCATGGAACTATGATGTCAAAGTGAACTGCAATATACCGTGAAGGATGTTCTCACTGAGGTCTGATTTAGCTCTCCACATTACAGACTTCATGAGCTTGAACTCTGGACATTTACACTTTGACCTTGGTTTCCAAATCCAGCAGTGTAGTGATGGATTTTCGTGGTTAACTTTAAGAGACTGGCCATCTATCTTCAAAAGATTTTTAAGGATCAATTTGTATTTCCATGCAAGATGTGACTAGAATCGGATTCAGCCACTAAATTAGTTCAAATGAATCTTGAACCATGAAAATAGGTTCAGACTATGTACAGAAATAAAATTCAGTAATCTGTCAAAAAAAATTCAAAAATATGTCAAATCATTGACATTTGAGACAAAAAACATACCAAATTGGTACTTCATGTTCCGAAATTAATGAAGAGCATGCTTAACATTGCAGACGAGCATCATTTCTTGAAATTTTCAGCAATGAGGTACACCCCTAGTCTTTCTTTTGGCTATGAATACCTGGTAGAAGTACCAAGGTCAGTTTGTTATTTACGGTTTTCTATCATTAAAAAATTGGCCAAGTCGTGATGCTATCGGCCAAGTCATGGTGCCCAGTTTCAAGGGGAAGATATTTCTAATGCACCATCCCATTGGTTACCCAATCATTCCTGCACCCTTCTTTGCACTTGCTTCCTCCTGTTCTGTGTCATAATTGTAATACATATATAGAAGGAAGGAGCTACAACTGCAGATGGAAATACTTTTACAAAGCACTGAGACAATATGAAAAGGGCAGTGTACAGTGTTGGGAGAGAGGGGAGGTGGGAGAATAGGGTATGGATGGGAACCAATTATTTGAAAGCTGTACAGCTTCTTTCCTTCCAGATTAAAGACTTGTCTTAGTTCCTTACTGAGTGTACACTAATGACTGAAGGTATACAAAGTAGTGTTAGGCAGAGGGCCTAACCACTAGTGTTACAAGCTAACTGCTAGGAGAAGAGACCGCCAACAGAAAAACTAAGGCGAAGTATGAACAGCTAAAGTCTGTTAGCAGAAGATAAGATATATAAATTAAGACACTTCAGAGAAGTGATGGCTAAAATCTAGACGGTCAGAAACTAGCATGGGAAAACAAAAAATTATTGACGCCTAAACCTTCTTACCCAACAAACTGTATGTCAAAGGAACTTTAGAACAGGTCAGCAGTCAGAGGAACGATTTCTGGTCACAATGGGGGCACGATGTTAAAACAATCTCCAAATGCATAATTTCACTCAGGAAGTAATGCACATTAAATGTAGCAATTGTCATTAACACTTTCAATAACTGACACCATACAATGGCTAAACACCAGACATAAGTTGCATGTTGGTACACACTCCCCTTCTGCAAAAGTCTCACCAGGGTGAAAATAATTAGGTGAGCTATCTTTTCTCAATGGAGATATTCCTACGACCATTCCATGTTGCTACACACTCACTCTTCTACACAAGTCAAAGCTTATCTGTCATTTTTCAATGTTTAGACCAGACCCCTAGAGCCACCACATCAATCATTCCAAGTTGCTACACGCTCCCCTTCTACGCCATTTTCTCACATTTTGCGAATAATCAGCTTACCTGTCTTTTCTCAATGTCTTGACCAGAACCCTGGAGACATTCTTTCAGTCTCTTGTTGGTAGTGTGACAAGCATGTCTAATGTTTTCCACTCTCTTTTCACACTAAAGATGAAAAATGAAAAAAATTTTCAAAAACTTCTGAGGGGATAATTTCCACTTAATTTTCATATTTTTTTCCACCAGCCACTGTGAGCTGTAGGAGGGAGCTGTCACCGAGCCAATCTACAGCTAGCTGTAATTACCCTTGTGCACTATAAAATGTCCAGACAGTAGTGTAAAACATAACATAGGCGTTTCGTTAAAACTGGAGTGTGGAAGTCTCGAAACTTGATTGGGGGAGGCAACTTTAGTTAAACATAATAACACATTTACTATTTGTGTACCAGTAGTCATTGCAACTGCCATCATTTTTCAAGCACAACACATTAAGGCAGCATTTTTGTAGTAGACAGTAACCAGAACCACTTCATTAATTGTACAGAACAATGAGAAAACGAGGTGAAGAGACTGACAGACACTTCATACCGTGAACCACAGTGATTTAGCCAGGTCATTAAGCCTGTTCAGAGTTATTACTGCACTTGCACAGTGGCTTTAGGTCATAGCTCGTATGGGTACAGAATGCAGTTATAAATGTCATTATAAGTTACACTAAGTTACATTATTCTAACTGTGCTTGCAGATACACTTATGAAATTTAAACCGAAAGACTTCAACTAGACATTTCAGAATTGTTGTTGGGCATAGTGCACAATCTACAAACCTAAGCACATGCATGATGTACCCATATGACCTGTGCATGCACAGTAGTAACTCTGAACTTGCTTATTCTCCAATGCCACATTCTGAATGGATAGCCTGGGGAGAGGTCTAAGGGGAAGGGGTCCTCCTCCAGTGTGAAAAATTTCTCAATCTGAGAGGTGCCTTGATGGCAAATGGAGCACAATTTGACCAGAAGTGACCTTACAAGTGAGGTAAGAAGTAGAATTTGTAATGACTGATTCTTTGCAAAGCTGAATCAAGGAAACCATTTGAGAAAGACAAGAAATCTTTGCAGAAATTGCTGTTCTGATTTTGACTGCGTGACATTCCTTTTCATTGTGCAACATTTTTGGCACAAATACAGGCCTGGCTAAGCCACTGGTGAACCACGATGATTCAAATTATTCTTCTGTATTGCAACTAGCATTTTGGGTATGTTTTGGGTAAATTTTAAAATACATTTGCCAACAAATGCAGTCCTTGCATAACAATTTATTAAATCAGCAATACACTAGCAAAGCGTTATGTTTATCTTTTATATTCTCCACAAATCAACATTTCTGGGTCCTCCATGGCATGCTGTTCCGAAAATTGTTATTGAAATATATCACTTTCACAAGAGTAAATAATTCACAGTGACAAGACGGCACCATTCTTCACACTTCTTGTTCTCGAATATTCTTCAAAGATATTCCAGTGTGGTAGATACTATAAAGTGTAGGTCTTTGAAAACAAAGCTTTACATTTATCAGCGTTGTTGCAGCCACAATATCCTTAGACACCAGCTAACTATATGTTGATGAAGTTCACAATGCAAGTGAAATTCAACCATTTGAGTTTGTCTTATACCCTATTCAGCTTGATTCAATACTGTAAAGAGCAGACTTTGCTGGGCACATTCTTCAAAAAATTGCAGTGGGAAAATGATTTTTGATGCAAAAATTATGCATTTCCATGGAATCTTTGAGAAATTATTATGCATCATTTACTGTACTAAAACACATTGTATTTAGGCCACAGGGTACAAGTTTAGGGGGCCTTGGACCTCTAACACTCGGATTGATAATTATACAAAATTGTGAAGGTGACAATACTTAGATTTTTAGCTCTACTGAGCAATTAAAGGGAGAAAGTAGTCATCCCAACTTTATTTTCAACATCTAATAAATCTTACAGATCTCTGCTTATTTCAGTCATAAGTATTTTGCATTATGTCTCTTTATAAAAAACTGAATATTGAAGGTTAATCATGGAGTTATGAATTTAGCAAATAAGTAACAAAAATGCCATCACATGATTGAAAGCAGCCATTCCCGAATTAGAATGACAGGGTACACTAATTCAAATTGCGAGGCCTGCATTTTCCCTTTAAAGAAAAATACTCACAAACTGGAGGTGATCATTTAGTACTTCTGTTTTCTCAGCTCTGAAACGAAAAAAGAAGGAAAGGAAATATTTAATGGAAACTGAAACCTTTTACAAAACAAACCCACATATTTACGATAGCTTCATCCATTTTAATAAACTTTATAACTTGTGGTGTATCCAGCAAAAAGCAATAACAATCTTCATTAATCAGTCAACCCATTCTAACTGGGAAGATGACCAGGTAAAAACAACTCTTGAGTGTAGGGGAAGGGTTAATGCAAAGAAGAGGCAATATGCTCAATCATCCCTGGCTCTTTTAAAGGTACTGTACAGTGTCTCACTTATTAAGGGAGAGATCATTCTCCCCTACCATGCAGGATAGGGGAGGTGCAGGAAAAATGTTTGAAAGCTAACAAGATTAAAAGTTTGATGAGTATCTTGATCTTTCTATTTCACCCAGCTGGTTAAGGGGGGGGGGGGGGGACTTAAAGACGATATGATACATCTTCATCCTTTTATCCCCGTCTCCCCATGAATGGTACAAAATGAAGAGCCAGAGAGGAGATTCATACACAGTATATCCTCCATTCAAATTTCACTTCTGTCTCATAAATTCTATTCAATCTAGTTAGTGATTACATCCAATTCATTTTGCCAACTTCATGCTAATTGTATAAGCACTTGTAAATTAATCAGTTTTGAAATCTGATAGTATACCCTTGATTGTCGATCTTCAAGTGAAGAGCAAATACGTATGTATGATTGGGAAAGACTCATCCTATTTATTCAAACTATTAAGGCAAAGCTTTCCATACCCTAGCTCTCCTTCTCTCTCCTACAGTACACAGCAGTAGTGGAGATTTGTGTGAAAAAGTGGGGGGGGGGGGGGAGGGGGATAATGGGCCCTTGGGACAAAAGTTACTGTGTGAAAAAGTGAGAGTCAATGGGAGCATCTCCATAAAGTGGGGGGATATATCCTCTCCACCCCCCACCCACCCCACCCTACCCCCAATTCTGCCTATGGTATACAGTACACTTTGATGCACTGTTGTTCTTCCCCTCCAACCCCGAACCACATGCACTTGTCACACGACATACCTAGGACTAAAAACTTACTTGTCAAAGTATTCTTTTTCATATTACTGTAACCTGTCTTCACCAGTATATATTTCCTTGGGACCTACTAAAGTTCAGCTTGCAGTTCTCCCTCTATCTCTTAACAGGGAGTTGCCAGCCGACTCCCTGCTCTAAAGGTCTCCATACAAATAAATTGCCACTAATCCTTTCACAAAGACTCTGATTTAAACACAAAGAGCTATTTGCAAAATTCCTTTCTTTGTTACTTGTTATCTCTGAAGTTAACTCCACCATTGCCGCACACAGCACAAATCAGTTGAGATTTGGCATTTACAGCATACACTATGTGCATGCACTTCACAAAAGAAGGTTGGATTGCCAAGTCTGTTTCATTATTTCCTCCTTGTTGTGTTCTGGATTTCCTTGAAGAATACACACACACACTCACATTACATTTTCATCGATCCACATTAAAGGGCATACATAAAGACTACTGCATACCCAACCTCACACACTGACAGATCAATTGAACTTACCAAATCATTCTGAAGTTCCCTCATAAGAATCTTTTTTAAAATATGTGTACTGTAATACTGTGAATACATGTTAATTAAGTTACACTGTACAACATCTTGCATATAACTTGAACATTTACCAGAAAATTGTCACAAGATTAACATGAAATATACATGACTTAATAATACTAATGCACATAGATGTAGGGTAACTATTTTTGCATTTTCTTAATGTATGTGTGTCACATTTTTAAAATATTAGGAGAGAAATCTGACCTAGATAAAGATATTTTTTTAACATTTTAAACAAGTCCATTTTATTTTCTGACCTTTCTTTCTCTTGTCAGGAAACATCGACTTTTAATGTCTTGCAAACAGAAGGGTAATTAGGAACCATTCATAAAACTAATTGGAAAGATGATGTCAAACAAACCTTTGAACTGCTAATGATGACAGTAAAGGCAAAAACAAACAGTATTGACAAGATTAACTACAGAAAAGACCTTAAATATACGGAGGGAGCATTGTACCCTGACTAGGCTAGCTACATTGTACAACTATGTACACTAGTTGTCTTTGTATCACAGTACGTGGTCTACAGTATGTACAGTATAATTTTGTACCCTTGCTTTCTGTAGAATCTATAGAGTATGTCTTAATCATGAGTTTTGTGTCTTATGAAGTAAAAACGATTCATCTTAGTGAAATGAATTTTTCCTGATACTGCAATTCTAGTAGACTCTATAGATGCACCAATCCACCCACACGAATGAATTTACCAGCTACAGGGTGTACACTGCAGCGGCAATTTGTTCTCAATATTGACACCATGACTCCATTTTCAAATAATTTATGAGAAAACTCAAAGTCAATGGGCCATTTCTCAAATATTGGGGGGACATGCCCCCCTGTCCCCGGAATCACTGCCCATGGGTGTATGTGTAAGAGCTAAGACTAGGAGGGAGGGGGTTGAGGAGACAGAAGCTCCCATAGAACTGTGGTGAAGCCTTTTCTCCAACACATAACTTCAAAAGTTCAGGCAATTTCTTCCCAACAAAGTATTCAATTCAGGTTTTTCTAAAGCTAAAAGACCTCAGACGCTGCCCTGAAGAATGCCTTGTATTCCTTTGAACAAGGCTGACATAAAAAAATTGTAATGAATAATCTTCAGCAAAAGGCAGTCTTAAAAGGAGAAATTCAGAAATAAACTCCTAATTTGCAACTGTGCAAGTCTGAGGCAAAAAAGCAAATTTTCCAGCTTACCACTTGATGGTAACAATGGCAAGGGATCAGTCATCACTACAAAAGGCATACTTAATGTGAATTTCACTTTGACATTATTTATAGGCCACTACAAACCAAAAAGGACCTGTAGGCTTATCACTTTCTTTTGTAGTGTCATCATGCTTATCTGCTCTTACAAAGTTAATTATTTATTGTGGTTTTTTCTTTTTTTTTAAATTTATGATAGCAAAAGGTTTATCCACACAAGAAAGATTATTCAATGCTAATTACAAGTACTGTAGTCGGGTGAGAAGTTTAAATTTCATAGAGAAAGGACAGTATATGTACAGTAAGGCATATAGAGTCACAACTAATTATTAAATTATGATTAGTTGCAAATTCAGTTTCAGATGTGATCAACTGCCTGCTATTGACATGCTAAAAGCAGTTAATAAATGTATTACTGTAACAAAGGAAATACAATGACCACATTTCAGAAAGCTATTCAACTGGTTACTATCCATTACATTCAAGTTTATACTTCATTGTATGTAGTCACAACAGACCATTATAAAACATAAGATACTGTACAATGCATACCATGTTTTACTATGCATTACTGAATTTGTGAAAGAGTTCCCATCCTGTGATACGCCACTTCTGACCATTACATGAATCACATGTACCGGTATAAGCAGTATTACTTTTGTGAATATTACATCATGCTTCAGTCAGTATATTAAACAGCAGTACTAGTAATGCTATATCAAAGCAATTCAAACTGCATTTACAGTTTGCTTATTCATTTTTACCTTGAACGTGAGTCTTAAAGCTGGTTGATACTGTACCATGGAAGTACTACTTTGGAAGTACCCTGTACTTCCATTTTTATACTAAAACATGTATCCCCTTTATAAATTTAAAAAGGGAAAAAGTGTACCAATGACCAAAACATGGCATAAATATGTCTATATGTGGTCCATTTACATTTTTTTAGAGCACTTAATAACAAGTATGCCTTAAACAATGTATCTCACCCCATGATTTACAAGTTGAGACCATACTGCCAGCAATGAAGGTTTATATAAACAACTGTATCTCCACTGTCACTCACACCTGCTTCCTCTTTATTACTATGGTCATACATACTCCCTCCTTCCTCTATGTCCCCTGTGGGCTGGGGGTTGTAGAATATGCCCACGGTATTTCCCGCCTGTCGTAAGAGGCGACTAAAGGGAAGGGCTTGCACCGTATTTAAAGGGGAATTTTCATGATCCCAGACAGTTCCAATTCTCCCAACTATGCATCTTCTAGCTCCTCCCATAACTGTATGGGGCTCTTCCTTGTGCAAGAATAAACCTGTTTTATTGCTTAAGGCCATGTCCTGGTGAGCACACAAGGCTATAAAATGTAATAAAAGTACTCTCTCTGCCTTGTGTGGAATGTGAGCTACTCTGCATCTTTCAAATATTCAAACTTTGATGTCAATCAAAGAGCAGTCACCAACTGAGAATTTTGATATACATACACTAAAAATATACTTTGGGGTGATGACAGTCTGTCTTTAAACTCTGCTTGACACTATATAACACATTTGTGTTGGTGTCATTAAATTTCATCTAACCTTCCTCTATAGTCACGCCCACATCCCCCTCCTACCTCTACACTCAGCATAAATTGCATGCTACAGTATCACCTTTATCTACACATCATTACAACAAGACTTAAAATCCCTTTGAAGAAAAATCTTTCACAACAGCAACAATAACAACAACAACAAAATGAAAAAATATGATACTCTTATTTCCTTGTAATTAATTTTGTCGAATTGAAAAATAAATTTTTGACACTTTCTGTACTTCACAAGAAAGGGGTTGGTGGCAATAAGGGATAAAGAGGGAAAAGAATGTGAAAAAAACCACACTACACAATGCCAAAATCATACTTGTATCATGAACTCAAAAGTCATTATTTTTAAATCTTAAACGGGAATTTTCATCATCCCAGACAGTTCCAATTCTCCCAACTATGCAACTTCTAGCTCCTCCCATAACTGTATGAAGCTACTCCTTGTGCAGGAATAAACCTGTTTTATTGCTTAAGGCCATGTCCTGGTGAGCATACAAGACTATAAAATGTAATAAAAGCACTTTCTCTGCCTTGTGTGGAATGTGAGCTACTCTGCATCCTTCAAATTTTTAAACTTTGATGTCAATCAAAGAGCAGTCACCAACTGAGAATTTTGATACCCCTACACTAAAAATACACTTTGGGGTGATGACTGTCTGTCTTTAAGTTACATTGAAAACATGTAGTACTTCCAGTTCCTGGGCCTAATACTCCAATGTCAGCATCGTCACCAAATGTATTTATAATATAAAGCTCTCTCCAAATGGCTTTGTTTGCATTCATGAGACTGCAAATCATTATCATCATACCATACACGAGTTCATGACTGAGCCTACTGACAAAGATCACGACGCTGAACATGGCAAACATGAATTCCATTCTTTCACTTACACTTCACTCAACTGAAACCTTTTGTCAAACAATGACAGAGAAAGTACAAAAGATCAATTAATCAATATAATTTTTAACACTAAAAGGTCTTTGGTCAAACAGGTACTGTACATTAATCATATGTCTAAATCAGGCATCTGCACTAATCCAGTCTTACCGTACAGTACGTGTTACTTGAGTTAATTTGTAACAGCAGGGAAACAAAAGGCTGGAATTATGTACGCCTGCAGAATTTTATATGATATGGAAATAAACAATTAACATCCTTGAACTCTTGGAAAAATAGTTGTAGCTACTGACATTTTGACTAGTTCACCATTTAACAGAGGAAAAAAGTTCACCTGCCATTTTGGGGAGTTATTAAATTAATGATTGGATAGTAGGTGCATAAAATGGCTCACAGCATTATTGCTATCCATTGTAGCTATGTACAGTTTCATTGCAAACCATACTTTCACCACAATTTAAACGTGTGGTTTTGTGAAACCTAATGATATTTAGGCCCTCACAACACAAGCCTCTACATAGCGGATAAGCCTGCTATTGTAATTTGGGGATGGTAAAGTCCATTGGCAAACATTATGCACACACCCTCTAAGGTGAGTTTATGGAAACAATATGGCTGCAAACACAGTGCTTTCACAAAACTGGTATTAATGCCAGTTGGCCTAATATACTGTTGCATTTACTGTAACTTGCTAATAAGTAAATGCTACTAGGCACTGAAAATCATCTCAAAGTCCCTTTAACTTTAAATGTACACTCATTTGTGGGCTGCTCCAGGGGACTCAGTCAGAAGTTAGGATCCATTGGCCAGGGCTTGACAAATACATAAGTCCATTAGCCCGGGGCTAGCTCAAACCACACATGGGCTAGTGACAGTCAACTCCGTAAAGCCCCATGGCTAGTGCAAAGTGCTGTACAGCTGTGTAGTTGGACTTTAGCCTATGCCTTTGGAGGCTAGTGCACATGTCCTTTGGGCTAGTGAAATAAGTTCGTCCAGTGCCCCATGGGCTTGTAGTAAAGGTTCAGAAATTTTGAGCCCTGCCACGGGTACTGGTTGAACAGGCACTTTAAAACCCATATTACAGGTCAAGACCTCAGAGAATGAGTTTAGAAGGCCCTGGGAAAGGATGGTCCTGCATTGTCATTGTCCTGAGTAAAAGGGGAGTGGGAGAGGTTTGCTTTGCAAAGCCTTATCTTCCTCATGAGTGGAAAAAGTTGGGAAGCTGGGAGGCTCCTTCCCAGGAAACTTATGTACTTGGAGGGAAATTTTAGCAATTGGAAGGAAATTTACCTTTTTGCACATGAAAACATGGAAGAAATTGTGGATAATTTAATTCCCTTCCTGGGAAATAAACATTTTTTTCCCAACCTGATCTTCCTCATAACTCTACAAGACCACACATTATCTAAACATCATTACAATTTGTCTTTCAATATGGTTTCGTTTAAAACTGGGGACAAGGTTGGGTCTCCTATCATATATACAGATTTGAATGATTTAAAACTGCTGTTGTGATTGCAAGGTTCATAACTACAGTGGCAAACCCCAAATATGAAGAAAACTTTCTCACAGTCCATTATTTACTCTGCCATAGTTAGCTAGGAACCACAAGTTGTGGTAACAAACTTATTAATAATTTCACAAAATCCAAGCAGCTGTAAGTGGGCCAGCCCCGCCAGCCCCCCCACCCCCACCCCACCTCCCATGAAGTAATTGAAAAGCTAGGTCAGACCACCTCCACATGTGTCATCATTTTAGTATCGTAAACTCACTCCCTAAACTGAAGGACTATCATAAAATCCCTTAAATACCAGGTACTTGCACAACTTACGAGAAGGAACTATATACATCTAACTTTTGTCAAGACTTATTTGACAAAAGTACTGTTATTGCAAGGCTACACTGTATGTGAACAATAAGGTGTGAACCATCCCACCCACACAGATTCCTTCAGTAGCTATCACAGGCAATACTGCTTGTAACAAAACAGAATCTTCAACTCTGGTACTACCCCTCGGAGCAGACTCGGTTTGTTCAGTACCCCTTTAAGGCTTCATGACTGAATAAGGAATATGCCTACAGCCAGTGTGCTATGTAGGCAACTCTGGTATGAGCAGTACAGAATTTGCTAGTTTGCTGCTACAGTACAAAACATTTTATGGCCAGGCAAGATTCAACTGCCGACAGGGGCGTAGCAAGTGGGTGGACTGGGTCAACAATGTCCAGGGGCCCCAAAGGTCCTGGGGCCCAAGATATCAACAAAAAAATTCTGGGTTTTTGGCCGGACTTTGATGCTCAGTTTTTGTACTCAGGCCTACTTGACTCTTGCGTAATTGTAAATATTTGGTTGGATGGTTAGAGAGGGCTCATACTACTGGATTGTGATACCATTGGTTTTGGGGGCCCCTTACTGCTCCCTGTCCATGGGCCCCAAAGGGTCTTGCTATGCCCCTGATTGCAGATCAGTTTAATGTTTGGAAAAGTGGCTCAGGGCAGTTTATTTCTGCCTAGTGACAATGAACCAAGACTGTTAGTAATGTACAATGTATTGGGTCCAAAGAAGCAACTAGTCTTCACATGTGCCCTTTATTTCAAGAGTATAGTTTAGTACTAATGTCAAATAAAAGCATGGATGGAAAAAAAATCAGCAATGTGGGAAGCTCCTTGCAGGATAAATTTCTTACTTGGAAGGAAATTTGGCTAGTTTTGTACATGTAAACCTGTAAAATCTTACAGGAAATTTGACTTGCTTGCCAGGAAATAAATATTTTTTGCATCACCCCCAAATAAAAGTATGAAGTTATTATAGTCCGGTGATCAAGCAAATAGTACAAAGATCGGGCAGCTATTTTCAGTTTCATTCAGGATACACAGTTTTTCTTTTCATTCTTTATGAAAGCAAAGATTGGAACTAAAGTATATTAATACTATGGTAAAGTGTAACTGCTACACACAGTACAGTGTGATACACCTAGGGTACCACCAAGCAAAAGGTCAACTCCAATACAAACATTGCGTACAGTACCTAGACAGGCTCATATGATGCAAGTTGCAACATGGCAATACAGTACATACAAGGTAACAAAGGGCTAGCTTCAAAAACATTTTTTGTATTGAAGTTGCTAAAAGGGCACAAGCAGTCACCCCAAACTTATTTTCAAACAATAGCTAAATCTCACAAATATCGTTTGCTCTTCTAAGTAGGTAGGCCTATCTTTCATGATATTTCAGCATGGAAGTATTACCCTGACAGAGTAATACTTGATTTCAGGACTTACATAGTGCATACAGTATATTCAAGGTAAACCAAGGAATTTTCTCCTCATGAATTTCACAATTTAGTGAGCAAAATATTGTCACATGATTCTCAAGAGCCATTCATGAAACAGGGTAGACTACTACACTATTCCAAATTGGGGTGACTGCACTTTCCCTTCAATTTAAAGACATTATATTACACTTTACTGACCACACAAACAGGCCTACATATTTCATAATTTTAAAGGTTGACTATCAGCCACATATCTCACTTGCATAATCTTGTCTGCCTCCCCCTCCCCACAACACACACAACACCAACCAGATATGACCCATTAACTAATGTATGATACAGTAGGTCACACACACAATGAAGTAAATTAACAAGCAGCACCACCGGATAATATTTCAAAACCTCCCCCTACTAAGGCTTCTATACACTATCTCTAAATTTCCTGATACATGTAGGCCCGTTATTCTAGGTAAGGAGTATACCTACCATAGCTCACCTGTAGATATCTCATGGGATATTGCTTATAATTTATGAACATCCTCTCCAACTTACTGGTGTGGGTATTCACCAGCGACTATACTGTACTTACCCCTTGCTACATCTAACATGCATTAATTCCTGAGTGGAGCGAGGCACTGGGAGATCATGTTAGCACCTTGCCCGGAAGTCGGTCTTCTGACCCACTGACCCGTCCTCAATTCCCTTTGATGCTCAGCTTTTCAGTAAGGAGTTTTGAGGCCTACAAACATTCAGAGTTTTACTAGAACTGCGTAAGGTTTCTGACAGGTTTGTTTCTGCTGTCATTACCATTTACAGTGTTCCTATTATATATCACACAAAGTATTTTGCTGTATTTTACCGCCTTCCCGCTCCTCGTGACTTTTCTCTAGGCATTGGTCGAGCTTAGTCTAACAATTCTCTCGGCAGTTATGGAACCAAATAGAGTATCTCATAGACCATACAGTACCTATGTACATCAGTGAGCTGCCACTCTACCTCCATCCCTGGGTACATAACAACAAATCTGCCACAACCTCATCAACTATAACATATATGGTTCCACAACATACTTTGTATAGTATGAGCAAGGAGCTGTCACAGCTCCCAGTTATGAGCAATCATTCCACAAATTACTCTATTTTGGATCAGGCCCTGGTATCACTTTTGCTTGAGAAAAACTTGCATTGCTATTGCCTCAGAAAACTGCCTTTTTTCCAAATCTGCCAGAGAAAAGCTCTCCCCCTCTCCCAGTTCTGGCTCATTTACCTATGTTTGGACTTAACATCAGCCTGAAGTTCAACCAGTATTTCCATCAATTTCCTTCATATCATATTTTTTTTCATTTTTGGAGGGAGTGGGGAGGGGGGAGGGGGAGGGAGAGAAGATCTAGAGGCATACTTGAAGTGAAAACGTAGTTTTATTACACAAAACTGCTATATGCTCATATTCATGAATATTCACACACTTTGAAAGACTACTGTACATTGACAATAGTATAGACTTTGAAGATTACGTCTAGCATAAAAAGAATCATGGGAACTGGAAGTAAAATGAGTATAGTCATGCACGTGCATTGATACACGAGAGTGGTACATACACTATAGCAGGCAACTACGTCTTGGCATGCATGGCACTGGTTGTTTGTACTACCAGTTACCATGATTCTCTGTATGCTTGACATAATCATTAAAGTCTACTATACACCCTCTTCTTTGACATCATTCCAAGACACTATATGTCACAGTACAGTATCTTCAATTTGCAATAACACTTGATACAATGAAGTACAAATTACGTTAATTCAAACAAAATATTTAGTACACAAACAAAAAAGGAGAGGGGTAATTGAAAATTTGACAGAGGCAGAACAAAGAAAAAAAAAAAACAAACACAAACAAGGACAACAGTAAACATTCCATATCCCTTCCTCACCTACCGACAAGTAATAAAGATACCCCTCCCACAACATCTTCAAAACTACTGTACATGTACCACTAGGAACTCTAACACATATTTACTTCAAGTTCTATTAAAATACCTGCAACCATTTTAAATCAGAAAAATTGGGTAACAAGTATACTATGTACAAACCAATGCACATAATATTCTACTGTACCATCAATAAATAATGATTTTCTTTCTGCAAACTTTCAATACATTCAATGTAAACATAGCATACCCAAGTTTTATTAAGTTTCATCTGTGTCGTGGCCTTTAGAACCGTACAAGCGTAAACCAAGAGTTTGTTCAATTTTTAACATAATACAGTAATCCAGGACAACAGTTTTAGTATGTTAGCTGTACATCCACTTGTGACATACTGCAAATATGTACTGTACCATTGCATTTTATGTCGAGTTTATAAATCACATAAAAATATTCTGTACAGTGAATGCTGTCTATTTCCTGTGCCAATCAAACCACAGTATGGCATTTCTGCTAGGATTGCCAAGATACTGTACAGTAGTTTTATTGACACCAATGTACAAAACCCTTTTTTTTAGGAGGGGGGGGGGATGGCCATACAGGACAGTTTTTTTCAGGGAGGGCAGTGATTTTTGCCCAACTCCAGACCTAATTTAACTGTTCACTGTTCTGTCTGACTGAGACAAAATATCTGCCTGATTTAGTCAGGTATCTGACATTTGGGGGCTCCCCAGCCCCCCTGGGCTGTATGGCCATGTGGGGGGGGGATGGATGGTTATGACTGAGTGGCATCTGTACAGTAAATATGGAATCACATTCTGGTTATTTTTCTTGAAACTCTTTTCCTGGTTTTGTTTAATGTACAGAGCCTCTTGCTAGCAGCAAAAATGTAAAATCTTGCATTATTAGCAATTTAGCATACCACAGTATTTCCTTGTGAAAGTGTTTTTGGCTTCCCATGCTTCAAATCCCTCACCTCCCACCCTCACCCCACTCAAACTATATGTTGTACACCTTGACAGGAATTAATATTTAGTTTCAACATTTTATTGAATGTTTTAAGCAGTTATGATAGCATTCATTTTCCATAAACATTAAAAACACTGTTACTTTATTTTGTGTGAAAGCCTAAAAGGGGGGAGGGGGTGCCAACTTCTTATGAACATTACAAGTTTGAAATCTTTCACTGGTGTCACACCAGACTTGAAGTGTGAGTATGGCATAAGTATAAATCAAATGCTTGTATGTAAAAATGAGTAAGAGTACAATTATATTCTCATCAGTAATTTTTTCACTTTTCTTCAATAAAAACCCACAATTTTTGGTGCACGATTCATGCATAATTTTGCTTCCATGGTCCTTCAAGCAAACCATCACTTTTATTGGGGCTTCCGGTTACTGGGTGGCATAGCCGCCCCCTCCCCACTCTTCAGTCATCCCTCTGAAAAAGATTGAAACTTGTGCAGTTACTAAACAAGGTACCCATACTGAAAACTCTCAATGCAAAAATCTTCATCACTACAGGGTATATTGTCTGATCGTTAGTTGATCGAGGAAATCTGACATAGAGGTAGCTAATATAATGTATGTGCTGGTTGCTATAATATAGTGATGCTCCCTGGTGGGAAGGATAGATATGTGAAAACCACCTGCAATGAAAAACCTAAAGTACTGTTAGTAGCGCCCACAATACGTTGTTCAACACAAGCATGGATCTACAGTAGGCAAGCTTGCAACCTTACATCAAGGCAGTCATACGTGA
The DNA here is from genome assembly GCA_029531755.1 of Holothuria leucospilota. Lineage (NCBI taxonomy): Eukaryota > Metazoa > Echinodermata > Holothuroidea > Aspidochirotida > Holothuriidae > Holothuria > Holothuria leucospilota. The sequence continues at coordinate 34,888,309 of CM055968.1, forward strand.
AGGTGTTAACCCAAGTTTTGTCTTTAGAGGAAGTATGTACATCTCTGCAGGATGATTAGAACTGTATGCATGAAGCTATCTGCAGAGAAAACAAACTACAGTATGCAATGTATAATACTGCATGTCAGGAGTGTGTTGTGTAGCATATTTCGCACGTACAGTAGGGTTTCTGCATACTGTGCATTTGATGCAAATTTTAGAAAAAATGAAAAATAAAATAATGAAAAGTGAAAAAAATTATAACATTATACCACAATTAATACTTGACCTATATCCTTTAATTCTACAACTTGGCATGGTGAAGGACAATACTGTAGCAAGAATTTTGGGTGAATGCAATAAAATTAATTACAGTAACAACAGATTTATTGTTGAGTGATTGCCAGTGATCGTTCCGCGGCATATGGACTGTCCAATAGTAGTGATAGGGGAGGTAGTAGTAGGAGCGAAACAGATTACAGTAACAACGGGTTTATTGTTGAGAGGCACACAAAATATGGCTAAGGGACACCAAGATACTGCATTGTCATAACATTGATGGGCAGGGTTAAGGAAATTATTTTCAGAGGTTATTAAATATAAATTCACTTGCAACATGATGGGAATTTATTCATAGTGAACAATGTATCTGAATCTATGAACTGGGAGTCTGGGAACTGAACTTATGATTCAAAGAGTATTGAAGGAAAATGTTGCAAGATCTTTGAAAAAAATGTTGGCCACTGTACCTGGTATTAAATGTTTTTACACAGACTTGATATAACTGATTAATTCAATCTTCCCTCTCCATCTCAATTGCAAGTTTACTGTCTAATATTACTGATAGGTGAAAAATAATTAATTTCACTACAAAACCGAAACAGGGAAGTAAAACGGCAGAACTATAGTACTGTAGGTGATAATTACTGTACTCCACTAGTACGTACTGTACATCAGCTTCAATGGCCAAACTACTGTAAATCATGATTCATAACCATGCAGAGTAAGCTGTCATATACTGTATATGGAAGATTCTCTATGGTCAAACCTTAAAAAAATTGGACTATTTTTTTTTTTTTTTGTTAAATTTATGCGGTTGTAAATTATCCTCTGTGACAAATAGTAATTTATTGCAATATCAAGTATACAGAAGAGTCTAAAGTATTGCCGTAAATATAGTTACGACATGAATCTACACCAAAAATGGTTGCTGACATCATTAGAGTAGACTATACATAAATGTGCATGGTTCCACAAATGAAAACATTGAACAGCAATGTTTCTATAACCATAAATCAAACATGGTGGCATATAACAAAGATGCTTTACATCTGAAAAAATCTGCTGCAACATTAACCATGTACAGACCATTTATAAATCCAAAGGAGACAATTTAATTAACAACTGACAGTTTAAATGTTTTACATTTCCTGGAGCACAGGAAAGTTGGATTGTGACACAGAGGAAGAAAGCGGTACATCATTCTACTGTTGTGTGGTGCCAGCTGAGGCTTTGCCTGACATTAACAACTGCTCAAGGGTGTAAACTAAATAACTGCTCAAGAGAGAAGGTGAGGGGGAGGGGGAGGGGGAGGGATATAATCAATCAAGACTCCTGTGCAACTCAGTGATTGGAATGAATTATTCTGCAACCATCCTACTTAGCAGGAATAGACATACAGTACCGTACTGTACAGTACAGGTTGGGAAACCCCTGCTTCATCTCTGCTTTGGGGCCTTGATGGTGATTAAACCCATCACCATGATAACCACGGGTGGAAAAATCCGAATCTGAATTCTGGGAAGTTCCTTGTAGACAAATTTTGGTTTTTAGCAGGAAACCTTGGTATTAACTGAAATGAAACTTGGCTGTTTTTGAACATGGAAGCATGCCAAAATTGTGGGGAATTTGACTTGCTTTCTGCACATTTTTTCTGTAAGTTTTCCCAGCCCTGAAGTTAAGAGCTCACTCCTTCTTCTCTTCCATTGTCTGCTCCTTGCTGAAACATACTGTACTTGCACACTGTATAACCTTTACATGCAGCTATCACTCTATAACACACATAAAACTGCTGAATAGTACAGTACAATAAAGATGTGTATGACCTCTTTCACTTGCAGTGAATTCATATTAAACCTACCAAAATTACCATGAACTGAAACCTGCAGTTTTACCTAATGCCAGCAGAAGTTACTGCAAGGTACATAGAAACCATGAAAATTAAAATTAATAAGACAGTAAATCAACTCAATGTCAACAAATTAATTCATCCTATTTGAAGAACATGTTTAATTTACTGCTTCACTCTTGAAGATAAGGCCAGATTATGTACACAATAATATCACAGTCAAGTATAATATCACTTCCTATTGCTGTTATATACAGTAGGATGATACTACTAGGTCTGTGCTTGGTAATGAAGATCTATTTAATTTATTTGGGTTCAGGATGTACAGACAGGTCAACTCAAAGGCACAATGAACAGGATACATTATTAAAATAAGGTCTAAAGGGTTACCATATGTTCCATTTTTAGACCACAACACAGGTGTCAGGACATAAGACATTTTGAACTGTTTCAAAACAAAAACAGCAGAATACTTATATCTTTTTGGGGTGAAATGTGGAAACTTTAAGGCAACTTAATGACACCGGCTTTGACTTGGCTGTTGCTTTAAATAATATCAAGTTATACAGATGATTGTCAGATGAGATTTGTCCTGTTTTTTTTGTAATTCAGTTTGTGTGTGTGTGTGTGTGTGCAGCACCTGTTTGGTTTAAATGCGAACATGACCATCACAATGAAAACTTTTATCAGAATATCTTAAGTTGCTCACCAGATATGAAGTAAGCACTAGGCAATTCAGAATGTGAATAGTTCAATATTTCTTCTGAAGAATTTCAGAAACACATGTAGCTCTGCATTGTACATTTGTTGGAAATTGATGATAAACACTGGCCCTGTGATTTTCCTGGATGATTACTCAACAAAGTTTTGCTATCATCAAGAAAACATTCTTTACAAAGAATGTACTAAACAGTTTAACCTTTGACCAATACATTTGTACACAGTGTACTGCACATATTACGTGCAATAAGTTTGATGTCTAATATGGCTGACTTTGTTTGTTGCTGCCACATGTATTTGTGACGTTCGTAAAGAACCTCTATACGTAGACGGCTACTCAAACGTACAATTTTTCAAAGGCAAGGGAAAACATCCCTTTTTTCATATCTTCCCTCAGGCCATCATACAAAATTTTTCAAATTTACCTAACTACAGTACTGTACAGTAAGCTTGGACAAAAAAGGTTAACCCTGATCAAAAACATGAATGTAGTTTATTTACAGCATTAACACTTAACATTGCTGGCAACACTGCTGGCAGTGTATAGTACCACTAATTATTAAAGGGAATTCCCCATGGAAGGTGTTACCCAACAAATTTACAGCAAAACCCTAAAAATTTTGGGCACAGTTTAGACTATAGTGCTGAATTGATAAGCTCAATTGGTGTTCTGTGTGATAGCAATGGATTGAAGTACTGATTGTGCAAAAAGTGGTACACTGTAATTATTTTAGGCATTTTTTGCATTACATCCTTCTGCTATGCAAAATGGCACTTTGAATGGAATGAAAAAGCAAGAACCACCACCCTATTATACAAGCTCTCCTAGCTCAAAATGTCAATGGGAATGGCAACATATTTGAAATAATTGTAAAAGGCCAACTTGTGAGCTTTCACAAGAAGGGCAACTTGTACCTGTTTAGAACTTCTTCAAGGATCCAGAGGGCATGGAACGGACCAACTTCAGTGTGTAAATAAATCAATGGAGAAATAATTAGTGGTGCGCTACCTGTAGTGAGACACAGAGGCAGTACCCTGGATGACATTTTGTCCTCTAAATCATATTAAAATGAACTTTTTGCTGCAGCTACTTATTGCTATACAGTATGTTGGTAACAAAGTGTAATACAGTAGCTGTGAACTACATGAATGAGAGACACAAGACACAATATAAATACACCTGGTGGGAACTTGAAGCTAGATGAGATGTGCAGCCATCTTCAATTGTAGGCTATAAATTATAGACTTCCATATTTAACTGGGACAGCAAAGTGGAAGAACAAGCCATACATTCTGAAACTTCCTACTGTTATACAATGAAAGTTACAAGAATCAACTAATGAGAAAGGCAAGAGTGTATAAGTGTATACACATACACAATTATTGCTATTAGAACAGAGGACCTAATCAAAGGAATTTACAGTACAAGTCCTCAATAGTGCACACAATGAATTCGGGTGTTTGGCAGTGATGTGTATGCAGGGATGTAGCTAGCCAAATTTGAGTGCCGGGTAATTGTTTGATCTGGGGAAAGCACCTCACACCCCACCCCATGGCTTCTACCCCATTTTTCTGCCATTAATTTTTCATTTTTCCCACATTTCACTCTAGGGAGTAAATTTAGGGCTAGTTTTAGGTCTCAGTAGGCAGATGTATGGTGGGCGGGGAGATGTGTGTTTGCCTGGAGTGCCGGGCAGGAATATAGAGTGCTGGGTGTCACCACCCAGCACCGCCCACCGTAGCTACATCACTGTGTGTACGTATATGTGGGTATGAAGGGGGGGGGTACTCACTGATAAATGATGACAGAAAAAAACTACAGTCCCATTTCCCCAAAGAAAAGTAAAAAGCTGCCATGTAGGAGACACATTCCAGGCATAGTTGTATACATATGCAAAGTGACCGATCAACAAGTCAGTCAATGGACACACAACATTCTATGCATGAAATTACTTTATCAAATTCATTGCTACTCATTGCCATGGAAACTAAAAAGTAAATTAAGTAAAAACAATGAGCAGACAAACAGGAAAATGCAACAAGTGAGTTTTTCAGGTCATAAATGGAATATACTCTGGACACAAACATTCTGTGTCACGTACGTAGATTTACAATTTCATAATTGATAAAAGATCCAAGCACGAACATTCAAATGGCCATTTGAAGCAGTTTACAAATGACTGATAATTGATGAAGTGGTTCTCAAAGTTCTACTCAAGTACAAACATGCGAAAACTTTCTCTTTGTGAAACTGCGTGATTATTAATGGTTGCTTGCAATAAAATACATATTCATCTTGTGCACTACTGTTGCAGAACAGGTGAACCACTCTCCAGGTAATACATTATACATTCATCAGAATAATTGTTCATCCACAAAGTCAGTCAGTGACCCAAATGCACAGTAATACCAGAAAAGACATGATGGGGGTCAGGTGGATGAGGAATGGTGAAGATGTTCTGCAGGTAGAACCATAAGGTATACTGTAGCAGCAATAGCAACTCCCAAAGAAGTCGTCCCCACAGGGGCCTAGGGGGAGGGGGTGGCCTCCAAACTTTTGTCCAAGTCCAGTTTTACTAATATCAAAATCAAAATCAACATAGCCCGGAAAGTCATGGAAGAGACAAACTAACCTTTGTTTAGTTCATACCCCCCTCCCACCCACTTATGTTTGTTTTATTTACTGGTCCCTGGCTATTACTTTTGAGAACAGCCAAAAAGGTGATTTTGTCATATTGTATATGACATTCTCTTCAGTTCCTGGAATTAAAATCCTCTTGTCAATAATGCAATCAGTTTTCAGAAGGAAATACTAGACTAACCATATGGAAGTATTTTTAGTATAAGTTAAATACCTTAAAGGGTGTAAGTTCTGTAGCAACTGTGTTGTATATTTACCTACAGGGTAATTTTTTTTTAAATCAACAATAAGTGTGGTACCTGGTTGAAAGCTGTGGTTTGTTTACATCCACCACTTGTCATAACCACTGAAGTGTATCACAAAACACAATACTGTGTGACAGACTTTTAGGTTCTACAACAGATGAAGATTCATTCTCTTCACCTTGGTTAATCACAAGTTCTGTCTGTAGTAAATAATCCTCATGTCAAACCGAATGGGGACATACATTTTTATGAATGTATTCACAACCCACACTGCCAACCTACAGTACTATGTTATAGTCAAAGCAAGCCTTGGGAGATACAGGTATGCCTGACAGGTGTAAAAGCTAGTACAAGGAGGCACAGCTAGTACAGCAAGTGACCAGTAAGTTTTCAAGTGTTGTATAACTTAGTGCTGAGACTTTACAGTGGTACCAATGAAATCACATGGGGAAAGGAAATCGGGCTCTAGTATGGGAGATAGAAGGAGTTCAAAAAAAAAAAATGAGGAGTAACAAACCTGACAACCTCCAAATTTTAAAGCTGTGATATGTCCATAAAAGATCTCCAGAATGGTAGCTCAAACCTGGAGATTTGAAATTTGAAGAGCACTGCACTCTGACGTATGTTCCACTCCGCATTCAGATAACATAAACTACCTAAGTTCAATGTATAACTATGCAAATTGCATGAACAGGGTACATATGCCTAGCCTATTGCCCTATTCTAATTGTTCTATTTTCAAATTTGTACCAATTTTCATTAGGGTTTTGAAGGTTTTCAGATCTACAATAATTATTAATGTAAGGCAAAACTGAACTGACAAATGCAGAATAATAGCCCGACCAAATTTCATTATTTTCCAGAGAAATAACAGCCATGTGTTTCATATATTTCAATTTGGATACCATAGCAACTCACAATCACATTCAGCTACTGAGATAGCCTTTAACAAGAACCAGAATATTTAATGAGAAATGTCATTTTGGCATATCATCCAGCATGTTATCATGAAGCAGTGATCATCTCTATACAATGCCAGGCAAAAGAGGAATAGGTTGTTAAAATCCATGCAAATTCTTGTAACATGGTCCTAAATTCTGTACTGTCACATAGGAAGGTAACCACAACATTAAATGGTTATGTGATTTACAACCAAAAATATTTTAACACTTGCCCAGGTTACACTTACAGGTAGGGCCTAGGTCTGGTTTTCCTCAGTCTGGCTGCTGTGACTCTAATGGCTTAGGTTCAACAAGTCATTGTATAGGTACTGTGCTAAAGATGCAGGTACCTGTATAGTAATGTACTAACAGTGAGGGTACTTCCATGGATTGTGAGACATACAGTGATGTGAGTATGCCCAACACTGATGAATGTGGTACATGGTACAGGCAGTGGGATGACATTTTTTGGAGTCAAAATATTTTTCATGTATTTCACTTTATTTTAATTATTCAAAGTGGCGTAAACTTGGTAAAAGGTCTGAAATGAGCTAACTTCCTGATCCCTTGACTAAATTAAGTCAAACTAATTTTTGTCTTTTCCACTGACATGTCTGCATGGCTTACAGTAGTTGTCCTTACTCTCTATGTAAAAGAGCACATCACTAGGCGATGAGTTTTTATGTGCATTGAGACTAGTATTGTACTGATGTACTTAGCCCATATTAATGATACTCGTATTTTAATTCTCAGTATCAGCCAATACTGATCCGAAGCCAATATGATACTGATATCTGAGAAATGAACATCCTGATCACTAAACCATAAGCTACTGGGTGCTACTACTAAGTGCTGTATCATTTTCATAACGTACACAGTTGGAACTAGTAGTCACACATACCATTAAATAATTTAACATTTTATGAATTATACGATGAGAAGCATCGATTAGGCAGTATCCCGCAAACTCCCTGGTTTGGGAGTCTATGAGCTCGATACTCACCTCTTGTTTACATGTATGTACTGTATACCATTATTGCCTGCAATAACCGTCTGGCAAAAATTAACAGCACTGTGGGTTCCCCTACCTACAGATGGGGACCTAGAGCCTAACTCTTCCTTCTGCATTTTTGTCAGCATTGAATTTCCGGTAAAGTTTACTCCAAACGTGTTAATTTATTTGACGGAAATGGTAAAAATCGCATATTTTGGCTATTTCAACTTACTGTAACGTCACAATGCAACACTGGAAGGGTATCATATTACATTTTCCAACTCTATGGAGTAATATCTATGCACTTATATCATTTCAGGGAGGTGTAACATATATTTACTGAAATATCATACCTCAAAAATGAGAAAAATGCCAAAATGTTAATTTGCTGCGAATTCGCGAACTTTCAAAACACCGTAAATCGGTCAAAATTCAATCAAATTGGCTACAAATTTCAGAGGATGCATTTTTCATGGTAGCCTACACATAGAAAAAATTTGAAATTTTTTTGAGTCGTTCAAGCAACACCCTCCGGTGATTTGACATGGAATGACCCACAGATAAAGGAGAGAAATAGGGGATATCAACCAATACCAATATTGAATACCGATAATCGGTCTCACACTTCAACTTACCGAAAAGAGCAATAGAAAGGAAAGAAGTACTAATCCTGGAGTCTGGTACTTTTTTCTGCATGCTTGAAACACCACTTTAAAGTCTCATGTAATACCCTGAAGGGAATGCAATAATGAGGTAGGATCGAAAAATTAAATGAGACCCTGGGGTTGGTGTTTGATTGAGATTCTACCGAGTATTACTGTACATGAACGAAAGGGGATTACATGCCCGCCCATAGATCATCCGTTCAATACAGCTGTGAACATACAGTACAAAAACTTGAACCCTTCCCACAGGGTGTTCCTTCACATGCCCAGTGACTTTGAAAACTGATCCTGGCTAGCCAATTATGCAATCTATTGAGACTCCATTTAGTTAGGCCATTCACCATTACATTAACTGCTGGCATTGGCTGACCACAAATAACACCACACACTAGTGAGGTCCATTGTTTGCAAACATAATTTAATACAAGGCCTTCAATATACTGTGAAGCCACACATGTAAAATCTTTTATTTTGAAGCAAGTTTCTAGAAGAAACCTTTTAAATGCTTAACGATCAAAAATTTCAAAAGGTGTTTTCATTTTGGGCCATGATCCAACCTTTCAAACACTGCTCTATCTCACACCATGTTTTCTTTCAAAGTTTTTTCTGTTCAATTAGCTTTTTCACCTTACAGAAAATATGGTTCTTTTCTTACTTTTTAGGAAAACCAAAAGAGCCTTCAGGTTTAATTATATGTGAGTTCTTATACTGACTGCTGAGCCCACCCTTGTCCATGTCACACCTTTGCAGCATGGTTGCACAAAGTGGTTCTTGGAGCCTTTGAAGTATTCCACTTTAGAACAAACCATCAAGTTTGTGGCCACAAAACTGTACAATGAAAAGACAATCATATGCCAAGGAGTACTATACACAGGGATGTAGCTACGGTGGGCGGCGCTGGGCGGTGACACCCAGCACTCGATATTCCCGCCCAGCACTCCAGGCAAACACATGTCCCCCCGCCCACCACAAATCTGCCTACCGAGACCAGGCTAAAACTAGCCCTAAAATGTACTCCCTAAAGTGAAATGAGGGAAAAATGAAAAATTAATGGCTGAAAAATGGGGTAGATGCCATGGGGTGGGTTGAGGTGCTTTCCCCAGATCAGACAATTACCCGGCACTCAAATTTTGCTAGCTACATCACTGTATACATGATTTATTTCCCACAATGCAAATTCAGGATCAGTTTATCATATGCTGTACATGTGTATAACAAAAACCTGGTATACAGAGAGTGAACCCTCAAGAGATCTTTCTACAATTAAGGCAGCTAATATATGATCAACATAATCACGAAGGCAGAGCAGATAGTACTGTAGAACTAGTGAGCTCTCAACGAATGAAATCACTCGCTAATGAAGAAAAGTCATGTAGTTAAATTGCGCAGGAGACAGTTAGAAAACAGTACCAAATGGGTATTAAAAACATCTACCAACTTATGCTTCTCCTTCCTTTGTATTTGGTATGGGAAGCTACTGTAGGTGAACTATTGGCTGTACCATGGGCTCAGTAGATGTGAACCAGGGTGGGGTAAATTTGCATGCCATTAAATGTACGATAAATACTGTACTTTCATAAACATCAAAACATACACTGTATTGAATGGTGCCTCCCACTGTAAGTGATGTGATTCCATATTCAACGGAAACAATTTTTTTTTCTAATATGGTGTATTTTTCAAAGAACAGACATAGCTTGTACATATATGCATGTCAACAAGAGGTTGTCTAGTGTTGACTGGGCCTAGGCCTGCCTTTAAAGGTACAGGCCTCTAAACATCCACTATATCGGTCAGCAGTATTCACCTTTCAGGGACATTCGAGCAGAAAACACTTGTAAGAAGATTGAGGAAACGGTGTCTGTACTGTAAATCTCCATACAAATTAATAGTGGGACATGAAGTAGACTTGAACCTGACACAGTGCTACTACAGTATCATCCTTGCAATTTAAAGGGAAAGTGCAATTTAAATAAGTGTATCCCAGTATTCTAATTTACTTAGGAATGGCTCTTTTTGATCATGTGACAACATTTTTGTTACATATTTGATAAATTCATGCGGGTAACTCCTTGGTTTACCTTTTAAAAATTCAGTGTTTTTATTCAGGAAAATTATGAAAGACATTTGTAAGGGAAATAAGAGGATCGAGATTTATAAGATTAGCTAATGTTTGAAAATAAACTTGGGGGGGGGGAGGGGCGGACAGGGACCTGTTTATTCCGTTAATGTAACATTAAACATTACCAATTAAAACTTACTGCCAATCAATTAAAAGCTCTGCAAACAGATTCTTCCATATTATCACCCACACAATCATATATAAATATATTGTAGGTCATATGCTCCACATCATCTTTAATATTGCAGCTACCAACAAGCCACTTTATTTCTTCAAACCTAGCTTAATCTTTGGTCAACAATTTCCCTTCCCTTTCTTTCACTTTCACTGGTTCTTGTGCAGCAAGTATCCCGTTTGTCGTCTCACTCAGCATACCGTTAGGAACAAGTCAATACTTCCCCTTGCTGAGAAAGGGTCAGATGTCTACAACAACTTCCTGAAGTTAACTTTGAAACTAACAGTCAACAGCGATCTGTTGTTACAATGGACGAGAATGATCACATCCTGAATATATCATAGTGTACTGCAGATGCTTCTAAAATATGCAAGTTTGGTTTCCGTGTAATATGATGATATGCACTTTTAAGGACACTTACAAGTGCAGTCTGGAGATACATAAATTTGAATGTTGTATAAGAATTAACATTGTAAAATGAAACATATGTCTGTACATGTTGATACAGAATGCATCTGACATTATTCCATATGGAATTTAAAATTATAAACCTACCTTCAATTCAGTCTGGTACCTTGTCTCCAGAGCCTGCTGATCAGTGTAACTGAAATCGATTTGGGTACTGTATGTACTATGCAAATACCTTACATGCACTCAGACTTGTAGTGAGTATGTACTCGTACTCATGATTTTGAACAATTGCCTGTACTCGTACTCATGAGAACTAATTTGCACTCGTACTCGTACTCACAGATTTTGAAACCTCTGCATTGGGGCTAATGCAAAAGTTTGTACTCGTACTCATGAACTACGACGTGTACTCATACTCGTACTCACAACAGACACTGCCCTTGTACTCGTACTCATAACATTGTACTCACACTACAAGTCTGCATATACTGTACCTACAATAAGAACTTTCCGGCAACTACAGTATCTTTCTCCAATTCAATCCTAAACTAAAACAGCTACTGTAGGAGTGCTGTAGTTGGGCTATAACACTGTACGTTAATACTGTATACTGTAGCACCATTTCTAAACAGTGTCCCTTCTTTCAAATGAAAACATATTCTATAGTATTCAGGCAGTGTCGATAGTGTACACCTTACAAATACAAACCAGTCCCTATGATTTCTGATCTCACGGTTCTCACCCTCTCTCTATTACAGTAGTTCCAGCCACTCTAGAGTATATGAAGGAAATCACATTTCATATTCATCAAGGAGAATGGTAAACTTTGCTTTTAGCTCTTAGAGCAAAGTATTTATATGTGCTCTCTAATCATGCTAGAATAATTGTTCCAGCAATCCAAAAGGCAAAACCATGAGGAGACCTTAAGTGATAGTTTGTCATCGGGCAGATAGCAACCACCAGTCTTAGCATCCTACTGTACCATCTTTTACTATTACTGTATACTGTATACAAGTTACACTTCAAAGCTGTTCAAATTCCTTGTTTACCACTAGTAAGCAGGGTAAAAACTAGTCTGTAGTCTGCTGACGTAGTATTTGGGTCGCTTTGGGGCTTCCCATACTAGGTCAGCAATATTGTCATTGGCAAAATTGGGCTACCGCACCTTCAAAAATTTTGAATGGTGTTTATCTTTCTCAAATTCACATACTCCTAGGTAACTGACCTCTACGGGTCACTTACATGTTTAAGACCCCTCATTCTAAGAATACTTGCACTTACCCTGTAGTCTCCAAAAAGAGACCAAAAATTCTGATTAAATACACAAATGATCATATTTTGTTTTTTAAACATTCTATCAAGCTTTAAATCTTGTTACTAGAGCACTGACACTATTGTATGCTAAAAAGAACACATTGTTGTTCCATTGTGACATAGTCCCATAGCTATGGTTACAGTCATACTGCACATGCACATGCACATACGTGTATGTAGCAACAATCATTGCAACAATGCACGCAGACGGTGTTACTCTCGCAGTAATACGCAGGAAAAACTTTGAACGGCGATAGCCTAGGCCTACTTAAAGGCCCATAATTGTATAATTTCAGCCACTGACATTGGTACAACGAATAAAAGTGAAAAAATTGTTCCAGTGCAGTTCCAATGATGTATATGGACCACTCACATTACATGTCTAATTGTCAAGCAAATGAAGCAACTACAGTGCCAAAAAAGATTCAGGAAAGACTTTTTTGTGCAACACAGAGGGTTTCCTTCCCAGTCTCTAGCAGGGCTTGAAATAAATGGCAGCACCAACAGCCGTGGCTGTCGGGCCCATACTGATGGCCTTGGTGCCCCTCGGTCAATGTCCTATGAATAACATAGACCAATAGCCAATTTGCTCATTTTAGCTGTGCCCTTTTTCAAGCTTTTTTCGAGCACTGCTCTAGCATAACTCAAGAAATAGATCAGAGAGGATATGAGCACAAAACAAATGCTGTATCATCTTCATTTGCTCTTCTTAAAAAAAGAAAAAAATTACTCAGATATTTTTTAACCACATAGTATAGTATTACACTGAAGTACACTCATACAATGTGATTCACTATGAAGTGCATATCACGTACATGACTAGCATATTTGGTAGCTACCACCGAAGGCAAGCAATTAAACGGAGATCACGGGTTCAAAACAACTGTTGTCAAAATACAGTACCTTTAGTTACATTTTTTTCTTTTATCCATAATGCCATATGAATAGTTGTTTCACATTTAAAGCATCCCAAATCGGGCTCATTTAGTCATTTACATGTACATGCTCAGGTTATGCTTAATATTACATAACTTTTTTTAGTACCATGATTTTCAACATCAGCCTGCTCCATTACTGTACATCAGGCCTTGTCAAAACCCAAAGATATACAGTCAAGTAGTGTAGTCAAGACACATGCTAAATTAACATCCATTCAAATATGTATACATGTAGTTAGTTTTAGAACATACCAATGACTTGCATTCAAGCCTACAGTATCTCACACTATAATCAGCATAACGTCCAATGCAATGTTTCTGTTAAAAACAGGGCTGGAAAAAATGTTTTGTTCTTGAAAGAGTTAAATTTTCCATATTCCATATTTCCTTCCTCATTTTCATGTACAAGAAATGTAAATTACCCTCCAAGTACCAATTTCCTTCCAAATACCCAAATTTCCAGTCCAAAAGGAGCCTCCCAGTTTCCAAACTTTTTCCATCCATGCTGACAGATTTGTAAAATCTGTCAAACAATCCCTCATCCCACAATTTTTTTCAGAGTTTAGACTAGCATCATAGGAAGTGTACAAAGTTTCAACAAAACTTACTAGGGTTTATGAATCTAGCTTACCTATTTCACAAATGGACAGTCCCATCTATCATGGAATAACCCTGGCAATGTTTAGTTCGATATCAAAAAAGACTTTTGTCAGTTTGAGTTAGCTCTCCAGAAGTTGTTGGTCTACAAGTACATTTTATCCGATTTTGTTAATTGGTCCATTTTTGCTTAAAACATAGTTCCACCAAAAGCCCCAGGCCCATTTCATAAAGAGTTATTCTCAATCTCAAGTTTGATTTCCTGTCTTCACACAAGGTAATTAAATAAACAAAAGATTAAGCATAACTCTTAATGATGCTGGGCCAAGGACTGCCTTACTTGCCAATGTTTTTTGCTTACCATACTACAGTAGTTCTTTATAAATGATGCTGATCTGCATGAAAATTTTTTTTAGTCCTCTATGTACACACAATTTATATTCAAAGTTTATTCAAAGTCCACAGCTTCATAGTCTATGTGTATGTGCAATAAGAAGCATCAGTTTTCAAAGCAAATTGTCTTTCACTGAAAATTAATTTAATAATTGAAACAATCAAGGCTGCACAATGTCAGTGATGATAGGCTCTCACTGTTGATACTAATAGACCTCACCTTTCCTATTAGTGACACCCTAAAACAATGAAATGCCGAACTGAAACCAAAAACAAACCTCTGAGCTTCACTTCAGTATTAATTATATCCTGTGTACTGAACAAATAATCTACCGGAGCCTGTTAATGTGTTGTTCCCAGGAGTTTCCTTCACATGTCAGGGTTGTGTGAAAGCTAACAACCTGATGATTGAGTAAATTGACCACTCAATTTGACACGATGATGCTAAATGATACAGTGTACATGTGTACCTGGGAAATGAAAATTACAAATATTATGGATGGCCATTCACCAGCCTGTACACCATGTGAAAATTCAGGGATAATCTCAATTGCCTATTAAACTGTCTTTGATAGATTAAATTTGTAAGGACAGAGGAGGGTAGGGGAGGGGAGAGGGAAGGTAGGGATGTCTCCAATTTGCACATATAATGGGTACTTCTACTATACTTGGATGAGATTGTAACACAAGATATCAAACAATTTGACAAGGAAATCAACCAACTTGGCATCACAGAGCTGTGATTCCTTCTCCAATGGATAACTGAATTAGTACAGTACTTGAACACATTTCTATGCTATTTCCCTCTCAAGAGAAAGAACTAAAAGCACATATTTACAGAGGGATACCTTTAGTTACAGTAGTGAGACTATGGACTTGCAAGAATAAATAACAAGTAAAGATAAACACTGAAGACGTACTGTGACAAATGATAATTGTGTTCTCATTGTTCTGCAAGAATTAGGTATGTCTATTATATCTATTTGCCATACAGTTTACTGCACAAGGAACTGTGCATATATGTATTCATACAATACACATAACACACATCACTGGGAATGAACAGTTGACTTCCTGAACAGCATTGTATTACAGTATTACTGTACTGACCACAGTGTACAGTACTGTGCTTGCAATGGTCCAGTATGGTGCACACAGTATTGATGTATTGCACCAGGGGTCTGCTGGCAATTCTCTTGTGCATAGTTGACAGGATGTAAAGGTCTGAGTTCCTATATGCATCACACACATCTTACAATTTCTTTTTGTTTTTTCTTTTTTGCAGAACTCCTAATCACATTAAATACTCCAATGTTAAAAACAGATGAACTCTTTTCAGACTTAATTCTCACACCTGCTTTTTTTTCAGTTGCAACCAAGCTTTTCTTTCAAGCTCTCCATACCAAACTACTTGCTAATTAATCTTCATTAAATTACACTTCACTCTTTTTGACAGATGCTTGATTAAGTTAATTTCATTATTTATTTACTTTAGTGAAAGAAAACCCCACCTAAATTTAATTGCCTCAGGTCATCCTTGTCTATCGATAGCGGTTGAAGAATTAGAAACATCGCACAATTTGGTAGAGGACACTAAGTACACAGAACTTTAGCCTACAAACAGTTCTAAATGACTTCTGCCAGAAGGGGCAACTCCCTCTCGAAGCCTGGTTGGCATACAGTAGCAAAAGATTCCTCTCACAGGGCCCAAAGATGTTGCACTTTATATTAACAAGCTTTATTTCACATCTGCTGATCTACAGTAACCCTGCTTTGAAGTGATGTACTATGTATAGGCTTGATACAGTTGTGCTGTACCAGGAAGAATGGGTGTCATCACTCATCACGTTACATACTGACCCCCATAGCTATAGGGCTGTGTGATCAGAGTTTCCATCAGAGAGGGGAAAGGGAGGATTTGTCCCCCTTTCCAGAAGAAGGAGGGTGATAATCTCGCCTTTTCATTTCCATATAAATACTGTATAAAAAATTGTCAATATCTTGGTTTCTTACTTGAGAAGAGGACACTTTTGCAGCAGTTTGAAATTCCATAAATAGATGGCCTTTAAAACCCTTCAAATTGCACCTTATACGAGCCAAAAAGCAAGCTTTTGTCCTCTAGAATCTATAATTATGTAACTTTGGCCAAGAACATCATCAATTTGGACTCAAGATTTAGCAGTAATAAATCTCCCCCCCCCCCTACATTTTTTAGTTTCTGGCAGAATCCCTGGTGATGGTAACAAAGCTTCTCTGCATACTTTACTTTCCTAAAGCCCCTTTCACATTCTATGATACCATATACAGTACTGTATATACAACTAGATAAAAATGTCGCCAGGCTTTCCACACTATTGGTGACTTTTTCCTCATCTCTCAGTGATATTCCAACATCTGACCAGGGAGTTGCTGATCTGACTGAGTCATGTGATCTAACAAAATGGCAATCTTATCTCATGACGGTAACCTGAAATATTGCTCAGAGACACAAGGGTGAATGATGAAATTATTTAGAGTCAAGTGGGTGTGAAAGGGTTTACTGCATGTATTAAATTTTTTCAACTTTTTTATCGCATCATACCATGTCATGTCAGTTTCCATCAGCAAAAGGCTCCAACATATGTGTCTCTCAAATTTTTGTAGAGATAAGCTGAACAAAAACTTGTCTGCTCTGTGAGCAAGTACAGTACAGTAGGAGCCTATTTTGATAGGAATTCCCATTTGAAAGAAGTGTCTTTGGTAATATTACGGTAATTCCATACTTAGTGAGGAGGCTATGTACAGTACTGATATCTACAAGGCTAAATTACTGGGACCTTATTCTTCAATCATGTAACTAAAAGCTGCATCAAAGAAAGTTTAACTGATTCAACATACTGCATCTAAAGCAAAATGTTTTTGGTAACCATAAAACTGTGCAGATTTCAGTTATAGTCTGATCAAAGAATGGCAATCCTCTTGTTTAGTATATTCACACACTGGCCATGCAAATAGCTGTTCAATTACGGTATACCATATGTGGGGGTGTCACCGTTAGGTAGACAATGGACTGGTAACAGGCATTCTTAACCTCAATTTAATATTGTATGAAAGTAAACAGAGCATGTGTACAGCACACTACACAACAGAGTCTGTTCAACTAAACTAGTGCAGTATTGTATTATTGTGATGACAGCTACAGTCAAGTGAACCACATATCTGTATGGCACCTGTTTCAAGTTTACATCCAGTGACTTGGCCATCTGGTAATCATTTGGTCCAAAGTACAGTCTCCAGTACCGTACTTCATGCCGGTGTTTTTATGCACTTAACTGTAATACTGTGTTCATACATGCATTAATTACACACTGGTGCATGGAAAATACACAGCATGAAACAGTGTCATACAATAGTTCTATAGTATGATACAAGGTAGTGGTTATAAAGATCATTTTTTCTTTTTAATAATACTTGAAAGGTTGCTTTAATTTGGGGTCTTGAACCATGCTCTCCATACACAATACTGTACATCAATATGGACTGAAGTATTTAAATATATAGGCTTACATTCTACAAACAATTTGCCCTTCATATAACTGTTTTGTAATACATACTACACAATAACTCACAACAAATGATTGATTTTTGGGAATAGGAACCAACTTGGAGTGGACTTTAAAGTGACCATCTTATTAAACCCATCACCTTTCTCATCCAGCTGCTGTGCACCAATGTGTTTAACATGTGTGTGGGTTAAATCCTGCTCAATGTACAGTAAAACCCCGTTTATCCGAACCCCGTTTATCCGAACCCCGTTTATCCGAACTAGCCGTCAGATTTAACAACAATAATAGTCAACACAATTACAGTAGTATACACCAAGTTTAAGTGCTTTACAAGGCAAAATTCAACGTAAATTTTTGCAGAAATGCACTAATTTTTCTCGGGACTTTAAAAGCAATGGAAAGATGTCACGATGGCTAAAACAGCCGACATGTGGACATAGAAAAAAATCTGTTATCTCTTTGTCAAATTTGGAAGAAATATCGTACGTATTTGCTTTGAAATTCTTGTTAGGAGCCATGAGTCGGTATAGGCTCAATATCCTCTTATACAAAAATACGTTAGGCTAGCGTAAGTCTTAGTTTCACTAGATCTGAAAAGTTAGTAACGTAGTGAGCTTCATACCTAAAAATAATGAAACTAGACATTACAAAAACATTGCGAACTGATGTTTGAGAGTCTCCTACACATGTGTCTCTAACATTTCTTGAAATTTTTGCAGAATTTATACTCTAGATACCTCTCCAGATCGTTACAGCTTTTCTTCAGCACACACATTCATTTAGTGTGTAGAAATCATTGGTCATTCAGACGGGCGAAGGCTCAAATTTTTGGAATAAAATCTCTCTGTTTTAGACGTCTTAAAATTTATTTGTCATATCGTCGGTCACAAAAAATAGTAACGAAATATTTTGAGGGATTTTGTCTGCAATTTTAAGCCTTTTCGGTGTTATGTTATGTTATGTTATTTTGGAAATGTGTTGACACACTGTCTTATATGGACCCAGTGTACCGTACTTAAGGCAAAAACTTGGAACCTCGTTTATCCGAACTTTTTCGTTATCCGAACAACCTTCGGTCCCGATGTGTTCGGATAAACGGGGTTTTACTGTACATGATTTTTTCTCTGGGTCTCTGGCTTTCCTCCCACTGTGGAACCACAACTGGTTGCCCAGCCACCAAAGTCAGTTGTGCGCTGGGCTGGAGCACCATTGGGAGGACCAGTTAACTAGTCAACTTTGCTTTCCACCACCTTAAAGACATGTTCCAAAAGGGAGAATTAGACTAGAGTGAAGGTTCACTGAGAAGAACAACTTTAGATCCTGTAAAACTGAAAATATACTTAGGGTCAGAGCTAGGATTAGGATTAGAAGAAGGATTAAAATTAAAGGTAGTACAGAGTTAGTATGAGCACTCATCAACTCTATAGTGAACTTTAAGTCTGAACCTTCAGTCATGTGGACCTTGGGTCTAGTGAGCCTTGTCCATTCCTATGTAATACACGAACATCACTTACAATGAGCCCTCATAGATGAATTGAGCAAATGCTACATGCTACACAGGGACCTTATTCTTCAATCATGTAACTAAAAGCTGCATCAAAGAAAGTTTAACTGATTCAACATACTGCATCTAAAGCAAAATGTTTTTGGTAACCATAAAACTGTGCAGATTTCAGTTATAGTCTGATCAAAGAATGGCAATCCTCTTGTTTAGTACATTCACACACTGGCCATGCAAATAGCTGTTGAATTACGGTATACCATATGTGGGGGTGTCACCGTTAGGTAGACAATGGACTGGTAACAGGCATTCTTAACCTCAATTTAATATTGTATGAAAGTAAACAAATGCATGTGTATAGCACACTACACAACAGAGTCTGTTCAACTAAACTAGTGCAGTATTGTATTATTGTGATGACAGCTACAGTCAAGTGAACCACTGTATATCTGTATGGCACCTGTTTCAAGTTTGCATCCAGTGACTTGGCCATCTGGTAATCATTTGGTCCAAAGTACAGTCTCCAGTACCGTACTTCATGCCAGTGTTTTTATGCACTTAACTGTAATACTGTGTTCATACATGCATTAATTACACACTGGTGCATGGAAAATACACAGCATGAGCCAGTGTCATACAATAGTTCTGTAGTATGATACAAGGGAGTGGTTATAAAGATCATTTTTCTTTTTAATAATACTTGAAAGGTTGCGTTAATTTGGGGTCTTGAACCATGCTCTCCATACACAATACTGTACATCAATATGGACTGAAGTATTTAAATATATAAGCCTATGTTCTACAAACAATTTGCCCTTCATATAACTGTTTTGTAATGTACATACTAAACAATAACTCACAACAAATAATTGATTTTAGGGAATAGGAACAACTTGGAGTGGACTTTAAAGTGACCACCCTAACCTACCACCTTTCTGATCCAGCTGCTGTGCACCGACGTGTTTAACATGTGTGTGGGTTAAATCCTACTCAATGTACAGTAAAACCTCGTTTATCCGAACCCCGTTTATCCGAACCCCGTTTATCCGAACTAGCCGTCAGATTTAACAACAATAATAGTCAACACAATTACAGTAGTATACACCAAGTTTAAGTGCTTTACAAGGCAAAATTCAACGTAAATTTTTGCAGAAATGCACTAATTTTTCTCGGGACTTTAAAAGCAATGGAAAGATGTCACGATGGCTAAAACAGCCGACATGTGGACATAGAAAAAAATCTGTTATCTCTTTGTCAAATTTGGAAGAAATATCGTACGTATTTGCTTTGAAATTCTTGTTAGGAGCCATGAGTCGGTATAGGCTCAATATCCTCTTATACAAAAATACGTTAGGCTAGCGTAAGTCTTAGTTTCACTAGATCTGAAAAGTTAGTAACGTAGTGAGCTTCATACCTAAAAATAATGAAACTAGACATTACAAAAACATTGCGAACTGATGTTTGAGAGTCTCCTACACATGTGTCTCTAACATTTCTTGAAATTTTTGCAGAATTTATACTCTAGATACCTCTCCAGATCGTTACAGCTTTTCTTCAGCACACACATTCATTTAGTGTGTAGAAATCATTGGTCATTCAGACGGGCGAAGGCTCAAATTTTTGGAATAAAATCTCTCTGTTTTAGACGTCTTAAAATTTATTTGTCATATCGTCGGTCACAAAAAATAGTAACGAAATATTTTGAGGGATTTTGTCTGCAATTTTAAGCCTTTTCGGTGTTATGTTATGTTATGTTATTTTGGAAATGTGTTGACACACTGTCTTATATGGACCCAGTGTACCGTACTTAAGGCAAAAACTTGGAACCTCGTTTATCCGAACTTTTTCGTTATCCGAACAACCTTCGGTCCCGATGTGTTCGGATAAACGGGGTTTTACTGTACATGATTTTTTCTCTGGGTCTCTGGCTTTCCTCCCACTGTGGAAATTAGATTACAACCACAACTGGTTGCCCAGCCGCCAAAGTCAGTTGTGCGCTGGGCTGGAGCACCGTTGGGAGGACCAGTTAACTAGTCAACTTTGCTTTCCAGTTTCCACCACCTTAAAGACATGTTCCAAAAGGGAGAATTAGACTAGAGTGAAGGTTCACTGAGAAGAACAACTTTAGATCCTGTAAAACTGAAAATATACTTTGGGTCAGAGCTAGGATTAGGATTAGAAGAAGGATTACGATTAAAGGTAGGATAAGAGTTAGTATTAGCACTCATCAACTCTATAGTGAACTTTAAGTCTGAACCTTCAGTCATGTGGACCTTGGGTCTAGTGAGCCTTGTCCATTCCTATGTAATACACGAACATCACTTACAATGAGCCCTCATAGATAAATTGAGCAAATGTTACATGCTACACAAGCACTACAAATTAAAACCCCTTCTAAATGACACACCCAGGCTAAGCCAGGTATAATGTATCACAATGACAAATAAATGCTGGAAATTCCTAAATTCCTTCTAACATGCAAATTTTTGGGTTGTTGATTTGTAACACAAAGATAAAAACATAACTCGCTGACTTATATAATTTAAAACATAGTGAAAGATACCTAGGATGAGAAAAAGAGGAGATACTGTATGATTGGTTCAACTGATGAACATTTGAAAGTGAGGTTGGGGAGACTACCTACTGTATGTTCACTTTTAAACTGAAATAATGCAACATTCATTGCCCTTCTAAGCAGGGTTCTACAGAAGATATGCTGATTGACACCAGTAGGGAGTAGGGCTGTGGCCCTTTAGCGATTAATCGCTACACGATCGCATGTGTAATAAACGTTTAATATAAAGGTACCAGTGATTAATCGCAAAACCCGTTTTTCCGTACGAAATAAAAAAACAATCTGCAGTCACTACAGAAAATTAGATGTGCACTGAAACTCTTTTTGAAAAAAGAAATACATAATTATACAAATGGCAGACACGTAAACATACAACATCAAAGTTGAGCTCCTACGGGTATGAGGATCCCTGTTTGAGGTTCATGGAAACTATGTCCCCTGGACGTCACTAACGAATTTTACATATTCATCATGTTCAAGAGTACATTTAAAGTCTCTATGTTGATCATAGGTACTTGCAATTAATCGCTAAACGATCGCAAAATTTTGCGATTAAACGTTTAGTAATTTTGCTAAATGTTCACAGCCCTAGAAGGGAGCAACTGGTACTCCCTTTACAAGATCGCTGTAGACTCATTTTTACAAGTGCTTTTCACTGCTGAAGTTCTAAAAAATACTCTGTGAAACGCCACGAGCAGTTGCTAGTCCTTCTGGTGCTATAAAAATCTTAAAGTGTATCTAAAGTGTAGAATTACAGGAATATATATCAGCTGGAAAATGAACACCATTCATGTAATTCCCATTTTAATAGCTAAGCTTATTCAGTTGCTGAGATATGAAATATTGAAATTTATTCACTTCATTTGAAATAGTTCATTGCGCAATACAGGCAGCTTACAGTATGACGTCCTTCTTGTACAACTCCCATTTCCTGTTTTTGTTTACAAATGAAAAGTGTTTATTTGACCTAAAAAATAAACTGTTTTCTTGCACAGAATGTTGTACAGATAGGGCTTGTACATTCAAGTCATTGTATTACAAAAAGACGGTGATTGGCACAAAGTTCAGAGGCTTTCGCAATAACAAAGAAATACAAAGATGGAAATTTGAGTAGTACACTAATCACATCACAAATTATTGCACAATCTACCATTTTAAATGAGTGAATAGTTTGTCAACATTTTATATCTCAGCTCAAAAATGTCCTGTAAAGTTGGGAATTGGACCACTTGGATTCATTTTTCAAGCTTTGTGACTAAATATTTGTGAAATCTTATACTTTAGGTACACTTAAATAATTTTAGAGTATTTTCTTTTTCATTTCCTAACATAGATCTTAATGAAATTATTTTATCTACCTGAAAGATACTGTAGTGCGAATTTCAAACATAGTATTTTATTTCTAGAAATCTAGCAAATGTTGCCACTCTTTGAACATCTCTGTAATCAGATAGTCCAACCCATCTCACAACAAAGTTCTACGTACTGTACTTTAAATTACTATTTTATTTTTTTATTATGGAGCTTTAAACCTGTTGTAAATCAACACTATGCTGTCAATCAAATTATTGCTAGTGCTGTTATATGGTTGTGAAACCTGGGTTTTACCAAGACCATAAACAAGCCTTTCATCTCAATTGTTGTAAACAGGTCTTAAAGGTTACGAAAAGTACCCCAAATTGTATGGTTTACAGTAAGCTATCAGTATAGTACTGTAGGGAGATACAATGTTGCAAATACTATGATTTTATATGAATGATTGAAGTTAAAAGTAGGACAGTTAATAGTAATGATCACAAGTTAGCAAATATTACAGTATAAAAATTTATGAGAACTCTGCAATTCTGCATGACAAAGGTATGTTTAGCTCTCCCTGGTTAAGAAAGATTTATGATTTATTTAACAGAATTGGAATGTCTTTTGTGTGGAACAACCATGAGTACAATTTCTTAATCAAAGATCCTAGGTGTGGATAACTTCCTATAGTACATTACAGAGGAAAAAACTAAAACGTATGTTAAGTGACATTTCTAAGTGATAATGATCCACTGAAGTACATAATAATACCTAATGTAAAAATTATAAAATATTTAAGATTGATTTATAAATTGAAACTTGAAAGGTAGCTCACCACCCTCTCATTTCCTAATCATTTAAAATTATGCAGATGCAGATTCCGTTGCAGTAATAGTAAAATTCTCTCAGTTACAAGAAAATATCAGGACATTCGATTTGATGAAAGAATTTTTACAGTATCCTTTGTTCTCAGTCTAAGTTTAAGGTGATGAATTTCAGTATATTTTTGAATGTCCAAAGTTTTCAGTCTCTAGAGGCAATTTATTAAACCCTACTATAGGAGAAATGCCAGTACCTTTAAATATGAAGGGCTTTTCCAAATAGGTACTGTACCATTTAAATCATAAGTTAAACTTAGTTTATTTTGCAGTAAAGTTATTAAAAGTTTTCAATTTGTCTCACCCAAATTTTAACAGCCCAAGTTGTAAGGTTGAAGCCATAAGTACTTACTTTCAGAGTTATTTTGTCTTGTTTTCTCTACATCAAATGGAACTATTATGCGCTTCAATGCATATGATGGCATTTTTAAGCTTGCCATGTAATGTCATCATTACTGTTTTTTTTTTTTTCTTTTTCCTTTATTGCATGCATTTTCACTCCTTCCTTTTTCGAGTCTAATTCCTTTTCTTAGCATATTTTATACAGTAAGTCTAGTGTATTACTATTGTTATTATTACGCATCAAGTCGAGGATACAAAGAGAATAAACTGAAACTGAAAATAGTCCAAACATCCTGAGAGAATTTTAATATACAATATTTGATTAAAACCTTTCAACTGTGTCCTGTAAAGGGATATACAAAGGGCAACAGATGGTTAAATTTTTTTATGGTTTTCACCTCACTCAAAGTACGCCTTCCCATAAAACAGTGCTAAATGTACACAATATATTAATACTCCTAATTATAAGTGACTAACCCTGCAGTTAAGTCTGCACTTATAAACCAAAAACAAAGTAAGCAATGCAAAAACAGTGCAGTTGGAACACTCTTCAGAAAACTACAAAATGTTGGTTAGGGTCTTCATATCTGAGAAAACCTTGTAATTCCATGATCTAAGTCAAAACTGTGTATGATGAATGTGCAGGTCCTACAGGCAAAGGGAGCTGTTGACTGCTGTACCGAGTAGCTCCCTAGTACTACTGATTTCACCAGGACATCACTGGCATGCTCAGAGCAGATGATAGCCCATAGTAACACTGCTTCCTGTTGAAGAAGTCCAACAGTGGACTGTCCTTGACTTAAGTGCACCATGCCACAATTAAACTCAGTATAAAGTGCTATGTACTGTACTCTCAGCCAGGGAGCTTAAGCATGGCAGTTACAGCAAGTGCTCACTACTGGGGTACAGTACTGTTCTTCAATGGATCAAGTCTGTGCATCTGCAAGGTACCACAGCACTGCTTTAAGATGTAGTGTCAAATTTACTTCGAACATTACAGTATATTTTGCACTGACTTGAGGTATGTGTATAACTCTTGAAATGTACCTGTAGATACATATCCAAAAAATAATTCTACATGATGTTTGGACTCAAGTTCATGAAAGAGGAAGGAAAAGTATTGATGCATTCAGCTAGAGATACAGTAACAGGTCATCGTAAATTGATCTTGTGCATACTCAAGAGCCCTCTGCCCCAAAATATGGAGGCAATGGTAAAGAATTGGGGGTAAGTTTGCTTTCCCTATACAATCTATGAAATAATTTCCATGTAGCCAGGTTTAATACTACAAAGTGAAAATTGCCAACATGAGAGTAATTGCATTGTGGGCTATTGAAACAGCTGCCATGCAATCGTAAAATTTTGTGTATCCAACTACAATGGCTGGACTGCATGCATGATTCATATTTCACACTAGCTAAGTGAACTTATTGGATGGCACTTGAGGCAATGCAGGCCCATACTGTAGCCCAATGAGGTGCTGAAAGGGGGGAGGAGGGGTGAGATAGATTCCAGGGAGCAAAATACCTCTAACCGGAGGGAGAAAGGGCAAGCCATGTAAAATTATAAAGGCAATCATACAGTAATTACTGCTTTCATCAAGATTTCTAAGCGAGGAATAATTTCAATGATATGATGAGCCTCCCACCCACCCCTTGGCCACTCACGCTAGACCAGGGCTTCTAATACCAGGATCCTACGATGAGGGAGTCCAGATTGTGTACCCATGAGTCATGAAATACAGTACTTGGACTGAAAAGTACTAAATATATTTATAAGGCAATCCAGAATTTCGGGGAGTCCAAATGACTTTTGGACTGCACTAAGGTTAAGCCCTGCCCTAGACTACAGACCTAAAGCAATAACATTCATAGCTTCAAGATATTGGGGGTCTAATTCCAAACCCACGTCTCAAGATAACCAGCAGCACCGACAGCCATGGCTGTTGGGCCTTACTGATGGTCATGGTGCCCCTCAGTCAATGTCCTATGAAATAACATAGACCGACAGCCAATTTGCTCATTTTGGCTGTGCCCTTTTTCAAGCTTATTTCAATATTACAGTAAGTCCTGCAAACTACATGCTGCAAAGGTAGCTAAATCTGGCAAAAGCAGTCTTAATAGTGTTTTCCTTATGGACTCATGAACTGACCTTTAAAATAAAAAAAAATTTCTGAACCTGAAGTTGTTTTGAACACGTCAGAAACTTGCCACCCCAACAGCACTCAGTCACACTACTGTAAATACCATATTTACAAAGTCCCTAAACTAAATGGCACTCTTTATAATTGTGATCAAGAGGCCTTCACAGGCACAGTATATTGAACAAAGGAAGTAAACCCTGGTACAGTAGTTCTACTGGCATACACGATACATGTGCACGAAAACTAAGCTCTTCAAAAGACCCTACTTTCCTGCACACTTAATATCAATGTTAACATGACATACTGAACATGTTCTACATTACAACAAAATTTCAGTAGCACTGAAACTACAAGGCTAGACAGGTTTGATCTTGAGACCAACTTAAAAACTTGTTTACACAACCTTCACACAATATTACTGTGACTAGTTAATCACACACTTACCAATACAATGGCATGCCTTAAGTTCAACATATGTGAAATTTTACAGGCAATGTTGTACACTTGAATGCACAGTTGGCCAGCTGATAGGTCTATGATTGCAAAAGCTTTCTAATTCCAAGGCTGCCTCCCTCCAAATTAAAAAAAAGAATACAACTTTTAATACCAAGACACACTAGTGAAGCTACACCTGACCAGGCCTTGTGCTAACCAACAGTGCCGACAACAAACTTGTGCTGTTGGTGTCCACACAATTTGCTATGTTGCTCCTACAGCATTTCAGATCTAGACATCAGTGCCCTTTTATCAATGTTTTAACTTTACAGTACATAACTTGTACAGTAGTACATAGAACAAAGTAGCATGCTGCTGCATTATACAATCATGAAACTGTCATTCAGCTTTTACATGAAACGATTTATCAGAGTAGGCCCTACCGTACCAGTAATGATGTGCACAACTAACCTGAGCATCACCTGTTTTTAAAGTTTTTCATTTCACATAACCTGCCTTGGATCGACTTGTTTCATATGGACAGTTGCCTTGGTGCCCTGCTCTTTTTAAGAAAATCCAAGGCAATATTTTGCCCCCCTAAAATATCTCTTGCCCTCCAAACACATTGTGGAAGGCATGCAACAGACCACATAGGTATGCTTGATGATACAAGATTATATCCAGGAGCTAAGGGGCAGAGGTACACGTCCTCAACCTAAAGGTCATTTCATACCCTCTTGAATCCATGTACCAGTATTCATCACCAAAAAAAAAAATCATTTTGACATTTTATTTAAATCATATCATCAAGAGCTTTTTACAATTATTTGCACAAGTGTATATGCACACGGCCACTTAACCTTACTAGTCTTAGGCCTTACTAACCCTAACCTTGCAGTACAACCACCTCAAAACAAGACAACACCAGGTTCTACTAAAATAAGCCACGCATGCCCGGAAAGACTGGCAAGGGGAAGGAAAGACCAACCAAAGTGCAGCAAAGACCTTATTTTTGTAACCCTTTGGCCTATTTCAAAGTAGATAAATGAGTTTCACTAACGGTGAGTTGCCTTAGTTTTAATAGTATATCGTATACGACTGCATTTGTAGAAACTAGACTGAACACGTGGAAGTTTGCCTCAAGGAAATAATTGATGGGTGGAAAGCATGGGGTTGTGAAGACCTGTCCATTCTGGTACTGTATGCTACTGTACTTTTAACATTTGAAGCCCTTATAGTACTAGATTTTCCCTTCTTTCATTTGTGCACCTGGTAATGACCTTTAGCCTATTTTGTACGTACTTGTGGAATAGACCGAGGTACTCTTGATTTAGGGTGACCATTTTCAAATTCCTAAAAAGGAGGACATGACCATCTTTACTGCCGCACATCAGCATTGCACATGTGCAATAGACAGGTATAGTTGCCATGGACTCTCTGGTACATGTATGTGTATACATAGATATTTGGGTACGTGCCCACCAGGCTACAAATCGCTTTAGCTAATCAAACTGAATTTGCATTCAGGATTACAATATGGACGTCTACGAATGTCACTGATGAGTACCTCTTTAGTGCTGTGAACGTGTAGCAAAATAATGAAACGTTTAATTCGCAAAAATTTGTGATCGTTTAGCAATTAATCGCAATTACCTTATCACAACAGAAGGACTCGGTGTGTGCTGATTTACGCACTAAGAATTCAAAATGAATTCGTGATGCCGGGGGAAGTAATATCCCTGAAGCACGGTTTCTGTTAAGGCTTTACTTTGCTTTACTTTGATGTCTTACAGTGAGCACTATGTGTACCATTTGTAATTTTTTCAAAACGAGTATTCATATGGACAAAAACGGACATAAAATGGGTTTTGCGATTAATCGCTAGTAGATTTGTACTAAACGTTTATTCCACATGTGATCGTTTAGCGATTAATCGCTACACAGTCACAGTCCTATACCTGTTATATTTTTTGATACATCCACAGTTTTCTTTTTCATGTCGAAACATGGTATGTGACCAGAATGATTTATTCTTGCAGTTTTATGAGATATTTGTAAGATATGTCAGTGTGAACTGGCATACCTTCAAAAAGGGACAAATCAACGTCCGGCATCAAGTAACGCCAGACAGAGGTCAGGCTGCCCAAAAGCCAGTCAATCCGGCAAAAAACCGGTCATATGACCACCCTATCTTGACTTGGAGACACTGGTTAGTGTCCTGTATTGTTGGTAGCCATTGCACACTGAAATAACTTTGCTGGCCTAGCAAATTTCCAACACTTGAGGTTTAGGCTAGGCCCAAAGTAAGGCACTAAGCCTGTAACCACACAAGATGCTGGAGAGGGGGAGAGGATGGGGGAGCCTGCGACAAGATGCATGCCAGGGAAGAAATATTTTTCAGGTGGTAAGATTTATTACATTTTATTAAGGCAACCATAATGACATTTTCTGCGGGTGAAAATATTTCTGGGGGCACTGTCTTGCCCCCTCCCCCTGTTATGGTCTTAATTGTCAATGCCTAAATGGCCTCATCAAATTGCTAATGCACTTATCAATTGAATGATGCATCCCACTACCCCCCAGCATTGTCAGTCAAATGTGGGTCATTGACCACTGACAGAGTGATGCACACGCCTGTCATTGCACCACTATTGTCAACCACCAGCATGACTGAGGGATGAGTCACATTACTTCAACTGTCAGTCACTGTTGTGACCAAGGGGTGGATCATTGTGAGTCAATTGTTACACTTTGTACAGGGATATCAATTGCAATTCTCAATTTTTCATTCAGGATATGGTGACCCACATGTCAGTCAAAACTGCAAATTGTGCATCAGTTTTGTGACTGAGATGTGAGTCATTTTACTAAGTTGTCAGTCACAGAAGTGATTGAGGGGTACGACTACGTCATTGTACAAGTTTTGTCAACACTTTTGTGGACAATGACTGACCATGTCCAGGGGTAGTGGGGTGCATCATTCAATTGATGAGTGCATAATTTCCAAGCGGGATTCCAGCATCAACCAAAGTATAAGCATGACAAGCATGAACCAAAGTATACTTCCATAGGCCCATTTGGAGAGTGTTCAGGTCTGTTAGGGTGCCTTTCTCTGGTAGGGTAAAGGAAATGATGAGGGGGAAAATGTAACTTGGCAAACATAGATGAAAAAGATATGGGAAGATGAAAAAATGAGCAAAACAGAGAAAAGATTTAGACCTTTAGCCTAAAGTGAACAGTTACATCAACTGCCTTTTCTGGGATGATTCAGCCATACTTTATCACCTTACGTAGACTACTAGCGATTTGCTACCACAAGACCTTACCTCTGAAACAGAAATTAAGACACTTTTTCAGGAGACATCACACAACCTTCTTCTTTGGCAGTCTCTCACATCCCAATTTTTTACTACCCTGTAACTTACCTTGGTCTTTACTGTCATGTGCTTGTCTTTGCCAGGCAATAACCTGTTTCTAATGTTAGTTAATGTTTCTCTTGCTGTTCTTTGCTGGGTGTGCCAGACTTAATTTAGTTCGAACCATAACAATTTACTAACTTGCCTCCACATCTTTGCACTGTGGCAATAACTAACAAAATTGGTAACCTTTCCAAGTAAAAATGCCCCACGGAGGTAATCAGCTTATGCACATAATTTTTTGTACTCACCTGCCAAGGGCTAGGTTGCCCAGCTGCTTCATTCGATTTATCTGTTTTATCATTCTGCTTTCGTGATCTTCTCAGTGTTACTGGAATATAGGCTACTGAACTTGATCATAGACACCACACCATAGGCCTGTGCTAGAGCTAGGCCCAAGAGTAAACCTTAACCTTGAAAATTACAAAGAGTGCTAAAAGTTATGGTTTATAGAGGAACTCTTGATAGGCAGTCATTCACATACCCTTGCCCTAGCAAGGCGAACTTTGCAACAGCATTGTCATTCTCTTCGAAGTTCGACCTAGGCTAGCCTAGTCTCAACAGTAGCACCCCGAGTGCTGACCCAGTACAGTGTTAGTGTTAACACTCAACTTTTGAGCTATTGTATTGACATGAACTTGCAGTGCTAGCCTGCGAGTAACTTGCAGCACAAAATTCTGTTGAACACAGCCTCGGTTAATCTGTCCAAGCTTCCAAACAGTGCATGATACTCCTCTTCTTATATCAGTCGGGTTTTGTTGGTTGGTTTCTCTTTTTATTCAAAAACGGCGTAGAACAGTGCCTTTTGCTGCGGAGGGAATAGCACTAACTTACGTGGACTGGAAGGTTCAATTAAATCACAAAAACAATTGTGTGGTATATACGGTGGATGATCGACTGTACGGTACGGCCGGATTTGTGTGTTGTGATACTGTTCTGACTGTACTTCACTGACAGTGATAGCGCGTATGCATATGCGGAAGTGATATATATCACTTCGGTAGTTTGAGGTTAACGCCCTCTATTTGCTATGCTACTTTCACGGAGGTCACCGTCTGTTCTCAATAAAGTTATGCTGGACCAAATGAAAAGGTAAACTTTTACGAAAGTAATCGGATGTAAAAATCTTTACCTGATAATTTAGATGTTACTAGACGAAAATACCTGCAAACTTCGAGGTCTTATAGATAATTTTGTTTCTACCATGTCCCCATATTGGAAATTTTCCCAAGATCTTGGGAATTTGGCAGTCTTGTTATAAGCATAGATTCCAAACATAAAATGGCACTTTGACTCCTCATGGAAGCCAAAATATCGAAGCGAAAGTGAGGATCACTGCTCAGTTATTTTGAAAACAAACAAGCGAATGAATGTCTTAAAAAATTATTTGCTATTTCGGAACTTTGTAAACCTACGAAGTATCACTCCTCCGTCGGGAAATTCCATTTACAAGAAGTTTACCTCTTTCTCGTGGCATTACACATAAATACACCTTGAATATGACTGGTTTGAAGTTTATTAATAGGTTAGTTTCTATGGTATCTTCTAGTTACGCACTTTAGTATGTGCGTTTAATTTCTAACGCGCGCACAACGGGAAAGAAACTAGCGCGGTCGTTCACCAAGCACGCAGAAGTGTGCGTCAAGTATTCTAGCGGATAATACACAGAAAAATGTATACTGTTTGTACAGAACGGGTGTTTAAAAGTGTACGCACGCTAACCTATTTAAGCAATGGAATTTTCTCTGACACGTTCTTAGTTTTGTACGCAGATGGCCGATTAGAACGGCGCTCATATCAAATGCACACTTCCGCCCCGATATTGCGTCTCCATGAGGCACTAGCGGCTCGCCATAGGGGCACTGGGGGGCACTTGCCCCCCCCCCCAAAAGTTTGCAAAGCATGGTCTTCAATTTTCCAATAAATAATAATAAATAAATAAAACATGTAATTCGAGATGGGTTAGGTCACCCTTTTTCTTGAGTGTATTTAAAATTAAAGAAGTGAATAACTTTCCAATGCAATGCGAAGGTTAATCATAAATAAAGTACTTTCAAAACGACATTTTTTCAGCGCGCTTCGCGCGCGTTTTCTTAGTTGCTTGTTTGCTAATATATGTACTTCAGACATCACAAATGGACCTGCCATTAGTGCGAGCTAAGGTAACCAAAACAAATGATCACGCTGTGATATATTTTATCTGATTAGCTTTGGCATCTCATTAGATACACAACCCATTAGCCGTGATGACTATCATCCACGACTAAAAGCAGTTTCGCCCGGGTGTCACCTGGCCAGATTAGCATAGGTATCTGTTTACAACAAGTAACGGACATTTAGCCTAAACCTATTGTGTTTCCCATAGAATTAAAACTTTCCCTTCCTTGTCCAAATTGACAGCGCCGTTGGCCCACGAGCGGTCTTATGACTGTCAAATGGCCTGTTATAAGCAAAAGGTTCTCCACCTCTGTGCTAAAGTATACCGTTTCAATTGATTTAAAATAAACACACCAAACAGTCAATCTTAGCTCAATGTAATGAGACTTTTGACTGGTGGCCTAGCTATTTGTGTATAGGATAAGACGTCGTTCTGAGTTAGGGGAATTCCCCTCCCCCTTTAATATATTTCGTTTCCGACCGGTACTGAGATCCGAAATAGTGCTATCATTTCATCGTTTTCAAATGTCTTCATGCTCGAACTTTTCATTAGTTTAAGAAAACAATCCAGAAAACCAACATTTTATGGCTTCTTGGCAAAGCTGAAATATATTGTGACAGAATGAAAGAAACAACAAAATATTTAAAGGTGGGGCTCATTCTCATTTTACAGTGACAAATGGATCAAACCGCTTTGCCCATCTTCTGCCTCTTACTCCACCCCTATGGAGTAGCGATCGGTTGACATGGTTGTATTTATTTTTAAATGACTGACTGACTGACTGACTGAAATGGTCTTTGAAGAATTTTTGAAAACTTCATGGGGCATCGCTGTAATACATAATAATAACTATACTCCTATTGTACTATACGGACCTGACCATTAATATTGCGGAGGTGGGCAGGCCCGTAGCCAGACAAGGTACTGGAGGGGGGCCAGAATTTTTCCAGGGAGGCGAAATTTTTTTCAGGGAGGTCAAATGTGTACAAATGTATTAAGTTAATGGTAAGATTCAAACTCTTTAGGGGGCAAAAAAATTTCAGGGGGGCTTGACCCCCTGGCCCCCCTTGACTACAGGCCTGGGGGGTCTTCCGAACCTCCCTGAATACGGATTTGAGTTTGTCCCCCCAAACAAAATTTCTTAGAGCCATGAGGAGTCAATTTCCGGAACAGTGTAGGTGTAGGAGTTTGAAATGTGCGGCTTATAATATCTAGTTTGTCACATGATGGAGTGCGCCCATGCTAATAGAGGCAAGCGTGAATGATTGCAACTTACACTGGCAACAAATGTAGACAGCTGATAAGTGTACCAGTTGGATATGGACCACAGACTTGTACGTAGGCGTGCGTGTGCACGTAAGACGTGGACTTCGCACATGGGTAGTAAACTTAGGAGCCTATCCTACTGGTACACAAATCAGCTGTCTGCATTTGTTGGTGTAGGTTGCAATGATGCTTTTACCTCCATTGGAGGGCACACTTTCTGTTCTGTGACGTCATATGCATAAGGTCTATAGACCTTATACATCGCCGTCACACGACATCATTTTGTTGGGTAAACATTGCAGAATACTGCACACTGGGCATAAACTTGGCACACTCGCGGAGTAGAATCACGCGTATCCCACAGGTAGGCTACACAAATCAGCTGTAGCCTATGTATTTGTTGCATGGTGTAAGTTGCACTGAGGCTCTTGCCTCCATTGGAGAGCGCACTTTCTGTTCTGTGACGTAATATGCATAAGATCTATTGAGTTGATGACCTTGGGAATTTTCTTCCCTGCTATTCAATAATGTACATACATGTTATTCGAAAACAACTTATAAAGAAGACTGAAATTAACGACAAAATGTCTGATTTGTATCTACTGTTGGTTTCATTCTTTGTAAATATTAAAGTGTGGATTTTACTAGACCTTATGCATATGACGTCACAGCAGTCCCGTAGCCAGGAATTATAACAGGGAGCACCAGTGCTACAAAGGTGGGCACTATGTTTGTAGCTAGTGATTCCACTAGATGATGGCAGTTTGTGGGAGCCGCAGGGGATGACATCTTAAGCCCTACACGGATAGCTTAATTAAAGAAATCGGAAGTGTGCGTGAAGCGCACGAAATGTTCCCTTCCCTGGCGGCAACTTCCCCTCTTCTTGGGATAAAGAGACGGGGAATTTGTGTAAAGTGTCACAAGTGAACGGAACAACGCTATGATCATGATGGTGCTTCTTCAACTCCGCAAGCGTCGATGAAGAGTTGGGTGCTTTTGAAAGCGGTGGGGGGACCATGCTGCCATGGGCTAATACCATAAGGCCCCGGTTTGATTCAGCATAATTTTAGTGGGATCAAAACTGAGGGAAAATCCCCGAAATGTCTGAGACATTAATACGATGGGACAAAAACACGTAGCCAGAAATTTGCCGGGGGGGGGGGGGGGGGCGAAGCCTGTAGGCAAACTATCTAAGCGCAGCGCCACCATAGGTTGGCGCAAAGTGTTCAAGAAAACTTGGCAGAAAAAACCTCCCAAATCGCTGGAAATAGCCGCTTCACAGGCCTTGTAAGTTGCATCTAGGCATTTTTTACTTTGAGGTACTAGCAATAACATAAAAAAACTCATTAAAAAATACCAAAAATATGCTCAAGGGGGCTTCCCCTTCTCCCTCCCCCTTGGCTACGCCCTGCGATGGGAACATTAGCCGCTGGAGCTTTGAGCTGACCTCCGAATGACACTGAAATTACTACCAAAATCTTCACAATTCAGTTCATAGTTATTGTATTTTACTTTGAACGAAATTTTGCATAAATAGCTTGCAACAGGAGGAAATGTTCGTTGTAGCTCCATGGTACAATCATCATGGGCGGAAAAAGTATTGCGAGTAAATTCAAACCATAAAGTCATCACTGGCATGTTAAGATGGGATGCGTTGCTCAAAGTGTAAGTTCAGTGGCGTAGCTAAAGGGCGCAGGGGGACGCTCCCCCTCCCCCACAAAACCTCCTCTGGCCTCTGTCGGAAATTTTTAACACCTTAATTAAAATTTCTTACAACGAAAATTAGTAGCTAAAATTATATTCTTATGGGTTTACTTACAACACTTCTTACGTTTTTAAGCAGAATTACACATCGAAATGGTTACTGACAAGCCCTGGAAGTGTCATTTAAGGCAATCTCGGAGATATTTTAATCTTTTTTTCCCCGCGCTACGCGCCAGATGATGGTGACACTACGCTTAGATAGTACATCATTACTTCAAGATAATAATTTGTGAAAATGTTTTGCTTTTTGCCTCCCCCCCCCCCCACAAAAAATATCTAGCTACGCCACTGATTAGTTTGCTACACGAAAACCCATTGATGCCCGCTTCTAACTTGGGTGTACACCTAGTTAGTGCTAGTTCTCTGTTACTTTTGTGCAGGGCCGTAGCGAGCGGGGCGTGTGGGGGTGTCCCCCCCCCCCAATATTTGGCAAATTTTCGGTCAAAAAGGGGAGAGGGAAAGGAAAAGAAGAGGAAAAAAGGAGAGGAGAAAAAGAAGAAAGAAGAAGGGAAAGGAAAGGGAAAGGAAGGGAGTGAAATGGAAGGCGGAGAATGAAAAGAAAAAAGAGAAAGAGAGAACGGGGGCGGGTGTCCAGTCTGTTATCGGCTATTTCGATTTCCGGCTCTTCATCTAATTGGCCCATTCAAGTTGAAGGCCCGTCGGCAAATTGCTTATGCATGTTATGCATATGACGGCCGTATACGGCCGTATCAACGGTCGTCGGTGTAATTGGACGAGTGACTGAGTCCGTAGGTAACTCGGGGAAAGAAAGGGAATTAAAGGCTTCCGCATATGTGCACTATTTCGGGTCATATGACATTCTTGAAAAACCACTTTGTGCACATTATTCTTCACTTTTATCATCACCATGAAGAGCAGCACCCGATTACCCATGGTGAGGGTATTCTTAGCCCGTTTTCTAAACCCTAACCTTGACTTCAAACACATTTTGCAAACTCCTAAGGATCCGGTTTACCCACAAACATCCTGGGAAAAAATAATGCGTGCCGCATGTCTTCCCTTCACTGCAATCTCAGGCTTCTAACTTTTGAACACCAATATGAAACAAATACAGAACCCATCCTGGCGTTCAAAGCATATTTTGAACGCTTGTGTTAAGATTCTGAAGACTTTTTCTCCCTTTTTGAACGCCGAACGCCTATTTGAACACTTACCGTATTTGAACGCCTGACACGTCTAGTGTTCAAATGCTGAGCGTATTGTGTTCCAGTTCTGAACGACAGGTTCAGCTCCTGAAGTATAGTGGATGACGGGAGGAATAGCCTAACACATTAAAATTATCCGGAATCTTTGCACTGGATAATGTATTATGAACCAAAATATACCTGCATGAGACTTAATTTTTTACCCAGAGTTTATGCTAAAACCTCAGAGCTTCCGGGGGCCAAGCCCCCTCGACCCACACCAGAGGCCCTAAGGAGGGTCCAGTGTTTTAGCTAGCCCACACAAAAAAATCTAAAAGCAAATTCTACCCAGGTGTAAATTTTGAGGTTCCTCATTAGGGCAGAAGTCCACTCAAATATTGCACCATTTGCAATCTAGGCACCTTTCAAATTCCAAAAATTCCAAAGGGAGGGGGACACCCGCTCCTCTTAGACCCCTCCCTAGGCCACAGACTAGTAAATGTCGCATTGAGAAACATCTTGGCTAAAACACTGGCGGGGGCTCTGGATCCCAACCGCCTAAAACTGTAGCGGCCTGACGAGAGAATTAGCCTAATACGTCAAAATTATTGGGAATCTTTGAATTTGATGAATGCATTATGGAACAAAATATATCCATCCTGAGACTTAGTTTTTCACCCAGAGATGATGCTTTAACCTCAGAGCTTCCGTGGGCTTCGATCCCTAGCCCCCAGCGAGGCTTTTCTCCTGGACCCCGCAAGGTCTCTAAGGCGGTCCCCTGGACCCTACCCGCTAAAGCTCGTTTTCGCTCTACGCATTACCAGATCTGTAGGCAAAACATAGTCTCTACACCCCCCAAAGATAACACTTTCGCTACGCCCCTGCTTTTGTGCTAATAATATTTATAAGTGATGCAACGTGGGTTGTAAGGATTGCGCGCAAAGGGAGCAAAATTTTTGAGATATACTTCATTCCCCACAGAAAAGACCTGCATGCAGGCTCTGCTAGGGTGGTGCTAGGATTTGCCAACAGAGGGGCCAATCGGTCTGCCTGGGGGACAGCTACTCTAAGCCTCGACAGATGAGATGTTTGCCGAACAGATGCCGAACTCGAAATTTAAGGCACACCAAGCGTACCGAAAAATTATACTTGAAAAAGAATTAAAGTTTTTGTTTTCACTAAGAAAAGTTGGAAAAGCTTTCGATAAAAAAGTTTTGCCCTACGTAAGAGCAAAAACTAAAAAAAAAAAAAAATTGTCCGGGGGACTGCATGGATGTCGTCGGGGATTACATTCATTATCTTCTCCATTAAGGCTCCCCAAAGAAACTGAAGAATCTTTTTCCTCACAAAATATGTTTGCCACGTGGTGAGGCTGCAAAAGAACCTTTCAAAACATAGGAAAGAGACGACAGAACTTCGCACCGATGCATTTTCGTGTTTCTCTTGAATCATGGAAGAACAATATTTTTGAAACTTGAACCTGAAAATCCAATATATTTAAACGGCAGGCGTTACAGCTAGATAGAACTGAAGATAAACGCGCGCGTAGCGCGTGAAAATGCTTTGAAGTTATAGAAAGAAATGTTACAGAAAACAAAATAAATTCATCTTTAAAAGCAATTTTGGGATCATTGCAAATTTTGCTCAGTAGTCGTTTCACGGCATGCCGGGCTACTGTTCACAGGCAGAATAGTTTTATTTTCGATTTTCACACACAGGGGCACAGTGGTTCGCACGGGGGGAACGCCCTACCCCGTGTCCCCGCCTGGTAACGCTATTGGCCTACATGACAGGACAGAAAGTGCCACCCCACCCCCCCCCCCCGCATCGAGGCAAGCACGCATCATTGCAACTAACACCAACAAATGCAGACAGTTAGTTTGTATACCGGTCGTATACGCATACGCGCATTACGCGGGTAAGTCTACTACAAGCGCGTGCGAAGTCTACGTTGCGTGTGCAGTATGCTTCATTGTTCACCTTCCAAAATGACTTTAATTCATAAGATTTATAATAGACCTTATGTATATGATGTCGCAAAGCAGAACGTGCTCCCTCTTTTGGAGGAAAAGCGCGTATCATTGCAAGTTACACTAACAAATGCAGACAGCTGATTTGTCAACCAGTCGTAGGCGTGCGAGAGTCTACTACAGGTGTATGGAGCGCCAATCACGTAAAAAGTCGTCGAAGGTGGTGGAAGGTACTGAAGGTATCGATGGCAACGTCATCGATGGTAAACGCTATCGACGGTAATGCTATCGACGGTAAACGCTATCGACGGTATACGCGAACGATGATAGCTCAATCGGTGGTTTACTTTATCGATGGTGGCGGTGAACACACTATCGACGGTATACGCAAACGTTGGTAACTCAGTCGATGGTTTACTTTATCGATGGTAGCGGTGTACACGCTATCGACGGTATACGCAAACGATGATAATTCAATCGATGGTAAACGCTATTGACGGTAATGCTATCGACGGTAATGCTATCGTGATAGACGCTATCGACGGTAAATGCCATTGACGGTAGCGCTGTAGGTGGAGAACTCGATCGATGGTTAACTCGGTCGATGGTTAACACGGTCGATGGTCAACGCGATCGATGCTACACTCCATCGAACGTGGCACACTGCATGGTCGATTTTTATTGCCACGGGGTTAGGGACAAATCGTTTTGAACGAATTTGAACAGCCAACGGAAGTTAAGTAGAGCAGGTAACCGTTACACAAGAGTATAATCCAATACGGTAGTTCGGAATGAACACAAGGAGCGAAGGTCAAAGGTCAAATGAGGGGAACCTGCAGGGAACGGACGAACTTTTTGCACTGTGTAGCTAGAGCATATACACAGCCAATGAGAGCCGCTACGCAGACACTCGGCTGATGGCGGGATGTAAACATTTAAAAATTACATGTACGTACATGTAGGTACGAGATACGCATAGTGTATACTGTACACATAATTGTATGATTGTGCACGTACAAAGCGTTATTGTGCAGAGACAGGTATCTAGCTGCTACTGGACTCACAAGCCTCACAGTCAACAGTAGTCCGCAGTCTGCTGACCTAGTATTTGGGAAGCTCTGGGGCTTCCCATACTAGGTCAGCAATATACCCATTGTCAAAATTGGGCTACCGCGACTTCAAAAATTTTGAATGGTCTCGATCTTTCTCAAATTCACGTATACTCCTACATAACAGGGGCGTAGATTTCTTTTCAACTTTGGGGGGGGGATGGGGTGAACTATCGCAAACGTGGAAAATGTGCACGCGAAGCGCGAGCCCATGACGGGTGGGGTCCAGGGGCCCGCCTTAGGGCCCCTGGTGGGGTCCAGGGGCAAAGCCCCGGTGGGGATCCAGGGGGCGAAGCCCCCGGAAGCTCCTAGGTTTTAATGTCTCAGAAGTGCAAGGAAGACTGCTTTAAGAGGTTATTTTCAGTGGTAATGTCTTTAGTAGGCTATTGGTATATTCATGCATTTAGGAAATTTATACTATTTTGAGCACAAAACTTGTTGATAAGCTGCACTGGATTGAAATTGTACAAGAGCAACAATGTCCTGTTAAGCTTAAAAAGGCAGGGATCAACATATAGGGTCATCCCAGACAACTGGATTTTGAATTCGGAGATCATTACCAGACCTGCAAGTTGGCTTGAGATCAGTGTCTTCGCCAGGTTTTTTGTGATTGGGGGCACCATAGATGATGTCGTAATAATACCTCAGTTCCCCCAAGTCTGCGTAAATTACACCTTTATTTTTCATGCGTTCCTGCATTTGCATGCAGCAGTTTTGATCTTTCGTTTGTCACTACATAAAGATGTCGTCCTGGGGAAGGGGTTCCCCTTCCCCTTCAAGATTTTTTTTATTCATTTAAAGCCTTTCAGATGCAAAATTGTGCTATCTTTGGGATGCTTTTGGAACTGATCATATATGGCCGGAAAATGTCCATAATTTAGTGAATGCTAATATTTGGTAAAGTAAAAGAGGAGAATATGTTGTCTATTAAGAGACAGATACAATGTCAACAAATTTCCTGAAGCCCCCTCCTTTCTGTCTATTTTACTGCCTTCTATTTCGGGAAAGTTTGTATACAAAAATATGTGCGTGGAGTCCACAGAAACATTCTTGAGTTATTACGAAATATGTCCTTTCCTTCATTGTGCATTATGAAAGGGCATCTAAGGCTAGCATATACCTGAATAGGACCTCCTGGAAGCCCTGCATTAATCATATTAATTGGGGCGGGGGGATTAAATAATGCGTACACACCCTGACATCCAAATGATAATATAGAGTCCGACGCCGAACACTTTACAACTATCGTATTTTCACTACTTTTGAACTAAAATCCGGACGAACAGCTGCCAGCAATGGACAATGAGAGGGAGGGAGAGTATAGGTGCAGGGAGGTGATATTAGACCTCCCTGACAGGTGTAGAAAAAGGGTGAAGGACTAATAAGAGCGTTACAGAGTGCTGTTTTCGTCATAAGTGTATTAACAATCACCATCTATACCGGTAATGGCTCAGCGCGAACTGGTGAAGCTCTGGTGAAATTTTTTGAAAAATGTATAACGGCAGATACGTACTTTCAACATTCTACATCATGCTATATACTAGATTGAAAGATCCCATATTGGTGCGAGGTCCCCCACAGATGTTTGGAGATGTATCTCTGTTCTTCGGAAAGTGTTGTGATCAGAACAGTTTCGTGTATTATTACCTTAATAATGGTCAGGACATGGAGTGTGAACAGTGACGAATAATATTTCCATTACAAAACCTGCATTAAGACTGTACAGTACGGTACATCGAGACACTTTCAATTGCCCATCAAACCTACATGCCATTGCCATGAGCCAGTCTTTTACCTATTAATTCGTAAACTTTCAACATTTTGCTGCTGTGCTTCTCCGAAAGTTGCTATCGGAAGATATTGATAATATGAGTGACAGTGACGTAAGGTTGGAAGCGCGCGGAGCGCGCGAAGATTTTGATAGATTGCCAACGATTTGCTAAAACTCTGATAGTTTGAGAAACATTTGTGATAGAAAGTGAAGCGAGATATGAAAAAATTTCTCACGAAAATAAAGAATAAATATACTTTCCATCATACACGTACCTGTAGACTGAAACATTGGGGGGGGGGGGATGATTACATGGGCCACCCCCCTAGTCAAATGTTGGGGGGATATATCCCTCCCATCCCCCCCCCGGTATTTACGCCCCATGCTACATAATTGACCTCTACGGGGCCTTATATGTTTAAGACCCTTCATTTTAAGATTATTAGCACTTAGTGTCCAAAAAAAGACCAAAAATTTTGATTTACACAAACGATCCTGTTTTGTTTTTTAACATTCTATGAAACTGCCAAATCGTGTAACTAGGACGTTCACACTATTGTATGCTATATAGCACGCACTGCTGTTTAATTGTGACATAGTCCATAGCTATAGTTACGTTCATACACGCGCATACGCGTATATAGCGATAATCACTGCAGCAACGCACGCAGACGATATTACTCTCACAGTAATATGCGGTCAAAAGTTTGTGTTGCAATAGCCTACGCCTAGTTCAGGGAACAAAGTGTACGTCAGAACTAGGCCTAGGTACCCTAGGCTAAGTCAACGGTACTCTGATCGATCACGTTAGCAGTTTAGGGAAGGTTGCAATGAGTTAGGCTCACAAAATCTAGGCTATTGAGATTGAAGAAGATGATGATGTATCTACACATTTAATTTGATAATGGTGAGTCGAGAAAACGGGGACTTAAACTAGCTTCGCTCTAAGTACCCTAGGCTAAGTCAACGGTACTCTGATCGATCACGTTAGCAGTTTAGGGAAGGTTGCAATGAGTTAGGCTCACAAAATCTAGGCTATTGAGATTAAAGAAGATGATGATGTATCTACACATTTAATTTGATAATGGTGAGTCGAGAAAACGGGGACTTAAACTAGCTTCGCTCTAAGTTCGTTAAGTTAGTCTAACGTTAACGTTAGTGTTTGCCACAATGAAAATGCCCGAACTCGAAACGCTACCGTTTGGCCTACAACACATTCCCATTTAGAATAGAAGAAATGCGTGTGATAATGATCACTCGAAAATATGGTAAAGAAAATAAACTACGATTTCCCTTCACTAACCTTGTAGGCTATACTTGATGAAGTTCTCTAGCGTCACCCTACCCACACCGGCTAGTCAGTCTGCATGTGCATGTGTGCTGCATTATAATATCTGCCGTATACTAGTTAGTACGTACGTACATGCCCTGCACTAGAGCTGAGTTACGTGCGAGAAAAGAGTACGTACGCTTCGGTAGCTATGCAGAAGACATTCCACATATGTCTCCTTACAATTCCATGTATTTAAAGAAAATTTCCTGAAATAGACACTAAGTTCGATTCACTTCAGAAAGTATTCCATGCACTATTCCATCGATAAAACTATCAACGTTTGCGTATACCATCGATAGCGTGTTCACCGCCCCCATCAATGAAGTGAACCACCGATTGAGCTATCAACGTTCGCGTATACCGTCGATAGCGTGTACACCGCTACCATCGATGAAGTAAACCACCGATTGAGTTTTTACCGTTCGCGTGTACCTTCGATAGCGTGTACACCGCTACCATCGATGAAGTGAACCACCGATTGAGTTATCAACATTCGCGTATACCGCCGCTGGCGTGTACACCGCTACCATCGATTAAGTAAACCACCGATTAAGGTATCATCGTTCGCGTGTACCTTCGATAGCGTGTACACCGCTACCATCGATGAAGTGAACCACCGATTGAGTTATCAACATTCGCGTATACCGCTGCTAGCGTGTACACCGCCACCATCGATAAAGTAAACCATCGATTGAGTTACCAACGTTTGCGTATACCGTCGTTCGCGTATACCGTCGTTAGCATGTACACCGCTACCATCGATAAAGTAAACCATCGATTGAGTTACCAACGTTTGCGTATACCGTCGATAGTGTGTTCACCGCCACCATCGATAAAGTAAACCACCGATTGAGCTATCATCGTTCGCGTATACCGTCGATAGCATTACCGTCGATAGCGTTTACCATCGATGACGTTGCCATCGATACCTTCAGTACCTTCCACCACCTTCGACGACTTTTTGCGTGATTGGCGCTACATACAGGTGCGTGCGAAATCGAAGCCGTATACGTGCACATGTGTTTCATTGTTTTCCTCCAAACTGACGTCGCGTGAAGTCAGTGCATAAGGTCTGCCTGCAGCAGGAGTTCTTAATTGTTTTCGTTGGCGGGCCAAATTTTTCATCATGAAAATCTCACGGGCCACAAACAGCCTAAGGGCGGTAAGTTTCACCGAAAGTGGGATCCTATTTTGAAATGTCTGAACGAC
Source organism: Holothuria leucospilota (assembly GCA_029531755.1). Taxonomy (NCBI): domain Eukaryota; kingdom Metazoa; phylum Echinodermata; class Holothuroidea; order Aspidochirotida; family Holothuriidae; genus Holothuria; species Holothuria leucospilota. Next base: position 34,932,428 of record CM055968.1, read on the forward strand.
GCCAAGGGAACGCGAATCCTCCCACTTAACAGCGTGGTGTCTTGGGATCCGTTGAAAGGCCCCTGGGGGGGGGGGGTCCAGGGCAACACTTCTGCAACAGGGAGGAAGCCAAGCTGTCATGTATGAACTAAACATTATATGTCGAAACGTAAAATTATCCCGAAATTTCATTTGAGGCGCGCTGAACAGATGATCAAAAGTATCACAATTTGACCATTATTTTTGGCAATAACGAAAATCCTGGGCCATGCAAAGCGGATAATAAACTTCATGCTAGATTCAGCGATGAATATCCGCTGTCACCTTGAAAAGAATGTGTTTGGGTGGGGACAGGGATCTTTACCATTCATGACACTTGTTGACCGGCGCGTCACCATAGTCGTTCCAAGAATATAATTGTTACAATTATCCCACAGATTTTTGGAAATGGCTTTCCGGCACCAAGCAAGTTGCCTTGGAAGACGTCATCTTAACAATCGTTCAATTCAAGATCCCATTATTTTAAAAAAAAAAAACACTTCAAATAAGAAAGGCAAATGAAAGGCAATAGGCTTTTCAGTTATTTTACTTCTACGAAGAAGCATACGTTCCTCAAAATTTGTAAGCCCATGCAACTTGGTCTGGCTGACTTTCCCCTTACTCATCCCTTACTATAGTCTGGTCAATCTATGTCGGACAAACCGCCCATATCCTTTTGGTTACATAGTGGGCTTGTGGATAAGTTACTCTACTCATTTTTAACTTCGAAAATGAACTTAAATGGAAAAGTGCGCGAATCGAGAGAAAATTTGGTAGTTTGTGAAGATTTATTTTTGAGATCAATCATTCGAAGACGGATATGCAGGCCAACTTAGCCCTAGTGCTCCCGTCTTCTTTGATTTTCCAGTTGGTATATTCTTCGATTTCTTGTCATCCGAAAGTTAACCGAAACCAGTACAGCTTCACCGTTTGATATATAAACTGTAAAAGTGTATAGGTCTTCATCAGCTATGCCCCAGCCACTCGTGTTATCCATATGTTAGGCAAAATGACTCAACAGAAAAGGGAAACAGGGTCACCCTTTATGCGCGCTTTATTAGGATTTCGGTGGAAGGAATTTTCATTTCACTGACACGAAAATTGGATTTTTGTCTGACAGGAATCTGCGAATTGGCATGTACTAGAACTTGAAATTTATTGTGCGACAGTCGAAATTCCGGACTCTCACACCCTAATTTTCAAAGTTTTCAGTTGTCAGTTTTACCAAGATAGGTGGGCAGGGGTGGCGCCAGCGGGGGGCCGGGTAGCCATGCCCCCCCGTCGGGGAAGGCTGAACCCCCTGTCGGGGAAATTTTCCAGTGTCGTCGGGGAGCCTTAATTCGTACGATAAGGTATGAAGTCCCAACTTCAGTCACCGGCCTGACGATCTGCTTGATTTTGCTCATAGGAAGGGCAGATACTTCAATAAAGACCCCAAATTTTCCAATGTTCCTTGCAAAAAACTCAAATTTTTCAATTTTCTTCAATAAAATTCCCAAAGTTTCAATTTTTTATAAAATAAACAGCCAAAAACTTTTCTGCGAGCTTTGCGCGCCAAAATTTTTCGTTTTTAGTCCTTTTGGCCTTTGTCGGGGCTTCGGGCTGCTGGCACCCTCTTCGGGGAGCTTGCCCCCCTATCGGGCAAATCCTGGCGCCACCCAGTAGGTGGTACCCCTAGCCACGTTCCTGGTTGCATATATCTTTTGGAGAGTAACAGCACCGAAGCTGTCTGTTTATATGAATTATTACTGAAAACAACTGACAATAATAGGTGCGCGCGAAGGGCGCCGAAAATGGCGTTTTCGACACTTTCTAGTTACTGTTCTTTACTTCAAAATTGACTCTTCGTTACCAAAATATATCTCAAAAAGATACGTGATTACTGTTGGCGAATTTTTTTTCCCTACCTCATTTTTGTTTTAGACCTCAATATCTTCGCGGGCCGAATTGGATCCTCTCGCGGGCCGGATGGAGCCCGTGGGTCGCCCTTAAGGTGGCGCTCCACCATTAATTGTTGCTATTGACTTACACACTATACAGACCTTCTTACTCGGTCTCTCATTCCTTGTCAAAGTTTTCAACACTAGCTTGTGACCCATCAATGCGAAGCTCACGTGTTGCTTGTTACTGGCACATAAAAATTCCCGTAGCATGACCATTGACTTTCCGAGCTACAGGCGTATGAATACAAAACAAGTGATCCGTCCCCCTTGTCACTCACCAATATATAAGATAGGTCCGCTGTCTTTCCAAAGCCTCGCAATCATCTCAGGTGGAACCAATTTCAACCATTTTTTTCACAGCATAATCTCCAACTCAATCACTACCAAATACATTCAACAAAGGATTCACTGCCCTCTCATAACACGGTCAAAAATCAGGGCTGTAGTCAAGTCCACCAAGCTCGAGTCCAAGTCCGAGTCCAAGTCCATAAGGTCAAGTCCGAGTCCAAGTCCAAGTCCGAGGGCTCGAGTCCAAGTCCAAGTCCGAGTCCAGTGTTCTCGAGTCCAAGTCCGAGTCCAAGTCCAAAATTGTAAAATTTTCCGGTACTTGGCTCTGAAAGCTCCCTGCTAGCACTAAGCTCAATATGCTTCGACAAACTGACCAAACAAATTAGAAAAACCTCATGTCAAACTGAATAAACTTAAAGTAAGAAACTGATCAATTACATGTTCTCAACAGTACCATAAACACTGTAGCTTATGATATCCTCCATAGGCCTAACCCAGGTAACACAATGTAGGCCTTAATTGTAGCCTATGTAAGAGATCCTTGCTTTAGTAATCAGGACCTACTATTGGATTCAGTCATGCCTAGGCTAATCCACCTTATCTACGGTCCCCCAAAGAAAACTACAAAAATCAGTGTTCTTCACAGATTTTCAAGAGAGGCGGTCAAGCGCAAAGAGCACAGGCGATGGCGAAGCAGGTTGTTATGTGAGGGACTCCGCTGACTAGCTGTCTTTTGCAAGTTGACAGATCCTACCCAGTACTCATAGGTACCATTTTACAAATTTATGACTTCACTGATTTGTTTAAAAATATGTGCGGATCGGCCTTCATTTGAAAAAAAGCAGTAGCCTATTGTCAACTTTTTTCGGAGGTGGGGCCGAGCAGAGCGGAGCTTTTGTAGGGGGCTGGATTTTTTAGGGGGCGGTCGTTATTTTAGGGGGCAATTTCCACTCGGGGGTGGACCACCCCCTAAAACTCCTTGTGGAGAAGACTGAAAACATACTTTCAGATACCAACAACTTCGCCTTTCCCACCCTGTTTCCACACAAAGACAGACACATACACACTTACACACATAAAAGAGTCAGCATTCAGTATTATCATAGCTGTATGCACATGCATGCAATTACTTCCTGATGCCCTTACATACTGTATCACAGACCAAATTAAGTGGTTGTAAAGATGCTGATAGGGAACTAATAAAACTTCCAAAAGCTAAGATCTTTTCATGGTACAAGTCCTCATAACCTACAGTACAGTAGACCTACTACATCAAAGAAAACTATAGGCTTCATTACATGTCAAATGTCATTGCTTTTGGGAGGATTATGAAATGTGTTGAAGAGAAAGGCTGGACTTGATGGACTCGACTTCAAGTCCAAGCCAAAGTTCGAGTCCAGAAAGCCCGAGTCCGAGTCAAAGTCCAAGTCCAGAAAGCTCAAGTCCAAGTCAAAGTCCGAGTCCAAAAAAAGCGGACTTAAGTCCGGACTTGAGGTCAAGTCCGGACTCGAGTCCTCCAGCCCTGTCAAAAATCAATCCAAACAAAATTTATAGGGACTACATGTAGAGGGTTCACCTTCTGGCCAGAGTGCAATTTTATGTAGTGGTGGAGCGCCCCCTTAAGACGGCAGGGAAAACGCGGAGGGAGACTTGGTCAAGTTTAAAGGAACCGCTGTCTTCTTTTACAAAGCATCACACCATGAAACGTGGACAATGGTCACCAATTGTTGGCAGATGCTTATCCCTACCCCTAAGAAACTTAATCCATAGTTACAATACAAGAAGGGCATTTTACAGTCGGTCATTTATGAATATTCAGTCCAGAGTGGCTTTCGTTTAGAAACAAGAGTTGCTTTGGGAACCTAGGCAAATTCGGTATCAATAAAGACAGGGCTCCCGGCTGCCTAATTTTTTTTCCCACGAGGTTATGGGCAAATTTGATTTTCAAAATTTTTTCAAATTTGTTTCTAAATCGTGGATGGGGTTATTTCTAAGGTTAGGGTTACGTGGACAGGGGTTATCTGGCCTGTTCTTTCATAATCTGGCGTCAGAATTACAAAAAAATGGTTCAAAAGCTGTCATTTTGGAATTAGGGGTGTGGCCTATTTCCAAAAAGCTGATTGGTCCATTGGCATGATTTGCCCATAACCTCGTGGGAAAAAAAATTGCGCCTCCCGGCTTTACGTAGCCGGGAGCCCTGTCTTTATTGATACTTTTAATTCTATGGAAAAAACCAAACGCAAACACATTACATGGTTACCCTACCTACTCTGTCAGAGGCAAGAAATGGCACCTCTGCTGTGGCCGATGCGCAATCTTCATGCTAAATTCATTTCTTTTAGGTTTTATTGTTTGTAAGTACGTAAAAGAGCCAGTTATTGAAGCAAAAGAATGTTTATCGACGAATGGAAAATAAAATAAAGAAACCTTTCGAAAACCTACTGTGTAAAGGGTGTCTTTTTTACAAAAAAAGTTAGTTTGCTCGTGACTTACATTCGGATTCTTTTCGTGAAAATGTCTTCATATTGACCCCGGTTGACCCATTGAAATCAAAATTTATAACTGCGATTTTGGTTCTGTGGTTCTGGAAAAGATGTACCCTTATGTAGGTAAAGAGACAAGCTATGGACGACGTCAGATATGTTTGTGCACGGTTGCTCGATCGTGCGGACTTGTTTTACGTGAGGAACGAAGGTTGGTACCACCACTCGTGAAAATGAGATGTCTTTCAAAATACATCGCGGCGAGGAAAGAGGAAAGAAAGGGATGTGCAGGAGTCGATTAGCCTTCATGTGTAACTGGTAGTGTCAGCAAATAGGCGAAGTTCATACGTGAAATGTAGCACCGGGGTAGACAAATTTGGCCAGTATAGGCCTAACTATAGGCTAGGTTAACATGATAGTTTTATGGATCGTGGTTAGTGTAAAGTGAGGCCTAGGAGTCTAGGACTGTTAGGGCCCCCGGCCCTTGGCCTAGGCCTAGGCTAACGTTAGGCCTAGGGTAGGCCTCCCTAGGTCTAGGCCTAACGTTAGTTCTCACGTATAATGGGGTGACCGTCGACTGCGCATCTAGCATAACATATCATACAAAAAGCTTGCAATGGTAGGGTTCTTAAGTGCGCATTCGACGGTCAACACACTATACACTTTGTTCCCTGAACTAGGCTTAGCAGGGGTCGAAATAAGCCTTCAACCTTTGGGGGCCAGCCGGGCCCCTAGCCCATGAAATCTAGCCTACGGGCCAAATGAGAAATCAAGGGGCCCAGAACTTACGAATAAAAAAGGACTGGGTAAACTGTACGGGCGCTTTTTACCTGCTTGGAAATGTGTAGTATGGGTATAGGCCTAATTAAGGCGCTTACCAGTCAAAACGTCCCCATACCAAAACGTCCCCGCTATTGGTCAAAACGTCCCCATGCAAAAATGTCCCCGGATTTGGTAGCCTTTATCTTCCCTTACAGTATGCCTACTCTGAAGTTCAAATAATTTTTTAAAGTACAGTTATTGGAATGAAATGGAAATTTTCTGGAAAATTTAACCTTTTATGTTAAATTCCAAAGTGTTTGTGGTAATCATTCTACGTTCGTCTGTTGTAAAACTAACAGTTAGGCCTAGGCCTAACGTTAGTCGGATAGCATCTCAGTTCTAACGTTAGTAAGTTCTAACGTTATCTTAGGCCTAGGCCTGCCTAACTTTATTGTAATCGATCCTCATACACTCAATTTTTTTAACATGTCTCAAGTTTTCTTCAAGTTTCCAACCGATAGTTTTAATTTGGATTCCTAAAATCATGTTCAAGGTCTCTATGGCGGGGACATTTTGACTTCCCATATATAATAATACGGGGACGTTTTGGTAGCGAAAATGCGGGGACGTTTTGGTCCTGGGACGTTTTGACTGGATACCATTAAAGTGGACCTAAAGTCTAAAAATTCAAAAATATATATTTTAGAGGTTACAAAATTAATCTTATTGGTCCAACTCCCATTGTCATAGCTTATTCCATTGCTGAGATATTAAATGTTAAAATTTATTCACTTAAATCCAAACAGTTCATTGCGCAATAATTTTTGACATTCTTGTTGTACAACTCACATTAAATGCTTTGTTTTCTTTTAAAATTAAAAATGTTTATATGACCTTGACTGCTTCCTGTTTTCTTGCATGACATGCTGTACAGAGAGGGCTTATATAGTCAAGTCACCCCAAAGCAGTAAGAACGCGATTACATTTTGGCACAAGGTGCGGTGGCTTTCAGAAAAACAAAGAAATACAAAGATTGTAATTTGAGTAGTACAACAATGACATCACAAATTATTGCGCAATCTACCTTTTTAAATCGAGTGAATAAACTTCAACATTTTATATCTCAGCTTAAGAAACTCCTGTGAAGATGGGAATTGGACCATTGGAATTCAGTTTTCATGCCCTGTAATATATATTTTTGAATTTTCAGACTTTAGGTACACTTTAAGGCAAGCTTAGGCTGAAACTTGCCTGAAATCAATCTTATTTCTTAATTTCCACACCCTCTTAGACCAGTACTTAACAACCGTACATGTTGCATTTAGTATACATTTTCAAAATTTTCTCATAACTTCGGAAGTTATTAGGCCTACCCGGTGAAATGAAGGGCAACCTGTTCAATTTCCGCTAAGTCATGAATGCTAAATATTTGCCTGAGCGGCCCAGCTGTAGTACAGCAGGTTTTGCAAATCCCCTCAGTCACTCACTGTTTATCGTGATCTGCCCCCCCCCACCCCCCCCCCCCCCCGCCGCCCCCCGCCGCCCCACCCCCCCCCCCCCCGCGGCCCCACCCCCCACCACACACCCCCTGGGCCACCCCCGCACCCCCCCCCCCACCCCCCCCCCCCCCACGCCACCCACCCCCCCCCGCGCCCGCCCCACCCCCCCCACCCCGCCCCCCCCCCCCCCCCGCCCCCCACCCCCCCCCACCCCCCCCACCCCCCACCCCCCCCCCCCACCCCCCCCCCCCCCCCCCCCCCCCCCCCCCCACCCCCCCCCCCCCCCACCCCCCCCCCCCCCCACCCCCCCCCCCCCCCTCCCCCCCCCCCCCCCACCCCCCCCCCCCCCCACCCCCCCCCCCCCCCACCCCCCCCCCCCCCCACCCCCCCCCCCCCCCACCCCCCCCCCCCCCCACCCCCCCCCCCCCCCACCCCCCCCCCCCCCCACCCCCCCCCCCCCCCACCCCCCCCCCCCCCCACCCCCCCCCCCCCCCACCCCCCCCCCCCCCCACCCCCCCCCCAATTTAAAAAAACCCATTTTGAAAATTGAAAGGGGGGGTAATTTTAAAAAAATTTTTTCATTTTTTTTAAAAAAAAAAAGGGTTTTTTTTTTTTTTTAAAAAAGGGGTTTTTTTGGGGGGGGGGGGGAAAAAGGGTTGGGAAAAAAAAAAAAAAAAGGGGTTTTTTTAAAAAAACCCACAAAAGGAAAAAAAAAAAACCCCCCCCCGAAATTTGGGCCCCCCAAAAAAAAACCCCTAAAATAAAAACCCCCAAAAAAATTAAATTTAAATTTTAAAATTTTTTTTAGGGGGGGAGGGGGGGGGGGGGGTTTTTTAAAAAAGGGGGGAAAAAGGGGGCCCCCCCCCTTTTTTAAAAAGTTTTTTTTGAAAAAAAAAAAAAAAAATTTTTTTAAAAATTTTTTTTGGAAAAAAATTGGGGTTTTTGCCCCCAAAAAGGGGGGGGAAAACCCCAAAAAATTTTAAAAAAAAATTTTTAAATTTTTTCCCCCTTTTTAAATTTTTAATTTTTTTAAAAAAGGAAAAAAACCAAGGAAAACCTTTTAAATTTTTAAAGAAAAAAAAATTTTTAAAAACCAAAAATTTGGGGGGGGGGCCCCCCAAAAATTTTAAAAAAAAAATTTTTTTTTTTTTTTTTTTTTTTCCCCCCGGGGGGTTTTTAAAAAAAAAATTTAAAAAAAAAAAAACCCGGGAAAAATTTTTTAAAAAAAGGGTTTTTTTTTTTGGGTTTTAAAAGGTTTCATGAAAAAAGGAAAAAAATTTTTTTAAAAAAATTTTTTTTTAAAAATTTTTTAAATTTTGAAAAAATTTTTTTTTGGTAAAAAAAAAACCCCTTTTTTTTAAAAATTTTTGAAAAAATAAAAAAAAAGGTTTTTCCAAAATTTTTTGGGGTCAAATTTTTTTTTAAAAAAAAAAAGGGGGAAAACCCCCCGGAAAACAAAGGCCAAAAAAAAGGGCCCAAAAAAATTTTGCCCCCCTTTTTTTTTCTAAAAAAAAAAATTTTTTTGGGGAAAAAAAAATTTTTCCCAAATTTTTCCCCCCCCAAAAAAACCCTTCGGGCCAAGGCCGGGTTTTTCCCCCAAAAAAAAAATTTTAAAAATGCCCCAAAATTTTAAAAACTTAAGTAGGTTTTTTTTTCCCCCTTTTTTTAAAAAAAAAGGGTTTCCAGGGGGGGGAAAAAATTTTTTTTCCCCCCCTTAAATTGAAAAAAAAATTTTTTTTTTAAAAAAGGGGGTTTGGGTTTCCTTCCGCCCCCCCCCCCTTTTTTGGGGTTTTTTTGGGGGGGAAAAACCCCTTTCCCAATGCCCCTTTTTTTTTTTCCCCCCCTTTTTGGGGGGAAAAAAAAAAAAAATTTTTTCCCCCCTTTTAAAAAATTTTTTTTAAAATTAATTTTAAAAAATTTTTTTTTTCCCCCAACCCCCCCCCCTTTTCCGGGGGGAAAAAACCCAAAAAACCCTTGGCAAACCCAAATTTTTTTTTTTTTCCCCCTTTTTTTTTTTTTTTTAAAAAGAAAAAAAAAAAAATTTTTTTTTTTCCCCCTTCAAAAAAAATTTTTTCCAAAAAATTTAAATTAAAATTTCCCCCTTTTTTCCAAAACCCCCCGGGCCCCCGGCCCCCCCTTTTTTTTTTCTTACCCCCCAAAAATTTTTTGGTTTTTCCCCCCTTTTAAAATTTTCCGGGCCCTTTCCCTTTTTTCCCCCCCCCAAACCCCTTTACCTTTTTGGGTTCCTTTTTTTTTCCCCCCTTTTTTTTTTTAAAAAAAAAAATTTTTCCCCCCTTTTTTTTGGGGGGTTTTCCCAAAACCCCCCCCCCCAAAAATTTCCCCCCCCCAAAAACCCTTTTTTAAATTTTTTTCCCCAAACCCCCCCCCTTCCCAAAAAACCCCCCGGGTTTTCCCCCCTTTTTTAAAAACCCCCTTTTTTTGGGGAAAAGGGGGGAACCCAGGGCCCCCCCAAAAAAACCCCCCAAAACCCCCCCAAACCCCCTTTAAAAAGGGGAATTTCCAAAAAAAGGCCCAAAAAAGCGGTTTTTTTTTTTTGGGGTTTTTTTTTTCCTCAAAATTTTTTTTTTAATTTTTTTTTTTTAAAAAAAGGGGGTTTTTTTGGGGAAAAAAAGGGGGGGGGGTTTTTTCCCTTTTTGGGGCGTTTTTGGGGGGGGGTTTTTGGGGGGGTTTTTAAGGGGCTTTTTTTTGGGGGAAAATTTTGGGGGGGGGGAAAGGGGCCCCGGGGGAAAACCCAAAACCCCCCCCCGGTTTTTTTTTTAAAATTTATACATTTTTCCGGGAAAACGCAATCACAAACGGTTTTAGACGTCCTTTCTTCACCGGGCTACATAAAATCTTAGGTATTTTGACTAATCCGATCGGTCATAACCTCAATCCTCCATAAAGAAAAAAAGGGCCCGTATGATTCTATGAGGCAATTTTATTAAGCAGGACAATAAACAAAAGGCTTTAAGGGTTTTTTTCACAAAAATTTTTTTTGGGGAAAAAAACATTCGTCAAAAACCACTTCTTTTGCTTCATTTTCAAGTTGAAACCACTCAAAAATTTCATCATTTGCGTTACTCCTCTCTGCAATTTTGCCCACAAATTTTTTTGGGCCCCAAAGGGGAGGGGGGACTCCCCCCAAACCCCCTTTTACCTCCCCCCAAAAACCCCAATGTAATGTCCCGGGTTTTTTTTCCTTACCAAAAAAAGGGAAAAAGCCCCAAAACAATCTTTTTTTTGTTTCAGATTCAGATTTGATATAATTTATAATAAATTTATATAGATATATATATATATATATTAAAATATATATATATATATATACTATATATTATATATATAAAATATTATATATATTTTAAGATTTTTTGACAATAAACCCTTTTTTGATACGGTTTTTTTTGGTCATGCGTGTTTGTTTCAGCAAATATTTGCCCCCCCCCCGTAGGGCCCCCGGCCCCATATTTCCTTTTTGATCCTTTATGTTTGCCTCCCCCCCTGTTTAATAATCCTGGCCCACGCCCCCGTGACTGCCTACAGACCAAGGCTAGGTACCCACGCATGCCACGTCAAGAATTCCCCTTTTGGGCCCTTTGGCCCTAAGTAGTGAAAGGAAAATTTCTTCTACTTTAAAACAATACCCTAACTATAGACGGGAAACCGATCAGCGCTTTAAAGTTTAGTGACTGTAGCAGCCCTTAATGGGGGTTTTCCCCCAGACTTAAATGCTTCATTTTTTTTTCTACAGAATTTTAAACCACAATTCGTGAAATTTAACAATCAAGATACAATTTTTAAAGTCCCCAACCATCCATCATACAGGTAAGGGAAGGAAATTTAAAGATTAAAAGGGGATTTGACCCTGGGTATGGCCGACTGAAATCAGGGCCATCACTTGCTCCCCCGGATTCGTCTATATAATTGATGTAGCCTGTACTTTTCCCCTGTCCACATTGAAAAAAAAAGTGATAAAACCCACCAAAAAAATTAAAAAAATATAAAAAGGTTCCCAAAATCCAAAAAAAAAGTATTCAATTAAAATTTTTTATGAGGGAAAAACCAGTGACCAGTTGGGAGAACGGTTTTCCGGCCAAAAACCCCCGAAAATACCCCCGGTCAAAAACCAAACCCCGGGCATTTCCCACCCAGACATTCAACCCCCGGGATTAAATTTTTAAAAATAGGTTTTAATTTTTCAACAGAAATTTTTTCTTCAAAAAAGGTTTTGCATATGTAGAACCCGATTTCATGTTTTGGGCACCTAATTTTTCGAAAATTTTCAAACGGAGGGGGATTCGAACTCTTTAAGTTCCCCTCCCCTTTTACGCCCCACTATAAGGTTTGCTGCCCAAACCTTTTGCGTTTTGGCAAACCTTTCGACAAACCGTCGGTTCTGGCGGGCTTCGAGTTGCTGGATCCCTAACGGGTGCTTGATCCTGTGGCATGCACCGGGTGAGGAGCATCGGGCCATGGCCTGCTTCACTGATGCCAATTTTCCTTTAGTTCCTAAAAATACGTAAATCTGTGAACGCAAATTTTACTTCAGAATGTAGCATATGCACCAGATTGCAAGTAAGGAGACCTTTTAAACATTTTCCAAAGAGGAGGGGCTTCCCCTTAGACCCCTCCCCCAGGCCGGACTCACAAAACATACTGCATGCCCCCTCCCCCCGAACTCTGGGTACGCCATTGAGTGTTTATTTACTTTTTTTACAACATGAGGTGGCGGGCACTGACTGATTTCGCGGGGCAAAAATCCCTTATCCCCTTCCCCAGTAAAAACTATTGAACTACGCCCCTGGGCCTGTGGGAGGAGACGTTTGTTTTTCTCAGCAAGCCTCCGAATCAGACAACAGGTAAACACAAGATTGGAAGCCGACGCTATTAAATCAACTTCTATTATCTGCGACTCAAACGGTCTGAAGCCGACTCCGGTGTAACCTACAGATTTTGTGTATTGGATTTTAGTGTTATGCTCAAAGCCCATTTTAACGTTATGCTATTTGTGCCATTCCTTTCCTGGGTCAGTAAGGAAACTTCTCGCAGAACTCGTACTACGTAATATATCCCGTCCGCCCTGCCAATGATATCCTTTTTACTGACTTGTAATTCGTAGCATGCATATACTAGGCCTAGCAGCAATACATGCCGCTACCCTAGCTGCATCCGCTTGCTAGTCCTGTGGGTGTCAACTTAAATGTAAGTCTAGAGTTGTGCAGATTTTCTCTGCAAGAAGTTTAAGCTTCAAGCCCTTCCATCATGGCTGCTCGAGTAATAAGTCCAGCAAGACAAGCCTGGAATAAAGGTAGGCTACCTAACGTTAGTTTGATTAGAAATCAGATAGCCCAGCCTAACGTTACAGTGTAGGCCTAGGCCTTGCCGCCTAGGCTCATGTTTGAAATACCTAGGCCCTAACCTAATAGACGAGTTAGGAGAAATGCTTTCACGCAAGGTATCGTGGGATGGGGTCAATGGTCAAGTGAACCACTTCTTCTTTCGAAATATGGTGACACATCCAGAAGGACATTACTTCACCACGCATGCGTTGAGAGGTATCAAGCCCTAATGTTGTTAGCAATAAACTGGGCAGGGTCCTTATGATCAAGGGCATTCGCAACTACAGAAGCAGGGAGACTATTCCAATCCTTAACCGTATTAGGGAGGAAACTATGCTTGTAGCAGTTTGTCCTAGTAAAGAGGTGGCAAAAATGCAGATTATGCATCCAACGTGTTCTACGAGTGGGATGCCGAAGTCTATCCACAGGAATTTGTGCTTTACCAAAAACACCCTTAGAGAACAGGATCAATCTGTTTTGTCTACGACGTTCCGCTAACGTAGGGAGATCAAGGTCTTTCAGAACAGAAGTCATAGACCCTGGCTCCCGGGAGAAGTTTGTACTACTACAGTACTAGTACTAAAGTAGACTAACGTTAGACTGACGAGTGCTCACAACAAATTCTTCGTAAAACGTGTGTGCAGTCTGTAATACTTGGGCTGCCCTGGATACAAGTGATACAACATACAATGCATACTGTATACTTTATGGAAATTGTCATTGTGTGTAATCTAATATTGCTAACGTTATAGGTAAAGCTACACCTGTTGCTGGATCATACACAGAATATATTGGATATTTTCGGTTAAATTTCTCTTTGAGGGAAGTGAAAATAAATTTTCTTATCCAAGGATCGTTTCTCATTATAAAAAACAGATCGGTATTATATTTCATTCACACTTGAATTTATCGAAAAGACCCACAAATTTATTGTAGGCTTTAGACAAAGGCTGGGTTTTAACTTTCCGTTTAGGGGTTTATCGCGGTAGGCATTGAAATTTTTAAAATCATTTTCGCGCCAAAAAATTTTAAAAATTTAAACGACGCAAATTTGAAGGGTTCGAAAAAAAAGAAAATCCCATCATGAAAAATTCCCAAACGCCTTTTTTAGAGAAATGCAAACCCTGTATGACAGTGGGGGAAACCCCCGCACGACATGCCCAAACCTCCCAAAAACTCTGTCAAAAAAAAGCATTTGTCACTCCCCTTTTTTGGGTAAAAAATTTACCAGACGAAATTTGGGTCAGCCCGGGGGCGGAAAATTTTTCCGCGCGCTTTTTTCAATTTAAAATACTTTTTTTTACCACAAATTTTCCCCGCGCAAAAATTTTCAGTTTTTGGGGGAAACTGCAGAGAAAGACCCCCTTTCCCCGGCATGGGGTTTGGAAAAACAGTTACAGTCCCTCGGCCCTGTGGGCGTACTGTGCAAGGGCAAACTCCCCTTGGGCCCTTCCCCAATACACACAACCCGGGCCATGCAATTTTGTTTTTTGAAATTGCCTCCACTTTTTTTCCCACTGAGTCCCAAAACCCCAAATATGATTTTTTCCTCCCAAATGGAAAATTGTAAAAAAATTTTTGGGCAGTATTATGATTGAAATAAGTGAAAGCTCGTCGTACAGTATATACTTATAGGGCCTGTATGTAAAATAGGGTACACATATATAAAATGTATTGTGTGTATTCATTTTTTTTTTAGAGCATTGGGCCGGGGGGTTGCCCCCCCTATTTTTTTTTTTTTACTAGATCTTTTTTTTTTGGGTTTATCGGGGTTTCGGGGTTTTTTTTTTTTTCCGGGAAAGGTACAAATCTTGGTTTTTTTTTTTACAGTTTGTAGCTAAAACCCTCGAATTTTTCCCTTTTGCATTTCCGGGGTTTCATGTAAATAAACTTCATAAAACATCTAAAATTTTATACTAAAAAGGGCAAATTTCCCGGGAAGAGGAAAAAGTTTCTCAGTTCTATTCTTTTTTTCTTTGCCTGGGAAAAGGGCCCGGGCGTTTGCAAACATGTGCAAGGCAGGGAAACGAAAACCCCCCGCCACGTGGGGGGGTACCGTATTTCCGTATCTTTTCTACATTGGGAAAATGAAATCGAAATTCCCATCAAAAGACGTTTACACATGTTTAAAACCACGATAAAAACCTGTAGGACCTAAGATGTAATTCTATCCGTGATTGGTTGCATTTCCCAAAAATTTTCCTTCCCGGGAAACCCGTACAGCCCATTTTTCATTTTCCCTCCATGCGTGATTCTGTCCATGTGCCCGTCCATTGCTTGATTCTGATTTTTTGAGCTGGCCTGGGAAAGGGGAGGGGATGTTGGAAAAAACATGGGGCCTACCAGTAAAATGGGGTTTTTTACCCCTTTGTTTTTTTGGAAATTTCAGGTTTCCACCTAAAGCTATAGAAAAACCCTTATTGAAAAGGGCCACTTACGCACCCTACAATGACCCTGAAATGTGGGGGGCCCCTACTTCCGGGTCGGGTTCAACAGCCCCTTCCCCAACTGTTGATGATTGTGATTTAAGAAGGTGGGGGTTGAACTTGCTCCAGTTTCAAATTTCCCTCTGAAAAAAAATCTTTGTCTCTTGTACACTATACTTAAAGTTTAAAGGGTGTTTCCCTGGGGTTCGGGGTTCAGGGTTTTATGAAGGGTTCCCATTTTTTTGGTAAGGTTTAATAAAAGGAAATTCCGCCCCCACCTCGTGAAATTGCCCGGGAATGGGGTGGCAAACTCTCCAGATTGGGTAGTTAACACGCTCCTTAAACCAAAAACGTCAACCAGAGTACCAGCCCAAACCCCAAACCCAAGAAACCAAAAATTAAAATGATTCTACCACAATAAGGGAAAACTTGCATTTTAACATTGACAATTTTTCCTTATTTTACTGGATTTCCTTTTGGGATTTTTGATCGGGTTTGGGTTTTTTTTTAAAAAAAGGGGTTTTGGTCTCCAAGGCATCCTAGGGGGACTTTATGGGAAACCCCCTTTTGCCCTTTTTTTTTAACCTTACTTTAGGGAATGTAAAACCAAAAAAACGCACCCCAAAAAACCGTGACTTTCCCCCCCCTAGGCAGCTGATCCAAAACCGGGGGGCTGTTTCCTATTCACCCAATAAACCCCAAAATAAAAAAGAAAAAAATAGAAAAAAAATTGCATATTTTCCCCCGCAAAAAAAACCGGGCCCCCTTTTTCCCTTTGTTTTTTTCCATCATGTAAAGTAATGAAACCCTTTGTAATTACGTTTTTTTGCCCGGACTTTGCAGAAGTTATAGCTGATCGGGGTTTTTCTTTGGAAATCGGGGTTTTTTTTAAGGCCCAAAAATCTGGGTTTTTCTTTTTTCTTTTGGTTTGGCAACACTGATTGGCCGCTTTAAAAAACTTGAAATTTTTGGGGAAATTTTACCCGCCTAGCCACAGGGCCCCCCTTTTTGTTGTTAGAAACGCCATTACTATTTAAAATATAATGGATGGGTTATTTTTAAAATCTAATTCGAACAAACAACTTCATTTTCTGGCATAATTCCCAAAACTCTTTCCTTGAAAAATTTCCTGTATCGAACTTCAAGCATAAGGTATTAAAAGGCCCATTTTCCTTTTTCCTAAATAATTTCACATGGCGTTGTCTAAAGGGATGAAAATTTCGATTGAGTAACAGTTTTTGGGGGATGGAAACTGCAGATGATTTTACATTCACACTTTCCACAAAAAAAATTAAAAAAACCCCCCTTTAAATAGTGTTTTAAATTTTTCTCTTAATTTTAAAGGGTTTTTCTTCCAAAATCGGGGCAATACTGATTCGCTTTTTATTAAAACCAAAATCTTGCGGGTTTTCCCAATATTACATTAATATAAAACCTTTTTTTTTGAACATTAAATTTCAAAAAATTTTAAAAATTTTTTTGAAGAGGGGAAGTGCTACCCTTTTCTCCCAAGCATTTTGAATTTTGAACTTAGCTTCTTAGCTTTTCCCAACTGAAACAAATGCTCATGTGCCATGCGCGTTTCCGATTATCTAAAAATTTATCGGTCGAACATTACTCTGGTACCACCATCAAAACAGCTTGAATTTGGGACCCCACCAAATTTAGCTTGTCCCATAAAAAAAGGGAAAAAGAAAATTTCTCCCTAAACAGGGAAACCGGGGTGAAATGGGGCATAAATCTTCGACCCAAACAAAAACAAAAATCATGTAAATCTTTTGAACGGACGGCTGGGGTTAATTTTTTGGTAATAAAATTTTTTTTTAAATTGCTTTTTGGCACAATGGCCCCCAAATACCAAACCCCCTTTAAACAGTGAAAAAAGCCCTGAAACTAGGCCTGGGCGAGTGGGCCTACTGAAAAATTGGGCAAGATACGGGCAATAACAGTACAGCCTGCAGACCCTCTAGTGGAACCCCTTATTGGGGTTGTAAAAAGGGAAAAGTCCCACAAAGCTGCACACAATGCATCAACGCGTTAACTACTTTCCAAAAAAGTTTTTAAACACCCCTTTCTTTCCCAAACCCCTCGGGCCCAACACCCCCAATTTTTTAAAACGCCCAACAAACACCCCCTATACTGTTAAATTTTACAAATATATTTTTTCAAAAATCAAAACTGAGTTTTTGTATGATAAAAAGCATTTTTCGCAAGGGGCCTGGGCCCTTTTTAAAGTGGTATTTTAAGTATTTTTCCTTTTTTGAAAAATTAAAATTACTTTGTTTAAAGGGAAGAAACTCAGTGCTTTAAAATGTTAGGGAATCTAAAAAAGAATTTATACTTTCCCCCCTTTCATATGTAAACAGAAGCTGAACTAGTATGTATGTGGTTTGCCTACAGAAGACTTTTTAAAACAGGTTAAAATTTAAATCGTTTTTTTTTCAGGAAGACTGGGGGGTTTTAAATAAAGAAAATTTCATACATTAAAGGAAATAAAAAAAAGATTTTAATCCATATGAATAAAAACTTTAAATTTAAAAAAATGATTATAAAAAATCCCCCCAAAAATAGAGTTTTTGTGCCAAAAAATTTGGGTGCCAAGAAACCCTGAATTTAAAATTGTTAGGATTTTATTCTTTTTTTAAACTTTTTTAAAACGTTTTTTTGAAAGGGCTACCCTCAACAGCATGGGTCGTTTTAGCTTTGCGGGGGGCACCAGGGGGTAGGCCCTTTCCCTTTGGGAAATTTTACACAGTGGTTTCAACGCAGAAAAACGGAAACCCAAAAGGGGCTTGAAAAAATACTATTTTTTTGGGAAGATAGCTGCTCAACTGAAAATTTGTGCAAACCTCTTTTTTTTTAGGGTTTTTTAAATTGTACAATTTTTGACATGCTTTGGAAGCCTGAAAAAAAGGTGAAGGTGAGGTTTTAAAGAATTTATGTGTAAAAATTGTTCGTGAGAGTATGTAGCCCCGCTCTTTTGGGCGAAAAGTGGATTTTGTACCAAAGTATGAAAAAGGTTAACCTTCCCCAACTGACTTATTACTTGGTGTAAAAATGACCTTGGAGTCCAGACGGGAAAGTTTGCTTTTTACGATTTTTTGGTTCAACACTGCATATCAAAATTTTTTTGCATAGCTAATGAAAAATTTTCAGAAAGGGTAAAAATTTTAAAAGGTGTGGTAAAATATTGAAAAAATTTTCCAACAGAATTTCATCAGGATCTTAATCTGTCTTTTTGGGTTCCATGATAAGAGAAACCTTTTGCTTTCCCTGATGGCGTGTGTGTATATGTATTGTTTTTAAGGGTGTGTGTGTTTGTGACACTTTGCTTTTTTAAACCAACGATATCTAAAGGGGGGGAAACCCTTACAGTTTTTCAAACTTGGTACATAGATCCCCCATAGGGAGAGGAAACCCTTATTATTTTTGGTGGGGGTCCAAAGGTTACGTGGGGTCCCGGGGTCAAACCCCCTTAAAAATCTTTTTTAACCCCAAATCTCGGGTGGGAAGCCGGGTAAATTTTCATACTTTGTCTTTTAGAGGCGTTAGGGTAATGAGAAAGAACCCTATCTTGGGGGGGGGGGTGGGGGTGAAAGGTCATCTGGGGTAAAAAAGGGGGGTAAAAACCCTAAAATCTTTTTAAACACAAAAACCTTGATTTCAAATTTGGGTTTAATTTTTACTTTTTTTGTAAATGCTCAGGGGAAAAGGGGAAAAAAAAACCTATTTTTTTAGGGGGGGCCCAAAGGGTAAATTTTGGGCCCACCAGGGGTCAAAACCTAAAAACCGGGTTAACACGTTTATCTCAAGATAGGAAGTTTGAAAAAATTTAAATAGTTTGTTTTTAAATTTGCTTTTAGTAAGAGGGGAACCCTTTCTTTTTTGGGGGAGGCCCCAATTTCTTTTGGGGGTCCCCAGGGGTAAAACCCTGGGACCCCGGGAACGAAAAAGTGACCTGGCCCTTTGGTGTCTCAATAGATACAAAAGCCTTTTTTTTGTTCTTTTTAAAATACCCAAAAATTTTTTGGGGGGGGGCCAAGGGGGATGTACCCTCTATCATGGCAATGCCCCTGCCTTTAAAAGCTGTAACCAAAAATTCCTGAAACCCCTCCAAGGGGAAGTCATACTGACTTTCCCAAGTGTTTTCCTCTCCCTTTAATCAGTGTGGTAACTACTATATGTAAGACATAAGATTTCTTGAGGGAGTTCAGTCCCATGGCTCCAAATTTCATCTCTTGGGTTAAAACAATGTCCTCCCAGGGGTTTGGGAAACTTGGATAGAATTTCCATACTTAGTTTATAGAAAGCTTTAGTGAGAAGATGAAAAACCTGTTTTTTTGGTGGGGCAAAGGGCATCTGGGTCCCCCACCAGAGGTCAATGTCTGAAAAACCCTTTTCCAAAATGATAAACTCAAGGTAGGAAGCTTGAAAAGATTTCATTCATGGGAAATTGATGTGTTTAGTTTGGGAAAATGTAACCCCCTTGTTTTTTTTTTGGGGGAGTTTAAAAAGGGCATCTAGGGGCACCGGGGGGGCAAAACACTGAAAACCCTTTTTAATACAATACTAAAGGGAGGAAAAACTTGGATGATTTTATACTTGTTTGTGGAGTGTTGTGGGGGAAAAATGGGGCCCTTTTTGTTTTTTTTTTGGAGGTCAAAGGTCATAAAGGGGTTTACCAAGGTAAAAAAAAAAAAATTTCCCCAAAAATTTCCCCAAAATCTCATCTGGGGGGGACCAGAGGGCAAAAAAAGCCAAATTTTCCCCAAAAAACCCCCAAAATTAATAGGAATTCAAAACTGTAATTTTTCCAAAATGTTAAAATACATTTGACCTTGACTGAAAAATATGGGCATCATGGCTTTATTGATTCCTTGCCGAGGCGGCAAGGAATCTTGCCATGGTGGTGTCGTGTGTGTGTGTGTATGTGGGTTGTGTTGTGGGGTTTTGTGGTGTATGTGTGTGTGTGTTTATGTGACCTTTTCTTGTAAACACGATATCCCCAAAAAGGGTAAATCCGAGGGGTCCCCGGACTTGGCAGGTGGGTTCCCTATATTGGGGTAAAATGATCCCTATTGTTTTTTGGTGGAGGTCAAAGGGCTTTTGGGGGCGCAAGGGTCAAAAGGGGCAAAACCTTTTTAAAATGATATCTCAAAAAGGGGGAACTCCCAGGGATCTCATACTTGGCACTTTGGGTTCCCATAATGAGTAATGATCCCCTTTTTTTTTGGTGAAAGTCAAAGGGCCCTTTTGGGGGCACCAAGGTCCCAAAAGGGAAATATCTTGGAAATTTCTTGTAAACACTCCCATCTCGGGTTTTGTAAATTCCAAAATTTTTAACTTGGCCTTGCTTTGGGCCCCTATGAGAAAGATGATCCCTGTTTTTTTGGTAAGGGTCAAAGGTCTTGGGGTCACCAGAGGCAAAAGGTTCAAAACCTTTCAAGGAGAAAATCCCGGAGTGTAAAAATTTGGGTTTTAAAATTGAAACTTGCCGTGTAGCTTGCTTTTTTTTTTGTGCATATTTTTCCCCTAAAAATTTCATGGGTAATAAAAATATTTTTTATCAAAAAATTTGGGATTTTCTAAAAGGGCATTCTACGGTAGCCTGATGGACCTTACCATCAAATGACGTCATAACAATCATGTAGAAATCCTACCCGCTCTAAAAAACCCCCAAAACCTTTTAAACGACCCATGGCATCCGTATCCTTATGGGGCTTTATAAAGATTCTGTAAACGCAGTACTACGTAAAGTGTAAAAATTTGCTACAAGGTACTACAGTTGCATGGTGGGACCCTGAGGTTTGATCAAACCCAAAAAATTTAGTGTAAAAATCTGTGTGGTATACGTTTTTTTGTGGGAGTGACCGACTCAAGGGAAACCCACCCACTCAAGGTACAGTATAAATAAGTCCCCCTTTAAAAATCTAGCTAGCGCAGCGGGGTCGTTTAAAAACCCTCAACAAACCGTCATATTCTGCGTTGCAAATTCCCTTTGACAGGTGAATTCACCCCGTCCCTTTTTTTTTTTGGGAGCACAGGTAGCTCAACATTTTTTGTCCCGCCCAAATCCCCCGTACTGCGAAAAAAAAAAGCTGGGGATTTCCCCCTTTACGACCTTAATGGATGCATATTTACACCCTTTTTTGACACTAGGTCATGTTCATAGGCCTAGGCCCCCAAATTTTTTCTTTTTTAAGAAATTTTCCCGGCTTTAGGGCCCAGGCCCCTTTGAGAGGTTGGTCTGTTTTTTGTTTCGTGCCCTTTACGGAGCAAAACCTTAGGGGGTGCGTTTGGTCTCGCCCCTTGGCTCTTCACCAGAGAGTCAAAGGGACTTTTTTAACAAACCCGAAGACTGAAGAACTAGGGCCCAGGCCTACGTACAGTACCGAAAAAAGTAAGGGGCCTACCAAGGGCCCAAACGTAAATTAGGCCCAGCCCCAGCCCAGGGACGCAGTACTATTTTAGCTTAGGCCTTTCTGCTGCTTTTTTGCGTTTTAAGAAGTGTGTTGGTATACCATTTTTGGGATAGGGCCCAGGGCCCACCCTTTCACAGAGGTTTTTGATGGATTGAAACGGGTGTTTTCCAACCCAAAGGGACCCTAGGCCCACAGCCTAGAAACTGGCCAAGGCTAAATAGTACTAGGCCTAGCCTTACTTTTCATATTTTGGCAGCCCCAATCGGGAGTACCTAAATACATCAACAAACCCCTTTCATTTTGCTACTAAACCTGGGGCCCACCTATATTTTCATATTGGCCAGGGCCCAATGTAGTGGGGCCTATAGGTTTTCAGTCTCACAAAACATTTTGTTCCCTGGGGGAAATAGGCCAACCATTCACAAAGAAAAATTTAACAGGGTTTTATTGGGAAAATTTTTAAAAAAAAAAACCCAAAGGGCCCCCTTGTAATTTTTAGGCTTAGGGCCCGAACCCAAAAATTTTAAAATTTTTTTTGAAAAAAACTTTTCGTTACTGTTATGAACTTCAAAATCACGTTTGTTTCGCCCCTTTGCCAAGTTGGAAGGGACTTGGGGAAAAAGGGAGGGGGTAGACCCAAGGGCCCAAAACTCGGCCTAGCCTATGTCCCAAGTAGGAAAATAGGGCCAAAGGGTTTTAAAGCCTGTTTCAGAGAAACATTTTGTTGCTGGAAATGATTCTTGCTAGGGGCCCAGGCCTAACTTTTGGGCCCTAATTTCTTGTATGGGGGACCCAAAAATAGCTAGGCCCCATGGGGTTTTTAAAGTCCAATTTAAAAAGCAGTGCTTTTCTATTTATTTTGGCCCTACAATAGTGTGGGCCATCCTTGTAACAAGAATTTTGCAGTTTTTATAATGTTTAAAAAAAAAGGGTCAATTTTATAAACCGAATTTTTTAACATTTTTTTTAAAATTAAATGTTAGGAAAATTCGAGAGAACATTTGGTTTTTGCCCCTTGGGGGCTTCAAATGGGAGTCGAAGAGACTTTGGGAAAAAGTATTTAAAATATGTAAAGGAAAGGTTTCTAGGGCCCAAAATTTTGGCCTAGTTTAGGGCCCATACTTCTGGGTTTGGGGTTGTTTTTTTTAAGTGTGTTTTGGGTTTTGTACAAATTTAAAACCCCAGGGCCCCCACAGAGGTTTGTAGGGGACAGTTTTGGGTTGGGCCCCAGAGGTGGTTTTTTTGGTCTGTGAGTTTTTTTTTAGCGGCTGTTTCCCTTTTTGCTGGTTGTTTCCATTTTGGGGGCCCCGTAAGGGGTGGGAGGACCCACCAGATGTTGCATCACATTGGGGCTACATAGGCTACTAAATCACTTTTTAAATTTTGGGCCCAATGAAGTGGGAGGTCTAGGTAGGCCCTAGCCTAGCCTAGGGTTTCCATAAACCCAAATTTTATATATGTGTCCCGTGTGTGTTTTTTGATGCTCTGCTTGTAAAAAGCCCGTCTCAAAAAGGGTAACTTTTGAGGGATGTCAGCGTTGTCTTAGCCTTAAATCCCCAGAGTCCCCAAAACCCCAGCTTTCTATTTCGAGCGTCCCCCCAAAGTTTGAAGGGGGTTTTCCCAAAAATTTTTAAAAGTCCCTTTTACTTGTACTGTAACCTGTACAATTGTAGGTGCGTGCACAAGATATGGAATTTCTCTTCATACAGGCATAAAGTTCAAACTGCCGTCAAAACGGAGCATACCCATGAAAGGGGGAACATTTTATTGCTTTTAGGGAGTAGGGGGGCATAAAATTTAAAAATTTTGCTTGGGAAAAAAGGGAGGGTTTTGGGGCTTCAAAGGCTTTTCCCCCAAGTGTACGGGACAGTTATTGGGACACATTTTGGGAAAATTTTGGCCAAGAAAACTTGTGTTTTTGTAGTGTGTTTTTGACACTCATTGTAAACATGTAGCTCGATGGAATGACCGATCTTTTCCCTAGTTTGTACATAGACCCTGGGCATGTTGAAGGGGAACCCTATTGTTTTTGGCATAGGTCAAAGGTTCCCTTCGAGGTCCCCGGGGGTTTTAAAATCCAAAAACCCTTTTAATCGCAATATCTTTGAGATAGGAAAGCCGAACTTTTTTATAAATTTTATATTTAGGGTTTTTCATGTTTTAGAAGAAGACCTTATTGTTTTTTTGGGATAGGTCAAAGGTCCCCTTCGAGGGCACCAGAGGGGCATGTCCAAAAAACCCTTTAATCGCCAAAATCTGAGATAGTAAAAGCCGATACTTTTCATAGTGGTATTTAGACATGTCATGTCGAGAGGAAGAAAACCCATTGGGGGTTTTTTTTACAGGGGTCAAAATCATTCGGGTCCCAGAAAGGGCGAAGTCCCAAAAACCTTTTTAATCCCGGGTATCTAGATAGGAAACCCATACTTTTCATAGGTGGTTTTTAGATTTGTCTGTCCCAGAGGAAGAACCCTATTGGGTTTTTGGCAGAGGTCAAAAGGTCATTGAGTCACCAGAAAGGGGGAAGTCCTAAAACCTTTAATTTGCAAAAATCCGAATAGGTGACCGATACTTTTCATAGTTGGTAGGGAGATTGTCATGTCAAGAGGAAAAAACCCTGTTGTTTTTTGGGAGAGGTCAAAGGGCCCTTTTGGGTCAAACCCGAGGTCAAAGTCCAAAAACCCTTTTAATCGAATATCTCGAGATAGGAATGACCGATACTTTTTCCCGTTTTTACATAGACATGTCAGTTTTAAGGAAACCCTATTGTTTTTTTGGGAGAGGTCAAAAGGTTTATTCGAGGTCCCTGGGGGGTCAAAATCCAAAAAAACCTTGTAATCGCGATAAACCTCAAGATAGGGGGTGATGATAAATTTTCATGTTTGGGGATTTTAGGGCATGTCATGTTGGAAAGAACCCCCATTGTTTTTTGGGAAGGTTTAAAGGTCATTCGAGGTCACCAGGGGGTCAAAAAAACCCTTTTAATCGCCCTACTCGGATAGGGAAAGACCGATACTTTTCATATTTTGGTTTTGTAATTAAACATGTTGAGAGGAAGAACCCATTGTTTTTGGGAGAGGTCCAAAGGGCTTCGAGGTCACCAGAGGTCAAGTCCCCCCAAACCCTTTTAAAAATTTTGGATCCCCGAAATTTGAATGGCCGACCTTTTCAAGTTTTGGGATGTAAATTTTTCATGTCAAGGGGGAAAACCCCCTTTTTTTTTTGGGAGAGGTCAAAGGTCCCTTCGAGGGCAAACCCGAGGTGGAAGTCCAAAAACCTTTTAATCTGATATTTTTTAATATTAATGAAAAGACCCTTTTTTTATAGTTGGTTTTTAGATTTGTCTGTCAAGGGGGGAAACCCCATTGTTTTTTGGCAGAGGGTTTAAAGGTTTATTCCGGTCCCCGAGGTAGAGTCCGAAAACCTTTTTTTTTTTTTATTTTTTTTTTTTTCAAATTTTTTTTTTTATTCAAGTTTTGGGGTTTAAAGTCAGGGGGGCATTTAAACTGATGTGGCAGGGGTGAAAATTTTGACCACAAACATAAAAATGATGATGGAAGTTAAATTTTATGGAAAGAACCTCAGTGTAAAAAAGAAACCCCCCCTTTCGGCAAGGGAAACCCGAACCTTTTGGCTTTCCCGGTTTGGAAAAGAAAATATATCATCAAAACCCCAAAGCTTTTTTGCATTCTGGTTAGTGAAGGCCCGCTTTTTTTGGGTACATTTCTGGGTTTTTCCACATCCCCTTTTAAAACCTTGTAATTGGGTGGGGGGGGGAGGGGCGGGGAGCTACAGGGGCCCCTGTAAATTTTTAATGTGAAGGTTATTTGTTATCTCCAGGCTTTTAGGGAAAAAAATGTTGACATTTCATTTCCCTTGGTTTTTTAACAAATGGGGTTTTCATTTTCTTTAATATTTAAATATTCCTGAACCTCCTTTTCCATTTCATGTGGGGTTTTATGCTTGTACTTTCTAAATTTTATTGTAATGCCAAAATGGGGCTGGTTTTTTAAACCCTTTAAATTTTTTGAAAAATTTTGTTTTTTTATAGACAGATTGTCATTTTCAAAAAAATATTGGGCTGCCAAAATTTAGAAGTTTTGGGCAAAAGGGCCCAGGTGGGCCCTTTTTGGGGGGGGACCAAATACACTTCAACTGTACCAGGATGGGGAAATTTTTTTTACACAGTAAACCAATACTTGTGCAATGTTTAAGGACAAACCTTTAAAAAGGTATAAACAAGGTTTTTTACTCTCAAGTTTTCTAAATGACATTTTTATTAAATACATCAGGTAAACTGTAAAAAGCTTTTTATGTGGTTTCAATAAGTGACAAACAAAAACTTTAACCAAATTTTCATAAATAAGTTGATCAATTTGATGTTTTTTTTTTTCCCTTGAGGGGTTTAAAAATTTTACATTTGGAAAAAACAGAAAACATTTTCTATTTTTTTTGGATTCCCCCTTTTAGGCATAAGACCCTTTTTTACATAAAGCATGGGAAAAAGGAGCCGTCCTTTGCTTTTAGTAATAGTTGGGGAGCTCATGTAAGTATACTTTTTTTCTGAAAAATCTTTTTTTTTTTTTAATCTGTAGAAAATTTCCTTAAACTTTTCCAAAAGTTCTGTTTCGATCTGTTACAATGTACTGTATTTCACTATTTTAAGGGTAAAGGGTTTTAAGGTTTTTGGGTTGTTCATTTTGAGTTTTTTTTACTTAAAAATTTTAGACAAACTGAAAAAATTTTTTCTGTTAAAAATTTCCACTTACTAATTGAATAACTCTTCCAGTTTCTCTTGGGCAAAAATATTACTGGTCTTTTGTATGTATAGTAGCAAGTGACTTTATCAGATTCCAGGCCTCAATTTTAAGAAAATTTTATGGTTGTTCATTGGACAACCTGTCTGCCTTTCTTGGTTGTTCAAAGAAAATTTAGTAGGCATAGTCCTCAAAGAAATTTGCAGTTGGCCTAGCCCTAACGTTAGAAACAGTCTGTTAATTTGTTGCATGAACTTTGGTTGTCTGATGGACAACCATCCCACCATTTTTTAGTTGCCCGTCACAAATTTTGGTTGTCACGGGTGACTGAAGGACTGTTACAATCAAACCATGAATTCCATTATGCTAAAATACACAGAAGGTGACTACAGTAGTCAGGAGCACAGCCAGGAATTTGCCAAGGAAGGGGCGAAGCCTGTATGAATTATCCAAGCATAGTGCTACCATAGGTTGGCGTGAATCACACCAGAAAATTTTGGCCAAAAATGTCTCCCAGATCACTGGAAATGGCACTTCCCAGGCCTTGTAAATTCCATCTAAACACTTTCTATTTTTAGTTACTAGTGATATCATACAAATTCATTAAAAAAGTACACAAAATATGCTCAAGGGGGGGGGGCATTGCCCCCTTTGCCACGCCCCTTACTATGCGCCTGACAGTAGAACCAGAGTAAGAATAAGCTGCAGAAGAGAGGCAGACGTGATTTGTAGTTGACAGTATCTTTAATAGATACAGGGGTTCAGCACAGTTGCATCGCTGTTTATTCTGTAATGTTTATGCAACTTTATTACATTGTTTAGAGTTATTAGGAGGCATGCTTTGGCATTGTGATGAACAAATAATCATTACAGAAATAATGTTACTTGTGCCATCACTGTATGGAGCAAGACATCAGAAAAACTTACACCTGCTTACAGTATAGTTCTCAGTTCAACATGATATTTTTGTAGCCTGTGGTACAGTATATAATGAAAACGATTTATTATAATTAGTCCATTTTAATTTATTCAGTTTTTTCAGCTTATTTTGTTTATGAATATTAAATATTTCCTTTTTTTCTCACTTTCCAGTACCTCTAGTATATCTGTTCACTCCTACATCAGTTTGGGATCGTTACACAGAAATAAACAGCCAGATGCCTAGAGAATACCCTAGTAAGTACTGCTAATGCTAGAAAAACTCACCCATTTTAAAGAACTTAAAGAAGGGTCTAAGCAAAAAAAAAATAATTTTCATGTTAGAAAGAGGAGCTAAATCTGTGCAATTTGGTTAAACTTCAATTCAAATCGGACATGTAGTACTGGAGATATCAGCAAATGAAGTTACTACATTTGTGACCCAAAGTGAGCTTGAGGCAAGCAGGGGTTTTATCACATCCTCACATAAATGAAAAATGCTTTCTTTCCTTTGTTTTTCCAGTCTGTTCTGCTGACCTTGAAGTTAGTAGGGATATGACCTTCCCATGTGGAATGTGAAGTTGTAAAATTCTTTTGCATTTCATGCAGTCACATTCCGATAACATGTAATTGTGGAGGAGAAAATTGGTTGTAAAGTTGAAAGGAAAACAAAAGACTGTTCATTAATGTGAGGCTATGATGCCATATGTGCTTGCTTCAAGTTCACTTTTGTGTTGAAAATGTGACAACTTTAATTGTTAATATCTTGAGAACCACAAATTGGGTTTCAATGCAAATTTCACCAGAATGCTTAGAATAAGTACCCCTCTAATTTAACTAAATTTGAACTTAGACCCATCTTTTAACAACACTTTTGACAGTACACTGATTTTGAAAATAAAGGACCAAATATTTCAAAATGAGAGCATCAGTGATGCAGTACAATTGCACCCACACACAGAAATACTATAAAGTCATTTCATTAGGGATCTAAACAGAAGACTGTAAAGCTCTGCACGGTGCGGACATGCACATGTTGAGTAGGATGCATTAGGATGTGTTATGTGGAGATATTGTCGCGTTTCTACAAATCGAATGCGGCGAAATAATATTCGAAACAGCGTTGTTGCTTCTCAGCATTTATTCAGGATAATACAAAATGAGTGAAATAACGGGGATTCCCCCCCCCACCCCCCCCCCCCCCCACCCCCCCCCCCCCCCACCCCCCCCCCCCCCCACCCCCCCCCCCCCCCACCCCCCCCCCCCCCCACCCCCCCCCCCCCCCACCCCCCCCCCCCCCCACCCCCCCCCCCCCCCACCCCCCCCCCCCCCCACCCCCCCCCCCCCCCACCCCCCCCCCCCCCCACCCCCCCCCCCCCCCACCCCCCCCCCCCCCCACCCCCCCCCCATATATATAATATATATATATATAAAGATATATATATATATATATATATATATACATACATACATACACAAACATACATTCATAAATTTAAGAACGTTACTTCTACTTCAAAACAATACCCTAACTATAGACGAATCCGATCAGCGCTTGTGTTTAGTGACTGTAGGCAGCCATTAATGGGGTCCACCAGACTTAAATCGTCTTCATTTATTTTCTACATGAATTTCAAACCCACATATTCAGTGAAATTGAACGAATCAAGATACAATTTAATGTCCAACCATCCATCATACAGGTAAGCAAGGAAATTGAAAGATTAAAGGTGATAGACCCCAGGTATGGCCGACTGAAATCAGACCATCACTTGCTCTCCGGATTCGTCTATATAATTGCATGTAGCTTGTACTTTTCTCTGATCCGACATTGAAATAAAAGTGATAAAACCGACCAATGAAAAATAAAAAATATAAAAAGGTCCAAGATCCAAAACAAGTATTCAATTAAAAGTTATTCATGAGGAAAGGCCAGTGACCTAGTTGGGAGAACGGTTGCCGGACAATAACCCCCGAAAAATAAACCCACCGGTCAAATACCACCCGGACAATTACCCACCCAGACATTCACCCCGGTATATGTTAAGAATATGTTAATTTTTCAACAGAAATTTTACTTCAAAAGGTAGCATATGTAGCACCAGATTGCATGTTTGGACACCTAATTTTTCGAAAATTTTCAAAGCGGAGGGGGATTCGAACTCTTTAAGTTCCCCTCCCCTTTGACGCCGACTATAAGGTTTGCGTGCCCAAACTTTCGCGTTCGGCATCCTTTCGACAAACCGTCGGTTCTGGCGGGCTTCGAGTTGCTGGATCCCTAACGGGTGCTTGATCCTGTGGCATGCACCGGGTGAGGAGCATCGGGCCATGGCCTGCTTCACTGATGCCAATTTTCCTTTAGTTCCTAAAAATACGTAAATCTGTGAACGCAAATTTTACTTCAGAATGTAGCATATGCACCAGATTGCAAGTAAGGAGACCTTTTAAACATTTTCCAAAGAGGAGGGGCTTCCCCTTAGACCCCTCCCCCAGGCCGGACTCACAAAACATACTGCATGCCCCCTCCCCCCGAACTCTGGGTACGCCATTGAGTGTTTATTTACTTTTTTTACAACATGAGGTGGCGGGCACTGACTGATTTCGCGGGGCAAAAATCCCTTATCCCCTTCCCCAGTAAAAACTATTGAACTACGCCCCTGGGCCAGTAGGGGGAGACGTTTGTTTTTCTCAGCAAGCCTCCGAATCAGACAACAGGTAAACACAAGATTGGAAGCCGACGCTATTAAATCAACTTCTATTATCTCCGACTCAAACGGTCTGAAGCCGACTCCGGTGTAACCTACAGATTTTGTGTATTGGATTTTAGTGTTATGCTCAAAGCAGATTTTAACGTTATGCTATTTGTGCCATTCCTTTCCTGGGTCAGTAAGGAAACTTCTCGCAGAACTCGTACTACGTAATATATCCCGTCCGCCCTGCCAATGATATCCTTTTTACTGACTTGTAATTCGTAGCATGCATATACTAGGCCTAGCAGCAATACATGCCGCTACCCTAGCTGCATCCGCTTGCTAGTCCTGTGGGTGTCAACTTAAATGTAAGTCTAGAGTTGTGCAGATTTTCTCTGCAAGAAGTTTAAGCTTCAAGCCCTTCCATCATGGCTGCTCGAGTAATAAGTCCAGCAAGACAAGCCTGGAATAAAGGTAGGCTTACCTAACGTTAGTTTGATTAGAAATCAGATAGCCCAGCCTAACGTTACAGTGTAGGCCTAGGCCTGCCGCCTAGGCTCATGTTTGAAATACCTAGGCCCTAACCTAATAGAAGAGTTAGGAGAAATGCTTTCACGCAATGTATCGTGGGATGGGGTCAATGGTCAAGTGAACCACTTCTTCTTTCGAAATATGGTGACACATCCAGAAGGACATTACATCACCACGCATGCTTCGAGAGGTATCAAGCACTAATGTTGTTAGCAATAAACTGGGCAGGGTCCTTATGATCAAGGGAATTTGCAACTAAAGAAGCAGGGAGACTATTCCAATCCTTAACCGTATTAGGGAGGAAACTATACTTGTAGCAGTGTGTCCTAGTAAAGAGGTGGCAAAAATGTAGGTTATGCATCCAGCGTGTTCTGCGAGTGGAATGCCGAAGTCTATCCACAGGAATATGTGCAAACACACCCTTAGAGAATAGGATCAATCTGTTTTGTCTACGACGTTCCGCTAACGTAGGGAGATCAAGGTCTTTCAGAACAGAAGTCATAGACCCTGGCTCCCGGGAGAAGTTTGTACTACTACAGTACTAGTACTAAAGTAGACTAACGTTAGACTGACGAGTGCTCACAACAAATTCTTCGTAAAACGTGTGTGCAGTCTGTAATACTTGGGCTGCCCTGGATACAAGTGATACAACATACAATGCATACTGTATACTTTATGGAAATTGTCATTGTGTGTAATCTAATATTGCTAACGTTATAGGTAAAGCTACACCTGTTGCTGGATCATACACAGAATATATTGGATATTTTCGGTTAAATTTCTCTTTGAGGGAAGTGAAAATAAATTTTATTATCCAAGGATCGTTTCTCATTATAAAAAACAGATCGGTATTAAATTATTTCATTCACACTTGAATTTATCGATAAGTCGCACTAACGTTATTGTAGGCTTTAGACTACAGGCTAGGCTTAACGTTGCCGTTTACGGGTTATCGCGGTAGGCATTGTATATTTAATCATTCGCGCCAGAAATTTTAGAAATTACGACGCGAAATTTGAATGGTCGTAAAAAGAAAATACCATCATGAAAAATTACGACGACATTTTTAGAGAAATGCAAACCCTGTATGACAGTGGAGAAACTCCAGCACGACATGACAACTACTCAAACTCTGTCAAAAATAAGCATTTAGTCACTCCCATTTTTAGTAGAAATTTACCAGACTGCAAATTGTCAGTCGTGCGGAAGAAGTTTCGCGCGCATTTTCAATTTACATACTGATTTTACCACGAATTTCCGCGCAATAATTCAGTTTGGTGTGCAGCGTGCAGAGCAAGACTCCATCCCGGCATAGCGGTGGCAAAACAGTTACAGTACCTCGGTCTGTCGGCGTACTGTGCAATGCAAACTAGCCTTAGGCCTATCCAATACACACAAGGCAGCCATGCAATTTTGTGTTGTAATGTGCCTCCACTTAATTCCCACTGAGTACCACACAAAATATGATTATTTCCTGCCAAATAGGAAAAATGTACATAAATTTTGGCAGTATTATGATATGTATAAGTGTAGCGTACGTACGTACAGTATACGTACATATAGGCCTAGTATGTATATACGTACACATATAGTAAAATGTATTGTGTGTATTCAGTTTTTTAGCAGCATTGGCGCCAGTGTTGCCACTCCTAGGTTTTTTTCACTAGATCTATGTTTTTTTAGGTTCATCTGGGTTTCTGGGTTTATTTTTTTCAGAAAGGTACAAATCTGGGTTTTTTTTTTTACAGTTTGTAGCTGAAACTCGAATATTTCATTGCATTTCACAAGTTTCATGTGAATAAACTTCATAAAACATCTGAAATATACTGAAAAGGGCTAATTCTGGAAGAGGAAGACAGTTTCTCAGTTCATATTCGTATTCATGACCTCGAGCAGGGCTGCGTGTTGCAGAACATGTGCAAGGCATGTAACGTAACACACCGCCACGGTCGAGGGGTACCGTACTTCCGTATCTATTCTACATTGGGTAAATGTATGCGCACTTCCATCAAAAGACGATACACATGTTTAAAACCACGATATAAACCTGTAGGACCTAAGATGTAAATATCTATACAGTGATTGGTTGCACTTCAATATATGCTGCCCTGGAACAGTACAGGTCAGGTTCATGTGCCCGTCCATGCGTGATTCTGTCCATGTGCCCGTCCATGCGTGATTCTGACTTTGAGCTGGCCTGGGTAGGGGATGGATGTTGGATAAAACATGCGGCTACCAGTACAAATGAGTTATATGCCTGTGTTTTTGGTAACTTCAGGCTAACACCTAAGAGCTATAGAAAAACAACCTTATTGAGAAGCCGACTTACAGCAGCCTACAATGCATCCCTGTAATGTAGGGGGCCTATCTTCCTGTCAGTTCAACAGTCCATTCAACTGTTGATGATTGTGAGTTAAGAAGGATGAGGGTGAACTTGCTCCAGGTTTACAAATTTCTCTCTGAAAATAAATCTTTGTCATCTTGTACAGCTATACTTAAAGCTTCAGGGTGATTCTCGGGTTCGAGGTCATGGTATGAAGCTTGCCAATTGTTTTGTAAGGTTTAATATAAGGAAATTCCGCTCTCTCGTAGAATTGTCCGAATGAGTGGACAACTCTGCCAGATTGGGTAGTTAACTACGCTCCTTACCAAAAACAGTCAACCAGAGTACCAGACCAACACCAAGCAAGCCAGTAAAATTACATGATTCTACCACAATAATGGAAGAACTTGCAGTTCAACATTGACAAGTTTCTTATTTTACTGGACTCGCTTGATGTTGATCTGGTTGGTTGTTTTTAATAAAGGGTTTGGTCTCCAAGGCATCCTATGGGGACTTTATAGCCAGCCTCCTTTGCCCTTTTATTTAACCTTACGTTATGAATGTATACACGCACCCCAAATAACCGTGACTTTCCCTCCATATGCAGCTGATCCACACCTAGGGCTGCTCCTATTCAGCCAATAAACACCAAATAAAAAAGAAAAAATAGAAAAGAAAATTGCATATTTTCCGCCGCAATAAAAACCTGCCCGTTTACCTTTGATTTTATCCATCATGTAAAGGTAATGCATCCTGTAATTACGTCTTTTGTCGGACTTTGCAGAAGTTATAGCTGATCTGGGTTTTCATTTGGCAATCTGGGTTTTTTAGGACTCAAATCTGGGGTTTTTCGTTTTCGTTGAGTGGCAACACTGATTGGCGCGCAATTAACAAACTATGCAATCTGGGAAATTTACCCAGCCTAGCCCACAGGGGCCCCTTGTGTTGTATAGTACGCCATATACTATGTATAATATAGATGGATAGGTATGTTACAAATCTAATTCGAACAAACAATTTCATTTTCTGGCATAATTACCACTCTTTCCTTGCCAAATTTGCCTGTATCGAGACTTCAAGTCATAAGGTATGTCAAGGCAGTTCTTTTTCCTGAATAATTTCACGTGGCGTTGTCTGAAGGACGACATTTCGATTGAGTAACAGTTTGAGGATGGTAACTGCAGATGATGTTACATTCAACACTTCCACAATAAAAATTAAATACTCCTGAAATAGTGTCTAAAGTTCTCTTAACGTTCAAGGTTACTTCCTAAATCTGTCAATACTGATTCGCTTTTTATTATAACAAATCTTGCAGATCCATATTAGCATTAATATGAACCATTTTTGAACATTAAATTTCATAAAATTTGAAAACTTTTTGAAGAGTGGAAGTGCTAGCATTTTCTACAAGCATTTGTGAGAGTTGAACTGTAGCTTCTGTAGCTGTTCAACTGCCACAAATGCTCATGTGCCATGCGCCATGCCGATTATCTAACAGATGATCTGTCGAACATTACTCATGGTACCACCATCATACAGCTGAACTTGACTCCACCAGAAGTAGCTTGTCCACACGAAAAAATGAGAAAGATAATTTCTACCTAAACATGGCACCATGAAATGCGGCATAAAATCTTCGATCCAACAAAACAAAAATCATGTAAATCTGTGAACGGACGGCTGAGGTATGAATTTTTGGTAATATAATTTTTAATTGCTTCTGGCGACAATGGCCACCAATACCTAACTACCTTAAACAGTGAAACAGTCTGTACGTAGGCCTAGGCGAGTAGGCCTACATGCAAATTGCAAGATACGGGCAATAAGCAGTACAGCCTGCAGAGCATCTAGTGGAACTCTTATTGGGGTTGTACAGGCAAGTGCACAAGCTGCACACAATGCATACAACGCAGTGTAACTACGATGCCAAAAAGCTGTTCACACTCTTCGTTCGCAACTCTCAGCCAATCACACCCAACGATTTCAAAACGTCACACACAAGCACACCCTATACATGTTAAATGTGTACTATATATGTTTCAGAAATCACACTGAGCTTTGTATGATACAGCATATTTTCGCAATGGGCTGGGTCGTTTTAAGTGGATAGTTAAGTACTTAAGCATTTTTGAAAAATTAAAATTACTTCGTTTGAAGGAAGTACTACAGTGCTTTCAATGTTACGGAATCTCAAAAAGAAATTTATACATGCCCGCCTTCATATGTAAAGCAGAAGCTGAACTAGTAGTGTATGTAGGTGCCTACAGAAGAGCTTATGAAAACTAGGTTACAATTAATCGCTTTTTTCAGGAAGAGCTGGGTGGTTAAATCAAGTAAATTTCATATCACTTGAAAGAGAATAAAACAAAGATTCTTAATCCATATGAATGAAAACATTTAATTTACAAAATGATTATGAAAAATCCCGCCAAAGTAGAGCTTTGTGCCAAAAAAGTTGGTGCCAAGAAATCATGAATATTCAAATTGTTAGGATATATTACTTTTTTTCAACGTTTTACGTTTTTTGAAAGGGCTACCCTACTACAGCGTAGGTCAGATTTTAGCTTGCTGGGGGCACCAGGAGGTAGGCATGCGCTATGGCATTTTACACAGTGGTTTCAACGCAGCAACGGCAAGCCAAAAGTGCTTGCAAAAATACTATATTTTTGGGAAGATAGCTGCTCAACTAGACAAATTGTGCATAACATCTGTTTTTTATGTTTATTAAGTGTACAATATTTGACATGCATTTGGAAGCCTGAATGAAAGAGTGAAGGTGAGGTTTTGAAGAATTTATGTGTACAAGATTGTTCGTGAGAGTATGTAGTCGCTCTGTTGGCGATATGTGGACTTGCTACCAGAAGTACTGAATTAGGTTAAGCCTTACCCAACTGACTTATTACTTGGTGATGAAAATGACCATTGGCAGTCCAGACTGGAAAGTTTGCATTTTACAGATGTTGGTCAACACTGCATATCACAATTTTTGCATAGCTAATGAGAAATCTCAGAAATGGTCAAACTTTGAAAAGGTGTGGTAACAATATTGAAACAATTCCAACAGAATTTCATCAGGGGATCTTAATCTGTCATTTTTGGTTCCGATGATAAGAGAAACCTATGCATTCATGATGGCGTGTGTGTATGTGTATGTGTGTATGTGTGTGTGTTTGTGACACTTTGCTTGTTAACACGATATCTCAAGAAGGGAAGCTCTGACAGTTCTCAAACTTGGTACATAGATGCCCCATATGGAGAGGAAGAACCTTATTATTTTTGGTGGGGGTCAAAGGTTACCTGGGGTCACCGGGGGTCAAACTCTGAAAATCTTGTTAACACAATATCTCGAGGTGGGAAGCCTGGATGAATTTCATACTTTGTCTGTAGATGCGTTATGGTATGAGAAAGAACCCTATCATTTTTGGTGGAGGTGAAAGGTCATCTGGGGTCAAAGGGGGTCAAACCCTGAAAATCTTGTTAACACAATAACTTGAGTTACAAAGCTTGGATGAATTTTATACTTTGTATGTAGATGCATCATGGTAAGAGGAAGAAACCTATTATTTTTAGTGGAGGTCAAAGGTCATTTGGGGTCACCAGGGGTCAAAACCTGAAAACCTGGTTAACACGATATCTCAAGATAGGAAGCTTGAATAAGTTTCATAGTTTGTATGTAGATGCGTTATAGTAAGAGGGAGAATCCTATCTTTTTTGGTGGAGGTCAAAGTTCATTTGGGGTCACCAGGGGTCAAACTCGACTGCTGGACAGATAAAGTGACACTGGGTCCTTGTGTCTCAATAGATACATAAAGCCTTTTGTTTGTTCATTTTAATACCCAAAATATCTTTTGGGGGGCACAAGGGGGATGTACCCTCTATCATGGCAATGCCACTGCCTTTAAAAGCTGTAACCATAATGCCATGAAACCTCTCCAGGTGAAGTCATACATGACTTGTCCCAAGTGTTGCCTCTCTTCAATCTAGTGTGGTAACTACTATATGTAAGACATAAGATTTCTTGGAGGGAGTTCAGTCATGGCATCCAATTGCATCTCTTGTTAATACAATGTCTCCAGGTTGGAAGCTTGGATAGATTCCATACTTAGTATATAGATGCGTTATAGTGAGAAGATGAATCCTGTTGTTTTTGGTGGAGGTCAAAGGTCATCTGGGTCACCCACCAGAGGTCAATGTCTGAAAACCTTGTCAAGATGATATCTCAAGGTAGGAAGCTTGAATAGATTTCATTCATGGTAAATTGATGTGTTATAGTGAGAAGATGTACCCCATTGTTTTTTGGTGGAGTTCAAAGGTCATCTAGGGTCACCGGGGGTCAAACACTGAAAACCTTGTTAATACAATATCTAAAGGGAGAAAGCTTGGATAGATTTTATACTTAGTTTGTGGATGTGTTATGGTGAAAAGATGGACCCTATTGTTTTTGGTGGAGGTCAAAGGTCATATGGGTTCACCAGAGGTAAAAAACAAAATTTCCCAAGAATTCCTAAGATCGTCATCTGGGGTCACCAGAGGTCAAAACGCAAATTTCCCAAGAACTCCCAAGACTTAATAGGAATGCAACACTGTATTTTGCCAACATGTTAAGATAGCATTTGACCATTGACTGAAAGATATGGGACATCATGGCTTTATTGATTCCTTGCCGA
Source organism: Holothuria leucospilota (assembly GCA_029531755.1). Lineage (NCBI taxonomy): Eukaryota > Metazoa > Echinodermata > Holothuroidea > Aspidochirotida > Holothuriidae > Holothuria > Holothuria leucospilota. The sequence goes on from CM055968.1 coordinate 34,969,500, forward strand.
AGGCAGGCAAGGAATCTATGCGATGGTGATGTCGTGTGTGTGTGTGTATGTGTGTATGTGTGTGTGTGTGTGTGTGTGTATGTGTGTGTGTGTGTATGTGACGCTTTGCTTGTAAACACGATATCTCAAGAAGGGTAACTCCGAGGGGTCTCGTACTTGGCAGGTGGATGCCCTATATGGAGTAGATGATCCCTATTGTTTTTGGTGGAGGTCAAAGGTCATTTGGGGTCGCAAGAGGTCAAAAGGTCAAAACCTTGTAAACATGATATCTCAAGAAGGGTAACTCCGAGGGATCTCATACTTGGCACGTAGGTTGCCCATAATGAGTAGATGATCCCTATTGTTTTTGGTGAAAGTCAAAGGTCATTTGGGGTCACCAGAGGTCAAATGGTAAATATCTTGGAAATTGCTTGTAAACACTCTATCTCAAGTTGTGTAACTTCCAAGAATTTCATACTTGGCATGTGCATGGCCCATATGAGAAAGATGATCCCTGTTGTTTTTGGTAAGGGTCAAAGGTCATTTGGGGTCACCAGAGGTCAAAAGGTTCAAAACCTTTCAAGCAGAATATCTGTGAGTGTAAAACTTGGTTCAACTTGAAACTTGCAGTGTAGCTTGCTTTTATTTTGTGCATATTTACCCTAAAATTTCATGGGTAATAAAAGTCATTTGAGATCAAAATTGGCATTTTCTAAAGGTCATTCTACGGTAGCCTAGATGGACCATTACACATCAAATGACGTCATAACAATCTATGTAGACTCACTACACGCGCTCTAAAACCCCTAAAACTTAATCGTACCCATGGACATCCGTATCCGTTATGCTGCTTTATAACGATATCTGTAAGCGCAGTACATACGTACGTGTAAAAGTATTGCGTACAAGGTACGTACAGTTGCATGGTGGTACCCTGAGTCGATCACCTAAAAATTGTAGTGTAAAGTCTGTGTGGTATACGTTTTGTGTGTAGTGACCGACTCAAGGTACCGACCGACTCAAGGTACAGTATAGTACAGTCACTTTACATCTAGCTAGCGCAGCTGAGTCGTAGTAAATACGATCAACAAGCCGTACATATGCTGCGTTGCAACTTCCATTTGACAGGTGAATTCACCTGTCTTTTTTTCTGCAGCACAGGTAGCTCAACATGTTGTCTGCTACTCCGTACTGCAGAAAAAAAATGCTGTGATTCACCACTTTACGACCTGAATGGATGCATACATTTACAGCCTTTCGACACTAGGATCATGTGCAGTAGGCCTAGGCCCTATTTGTTCTTTTTCAAGAATATACAGGCTTAGGCCTAGGCCTTCGAGAGGTTGGTCTGTTTTCGTATTCGTAGCTCCTTTACGGAGCAGACCTTAGGGAGTAGCGTTTGGTCTCGCCCCTTGGCTCTTCACCAGAGAGTCAAAGGGACTTTGGAACAACCTGAAGACTGAAGTAGACTAGGGCCTAGGCCTACGTACAGTACAGAACGGAGTAGGTCCTAGCCAAGGCCTAAACGTAAAGTTAGGCCTAGCCTAGCCTAGGTAACGCAGTACTAGTCTAGCTTAGGCCTTCTGCTGCTTGTTGCGTTTTAAGAAGTGTGTTGGATATATCCAGTTTAGGTATAGGCCTAGGCCTACCCTTTCACAGAGGTTTTTGATGGATGTGAGCTGGTGTTACCAACAAGGCACCCTAGGCCCACGAGCCTAGAGCTAGGCCAAGGCTACTAGTACTAGGCCTAGCCTATACTTTTCATATTAGCGCAGCCGAATCGTAGTAGGCCTAAATACGATCAACAAGCCGTACATATGCTACTAGGCCTAGGGCCTAGCCTATACTTTTCATATTAGGCCTAGGCCTAATGTAGTGGAGGCCTATAGTTCTCAGTCTCACATACATTTTGTTCCCTGAACTAGGCCTAGACCATTCACAATGAAAGATTAAGCAGTTTGATGGAATATTTGAAAAAAAACCAAGGTCACTTGTAAGTTGTAGGCCTATAGGCTGAACCAAAATTTAAAGTATTTTTTGAACACTATCGTTACTGTTATGAACTTCAAGAGTCACGTTTGTTTCGCCCCTTTGCCAGAGATTGGAAGGGACTTGGGGAAAAAGTAGGGAGTAGACCCAAGGCCTAAAGCTCGGCCTAGCCTATGTACTACAGTAGGAAAGTAGGGCATGGTTGCATGCATGTTTCAGAGAATAACATGTGTTGCTGGAGTGATTGTTGCTAGGGCCTAGGCCTAACTTTGGGGCCCTAAGTGCTTGTATGAACATAACCATAGCTAGGCCTATGGGTATACTATGTCACAATTTAACAGCAGTGCTTGCTATTTATTTTAGCATACAATAGTGTGACCATCCTTGTAACAAGATTTAGCAGTTTGATAGGATGTTTAAAAAAAACAGGATCACTTTTATAAACCAGAATTGTTAGACATTTTTTGAACATTACTGTTAGGAACTTCGAGAGTAACATTTGGTTTCGCCCCTTGGCGCTTCACTGGAGAGTCGAAGAGACTTTGGAAGAAGTAGTAAAGTATGTATGGAATGGGTTCTAGGCCTAAAGTTAGGCCTAGTGTAGGCCTATACTGCTGTTTGTGTTGTTTTTATAAGTGTGTTGGATATGTACATTTAAGCCTAGGCCCTGACAGAGGTTTGTAGGTACAGTATGATTGCCACAGATGGTGGTTTGTGGTCTGTGAGTTCGTGTTAGCGGCTGTTTCGTTTCCGCTGGTTGTGCCATGTGGGTTCTCGTAGGAGTGTAGGACCCACAGATGTTGCATCACATAGGGTCTACATAGGCTACTAATCACTTTGTAAGTTAGGCCTAATGAAGTGCAGGTCTAGGTAGGCCCTAGCCTAGCCTAGGGTACCTAGACCTAGTTTTATATATGTGTCTGTGTGTGTTTGTGATGCTCTGCTTGTAAACAGCCCAGTCTCAAAAAGGGTAACTGTGAGGGATGTCAGCGTTGTCATTAGCCTTACAATCTCAAGAGTCCCAAAACTCTCAGCTTTCTATTTCGAGCGTCCCCCCAAAGTTTGAAGGGTTTCCAAAATTTTCAAGAGTCTTGTACTTGTACTGTAACCTGTACAGATATGTAGGTGCGTGCACAAGATATGGATACTCTTCATACAGGCATATGTATCAAGCTGCCGTCAAAACGGAGCATATCCCATGATTGGCAACATTATATTGCTTCTAGCAGTATGGCGGCATAAATTGAAAAATTCGCTGGAAAAAAGGCAGGTTTGGAGCTTCAAAGGAACTTTGACTCCAAGTGTACGGTACAGTATATTGTAGCACATTTTGGATATTTTGGCCAAGAAATCTTGTGTGTGTGTATGTGTGTTTGTGACACTCATTGTAATCATGATAGCTCAAGATAGGAATGACCGATACTTTTCATAGTTTGTACATAGACATGTCATGTTGAGAGGAAGAACCCTATTGTTTTTGGCATAGGTCAAAGGTCATTCGAGGTCACCAGAGGTCAAAGTCCAAAAACCTTGTAATCGCAATATCTCGAGATAGGAATGACCGATACTTTTCATATTTGATATGTAGGTTTGTCATGTTGAGAAGAAGAACCTTATTGTTTTTGGCATAGGTCAAAGGTCATTCGAGGTCACCAGAGGTCAATGTCCAAAAACCTTGTAATCGCCATATCTCGAGATAGTAATGACCGATACTTTTCATAGTTGGTATGTAGACATGTCATGTCGAGAGGAAGAACCCTATTGTTTTTGACAGAGGTCAAAGGTCATTCGAGGTCACCAGAGGTCGAAGTCTGAAAACCTTGTAATCGCGATATCTCAAGATAGGAATGACCGATACTTTTCATAGGTGGTATGTAGATTTGTCATGTCGAGAGGAAGAACCCTATTGTTTTTGGCAGAGGTCAAAGGTCATTCGAGGTCACCAGAGGTGGAAGTCCTAAAACCTTGTAATCGCAATATCACGAGATAGGAATGACCGATACTTTTCATAGTTGGTATGTAGAGTTGTCATGTCAAGAGGAAGAACCCTGTTGTTTTTGGCAGAGGTCAAAGGTCATTCGAGGTCACCAGAGGTCAAAGTCCAAAAACCTTGTAATCGCAATATCTCGAGATAGGAATGACCGATACTTTTCATAGTTTGTACATAGACATGTCATGTTGAGAGGAAGAACCCTATTGTTTTTGGCAGAGGTCAAAGGTCATTCGAGGTCACCAGAGGTCAAAATCCAAAAACCTTGTAATCGCGATACCTCAAGATAGGAATGACTGATACTTTTCATAGTTGGTATGTAGACATGTCATGTTGAGAGGAAGAACCCTATTGTTTTTGGCAGAGGTCAAAGGTCATTCGAGGTCACCAGAGGTCAAAAAACCTTGTAATCGCCATATCTCGAGATAGGAATGACCGATACTTTTCATAGTTGGTATGTAGATTAATCATGTTGAGAGGAAGAACCCTATTGTTTTTGGCAGAGGTCAAAGGTCATTCGAGGTCACCAGAGGTCAAAGTCCAAAACCTTGTAATCTTGGTATCTCGAGGTAGGAATGGCCGACACTTTTCATAGTTGGTATGTAAATTTGTCATGTCAAGGGGGAGAACCCTATTGTTTTTGGCAGAGGTCAAAGGTCATTCGAGGTCACCAGAGGTGGAAGTCCAAAAACCTTGTAATCGTGATATTTTGAGATATTAATGACAGACGGTTTTCATAGTTGGTATGTAGATTTGTCATGTCAAGGGGAGAACCCTATTGTTTTTGGCAGAGGTCAAAGGTCATTCAAGGTCACCAGAGGTAGAAGTCCGAAAACCTTTTTTTTTGTTATTTTTTTTTTTCATTTTTTTGGTTATTCAAGTTTTGGTTCAAAGGTCATGTGGCATCAGCTGATGTGAGCAGGGGTGAAATTGTGACCACATCATAGAAAATGATGAAGTAGAGAAGTATAAATTTGATGGATGAACCTCAGTGTAACAAAGCACCCCCCTTTCGGCAAGGAATCACGAAGCCTTTTGGCTTTCTGGTTTGGAATAGAACATATATCATCAAAACCTCAATGCATTTTTGCATTCTGGTTAAGTGAAGCAGCTGTTTTGGATACATTTCTGGTTTTCCACATCCCTTTAATACCTTGTAATTGGATGGGGGTGGGAGGGGCAGGGCAGCTACAGGCCCCTGTATAATTTTTAATGTGAAGGTTATTTGTATCTCCAGGCTTCAGCAAAGAAATGTTGACATTCAGTTTCATTGGTTTCAACAAATGGGGTTTTCATTATCTTAAATATTTAAATATTCCTGAACCTCCTTGCCAGTTTGCATGTGGTTCCTATGCTGTACTATTCTAGTTCATTGTAATGCAAGATGGACTGTTTTAAACTTTAATTATTGAAAATTGTGTTTTGATAGACAGATTGTCATTCTCAAAAACATATTGACTGCAATATTTAGAAGTTTTGAGCAAAAGACCCAGGTTAGTCTTTTGGAGAGTGACACTACACTTCAACTGTACACAGGATGTGAACTTTTATACACAGTACCATACTTGTGCAATAGTTGAAGGACAGCCTGACAAGGTATAAGACAAGGTTGTTACTCTCAAGTTGTCTCAACTGACATTTTATTAAATACCACATCAGGTAAACTGCTAAGATCTTCATGTAAGGTACAATAAGTGACAAACAAAAACTTTAACAATTTGCGTCATAAGTTGATCAGATTTGATGTTTTTTTATTCCCTTGAGGGATTTAACATTTGACATTTAGGAACAGCAGACAAGACATTATTCTATGTTTGTGGATTCCTTTTCAGGCATAAGACATTTTTTCACATATGCATGGGATAAGGAGCCAGTCCTATTGCTTTCAGTAATAGTTGGCAGCTCATGTAAGTACTACTTTTCTCTGAAAAATCTTTTTTTTGAATCTGTAGAAATTACCTTAAGCTTCCAACAGTTCTGTTTCAGATCTGTTACAATGTACTGTATGCACTATTTTAGAGGGTAAAGGCTTTCAAGGTTTGGAGTTGTTCATTTTGAGTTCTTACTTAAAAATTTTAGACAAACTGAAAAATTGTCTGTTAAAGTTACCCACTTACTAATTGAATAACTCTTCCAGTTTCTCTTGGGCAAAAATATTACTGGTCTTTTGTATGTATAGTAGCAAGTGACTTTATCAGATTCCAGGCCTCAATTTTAAGAAAATTTTATGGTTGTTCATTGGACAACCTGTCTGCCTTTCTTGGTTGTTCAAAGAAAATTTAGTAGGCGTAGTCCTCAAAGAAATTTGCAGTTGGCCTAGCCCTAACATTAGAAACAGTCTGTTAATTTGTTGCATGAACTTTGGTTGTCTGATGGACAACCATCCCACCATTTTTTAGTTGCCCGTCACAAATTTTGGTTGTCACGGGTGACTGAAGGACTGTTACAATCAAACCCTGGATTCCATTATGCTAAAATACACATAAGGTGACTACAGTAGTCAGGAGCACAGCCAGGAATTTGCCAAGGAAGGGGCGAAGCCTGTATGAATTATCCAAGCATAGTGCTACCATAGGTTGGCGTGAATCACACCAGAAAATTTTGGCCAAAAATGTCTCCCAGATCACTGGAAATAGCACTTCCCAGGCCTTGTAAATTCCATCTAAACATTTTCTATTTTTAGTTACTAGCGATATCATACAAATTCATTAAAAAAGTACACAAAATATGCTCAAGGGGGGGCATTGCCCCCTTTGCCACGCCCCTTACTATGCGCCTGACGGTAGAACCAGAGTAAGAATAAGCTGCAGAAGAGAGGCAGACGTGATTTGTAGTTGACAGTATCTTTAATAGATACAGGGCTTCAGCACAGTTACATCGCTGTTTATTCTGTAATGTTTATGCAACTTTATTACATTGTTTAGAGTTATTAGGAGGCATGCTTTGGCATTGTGATGAACAAATAATCATTACAGAAATAATGTTACTTGTGCCATCACTGTATGGAGCAAGACATCAGAAAAACTTACACCTGCTTACAGTATAGTTCTGAGTTCAACATGACATTTTTGTAGCCTGTGGCACAGTATATAATGAAAACGATTTATTATAATTAGTCCATTTTAATTTATTCAGTTTTTTCAGCTTATTTTGTTTATGAATATTAAATATTCCTTTTTTTTCTCACTTTCCAGTACCTCTAGTATATCTGTTCACTCCTACATCAGTTTGGGATCGTTACACAGAAATAAACAGCCAGATGCCTAGAGAATACCCTAGTAAGTACTGCTAATGCTAGAAAAACTCACCCATTTTAAAGAACTTAAAGAAGGGTCTAAGCAAAAAAAATTAATTTTCATGTTAGAAAGAGGAGCTAAATCTGTGCAATTTGGTTAAACTTCGATTCAAATCGGACATGTAGTACTGGAGATATCAGCAAATGAAGTTACTACATTTGTGACCCAAAGTGAGCTTGAGGCAAGCAGGGGTTTTATCACATCCTCACATAAATGAAAAATGCTTTCTTTCCTTTGTTTTTCCAGTCTGTTCTGCTGACCTTGAAGTTAGTAGGGATATGACCTTGGAATGTGAAGTTGTAAAATTCTTTTGCATTTCATGCAGTCACATTCCGATAACATGTAATTGTGGAGGAGAAAATTGGTTGTAAAGTTGAAAGGAAAACAAAAGACTGTTCATTAATGTGAGGCTATGATGCCATATGTGCTTGCTTCAAGTTCACTTTTGTGTTGAAAATGTGACAACTTTAATTGTTAATATCTTGAGAACCACAAATTGGGTTTCAATGCAAATTTCACCAGAATGCTTAGAATAAGTACCCCTCTAATTTAACTAAATTTGAACTTAGAACCATCTTTTAACAACACTTTTGACAGTACACTGATTTTGAAAATAAATGGCCAAATATTTCAAAATGAGAGCATTAGTGATGCAGTACAATTGCACCCACACACAGAAATACTATTAAGTCATTTCATTAGGGATCTAAACAGAAGACTGTAAAGCTCTGCACGATGCGGACATGCACATGTTGAGTAGGATGCATTAGGATGTGTTATGTGGAGATATTGTCGCGTTCTACAATCGAATGCGGCGAAATAATAATTCGAAACAGCGTTGTTGCTTCTCAGCATTTATTCAGGATAATACAAAATGAGTGAAAGTAACGGAATACAAGATTGGGAAAAATCATACAAAGTCAAGTTTCTACTGGTTGACGAAGCCAGGCAGCACTGAGATGTTAGAGTTCAGACTTTTGGGTGTGTCTGGTTGATACCTCTGGCCAAGTGCTTGGGTGGAAAAATCTCTCGTCTTTTATAGACTCGGAGATCTAAGCCACCTCACTACAAAACAATAAGTTTGAATAAGCTTAAAACGAATTAAGGACCATTTAAACAAATACATAAGCCTAGGCTAAACATAAAGATAGCAGGGTAGTCACGTGACCTAAGCAGATATAGAAAATGGTTTGCCAATTTTGACAGCTGGCTTCATCAGCCTTCCGTGAGCTAAAAGCTGAGATAAAGGAGACAAATAGCACCCACTCTAGAACAAAGATTAAGTAAGTCAAAAAAAGACAGGTCTAGGTTACTCTACAAATTTACGACTGTCCCAGACAAGAGAATACATGGCCAATAAAGACAGTGATGGATGCGTACCTGCTCGCTGTAGATCACCAGCACCAAAACAAGGGTTAACTAAGACAAAAAAAGACAGCTCTGAACTTGAAGTAACCCGACAGGTGAAGAAAAACATCCACCAGTGCGAGTGACATATAAAAGAATACATTGCCAATTTTAACAGTGACGAATGCCTAACTACCCTTCATACATCACCTCGCGCTGTAACAGGTTTAAGTAAGACAATTTTGACAGATTGAGGTGAGCGCGACCACATGCTACTTAGAGTGACAAATCTGACCCCTTGCATTATTGCTGATGATTGTTTACCTTAAGCATCTAACCTGCATTCGACAGGACACAAAATGACCTCTGTACATAGCACTAATTTGACAAAATAAGTGAGGGCGTTTCGGAGGGTTTCAAGCTTGTTGTGGGACACAACAATATCCCTCACCTGGACTTCACGCCCTCGTGAAGCATTTCTTAGATGCACACTCTATCTACCAGAAGATGAAAACTTAAGCAAGGTTCTAATATTAACACTTTTTACGACAACAATATCAAAACGTTCCTTTGATAAAGCTGACAAGTCATCAATTAAATAACCCACCTCGAAATTCACAGTCCCACGGAAAACATGTAATTCGGTAAGGTCCAATTGTCCATGCACGAATAGAACAAGATAAATACGGAAATGCAATTAATTCTTGACAAATGTTCGCACAGTTTTAATTCAACGTCCATGCAAATTAAAATAAAGATAAGCCACGTCAATGTTATAATTTTGGAAAACTGTCACACAAAAGCTCGATTCCTCAAAAACAAAACACATTTTTTTTTTTTTTCACAAAGAAAAGAGGGTATACCAAAATGTTATGTCCACACAAAATGAAGAATGTAATCGAAGTCACATTCCAGATAATTAGTTTGAAGCTTGACTAAAAATTCATTTCATTGACTGGTTTCCAATTTGGCACGAGGCTTGTCAGTTAAAATGTTATGTTCCCAGCTACGAGTTCTCACGGCCTCTAGATGCGAACGATTCCTTCGTCCCCTCCTCCAAGTTTTTCCAGACCTTTCGGCACTCCTCGCACGAAAATATACTTGAGGTGTGGAAATTACGGACATGTCGTCCATGCACAACCTCGAATAAAAGTTTTCTCTCTTGGCATTCGTTCTGTACCCTACCACTGTTAGTGACGCTCTCTAGTTTCTTGGAGATTTCGTCAAATCCCCCAGCCATAAATTCCCTTAGGTCTCTCAAATAACCACGAGTCTTCAGCAAATTTTCTTCGGTATTACAGTTTAAAGTGTCAACGTCCCTCGAGATCTTATCTATAGCGTTGTTAACATTCGCGATAGTTCTCGTGAGAGTAGAGAGTTTTTTTGCCTGATCATCAAGGACTTCTGCAAGAAATTTATTTTGCTCCGCCATGGATTTCGAAGCAAGGGTCTCCCTTACAGAGCTGGTCCTTCGCCTTTTGGGTGAGGGTCCTTGGGATTCACCGGTCTCGGGGGCTTTCAACTGCGGGGCAGACATCATCGGTGCTGTGGCTGGTGCCTGCGGTGGTTCAGCAATCTGGCTGGCAATCTCCAGGATTTGGGCAAAATCTTCGTCGGCGTTTAGGCTTGTACCCGATCGTTGATTTTCGTCAAGTAGAGGCGTTGGGGGCCCCTCTAGAGTTGGACGAGTTGCAAAGGCTGCATTTTGCCCGCCTTTTGCTTTCGGAAACTTTGAAGTATCGCAGTTCAGTGCAGTCACAGGTATATTTGGCACGTAATTATGGCGCTTGGCGTATTCAGCCCGCATTTCTGACCATCTCTTTACACGCCGGCCTTGTTCAACTATCGTTTTGACTCGATCACGGTGTCCTGGTTTGTCTAAATGTTCGGCCAAGGCCAGGATGCTTTCGTAACCTCTTTCGCAATATTCGCAAATAAAGTCTTTTGCGAACCAAGGCACATGGGCTGATTGAAAATGTCTCTCTAGTGACCACTGGTTTGATAAAATTGCTGGACATTGTTGGAGAAACACTGCTGGGTAAATAGTTGTAGTCGTTAGAAGTCTGCACAAGTAGCAATGACAAGTTAACAAATTTCTCCTTCCCTTTTAAAGTCTTTTCTAGCTTATGGGTACCATAAGAGTCATCGCCCCAGTTTCTTGCCCTCTTCGACAGAACACAAATCAGTCATCTTGGGCTATTAAGAACAGTAATCTATCACCCTACTCCCAACTTGCCTGGGCACAGGCAGACAGGTATCCTTAACAAAATATTTAAACTTACAGACCTCACAAGAATAAGGGTCACATTATCCAGCCGCTTGTTCCGGCCTGGTGTTATGTGCGGTCAGTTTCTTGGGACAAGATTTTTCATTTCGGTGAGTTATTCACAAACGGGGTCAGTTTTTCTTACTTTAGACTGCAACCTGCGCACCTCATCTGGTACTTCATCACTCACAAATGGTTTCAGTCTATCGTGGTGGAGTATCTTAGGTCTTGCTTTTGCGTTTTTCTGAAGTTCAAATAACAAATCACTAAACTTCCGCAGAACCACACATGGGCCCACCCACTTGTTAGCATTCAATTTAGGCGAAAGTCCTTTCGATTTCGTTTCATCGAGGTAATACACTAGGTCTCCTACTTCATAATTATTATGGGCTATTTTGACATCATAGTCTCTTTTCTGTCTATTTCCCGTTTTCTCTAACTTCTCTCTGGCGATGTCGTAGGCAATAGAAAAGTTTTCTTTCAAGTTATAGGCATATTCACCGTAATTATCAGAATCCGTCCCAGTAGAGCCTTCGGTCTTCCCCAGCAGTAAACTTAGTGGGGTGTGCGTTTCTCTCCCTAGCATGAGAGCATTCGGAGAGTACCCAGTTCCGTCGTGGTCACATGACCTATATGCTGCTGTTAACAACGGCAAATGAATGTCCCATTTTTCCTGCTTCCTATCAACGTACGAGGCAATCATATTGACTAATGTTTGATTAAATCTCTCAATCATCCCATTTGAAGAAGGGTGATAGGGAGAGGACCTTGTCTTTTGGATTTCCAATAGATCACAAATTTCCTTAATAATCTTTGACTCGAAAGTTTTGCCTTGGTCACTGTGTAGAGCGAGTGGCAGTCCAAATCTAGAAAAGAATTCATACACTATTTTGTCCGCCACAACCGCAGCGGTCTGGTCCGGAATTGCGTATGCTTCTATCCACCTTGTAAACACATCGCCAATTACCAAAACGTACTTATTCCCACGTGCACTCACTGGGAAGGGTCCGAGAATGTCAACTGCTACTCTATCCATTGGCGAACCTACACTAAAAACTTTGAGGGGGGCACGTGGTGTTCTGTTCGGGCGTTTCCTTGCTCCACACGTTTTACACTTCCGAATCCAATTTTTGACGTCATCTTTCATTTTGTACCAGTAATAGTCTCTTTGGACCTTTTTGAGGGTTTTATTTATTCCCAAATGGGCAGAGGATATTGAGTTATGTGCTGCTCTAAGTATTTTACTCTGCACTACCCTAGGTACCACTATTTGCACATGACTAGCATTCTTCTTAGGCTCCTCCCATCGCTTGCACAAAATACCCCCTTTAAGAAACAATTGATCCCACAGTAACCATAGATTCCTCACACTGGGACTTAAACTGTCAGCCCGAATGTTCTCCCTTTTTGGCCTGTCTCTCGAGTCTGCAAGCCACTGCCTGACTAATTTAAGATCAGGGTCGTTGGCTTGCCCCTCCGCTAGTTCGTCCCGAGTAAACACACTGAAACGTGAATCAAAGTTTGTCCCTTCATCAACGTGACTGGTTTGAGCAGCCTCCCTACTATTGCTATTACCGGGTAAAGTTTCATCCTTTGCCTCAGTCGCACGCCCATGTTTAGACTTACTACGAGTCACCACACCTTTGATTAAATAGCGTACGACGGCTGATCCCTCACCTAGGGGATTCCACCACCCCTCCCTGTACAAGGGATTTAAACACTCCCCTATACGTTTGACTGATCTAAGTGCGAATGCGACAAAATTGCAGATCCACGCAATGATCGGCCACACTATACAAATTAAATAGGTCGCCAATGATCGAGGCACACTCATATATTGTTCTTCGAAAACCTTTTCAGAAATGCTCACATCCTGATTGATAAAAAGTTTTCCTACAGCTGTGGAATTGTTCCTTAGGTCAGGTTGTGTCTCGACATGCCCTACTTTTCGAGCGGCCAGTGGGATGACGTCATCGATTTTAGCGAAATCTGACCAGGATTCATGCTTCTTGGTACATTTATCACAACCACCACAAGGTAGTTCACTTAATATTGTCACACCGTCGTAATGATCACACGTGTCAGGGTCACAGTAGGGAAGCCTTGATAAACTATCGGCATTCGAGTGTCTTTTACCAGCTCTGTGTTCAATATCAAAGTTAAATTGGGACAAAATTTCAATCCATCTGGCGGTTTGGTCAGTGGGTTCTTTAAAAGACATCAGCCAGCGTAAGGCACTGTGATCAGTCCTTATGACAAATTTTCGGCCTAGCAAGTAATGTCTGAAGTAATTTACGAAAACTACAACAGCCAATAATTCTCTTTTAGTTGTACAGTACCGTCTCTGTGTTTTACTCAGAGACTTACTTGCGTGTGCAATGGGTCTTTCCTCTTTGCATTGTCTGTGTTCGTTCCATTGCATTTGTGACAATGTGGCACCTATGCCCTTGTCGGAGGCATCCGTATCCAATATGAAATTGTCGTCATTGTTAGGATATGACATTACGGTGTCCCCCACTAAACACGATTTTAGAGTGTCAAAGGCTTGCTGGCATTCCGAGTCCCACAGAAACGCCCGTCCGGCCTCTAACAGACGATGAAGGGGGCTCGCAATGCTAGCGAAGTTCCTAATAAACCTACGATAATACGAGCAAAAGCCGATGAACGAACGCACGTCAGTCACATTTTGCGGGACTGCCCAATTTTGCACAGCCTCGACTTTCTTTGGATCAGTCTTTATACCGTCCGCAGAAACAACGTGACCTAAAAATGACACTTCTGGTTTGAAAAATTCACATTTGCTTGGTTTCAATTTTAAACCAGCTTCCATTAGACGTCCTAGGACCTCGTCTAGATTTTCAATGTGCCTGTCAAAGTTATTACTAAAAACGATAATGTCGTCAAGGTACACAAGTAACACTTTCCATTGTAAACCACGCAAAACCAGTTCCATGCAACGCTGAAAGGAACTTGGGGCGTTGCAGAGCCCAAAGGGAAGGGTCTGGTACTCATACAACCCCGACCTAGTTATTATAGCTGTCTTGGGCCTATCTGACTCCTTAACTTCGATTTGCCAGTAGCCCGATTGCAAATCTATAGTAGAAAACAGTTTGGCTCCCGCCATGCCATCAAGGCAGTCATCTATGCGTGGCAGTGGATATGCGTCCTTACGCGTAACATCATTCAGTTTTCTATAATCCACGCATGGTCTCGTACTACCATCTTTCTTCCTAACAAAAACTAATGGTGATGCCCAAGGCGACTTCGATTCACGGATCACCCCCGCATCTAACTGTTCCCGAATTACCTTTTCTTCCTCGTGTTCAAAGGCTTTGGGAGGGCGCCTAGGGGCCTGACGTATAGGTCTGGCGTCCCCAGTATCTATTTCATGTTGTATAACGGAAGTCCTACCCAAATCAGTGGGGGATTTGGCAAACACGGAATTGTACTTCTCCATCAGACTATGAAACTTTTCACATTGTTCCTCACTTAGAAATTCACAACTGGAACGGTAAAGTTCTTTAACCCCTTCCGACCAGTCTTTACTGTCAGTTTCACATTTTACAGAATAAATTTGAGGTACCCCATCATCTACACTATCTCTTGGCGACAATTGCGCAACGTCCACCGCCTCATGCAGTAAACCAAGGCAGCTCCCCCCTCTAACGGTTATCGATTCATTCGAAATATTCATGACTCTCAAGGGTATACCGATATCGTCCCTACGATGGTCAACTAGGGCACGGGCAACCATGATACCTTCCGGTTTCTCCATTGACACCAGCGGTTCTACCAAACTATACCTGGAACCTACTGCACCATTGTCGATGCTGCCCTCAAGTACCATTTCACTATTTGCTGGTATTTCGACTGAGTCGTTCAGCGTGACCCTTGCTACAGGCGACTCTAAGCCCCTGATCTCCGTTGGTACTCTAGTTCCCCCAACAGACAAGCCCTGTCGCGCATCCAAAACGCACTCATAGTCATACAAGAAGTCATACCCTAGCAAAACAGATTCCCGTATCGGAGCCACAAAGGCTTCCCAGTCATAACTTACTTCACCAAAAGATAATGTCAGTGTGGTAACACCCTCAACATTCATATGTCCTTGATTGACAGCAGTCTCTAAATACACAGGGGCAGAAGCTGGCAGAGATTTCACAGTAAGCGTACCGCCCATACTTTTTACAAAATCTGACGAAACAATAGTAACCATAGCCCCTGAGTCCACTAAAATTTCTGTCTCTGCGCCATTCACTTTGGCTAACAAAATCATAGAGAGTCCTTTAGAAGTATCATTCCTATAGATTGGTATACTCACTGTAGTCTTATCTGGGACCAGCCCTAGGCCGTTGGAGCTGGTCCGCTGGAGTTTACCGAATCACTTTCTTTTTCGGCAGAATTTCTGCTAGGGCGACTGTCTCTTTCGCGCTTTGGTTCGGGGCAGTCGCGGGCTAGGTGACCCTGCTGATCACAGTTATAGCACCGAAACTTTTTGCGGTCCCACTTTTTTTTCTCGTCGTTACGACCCCCGTTCCCCTTTTCAATGAGAGTACGCAAATCCGTGATCCCTTTATCGAACGAACTTTTCAGCTCATTACCAAAAGCATTGAGTCGTGCTTCAGTTACAAATTTCGACTCACTGCTTTCCTGGACTGAGCGAATGTTCAATTTCTGCTTATGCCCAACGTCCTCTCTTAATCCCTGATAGATTTCTGCCGCAACAAGGGCATCTTCAAGAGTCTGGGGCTCTTTCATTCCGACGGTCATTGTCATTTGCTGATCACCAAGCCCACGAATAAAATGCCGTAATGCTATAACGTCCCTGGTACGAGAATCAGCGGTGGGGTATCCTTTCAATACTAACTTTCGCAGTTCTGCTGCGTATTCCCCCAACACTTCTTTGTTTCCCAATTTCCTATTTTCAAGTTGGGCTAAATAGGCACTAGGTGAAAGCCTGTCCCCAAAGCGTCCATCCAAGGATTTCATAAGGGATGAGAAAGATCCTATTGAGTCCGGGTCTAACTGCTCGTAAACGAATTCCGCAGCCTCGCCCTTCAAAGCGTGCAGAAGGCGAAACCTCTTTTGTTCTTCATCCCAACCACAAATTTGGGCCAAGTTCGTAAAACCTTTACTGAAAGTTTTCCAAGACACGTTTTTGCCATTAAACTCACCCTGCTTGGGCAGTGACACGACCATGTTTCCTTGACGATTGTCACGATCACAACGTTTACCATAAAAATCGTCATTTCCGTCCGACGGAGGAATGTGAGGGGAAAGTACCGGTGGTGGGTGTGATTTCTCCCACTCGTCTATGATTCGTAGGGTTTCTGGGCGCTCTTCGTCCCGTTTTGGTCCATTAAGTTCTTGTTTCAAACGCTGGTTTTCCATGTTTGCTTTTTCCAACGAAACTTGCAGCGATTCAATAAGATTTCTGAGTTCTCTTAGTTCACCGACATTACCGTCTTGCATTCCTTCATTCTGCTGACTATTACATTGGAATTCAGATTCAATAGCAACCTCTGGTTCGTCAGGTTGGCTTCCCCTTCCTCGTTTGCCAGCAGACTCCATGTTAAGCAATTAAACACTAAGATTTCACACTTCGTGTTCAAGTTCGCATCCCAATCTCTGACACCAGTTGTCGCGTTCTACAATCGAATGCGGCGAAATAATAATTCGAAACAGCGTTGTTGCTTCTCAGCATTTATTCAGGATAATACAAAATGAGTGAAAGTAACGGAATACAAGATTGGGAAAAATCATACAAAGTCAAGTTTCTACTGGTTGACGAAGCCAGGCAGCACTGAGATGTTAGAGTTCAGACTTTTGGGTGTGTCTGGTTGATACCTCTGGCCAAGTGCTTGGGTGGAAAAATCTCTCGTCTTTTATAGACTCGGAGATCTAAGCCACCTCACTACAAAACAATAAGTTTGAATAAGCTTAAAACGAATTAAGGACCATTTAAACAAATACATAAGCCTAGGCTAAACATAAAGATAGCAGGGTAGTCACGTGACCTAAGCAGATATAGAAAATGGTTTGCCAATTTTGACAGCTGGCTTCATCAGCCTTCCGTGAGCTAAAAGCTGAGATAAAGGAGACAAATAGCACCCACTCTAGAACAAAGATTAAGTAAGTCAAAAAAGACAGGTCTAGGTTACTCTACAAATTTACGACTGTCCCAGACAAGAGAATACATGGCCAATAAAGACAGTGATGGATGCGTACCTGCTCGCTGTAGATCACCAGCACCAAAACAAGGGTTAACTAAGACAAAAAAAGACAGCTCTGAACTTGAAGTAACCCGACAGGTGAAGAAAAACATCCACCAGTGCGAGTGACATATAAAAGAATACATTGCCAATTTTAACAGTGACGAATGCCTAACTACCCTTCATACATCACCTCGCGCTGTAACAGGTTTAAGTAAGACAATTTTGACAGATTGAGGTGAGCGCGACCACATGCTACTTAGAGTGACAAATCTGACCTCTTGCATTATTGCTGATGATTGTTTACCTTAAGCATCTAACCTGCATTCGACAGGACACAAAATGACCTCTGTACATAGCACTAATTTGACAAAATAAGTGAGGGCGTTTCGGAGGGTTTCAAGCTTGTTGTGGGACACAACAATATCAATGGTCACAGCTGTGTCAGATCAGAATTGCCTGGTCAATTTGCATTGGCCAGCTTGAGACAATTTTTGTAGTATTTGAAGGCATAATACTTTTCTAAGACTCAGCTGACCCTAAATGAAGTGCTATTTATACCCCAATATGTCTGGCCAATTAACTAATGATTACAATGGCATATATATATATATGTATGTATGTATGTATGTATGTATGTATGTATGTATGTATGTATGTATGTATGTATGTATGTATGTATGTATGTATGTATGTATGTATGTATGTATGTATGTATGTATGTATGTATGTATGTATGTATGTATGTATGTATGTATGTATGTATGTATGTATGTATGTATGTATGTATGTATGTATGTATGTATGTATGTATGTATGTATGTATGTATGTATGTATATATATATATATAACGCTAATTCCTACTGTACGGGGAAATCAATATATCGCGGTTTCGTTAAGGCGAAGAAAAAAACAATATAATACATTAAAAAATATTTCCCCTTTTGGAAACCAGATATACAACAACGCTTTTTCAATGGCCCACCATCCGTACGTGTTAAAAGATACTGGTACGTAACTTGGTCAACATTGAAGTAATAGCATGTAAATCATGTGGTGAAACGGACGTTACCATCCGTTTACGTATTCCTATATAAAAAGCGTGTGATTTCGCAAAGTCGACCTGATTTTTTCCCCTTTTAGACGATTTCTCCTTTTAGGCACATTTTTTCATACAATATTTCCCCTTAATCCCAAATTAGCAATATATATATATATATATATATATATATATATATATATATATATATACTGCGTAGCACTTATGAAGTAGGTAGGTAAAAATAAAGTAGTAAATAGTGCTAAAAGTTTGTGGAAAAATTCCACGACGTTTCGGGTTTAAACCCTTCATCAGGTGGCAAAAATGCAACTGATCGTTGACATGGCCAAATGTACAATTTAAAAAATACACAATAAAATTGGGCACGGTAAACCTCGGCTAGGAAAACAGACAGTGTTAAGTGGTTACCACAAGTCAAAAAAATGCAGGAATTGCTGCGTTATAACAGTTCGTCTAACGTTCAGACCATGTGGGAACAGGGTTCCAAGTTTCATGATTAGGCGGTTTTCGGCAGCTAGGCGGTCATGATCGGAACCTCGACACGAGATGGCCGCCGAAACCATCAAGTCACGGATCGAGCATGTTGACGGGGGATTGAAGTGGGTGGCTACCGGGAACCCTGGGAGGTTCTGTTTGATTGACCTCGTACTTTATTCACCATGGATGTCAGCAGCCTCTATACTTCAATCCCCTATCACGCTGCTTTAGCAGCCATACGCCATTACCTTGATCAACGCCAGGACCCTAACATCCCTACCACCACCTTTCTTCGCTTGACTGAACTAGTCCTCACACAAAATTGCTTTCAGTTCAATGGTCGTTTTTCCGCCAAATTAAAGGAGTAGCTATGGGCACTAAACTGGGACCTTCTGTGGCCTGCCTCACCATGGGCCACTTTGAGGAGCAGTTGTTCTCACGATACACCGGGATCAAGCCCATACTTTATAAAAGGTACATTGACGATATTGTTGGGGTCGCAGTGGGTCCTCGAAACGATTTGGAAGAGTTCATTAACTTTGCTGAAACGTTCTGCCCGTTTTTGAAATTCACTCACTGTATTTCCAACTCCTCAGTAGTGTTTTTAGACACGGAACTATCCATCTCCGACCGTAAAATCAAGTCCAATCTCCACTGACTCTCACAACTACCTCATGTACCCTTCCAACCACCCCAGATCTTGTACCAATTCAATTCCTTTCTCACAACTTTTACGGGCCAGAAGGATTTGTTCCGACGACCAGGATTTTGCTAAAGTTTCCAAATAGATTATTTCTTTCTTTGAACAACGCCAGTATCCACAAAGAGTGCTCTCTAATGCCCTGAAATGCATACAAGGAATTGATAGAGCTGCTGCCCTTGCCCCAAAAACTGACCATACACCCACCAGACGTATCCCATTGGTCCTATCCTTTCACCCATCTGTAACCCCCATTGTACGTGCCATTTACAGGAATGTAGAGACCCTCCGTCATGACCCATCCACCCGTGACCATTTCCTTGATCCCCCCATCACGGCATTCAGAATTGAAAAGAACATATCTAAGCACTTGGTCCGTGCCTCTCAACCTCAAGCAGTAGTGCCTGACACCCCAGGAACTTTTCCTTGCAACCGTGGGAGATGCAATACTTGCCCGGTGGTCAGTTATGACAAAAACCTTTCCATTGTAGGTCCCAACAACAACCGGTTTAAGGTTCATCAGCATTTTACCTGTACTTCAGCCAATGTTGCTTACGTTCTCGTATGTAAACGCTGTAATATACTGTACGTGGGAGAAACAAAACGTGGTCTTGCTGACCGAGTCACCGAGCACCTGAGGTCAATCAAACAGAACCTCCCAGGGTTCCCGGTAGCCACCCACTTCAATCCCCCGTCAACATGCTCGATCCGTGACTTGATGGTTTCGGCGGCCATCTCGTGTCGAGGTTCCGATCATGACCGCCTAGCTGCCGAAAACCGCCTAATCATGAAACTTGGAACCCTGTCCCCACATGGTCTGAACGTTAGACTTGAACTGTTGTAACGCAGCAATTCCTGCATTTTTTTGACTTGTGGTAACCACTTAACACTGTCTGTTTTCCTAGCCGAGGTTTACCATGCCCAGTTTTAATGTGTATTTTTTAAATTGTACGTTTGGCCGTGTCAACGATCAGTTGCATTTTTGCCACCTGATGAAGGGTTTAAACCCGATACGTCGTGGAATTTTTCACAAACTTTTTAATAGCACTATTTACTACTTTATTTTTACCTATATAGATATATATATATATGTATATATATATATATATAGGTCGAAAGTTGTGTTTGGTGTTCGATCATGAAGTTGAAATCAATCCCACGTGCTGGCATAGGCTTTTCACACAAGGGAAAGTACAGAAGAAATAAATTCAAAGAGAAAAATCAAGTCACAACCAGGAATTGAACCCGGGTCTCTCGCGTACCGGGCGAGCGCCTTAACCACTTGGCCTTTGTGACATTTGTGGTTTTAGATGTAGAACAAGGTACAAATACTGCCGCACTCACTTTTTCTCTCCTGTTACCATGGTAATTCCCCAAGCGGGGTAATGAATAATCAGTAGGTCGAAGTTAGGTAGATCGAACGTGGAATAAGTAGGTTGAAAGTTGTGTTTGGTGTTCGATCATGAAGTTGAAATCAATCCCACGTGCTGGCATAGCCTTTTCACACAAGGGAAAGTACAGAAGAAATAAATTCAGAGAGAAAAATCAAGTATATATATATATATATATATTTCTCTAATTCGGCACTTAGGGGGAAAGTTGTTGTTGAAAAGTCGACCTTAAGGGGAAAAAATTTTTCGGGTGAAATATAAGTTTTGCCTTAACGTTTCCACACACTTTTTCTATAGGAATACGTAAAATTACAAGGGCGCCCTCTTAGATTTACAAACTAGATGCCATTACTTCAAAGTTGTCAAATTTACGGACACCTAGCTGTTAACACGAACGGATGGCTGGCCATTGAAATAACGTTAATTATATGTTTAGACGTTAGGGCGAATTTATTTCTTATGTATTTTATATTCTTTTTTTCGCCCTATGTACAAGCAGATATATATATATATACATATACATATATATACATATATATATACATATATATATATATATATACATATATATATACATATATATACATATATATAAAACTGCAACTTTTCTTAAGGGAAAGCTTTGACATGGATTTCACCACTTGATCTCTTGTAACCCCATATGACATGTAGCATCAACACAAAGGACAGCTAGGGTGAACTGCCATCTACTTAAGGCTATGGCCAAACTACTATAGATAAAACCCCTAGAAGCTGAAAGCTTTTGCATAATTTCACTGTGACCTGACTGACACCCTATGAGGGTTTACCTACTTCCTACATACAACAATGATGAACTGTTATCTACTGAATACTGAGGCCAAATATTATAGGATTTAGACACAAACCCTAGGAGATGAAGGCTTTAGTGTTATTGCATTGTTTGACCTCTCTTTGACCTAATCCCAAAGTACAGCATTGATGACCCATCGTGTACTTAACACTGGCCAAATTTGATACTATCCAGACACAACCCCAAAGAGTTCAAGTCATCGAGGTGATTTCCTGTTTGACCTCTCTTTGACCCCAAATTACCTTGACCCTACTTCCAAAGTACAGAATTGGGGAACCATCCCCTATTGAACATTCCTGCCAAATTTGATAAGATTTGGACAAAACCACTAGGAGTTGAGGCATTTTTGTAATTTCATTGTTTGACCTCTCTTTGACCCCAAATGAACTTTGACCTACTTCCACTGTAGCTACATCCCTGCATCTATTGATTATTCCTGCCAAATTTGATAAGATTCGAACACAATCCCTAGGAGTTGAATGCTTATGTGATCTCACTCTTTGACCTCTCATGACCTTTGACCTTCTTATTACCACAGTTATCAAACCCTTAATATGTGTTATAACCTTACCAACTTTGATACGAAATGGTCAAAGAACCTGTAGACAGCAGTCTTTTAACCAATATTGATGGACAGGCAACCAGGCAGGCAGGCAGGCAGGCAGACAGACAGGCAGACAGATAGAAAGACAGATGCATTGCCAAGACAATAGCTCAGCTTGTTGAGCTGATAAATACATGGTACAACCATGCCATTTCCAGTTATATGTAACTTTAGACCCTAGGTCCTTGAGTAGCAGGCCATTTGCAACCCATGAGGACCATTAATGTGGCTGGTGCGGGTGGAAGATTCGAGGAGCCAGAACCTTGTTTTGTATGTGCATTTTTCTGCCACAGTGTGTGCAATCAAGAGCATTTGGATATATTTTCTTCCATAATCCAACTGGTGATAATCACATGATGGATGCAAAAGTCCAGTTACAAGCTCAATTAGACCGTTTGGGATGCTAAGTTGTCTCCCATAATGGTGACCTACAGACGGTAGACACAGTTTGTAATAACAACGGTGGTCAAAGAGTACAGTCTAGGTTGCCTGGGATGTCAAATTTCTTCCTATACTGGTGACACAAGCTAGACAAACTAGTTGCCAAATTTGCATTGTCCACTGCATTTTCCTACTATCTGGCACATTAAGAATGTCAAATTTTCTCACCTCAGCCCCATCCTTGGTACTTTTGCAGCTCTTATGTATGGGTTTGCCCATAAGAGCTACTTTTTCCTGGATAAACCCCTGCTGGCTACTACAGCACTTTGGAAAAGCTGAAAACACTCGAGAACCCCTGCTTTAGACAAAGGGTTGGTCGTGATAAGCTTCTTTAGAATTTCTTGTTAGGTACAGTAGCCAGATGGCTATACTGTGTGGTGTCAGACCAGCCTATCCAGGACTGGTTATTTGCACTGCAGTTACTCAGTTGAATCATACCAAGTGGTTCTTACTTAACCACCAAATGTTGTCAATATGAGTTAAGCTGGTTTTGAAGGAACTCAGAGAGAAATTTTGTTCATGTATTATGTACAACAGGATAGAGCCCTTGGACTGCAACCACATGACACTTCATTGACTCTGAATTATTTGGCTCTTGGAGCTCATCACTAAAATTGGTCAGTCTATAACCTTATCCACTAAAGTGATGGGAGGGAGAGTGGTGATGATACATGAAACAGCTGTGTAGTGAAATGTCAGTGCAAAGAAATCCCCTGTCCCCTCTGTGTCATAGTTTAGTTCAGTCTACACATTTTGCTTTGAACTCCTGCTTAAGTAACTGAGTGGTGTGGTTTGTCTTCATAGCCTCAAAACAGTATCATATGTACTGATTTTAGCTGTACTTACTTCTGCTACTATTTTTCTTTTCAGATATTTAAGGATGACACTTTTTACCCCTAAATGCTTTCACAAGGTGTTGCTTAAGAATTGTGTGTGCATTTAGTTTGTATGGTTTATATGATAACTGCAAATGAGTTATGCAAGGTTAGGTGGAGGGGTAGGAATGATGGACCCAAAATTTTGTTCTCTTTCTATGTAAATGGATGATCAATGTTATAGAACACAAATGGCTGCTTCATTTACAGATTTTGTGGCGATGAATAACAGATTCACAAGTAAAAGTTTCTGGTTATTTTGACTCAAGTTTCTTGTGATTGGTTGATTGACCTTATGAAAGGTCAGTGTGATGGTAAAACTTGTTTTATGGTTATTCTTTCACTTCTACTTTTTCCATTTGCCTTCATTCTCTCTAGCACCAATAAGATATGAAGAGGGCAAGACAGGACCACCCACTTCAGTTTGATGACACAGCAAAGCTTGAGTTTAGGGTGTGCAGTTGTAATATATTTGCAAGATAGTCCTGACCACATCAGGGGAAATGTTGTCATTTACAGGAGAAATGTTTTAGTATACTTGCTGTGGAACCTTTGCAAAGATGGGACATTTTCTCCATGTGAATTTATTATGAACTTGTATGTTCTATAAGAGAGGGCAGTGTCTTAATGGTAGAAAAATTCATTGAACGTTAAGATGAAAATTGCTTTAAATGGCACCTTATGAGAAAGTCTTACATTGAGCAAGTGCCAGGTAAGATTCTACCCCATGGTTTCAGTAATGTAGCACCTGGTTTACTTCAAAAATATAATACCATATGACTTGTAATTTTCTTGCAAAGTACTTAGTCATGTCCCCCAACTTATCAAACCTAAAACTGAGGTTGTTTAATTAGTATGAGAGCTTTTCCTTGGTTTGTGCACATTAAATTTTCTTGATTTGTTCACACCCACACCACTTCATGAGCTCATTTCATGTTTTATGTACATGTAGTAACTTAGTATATCAGGGTTTTCTGGAGTCTTGGTGGTGCATTGCAATGGGTGGACTGGACTGGTGCCTGGCCCAAGCCAACATAATGTAAGGCTTGCTTTATGAATGACATGTAAGGGAATAATTTGAAGTGACATTTGTTGGTTTGTAAAGTAAAGCAAATTGAAAGACCAGACAATGGTGTGAATGTTTTAGAAACAAATGAAGGATTAATTTTTAAATTTAAGGGTTGAGTGTGCTGTATTGATTATAGTGAAGAGTCAGAACCAAGTAGGTTATAGGAATTAAACAAATTGCAGTCTTCACTGTATGCAGGTGTATGGTGACAAAATTTGTGCCCTCACATTTGTTTGACAGTGTACACACCACCACATCAGTAATTTTTGCTTTTCACATCCAGTGACACTTTGACCATCTCCTTCCTGGAAATCAGTCCATGGTAACAATATTGTGGTGTAACACTGTAGCATTACCCAGTTTGATCTTAAACTTAGATATCAAGTAAAATAAGACCAAGTGTTGCCACATTTCATGCTTTTATTTATTGTTCACTTGCATTTAATTTCCATTCATGCACTGCCCTAGAAATACAAGAGTATAAAAACAGAAAGCAAATGAGTTTTCTCTTTATTCCATGCAGTTTACAGTAGCCATCGAACCAAGAAATACAGTTTACAACTATAGCAGGATCTTATGGTTGATTCTTAAGTACCACTACAACTGCCTTTTCTCTCCATAACCCCACCTAAAGCAACAGAAACACCACTTTTCTTGGGATTCCTAGCTATTTTGCTCCTTTTTGACACCAACAGGATTAGGAAAGCAGAAATTAACAGAAACAATGGATTTCAACTGAAAGTAAACTATCTGGAAAGATCCAGTAATTGTGAAACTAAACGAATTCTGATTCCAAATACATTCCCTAAACACTGCTCAATAAAAGCAAATTTACGCTGGATAATTTACACTTCCTTATAAACCACAAAAAATATTGCAATGTATCACAAAAAGCAAAGAAACAAGCTTTTTCACCTGGACAGGAACCACTCCCTGCTTGAAGCAGCATTTGAAAATTTCTGACATCTTTATAGATGTTCATTTCATCCCCTTAAAAGCTACCTTGAGGAGATTCAAGATGTGATAAGATTTCTTTGGAATGCTCCCTTGGTAAAAGAGTGGCTTTCTGTATTGCTTTTATTGTTTTTTTTTTTTTTTTTGCACAATACACAATACATATTTTTAAGCTACTGACAAGCTTAAATCATACATGCTTTGAATTCCCCTCACACCCCCAACCCCTTGCCCCTTAACCAACCAATTACGAGTTGAAAGCATCCTCAGAAAACAGTTACAATTCATCACTGAAAATGACTAGCAAAATAAGGAGTATTCACCAAAGAGCAGGAAGTTTCCACTTTTTTAGAATTATTTTCAACTTAAAGGATCTTTCAAGTTTGCAAGTAAAAGTACAGTACTTCTTTTACAAATCAATGTCACCAAAAACACACTTCACCAAATATAAAAATTACAATGGCCTTACAAAGTTGTTATATGTGACACTGACATCCAAGAGTTGTAAAACTGCTCAATTACTACTTGCAATGACAAATTGTCTTCAGATCATTAGTTGCCACAACCGCAAGGTTGCCTCAAGTAACATAATTAGCTAACATAACATAATTAGCTAGTATACCAATCCAACTGAAATTTAACTTGTGCTAAAACAGCCGCAATAAATCATCACCTATGTGAAGTTTGAACTAAGCAAGTGTGACAGCTTTCTAGGCTTGACTTTCAAGAGTTGTATGTTGAATTCCTTTACATCGCAAAATGTAAAATATTAACAACAATTTAAAGAACCATTTAACACTAACACAGGTCAATTTCTGTCAGAAGAAATTACACATCAAACCACAGACTGCATTTTGTTTTTGTTTTTTTGTTTATTTTTTTTACTTTTTTGTTTTGTTTCCCTTTGTGGGAGGTTAATGTACACATCCCTGGTGGAAGCCTTCATTTCCCAATTATTGACAGTGTTTCTTGCTAATGACTGCCAAAATGAACACTTACCTCAAACTACAGATGCAAGATTTCTCCACAATTGTTCTGCAGTTCAGTTCTTCCTACTCCCCTTTCTTTCATGCTATACACAACACTTTCCATCCAAAAACCACACAATGAAGCAATGAGTGACAAACCTTAGTGTTGTTTCACACTTTTACCTTCATGACACTAACACAGACACTGGTGGACCACATCTGTGGTAGTCCAAACAAATTTCTGCTGAAATGGTTCAAATGATTTTACAACTTCTGCTACACGTTTAACATATTCTTAAGTTCGCAAAAACCACATAAATGGATTGCCAGGATAACACTTGGGGACTGTCAGTGACCCTTCAGTTAGGGTCGCCAGAAAAAGTCATGAAAACATGGCAGGATGCAGATAATAGAGTCTACATACAGAACCACCCATCACAAAGCTCTGATATTTCCAGCACATACCAAATCCTGTCTCCTTTACCAATCTCAGCCCAGGGCCACAGCCTTAGTCCCTGGCTACAACCTATTGTAGAATAGGACTGGAAGGACAATGAGATATAAACAATACCACCACTGTCTTAAAGAACTGTCCCCTGAAATTTATGGGCTATGGAAAAGAGGAACATGACTGTCATGTGCTAAAGAACTGACAGCTTTGATAATAGTTAAGCAATAAATGCAGACTCTTAACTTTTCCTCTCCATGTTTCCAGTGTCTCTCCAACATCACATTTAAGGAGAATTTAAAACTTTCTTCAAAATCTTCAATAAACGGCAACAGCAACCTAAACAAACCAGATACCCATTTGACCTTCACAACAGGCAAGGAGTTGTAACACAGCTTCATTGTTACAATTTTTGTATTATACAGCAACACCGACAAAAATAACCTCAATCTGTACATTTCTTGGACAACTTTTTTCTGTCCAAATGCCTTGGAAAAAACCAGACAAAATATGGTATTTGTGCATTACACTGACCTTTTGCAGGTCAACTGTTAAAACACCTAAGTGACAATAATAATGTGTGGACCTTACTGCATGTACTGAGCAGTTTCGTGATTTTCGTAATTTTTTCCAACATATCATGTTACTACAAACCCTTTTTGTGTGAACCAAGACAACAGTCACAATACAGGGTGAAACAGACGAAGGCCTTTGTACAAAACTGGGAAACAATATTCAGCGTGAAGATACAGTTCTTAAAGTGAAGATCAGAATCCTTAAGTTCAATGAACGAAAATATAAAGAAAGAAAGGGAAAAAAAAGCAAGGACTGGCTAGAAAACAATGCAAGAATGTGAGGGTACGAGAATGCCCATGATTGACCTCAAAATGCTGACATGCTCTCAGTATGCTACTGCAGACTTTAAGGAAGTTTAAAAGAGACTTCAGTACTTCACTTGACATTTTGAGTTCAGGTCATACTAAGCATGTCCTTTTTTCTTTTGATCCAACATTTTACTTACATGAAATAAATATTAACTGGCATTAATGATGATTACATAAACACATTCAGCCAATTGCTGGTTAGTACCTATACATGAAATTATACATCAAAGAAGCCAGTCGAGTCCCCTGCCAAGACCTCCACTAGTACTAACAACTTCTGTGAGAAACAGAAATGTGAACACAACTTTAGCTTAAACAGCAAGCTACTAATATTGGCAATGGCATTTTGTGATTCATTCTTTAAATTTTTGAAAAGGATAACAAAACATCCTCTTGATAAGTGATCTGACTCCTACTTGTTATTGCTAACTATTTGGAAATAATGCCCTTTTTGACTCGAGGCCAAGATTCTCTTGGTTCATCAGCTTTTTGACCAAGTAGAAAACCTCAATCCTTGAGTATCTGAAAATTCCACTTAAATCATCAGAGAATAAGTCACTTGTACACATGTGCCACAAACTGGATAGTTTGGGGTTTCTTAGACTTTGCAAAATAATGACCTACTCCTGTCAGAGAAATAAAGAAAAGTATTCCAGAAATTTCCCATTTAGGGAGGGTTTGGGTTGTAAGTACTTACAATTGCATGAAAAGGTACTTTAGGATCTTCATTTTGGGGAAAATACCTCTACTTCTAATAGTGTCCTGGAGACTTCAATTTATAAATTAAATGTGAAGAGGGCAAAGTCTTAATTTTTCAGTCACTGCCTTGATATGGTAAGAAATAAATAACTTGTACACAATTTGCTTACAAGTCACATAAAATACAACCCTGTTAAACTCAAGCCATGGAAAACTTGTCCAACATTTCAAATTCTTCCCTTGTGGAATAATACTCTATGTGGCCACTTTTAATGCCAAGGAATCCTTAATAAGATCCCAGTGAAAAATACAATCATACTTCTGGTAAAGAACAAATCACACTAGAAAATTTTAAGAACCACATGCACTTATACAAAAGATACTTGCAAATAAAAGTTTTAGCATTTTCAAAGACTGAAAAATTCTTAAATCTAGGAAATTTCAATATTTTTAGAAATTCAATTTGTTTAGTTTTGAAATGTTTTCAATGTACTTGGAAGTCAAATGAACCACAGTCATTACCAAGGGAAAAATAGCTATTATTCTGAAACTCGGAAACAACTTTTTCAAATACCAGAAAATCTAAAGCAATCAAATGGGATCCTCACCCATGAAAAATAAGTAGTGGTAATTGTTCAAAACATCAATAAAGAAAAGAGAGATAAGCCATACTTTTTTCCTTTTTGTAGTAGCATAGACAACTCTTTCGACACAAATTTTCTAACACTCACAACCAAAAAAAAAATATATACACTTTCCTACTTGCAACAAATGTCTGCACACTTCTCCAAGTTCTTGGCAGGAGTTGAAGAATGGAAGATGGTTTTTGAAGCCATGTCATTCACTTTTTGAACTACTTACATATCTTATAAAAATGAAGGAAAACACTAGATCCCTGAACCCAGAATGCACTCAAAAATACAAAATAAGAAGACATGTTCATAAGAATACATACAGAATTGATAATTAAAATTACAAATAAATTAACACAGAATGGTAATTACATCTGAAATCACTTTACTTTTTAATAAGACCACTTTGAAAGTTGGCAGCCAGTTTGATTTGCGATCTGCTCCTGGATCTTGTTGGTGATCTAAGGGGTGAAGAAAGCGATGAAGACGGTAGAGAGGAGAAGTCTGCAAAGTCATCCCTCTGAGAAAGAGACTGACTCAATGATGAAGGGAGAGATGTTGTGTTCTCCTGACTGGTTGAATTTTCTGCATCTAATACATAAGGAGATGATGAGAAGCTGCTGTCCAGCAAATTCTTGTGGTGCTCTTGAGCTGTAAAGAGAAGGACAAATATCCTGAGATTTAGTAAGTAAATGAGGATGAAATGTTGCACCCAGGTTAGGTTGTGATACATATGTGGTAAGTAAATACATTGATTACATCACATCACTTCTCAGACCATGAGCCTATCCCTTCTGATATTTTTTTCCTATATGATATACAAGTTCCATCCACAAGTTTAGAAATTTTGAGAAACAATATACATTTGTAAACATTTAGTACATATTCTGACTGAAGTCTTAAGGAGAAGGAAGCCAAAGGCTTTCAATGACCCCTTTTCTCAGCACAAAAGATTCCAATGAAAGGCTGGAAGGTATTGATGGACAGAGCAGACCCCACCTGCTTTTAAGACTTCCAGATATTTACAAATGTTTTAGTTCCATTTGCTCCCTCCGCCCAGGGAGGTACTATTTTAGAAGAGATAATGCAAATTAAGATAATTCTGGTGGTAATCAACAAATGTGTTATGAGCACTGCAATTATATTTTCTCGGACTTACACATCACCACCATAAATTCCTGTTTTAACATTCCCTACTCCCCATAAAGAAGATGAGCTGTTGCACATGGCATTTAAATACTTTCTTACATCAAAATCTGGTTTCTGAAAGATGGACAGTACTTCCTTGACCACATCCCGGGCATACATCAGTTTCCTACTTGTAATAAGGATAACAACATCACCATCATGTTAACAACAGTGGGGGCTTTTTGTAGAACATTAATGAAGCAGTTCATTTTTTGTTTTGAAAGTATCTTTACACCTTACCAGGCGTTGCTCTTGGACTTTCAAATGAGATGAGATCTCTGACTGGCAGAGGGGTACTGACTGGTTCCAAAATAGGTGATGGAATGTCTGTTATAGAGTTCTCACAAAGCAGTTCCGTTGGGGATAACTTCTTCGGAGATGACTTCATCAAATCAGATGCTTCGCATAAAAGAGGAAAATGACTGCTTTATTCAAACGACTAAAAATATTACATACAAATCAGTTTAAAAATAAAAAAATCTATGACTTTGTTTTATCAATGAACTTTATGAATGAAGTCATTTGTATGATAAGCACTCAACTAATATTAGTCCATCAAATGATTTAATCTGAAATACTTAACTCAATTAGAAAATTACTTTGTAAACATGTACTTAGTAAACATTTATGGAGTGACACTAGTATGCTAAAATGTAACTGTTTCATAATTTTTTTTCCGCACAAGCACTTTCTAACCTTTTCACTACAATAAGATAAATCCTTAACTATCTAGCAGTGCTGGAAAAAATGTTTATTTCCCAGGAATAGAGTCAAATTTTCACAACTCCTCCCATATTTTCATGTACATAAAACGTTTAAATTTCCCTCCAGTGACCAAAATTTCCCTTCAAATACCCAAATTTCCTGGGAAGGAGCCTCCCAGTTTCCCAGCTTTTTCCACCCAGGCTATCTAGGCTGACAATTTTGTGACAATTATCTCAAATTGTAAGGCCTCTGGAAAAAGAATTATCAAGCAGTTTAGCTGTACACAAAAACAATTCAATTTGTCCATGATCCCCTACTAACATTTTTAGGATGTAAGAAGAAAAACACTTTAAAATGTATCTACATTATTTTCTGATAGTTCTAAATCTATTTCCCATTGTAATGAAGCTACAGTCACTGGTGTGTACATAGACAATATCCGGCTCATGTTGGGAGAATCTGAACCCAATAAAAAGCTTACATGAGTTAGTGGATCCATCTGATGACACCTGTCGGTTTGGACTGTTAGGAACAATACTAGTTACTTCACCCATTTTTACAATGGCACCTGAAACAAAAAGATAGATAGGATGAAACATGATAGACTTACTTCATTCTGTTAGAAAAAAATTTACCAAAAAATCTCAACTTAAAGATACAGCAGAAACTATGTAGCACTGTGGAGATTTAATGATTTTATGCTCCCAAAAGTGAACAAAACTTTTATGCTGAATACAAAAGTGACAAAAAGTCTTGTAACCTGCTAACTGAATCCATGCTTCTAAATCAGACTTTGATACCCCCCTACATGAATTAAAATAATGTGTGTCATGTGAAGGGTCAGACACTGAAATGTTGACAGAAATTGTATCGAAGCACCTGATGCAATCAGGTCCTTCATTTTGGTGAGCCAATAGTGGTAGCCCTTATGAAAGTTTGAAAACTTGAATTGTGGCTATTTTCTGGATATTTAATGTTTTTTACATCAAATACCAAACTATGTAATTTTCATGTCACCAGACCTTTAAGAAATGATGGTGAAATCTTAACAAGCTACTCACTGTCTGCACTTATCTCTCTCATCAACTTGACATCTCTGGCTTCATCTTGTACACTAACTGATGGTATCTGGAGAGCTGTGGGTAGAAATTGGAAAAACCAATCCTTAGCAATAAAATTGCCTTCTGTGAGCTCACTACAGTGGTGTAACTTCTTCACTGATGTGACATTTTGGTTCTGATTTGCAAACTGCCAAAACAGTTCACATGAACCTCTCCCCCTCCCCACCTCCCCTCCCCCATTTCCACTTTTAGACATGAGTCTGGCATCACCTTCCAAAGTTCACTGCTAGGACAATAATAATCAAATTTTCTTCCATATGGCTGACTTTCATGTACACTTTAGAGGTGCACTTAAATCACTCCTCTGACATTTATTTCACTAACCATGCCGCTACAAGAGAACACTCTGCAGACACGGGATAACATTGTAAACAAGTATCTCTGTCTTCAGCAGATGGCAGTACAAAATAAAGTGACTAAATTTTATTTCAAATGATAACAATTAAAGACATTCATTGGGCTACTGATGTTCAAACAGCTACAAATACCCGCACTAAAAAGTTTATTTGAAAATGACAAGATACTGGAAGGTTTTATAGCCACTTCTCCCTGTCAGATATAAAAATAATTCATCTTAAATGGGCAAAAAAGATAAACAAGGTGTACAACTTACTTGTAAATTCATGTAAAGATACAAATCGTCGGTTTCCTTTACCGATCAATGATAATACCCATGGTACAGCACTGATCAGAGACTGGATGGTGGTGTGACCAAAGTCTGATGGAAACAGGTCCTTTCCAAACATCTCCCCATAACGTTTACCAAACTGAGCCAAGGTCATCGCTCTCTGGGGGACTTTCTTTAAAATGACTGATGCCTGTCTAGCAAACTGGTAGGTAGGTGTCAATTCAACTTTGCTGGCATCTGACCATTCGTCACGCACCTGTGTTATCAATGGTAAATACCAAGTATGAACCCCTTCAATGCACAATATTTGCTACTTATAAATTCATCAGTTTGTGGTTTGCCCCAACATCCTTGTTGGGGCATTGTGGCATAATGTTGCACTATTCTGTGGACTATATGATGAGATGAGTTCTATTCTTACATTAATCAAAATTACATCCCTATCAAAGGAATCAAAAAATAGCTTTTTCATTGTTAACTCACAAAGACATTTCCAGGACTATTTTACATTTGATGATTACACATTCAAGACCATTCCTATATTACACAATCACGTCCACTTTTCACACCATCTACTTAGGGGTAAATACCATTGGTATTTCACATCTTTTGTCAAACAACAAACAATATTACCCAAAGTTTTCAAAGTATATGAATAAATTGTGTCATCAGCACGTTTACAAAGTCAGAGTTTTTCAAGCTCAGGTACAGTATGAAAAACATCTTTTTTATAGCTATTCATATCATTGTTTACAATTTTTTACATATTACATTTTTATATTCTAGAAATTTGACATGATAAATGGTTAACAGGGTTCTCCACTGGTCTGTTTTCTGTCCGGGGGCTCTTGTGATCGCCGTCCTGGGGGAGGGTCTAAGGAGAGGGGGACATCCCGTCCCCTTTGGGAAAATTTTGACAATTTAGGAGGGCTTAGATCGCAAATGGTGCAATCTACGGCCTTGTTCTTAGCCTTCCCTATGAGTTCAAATCTGGGCATTTTGAGGTCATTTTTTTGCTAATTGCATTTTCTAAATATCTTTGACTTGCAGATCTGAAGCTCCAGTTTCCACTTGGAAGTATTCAAGAATGAAGTAGTTCACTTTAATGGAAATTTCGGTTGAAAATTGGGAAACCTAGGGGACAGTTCAATTGAATGGTTTCGTTTAGTGTATGAGTTTGATGGTAACGGATTCCTACTGTGGAAACATATGAAAGAAATGCAGTAGCCTAAGTGCATACTGAATGATATAAGAGCTCAGGTGCAAGTGAGCTGGGTTTGCATCTCCAATGTTTTATTATACATTGCTTGTCATGAGTATTTGAAATCAAATATAAAAGGCAGTTAAATGACTACGTTGTGGTGTTTGTGATTGAGAGTACAGACAACTTCTTGACCGGGCGGGACAATTTTCTGTGCAGGCGGCAAAGTTTTGTCCGGCGCTAAAGTAGTGTGGAAGATTTTGTATGGGCGGAGCCCCCGGACAAAACAGCTAGTGGAGAACACTGGTCAAGTTCCTGTACACCCTACCATATCCATTCACACTGAATCTTCCACCCTTAAGTCTATAACTGCCAAAAATCCAGGAATCCTCCCACCTTACTGTTTTACTCACCATGACAACATGATAAAGGGCCTTCAAGAGCAGTACCAGCTGGCTGTAACCATACTCTGTGGGAACCAGTGGTGTCTTCCATACTCTACCATACTCTGATGAGAACTGTTTTACGCTAAGCTGACCATCTTTGGTATCCAACAAAACAACAAGTGT
The DNA here is from genome assembly GCA_029531755.1 of Holothuria leucospilota. Classification (NCBI taxonomy): domain Eukaryota; kingdom Metazoa; phylum Echinodermata; class Holothuroidea; order Aspidochirotida; family Holothuriidae; genus Holothuria; species Holothuria leucospilota. The sequence goes on from CM055968.1 coordinate 35,004,026, forward strand.
TCGATGGGTCAGCTGGTTGAGTTGTTGGTGTTCTACTGAGTACACTCTCTCACTATTACCATCTCTGAATACCTATGGGGGACAAACAAAAACATATACAACCAACATCAACAATTTGTCAGCATAAAAGGGAAGGAGAGCAGGGACACTGGTTTAGGTAACAAAACTTCAACATAAAAGCTTCCATGAGAGAAGAGGGCATGGTGGGAAAAGTAGACATAATTGTCCTTTTAATGGGAGAAAGCAGAGGCCCCAAGTTCACTTTAAAGAATGTGCTAAACCTTACAGATCTCAGTCTATTTCGCTCATAAGTATTTTCCATTACCTCTCATAGTAAAAATATTGCATATCAAAGGTAAACCAAGGAGTTATTCTGCATGAATTTAGCAAACAAGTAACAAAAATATTGTCACATGATTGAAAGGAGCCACAGGGAACACCAATTCATATTGGGAGGGGGGGGACGGCTTTTTCCATTTAAGACCATCATGTGGCAAGGCCTCCAGAATGAATGTGTTTTGTTTTTATGGAAAAGAATAATTTCAAGGACATTACACAGATGTCAGGTGCAATATGTAAAGCTTTAAATACTTAAGCACAGCTTGACACTTCTGACATAACCATGACTAGCTTCTAAGGGCTCTGCTGTCAAACACCATACTGGGCCATGGTGCCTGTTTGTTGGCAGTACCAAGATTCTGGGACTCACTGCCACACAATGAAAAACAAACTGACGCACTGGACATTCTGGAAGGTAAGAATCAGGCACACTTCTTTAATCTGGCCTTCATTAAATTTTTTTTTTTTTTCTTAATATGTGCATTTTATGTGTTTATGTTCAGTGTACCTTCTTAAATGCACATTAGAGCCTTTTGACTTTACAGCAATATTAATACATAAAACTTATTCAGTTAGTTGCAGAAACTAACTTGTCCCTGTATCATTTCCACACCACGTATTTTTGCTGTGTCATCTATTACAACCCTTATAAGCATTGGAAACATGGACAATTACTTACTCCCCCTCCCTTCAAGAAGTACTTACATAGGTGCAACTCTAACATATTCTACAAAATAAACACTACTGAAAATAAAAAGACTTAAATTGATATTCCATCTTTCACTGACCTCCATCACATGTGGAAATTTAGACAAAAGGTGACGGCAGTTTCGTAGGCCCAATTCTTGCCAGTTTGGACACCATCCATGATATTTCATGAATGTAGGGGCTACAGAAGCTGTAGTTATAGCCCTTTCCTTACTCTGAGGTAGGAACTGGTTCACCATTCTTGAGAGGACAGCCAAACGTTCTGCATCTGACAGTACAATGGTCTTCTCCATTTCATCATGCACCTGAAAGGACAAAAATTATTTTCAACATTCTGACAAGCTGTCTAACAAATAAGATATTTTTTCCCCCCTCTCCTCCCCTCTCCTATTACTTGGTGCCTAATTACAATTAATCATTCAGGACACAAAGACAGTTAACTATTAGCTTTTACAGGCACATAACAGACACATGCATCTCACTGATTCAAACAGACATCCTCCAGCACCTCGATGAACTCTTTAGGCTATTTTCTTTAACAAGCTCCTCTAGGTTCCCTACTGAGTTGAAGTCATCAAGCTGACTACCCACTTTAAGGGATGAATGTCTGCCTGAGTCTGTAATGTTTTGCAAGATGTTCACTCTGGACAGGTTTTACAAAGTGGTCATACTAAGGTCTGCTGCTGTAAATGTTTTTCAGGGTCTTCTTTCATTCAGGGTCTTCCATAAAACCTAAATGTCGTTCTTGATCTTTATTTGATTTCTCAAAAGAAAAACCTGTTGAGAAACTAATTGATCTTTTAAAAACCCTGGTAGCTTTGTGAGACTACATGTTGTCAGGGTATTTAACCTACATACTTGGGTTCTAGAACCATTTTAGCATAAAACATAAAAAGTCAAAACTTATTACACACTCCAACTCCCTGGAACAAACTAAACAGGTTGGCAAGCATAAGGCATTTGCATCAAGTGCTTTCTCATTCCTTCATTAATTCACACTGAATATTACTTTTTGAAGGAACATCAGTACCTGCCATATGTAGTGGATCAGGGGTTAGCATACTAACACCATGCTTACTTTGATGGAAGAGGAGAAAACAATTCCCCAAAACTGAGATTGCTCCTTACTTGCAAAATTAAGCTTCTCCTTAAATGTCACAAGTTTAGTTAAAATCTTACTGTTATATGCATTCCACATTTTCGTATTTGCAGACTGACCTTTCCCCTCCTATCAAGACACAAGAGTTCCCTTGCAATCTCTGTGCATAAATCATCATGATCAGACAACTTCCACTGACACTCCCCCCCCCCCCCCCACCAGAAAATTTGGAATTGTCCTGAGTGGTAATTATATTCAAGTGGGAACTGCCCAGGGTGAGAAGTGCCCTGGTAATTATTGTCTCAGAAGAAGTCGTACTGGGAAAACTGGGTAGGAACAGTCCAAGGCAGTTGCGTGGGAACGATCATCCATATGTAAACATGTGAACACACCATCAAGACAGCATGCCTTTCTTGTCTTTAAACCAAACAAGAGGCAGAGAATGTACTACCATCCAATTACCACTTTATTCTAGACCAACCTGCTATTATCTCCCTTTCTCCCACCCACACACACACACACACATTTTCAAGAGCCCTCCCCAATTTCCAGCAATGCTTTGAATAAATCCTTCTTAGAAATACTTGTAACTAACCTTTACAATGTCTGGCAAAGCTTCAAACAATTCCATCAGTTTGTTGACCCCATAATCTCCAACCTTACACTGCCTGTTAAAGAAACGATGGTAGGCAGGGATGAAACGGCTGAAACTGATGGAATGGTGGGGTTCCCTGCTCAAGAGTTCAACCACCTCTCGTCCAAACTTCTTACACTTGATCATTTCTTCATCAGTTTGCTCTGTGGTGATTGTAAAACAGAAAGATGAAATGAACAGGAGAAATCAATTCATAAACTTCTAAATATCGTAAGTGCTGATGGGAAATTAAACAAGCTGGCTGCTTCAACAACTAATGAATGAAGACAGAAAATAAGTTTGAAAACTTTGCTATTAACTTTGAGAGTGAAGTAAGAACGTAAAAGGGACATGACCAAAACACTGGGAGAAATTTGTCATGACACTACAGCAAAGCATGAGGAGAATCAAAGCCAAAATAAAGGTACAATGGAGACATAATATACAAGGGAATGACAGTCAATTTGTCACTTGGTGCAGATACCAGGGTGGGGAAATCAAGCAAAAGTAATGTGACACAGACTCACTTGGCCTACAGTGCCTTCCGTTAGTTTCAAGTCCAGACACTTATGCAAGGGCATTCAGAGTTTGACATATGCATTAAATGATAAATATATGTAGGCTGTCCTGTACCACAAAGTTCAAGTTGTCCACTTTATACCTAGATGTAAATAGACTTACTGATGACTGGAGCACATGCTCTAAGAAATGACATTAGATCCAAGCATGGTGCTAGAAAACACTGGACTAAATAAGGTTTGCAAAAAATAAACATAACATAAACAGCAAATTGACTAGCACTGTCATGGCAAAAATATTCTAAAATGTCTTTGCAAATCTCTACAATTCTAATTCACAAACCAGTACAACACCTCTTTTCTGATTAAGTTTCTCATTACATATGGCACAGAATGACACATAAGAAGCATTTCCAAAAGAGACATTCCAGCAATGATACCACTCTAGCAAGGAATCCCTGTAATGGGATCGCCTCAGTCTTGGGGGTTCATGGGCCTTGGCTCTTAAAGAGAGAAAAATTTAGAATCCTGCACTCTGGCGCATTTAATGACAAAAATAACAACCAAATAAACCAGGAAATTTTGCTACTTATTCCAATACACAAGTGTGGGGAGGGGGTGGGGGGGGGGGAAGGTCTCCTTCAAACCCATTGAACACTCCAGGCTACACCCCTGTAATTTAACACTCACCTCTTTTTGGTATCAACAAATGAGTATCTTCACCCTCACCCTGGACCTATGGAAAAATATACAATAACCCTTAGTGCTATTTCAGACCTTTCACACAGTTCTTCTCAGATTAAGCAAAGTAATTTCACGAGAAAATAAATGTTTACTTCCTTTAAAAATACCAAAATCACATATAGAAATGCATTTCTTTATTACTAAGAGGTACACCTTCCAAAAAGTTTATCACATTTCTAGGCAATTTTTGCAATATTTCACAATTGTACGTTACACTTCTTAATGTTTCTTCGGTTCCTTATTTCCCTAATTTTCCCTTAATTTGGTTGCTAACTTTTGATTTTGCTTTTAGCTTTATGCATCACTGACCATGTGATGTGACCTTACACGTAAACTTTCATTAAGAGCAAGCTAGGAAAATTTATGAAACTTGTCTTAATACAAATGTTTAATTCTTCATGCTCAGGGAGTTCTACTAGACACTAAACACAATAACTGAGTAACAATGTGCATTAATGCCAAGAAAAAAGAAAAAAGTTGTAATTCTAACACCATGGTACTTAATTGTTGTCACTTCAGTGTTATCTCCCATGGGTAAATAAATACATACTGGATTTATCCTCCTAGGATTGCAGGATGATTAGGTAAATTCAGCTTTGTTCACTGAAAAAATCATTTTGCTCAGTAGAGTGCGTTCACCTACATATTAGAGTACTTCTGTGCTAGCAGTACCCTCGCTTCAAACTGTTACCTCATGGCACAATTTTCTGGAAAATCTAATATCAGACTTGTTCTGGGCATGATTGTGAATCAACATATGTCAATAAATGCAAACAGGAATCCAGAGAAAAGGAAACTAGTGAGTTTTTAAGGTTAATTTACATGACTGCAGGGTGTTAAGGGTGAATTAAGGCTAAAAGACTAACCCCCTTTGGTACTTACCTCCACAAGTCCCTGAGGTAGTTCATGGATCAAGTCTAGCAGTGAGCAGAGGCCGTACTCTGCAGGAAGGAACTTGCGTCCAAAAAGACGTTGGAAGGCTATGGGAAATTCTGGCACTGTCAACTAAGCGGGAAAGAAACAGGGAGGTATGTTTGAGTCCTTTTAGCAGCTGAATTCAAACAGTAGTTTTTCATGCTAGGATCTAAACAACTCTTTTTATGACATTGAATTAAGGGAAGTAACTATCAACAAACATGAATGTACTATTTTGAAGTTGGTTTTAAGTTTCATAGAGAAAGAGAACTGAAAATAAGCATACAACAATTTTGTTACAAATGACTCCTGGAATGACACTGTGTCATGACTGTTACTAAAATTGTATGTGAGGTCAAACACAGGTTCTGAATGTTTGAGTATACACACAGTTCAAACAGAGTACAGCATTAAGTCACTTGTTCAACATTTGTAATATGAGTTTGGAATTAAGTACTTGAGAGTTTTCTTAAATGAGTATATTAATTAACAATTAATATAGATACTAAAGCAGTTCATATAAGTATTTTATTTACAACTGTAGAAAGACATCCTACGTTATCGTATCTAACAGAAATGAGATGCTCCTCTTTATCTTTGGATAAGTGATGTTTCTGACTACAAGAGATGCAAAAGTTGTAGATAATGCATGCTGAAATAGTAAATGATTTTACATCTGATTTCACAAGATCATGGAAACATGACCCCATATTTCAGGAATGACCAGTCTTGAATTCTCAATTTTTTACCATCTTCTGTGCTCTGAATCATAGAAGTGTTATCTTTATTTACCTGTTTACTGGCTTGAGACTTCAAAACCTTCAGTACATCCTGGCCAAATCTCCGCATCTGAGTTTGGTGGGTTAAAGTTATGACTTTACTGTCATCCTCACCCAACACCTTCAAAAGATATATGAAAATTTATGAGATTGTTGGGTCAAGGCTAATAGGGAAGGTTGCTTATATCCAGGAAATAAACGCCATGTGATCATAACTTACAGGGAATCGGTTAACTTTTGGTTAAATAATCATCACATAACCATTCAATTAGTGCATTATTACCTCAATAATCTATGAATATTACACATACGCAACCAGTAGGAAAAATTGATTTAAAATAACTAAAAGAGGTATGTACAACAGGAAGTCATGATCAGTTTATTGTTGCATTACTATCTCATACTGTTTAAACATTTTCAAACATTACTGACATAATTTAAAACAGTTAAATGATTCCAAAAAATTTCTTTTAACTGTTAACTTTGCAGCCAATAATTAAGGTACAATTGAAATGTCTGTTTGAAAGCTACTAAACTATGTACAGGGCAAAGCAACATTTATTTTACTCCTGGCAATATGAGATGCACTTTCCTAAAACTGAACACAAGGATCCCATACATCCAGTCTCAGCGAATACAGTAAGGACCAAACTGGCCCCAAATAACCCAGAATTAAAAGCAGACTGATTTATTGTGACAAACAATTGCTAACTTTCCAATCAACATTTTGTACAAATGGCTTCCCATAGTAAAGAGTTTAAATATGGTCTAACGCCTTTAATAAAAGGGTACCACAGAAAAATTCCACTTACCTGTACAGAATGAGAAATAGCCTCAAAGAGTTCTGAGAGTTTGAGAAAGCCATAATCTGCAACACGACACTGCTTGCCAAATTTATGGTGATACTCTGTGGCAAATTTGTGGTAATCGACTCTACACAGATGAGAGTGTTTCAGAAGCTCCATGACCTCTCTGCTAAAGTTAAATAAGGGTGGGGGTAACTGGGGGGCAGCTCTATTTCCTGTGGGTGAAGAAAAATAACCCAAACATTATGCATGCACAAATTCAAAGCAAACTATCACATGAATCAGCAAGAGGAGGCCTAGGATAGCGACTAAAGGTTTACTAGTACGAACCTAGGACAAAAGGCAATTGTCTTTACTTCCCAACAATGTGCTCCGGCATGAAATTATCCAAAAAATCATACAGCTGAGACAGAGTGGAAACTGAAAGGGAGGGTTTAAGCAAAAAGATTTATTTTCGTATGTGAAAGAGGAACTAAATCTACACAATTTGGTGAAACTTCCATTCAAATCGGACATGTAGTAAACGAGATATCAGCAAATAAAGTTACCACATTTGTGACCCAAAGTGAGCTTGAGGCAAGCAGGGTTTATATCACTTCCTCACATTGATAAGAAATGCTTTGTTTACTTTGTTTCTTCAGTCTGTTATGCTGACCTTGAAGTTAATAGGGACAGGAGCTCCCCATGGGGAATTCGGAAGATTGTAAAATCCCCATGCCTCTCATGCAATCACATTCCCATAACATGGGATTATGGAGGAGAAAACTGGTTGTTAAGTTTAAAGAAAACAAAAAAACTACTCACTAATGTGAGGCAATGATGTCATATGTGCTTGCTTCAAGCTCACGTTGTGTTGAAAATGTGACAACTTTAACTGCTAATATCTTGAGAACCACACATCAGATTTCAATGCAAATTTCACCAGAATGCTTAGAATAAGTACCCCTCTTACACATCAAAACTTGATTTGAGCTTACACCCTCCTTTAAAGTATTCACTGTGTTTGAAATGTTAGGGGTTGTACTAAGTATTGTGAAAGTTACCTCCTCACTCCTTCCACACAAAATTTTCTCCCCTTTCTTTAGCTCTAACACAAAATCATATAAGCCACAGAACAAAATGAAATTCTAGGCCTATCAGTAGAAAGACATTAATGGGCATCGGTTTAGCCCCCTGCAAATCAAAAGCCCCACTTACAACCTCTCTCTCCTCCTACCCAATTTCTGATGCTAGACCATAGAATGGTCAGTTCTCAATAGAATCTGATAAAGACAAACAAACCTTCATCACTTTGTGATTTCTTTGGAGTCTGGCAGATGTACTTGTAGGTATCATGACCCACGATGATGTAGACTCCTTTAATACAGGAGATGAGATGCTCCAAGGGTACACCATTGTCATCTTTTGTTAAAACATATTCAGCTTTATAACAGACTGGGAAACTGTGAAGGGAACATTCAACAATGAGCCAATGAAGGATACTTAAGAGAAGAGGTGATCATGTGATTTTGAGGTGCATTTTCATGAAAACAACTGAGTGTTGGCAACAGAATATAAGTAGAGACAGAGGACCCCCCCCTCCCACTTTGTTGTTTAATGGTGAAAAATTACAACCTTTTTTGGTTTCGATGATAAGAGAAACCTATGCATTCATGATGGCGTGTGTGTGTATGTATGTATGTGTGTATGTGCGCGTGTGTGCGTGTGTGTATGTGTGTGTATATGTGTGTGTGTTTGTGACACTTTGCTCGTTAACACGATATCTCAAGAAGGGAAACTCTGACAGTTCTCAAACTTGGTACATAGATGCCCCATATTGAGAGGAAGAACCTAATTGTTTTTGGTGGGGTTCAAAAGTCACCTGGGGTCATCGGGGGTCAAACTCTGAAAACCTTGTTAACACAATATCTTGAGGTAGGAAGCTTGGATGAATATCATATTTTGTATGTAGATGCGTTATGGTATGAGGAAGAACCCTATCATTTTTGGTGGAGGTGAAAGGTCATCTGGGGTCACCGGGGGTCGAACCCTGAAAACTTCGTTAACACGATATCTCAAGAAGGGAAACTGTGACAGTTCTCAAACTTGGTACATAGATGCCCCATATTGAGAGGAAGAACCCTATTGTTTTTGGTGGGGGTCAAAGGTCACCTGGGGTCCCCGGGGGTCAAACTCTGAAAACCTTGTTAACACAATATCTCGAGGTAGGAAACCTGGATGAATTTCATACTTTGTATGTAGATGCGTTATGGTAAGAGGAAGAACCGTATCATTTTTGGTGGAGGTGAAAGGTCATCTGGGGTCACCGGGGGTCAAACCCTGAAAATCTTGTTAACACAATAACTTGAGTTACAAAGCTTGGATGAATTTTATACTTTGTATGTAGATCCATTATGGTAAGAGGAAGAAGCCTATCATATTTGGTGGGGGTCAAAGGTCATTTGAGGTCACCAGGAGTCAAACCCTGAAAACCTTGTTAACCTGATATCTCCAGGTAGGAAGCTTGGATAAATTTCATACTTTGTATGTAGATGCCTTATAGTTAGAGAAAGAACCGTATCATTTTTGGTGGGGGTCAAAGGTCATCTGGGGTCACCGGGGGTGAAACCCTGAAAACCTGGTTAACACGATATCTCAAACTAGTTTCATACTTTGTATGTAGATGTGTTATAGTAAGAGGAAGAATCCTATCATTTTTGGTGGAGGTCAAAGTTCATTTGGGGTCACTGGGGATTAAACTCTGAAAATCTTGTTAACACAATATCTCCAGGTAGGAAGCTTGGATAGATTCCATACTTAGTATGTAGATGCGTTATAGTGAGAAGATGAATCCTATTGTTTTTGGTGGAGGTCAGAGGTCATCTGGGGTCACCAGAGATCAATGTCTGAAAACCTTTTGAAGATGATATCTCCAGGTAGGAAGCTTGAATCGATTTCATACATGGTAAATTGATGTGTTATAGTGAGAAGATGTACCCCATTGTTTTTGGTGGAGTTCAAAGGTCATCTAGGGTCACCAGGGGTCAAACACTTAAAACTTTGTTAACACAATATCTCAAGGGAGAAAGCGTGGATAGATGTTATACGTAGTATGTGGATGTGTTATGGTGAAAAGATGGACCCTATTTTTTTGGTGGAGGTCAAAGGTCATTTGGGGTCACCAGAGGTAAAAAAGCAAAATTTCCCAAGAATATTACATGGGTTCACCAGAGGTCAAAGAGCAAAATTTCCCAAGAATTCCCAAGATCGTCATCTGGGGTCACCAGAGGTCAAAATGCAAATTTCCCAAGAATTCCCATGACTAAATAGGAATACAAAACTGTATTTTTCCAACATGTTAAGATAGCATTTGACCATTGACTGAAAGAGATGGGACATCATGGCTTTATTTGGAATAGAACATACAGTATATCATCGAAACCTCAATGCATTTTTGCATTCTGGTTTTTCCAACTTCTACTACAAAGCTGGTTAGTATGCAGTCAGAAAGATGCAAAACTTTTCAAAACGAGAATGTTTCTTTATGGGAATAAGCTGATATTGCAATAATCACATCACCTGAGGAAAGGGCTGAAAACAATCATGTATACAGTAAGGAATCACTGCATATGACCGTGTCTAATGACAGAAAAGGTGTCTTCTTACCTTGCAAGTGAAATAGCACCATTATGCATATCTAACAGATTCACAACCTGAGCACGAAATGTATACAGGGATACATAGAGATTGATGTAAATACTCTCCTCAATGACAACCTTAGCAACATCTTTGATGTGTAGCGGACACCAGCGAGCACACGGCTGTGGAGTGGAGTCCCTGTTGATTTGACATCAAAAATTATTCTCAAGTGATTGAGCAAACATGACCAGTGCTTAGTTTATTCTAGTTTGGAGGTATTTCACGTGACACCAGTGCATTTCAGTTTGGCATACTGGCTGTTATAGCTCATGCACAAAAGATGTGTTATCCGTATGATGTACAATAGGACCCGAGATATAATTGTGATACAATGAACACCTGGCCATCAAAATGTCCAAAAAACAGAGATGTACAATGCAGTGGTGTCAATGAAAACCTATAGAAGGATTTCATGTTATGTCACGTGGGTGACATTCCCAGGCACTGAAGGGCAAAACACACGCACAGCAAGCGTATTTACAGCACAAGTGCATGGCACAACCATAGATACTACTTTGACACAATGGACGCATGCCCTTCAAACCACTAGAGATGCACGATCTTGCCCTTCAAAACCAAAGAGACGTGTGATCATGTGACGCAGTGAAACCCCCCTATACACCACATATAACTGTCTAAACCTGTGTTTTCAACCTTTCTTTGAGCAAGCTAAAACTACAGGGCAGATGACAAGCATTTGTTTGTATTGTGCAATGAAAATGTTAGATGCACACTTCAAAGCAGCAGGCTGTAGCTCCAAAAATGCCACCTCCCCCCTTTGATTTTACCAAGTGCCCCTCGCCTCACATTTTCTGCTCCAACATTTTGCAACTTTGACAGAAACAGAGTATCAAACTTGGATCATATGACTACTTCATTCTCCAACATGAGTTGTATGGATACAAATTACTAGGGTTACCCAAGACAGAACCAGTAGTCTCAAATATTCCCCATTTCCTACTCACCTAGTTGGTATCATGGGTGACTGACGAGATGAGTTGGACAAATACCCTGTTACATTAGGAGTCTCTGGCCTGCTCTGTACACTGAGGGCAATTGTCTTACCAGCTGATGATTCTTTCACTGTGACTGTCTCTGGAATCTGATACAGGTCATAGGTGTACACAACCTGGCCATATCTGCATATAAATACATAAAACAATGGCATTTCTTCAAGCTACTAACTTCAAAATGATTTTCAAGGTTTCAGGCAAAATAAAGTACATTTTAGATGCTGTAAATGAGATGGTGACAGCATCAGAGAAAGGATCTAAACAGAACAGCTATAATACATCCTCCTCCAACAGTGATCCACAACATCCACTGGACAGAGGATGATATTACCCAAGACCAAAGGTTATATAAAGACATAAACCAAAGCCCAACCACACACACATACATCTTTGAACTCATCATCTTTACATCTTTTAACTCGTACATCTCCCACTCATTCAACCTTTGCTGTGGCCAAGTGGATAAAGGTGGAGGCTTTGGAAGCGATGAAGCTTAGCAACCCAGCAGTTCAGGGCTCAATCTCTTGGTGGGTCAAAGTATGGTGGGTTTTTCATCTACGAACAATCTATGGTTTTCCCATCTGAACTGGTCTTCCGAAAGAAACCAAATTTGCTCCAAATTGTTGAGTTGGTTAGCCACCTGATGTGAAGTTGTAACTCATAAACCACAGGCTTTTCCCATTCAAGGTCACTTACTGTCATAAAACAACTGCCTTTTGAGGCCTTCAAGAATTATCTTTGCCCTACCCCACTGCCCCTTACCAACTTTCTCACATCAAAACATACATTTCCTCCAATCAAAATTACATACAAGAGCACCAACATCCCTGAAAGCTCAAACCTGTCTTTTGTCAACCCAAGCCAACATTTGTTCTTCAAAGAAGATATCTTCAGTGGCATTCTGGTGTGTATTATTCCATGAACCCGATACAAACAAGTAACCGACTAGCAGAAGGGCTGAATTTTGATGCTTTACTAAAAGCCAGCTTGTTTTATGTTTATGAACATAGTAATCATGAACAAGAGCACTAAGGTTCCTTCTCCTAAATGGACCCTGAGTGACCTTCAAATATTTGGAAACTTCAAATGGTCATTATCACCAAAGTTTCTGGCATCCAATATTATAAGTACATCTATGAATCTTGGGAATTCAACTTCGAATGACCCCTGATAACATCCACAGTACTCACAAAAGTTATGACACAAAATGTTGACTACATCTACTAAGTTTCATTCACATCCAATAATCTTTGCAAAGGTAACCTCACATGACCTCTAATGATCTCAAAGTAACCTCCATAATTTCAGGCATTTCATCAGAAAGTGTGAAATTTCATGCATATAAAATGTTTCACTTTCCTCTAGTTAGAGTTAACTCACTTTTGAAGAAACTTTTTCTTGAACTCTTCTAATGGCATGCTTAAATGGCCATTGGCTTGAAGCAATGGAATTACCATTTGTCTGTAAGTAAAAGAAAAAATATTTCATCTTATGAAACCTATCCAAAAATCCCCACCAAACAATTGAAAAAGTGTATAGGGACTTTTCATGACCATGCAATCCAAAAAACAGACCAGCACAAGACCACAATGTAGCCCAAACTGCACCAGACTTATTAGTTATTTAGTGGCGTACAACTGATCTAAACAAGATACAGGCAACTGGTACGGTGAAAGTATTAACATTAGCAAGCCATTCACCATGAAAGGACATATGACTCATACTCTCAGTTTCCAATTACTACAAGAATGCTTTTGTTCAGTCAGTAGCACAGAATTATTATGGACTACACTGTTCCTAACGACATTCTCTTTGACTAAATCTTCTTCAAAGATTTTTGATGGAATACATCATACAAGAAATAATGTTTGTGTTTTAAAACACTCTCACTTTGTTTTTATATGTTACAACATAATGAAAGATAAAAACACAAATATATGTCATAATAGTAATTAATACACATACAATATTTTGAGAACTTTTCTCTCATTCTTGGACTGATCTGATTACTTTCAATTGCAGTCTGTCCCCACTGCCCCAAATCCTACACAATTTTTTTTGCATGAAGCTTAAAACAACATTTGCCCGAACACACTTGTGCAAATTAAATGTAAATACATCCAAATATTTCTTTCAATAAATTAACACACCTGAGTTTGTCAGCATTACTGTCACTAGCTGGTAAAAGGGAAATTTCTATATTCCAGGCCCCAATCTGGGCACCATTAACCTTCAACAAGGTCCGCATAGCATCTGTTTGAGTAGGCACACGTACCCTGGCCTGGAAGTGACCTTGAGTTGGGGCAAACAGCTTCATATGAAGAACCTGGACAAAACAGAGAGTGAGCATGAAATTCTGAATTCAGCATTTATGAGACATATGTATGCACACAATTGCTACTTGCAAATATTCTTGCAAATTAACAATCCCAGTTAGTCAACTATATGGGCAATTCTGTATGAACAATATAGAATACAGTAATAAATTCTACAAATGGAAATGCCATTAAAGTGAAGTATAAAACAGATACACTATAGCCTATGTTGAAAGATATGTTGAATGCCTTTCAGTAAGTTTCTACATATCATACTGGATACTTTTACTACATCAACATTGACTCTTAACCACAAACTCTCACAGGAAACTGAATACGAACAGAGCACTTACATGTCATCAAGAAGTATTACAGTACAACAAGACTGAGAAATATTCACAAAAAACAGCCATCCACCTCAAAGAACACTCCTTTTTTATACTGCCTTCTTTTATCAAAATAAAATCTTTGGAGAGAAGTCACCCCCTCTATCATAGGTACCTGGATTATAAGCATTCTCCTACCTGAGCATGTTTACTGATGGCAGCAGACAGAAGTCGCTTCAGTTCTTTCCTGGTCATCTTGTTGTCCAAGTTAGTGACTAGTAGGTCCACACCAGGGGGTGGTTCCCACTGACCTGGGATTTCATAGAAGAAATGTAAGAGAATCCTCGGTTAAGGATACAGTAGACGTCCACTGATGTGGAAATTAACATAACTGTCTCTCTAACATTGTAAACTAACAGATAAAATGAAAACTTATGATATGGAAATGAAACACTGGACTGAAAAGCATCCATAAAAAGTGGAGATAAAGCATTATTTGCCTCATTGACCAAATTTTTTATAATTTAAAAATAATCAAAACACTACTACCTTTAAAATGTCTTTCACATCTTTACTACATAGTCTCTATCTGTCAACCAACCTGCTATTATTAAAACAACACTGAAAGAAATTTCAATATAGCCTAGAATAAAGCAAGCATAAAATCTCTAAGGCAACAACTCACTTTTAGTTTGATTGGCAGCAAGCTGAATGGGGGTAGGGGCTCTGTAAGCTCCTTTCATAGGTAATGGTGATATACCTCCATCCGGTAAAAAGATTGTCTGATTTAAAGGAGGGGTAACTCTCTGAACACTTGGAATAGATCGAAAGAAACCTGCATCACCAGCAGGGGATCTGCGAAACTTCATGTCACCTGTGCCTCCATATGAGCCATTTGTTGTATATGGGGAGTAGCTTCGCTCCTGCAATGGTCGAAATGGGGGAAGGGGCACTGCAGTTGAGTTGGGTATTTTCTTTTGAAATGGAGCCATATTTGATGGGGGACTATTAGCTCCCATGATGCGTGGACTAGCTCTTCTCTCATCTCTGCTGACCTCTGACTGACCTCTGGAGTTGTTCATATCACTGATGTCATCACCTTTGTAGCAAAACAAACGTTTGGTATTATTCATGAGATTATGACAGATCCATACTTGCTGCATAACATAAGAATTTATTTGCAATTCAATGACTTCTGTGGTTGTTTGAAAGACAATCGTCATCGCTAATCTTCCTTCAATACATATAAGAATTCCGAAGACTTCACACCAACACAGGAAGGTTAAAAGTTTACATTAATTCCCTTAGTTGTTCTATTCATTTAAAAAGATTTCATCAGAGTTTGTTTGAAAGCAAGTGAGCTAACAAATAATTTTTTGTAAATGACCATGTATACAAATGACCACGGAACATCGGTCACCATATAACCAATGACCAATGATAAAAGATGCTATGTTGTCTAACTGAAACTTTCAGCTATCCCATGCACTTATTACTATCATCTTACTAGACTATTATCCCCTGACCTACTGACCTCTCCCCTTCCAAATCTGTGACCACATAAAGAAACAGCAAGTAAGCAAACCAGGGTTGCTTGATAAAATATATCTAAGTTCTTGGTTCCAAATCATTCAAAATAAAATGGTGTTCTTAAAATGACTACTACAACGTTTCAAAAATATATCAGACTCTTTCATTCTAAGTCAATGTGTATGTCATTGCATGCTTATGAAAAGTACATACACACAATTGCACATTAGTTGTCTTGCAACTTTCTTCACAAAATTTTGTCTCAATATTACCCATAGCTGCAAATATCGTTCTCAACTTTTACAGTCATACACTTCCAGATGATAAAGAGACTTCATAATGAATTTAGAATGCCTAATGAAAGAATATGTACAGGTTACCATTGAACTTCTTCCCTTCTATGTCCTGACGAGGAGAGCTTCTCTGAGAGTCATCCAGGAAACTGTTTCTCCTTCTATTATCTTTACTGTATGACCTGGGACTGTTGGCATACCATCCTCCATTCTTTTGACAGGACACTGATATCTGGTTTCCAAATACATCCTCGCCTTCCAGTCTCTTCTTTGCTCTGGATGTAAAATTGTATGTTGTCATTTGCAAATGTTTCTGGTTGATATTTAGGACATACAAATTTACATTTTCACATAAAATTATTTTTGCAGCAACAAGGATTAGCCTCTGGAAGAAAATTCAATATCTATACTAGTTCATGTTTACAAGCAAATGACATCACAGATGGTTGGCAAAAGACACTGTCAGGCCCACTTATGCTGTTGTCACAATGAAAGGTAGATTCTAATTCGTCTACATTCTACATGAAATTGTGCCAGCGTTTACACATGCAAAACCTAACATGTACGTATAATTATGTTCTTGCACATACTCTGTGCCATCAAGTTGCAACCATGAATGGTTACATCAAGATGTAACCATGAACGGTCCAATACCTCAAGTACTTTAAAGTCTGGTTCATTCTACTACTGCCATTTTACAAGAAGGTGGAACATTAAATCAGTATACTGACTCAATTCATGTTGTGAAAGGTATACTTTGTAACTTATAGGCAAACCCATCCACAACTGAAACGATATACCAAAACGCTGAACAACATGTGTGTTCACATGTGTGTGCTTTCTAGGAAGTATAATTCTAAAGACAGTTGAAGAAACTGGAAAACTCTCTTGACTTAATTCAGACAATCATAAAGATGCAGAATAAGCAAGAAGAGACAGAAAATGAATTAGAATGGAAAGGAGAGTGCCAGAAAAAGCTTACACCAGATCAGGTAGAACAGACATCAAACCAGAGAAAATCACTTCACAGATTGGGAGGGAACACAGCTATTGACAGGGAACACACGAAGGAAGCCATTTCAATAAGAAGAAAATCGAAGGCTAAGAGCAAATGAGACTGTCAGCTGTTTCACATGCACAACATCATTTACACAGCAGCTCCACCAATGCAGTCAGAAAAAAGGAACACAACACCAGTATTCCACCTGGCTGTCTAAAAAATCCACAGATCAGAGTGGACACAACTGTCACATTTTATCTATTTTACTAGGTGATAGTAGACACATTTCAGGTTTTCTTTTAACTCTAGCGAGCCAAAGGCTCAGTGATTCCTTGCCTCTTGGATGTATGTTTAGGACTGTGCTTTCAATTGACAATTTCAATGTAAAGTAGCTGTACTGACTTCCCCCTTCCTCTTTCCCCCAAGTATTTTTTTATAGATAAAAGGTATTAGCAGTAAGTGTTTACGCAAGTCTGTTACAATGTTTTAGAGTATTAAAACTCTTGACAAACTATATAATCTGCAAAAGTCAGTCTGGTCTTTACCTTGCTGCACTTTCTTGATTTGGAAATTTGATTACAGCACTATTGTTTGACAGCTGGCTGACTTTTCCTCCGCAATTATCAGACAGCTGTTCCAGTCGTGCCCGCACCTGTGCTGTAGTCCGCTTGTTGGGTAGGTTGTGTACCACTAGCTGATTGCTTTCACTAATAGGTTGTTGCTAGACAAGACAAAGATAAAATGAGAATTCTCTGTGGAAACTATGTCATGTATAGTAATTACAGACACCTTTCAAAATACTTCTCACACATCAATTAAGGTCTGTGACGTACTGCAATTATCACCTTTTCTGGATGAAAACTTATAATGTGAACCTTCCCTATCAAACTCTGCTAAGCTTAGAGTAGTTGTGTAAAATATGTATTTCCTAATTTCAGAATGAATAAAAACAAAAGAAAACTATGCAGAATTGGCATTTACATACTTTTCCTCATCTAATGATCAAATGATACCAAATGACAGCCTCGCAGCTCTGCCCCCTCCCCACTTTCTCACTAAGAAAAGAGTTTAATACACAGTCTGGATATGTATCCTAGAGCCAAAATGATTATTTATGTAACCAGAGAAGTAATGATACACATACTCTGCGTTTTGCAACATCCATTTTGGGTGTATACATACAAAATCTTTAACCTCCAATCTGGATAATTTCTTCTGACCTTACTATGCGTGATGCTCCGCATAAGCAACGAAGTAAGGGAAAACAAGCCAGTGAGCCACAACTGGAAAAAAGGCCATGGCCGGCTCGACTTGAACCAGTTGGTTTGAAGCTAAGCTGTTAAACCTCATCTAACTAACTGACCTTACTATGTCTTCTTTCAATGATTTAGCAGGATTACCAGGCAAGTCTTAACACTTCTTAAATCAATATTTTTATCCATAAGAAGGAAATGAGAAGTACGAAAAGTATACTGACTTGCACGCATAATGCACCACAGGTCACTCCTAAATCACTACAGTTCAGCTTCGTTTGACATACAGGAGTCACCACATTAAACTTGTGTCAAGTCCCTTTCAGACTTACCTTCCCTGGTGACCTATACGGTAGATCAGTTATTAGATCTGTGTACTTCACAGTGCTGTTTGCACAAGATTTAAGAGCCTCTGAAGAATCACTCTTATGGACCAGGATCACATTTAGACCATGTCTGTGTCGCAGGTCAGAGAGGTCATGAGCAAAGTTGATGTCACCTGAGTGGAGAAATAAATAAGGGTGATTCCATAAATAAGGGTGTCAGTAGATTTGGTTTCCCACTTTACATTGTGATATATTTCACCTTCAAATTGGCAGTGCATGAAAGCATTTAAGTAGAGGGAGATGGTCTCAGTCACAAGCTTTAGTGGTACCTTATATATTCTAAAATGTACTACACATATCAATAACTCCTTATGATATTATGTGCCAAAAACCGATTTTTTCCCAGTGTAAATGGGGCACCAAGGGCCGTGACATTTACAAATTTAGTAAAGCGTTTTTCCTTATTACAATGAGCTGTATAAAACCCCTAAATCATGAATAGGTTTTAAGATGTATCTTTAGGAAGCATTTGAGTAGTACTTTGGAATATATGCATCTCTACTAATTCTGTTTGTGCAAAATGTAATAGCACTGTGAAAAGAGTACAGATTCCCCGTGTAAAACTGCCTGTAAATTTTTGGTGTCCCACTGCAAATGTTTGTCATTTTACTACAATTGTACTTGAAATATTTAAAAGTATCTTTATGTATTTCCAAGTACTATATAGTCACTATTTAAAAATGCAAAGTTTGCCCAATTAACAAAGCTGTTCATAGTTAAGTTTTGAGAAGAAAGTTTCACTTAGTAAACGGGACACCAAACGCTGTCCCGCTTTTAAGGGGTACATTTTCCACAAGCTCAGCCCAGTCTCCTCATTTTATGCATTTACATTCCATAGAAGATCAAAAAGCATACCATCTACAACATTGCACATCCATTTTAAAAGGACTTAAATGTTTTCAGTATTATATACAAAATCTGTTTTTGGTGTCCCGTTTACACGGGAAAAAATGAGCATATTTTGAACCGTAACTATTGTTAGGAATAACTGTTTTCAAACTTTTGACATGATTTGCACTTTTCCTGTACCCAAACATAACATGAAAAGGTAAAATTTTTAGTTAGCTCTTTAATTATGGAACTGAAAATTTTACCCAAATGTCACAAGTTGACTCCCTTATTTACGGAATCACCCATAACCTTTCAAGATAAACACAAAAAGAGTGAGCAAAATTTCTCCTAATACATCTTGAAGTATCCTACTTCATAATAACATCACCACTGTGGTGGCACCCCTTGGTCTTATGAAATCTAATCCCTTTTGCTCTAACTTGTCATGAAATATTAACACAAACTATTAATATCACAACCAAGTTATGTTTTTCTGTCAGGTTTCATCGAACTTCTTTGAAACTATTCCAGGATTTTATCAGGATCAGGCCATAAATTTTTAATGAGTGATTTTGCATTATTTACATAATAGCAGCTTATTCTGTGACTCAGTCATCTACCAGGTTACATTTTCCTTTTCTACACTGTGTAGAATTGTGCTTTTCCGGACATAAAAATTCAAAGAATTTGTCATAATGTGGGCTCTCTGACTACTGAAAATTTTGATATCTTACCAAATTCCATGACTTTCAAACTCTAGATACTGCGTAATCAAATTTTAACAGCTTTTCTGAAACTTAAGGAAGCCTGGATAAAGGGTTTAAAGAATGTGATCACCACTATGTACAGAGCAAACAAAATGTTTTTCTGATTAAAGCAAACTGTTTATATTCAAAATTACATCTTATCTTGTGAGATTCATGTGCCTTTGACAAAGTTGAAATGTTTTGAACAACGCTTTACTTAAAGCAAAGTCTTTCGCTTTTGCACAGCCAGTTCCCATGATCATAATCTTGTAAGAATGAGCCACAGAAGGTACATCCCTCATTTATGTATGGAGTGTGCCAAAGGTTAGATTTGGCTTTCACACTAAGAAAACATTAAGTTAGAGTTCATACATAGTACAGTACGCCATTTTAGGTCATATCTTCAATACTCCATTGTAAAATGTGTACATTTCTGGGCCTGAAAACTAATTTTTGAAGTTACATAGCTTTTCAGGTTTTCTGTAACAATGAAATTTCATGCTTTTTAAAATTTATGTACTACTGATCCAATCAGGAGGTATGTTCTCTTCAACTGAACACAAATCTTACCTGAAATGAGGACAACAGTGGCTGGTCGACTGTGAGTCTCTGCAAATCTTCTGAGACTCTGTTTGAGCTTGTCATCAGCCGCATTTTTAGCAACAGCATTGATGTGTGCTACCGTCACCTGGTATAAATGAAGTTAATGGCAAAAATTAAATAAATCACTGAAAGATGATATCAATATGAAAAGTTCACTGACAATATGAAATCAAAACAAGTTACCTAGCAACCAACTTTTTAGGTGAGGGGGTTTGTGGTTCACAGGATCTTTGATGAGGACTTACAATCCTTCCTGATCCTTTTTCTGCTAAAGTTAACTTACTTAGTATTCTTTACAAATAAGGCTCATGTAAAAGTACTTAAGGGCAAGTGTCATGCCATCTCCTTCTCTTGCAAAATACCTCATCCCTCATTCTGCTTTTTGCAGTGTTGAAGTCAAGGCCTCACACACCCTTCCCTTGAGACCACAGCAATGCAATAACATACATTTTGCAAGATGCACTCCTTGACATTTCAAACATGAAAATGATTTCTGGAGAAAACAGATTATGTTGTAATATTTATAGGCCAGCTTCAGACTGGTCCTAAAACAGGAGTGGCTTGAGTTCCAAAACCAGAGTTTACAAGGCTGAGGGCACACAATTCTGAGGTCATGTGAATCAAACTCAAGACTCAATCACTGTTTTTTTACAATTTGGCACAAGGGTGGGGATAAGTGGGTTGCTGAAGTGGTGGAGAGAAAGCTATGGTTCATTGCTGTGTACACAGCTGGTGATTTTAAATCCACTGCTACTTTAGATGTACTAAATGGCAAAACTCACAATTTTTGCCCCATAGTGAAGGCGAAAACTTTATTAATCACATAAGTGATACATCCTCCTTAACTTTGATGTTTCATATTTCACAAATACTTATTTACTGAAGACAAATAATGAGGACCAACTTCTAAAGAAAGCAACCCCTGCCTCCCTCCCTTCCACTCCAAAGCCACCACCCATAATCTCAACACAAATGTCAAATGTACACTGACCTGTGCATTGTTCAATTCCTCAATGACAGCACTATTCTCCTTCTTAATGTCACAAACGCACATGAACTCAGCCTCTCGATGACCTTCAAAGAAGCGGTCACGAATTCTACGAACTACTTCGAATGCTGACTTGCCACTAGGAACAGTACAATTTTCAATGTCCCAGAACACTCCAATAGGTGGCAAGTTGTCACTTTTCTCATCTGAAAGACAAAAGACAAAATGTGTAGTCAATCTCTTCAAAAGGAAAAACAAGACAAACTACTGAAAAATCAGCTGCAGATAGCATGCCATACAATGAGGTGATATGGGTTTGGCTGGTATGAGGGTACGCACCAGTAGCTGACACATCAAAGAAACTTCGTTTGAAACAGTGTGACCTACTTTTGATCTGTTGGCTAATATTTTCTCTGCAACTGATGCTTGCCTTTCATACACTCAACAGAACAATCTTTATCCTACAACACTTTAGTACATACTGCCTACAGTCCTAACGGTGTTGTGCTTGCCAGATATTTTCTAAGTCATAATTATGATGACTTCATTTCTTTTGCCATAAAAGTGTCATTGCAACCAATACTTATCTTTACAAAAAAAATGTGGTTTGATATGTGTGTGTGAAAGTCCATTTTTGAAATTTCACGTTAATTATTTATCTTAGTTTGATTGTAGGTTCTTAAGAACCACCTCCATGACTTTTTATGTGAAACTGACATCATCACTTCCATACTACAAACTATGAAGAGGTCAAAATATCTTCTTAAAAGAATGTTTCATGCTCAAAAAGATAAGTTTCACAAATACACTAACCTTTGACCACTGATCTATCTGGGCTCTGAAACTGGATAGCACTCATTGTTGAAATGGCACTCTCATTTAGGTTCAACTGAGCAAGGAGGGAGTGTAGTGGGCTCTGATGATTAGCAATGCTCTGCCTTAGAGGAGAAGAAACAGCTCCTGGGATGTTCCTAGCCCTCTGAGGACTCTGTGTTAGTCTAGTTGGGCTTGATGTCATATCCGACAAGTTTCCAACAACTGACTTCTTGTCTCTGTCATCTTGAGGAAGCTGTTCTTGAGAGGCAGTGTCATCTTCTGGACAGGAGCACAAAGTCGCCTCTTGACATTTTGGACAGGGCAATTGTGAAGATGAATCAGCACTCTGACGTAGCATGGCCAAGAGGTCTTGAGGCTCTGTCCCTGGTGTGGCATGGCTGCTTGGAGGAAGAGATGGCACAAAGCTTGCAGACTGAGGGAAGCTAGATGCCAAGGTGAGCTGACGCAACATGTCAACACTGCCAAGTGGGTGACAGGAAGCACAAGCTGACTGGGGTTGGAAGTTGGGAATAATTGGGTACATTGGTGCTGCTGCCATACCTGCTACTGGTGACACAAACATACTTAGCTGGCTGAGCTGTTGCAACCACTGAACTTGGGACTGAAGCTGATGAACAGTGGCATCAAGACTTGGCAAGCTAGAAGGTCCCGTAACAGAAGGAGTCCCTGATTGCTGTGGTGTCCCACCCTCTGAGTTCTGTACCTTCTCTGGGTTCTTCCTAGCATGCTTCTTTTTCCTGAATGGTGATTTTCTCTCCTTACTCCCCTGGTCACCTGGGTTGGAGTAATCAGAAGTTTCTCTCTGCTCTGACTCTTCTGTTTCATAGCTCTCTGAATGGTGATCAGAACTGGACTGGAAACTTGGTTGCTTTGGAGTTGGATAGCTGTTTGGTTCCTGAGGCCGCCAATCTCTAGGAGGACCTTGGAAACCCCTGTCATGTCTCCTGTCCCTGTTCCTGTTGAACTTTGGTTCAAAGTATTCCCTAGGAAGATTATAGACACCTTGATCCATGTGAGGTGAGTTTCGATCATAGCTGTAAGGCCTGGGCTGGTAAGGATACCTGGGTGGTCCATCCCCTCTGTCCAAATCAAAGTTTCTTCTGAAGCCTGAGAAGTTTTTCTGTTGTCTGAAAGGTGGTTGATGGGGCCCATAATAACTCTCACTTGGAGGCTGGTTATTGTTGAACATGGGGTAAGTAGGGTGGTCGATGGGGCTGGTACTACGGGGTCTGTTTACCTGTTGATGGTATTCCAGCTCATTTTTATGGTAAGGGTAGTAATTGCCCCCTCTACTCCATCTGCCATGTCCATGTCTATTGCCTCGATTTCCGCCATATCCACTGTCCTTCCCTTTAAAGAAAAAAAAAACAACGATCAAACAAATACAACAGGTATTCACTTCCAAGTATCTTCAATTAAATGGCAACACAATAATGGTTAGGACCAAAAATAAGGGCAGTCTTTTGAATATTTTAGATCAGAGATTTGAAGTTTAAGGACAATCAGACAGGTCAGCCCTGCTACTGAGTAGGTCAAAATATCTCTTCCATACATTAAACAGTGAACAGACCCTTTTCCAAATAGCAATTGCAATGGATTGTGGGACAGAGTTCTGGTAGGCGATATTGTTGACAATGGAATTTGGCTGTGGCAAAAAATGATGCACACCAAAATTTTGTCCCACAATCCTTTGTAATTCCTACTGGGAAAAGAGTCTATGTACACCATAGGTATGACTACATGAATTCAACTTGTATGTACTGCAGTTTCCTAAAAATGAAAGAAAGGAATCCAAAACATCTCTGAGATATCTGTAAGCAATGGATGTATTTTGAAGTGAATTTCATGCATCCAAAGCAAACTTTATGCAATTATTTCAAAGTCCAACTATTTATAAGACTAAATTGTTGCATGTGCAGCACTGTAGAACAATATACATGGACAGAAATCTATATGTCCACTGGCAATTTTCCATACTTGAAGACTTAAATACTGCAGCCTGTCTCCACCCCCTCCCCCTCCCCGTCTCCACCCTGAAAAGAAAAAAGACAGTAATACAAAGACAGTTAAAGAAAATGATAAACACATACTGTACCTTCATCAGCACTCCTGCTCATGTTTTATGGCAAGAATAGCTGGCGAATGACAGGAACCAGCAGATCCCTGCAAGACAACAAACAGACATCTATAACTTACTAGTTGAACACAGTTTTTAGCAGCATTCCATTAGTACAGTAGGCACCTAAGTGAAAGATACAAACTAGAACAGCAATGCTGTTGTGTAGCTCACACAATTTCTCATGTCTGTTAACAATAGGAACTCAAAGAACCAAATTTTATCATTTATTCATCTGCTTCCACAAAACCTCCTTACCTTACAATGGCAAAAGGTAAGAGAAGAGCATAATAATAAATTAACTCAAAACCCGACTGAAAAATCACAAGCACATTTAGGCATGTAAACACTGCAACTGACACAGTTTAATAGATCTACAAATATCACTGACTGTATATTTTCTAAAATCAAGAAGTCCTGTAAAGGTTACATACTTTAATTAGCAGCAAGACTGAAATTAAACTGATGTTATTATACTGTTCAAGTTTGTAAGGTACATTTAGTTGCACCTATACATTTCAACAAGCAAACACTGTATACTGGTTTGCATTCAATCAAAACAAACCACAGACTCAAAGCTGCTACAGCAGTTGAACTCAAAACAGTTACAGTATTGCAATTATTTGACTTGACCATCTCAATTGATCCAGGAACAAAATAGGACATATCCACAACAGGTTAAACCATTTTCCTTTTTTGTAAGCCAAACTGACCACAGAGTTGCTTTAAATTTTGTTATCATGAATCAAGTAGCTGCTCAGTGCAGGGAATTCCCAGGGAACTCCTTGCTTAATGAACCTTGATAATACATTTAGTTATCCCAAAGCATTGTGATTGCACAGGCCACTTGATGAACAAAGACTGATCTGTGTGAATGGATCAAATTTCAAAACAAAGGCAGTCACAAGATAGCAACTGAACACATAACCAAGTACACTGCTACACGTGCAATGAATAAACAGCTACCTGTTCAGCAGGCACAGTGAACTCAGCCCTACAAAAATTGCTTAAAAACCATATTTAACTTTTGTATATCAAAATGCAAATAGGCAAGTTTTAATGCTCTATTGACAAACAATCATGTACCAAAATTTCAGCTCAAAATCTCCACACATCAAAAGGCTGAAAACTTTTGTTGAAAAGTTGACGTCTGTGGTTTGTTTTGATTGAGTGGAAACCTATGCAGTGTTTGCTTGTAGAGTTATAGGTGCAACTAAATTTAATTTGCAAACTTAAACAGTTTAATAACATCAGTTTAATTTCAGTCTTGGTGCAGACAGTAGGCACCTAAGTGAAAGATACAAAAATTTAGTATAGATCTTCTAAACCCTGCATCCAAACTCAAGATACTCCACTTTAAACATTAGTTACTTCTGTATAGAAAAACTGTGCCTCTAAATCTCCTTTTGATCACCAAAGGTACAGTATACACATAGAGGACTGAGGACTGTAATGTCGGCATGCTAGCTTACAGTCATTTTGTAATTTAGATACATGATAACATGCCCTACTTGCTCTTGGAATGTTTGAAATTTTCCTGTGTAGATTTTGTATAAAACTGTGACATATGTATGGAATTGCAACTTTAAGTATTCAACTGTGTCATTATCATACAGAAAAATAAAAGCTAAGGTGTAATCAATGTCCCAGGATAATGTCACAGATTTCCCATCATGCAATGAATTTCTGAAAGCACATTTCTTAGTATTCATGCTACATGCTCATGAGATGTGGTCTTAACCTATGATGAAACTTTTTCTGTTTTTCAGAAGCATTCAATTAGTCACTAATGAAAGCCAGAAAGCTGTTTACAAGAGCCATTAAATGGAAAAGGCTGTGTGAGTGGCTGACTAGACTGAACACATTATCTGTGTCACCTTTAACATAAAAACCTACTTGACACAGGTTACTACCAATTCACTGCTTCTGCAGCTATTAAGTTGAGAGATTTCTTTTTCTTTCCATTTTTTGATCCTTGAAAGCAAAATGTATTAGCTGATAATACTGCCTACTTCCAGAACATTTTCAACAGATTATACCAAATGAATGTCAACAGATATTGCACAATGAGTCAACTTTCAGACTACCCTTGATCTGGGAAGGGTGACATACACCATGTCTATCCCCTCTGTCAGTACTGTCTGGCAGCTTATTACTTATTAAAGGTTTGATCTAATGCACAGTTCAAAGTCATTGTGATAACTGGTTAAATCTTCTTTCCTCCATATCAAGAGGTTAAGCTTCTCTCAAAAGGTTTTTAATGAATGAAATGGTCTACTATATGGAGTGTTAACACTTACAAGTGCTGTACACTATTACAATGTCAATGTCGCCATATATTTTTGCCATAAGTGGAAGAATCTGATTGCCTTGGGGTACTTTCCTTTTGGTTCTTTTTTTTTTTTTTTTTTGACTGTAAATTTTCTTGTAACATCCATGGAGCATGTGTAAAAAGACACATACTATTCCCTTGCAATTCTTGTATTTTCTTCAACTTTTACATTAAAAAAAATGTAATATTGGACTCCATGAAGAATTCAATTTGAATTTTCATTGAAGTAACTGTTCCTGTTTATGGAACCATTTGGAGAAAGCATACATGTACAGTGTGAATTCTGCTCGTGAAGAAACTATGTCTCCATGCTTGTTGCAAATCATTGAAGGTGGTAAAATCTGCTTGCATTTTCAAAATTATTTTTTTACCTCAAAATATGACTGGAAAATATTGGTAGCCACTCTTAGTGTCATGATGCAGTCCTTTTTAGAGTACTGTAATAACACCTATTCATTTATGCTTGTGAAAGCAGTCACACACTCCTTGTGTGAATTCTTCCATGGCACTACTGCCTAGGCTAGGTAACTTACCAGGGAACTGTGCAAGGCTTAAGCTTCTATTTCAACATAATGTAAGTGTCAGTGATTTAACAATCCCATATTTGTGCAACACTGTCAAATATAATAACAGAATGTTGCACAAATGGATTTTAATGCACAATTTGATGTTGGCAGAGGTAGCATGCATGTCAAATGTTTGCATTATTCATGTTTTCGCAATCACTCCGTAAGCAAAGGTGAATCACCCAAAAAATTTGAACAAATATTCATACTTTTGGCCTAGGCCTAGCCTAATGCTGTTCGATTCAAATTTACTTTTCATACGTTTTTACAACAGTATTCAGTAATGAGCTGAAAATGTGTGGATGCAAAGACATGATGGGCACTAGAATACAGAGGAAAACTGTTATCAAAAACCCAACTTAAATAATTAGCCTAGCCTAATACATTAGCACAGCACATTGCATGAAACATAAAAGACTAGGCCTAACCTAGCCTAAACAGACTTTAACAATCATGCTTGGGCCTAGGCTCTATCAATCATGTATGGCTAAGCTGCAATAGGCTAGGCCTAGGCCTACAAGTTAGAACAACTTGATGCTAACAAGTATTGAAATACATACTAGGGCCTAAGTTAGGCCTAACTGTTAGGCTAGCTAGGCTAGGCTATTTTATTGAAAGTTAGCTAGTGAGTAGAGGCAAGCCAAACAGCTGAAAGTCAAAATGTTTAGCTTAAAGGGGTCCAAAAAGCTGATTTGGTTGTTCGTCTTTTCTACCATACCTTGGCTAACTAAACATGAGATTTACAGTATGTGTTACAAACTTTCTGCATTCAAAGTAGGCTAGTCTTTGTGTAACGCTTACGTAAGTTGAAACGCTGCATATAGGCTCTATATAGTGCACTTACTATATAATAGGTCTGACGTTATGACCCAGCCAGCTGAGATTATGAGAAGTCGGGGTGACTCGGTGCGCACGGCACAATACAGTGATAAGCATTCGCTAAAATAATAGGCAGGGTAATCCTGACATCGAACTAACCTGCAATTGTGTTTAGGGTGGCAGGCGCGTAGTTTTTTCCAGCACGAATGGGCAATTTCACCTAAAGTCTAAAATTTCAAAAAGTATTATGCAACAAAGTGCAAAGCTTGAAAGATGGTTCAGCTCCTACCTTCACAGGACATTTCCGAGCTGAGATAAAAAAAAATGTTGAAGTTTAGTCACTCAATTTAAAATGGTAGATTGTGCAGTAATGTCATTCTTGTACTACTCAAATTACAGTCCTTTAGTTTTTCTGTTTTTTTTTTTCGAAAGACACTGCACCGTGTACCAAAATGTGATCAATTAAACTGTTGAAGGGTGACTTGACTATATAAGCCCTCTCTGTGTAACATGCTATGCAAGAAAACAGGAAGGCTGCGAAGGTCATAAAAACATTTTAATTTCAGGAGGAAACAAAAGAAGGTAAAATGAGTTGTGCAAAAAGGACTTCACAGATTATTGCGCAATGCCGGGGCTATTTCAAATGAAGTGAATAAATTTCAATATTTTATATCTCAGCAACGGAACAAACTATGACAATAGGAGTTAGCATACCTGCCAACTCTCACGGCTTCACCGTGAGTCTCACGGTTTGGAGCATCATCTCACGGCCAAATTGTCAAATCTCAGGGTGAAATAACATTATTCAAACAGATGTAAACACTAAAACTACACAGCAAATAACAGTTCCAAGTCAGAAAAATGGGTTCGGGTTTCCCAGCGTTAGGAAAAAAATCAAGAATTTAGGCAGAAAAATATTCCACCGGAAAATAATGAAATGCAGGTTAGCCTAGTCAGACTAGGCTACTGTTTTACATTTAGTCAATTCAACTGTGCCTTGCATTCTAATCAGGTCTGGAAACCCTTACGAAAATCGAGACCATTCGTAAGCCAAACACGTAGGGCAATAGGCCAGGCTATACATATATGCTGCCTGGCATACCTGAGTGACCTGGCCTGTCCATGCAACTCCTGATTGTTTTCTTATCTATCATACATAAAAATGAAGTGCGTGATTACCGCTCAACGCATGATACATCGTCACCGATGTAATGGACAGATGGAAAGCCGTATACACTACAGTACAAAACAAAATCAACCCGACGACTTCCTTATCTCGAACTGCATGGGCGTTTAAGACGGAAAGCTGCAGCCCCCTAAAAATACAATTGTGAAAAATTGGGTAATATGAAGAGAATTTTTGTGCAGACGTGCACTATAGAATTAAAAACTATGGTAACAAAGATTCGTTTCGTTAAATCAGTAATTTAGAGTAACATTCTAAGCTTATCCGCCCCCTGCCGGACAAAAACTTTTGGATAATGTAGTACATTTTTATAGCTGTACTCTGGTCATGTATATCTTTCATCTGCCTTGTACGTGTCCGCCTTTCATTATTTACGTTAGCACAATAGAGCCCAATTTTTGCAAGTTTTGTAATGGAAATAATTTTTCGGCACTCCCTGTCTGGTTTTCGTCACTGTTTGCACTGTATATCTTATAACTATTATATGGAAGGGAAATAAAATTACATAGGAGTTCCTAACTTCTCCCAGTGGCGTAGCTAGAGGGGGGCAGGGGGGCGGTGCCCCCCATAAGGCCTCTGTCGGAAATTTCTAGTCTCTGTCGGAAATAAAAACAAGTCATTTGAAACACTTACAACACTTCTTATGCATTTAAGCAGAATTACACACCGATATGTCAACGTGAAGATCAAAAGTCGGTCTCAAAACTGCCCGAAAAGCAAAAAAAAAAAAAGTCCCCAGAATATCGAACAACTATCAAGATAATAATCTGTCGGAATTTTTGGCTTTGCCCCCCACAAAAAATGTCTAGCTACGCCACTGACTTCTCCCCTGGTCCAAGATACCTTTCCGTAAATCAAAGATACATCTTGTCTATCCGCTATCTGCAGGCTGGTAGGGGGTACGCAATGAGGTATATTCTGAGCGAATAATGGATGTATTTTAATATTTTTCGATAAAAGGTCCGTGCGCTTCCTGCACTTATATCTTCAGTGCTATTGAATCGTTGTTTGATATCGTGATCAATCGCATTTCTGTTGGTCAACGGTGATTGGATATTACAACAGTTCTAATGCAAAAATTTCGGGCCGCTTCTGCCGCGATCGCCACGGTCTGCACTCCATTCCTCAGTGGCACCGGCATTGGGACAGGGTGCGCGTTCCCCTTATATTTCCACATTTAAGCTATATATACCCCTGTAGAGTTTACGAGATGTGTTTTTGACCGAGTCATGGTAACTATTTCGCGCGCTTTGCGTGCTTCAGACTTAAACATTTTCCTTCAGTTACATCAATACCTTCTGATAACAGCTGCAGGCAGGCAGGCAGGCAGGCAGGCAGGTTAGTAGGTAGGTTGGTGACGTTTTACGACACATCAACACATGCGTGTTATATAGTGTCTTTCACGTTGTAGAATTTATGATCCAAGTCCTCCCCTTCAGTCGCCTTTTACAACAGGTGGGTAATACCGTGAGCATATTCAACAACTTCAGCCCACAGGGGATACAGGAGAGGCTTACGGGTTTTTTTTTTTTTTTTTGCGCCAACCAACCCGCCAGTCGTAAGGTGAGTAGTAACGGTCACATGTGTGCATTTTATAGGCGATAGTTGGGGACAAACTAATCACCACTCACCCCACCTGGATGCAGTTTAATGCCATACCCAGGACCGGATAACAGCTCCAGGAGAAGCGTACCAGCAGAAGTTGAAAGTTAATATGTAGGCCCCTAATATCATACACACTGGTCCTTTAAACAAATTTCCTCGCGAAGCACGCGAAAAGTTTTTGATAACACTTCTCACGTTTCTGTACCCCCCCCCCCCCCCATCAAGTAAGACTTCTACGAAGATTGCTTAGCTGTGCTTGAACTTGTCATGGTACAGTGCATGACAAATTTCAAATCTCCAGGTTAGAGGGACCAATCTCCAGGTTTCTTTTATGAAAATCTCCAGGTTTGCTTTTTTGGAGGTTGGCAGGTCTGAGTTAGAAAAATTAGATTCATTTTCCAACCTCTAAAATATATATTCTTGTGATTCTAGACTTCAGGTCCACACTGGGGCCGGATCACTGATCTACATGTAGGACTGGATATACGGTTCGTCTAAAAGGGGAACCACTCCTCTCACAGCAACTACTCCTCGTAGAACGCCTAGCCATGTACAAGCTCAATGGAGAGACGCTATAAGAGGGACGTATTTTTTAGAATTTCTCAGATGTCAGTATATGCAGCCTACATAGCCTATGCACCTGCAACCGACAATGCAAAACTCGTCGTTAAACGCTACATGCGGTAATCTTGAACGATATGAGTTTGAAAAATTATTTTGTTTTAAAAAAGATGTATCCTAACTGGACAATACATGATGACGTCACGGCTGACAAAATCTATGCCAGGCATGACAAGTATGCGTTCGTGTAAATATACGTCGCGTGTTAAACGCTGTGTTACAACCGTGACTGCTGATGTAGTAATTACTGACCGATAATGTATCACTTACTAACCGATAATGTAGTAAAAATTGACCTATAATATATCACTAACCTATAATGTAGTAAAAATTGACCGATAATATGTAGTAACTTTTGGCACCTCAAAACCGATAATGTAGTAAAAAAAAAACGATAATGTATTACCATTTGACCGATAATGTAGTAAAGGTTACTACATTATCGGTCAACTTTTACTAAATTATCGCTTAGTGATATATTATCGGTCAATTTTTACTACATTATCGGTTAATGATACCGTCGGTCAATTAATTACTACATTATCAGTTGTAACATGCACGCTGGCGCATTTGTGCACAGGCATAGACGAATAAGGATGAAGTTGCACATTGTTTACGACAGTAAAGCGTGTAGTTCTGATTATTTTGAATCAGGCTGCACGTTCTTTTTCCAACGAGTGATGACGTTGATCCTCTGCTGGTAAAATATGTGGCCCTACGATAATATAGAACGGAAGTGCTTGCCGGCAGTTTAGCATAATGCTACTAAAACTACGCTAATTGTCGGGGCCGATCAGAGTTCTTATTAGCCTACATTATCTTGCTCTGAGGGCCATGTGATGGCATGGTTTTGACATAAATGCATGGATGCTGGAAAGCCGAGATACATTATGTCTTCCCCTTGTTCAGTCGGTTGTTTCATTTCATTTCGCACGTTACACTTCACTTAGCATGCATGTAATGACAGTCGAGAAATGAGCAAATACACTGTAAAAACGTTTGGGTCAATTTGACCCAAAAGTGGGTCAGGTAGGAACCAACCTAAATTATTGGGTCAAATAATGACCCAAATAAGACTTCCTTTGACCCAAATTGGGTCAAAATTTGACCCAAAATGTTGGTTCAGTTCCCTCGTGACCCAAGTGTTTTTACACGTAGAAATAGCAATATATGAAACAGGTCTGCTGGGCGGACTGAAATAAGGAAATTTAGGAAGTCAAGAACGAAGAAAATAAGAAATAAAACAATAGGCCTACAATGCTCAAATATCAGTACTGAATCCGGAGAGGAGTGAAATAGGTAACCAGGGGTGGACTGGCCCACCGGGATAACGGGAAATTTCCCGGGGTCCCACCCCTTTGGGGGCTCTTTCGTCATATACCATGTCTATACATGCGATGGGGGGCTGGATTAACTAATAACCTTGGTGACCTATAGTTTGGGGGCCCCTTGGGAGGGGACCAAAAGGACGAACGGAATGTGAAATCCACCCCAAAAACACATGTCCAGACTATAAAATCATTACTCGCAGTACGCTTTTTTCGCTAGCTAATTCTGCACGAGAAAAGCCGTTGTAAATTTCCTGCATTTGCGCGCAGTCTTCGCTAAAAGAGAGCATTCGAAGCCGACTGAAACTGCTTTACCTGCTGTTACAGGATTACAGGTATGGATATTGCCGTATCCAATATAATCTAATATCACATAGGCGTAGGAAGCTTTTGGAGACTGGGGGGCTGAACTTTGTTTGGGATCGCCGTCCTGGGGGAGGGGTATCCTCACCTTCTGGGTTTATCTGGGTTGGGCTTAAGCCATCATCTTCTGTAGTACCCCCACGACCAACCTCTGTCGGCGCCACTGTTTTTTACGGTATTATATCTACAATCCCGAGA